>CM028135.1:457835500-459064500 GCA_016271365.2 Neoceratodus forsteri | reverse complement strand
TAGCCCCAGGCTGGCCTCACCAGTTCTGGTATCCACATCTCCTCAGCCTCAGCTTCAGGCCTCCAGGGCGTCTTCCAGTATGCCCGGACCTGATATCAGTCAGTCAGGGGAAGGTATTCCATCCAGACCTTCAATCCCTGCACCTGACATCCTGGTTCCTGAGCAGCTAGAGTTCCAGGCTTTGGATCTCTCTGAGGATGTACTCATAGTTGTGGAAGCATCCAGAAAGGAGTCGACCAGGAGGTGCTATGCCTTCAAATGGAAAAAATTTCCATTTGGTGTCAGGGCAAGGGCTTGGACCCTTTGTGCTATCCGGTGGCTAATATCCTCGACTGCCTTTGGTCTCTGTCCAAAGGGGGTCTTCGGTATACGACCCTGAAGCTGCACCTGGCTGCCATCTTTGCTTACCGAGCATGGGCCAGTCAGCATACGGTGGCACAGGAGAAGGTGGTCTGGAGCATCTTTAGAAGCCTGAACCATATTTCCCTTCCAGTCGTGAACCACCACCACCATGGCATCTACTGCTGGTACTGGCAAAGGTCATGGGCAAGCCATTGAAAACCGATGCACAGGTGTGAGATGTCACATCTGCCATTGAAGACCGCCTTCTTGGTGGCTATCATGCCAGCCAGAAGGACTGGGGAGCTACAGGCACTCTCTGTTGAGTCTCCTTACCTGGTCTTCCACAGAGACAAGGTTATCCTGCGCCACCACCTGAAATTTCTTCCGAAGGTGGTGTTGGAGTTTCACCTTAACCAGTTGCTGCCTCTACTGGTGTACTTGACCTGCAACCAAGCGGACGATTGGCAGATGGATTACATCATGCATTGATCTCTGCTATAGGTTGGCGGGCAAGAAGCCTTCTGTGGGGATAACAGCTCCCTCCACCCACTATACTGCTGCGTCAGTGGCTGCTTCCAGGAACATCCCTATCCAGGAAATCTGCAGGACTGCTACCTGGAAGTCAGCAAACACCTTTATCAGCCACTACCACATCGAACTAGAGTCACGCCGGGATGCTGGTTTTGGGACCTTAGTTCTCCAATCTCTGTTTCCCAAGTAGGGGGTGTGTGCCTTGCCTCCCTCCTCCCAGAGAACTGATAGTAGTCTTGCCAACAAGTGTGGCTAGAACAACATATCCATGATCCTAGAAAAACACGTTACTCACCTGTAACAGTAGTTCTAGGAGTGGTATATGTTGTTCATCCACACGGACCCTCCTGACCTCCCCAGCCTCGATGCACAACCTGAGCTTCCAGCGGGCAAGATCTGGCATCAGGGGGCAGAGCCGAAGCATATACCCCCTGGCTGGGTGGGAGAAGCCAGCTTTTAGACCTGCTGGCTAGAATCTTAAAGGGAAAGGACATGCCAACAAGTGTGGATGAACAACATATACCACTCCTAGAACTACTGTTAAAGGTGAGTAACCTGTTTTTGTTGTCCATCACCTCTGCCCACAGGGTCTCTGAGATCCATGCTTTGGTCACAGACCCTCCATATATTGTCTTTCATAAAGACAAGGTGATTCTCCGCGTACATCTCAAGTTTTTGCCTGATGTCAGAGTTGCATTTGAACCAGCATTTGGTGTTGCTCACTTACCTTCCCAACTTCCAGAATGAGGGGGAAAGCATCCATCACTCTCTGGACGTTAAAAGAACCCTCATATTCCTCCTTAATAAAATTAAGGAGTTTCGGCAATCCAAACAGCTCTGTCTCCTTCAACCCCAACTGGCATGGATTGTGGCTTGTCACTACCAATCTTATTCCATGGTGCAGATCAGGTTAGAAGGTCAGGTTCATGCCCATGCCACTAGAGCAGTGGCCACCTTCTGGGAAGAGATTCGCTCTGTTCCTATCACTGATATCTGCAGAGCTGCTACATGGAGCACAAGGCACACTTTCATCAAGCACTGTGCTCTTGATGTCCATGCCAAGCAGCATGCCTCCTTTGGCATGACAGTCCTCAATGGACCCTTGTCCTGGGTGAGCTCGGGCTTCTACCGCCCTGCCTGGGGGGAATTTTTATGAACATGGTACTTGAACTCATCAGTGTGAATCAGTAGTGAAGATATGGCCCAGGAAGATATGAAAATTACAGACTCACCGTAATCATTGATCTTTTTGGACCATCTTCATGATTGAGTCACACACCACCCACTGTCTCCTGGGCTTACTCTCTTGTTCCTAGTTTTCACTTCCCCTTGTTGTGGTTTGGGCTATGAAGACACTGCTTCCTGTTTTTGACCCTTCTTATATGGGTCACAAGGGCTATCTTATGCCATTTAGGTTAGGTGTGTTTGCTTAGATCGCGCTGCACGTCCTCGGTAATCTCGGCACCGGCCCTCCTGAAGATTTTTGGCTCCTGCAGGGTCCTAGTGCCTTTGTCTCAGAACCCATCAGTGTGAATCAATGGTGAAGATGGTCCAAGAAAACCAATAATTACGGTGAGTACATAATTTTCATTTTTTACCCCAAAGAATTTTGCAGTGTACAAAGAGTTTAAATTTGCAAGCTCCAGCTACAAACCACAATCCAGCTAAAAATACATCTTATTGGTCTGTGAGACCCACGTATTTGCAGATTAAACTTGAAAAAATAAATGTTTGTGTGAAGCTGGACTGCTACCAACTGCCAACAACACAAAATATTCTTGCTGCAAGCAGCCATGTTTTACAGCAGTCCACTAAAAGGTTATTACCCCCAGCTTTTCGCAGTCTCCTTGTCTGGAATAACATGGATAGTACCACATAAAAATAAGGAAAAAATTGAATATTTAACATAAGAGGCTGAAGCTGGGCTCAAGTGCATTTTTCATTTATATAACTGTATATATATACATATATGTGGAATTCTCTGCCTCATCAGGTTCGGGAGTTCCTGACAGTGGAGATCTTTAAAGTCACACTGAAGACGTACTTGTTCAGTCTTGCTTATTGTGACAAGTAACTAATAAGGAGGGATTTTATTGTTACTGTTGATATTTTACTATTTATGGTTTTATTCATTTGTGTTACTTTGTAAAGTGCTTTGATATTTTGAATTGCGCTTAAGAAATAAAGTTGTTATTATTATTATTATTTATAAATTATCTGTAAGTATTGGGATTACCTGCTGAGTAGAGGTTGCTGGTGAGGGTTCCCAGGACCACCAGAACGTATTGGTAGGTTTACATGCCTGAAATAGAAGGGCATTAGCTAATGCTTTGCACCTAACTTCACCTTCTGACTGCAGTATTAGTGCACTTTATTAATAAATCTAGAATCTTGACATCCTGTAAATAGTTACTAACTGGCAAAAGACTTTCATAAGCATATATAACAAGGGTAGTTGTTTTTATTATAGTATTCTGTAATGACTTTAAATGTTATAGTCAAACAAATACATTTATTATGTTCCCTATAATTTTATTTGCTGTCATGGAGACTTCTGCACCATGTTGTTTAGCACTAGTTTGTTCGTGAATGACTATGAGTCTGTAAGCTATACTCAAATATTTCTGTCCTTGGATGTTACTTGTGGAGCCTTGCATTGTTACGCCCCAAATGTACAGCATTGTTGATACAGCGTACTGTATTAATATTGAGTACTAGCCCATGTGTGCCAGTTATTAGCCAAACTGCTTACAGTAGCTTGGTAAGTTGGGCATCCTGATTCCTGCAATCCTCCTTTATCTTCAGCAGTGTTAATGTGACTCTTCAGTTGTGCCATTTGCAGGACAGAGTCTATATTTGTATCTGCTAGATGTGTTTTTGTTAGAATGCATAGGTTCTCAGACTTATGAGCCTCCCCAAGCCATCAAAATGATCTTGAGCCTCCCAAATACTGAAATAATCTTGGGCCTCCCCATAAGAAAATAGCATACTACAGTACACCAGGAATAAACTGAAACACCTTTACAGTAGCTGGCTCTCATTTTATGTTATTCAGCTTATTTTACCCCCGACTTGTAACCCTCCCCAAGCCAGCTTGCTTACTCCACTGTTTTGCCTCTCAAACTATTTGTTACCCCTTGTTTCAATATCTTCATGGATCAGACTACTTTCTCTGTCTGTTTCCCCTCTATCTGGAATAACCTTCCAGGGTTTTATTTAACTCTAAAAATTGATTGGCGTTTTGCTCATAAAAGTGCTAAAACATTGTGAAAATGCATACCACGTGCCTCACTGTGTTTAATAAACATAACACTTCAAGAAAACCTATATAAATACTTTCTGAACAGTTAGTATTGCCCCAAGAAAAAAACTGCTAATCAATTATTTAAAACCATGCCTTCCTACTTCACAGGGGTCCTTTTGTTCCCTCCTGCTCTTCTCTAGCACCTCTCTGCTTAACCCTTGTATTTGGGCTGTTCTGCCACCAGTCTCATTGGATATCTGTTACTTCACATCATACACGCTTGGGAGGAAACCACGAGCTCATGCCGCACCCCAGACCTTTGTCCTGCCAAAGGCGTAAAGCCACCAAGTCCTTTTCCTAGCCCGCAAGGGCTTAGGCACCCACTGTCGGACCCCCAGTGCCGCCGAGGACCCTCCGTGTTGCCTGCCCAGGAACCGCTGAGGTGCCGCCAGCCCTGCCGCACCCACCAAAGTCCTACGCTTAGCCCCTCCATGAAGACTGTTGACAGGGGCCATCCGCAGAGTCACACGCCCAGAAGGAGAAGCACGAGCTCGGCCTCACCCCAGACCGTTGTCCCGCTAAAGGCGTGAAGCCGCCAGGTCCTTTTCCTTGCCCGCCTCCTTTTCCTAGCCCTCCCTCCCCTCTGTGTCTTATCAACGCCAGCTGTGCACTGCTCCAACCTAATCCCAGGTGGATGTTGTAAATCCCGACCTCCGCCTTCCCTTTCTTTTGGCTTCCATGTGCTATTGGATGTTCTTGCCAGGGACTGCCATGAGCCCTCTTGCCCAGCCTCGAACCACGGTCCCGGCTGCTTATACATGCCACCCACCGCCAAAGCCGTGTATCCGACGCTTTTTTTTTCTGCTGCTCAGATGGCTGCTCCCTGCACGCCCCAGTATAACCTTATGCAGTCCCTCTGGACCCGTGCCCCTTTTCTACCCCTCACCTGAACCTGTATTCCCTGTTAACACCTCTTGCTCTTGACCTGATGGTCTCTACTGAGTTTAGCCCTTATCATGTTAGTCTAGCTGGTACTGCCTCTTTATGTCCTAAATGTATGATTGTAATTGTATGGTTGCTGCCTCAAATTGTATTGCTGTTTCTCCTGTGATATGATGTATTGTACTCTCCCGGGTCGTGCCTGAAAATAGTCACCTGCTGGCTAGCGCACCTACCCGGTTAACAAAAACTAAATAAATAAATTTGTTCATTGTTCCTATTTGCTTGCACTATCGTTCATTTCGTATTGTTTGACTGTTTTGGCAGGTACCCTTTGAATTGTATTGTCTCCTTACCTTTCCCCAGAAACACCTGGAATGAGCTGTGAATCATTGTGCCTTTCCTGGTCACCAATTTGTAAATACATACATACATTCTCTTACTAGTATCCTCTTTCGGGTTGCCTCATCACTTCATATAAAATGTGTAAAACTCAAAATTTAAATACAGCAGTTCCTCAGACTTGCTTGAACCTCCCCTGGAAGAGGTTGGGGGCCTTCCCAGGAAGGCTGGCCTCACCATTTTAGAAACCCTGTGTCAATGGATTGTAAAGTGGTTTGAGATACAGCTGTGTGTATATTAAAGGCACAGTATAAACCAAATTATTTTCCTTTTTCAGTCGGCATTTAATGTGAAATGCTTAAATGGAATCTTTTGGTTAAAGTTTAAAATTGAGTAGGTTCCCCCCTGCCCCCATTTAGCTATTCTACTTTTGGGGGCCATCAGGTGCCTACCTTATTGTGCTTGCTTTTAATTAAAAGCACAGCAGTATCCTTGGGGCGAACAGCAATTTTTCTTCATGCCAATGCATTTTGCATGATATCAAGGCTACCCTCACAGGCACCTGTTCACTTGTTGGAACGCTGGTGAGGTGCTGACCGCCGAATATGTCCCCACGTGAAGATATAGCACAGCCCAGCATAAATATGCTGCTGTGCATTACATTAAAACTCATGTCTGTGAAAAGAGCATACCATAGGACAAATTGTTAAATCGGGGAGTGGTTATTAAATGTTTAACAGAAACCCAGCAATTCCCATTACATAGTTGGCCCATGGACCTTTTCATCAAGTGTCATACTTGTTGAATAATAAAACTGTGCTATATTTAATATAGTGTGTGATAAAATAGAATAGGTCACTCAAACTTAAGTATTGCATGTTTGCGTGACCTTGACCTTGTAATTCTCCCAGGTCGCACCTGAAAATAGGCAGTTGACTGTCTAGCATGCTTACCTGGTTAACAAAAGCTAAATAAATAAATAAATGGTTATGGCAAACTGCCGCACCACCTTTGAGAGTGAGATGACATTGGAGGGGGCCCATGATTACTGCTGTGTATAGGACTCATGACAGTGTAGATCTGGCCCTGCATGGAATGGTGTAACTGACATCATGGAATGTCTTGAAAATAGGAAAACAGAGCATTAGCTGCTGAGGAGAGGGAAATATAATATTGATTTGAGGGATTCACAAAGCTAGATTATTAATTTATCAAAAAGTGGTGAAAGCATATCGGAATACGTGACTGGGGCATTTAGCAGTGTAAAAATAATTTTCTAGCACTTAAAAAAAAAATCAGCTACATTTGTGATATTTAATTAAAATATATATATATATATATGTATATATATATATGATTTGCCGACCTGATCGCCCAGTGGCAGCGCTGCTGTGCAGGTGACCTGGGTCTGAGGGCAAACTCGAGACACCACATAGGGGCACAGGCTGGGCTGGGTCATCTGCCACGTGGCAGTGTGCCTAGGTGGGGGAGGGGGCTTGGTGGCAGACTTTGGTGCCACAGCGACCCATTCAGTTGAGCCGTGGAGGATGCTCCTGCCGCAGGGTCTGCTGTGTGAATGCGAGGCCAGTCTGATGGGTGTACTGACGTCAGGGGAGTGTTGGAAGGGACCTTTAAGGCGTAGAAAAACCTACCTCCATCTATGAAGGTATGAACTTCTGGGATTTCACAGGGTTCTCATGCTTACTGGACTGGATCCTACGCCACATAGTAGATTGCTTTGGGGGGGGGGTGGCCATCCTCCAGAACTCCTGTCATGGAAGAAAAGTCATGGGGGGTAACCGATAGGCGACCAGGGGTCCAGGGAAGTTGCAGGACGAAGGTCTGAACAGGAGTTATCTCTGGGAAGTCATGAGTGGCTGGGAAGAAAAACCTCTATTGAAAGAAAATAGGAATTAAAAACTCAGTTTGGAATTATGTTTTTCCTTTTCAAGGTTCCAGCTATCAGTTTTTATAATCTACAGTAAATTCTGAGCTACATAAAATTATATTTTCCCTTTTTATCTTTAGGGCGATAGAGACATTTGAAAGCTATTACAGAAAACAAAAAGAAAACAAGCAAGACTAGTATTACAGCCACAGTCCAGCATGGTAAATGCTTAAATACTTATCATTTACTTGATGTTTTGGTTAAATTCAAGGCTTGGTTGAGGCAGTGGTAGAGCTGTTGCTCACAGCGTGGCAGTCCGGTTTGGGAACTAGCCTGGGCTAATGAGGAGAGAAGGAGGACCGACGTCCCAACTCTTTTCAGGGAGGAAGGGTTTTGCTTTCACTACACGCTGGGCTGCCTAGCGGCAGGCACAGTGGGAGGGAGGACTGGCTGGTCTCTGCATTGGCATGCTCTTTTGTGTGTGTGCATACTGGGGAGTACCAGTGGCCTGAGGGGTGAAACAACTCCCAAAAGCTCTCACTCCTGACCATGGGCCTTGTAAAAGGAGAAGATTGGGAAAAGTGCCAGAGAAGTTGGAGATGGTGCTGGGAATTGTACTGGCTGAGGGGAGCAGTGATGATGAATGGATGTAAAAACTGCATTTTAAAAAATTAGGATTAAAATTAGATATCTTTGTTTTTTCTCTAATGAAGCATGAAACGGTTGAAGAATATAGAAAATACTTCAATCAGATTGTAGGGTAAGTCAATTTCATCTAAATATCCTTTTCATCTGGATGTTTGGAAGCCACATTGAATGTGGGGTAGAACATTCTCATTATTAATTTCAATTTTAGATTCTTAGTGGTGGAAGATCACATTTTACATGCAACACAGGGATTGGTAACTAGAGCATACACAGATGAACTTTGGAATATGGCGCTTGCAAAGATTGTTGCTGTTCTTAGAACTCATTCGGTAAGTAAGAGTGACCTGCTGTTACACAGCAGTTTAAACAAGTATGTGTGTGTAAAAGTTGGGTAATGTCAAGGTGAAAAATTACACCCCATCACTGCGTTTTTTTCTAATTAAGATTTTCTCAGATTTTGGGGAAGCCTGCCAAGCTATTGTTTTCCCAGTAGAATCAGGCTGTGAGCAATAGCCATGGGCTATTTGCATAATCCGCTGGTGATTTACAAGTGACTAGGCCTTCCAAATGTGCTGTTAGTCCAACAGTTTAGAATATGCAGAGTTAATCTGCTGTTATTGTTGCAATCTGTCCTCATTAGTCTCAACTGACCTCTTCATTAGATCGGATTGAATAGCTGAGCATTGAAAGTACCACCAGGAAATAGTTCCTAATTATCATTCTAAATGCTCTGTTTCCAAAATAAACTCCAGCAGCAAGATTCCCAGTACTGCCTCTTCAGCGTCACGCTAAACGTTTATAATACAGTAAGGCCACTCTTAGTTCATAGATTCAGTAAAATGCTTGTAAAGAGTATGAGTATTTTTGTTCAATATATATCAGGGTTTTATTTGTCTTGAATATAAAATGTAATATTGTATTGTCTGAAATAACTGGAGAGGTGGGTTTACACTAATCATGTGAATCAAGAAGAGAACTGTCTGGATGAAGAGGTGTGGGAATGATGAGATAAGTACCCCAGACTGACTGCAAAATAGTACGTGATTTATAAAAGATGGAGCAGCACCATCACATTAGATAATCAGTTAAAAAACATGTTTCTTATCCTAGGTCTGCTAGGTATTAAAATTGCAGATATTACTTTGAGTGTCTAACTTTACTTTAAGTGAGGGTCTTGGCAGTCACATACTGTACACATACAAGCATTCATTGGCCTTGTCTTACATAAGAACATAATCAAGTTGCCAGCAGGAGACCACTTGGCCTATCTATTCTGCTTGTGTTGTTGATGAGACCTGGCTATTCATCAGTGCCTCATGCCCACCCCCACTCTGCCTCTCTCTTCTCCCACCACCATCTGCACCTTTTCCCTCTGTGCCTGTCCCATGCCTTTTTAAAAGTTTTGACTGTCTTAACCTCAATCACCTCCTCTGGTAGCTCATTCCAGGCCATCACCACCCTTTCTGTGAAGAAATGTTTCCTCGTGTCTCTCCTGTATCTCCCTCTCACCAGCATGAAACCATGCCCTCTAAAATTATTTTTGCTACATGCAGAAACTCATTTTAAAACCGGGCCTTACTCAGGTTCTTCCTTTGAACTTATGATCAGTTAGGATTTGGCATTGCATGACAGCTTTCCTGTCAGTGCTGGCACACTGGGTAGAAAAACAGCAATTTATAAAATTGGTTCCAGTGGTACATAGATACATAGACAGTGTCGGCAGATAAGGGCCTATGGTCCACCCAGTCTGCCCATTTGACTTGTAAGTTCAGTTTATGTTTTCCTAGAAGTCTGTTGCCCCTCACCCTGACCTCCAGAATTCCTTTATGTCTATCCCATGCATTCTTAAATCCGTGATTGTTTCAGCCCCACCACTTCCTCCGGCAGGGTGTTCCACTTGTCCACCACCTGTTCTGTGAATAAATTCTTCCTCATGTTTCCTCTGAATCGTCCTCCCTCCAACTTCGCCCCATGCCCTCTAGTCCTGGAACATCTTTTTCACTTAAAAATAGTATATTCCTGCACCCTGTTCCTCCCTGTGAGATACTTGTATGTCTCTATCATATCCCCTCTCTCCCTCCTCTCCTCCAGGGAGTACATGTTCAGTTCCTTCAACCTATCTTCATAGGACTTGTGATGCAATCCATGCACCATCTTTGTTGCCTCCTCTTAACCTTCTCTACCCTGTCTATGTCCTTACGTGGGTATGGTCTCCAGAACTGTACACTGTACACCAGGTGGGGCCTCACTAGTGTCTTGTATAGTGGAATTATGACCTCCCTTTCCTGCTGGTGGTGCCCCTGCCTATACATCCCAGCATCCTATTTGCTTTACCTGCTGCCTTGTCACACTGTTTCCCTACCTTGAGGTCATCAGAGATGATAACCCCAAGATCCTTTCCTGCTTGGTGCATGCTATATCCTCACCCCCAACTGATATATTGTGCCAGGATTTTTGTGCCCCATATGCATTATCTTGCTTCTTTGCATTGAATTTCAACTGCCAAACCCTGACCATTCTTCAGGTTTCTGCAGGTCCTTCTCATTCTGTCTACACCCTCTGGTGTGTCTACTCTGTTACAGAGCTTTGTGTCATCAGCAAACAGTGAAATTCTGCCTTCTAGGTCCTGTGCAATGTCACTGATGAAGATGTTGAATAGGACCGGTCCCAGCACTGATCCCTGTGGTACCCCACTGGTCACTCTTCCCTCTGTGGAGTGACAGCCATTTACCACCACCCTCTGTGTCCTGCCACCTAGCCAGTTACCTACCCACCACACTATTGTCCTGCCCACACCCATATTCCCCAGTTTGTGTAATAGTCTTTATGTGGCACAGTGTCAAGGCCTTGCTGAAGTCCAGATAGGCCATGTCACTGCCTCCCCTGATCCACCTTCCTAGTCACCCAGTCAAAAATTCAACGAGGTTGGTCTGACATGACCTCCCCCTGGTGAAACCATGCTGCCTTGGGTCCTGTAGTCCATTGACAACCAGATGTTCCACCAATCTCTCCTTCAGTAGTGCTTCCATGATCTTCCCCACTACCGAGGTGAGGCTGACTGGTCTGTAGTTCCCTGCTTCCTCTTTGTTCCCGCTTTTGTATAAGGGGACTACATCTGCTTCCTCAGTCTTTGGTACCTCCCTGTTTCCAGTGATCGCTAAACAGGATAGCAAGAGGTTCAGCCACCACCTCTCTTTAGTTCTTTAAGGACCCT
The DNA here is from genome assembly GCA_016271365.2 of Neoceratodus forsteri. Taxonomy (NCBI): domain Eukaryota; kingdom Metazoa; phylum Chordata; order Ceratodontiformes; family Ceratodontidae; genus Neoceratodus; species Neoceratodus forsteri. The sequence goes on along the minus strand of CM028135.1, from coordinate 459,053,352 downwards.
GGGTGCACCCCATCTGGCCCCATTGCTTTATCAACTCTTATTACTTCCAGTTCCTTCAGGACCCTTTCGTAAAGGGACTTGTGTCCATTTCTGCACCATTCTCACCCCTTGTACTTCCTTCAGACCCATTACCCTCCTCTTCCTCAGTAAAGACTGAGCAGAAATACCTGTTCAATATGTCAGCTTTACTGTTGTCATCCTCCACGTGCCCCCATCCTTCCCCTTCCGTCTCACTATCCCTCCCTTTGTCTTTCTTTTTCCTTATGTACCTGTAAAGGTTTTGTCCTCTACCCACTGATTTTTGCAATGTGTTCTTCTGTCTGAGCTTTGGCTTCCCTTACTGACCTCCTGCCTCCCTTTGCTTCTCCTGGTACTTCTCCCTATCCCTTCTGCCTGTGTCTTTTGTATTGCCTGAATGCAATCTTTTTGGCTTTCACTTTCTTTGCTACCTCTTTGGAAAACCATAATGGTCTCCTCTTCCTTTTCCTTTTGCTAACCTGCTTAATGCATAATTCTGTTGTTCTTGTAATCCCCATTTTAAATACTGCCCACTGTTCCTCAACCCCTGATTCCTGTCCCATTCCACTTAATGCCTCTTTCAAGTATCTCCCCATTTTCCCCATTTGCCATGGTAGCCTAATGGCACAGTGGAAGCAATCATGCTTCCTTGCCACCGACCTGGTTTTGGATTCACGAGTTACACGTGGGTGATCAGGGACTGGGAAAAGAGCTGCTGAGCACAGCCCAGGGAGGAGGATGTCAGTCTGCTAGCATGCAGTAGCTGCCCTGCAGTGGTCGGGGCTACCTGCTCTTTTGTGATGGGGTGGGACCGCATGCATGCTGAGTGCCACTACACTGTGCAAGGCCACCAGCCTTATGTTCAATGTCAGGGAGGAGGTAGGGCTTAGGGCTGGGGAGAAATCTGAAAAAAATCATGGCGGTCACCAACCTGACAGCTCTTGTGTGCTCTTGAACCCCGCACCCACCCCACTGCTTCCAGAGTGGATTATGTCTTGACAGGGTGAGAAGCCTCTGTGAAGACACTGCCATGGTGGGAAAGCTGTGGCGAAGCTTGATGTGGCAGATGTTGGGTTGGCTGGCAGGTCAGTCTGGGAACCAGCCTGTTGGGCATCTAGCCAGCAGAATAAAAACCTTGATGAAAAAAAATGGTTCCCTCAAAATGAAACTCAATGTAAGAAACAACTGTTTAAGTTCTCAGGTCGTGCCACTCAAAGAGGAGATACCAAAACAGTCAGTTTAAAATAAAGCTTACAGTTTCTCTTTCATTACAGCAATTTTTGCTTGCATGTTAGTGAACTCTTTCTTGAAAAATAGTTGTTCTTAAAAAAAAAAAAATGTTTTTTAGGATTGAGTTTAGATTGTATTCTAGTATAACTACTGGTTGAGTTTTTATATCCCCCCAAAACCCAAATTGTAATTGTTACACATGAGAGTGACATCACACTCGTATATCAGAGCAACAAACATTTGCAGCCATTAAAATAAAAAAGCGTACTTGTTTCCTCCAATGCAGCGAGACCCTGCAGCTTAAAACTTAAACTGGTTCATTTAAACAGTGCTGTTCAGCAACTCCACCGCTTATATAACCAGCAATTATAAAAAGTTAACATGAGGAATATGGTAATTTTTATTACACACCTGTTGAGATCTATGATATAATCCGGAACCCTCAGTGGAAACTCAGCCTTGTTGTACATGGTTACTCATACAGTACATTTTATATACACAACTAATTTTAGCTCCTGGAGGAATTCTGGTAGAAGCACATATTTTAGTCAAATAAAAATGATCTGCGAAAATGTTAAGCTTACTGAGTCTGGTATATATGTAGATCACTGCAGATCTAAAGGAATAATCGTTCATGTTTTCAGAAGGATAGAGATCGGTGATGGTTATTGTTTTAATTGTCTGTTAGGTGGTACGTATAAAACTATATGTACACATAATCCATGATTAAAAATAAACAGTATACCAAAAGTGCCAGAGTCATATCTGAAGAGTTGATTTTGGTCATTTCGATTACAAAAATATCATGAACAAATGCTTCTGTTCAGTAAGTACTGACCTTGGCTCATTTGTAAGTAGGGGCTCTGCATTTGTAATCAGTTACTGTTTTACTCCATTATGAGCCATAAAACTAATAGCATTATTCTAGGGGTGTGGATATGGTGTACTAGCCACACTTCTAGCAGAATTCCTTTCCCCTTTAGATCTCTCCAGAAGGTCTTCAAGCTGACGCCTCCCACCCACCCGGGTGGTATCCTCCTCGGCACTGCCCCTTGATGTTAAAGCTTCCTTTCTGCTGGAGGAGACAGATTTCTCCATAGCGCTCTGCTTTCGTGTAGGCACTATCTTCATTTTAAACTCACAACTTTGGTCTTGATTTGCTTGCGGTTTAACCGTTTTGGCAACATGGACTCAATGACTTCTGAGTCGGCACCGGTTTCAGGCTTTGTCCGTGTGGACAGAGATGTTGTGCATGGACCCTCACACCACATGTGTTTACTGCCTGGGCCAGAAACATGACTCCCAGGCTTGTGGCCTGTGCACGCAGTTTATATCCTCCACCTTGAAGGACGGTACACCGACTTCTGCTGAGTTGGCGGATGAGTTGGACCCTCCGTTTGGTCCAAGGATGCCTGCGAGGTGGTCTCTGCAGCTGTGGGGTCTGTCAGACAGTTGGTGGCTTTTGAGGAAGCTGCTGCCCAGGCAACCGCAGGCTCCTCTCTGGTGTTCACGCTGGTCCCTGTGGGCTTTGGCGCCTCTTTTACCAGGACATTCTGGGACCTGTGTCAGTCCCTTCCTACCCTCAGGAAGGGCCCTTCCTCTGGGTCCAGATCCTCAAGAAGGACTCCAAGGCAACAGCCAAAAACTCCCTTTGCAGGTCGTGGGACCGCGAGCACTCTTGGGCCTTGGTTTCCCACACTCCTGCTTCATTGTCCTTCCTCGACAAATCGGCTTCGGATGATGCTTCAGTCCAGGCTGCTGACCCCACAGTGTCCCCATCGGACCTGTCTGCTGAGACACAGGTCGACAAGCCAGTCGAGATTTTTTTTGACCCGCTCAACCTATTGTTACAGGATGAGGGGGATACCTTTCTCTCCAGGGCTTCAGTCCTGACACTCCAGTCCCAGGGCGGGTTGGATCAGCCCCCTGACCTGGTCCCTAACCCTCAGAAAACCGAGCTTGCGAGGGACCCCAGGCGTCTCTCGATGGTTTCTGCCTCTCCCTGCCATCCGGTCCACTGGCAGTCGAGGTCAAGGACCTGTAGCTCGAGGTCGAGCAACCCTCGCCTTAGTCAGCGATCTCGCTCGCAACACTCGGGGAAAGCCGCATTGCTGCTATTCCTCCTCTTTGGGGGAGGATTGGCTCCTCCACAAGTTGCAACAGCACTATGAGGAGCTTATGTGGCAGCAGCTCCTTTTGGGTGCTGGCACTGGTGCCAGCTCCTACCCCTTCACTCCCTTGGCTACCATCACCTTGGCCAGAACCTGTTCCAGCTCAGCCGATTCTGGCCTTTCAACCCATTTGGGTGGAACCCCCTTTGATTCAGCCCAAAGATGATCCCCATCCAAGGATGCCCGTACTACTCCCGGGCTTCCTCGGCGGCTGTCAGTCATGGTCACTTGGGCTGATGAGCCCCACAAAAGAGATGCTTTATGGCAGAGCCAATCTTCTGTAGTGCCACAGGATTTGGTGTTGTCATCATTAACAGACCATGGCAGTGATGTTCCCACCATTGGCACCCTTTTCTCAAGAACACAGCTCAGCTTCCATAGCATATAACATGGTGCTAGGTACAAAGTCGACCATGGTGCCAGAGTGGGCTGCCAGGCACGGTGCAGAGTGTGATGCCTGGCACAGTTTCAGAAAAGGGACTTTGTTGCTACCTTGCCAAGAGAGCATGTACATTTTTAGACCTTTATCAATGATGATTTGGGGGGGAAGGGGGTATTGAGGTACAGGATTATGTGTAAGGCTAACACTCAAAAAGTGTCCTACTGTTCCTCAATCTACCATGTTCTGACTCACTACCTATACTGCTTGCAGATCTGGAACTAACAAGTTTGCCAAGATAGCATGGAGGTCCACCTTTTATTTGCCAGTTGTCCTGAAAGAAGCTGAAGCCTGTTACGCAGCTCCTATAGGGCAACCATGACACTCAGAAACTGTCTTGAGCTGTTTGTATTTGGCCATACTGCAAACAGTGTACAAAATCTACCTGTTGTTGCACCCACCTATCTTTGAGGCTAAAACCCTAGACTAGTTGCGCAAAAAGGCTTATGTGTCAACCTGTCACTTGAGCTAATGACTTATCAGTCCTCCTTGGCTAGCTACAGCCAAGATCGATGGGAAAAGGTCAAATTTCAAGTAGATCAGACCCGTAATAGTCCACATTCAGACCACATTTTGGAACTTGTGAGTTATAGAGAGAAAGCAACAAAGCACCAGTTTAAGGTTGCTTATGATTTGTCTGACATAGTATTCCACTCTATAGCTATGGTTGACTGCCTCAGAAGGCATTCCTGGACCTGATCTTCTGTTGTGGCACATAATGCTGAACAGAAGATCCTAGATGGGTCCTTTGATGGTCTTTGCCTTTTAAATGTATAACAGCTTCTGCTTTGGGTCAAGCAGATGTCCCTGTCACTCTCAGACTGTCTGCTTCTTTCCACATGCTCCTGAGACATGGACAGAGTTCACATATGGACACAGGGGGCTGTCCACTTCCATTCCCCCTCTATCAGTAAGAGGGTTTGTAAGCAAGAAATGGAGCAACCTGCAAAGAAGTGCTTTTCTCTATTTACCAGACTACATGAAGAATAAACCAAACATTCTTTCCTTGTACCAACTGCCTTACCTGTCTAACTGTTAGCTGTTGGAAGTTTTTTTGGAGGGGCTGCTAGCATAGAATACTTCGCCTTCTGACTATACTACCCAGTCACCAGGTATGAATCACTATTTGACAACTTACCTCCCCTTTGTGGTCTTTTTTTGCACTGCATTTTACTCAACCAGTGAGTGGTTCATTATGGAGGAGATTGACTCTAGAAACATAGGAAAGTTACCTAACAGTAAGCTGTGATCTCCTAGAGTATTTCCTCCATAAGGCAGCACTCACCCACCCATCATCCCTAAGGGAGGTTGTTGATAGAAGTGTGTCGTGGCTAGTGAACAGAGCACCTATTTGTCTAGAAGTCCTGGTAACTGGGCAGTTGCTCCCTTGCTTGTGCCTTTGTTTCTTTCACACCCTTATGGCTAAGGCAGTTATTAATGGCTTAATTTAAGAGAAATAGATCTTCCAAGAATCAGTCTTCACCATTTATTCCCACTTATGGGCCTAAGCCAGAGGTGCTAGGACCCAGTGGGAGCAAAGTGTTTTACAGCCTTGGAGGGGACCAACATCAGTGCCAGCATTACCAACGAGGCAGGTGTAGTGTTAAAAAAATGTAGATGATGTTTACAAAAAAAAAAGAAGGCCCAAGCCCAACTGTAAAAATAAAGAGCTAACTCTGAAGAGAGGAGAAAGAGCCCTCAGGGAGTGGATAGAAGATGCTATTTGCATAGCATCATGGAGTGAGCTGCCCAGAGGACCTGGCTCTTACCTGAGTGAAGGACTAAAGATGGGCATGTGAATCAGTGGTGAAGATATTCTGGAAGATCAACAATTATGGTATTTAATTTTCATATTTTACATGAGTCAATTTTCACCATCATTCCCACTTATGAGTCAGAGTACCAAGCTTTCCCCAAGATCATGGAGGAGTTGGCTCACCCTGAGGGGGGAAAAAATGTCCCTCAGACCTCTGGTGGGGCAATACCAGTGGAGAGCAGAGACTCCTCACAGATCTGGCAGCACTTGAGACTGGTCAGGGAAGATGGAGCTCCCATGGCCTGGGAGCAGGCAGGCATCCCAGCAAGTCACACCTGACCCTACAGGAGAAAACATGAGTCCCCTAAGTCAGGTTTAACACCCTATGCTGGGCCAGGGATGCTAACCAGGAAAGGGGAAGCTGTGCTGTCTGCAGAACGCAGACTGCCGTTCCCACCAGCCTAGAAAGCTACCTCACTGGCATCATACAACACCCGTTCTTGGTGTCTCGCCAGCCACAGGCCCTGCTCGGAAAGGTGAATGGCCTGCCTGGTTGACTCACAGTCCGGCATGGATGCCAAGAGCTCACTCAGCATTGCCCACAGGCACATACTGTAAGCTGCCAGATGTGCCTGATATATGGAAATGCACATCACAGTGCGTGCTCCCATGAAAGCTCTCCTGCCCCAAGCATCAGTCTTCACAGAGTCGGCATCGGGGCGAGGGGGGCCGCGTCGATCATGCGCCGGGCACCTAGGGCATGTGGGGGTCTGCAGCACCAGAATCCCAGAGGTGGAGTGAGGGATAGCACCTGGAGACTCTGTTGCAGTGCATTATCTGTGCTGGATGTCCCTAGGAGCTTGAGAAGGGGCAAGAGGCGGAGCCAGATATGCCTGGATGCTCTGTAAAGGGCTGGGGCCAATGGAAGGATGGACAGACACGCTATCGCAGAAATCGCCAAGGAATTACATCACCAGGGTAGTATTTTGACCTACAAAAGGACGTGAAATTCAGGTACTGCATCATCTCTGACAGAAATCGCTGGTGCAGAGAGTACTCAGCATCAGAGGAGAGGTGGACTGAAAAATCCTCTTCCTCAGAGGAGGAAGCAGGAGAGGAGGAGCTGGATCCAGGCAACAGTGATACTGGACCCACAGCCTAAAAAGAGCCTTGTCTGTCTTGAGGTGGTAGAACACACCAGTCTTTGACCTGAACTGATCCAAGGTCTTGGGCCCCCGTGGGACCCAAAATACCTGGGAGCACAGGGGAAGGGAGCAGAGGAGGGGGAGAAAATGTGTAAACAGAAAAACAATGGCAGAAGGAGACCCAGGGTCCATTAAGTCTGTCCTTGAGATACCCAGGACCTAGCAATTGCCCTGGGGGGCTACCCCAGCCCTAAATTACTGTATACTTGCTTTAATGTCTCGAAGTTGTGCTCTAGCTCTGTCCCACCTATGCTTGAAACTTGTCACAGTCTCTGCCCCCACCAGCTCTGCCGGCAGACTATTCCATCTCTCCACTACTCTTTCCGTGAAGTAGTGTTGGATCCCTTCTGAACCCCCTTCCCGCTTCCATTCATGCCCTCTAGTTGTTGTGTTGGTGACCCTATGGAACAGCTCCTCAGTGTCCAGGACTTTGTTTGCTAGGAATTTGAATGTTTCTATCATGTCGCCCAATTCCCTCCTGGTTTCCAGTGAGTACATATTCAATGCTGCTAGCCATTCCTCATAGAGGAGTCCCTGTAGACCCTGGATCATCTCTGTCCCACTCCTCTGCACTTATTCCTGCCTGTCGCTATCCTTCTTCAAGTGCGGCCTCCAAAACTGAACACAGTATTCTTGGTGTGGTCTAACCAGGTGTCTGCAGAGGGAGATGATCACTTCCCTCTTCCCGCTATCAATCCCCCCTGCCTATAAACCCCAACATTTTGTTCGCCTTGCTGTATGCTTTATTACATTGACTCGTCTGCTTCATGGTGTCCATAATAATGACCCTCAGGTCCCTGTCTTGCTGCGAGATGCTCAGTTTAACCCCACTGAGCCAGTATTCCATCCCAGGGTCCCCTTTACCTAGATGCACCACTTTGCACTGTTTTGCATTGCATTTCAGCTACCAAAGATTTGACCACCTTTCCAATTTTTGAAGATCTTCTTGTAGGTCCCTAACCCCATCAAGAGTGTTCACCCACCCTCTTGGTGTTGTCTGCAAACAGAGCTAGCTTACATTGGATACCTTTGCCAATGTCACTGATGAATATGTTAAAGAGAACAGGGCCCAACACAGATCCCTGTGGAACCCCACTAGTAAGTGTGCCCATTGTTGATCTAACCCTGTTTATCACCACCCTTTGACTCCTGTCTATGAGCCAGTTGCCCACCAATCTTGCTATACTTTTTGTGGCCCCTGTGTTCTCCAGCTTCCTTAGCAGGCACTTGTGTGGTACAGAATCAAATGCCATGCTGAAATCAAAATAGAGAAGGTTCACTGCATGTCCTCTTTCCAACTCTCTTGTCACCCAGTTAAAAAAGGTGATTAGATTTGGCTGGCACAACGTTCCTGCCACGGATCCATGTTGTTTGGTGTCCTGGAGCCTGTTCTTCTCTAGGTATTGCACAAGGTCTTGCTTAATCAAGGTTTCCAGTAGTTTTCCCACTACAGAAGTGAGGCTAACCAGTCTGTAATTCCCCACCTCTTCCCTGCTTCACCACCCTTTTGAAGCAGCACCACATCCGCCACCTTCCAGTCCCTAGGAACCACTCCCATACCCATTGATCTGTTGAATAGGTGTGCCAGAGGACCAGCTAACTCTTCTGCTAATTCTTTTAGTACCCTTGGATGCAGTCTATCTGGTCCCTGTGCTTGGTCTGGCTTGAGGGCTGCCAGTCCGTGTCTGACCCTATCTGTGGTTAATGACGGATTTCCCGTTACTTGTATCCCTCTATCGGCAGCTCTTATACCGTTCTCCGGCATTGGACCAGTATTCTCCCCTGTAAATAATGAAGAAAGGAAGTTATTTAGAACATTTGCCTTTTGACCGTCTTTCTCCACCAGTCCATCAGTTTCACAATTCCACCCCCTTTCCTTCTTTTTTCCTGAATGTAACGAAAGAAGTGTTTTTCTCCCGTCTTTATCCACTCTGCGATCCTAAGCTCTGTCTCTGCCTTTGCCTCCCTCAACACCCTCTTTGCTTCCTTATTTTGTGATGTAATCATCCCATTCATCTACCCCTTGGTATTTTTAAACCTATGGAAGGCCTCCCTGTTGCATCTAATTGCTGTTTGGACCTGATCAGTGGGTTTCACCATATGGGTTTCCTGTGTCTGTTTCTTTTCTTTACTGTTCTGACACAGAACTTTGTTGCCTCTAGGACTGAGTCCTTTATTGCCCCCCAGATGTCTTCGACTTTAGATTTTTCAGTGATGTTTGCCACTTTATTCTGAACTATATCTCTTAACCTTTCAAAATTTGCTCCTCTGAAGCTCAAGACCTCCATCCGGGAGTTGGATTTTTCAGCCCCAACAGAGATCTCAAACCATACTGTGTTATGGTCACTGTTGGCTAAAGGGTCCCCGACTCAAATTGCCCCTCCTGTTTCGGTGTTGGTGAGAACCACATCAAGGATTTTGTCCTGCCTAGTTGGAACCATAACCAGCTGATTGAGCATACAGTCCTGTAGGGCATCCAGGATTGTCTGACTTCTGGAAGACTTTGCCACTGGAACAACCCAGACCACATCTGGCAAGTTCAGGTCACCAACAACCACCGTGGCTCCCCTTCCTGAGACCCTATTAATTTCTTGCATGAGTTCCCAGTCCTTCTCTTCTCCCTGACCTGGGGGTCTGTATATAACCCCAAAGTGACAGTAATGTGCTATGGGCTGTTCTTCCTAGCCCCCTCTCCATTCCAGAACATGTCCCAATGTTAAATCGCAATTTGTACTACATGTACTTGCATTTTCCTTTGCAGTTCCTATACCTGTATGTGTAACTATATCACTGTATTTTACCAAGGCCAGCTATGTTTACCTTATATGTACTCTGTATTACATTGCTGAATGTTTTGTTTCAATTATTGTACTCCCATTTCCCCTTTCCCCCAGGACGCTCCATGAGACGAGCAATTTAATATTGTTCAGTGTGTCTTTCCTGGTGAAATTTTTCAGTAAATAAAATAGATAAATAAAGTGGAACTTCTTTTCCTTTTTTTGAAACTCAGTGTTTTATTAATCCAAAGGTCATTCGCATAAAAAATTCCTTCCTCTGTGCAGTCAACATTCCTACTTGGAGAAAAATAATGTTTTGTGCCTTGTACATTGCATTCTCCTATATACTTCCATTTACCACAGTCCATCATTCAATTCATATTCATGCCCATATTCCATGATAAAGTTATATTCTTTAATTACCCCCCCCCGGATATAGCTTTACCTGAGAGGTTCCTCCTCTACTCCATCCTCTCCTCTCCATCTGCTCCTTGGCGGCGTTTCTAATCTGGAAGGAAAGGATAGATATTACCAACATCTCCGGTCTCTTGCCCTCAGGAGTTTATTATTCCTTACCACTCTCTTTTGGGTCTCTGTTTTTCCAAAGGGTCAAATGGGGTTGCACCCTGGAAGTGTAGGTATGAAGAGTAAAAGTGTAGAAACTAAGCAGTGTCTTCAAGTGATAACTTCTCTCCCACGCTGCCACATCAGATCCAAGCTGCTTTATTACCATGTACATTGTATGTGTACCTCAATGACCTCTTTATTCTTTACTTCTTTTGAAACTTAATATTGTCAACTGATGTTCAACAATAACATTTTTTAAACAATAAAAACAGGTAAAAAAACTTCTTGTGTCTTTGGTATTTTTTGTGAAAGTTCATTGGAGTCGAGGGTTTTGTTAGTTTAACCTTGGGGATTGGGAATGGGAGAGACCCCCAGTGTTTTCGTCCTATTGCTCCTCCTTTTACCCTTTTAGATAACTCCCCCAACCCCACACCACCCCCTAGGGGGACTCTTGGGTGTACTGGATCCAATTTCTCCAGTGCTCCGTGAACTTCTGTAATGTTAGCCTAAGGTGGGCTGTCAGATGCTCCATTTCATAAATTTGGGTTACTCTCTGTCTCCATTCCTTTATCCCTGGGGGCATTAGTCACACCAGTGTGCAGTGATTACTTTAATGGCTGCCAGAACCATACTATTGAAAATTGCCTTTTTCTGTCTTCCTACAATGCCCGGTGCACACCTGCCCAAAAGGTAAAGGTGCCCTGAGTCTGGTATTTTCCTCTCTCAAATCTTAGCTAGCTCCTCTCTGACTCTATACCAATAATGTCGCAATTCTGGGCATGACCACAGGATGTGGTAATGTGTTTCCTTCCCCCCTTCGCAGTTGTGCCAGCAACAATCTGTCTGTGTGGTTCCAAAATGTTTTGTTGTTGCTGGGATGTAAAAGAACCTGTTTTAATAGCTTCCGTCTGTACTCCTTCCGATTCTGTGATGCTGTAACCCTCCATCCAGTCACCCTCTCCTTCCATTGTTGATCCGATATAGTTTCGCCCCTTCCTCTTCCCGCCTTTGTCTCACCGTTAGTAACGATGTGCCTTTGGCTTGTGTGAGTAATTTGTATACCATAGAGATATATCTGAGTCTACCCCTTAACAAAGTTGCTCCAAAAAGGAATTCTTCCCATGTAGTCTTATCCCTTGTAATGTTCAGCTCCCATGCTGCCCCCTGTAGGTAGCTTCTAAGTTGCAGAAATATGTAAAAGTCTGCTCTACCCAAATGGTATCTGTCCTTTAACCCTTGGTAGGATATCATGTGGCCTCTATCTATTAGTTGTTCATACCTGGTCAGTCTTTTACTATTCCATTTCCTGAATCCTGCATTCACTCTACCTGTGGCAAAATCTGAATCTCCCGTGATTAGTGTTAGTGGTCCTATCTCGTTTGGAATGTATGTTTTCCCCATATCTCCAGGAGGATTTGTACAAAGTGTCTCACCCATGGATTGCTAATTTTCTTGACCCACTGTTTTGGTATTTTGGCCATAAGCAGGGCATACAGGGGACTGGGAGATCTGCAGTCTCCTCCATCAAGTACCACCTGGACTCCACTCTCATTTACTCCAGGTGACCAGGTGTGAGTCTGTGCTGCCAGATAATATAGTGTCAGCTCAGGCAGTCCTGCCTCCTCCCTCCTGGGTAGTGTCATCACCTCTTTGTTTATTCTTGGTCTCTTCCTTCCCAGATACATTTTTGTATTGCTTTATTCAGTTGTGTCCAATATCGATTTGGCACCTTGATCAGTAATATCTGGAAAAGAAACAGGTATCTAGGCAACACATTCATTTTAGGATGTCAGTCCTTCCATACATGGAGAATGGCAGTAAGCTCCACCTCTAGGTCTGCAGACATTCTCACATGACTTTGTCATAGTTCATTTTAAATAAGTCTGATATCTTTGGAGTGACTCTTACACTCAGGTATCTAATTGTATTGTATTTGGCCCATGCATAGGGGATTGATGCCCTGTCCTCTGCCATCAGGTTCCTGCTGATATGTAGTACCTCCGTTTTTTTCAACATTGACCTTGTACACCAAGATTGCCCCATACTCCTGTAGGATTTGTTGTAGTACTGGGACCAATGCCCTGAGATCCTGGATGAATACCAAGACATCGTCTGCGTATAACAAGATTTTATGTTGTTCTCCCACTACCTCTATTCCCCTGATGGTCTGGCAGTCCCTGATCTTAGCTGCCAGGGGCTCACTGCATAGGGCAAAGAGAAGAGGAGACAACGGGCACCCCTGCCATGTTCCTCTCATAAGTGGGAATCGGGCTGAGTTGACCCCATTAACCTTCACCACTGCCTGTGGGTCTGCGTACAGAGTGTCTGTACAGGCTTGAAACTTTGGGCCTGAGTTCATTGCCCTCAGTACCCCTTTCAGAAAGCCCCACCTCACCCTATCAAATGCCTTTTTGGCGTCTAATGAGATAGCTAGTTGTTTTTTTGGTGAGTTGGCCTGTGAGGTGAAAATGTTCAGAAGCCTCCTGATGTTGTTCTGTAGTATTCTCCCCTGTATGAAGCCAGTTTGGTCTGAATGGATCAAACTTTGCATGTGACTTTGCAGTCTTCTGGCCAAGATAGACATGAAAATCTTCATGTTGTCTGGGAGCAGTAAGATGGGTCTGTATGACCCACATTTCTGTGGATCCTTCCCTTCCTTAGGTAGTACTGTAATCTGAGCGTATCTCCAGGAGTCTGGGGCTGCTTCCCCCTCCAGTGTCCTATTGAATGTTGTTTGCATGACTGGTGCCAGCTGCCCCCCAAATTTCTTGTAAAACTCTGTTGGGAGGCCATCTATACCCAGAGCTTTGCCACTCTTAAGTTGTTTTATGGCTTCTAAGATTCCAGATTGTGTAATATTCTCATCTAAGCTCTTTCTTTCCTCTTCCGTCAACTCTGTTAGCTTTATCGAGTTGAGAAAGGTGGCCAAGGCCCCTCCTCCCTCCTCTCCCCACTTGACAGTGTACAGCTGTCTGTAGAAATCCGCAGATTCCCTTGTGATCTCTCGAGGGTTTGTGAACACCTAATTCCGTGATTGTCCCACTTTAATTTTTTGTACCGCCCTGTTTAAGCCCTGTTGTCTTACTTGCTAGGCTAGGAGTTTCCCGGCACTGTTACCTTTTCCATAATACCTCTGGTTAGTGTATCTGATACCTTCCCCTATTTTGACCTCTAGGATCCTAGCAAGCTTATCCCTTTGTTCCTGCAGTTGTTTTTTGAGTTCTGGGTCAAGGGTAAGTTTATGTTCTGCTTCCATGACGAATATTTGTTGTTCCAATTGTACCCCGTCTTGTTCCCTTTCCCTCTTTTTCTTGGGGGCATATTAAATTCATATGTCCTTCAAAGTAGCTTTTAATCCATCCCACCAATGTGCTGCCTTAGTGTCTCCCTCCTTGTTACTTAGTAGGTACCCCCAAGGTTTCATCCTTAAGTCTCCGGCAGAAAACTGGGTCATTTATGTGTGAGACATTTAAGAGCCAAAATGGGTTCTTACTAACTACTTCTACCTCGAAGTCTAGGCCCACCGGAGCGTAATCTGAAGCTGTTATGCTTGGTATGTCACGTCCTCCCACCACGTGTGCCCATTCTTTCGTTAAAAGAAAATCATCTATCCTTGAGTATTGATTATGTGGATTTGAGAAGAAGGTGTAATCTCTGTCTTTTTTGTGTTGCTGTGTCCAAATTGTTTAAACTGTTTACATAGGAGTAGCACACTAAGCTGAAAGCTTGTTTACAGATGTGACCTGGGAGCACAGGGAAGTTAAATGACTTACTCAGGATTACACGGTATGCAAATATGGGCTGTGGGATTCAAACCCAGGTCTTCAGGTTTGCAGCTCAGAGCCTTAAACCACTGTGCTATATTGCCTCCCTCCAGACGTCCACATGTCTATAAGATCTGCATAATGGAACTTCTTTCCTGCTGGTGAATTTAGCTGAATCCACAACGATTTGACATCCAAATGGTTGTCATTTTTATTGACTGTGGCCCCTGTGCCTTCTTGAACATGAAGTGCTACCCCTCCCCTTTGGCTTCCGTCCTATTCTCTCTATAGAGCACATATCCTGGGACAGCAAGGTCCCATTCATTTGTGCTCCACAGCCAAAGTCTTAATGACTGCTAGCAGATCAACTTCGGTGTCTGCTATTCATGCCTGCAAGTCACTTATCTTATTTTCCAAGCTCCTGGCATTGAGACAGACCTACTTTCATGAACTTGCATGAATTTTATTTTCCCTGCCTGCAGGATGTTCAACAGCAGACTTCCCACCCTTGATTTCCGCTGGCTTTTCTCTGTTGGCTAGTGTAGTTAAATTGGTATTGTTTGAAGACAATCACATTTTGTTGGGGAGGGACAGCTAGAGAACCCACCATTTCACAGATAGACTCCCTAGCCTCCTACTCCCCCCTGCCTAGTTTAAATGACCTATGTGGATGTAAAATTTTGACAAGGAGGAGCATCATGGATAACCAGGCCTAGTCCTCTGCCAGGGCTGTGGGAATGCTCAGGGGACCTGGGGGGAGGGCCTAGCAAACTTGCCCAACCCCTACCGACCAGCATCAGTGGACCGATCAGGACAATGCCTTTGGAGGAATCCCCAGTGGGGAGAGCAGTGTCTGACAGGGCCCACAGGGCTGATCCCTCACCACTGATAGGGCCAGATGGTTCCAGAGAGAAGTCAGGCCCCAGGCTAGCACTGCACCCCCTACCAGAGTCACCACCATCTGTAGACAAGGGATGAGCCACAGTCCCAATGCCTCACCTCAGATCTTCACCAGGGCTTACCCTGTTCCTGGAGCCATGCCCAGACTCTAGGCCACAGTCACCTCCAGAGTTGGCACTGGAACTGGCACAGTTAAGTCGCACCAGAACTGACACAAAGAACAGCACCAGAATCAGACCAGGTACTGGGACAGCACTGGAAACTGAGTCGGCACCATGAACAGTACCAGAAGGGTTCCCATCATCATCCCTGGTGTCAGCCTGAGGGCAACCCCAGGAGCGACTCCCAACCCCGAGTCGGGCTCAGAACCAGGGTTAGTAAAGCCTCCATCCTCTCGGATCCGTCCCCAGGCCCAAGGTCAGCATCATCATCCTGTCCCAAGCCACCAGGGTGCTCTGGGGAAGAGAGAACAATGACCTCTGGGTCCAAGACATGGCCTACTAGAAAATGTCTGTCTTTTGGCACTGCAAGCAGTACCAGAAGGGGCCTGGCCTTCATGACTGGCTGCCCTGCTCACCAGTACCAGCCTTAGTACCAGGGCTGGGGCGAAACCAGGCTGCAATGTTGAGGTGCCCACCACTGTAGACTAAGCGTATAGCTCCGGCCTCACCATTGGGTTAGTCTGCTGCTCCGAAGGTCTGACTGAAGGGGGGTGGTGCCTAGACTTCCCCTCGAAGGGAGCCGACTCTTCACCAGACTCCACCCCCACCCCACCGCACCAGTGATGTCTCAGTGTGGCAAGTGCAGGGTGTGCCCTGGTCTACCTCAGTACATGTAGTACCGGAAAGGGCTCAGGCAAAGAGGCCAGGGACTTACCTTGGCATCCCTGGTGCGAGGCTGCCTCAAATGTAGTTGTGGGGATCACATCCTCCATCTCCACGCACAGTTCTCTAGGGGGCGGAAGTCCATGGAGAAGCAGGTGTTGCACTTGTTCATGTCATGGTCCAGCAGTCATCATGTCTGTCCTAGATGGCAGTATGACCCCCACTGGAGCACTGACACATATGGGGACCACCCTTGCAGTTCTTCTTGGCTTCTTACACTCCTCAGGACCTGACATGATGACTCAGCAAAAATAAGGAAACGCAGTAGAGAGTTTTGCACCAAACTAAAACATTAAAACAATAAACAGCACCAAAAAGACACAGTGGCAACGAAAAAATAACAAACTGAGAAATATGACACAGTTAAGACGACTGAAGCTCACACGGTGGGCACTCAATGGTGGGAAAAACAGAACTAAGGAAGAGAAGAGCCGGCATTTTAACAAAAAACAAAAATACCCCCATAAAAGAGGAAAGTTAAAAAAGGATTTGTTTTTGTATTTTCTCCCCTTCTAGCCTTCCTCCCTCTCATGATAGGAGGTCTCTGGTGATACCCCCTACAGCTGTTGTGATATTCAGTCTCCACCTTCCATGTGTCTAAAGCCTATGCCAACTGGCAGCTTCGCCTCATGACAAGGTGTAGCCTCCACCTCTGGTATCGGGGAGAGGCAAGTGCTAGAGGGTTCTTTTTCTGTCCTGCTCTTACACTGGAGCTGTATGCTTTTCCCATACTTAGGTGCTGCGACTCTTGCTTTCCTTCTCTTTCCTTTTTCTCACTCTTGGAATGGTAAGAAGATAGTAGTTGTGTCCTTGGACTCTCTCAGTCTCTCCTAGTATCTGTACCTTGGATTTTGTTTCAATTCCTCTAGCTCTTGCCCTCTTGGAGCACAAGACCATTCTAAATTGGCTTCTGCTATCCTAACCATGAGATTCCCAAGATCTCTTCTGTTTCAGCAAAACTATATGCTGGAGCTGCTGCACCTTCCTCCACCCTCCTGTCCTGGTGGCTGGAATAGACTCTGACTTATACACCCACTGCCCCTGTGCCACCAAGACCCATCCCTCAGTTCTCTAAGTTGGTAGTTGGGTATTATTATTTTTATGATTTTATATCCTATGTGCTTTTCCTATCCCTTTGGGCTAGGAGTCTATAGCCCTCTCTCTGTTTTTTATTCCCACTTGTTTTCTCTCCTGGGAAACAGAACCAAAGAAGGAAGGGGGCCGGCGTCAACTGCTGGCCAACCAGTGAGCACAATGTCACTATATCACTATATCTGCCTCATGGGTGGTGCTGCCACTGACATCGGCCCCTTCCAAGGCTGCAAAAGACTTTGCTTCCCCTGGGTTCTAGAGCCTCCAGTTTAGGCCCATATGTGTGAATGAGTGGAACAATTACGGTGAGTATGTGATTTTCATTTTTCTCCTGTTGGACCAGTTTTCTATGAAAGCATCCTTATGGTGGTTGATCACTACCCAATTTTTTCAACCTGACAGATGGCTCCCTCTCAGTCAAGTGACTGGGAAGTTTATTGTTGATTAGCCATTATTTCCATTTTTTTTTCTCTTGATCGACTTCCTTAGTTCAGTGACCAGTTGTAGCACTAGTTGCTGTTTCTGTGAGTACTCCTAGCTGGGAGATCTCTTCACTGATGGATACTGCATGTAATGGCCCTCAACGTACTGTACAGAGGCGGATAGCCTCCTGCCGGAAGTGCTGGGTTATCTCTGTGTCTATTGCCATCTACTCCCTCAGCTTTAATTGTGTTCTTTATTTTTTCTCTCTTTATTGTGCTATGCTCTCACCTTACTAAAGGAAACTGAGGTGGTTGAGTTTGTTGGTACCTCCTAATGGCATAGGTGCATGCTTACACAGTGCCCCAGTGCTGTATGTTAGCGTCGACAGGCCCACAAGCTCTGATTCCAGCAGGGTACTAGCATCTTTGTCACCAAAGACCAGTACTCTGTGAAGGAGAAACAGTACTCTAGAAGGTAGAGTTACTGGCAAGTAACTGTCTTGTATTACTTTTTTTTTTTTTTTTAACCAGGAGAGAGACACACTAAGCTGAAAGCTTGTTTACAGGTGCGACCCACGAACACAAAGAAGTTAAGTGACTTGCTCAGAGTCACACAGTATGCAAGTGGGGGCTGTGGGATTCAAACCCTGGTGTCCAGGTTTGCAGCTCAGAGCCTTGAACCACTGTGCTATACTGAAAGACTTGTTAAAAATTAAGAGAGAACATCACAATATTAGACGTCCTGCTCTGGCCTGGGCAAGATTAGTTCCCCCTGCTGACAGAAATTGGAATCCTGTCTCCCCTCTCATATTTTCAGGAAGAATCTGATGTTCTGGCAAAAGCAGATTTCTTCATTACTGCAACCTCAGATCTCTTCATTTCACAGCCTGCTTGCTGTAAACATGGATGTATCCAGAAACAGTATGTTTGGAGTATCTGTAGGATTTGAAGCTCTACGCTCTTGAGTAATTTTCCTCAGGGTTCCTCTAGAAGCTGTATTTGCTTCTTATTTGAGAGTTTCAGAAAATGAAAAGACTCTTGCATATGTGTACCCATTCAGGCCCCACTTGTTCCCTGGAGCATAAACTTAACTCAAAGTAAGCTCGTGGGGCTCCTTTTTGGCCAGCAGGGAAATGTGATTTGAAATTTCTTGCATAGAAATCCATCTTTTTAGTAGCCATTACTTCGACATGTGGAGTTAGTGAGCCACAGGTCTTTGTTGTCAGCTTTCCATTCACAGTTTCCGTGTTAACAAGGTAGTGCAAGGAAAGTTTTAACTAAATGTTGTTGCAGTTTGACCTGAATTAGTCAGTAAAAAATATTGCCTGTATTTTTCTCCATTTTAATGTTAATCATGGGGCAAGCGATTATCATCTGTACTGAGAGAACAAAATGTTGGAAAGTCATTGCCGTGGTTTGTCTCATTTGTCCTCAACACTATGGGCAGTCCAGTTCTTTTTCAAAACATAATTTTAAAATGGTTTTCTCTGTACTAGGAGGTAGAAGCTGGTGGTGAGGGCAAACTGAAGCTCACTCCCCTTGTGTCATGGTTGCCTCTGTAACCTGTCTTAGTCCCCCAATCAGAGTTTTGCAGTGCAGCTACCACATCTCTGTTTATTACCTTCACAAAGCACTACAATTCAAGTTCAGAACTGCAAAGATTTTCAGTTTGTACAGCAGTTCTGCAGGGCCTATTATCTTAGACATTTATAAAGTTACAAATAAATTCTTCAACTCCCTTGCATGTGGATTGCTTAGGATATGCCCACAGAGTGGGGCTGTATGAAGGAAGATATCCTTGAAGAAGATGGAGAAGTTACTTTTCCTGCACCTTCTGATCTTTGGGAGCATCTTCTTCATAGAGCTGAACTCACACTGTCTGACCTTGATGATTTCATAAGTTTTTTTTGTTTTATTTTATCAGTTGTGTTATTTTGTTTGGCCTGGATTAGTGATACATAAAGGGGCCTATTCACTAAAGTTCAGATTGCCTATGTGCTATGTATCTGAGGTATGTAAGAACATACGAACATACAAATGTGCCAGCAGAAACAGACCACCCAGTCTATCTAAGTCTGCTCGAGTGTGCAGCTAGCACCCCTAGACTGCAGCTGCTCACCCCTTTGTCATCCCACTGCCACCTCAGGCAACCCTATGTTGGAATACGTGCAGTGGGGTCCACCTAGACCCGGCAGCATTCACAATAGGAACACCAGCCTGCAGCACAGTATCCCCCGACGCCTGTGCAGCTATGTGCCATGGGCGGTCCAGGGATGTGATGGGCTGTGCGGCACTCGCACCATTCACTAAGGCGCAGCATGTCAGGCAAGGGAGGGGCACAAGTTACACAAAGATAGACCATGCTGTAACTGCTGTGCCCCCCACAAAGGAAACACACCAGCAGCAGGACTGGGAACCTCTCCTTATTGCTGCCTCAGTCCACCGGGTTGACAAGGAGGGCTGGGGACAGCTAGTCGAGGCTCACTTTAGTGGTGTCCAAATAGTTGAGTCCCGTGCCTTCCTAGGATCCTCTGCATGTGCACAGCAGGGGAGCCACTGTGGGCCCCAGGCTGGGTATCCCATTGGATGCCTGCCAGTGGCCCGAGATCCACCCCCATGCAGCTGCATGCTGTGGGGCAGGGCCACAGACAGGTGCCCTGGGGGTGCCCTCAGTAGTGAATACAGCACACCCTGTGCCTCTCCAGGGGCATGGAGCTACCTGGGCTGGGTACGCATGTACACTGCGCCCCTTTTGTGAATAGGCCTCAAAGTCAGTAGCTTAGCCTGGACACTGTTTTTTGTAAAACCTGAGCTGCTTCTTTCTTGTTAAACTCTTTGTGTACTGTTGGCCATTGAAGGCACAAGGAGAATTTATATGTGTTTTTTAATGTGTTTTGATTGGGGCTCTGTTGGACTAGTACCACTCCTTTTTTTCTTGTCACTAAGTGGTGATTTTCTTTTACTGGCATTTTCTTTTTTTCCCCCCAAAATCACCCTGCCCCCCCATAAAGCTTTTTTTTTTGCCTCAGAATGCAGGTGAGCTCTTCCGCCCCTGCCCACCTCTCCTGATGCGTGCCACCTCCCTCAGAACTCACCCGCCAGATAATGCCCCATGGACTGGCCCCAGTGGCAGGGCCAGGGAGAGAGGGAAGGCCATCCTCTCCACCCTGGAGACACATATCCAGACGGGCAGCTTGGGATTCTGAGTGGTGGAGGGGCAGAAGTGGTCGAGTGAGGCTTCATATGCTTGCTCCCACTTTTCTATGATCTTCCCTTGTCAGTCTTCACCATTCATTACTGCTGGGTGTAAGCCGGAGGCACGCACCTGCCGCAGGAGCTTTTTTTTTTTTTGAGGGAGGAGTTGGTGCCACTAGTGCCACCCACATGGCAGACATATTGCATGGGGTATGCGAGTTGGCCGTTAGCTGCCGCAGACTCCTCCTCCATCCCGATACTGTTTCTCCCGCCATCGAGGTCGCACCTGCTGCATGAGTTACAAGAGTTTCTGCTGCGTCATCGAGCCTTCACCATCTTCGGAGCTGTTCTTCATCCCAGTTCGTTTTATCCCGATGCCGTCTAAAGACTGGTAAAATTGTTCTTTGTATTTCGCCTGTGTTTAGTGTTTATTTTGCATCATGTCCGGTTCAGGGTGAAAATAATTGAACACAGGCCATGCCCCATGCATCGATGCCCATGCAGCTGGCATTTCTCCGTTTCGGACCGGCATGATGTTTGCCTTTGGTGCCTGGGACCCAATCACGATATGGACCACTGCAGTACCTGCTTCTCCATGGACTGTCATGTCTTAGAAATCCACGCGTTTAAAGTCAGCAGGGCTCTGCTGACTTTTGGAGGATGACATCGCCCGCAGGCTTCCCAAGCCAGGACTTTAGACCCTTCCTCCAGGTCCCTCCCCAGGTTTATCGGCCTGGCGAGGAGGGCCTCCTCCAGTTCCAGTCTTGCCGCCGGGAGGCTTCTTCCGTGGTGCCGAGGAACAGCAAGATTCCTTCTGGAGTCACGCTGCTGGCATCACCCTGGCAGTTACCTCCTCGGAGAAGGCTCCCCAGTGTCACGGCCCACGGCTGCTGGGCCCGTCACTGAGTGGACCCTCAGTGCCACCTGGAGGTGCTGTCCCAGATCCTGGCATCATTCAGCGGCACGGTGATAGGAGCAGCACCATTGGCGATGCGCCCTGGGTCTCTGTGCCATTCGTGGCACCTTGGGTAGTCCGAGGCGGCACCACTAACACTGGCGCCCGCATCCCATGGGCACTGCCAACAGGGGCTCTCCCGGGGTCACTAGTTTGGAGGTCCTCTTGGTTTCCTCTTCTTTGGAGGAGGACAACTCTGAGATGGATCCGGACTGGCAGCTTGACACTTCGGGGTCAGAGGGCCGTGTGGGACGCAGTGCCAGTAGGCCCAGCTTCCCTATCCCTGAGTCCCTAGAGCCTGTTGCCACTGAGGATCCTACAGCTGGGGGTGGTCTTGGATCCCTTGGGGGTGATGGCTCAGGGACTCGGGACAGGTTGTCCTCCTCCTCCTCCTCTGAGGAGACCCAGGCAGCTGCCATTCTTGGTCTGCTACATTCTGAGGAAGTAGGATCCCGCCTCTTGTGGCCTCCTCGGGGGCCTTTGGGTCGAAGAACCAGCCAACTGGGACTGAGGAAGAGGGCTGCCTCTGAGTCCGAGGGGTTGAGACGCTGGGGTGAGGGGCACGACACCCTCCTACCACCCTATGGGGGGGGGAGTCGTAGTGCTGAGCCCCGTCTTTCCTGTGAGGGTTTTGAGGCACCCTTGGTTGGCAGCGCAGAGGGTTGACCTTCTGGACTTATGCAATCCCAGGAGTGTCACATGGGAGATTCCCCTTCAGGGCTCTTCCGGAGTTTGCCTCACCAGAATCCTCCGTTGCAACCCGGTATGATCTCAGGGCCCCCATGTACAGTGCCATCAATCCCTAGATCTCAGAACCCTGGCAGAGGTTGGGCACTTTCAGTGAGTTGCCCATCGCCCATCCCTCTGCAGACACCCCCTTCTCTCCTGGGCCATGTGGGTCCTACTGGGCCCTTAACCTGGGAGACGTTCAGAACCATTGTGGCAACCTTTCCTTCCTACGTTAGAGCCATGGATGAACAGATATTCCACCTGTCTGCCCCGCTGCAGCAGTCCTCTGGACATTCAGTCTTCTTGTCCTCCTCGTCTCCCTCTACTGAGAGAGAGGAACATTCTGTCCACATGTCCTCCAATGCTGATTTCTCTGAATATCTGCAATTCCTTTCAAGGCTGGTTCAGGAGCTTCATATCTCCCATGTTCTGAGGGCCGATACTGGGTGGGAGATACGTTCATTCCATAGTGAATTTAGTGCTTACCATCTCGTGGTGCCCCCTGGCCCATTCCTTTCCAGGAGGCATCTGTCCGCACCTGGCAGTCTCCAGCCACCTTTTCTCTAGCCCTGGCAGACTACAGGAGATGGTATTGTGCCCCCCCCAAGGAGTCTCTAGGTTCACTACCTCACCCTCCTTTGGGCCTGACGTCCCTATTCACTCCCTCCGGGCCTCGGTGCCTGGCACATGACCGACTCCCAGATCCGGATTCTGTACAATCCGACCGGTGGGGATGAAGTTTTTTTCTCTTCGGCTCATGCGTTGATGTGCATAGGTTCACATCAGGCACACCACGCTGCCTATAACAGACATTTGTGGTTGATGCTGGCTCAGGTGCTAGCATCAGTGCCTGATACAGAGCAGTTTAGACAGGCCATTGCCCTCTGTGCTGAAGGTCTGGAATTGGCAAGGCACCAAGCAAGGGCATCTTACGATGCCAGTGAGGTGCTTCAGACTAGGACTGGGACAGTGATCTGCATTAGCGGACAGCGTGGCATTGTCTATCAGATTGTCACCCATTGCCCGGCGTAGGGTGATCTCCTCCGCTTTCAGGAAACCTGCCTTTTTCCCCACAGGGCAAGGAGGGTTCTTCAGGGGCATCCTCCGTCCCCCCGACCACGGAGGACACCACCTCATCATCAGTAGCCTTAGACCTTACTTGGTCTAGTAGGGCTAGGGTCTTCCCCTTCTGCTTCTCATCAGTAGGATGCTGAGGGACCTGTTCCCTCAGGGCTGTGTCGGATCCCCTCCGGGGGGCTTGGTACTCACCCAGCAGTAATGAATGAAGACTGACAAGGGAAGATATGAACATGACGTACCTACTTTAATTCTTGATCTTCTCTTGTATCTTCACCATTTATTACTGATTCCCACCCACCTTCCCCTCATGGGCCTTAATCCTTGGGTGTCTCCTCTGCCTTGCTCGCCCTCTCCCTCCTTGAGGCCAGTTGGGGTCAGAGTCCTCCTGGTACCTCAGAACTCTCTGACCTACTTCGAGATACAGCTCTTGCAGCAGGTTACTCCATTAGGACTGAAGCCGTCAGGCGTCAGGACCCCATGAAATTTTCTAGCTAGCAGTCTTCAGGGGACTGCCTCCTGGCGTCAGGCGTAGTACGCAAGAGCGGTCCCACCACAATCCCCAGTTCTTTTCCGCTGTCGACTTCGCGCGCCGGCCTCTCAGTCGGTTTCTGGCGACACTAGGAGAATTTCAACCGTTTTTTCTCAACGGATTTCGTCTGATGTCCTCTCCCACTTCTTTGGAGGACCATTCATCGAAGTGAGCCTGCGGCAAACAGATTCCTTTTAAGGATCCTCACTCGGCCTGTGTTCGCTGCCTGGGCCCAGACCATGACACCCAGGCCTGCTCTTTCTGCCAGGGCTTTAGCAGCCGTACAAGGATCCGCCGCCAGAAGACCCTCCAAGCTTTCCTCCTTGAGGAAAAACTCAAAGCAATGGACCGAGACCCTTCCTCCAAAGGGGGGTCTTCAGGGAAGTCCCATAAGCACTGCGAAAAGCACCGGGAGAAGGAGAGACCCAGATCCCCTTCCAGTGCCCCGGACTCCCGCAGCTCCGACTCCAGGTCGGACCGCTCTTCTTCGAGGACCCGCTCTCAGCCTCCCCCGGTTCTTGTCAGATCAGCTAGTGGTTCCTCCTCTCTGCAGCCTGTCAAGACCTCCAGGCCTGCATCTTTGTCCACTCCGGCTAAGGCCTTGTCCAGGTCTGGGGAGCGCCACAAGTCTTCCTCCCGTCATCCGGCCTCCGACGTCAGGTCTGTCTCCCAACCACCGCCACCCCAGCGCAAAACTTAGGAGGTGTCCTCTCTGAAGCGGACGTCGGACCCGACGTTGGCCCAGCCGACATTGGTCAAGATACACAGGCACTCCCGGGAATCGGCTACTGTTCGTCACCCGTCGCCGGTCAGGCATTCGCCCCCGAGGACGCCGGTGGGGGGACTGGCATCGGCTATCACAGAAAGAAGGACCACACACTTTGGTCAGAAGGCATCGGAGGAGGAGGACTCTACCCAGCCTGAAGACCAGGCGGGCGACCCCGGTCCCATCGAGCTCCCACGGGATCCCTCCCCGGAACGGGAGACCCCCGGGGACCCGACGACAGGCCACCGGCGCCCGGTCCATCATCGGGCCTAAATTTGGCAGAGGTGAAGGCTCTTCACCTTCTGGTGGGACACCATCAAGAAGAATGTGGTCACCAGCAACCTCCTCCTGCGCCCGCTGCCCCCCAACGCCTGCGCCCCCTCCTCCACCCAGGGGTTCAGCAGGATGGGCATCGACCCCCAAGGAGCCAGCATCCCCTCCTAGGGGCAGATCTTTGGAGAGGAGAAGAAGGCCTCCGTTAAGATCCACTTCTGGGTCACCAAGCCCCAAGAGACCCAGAAGACGTCGGTTTACCCCGTCCGCGGAGGACTCCAGATCTGACATCTCTGAGTGCTCCAGATCTCCTTCTCCAATCAGCGTCCCCTCTCCAGACCCACATAACCTTCCCAGGTCCCCTCCGGATGACCC
The DNA here is from genome assembly GCA_016271365.2 of Neoceratodus forsteri. Lineage (NCBI taxonomy): Eukaryota > Metazoa > Chordata > Ceratodontiformes > Ceratodontidae > Neoceratodus > Neoceratodus forsteri. The sequence continues at coordinate 459,028,225 of CM028135.1, read as the reverse complement.
CTCGTCCTCCGAGATAATGAGGCATATTCAGGAGAACATGGGGTGGAACGCTGAAGAGCTGGACCCCGAGAGACTACGCCTTGCCCGCTACATTCGGCAAAAAGACTCCAAGCCTGTGGTAGTGCCACCCTTGGTGGAAACCTTCGTGGACATCACCAAGGCGGTGTGGAAGCGTCCACATTTGACTCTGGCAATGCCGAAGAAGGCTGACCGCCTGTACAAGGCCCCAAGGGAGGACCAGTACCTGGCGAACCATCCTCTGGCCGACTCCCTGGTCATTACAGCCTCACATGACCGGCCTCAGAAACCGCAGCACTTAAGCACGCAGCCACCGGACCCGGAGTCCAAGCAGTTGGGCGTCCTGGGCGAAGCGTCACGTCTGTGACGCGACTGCACCATTAGGTCATTGAATTACCTCACCCACATGGTTCAGTTCCAGAACGCATTGTGGGAACAGGACAGGACCTAGTAGAAAAATTGCCAGGCGGTGACTAGAAGGAGGAGCTGTTGCAACTCCTCCATACGGGTTCGGACGTGGGACCCAGGTGCTGAGCCGCATACAACTCTGCGGACTCTTCGGCCAGAGCTGCAGCCTCAGGCGTGTGTCTCCGGAGACACTCATGGCTCCGTGTCTCCAGGTTTACCCCGGATGTCCAGAAGAACATCATGGACGCCCCTTATCATGGCGAAGTTCTGTTTGGTGAAGCCTCGGAGAAGGTGATCACCAAATTGCAGGAAGCCGGGAAGGTGATTAGATCTGTCCATGCCATGTACAGGTCTCGGCTTAGTTCCTTTCACAGGAACCAGAGTTGTTTTCGCAGCCGGATCCAAAGGCAACAACCTCACTCCGGCCAGCAACAGAGGGGCTCCTTCACCCAAAAAGCCCAGGCCAAGACATCCTCAGGCAGAGGCCAACGAGTCACAAAGTCGGCCCAACCTGCAGGATCCAATGCTGCCACAGCATGACTCCTTCCCGGCCCCGCCCCTCCTCAGGATCAACGGGAAATGAAGGTTGGGGGTCGCATCATGGACCACCTGCCAGGGTGGCGGTCGATCACCACCGACAGGTGGGTGCTACAGTTGGTCGAAAAAGGCCATTATATAGAGTTTGTAGACAACCCGCCCACAAAGCCTCCTCTGCTTTCCCACTATTCGGGTCAGGCACGCCCTGCTTATACAGCAGGAGGTGCTCACGCTTCTAGAGAAGGAAGCTTTGGAGCACGTTCCAGGGAACCAGAGAGGAGCAGGATACTGTTCGCACTTCTTCCTGGTTCCAAAGAAAACAGGGGACCTCCGTCCAATCTTGGACCTCAGCGACCTCAATCTGTCAGTCGTCTACAAGCACTTCCACATGGTGACCCTTCCGGGACTAATCCCCATGCTGAAGAAAGACGCTTTCTTGGCATCCCTGGACATGCAGGACGCTTACCTGCACATTCCTATTGCTCAGGCGCACAGGAGGTTCCTGCACTTCGAGTTTCTTGGCTGCCATTATCAGTTCCGGGCACTTCCCTTTGGACTGTCATCAGCACCTCGGGTTTTTACCAAGTGCATGGCAGTTGTGGCAGCGTCTCTGAGGAGACAGGGCCACTATGTGTTCCCATACCTGGACGATTGGCTTCTCATGGCCCCTTCCAAGGAGGCACTACTGATAGCCATCCAATGTACCCAGACCCTTTTTCAGTCTCTGGGCATACTCATCAACTACGAGAAGTCTCTCCTGGTACCGTCCCAGAAACTGCAGTTCATAGGGGCAGTTCTGGACACCATCAAGGGGAAAGCCTTTCTTCCCAAAGACAGAGCGGAATGCATTCGATCCCTCATAAGGGATCTGTCAGCGAAGAAGACCATCCCAGCTAGACTGGTCCTTCACCTGCTCGGACACATGGCTGCGGCCATTCCTACAGTCCCGATGGCAAGACTCCACATACGGGTAGCAGTGGATGTTAAGGGTGCAATGGGACCAAGCGGCAAGACCATCTGCAGCATCCAGTCAGAATCACGAAGGCCATGGTTCGGGACTGGCAATGGTGGCTAGATCCGGGAACTCTGTCCGTGGGGTTCCTTTCACAGTGCCGTCCCGGTTATAACTCTCTCCACAGATGCCTCAGGGCTGGGGTGGGGCGCTTGCCAAGCAGGATGAGGTCTCAGGAACATGGACTACCCAGGAATCTCATCTCCATATCAACATATTGGAGATGAGGGCGGTCCTTTATGCCCTGCAAGCCTTCCAGTCGGAGATTCCACCGAGTACTCTCTTGTTGCAAACAGACAATACTGCGGTGTTGTATTACCTCAACAAACAAGGAGGCACACACTCTTACCCCCTTTGCAGGGAGGCCATGAGAGTGTGGGAATGGGTAATTCGACATGGCGCAAACCTTGTTGCTGTTCACGTTCCCGGGGTGGACAACACCGTCACAGACAGCCTGAGTCATTCCCAGGCCAGAATCCATGAGTGGGAACTTCTGCAGGAGGTGACAGAGGATCTGTTCCACAGATGGGGCACTCCAGAATTAGATCTATTCACGTCCCCATCCAGTGCAAAACTGCTCAATTTTTGCTCGCTAGATCCAGGGCCTGGTGTTTTCTGGCGAGACGCGTTGTCCCTCTCCTGGGCGGACAGATTCCTCTATACCTTCCCTCCTTTCCGTTGATCCAGAGTTCTTCTCAAACTGCGGGGAGCATCGGCGCTTATCCTGATAGCGCCTTTCTGGCCCAGGCAAATCGGGTTCCCGCTACTACATCAGCTATCCCAGGAACCTCCGCTTCCTTTGCCAATCAGCTCCCATCTTTTGTCTCAGGAGGAGGATTCATTAGTCCACCCGGACTTACATTCATTGAACCTACATGCCTGGCTCCTAGAGACATAGCCATGATGCGGCATGGGGTCTCGTAAGAGGTGGCAGATGTTCTCTCTGCCACTAGAAAACCGGCAACACACGCAACATACGCCATGAAGTGGTGCAGGTTTTGCATGTGGGCTCAAGCGCGCGGTTTCTCGCCCTTAGACTGTCCTGAGAAGCTGGTTTTGGAGTACCTGCTTTCCCTTTTTCAAGCTGGGCTAGCTTACTCCTCGATCAAGGTGTACCTTTGTGCAATCTCAGCTTATCATGCCCCCATAGGCCATCGGATGGTGGCTCAATTGGAAACTACTCGTGCCTTTTTAAGGGGGGTACTCCACCTTAGGCCACCTATCAGGGATCCAGTTCCTCCTTGGGATTTGCCTTCGTCCTGGAGCAGCTTACACTGCCACCATTTGAACCAGCCACGGATTACGAGCTACGTTTGTCTTGAAAACCTTATTTTAGTTGCAGTGACTTCATGCAGAAGAATCTCAATTGCATGCACTCATGTGCAAAGAACCTTATTTAATTTTCCACCAGGATAGGGTATCCCTGAGGACAAATCCTAAGTTTCTGCCTAAGGTAGTTTCAGCCCTTACCTTAATCAGGATATCGACTTACCAGTGTACTTTCCCAAATACACAATCGAGGAGAAGCATTGCTTCACACCCTGGATGTGCACAGGTGTCTCAGATATTATCTGACCAGAACCAAGCAGTACCGAAAAGTGGATCAGCTGTTTGTATCCTTTGCTGAGAGGATGAAAGGGGCCCCTGTTTCGAAATAGACCCTTTCACGATGGCTCATACATTGTATCTCTTTCTGTTATGACAAACGCAGCAAACCCTTGCCAGGCGTGGTCAAGGGTCATTCTACCAGAGGAGTGGCCACCTCCTTTGCAGCACTGAAGAATGTGTCCACTTCAGCTATTTGTGCTGCAGCCACCTGGAGCTCAGTGCATACCTTTATCAGGCATTATAGCCTGGACATCGCCTCAAGGCGAAGGGCTGGTTTCGGCCTAGCTGTCTTTCAGGGACTTCTGTCCTAGGCTCGAGCAGGGTGGTACTCTCTATTCTCCCTCCTCCCAATGGCTTTAGAATGTCGCCATTGCTTGGGAATCAGTCTAATGGTGTAACCTGCTGCAAGGCTGTATCTCGAGTAAGATAGTACAGTTACGTAGAGCATGCCGTAACAGTAGATCTTCGAGAACAGCTCTTGCAGCAGGTACCTCCGCCCACCATTCCCCTTTGGAGGAGATAGGTTATAGCCAAAAATCCATCTTTCAGGATGGAACCATTTGTTTTAGTCTTGGCCATCTGATGGCAGATCCTCGTCGCCTTCTTCTGATGTCAGCCAGTGGCGGGGAGTCTCGGCGGAGAACTGAGGATTGTGTAGGACTGTCTCCTTATGTACTCGCCTGGCGTCTGGGGCAGGACCGGCGTCGGGGCGGTCCCTGGAAGACTGCTAGCTAGAAAATTTCGCGGTCCTGACGCCTGACGGCTTCAGTCCTAATGGTGTAACCTGCTGCAAGAGCTGTTCTCGAAGATCTACTGTTACGGTAAGTTCTTACGTAACTGTACTTTCCTTCTCTAAAGTCACTGACTGTTCACCCTGGAGGATGGCAAGTAGGGTTTTTGCCCTGAACTCTGTGAGGGAACTTCCTCTGATTCTCTTACTCCTATGATGTCCCCCGTTTGGGGATTGAATAATCCACTAGCTTGTCACCCTATAGCTGTCATTTCCTCAATGCAGTCTTAGAGAGTCCATGGGAGTTTCCTCCCTCTTTTTTTCCTTTCATGGTTGTCCCGTGGTTATCTTCTACTGAAGTGGGGACTATGCCAGTGCTCTGTGAGAATACTGTACCAGATTTTTTCCTACACCTAAGTCAGGACTCACTCCTCTTCTGAGCAGAACTGTTTCCCCCCAAGGGACAGTTGGTGAAACCTAGGCTATAGGTTACCTAAGTGTTCGGATAAATGGGTGGGAAGAGAAGTCTGTCTTCTCCAAGTCGGTCAAGACCTGTAATTCAACCTTGAATTCTTAACCCTTAGCTGGTGGGATACTTGCTCCCTTGTCTTCAAATCCCTTTGGGAATTTGAGTATCTCAAGCCAGTGGTATTCCAATTTACCTTGGCAGATAGTCTTTCCTTACCTCCCCTTTATCTCTTTCTGCTTCTTCCTGTCTTTCCTTTCCTATTCCTTACCTTCTTCTTTCCCTTAAAACCGCCTGAGGATTGAGGCCCTGTGGCCACTTAGGGTAGGGTCCTCTCTCTTTCCTGTCTCCTATTCAGCTTATACCTTTTTCAGTTTATATTATATCCTTTTCCTTTGTCTGTCCCTCGGCTCCCTTACCTCACTCTCTTTCTATAACCTATTTTTGTCTCTCTGGTTACACAGAACTGGGATGGAGGAGGAGTCTGCGGCGCCTAACGGCCAACCTCGTGCCCTCGCGTCGTCTCTGCCATGTGGGCGGCGCCAACTCCTCCCTCAAATAAAAAAAATTTTAAAAAGTTCCCACGACGGATGTGCGCCTACGGCTTACACCCAGCAGTAATGAATGGTGAAGATACAAAAGAAGATCAAGAATTACGGTAGGTACGTAACTTTCATTTCTGGTCCCTTCCTCAATCTGCAGCATGCAGTGATGCTAGGTGTGCGTGAGCATGGAGGCCCACACACACACTAAAGCATCCACTGTCAGCCGTCCCAGATGTGTCACATCCGCTGCCCTGCTACCGCACCTCCAAAGGATAGCAGTGATGGAGCAGTGCAGCTGATCTCCCCGCCCCTCCGCTGGAGAGGAGACCATTCAAATGGGCTCTCGTTCCTCTCCCTCTACAGCCAACCCTCAGTAGCATGAGTCGATCCGAACCTGGGTCACTGGTGTGGTGGGACGTGTGACATTCAGTGCCTGAACCTTCCACCCCTTGGGCGGCTAAATTGCTTTATTTTTCATTGCTTCTGCTGGTGACCAAAAGGAACTGAAGGCCATTGGAGGAGATGAGTTCCTTTATAGACTAATGTGTGCTAGTGATATGGGCAGATATCAATGTCATGAAAGGTCCTAGATTCGTGAAGGGATCTCAGAGCTTGCAAGCCTAATAAGACCAGAGTTTGTCTGTCCGGAAAAATACCTCAATGATTGACATTTATGGGTAATCAGCTTCTCTTTTTATTACCTTTCATTTTTTAATGAAATTCCATCCACAATTTTATTACAACATCCATTTAGAAAGTACAAACATTCTAATGATTTTTAAATCACTATTTTCAAACAGAAAGATGGCCCCCAGCTGACAGAAAGTTTCAGATTTTGCTGGCTTTGTCGACAAACAAATTTCCTCAAGCTCTAGGAATAAACATCATAGATGAGCTCTTGAGGGACAAAGATAATTTTTTTTTGGTTTTGTTTAATTTAGTATGCTTTTTGGGCCCCTGCAGCCGACTGTCCCTCATAGGTCCTGACCCTCTTACCCTGCCTCATCAGCCGCCTTCTCCAGGACTTACCTTGGCTCCATAGCACCCTTGCTTGCCCCACTGGGTGGGGCTATCGGGAGTGGTCCCTGTCCCCCCAACAGAGACTTGATCAGTACGATCGGAGCGAGAACCATGGTTGTCAGTGTGGGGCCTGCAGTAAGGGGTGGATGTCCTCCTGCAGTGGTTGGGGATTTTCTTTTTGTTTTGATGCCCCACTCCTAGGACACTGAACTCTAGCACACATGCATGCAATGCATTCCTATGCACTGGTGCGGAGTGGATGTCCTCCCACTCTATTCCTCGTCACCAACTGCACCACCACCTTTGGTCTCCAAGGTGGCAGTAGTGCATCGGTATCCGTTCACCCTCCTTCCCTGAGGTGGAGAGTGTCCTCTGGGATGCTCTGCTCATCTCTCTCTTGGCTGGCTGGCTGGTGACGCAAGCTCCTTCATGAACATGGGTCAGCAGTATAGTGGGCAGTAGCTGTACTGCTGCGCCGGTGGCCCTGGCCGACAAAGATTATAGTGTGTTGCTAGGAGTGCTTCTCTAAAGGGCAGTATGTCATCCTAAGTCATCCCATTCATTTCAATGGGCTGATGTTCCAACCTTTCATTTTCCTGTTTCTGATCACTGCACAATTGCATCACATGCCCTGACCTACTTACCAAAGTACATTAGGGGTTGTGACATTACTCACCATCACTGTTGGGCCTGAATGTTCTGCAGTCTCTACCTAAATTACCGATTCACGTAGAGTGTGTTTTAAAATATCCCGTTTTTTCTGTGAAATAATTCAAATGTTTCCGTTTGCGATCACCAGTGCAGGGTAGGTGCTGGTAGAAACAGGTGGTTAGCCTGTAGCAGATACACAGTTCAAACAACACTACCGCACAAGAAAGACACCGTAATGCAGTGGGATCAATGCATCAAATTAATTTTTATTGCAGTAAATCCCACAGTAGTAATTCAGCCAAACTGTTAGCCGCCAACTAGCCCCGGTGCTTCGGGAATCAAATCCTTCAGCAGGGGGCATGTGATTCATCAATCCCACTATATTACAGTGTCTTTCTTGTGCGGTAGTGCTGTTTGAACTGTGTTTTCCAGTGAAATATGAGCCCACTTTGGTAGCATAGTATATGCGTGGTGTGTATACATGCTAATCCACCATGCATGCATTCCCTAAAAGGCTGCACTCTTGTGTTGATACTAGCCTTATGAGGGGCAACAGGTTTGGGCTAGTGGGAGCTACTGCTTTTGCTCATGCTGGGAGACCTGTTACAAGCACATCCCAATATGGGATGTGTGGGTGCATGCCCTATTTACAGACTCAAAAGCACATTTTTTTTTATTGGGCCCTGTCTTTACCTCGAAGCAATGTTTTGTGAAAAAAAAACAAAAAAACAGAAACATATCTGTCTATTCATGTTTATGTATTGTTTTGGTATCTAATAATGATCACAACTTCACTCTTTTACAAAAAGCTTTACTTTTCTGACTGAACTGTCAATTCAGCGTCTCATTATTGCAATAGATTTTGCCACAAAATTGTCTGTTTGAGACACATTTAAGGAAAGACCGTAAAGACAGTGGGCAGCTTTAAGAGAGGCTGGGATAGGCATAGGGGGAAGGTAAGGATCATGGTTAGGGAGGATGGGAGGAGTGGGGAGGGAAGGCAGGGACATTAGCTCAAGCTGTGGACCTTGCAGTAGGAGCAGACTTGATAGACCAAATGGCCTTCTTCTGCTGGCTTCTTTGTATGTTCATAAATACGAGCTTGTTTTTCACTTGAGAATGTTGCTTCTCACCTTTATGTTTAGTTACATTTCTTCCGTAGGATATTAACCTTTGAGATGTAGCATGTTTTTTAAAGAGGACCCTAGGGGACCACAGAAGTAAAGTTACAAGATCTATTAAAGATATTAAATTGTCATATACGTATAAACGAACACTGAGGAGAGTCACTGTGCTCATAAGAGAGGTAGGCTTATGGAAAGTGTGTAGGAAGTAGGAGCGCCCATGCTCAGCAGAACGTTTTATTTTAACGTTTTGTTGAAGCAAGCTAGGGATTGTATTCTTTTTACTCCTAGTGCTAGGTGTTCTTGTTGAAGGACATGCATCGTTTAAATGCAAATGTCTGTTTACCTTTGCGTGCTTTGAGTTGTGGGATTTGGGAGGTTATATGGTGAGTGGCTTTGAGGCTATAGAGGCTTAATGTGGGGTCAGTATAGGTTGACAAAATAGAGGCACAGTTGGTGGTGCATCTGTATTGGAACCAGCTCCAGTTCAGTAACCTAATCTAAATGAACATAATTTCAAAGGAGATTTTTTCATTCTTTAATGCCTGTTGAAGTGTTGATGCAGTTGTTTGTACATTTAAACACATTTAATGGCATCAATAGGAAAATGATCAGCTACCAAATTTGAAAGAAGGTCACAACCAAAGAAATTAAAACCATGTAAGCAAGAACCTTCTTGAGTATTATGTAGAGGATTTTAATAAACTGTGATGACACCTGACTGTCTACATAGGATATTATGTCCACAATTTACTACACTATAGGTTTCATCAACATCCAAGAACTGGTTATTTAAGATAGTGATGGAGTCACAGCAGCAGTATTTATGAGCTCTTTGTGACCTGCTGAGTCTTTTCTTAATTTCTGATGATTGCAGTTTTCAAATCAACTTAAAATTTCAGATATTTTAAGGGATCTGAGAGATGCAGAACCCTACATCCTTGACATGCCAGCAGCCCATTGGGATGTGCCTTTGTCAGTGTGGAGGTTCCCTAGGACACACTCATAGCATCTCAGGACGCACAAGTTGCTGCCTGATGCTACCCACACTGAAGCATGGCAAACCAAAGTGATGCCATGGGAATACTGCTGAACTTTCAGAATTTGGTCCAGGACCTCATGTTTGGGGGGGGGGGGGGCAAATGCCCAAGAGGCAAAAGCTAACCAGAGCCCTTCATGTTGTGGATGATCATGAATTTTGCTTAGAAACAACTTTAATTTTGGGGATTATATTTTAAACCATTTTCCTGTTTAAGAGGGAGAACGCTAAGGCTCCAAGGATTTGAAATACACAAACACTGTCTGACCCTGTATCAGGTTGATTCATAACATAAAGAGGATAATGAGTTAGTAGATCTGAATTGGGCTTCAGGTAGCTAACTGCTGCCCCTTCTGGATTCTCTTTGGTCAGATAATCCTAACTATTTCTCACTTATACTCTTTAATGCAGTTTATTTTCCTGTTCCTACCTTGACTTATAAAAGGATTGTCATCTTCTGTGTGCTTCTTCAGTGTTGCCTGCAGTTGTGGTCTTTCTGTGTGCTCCACATATGTGCTTCTGCTGCTCAACTTGACTCATAACCCAAGATTGCTTACATGCCCCAGTCTTTAGCTTTCTACAGTCCTTTTCTATGAATGTCTCTCCCCGCTTATCAGAGCTGCACTGGATTATCTGTAGGACCTTTGGGCCTGCCCCCTGCACTGCTCCCTTCCATGCTCCTGGACCACCTAATCCACTGAGCATCTTGTTAATCTATGATGTTTACATGACTGACCATTACTCAGAGCTGTAAGTAAGCCAGGTTCATTTCACCATCATGGAATTTTACCCAACCTCCTGCAAAATTACCTGGATTTTGTCCCTTTATCTGATTAAGGTAAGGAACACCTTTGTTTCCCTATACGGTTTATACCTATCATGGTCTCAAGACTATGATTTATAGTTGCTGATCCATTTGTTTTTGATTTGGTGCTGTTCCCTGTATTACTTTCTCCCTTTTTTTTTGTCCTTACCCTTTCCCAAGCACTCTCTTCTCTTTTCCCTCTTGGCTGCTCCTAGGGACTGGAAGCTTGGGGAGGGGGAGTCAACAGCATGTACCCCCCTCATCCCTTCAGTGGGCTCAGTAATCAGAGTCCTTCTGCTTCACTAGTCTCCCATCTGAAAATTCTCCCCAGGGCAGCCCGGGAAAGTTCCATTACATTCATATTTTTGTTTATAAACCATTTCCCTGTATACAGTATTTCCATAAGTGTTTATCTGCAAACCTTCATCAGCCCTAAGTTACCTCTCTCTCTCTCTCTCTCTCTCTCTCTCTCTCTGAGCCCCTAAAACTATTCCAGATATTGTACATATTCTGCTTCATCTGTATCACATACTGCTGCCTCTGCTTTTTTGTTTTTTTGCTTCCTCTTGTAACCTTTCCATACTGTTTTTTCCTACATACTGTTCCCCAGTCTTCCTGTTCTACATATTCTTCTCTGTATTTCTTTGCTTTCTGGTTTTCTCTTTATTAGCAGCATTCTTGGTATCCATGTGATCTTCCTCGAGTATATCGCTTTCTTCAGGCCACACCTTTGGAACTATAGCTGCCAGGCACTAGGACCACACGGTATAGTTCCAAAGGTATGGCCGGATGACAGAGATTCTCTCAAAGATCTACTGTTATGAGAAGTACATAACTTTTTTTTTCATTCCTCTACCTTCCTCCTATACTTTTAGGTCACCAGGGCTAATACTCTTCTTAACTTTGACACCTCCGTCCTTTGTAAACACCATGGCTTTCTTACTCCCAATGCTGGCTGAAGAGTTGGATGTTGGCACTCTATAAACTCCTTTTCATTTTCTTGTCCATGTTGCACATCCACTCTAACCACCGCTTCTTGATCCCTACTATCTCTCACCTTGGGTATGCCCAGTGTTACCCTTTTCATTCCTTTCCATCCTTCTGCTACTCTGCCTGTCTCATCCCCATCAAACCTGTTCCACTTTCCCTTCCAGCTTCTTGCTTTATCAGCTTCTCCCTCCTTTACATTTGCCTCTCAGTGGCAGATTTGTCTCTGTCTTTGATCTCTCCTCTTACCATACTATTGACATATTTTATCTCACTGAGTCTTGGCACTCCCCTACCTGTTTTCATTCACTGAAGCCACTTGTCTGCTTATACTTTCCTTTAACAATCAAGGAGCTGTGCTCATGGGGATGGTCTCACTGTCAGAGCTGATTTCAGGTTCTGCTCCCTCACCTCTCAGACTTTTTGGAATGTCTGTCCTATTTCCTTCCTCTCTGCCAGCCTCAAACTGTGATATCTTTTGCCAGTCTAAGCCTGATCGATTTCACTCATGTCCTCTCTTCAGTTGGTGTTTCTCTGCCTCATCATTGTTGCTGATGTCAGTGTTCATGTTAGTATTCCTAGTGACTCTCTCATCTCCAGCATTCTCTCCATCCTTGAGTTTTCTCTCCCTCCACCAATATGAAGACTCTTACTGGCACATCCTGTTTTTGTCATCTGTAACTGCTCTGCCCTACTTTCATACTCTGTTCTGCTCATTCCCTATCTCATACCACCCTGGTCCTGTTCAACTTTGCTTTTTATTGCTCTCCCACTCCAGTTGTCACCAACTCCTGCTGTCCATGCAAACACCATATCCCTTCCAAACTCTTCTCTAAGATGTGCATTTGACCCCTCTGTCTTAGACTAGTCTCCTTCTTTTGAGTTTGACAGTGCTATCCTGCCCTCTGTCCTTGACCAGCAGGTATGTACCAGAGCTAGCTCTCCTTTTCACATGTTGATGTCTCCTTGGTACTCTGACCAGCTCTGGGCTCTCAAGTGTGCCTACAGATAGTTTGAGAAACAGTGGCTTGTCGTCTGGCTCACAGTTCATACAGACATTCAGAAATCACACCTGGTTCCCTTCAGGAATGCTCTCAGTTGAAAGATTATATCCCACTGTTAAGGAACCAGACCCATCTTGCAATTTAAATTTAACTAAGTTCTTAGTTGATGAACATTCCTTTTAACCAGTAGTTTCTACAGGGTTAAAATATCTAACTTTAAAAACACTGTTTTTAGTAGCAGTCATATCTGCAAGAAGACTGAGTTGCAAGCATTATGTATAGACCCTAAATATTTTATCATTCATAGTAGTTCTAAGAACAAAATTTGACACTTCTTCCCAAGGAGGTAACACATTTCCACATTAGTCAGTCTGTTGCATTGCTTGTGTGTTTCCCTAGGCCATGATAATTCTGGGGATATTTGGCTCCATGCCCTGGAGTACCTAACTCCTAGTGTCTGGGCGTGCACTGTGCTTTTTTGTGTTCGTTAAAGGTACTTTGTTATAATTTTGTACCTCACTTTGTCTTCATTTCTAAATTTCATTGCCCTACACTTGCGCAGTCTAGCCTGCTATGAAAGTGTTTGTACTGAAATACTGTGCAGCCAGCACCATCAGAGGAGGTTGCTTAGGCTTGGGCATTTTATCGCCCCATCCCTCCAGCAGGTGTAGGTTGTATACCCACTGTCAGGAACTCGAAGATCTATAGCCTGGGTCTATGGGGTACATATGGAGTCGCACAAAGTAAAATATTGGCTAGGCAGGTTTGAATTTTCATTTTTGTTTTCACTTTTATTACAACCCAATAATACTAGACATTGCAATTTAATACTTTCTTCTGTCTTAGGGTTTATGCTATAGTATTACAAATGTTCACCACTGAGCACTTTCACAATGAGGTCATTTTATTTGCAGTCATATTGCACCAACCCTGACATTGTCTTGGAGCTGAAGAACTTAATTGTCATCTTTGCCGATACATTACAGGTTAGTACAACACTGATTATTTTAATCTTCAATCCAGTGCACTCCACCCCAATGATTCTTAAAGTAGTAAAACAAGACTACCTTATTAGCTAATTGGAATGAGCTGCTGTGCCTGGGAACCAAATGTGCTTGTACATCTGTGTGATTGACTGTTTCTAAAATGAAATGTGGAATAATTTAACACTGGGTTGCCATACATGCTGAGATTTTAGCATTTGTATACTAGACATATAGAAGAATCTCTGAACAATAAATGGTATGTAAAGTCTTAACACTGATACCAATGTGCCACAGCGGCAGAGTATATTCTTACTCCGCACCCCTTCCCAGTTTTTTTTGTTCTATATAACATATATTCTGTCCTTCTCCCCATGGTGTCTCAGCATACTATTACAGTTACAGTATACTGCATCTACTGTTATTGGTAGATTTTTAAGGCCACACCAATGTTTGATTATTAATGTAGCAGTGTTTAATGTCTCCAAATGTAGAATTTGTCCAGATCCTGCTTTCTTTCTTTTGTTTAAGCAATAATTTGTTAGCATGAGAGGTACACCACTCATCCACCTATACACGTGTTGTATATAACATTGGCTTTGTGTTTATGCTCATGTTTGACCATCACCTCAGTGCAATGCAGTGCTGGGAGTTTGTTTTTTTTTTTTTCTGCTGGAGATGCCTTCATTGGCTCAGACATTACACCAGCTCCTTCTGTTTATCTTCAGTGTTTATCCAACACTGATGACTTGAATGCATACTGTAAGCATGAGAAAGTGTCACTGATGCTTAAAGGAGCATCTCTTCATACCTTACTGGTGATAAGATAACTGCAAAGAAGTTTGCATGCTTATAATCCATGTGTTTCAGAGTCATTTATTATACTCTGCTTATTTTGGTGTAGGAACTGTCTGGTTGTATAAGACTGTAAACTGTGAGTTCCTTTGTCAAGGCTGTTGTGCACACCAACTGACATCAGAACTGAAACAGACTAATGCCGACTCAGGTGGACTGATAATAAGGCTGTAGTAGCATCCTGGGATTCTTTTGACAGTTATAAAATTCAGAACAGAAATCCAGCATTCTGATTGTCCCGGACCCATGTGACTACCGTGGGTCATGCACAGACACTGCTTGCCTGAAGCAGCTGCTCTCATCTATAACAAACCTTTCTTGTGTTAAAAAAAAAAGAAAGTTCTGCTGCATAGTGGAGAGGCAACTCCTAGGGATGGATTATTGATCAGTAATTCTCTCCTCACTGTGAACCACACTTATGAGGCACATGGGGTCGGGTTACCTTCCCATCATACCTTATCACTTAAATATAAACCATTTTGGAATTATACATTTTACTAGAACCCCTCTATGCTATTATAATTTTATGTACTTCGCTGTAAACTGTGCACGATCCTCAGAGTAGAATAGGTCATGTAGGCAGGGTGTTACTGGAAGCAACTTGAACCAACCCAGGAGTGACCCAAGTTTGATTTGCAGGGAGACTGCCAAACAGTAGGAAAAAATAAACATTTTCGGTGTTGACACCGACAGTGCCTGCCCTGGGTTTACTTGTACTTCCTCCAACCTGCAAAGACTGTAAAACCTGCTATACTGGCAAAGGCCACAGGCTAGGGGACAGTGTTCCCACCACAGCCACATAACAGAGGGTGCAGCGCACACTTGTCAGAATTTTTGAGGGGTACAAAATGAGATTTGAGGGTACATCGTACCCTTTTAAAAAATGTCAGGAGGTATAGTTTTAAGACAATATGCATGCTGTCCAGAGTACTAGTCCAGTTTAAAAAAAAAAAAAAAAAAAGGCAGCAAGACAAGAGAAAAATATCCAGCAAACATTAAGACATTCATAACAACCAGCTAGTTTAGTAATTCCGTATTGGAGCAGGTAGTAGATAAACTAGATACACTAAGTGGCTGGTAGCATAGTGTAGAAAAAAGAGTTAGTGTAAGTTAACTGTGCAGGCCATTTGAAATACTAGAGAAGCAGAAGCGCATGCTCGTTGCTGAAGTAGCAAGTACAACTCCAGTAGTTGCACAGCTGCACTAGTGACAGGGCTTCAGATGCATATGTCTGCTATATACCTGGCCTGCTACTGTATTTCGGTCACCCTGACATACAGTGCATGCACACACACTATAGATGATCTACACAGCATGTGCATTCGCGACTCCTCCGGCAGCAACTCCAGTTAGGGTCCCGCTACTTTGTTGTGCCACACAAACCAAACAGCCACAATGAACAATCTGCCCACCCCACCACTTCCACAGTTGCCACTCATTTCTTAACCCCTTATCTGTGTCCCTGCAACTCGGTTCCGATTTCGAGACTAGAGTTCTCCTGACCACAACTTGATCACTCACAGATTAAAGAACAAACAAAAAAGACCCAGACAATTGAGTCAAGCCACTTTCTGGGCCTGGGCTCACTTGCACCACAACATGCACATTTGCCCCCCCCCCCCGTAGCAACTCCAGTTACCCTTCCCGCTTCCAGCAGCTTGTGCCACAGACAACACTGCCACAGTCCCATGCCCAACGATTACAGTCCTGGCTGCAACTCGCATATAGTGGGTAAAGCAATTGGCAGTTTGGTCTTGATTTCTAACACCCAGACAGTTGAGTATAGTAGTAGTTGGTCAGGCAGGGAACACACTTTGGGCCTTACAGCAGTCACACTCTGTCTTTAATGGTAAATGCAAGACAAGTAGTCAGCAGTGAGAGAGGGAGTGTGACAGACCCATACCTGTATGTTTGAGAGGATCCATCCTTCGTTGGGGCTCCGCTCATCGATCTCCAGAGGAAAAAGGTGCCGACAGCATTCAGGTCACCTCCTGGCTCCGCGCATGCTAATCCCGCCGTGATGTTGGCTCCAGCTGCTCGTCCATCACCTAACTGCCGAGTGAAAACGTGCCAGCTCGACTTGCAGGGTAATGGGAGGGGGGGAAATTGCTGAACGAACCAATCGGTGCTAGAGGAGGTAGGGGAAATTGCTGAATGAACCAATCGGTGCTAGAGGAGGTAGGGAAAATTGCTGAAAGGACCAGTCGGTGCTAGAGGAGGTACTGTAACTGGGGAGAAAAAAAGCATGTGGTGTGCACCTACTAGCAGCCTGTACACGTATTCACTATGTAGGAACGCAGTCCTTTGCGTGCAGTGCACCCCCTTCACACATAGATGTACGTGAATTTCATAATTTTATACGTGATTCACGTACATTTATGCGTGAATGGGAACACTGTTGCGCGATAGGTTTAACACCTCTATAACATCACTGTGGATTATCTGTGCTCCCTTCTCACCCGTGCTGCTCTGCCCACACATCATCTTCGCTGGCACGCTGGCAACAGGTTCATTGTCATGTGGCAGAAATTGAGTTCCAGGTAGCTTGCCTTCCGTCACCAACTCTGCCAGGCATGGAACAACCTTACCTTGGGGCAACAGCTGTTCTGCCAGTATTGCCTCAGCTAAACAGCTTCTGATGAGCATGATTGTGTCCTATTTGTGACTGCATGTGATTTGTTGCTGGGTTGCTGATGTTGCCTATCTGCCTGTAGTTGCTTAATATGCTGATGATTGTTGTAATCTCTGTTTTCTGTGTGTTGTAGTTTTATTTACTGTATATATTGTAATATCTTGTTGCTTTATTTTCTGCTGGTGTGTTCCCCCCAGTGTGGTTTATTGGTTAGAGCACTGGCTTGAGAACCAGGAGATACCACCCCCCTCCCCCGAGGAGACCGGAGGTCGCAAGGGCTAGTCCTGAGGCCCTCCCTGCAGCTCGCTAGTCCACCCGCTTGCCCTACAGCACAGCACACAGCAGATACCACCCCTCCCGAGGGGACGAGTCGCGAGGGCCAGTCCTGAGGCCCTCCTGCAACTCGCTAGCCCACCCGCCTACAGCACAGCACACAGCAAGATACCATCCCTCCCGAGGAGACCAGAGTCGCGAGGGCCAGTCCTGAGGCCCTCCCTGCAGCTCGCTAGCCCGCCCGCTTGCCCTACAGCACAGCACACAGCAAGATACCACCCCCTCCCGAGGAGACGGAGTCAGGGCCAGTCTGAGGTCCTCCCGGCAGCTCGCTAGCCCGCCAGCACTTTCAGCACAGCACACAGCAACATACCCCTCCCGAGGAGACCAGAGGTCTAAGGGCCAGTCCTGAGCCCTCCCTGCAGCTCCTCTAGCCCGCCCGCTTGCCCTACAGCACAGCACACAGCAAGATACCACCCCCCTCCCCCGAGGAGGTCGTGAGAGCCAGTCCTGAGGCCCTCCCTGCAGCTCACTAGCCCGCCCGCTTGCCCTACAGCACAGCACACAGCAAGGTAATTTTGAGCCCTCACCTGAAAGCAGTCGCGACCGCTTGAAAAGACTCCCTGGCTTCCACGCATTTTGGCGCCTTTTACCAATGGCTGCAAGCGCCCTTAAACTGTGCTCTGATACAGAGATCTGGTGCTCAGGCTGAACTGAATGTATTTACTGAGCCTTATTTGATGCCATATTGTTAGCAACGTAGCAAAAGTGTTTCGTGGGTGAAAGTCTGGTATATCTTGTCCCTATTCTAGCTTTTCTTTCTCCTCAATTTCAGCAACTGTTTTATTGGACTAAAGGAATGTTCACTCAGTAAATGTACATCTCGAGGGATTTCAGTATTAATTGCTAACTAGGTTATACCTATGTGCAGTCATCTTAGCGAGTGGGAAACTTTTCATTGTGGGTTATATGAGTGCAGATTTCTGAGCTCTGTAATTTGATCAGCCAGCCCTGTCTTTGTCTCTCTGTCTCCTGTAACAGCCCACCCTAATCCTTAACCTGTCTACCCTCACTGTGTATTTAATTCCCGTCTCCCTCTCCACAGATACCACCTCCCCGAGGGAGCCGAGGTCGCGAGGCCAGTCCTGAGGCCCTCCTGCAGCTCGCTAGCCTGCCCGCTTGCCTACAGCACAGCACACAGCAAGGTAATTTTGTGCCCTCACCTGAAAGCAATCGCGACTGCTTGAAAAAGAACTCCCCGACTTCCACGCATTTTGGTAGCCTTCTTAGCGGCTGCAGCGCCCTTAAACTGTGCTCTGATACGAGAATCTGGTGCTCGAGGCTGCCCCATGCCCCACCACCACCCTTGGTCGGCTCTCGAACTTATAGCTAAGGGGTGTCACGTGAGGTGGCTAAATAACCTATCAGCTCACTTTTCCAGCTGCAGGTTATACAAAGTAAACACAGTGGCCACTGCTGCACATCTATCACAAATGTCTTACATAATGTTATCTCTGCTACTGACAATCCTCCTGACTTCCAGGACCCCTCTACTAGCTAATCAACCCCCTCTAGAGGCACCCAAACCACACTACCTCTACCTTCCATTCATCACTATCCCACCAATGTTGACTTCAGACCCTGCCCTCCCATATCCCACTTACAAGCCATTGGAAACGCTGGCTTATTCCACATGTTACACCATAACCCTCACTCCCTCTCATGCTAGACATTGTACCTTACGCGCCCCACCCCCCAAACGCTCAACCCCACCCCCTGACAGACCCCATAACCATCCCCATACTTCCCTCGCCCTCCTAGCTTGTGTCATTCCCAATCTCCCAGTTCCCACCTCCTGCAATAAAACCCCACATCCTACCAATCCCAACGTCACTCATCCAAACTCTGCAGGCTGTCCCTGCTGCAGCACACCCTCCTACTCCTATTCATATCTGGCAATATCCACCCCAACCCAGGACCACACTGCGCCAAGGCATCTCCAAAACACCCTAGAGGCAATCTCCTGCTGGCTACTCTAAATATATGCAGCCTTTCAAAAAAACTTACCCCTCTTCAAGGCTCAATTGCCCAACATACACCGGATATTCTGGCCCTCTCGGAGACCTGGCTCTCAACCAGAATACCCGATGATGCGGTCCCCCTCAGTAATTATTCCCTCTTCAGGGCCGATAGGGCCTGCAAGAGAGGTGGTGACTGCGCAATTTATGTCAAATCCTCTCTCCATGCTACCGTAGTTCACACCCCTGCGCCGCAGTATGACGCCCAGACATTAACGGTCAAACTCAGCCTGGGTTCCAAAACGCTCCACATCATCTCAACCTATATCCCCCCCAGAAACCAAAAACTCGCCTTTGACTCTATCCTCCACATTGTCTCCCACCTACCAAATACTAGCGAAATCATCTTAATGGGTGACTTCAATGTCAACTGGCTATCCCCAGCCTCATCAAGCTTCAAAGACATCGCTCTGGCGTCTGACCTTGCAACTCGTCACCTCTCCAACCAGAAGGGACACTAGATCGGACCTCCACCCTTTTAGACCTTATTTTCACCAACAGGCCACAAAACCTCTCCCAGGTCACGGTGCTCCCGATTCTATTAGTGACCACTCCCGATGACCTGCTTGTGGTCAGGTAAGTGCCCGTGCCCCAAAAATCTCCATGCAGAAGGTTAATAAGAGGCCTACAGAAACTCAAAGCACACCTAACTACCAGCAACTGGCTCCCCATTTACACTCGCAGTCAGCTGACTAGCTCTCGCCACTTCATAACCACATTCAACAAAGCCTGCGACTTATTGCTCCCTTACCAAGCAAGTTGTGAAACCAGAATCACCCCTGGATCACTCCTCACTACTGAACCTGCTCCAACAGAGGGATCACCTCTGGTATAAGGCCCTAGACTCTCAGCGCACCCAGGATAGACAGCTATACCGTGTGGCCCGCAATAAATGTACCTGGGCTTTACGACAGGCTAAGGCCACTTACTACCAACAAACCCATACCACCTCCTGGGGAGACGGCAAAATATTCTGGAGCAACATAAAAGAACTCAATGGGGGATCCCGCTCCCCCTTCCCTTCACAACTCACCATAAATGGCGATGTCACCCAAGATCCTTACACTATTGCAGAAGCCTGAACTCCGCCTTCTCAGACCTCTCCCATATCCCCCCTAATTTCTTCCACCCTCCCCCCCCACACCTCCCTACACACCCTGTAGCTTAGACCCATTACCTTTTAGGCTGAAGTCATCTCCGCCGTGAGGCAAAACACTACATTTCCAAAGCTATCGCCAATTCTCGTCACAGCAGTGATTCACTTGATCTTAAACTTATCCGGCTGACACTTGGATGTCATACTACCCCACCTTACTAAAATTCTTAACCTCTCTCTCTGCCATGGACAGTTTCCATCAACCTGGAAGAGGGCCATAATCACCCCCATTCTGAAGAGTGGCGACTCTACGCACACAAGCAACTATAGACCGATCTCAATACTCCCCCCTCTCTCCAAAGCTCTGGAAAAAATAGTCTCGGACCAGTTAACTGAACACCTAACCAAACACAAACTCCTCTGCCGGGCCCAGCATGGTTTCCGGACAGGCCGTAGTACGGTCACTGCTCTCACTGACTTCACCTCTTTCATCCATGAGGCACTGGACCAAGGTTCTATCGCTGGAGCAATCTTTGTGGATCTGACCAAGGCATTTGACACGGTCAGTCACGATCTGCTGATCCGTGTCCTCCCTAAACTAAATGTGGTCCCAGAGACTTCGGCCTGGTTCAAAGACTACCTCTCAGGCCGGTCTCAACAAGTCAAGTTAAATACCACCATCTCCTCCTGCAAAGATGTGCGCTCTGGTGTCCCACAGGGTTCTATTCTCGGCCCTCTTCTTTTCACCCTCTTTCTAAACTCCCTTCCCCAGGCCTGCAGTGGTCATCTGCTTCTCTATGCTGATGATGCAGTGCTATACTGGAAACACCCACAGCCAAGCACCCTCCAACTGGCCCTTCAGGGTTTTTTCAGGGAGCTGGAGACATGGTTTAATGAACACCGCCTTATCATCAACTTTAATAAAAAAACTAAATCCATAATCTTTGCGCACCGGCAAAGCCCTCACAGGCAGTCGACCCTCCTTATCCTAAACTCACAAGACACCCCCCTTGAACACGTAACAAACTTCAAATATCTGGGCATCACACTAGATACCTCCCTTTCCTACCATAGTCACATTCAACACCTCTCCTCAGCTGTCAACGCCAGAGTGGGCATACTCTACAGACTCAAACACTGCCTACCCACACAGGCCATGCGTTTAGCTGTCTCCTCGTCAATCCTCTCCCTAATTGACTACGGGATAACGATATATGGATCAGCTGAACCCACCGCTCTACGAAGTATTAACACTGCCCTGAATAAAGCTTGCCGACTAGTCACCGGCAGTGACAGGCTAACCCATACCCGTGACCTATACGATTTGGCTGGTTGGTTAAACTTCCAACAGACTAAAGTTCCACACCTGCGTTCTCGCAAAAAAAATACATCTCCAGCTTGCCCCCATTGGCCTCCTCCCCTTAATCAGCCCTGTCCCCCACAGGTGAAATACACGGCTTGCAGCAAACACCACATTACAGGTCCCCCACTGTAGAACATCTCTAGGCCAAAGATCTTTCGGTGCCGTGCTCCCTCTGGCTAAATGCTCTACCTCCCCAGCTCTCTCAGACCCACAGCATTTCCTTATTCAAAGCAGGCCTCAAAGTTCACCTACTTGAGACTGCAAACTGTGACTGTGGCTAATTTCCCTTCCCTCCTCGTGCCCCCTTTCCCCCCATAACTGACTCAGGGTCCTCCACGACCCTATGAATCCTCTTCCTTCCTATCCCTAACTAATGGAAACCTGCCAGCTGCATATCACTGTCTCTGGTAAACTAAGTTAACGTCTGGACTGCACTGCCAGTACTGTTTAAGAATGCTGACTGTTAATTGTATGTTTCTCCCTGACTACTACCTGAAAAATGTTTGGTTCATTGTATTTTTGTAATCCCTCCACCCTCTGTAACCTCTGTATTTTTGTACTCCCTCCACCCTCTCTAACCGACATGGAGCCTTTGCAAAAGAGTCTTTGACTCAAAGGATTGTAATTCCGATCTTATGCAATAAATAAATAAATAAAAATAAATAAATAAATAAATAAAGATAACGGGTTAAAACCCTGTAGAACAAAACACTGTTTTAGGAATCGGTAAAAGCAAAGCCACACTGAAATAGAGATGTTGCTTATCAGCTGGCTATCCTGGGTAAATAAGCTACTAAAAAAAAAAGTCCGAGTCAAGCACACAAGGGATGGTCAAGGGTGACACCAAGACAGTGTCTTGCCACTTCCATGCCCCTAACCAATTTTTTAGGCCATCCTTATGGGCATGATCATACGTAGGCTGATCCCAGTATTGGGCGACAGGAGCAGGATACGCTTGGTGTTATTTACAACTGGGGCATTCCGCTACCTGAAGTCATTAGCAAACGTCTGCTTCCTGAGTAGATCAGCCTCCAGTGTGATTCTGTTCTTATTTGTATACCCTTCCACCTCTGCTGTTTTGTACTATACTACCTTGTATTCATGTACCCCAGCTCCTCCCTACCCCTTCCCATGACCCTGTTTGTGCCGTTATAGAGACAGGCCCCTTTCCTCCCTTCTTCATTTTCTCTTAGATGAAAAACTGGTTGTTAAATGCTTGTTTTGCTTTGTTTCAATGTGACAGTCTCTCCAGAACTCAGCCTTGAATCTCTCTTGGGCCATTTTGAGATTTACACTTACAGTATATTATAAATTATTTGTAAGGGTTAAAAACAAAAAACAAGATATTGTTCACATTTCTGAAGAACTCCCCATTATGAAATACTCTGTTTACTCAGAGCCTACAAATAACATTTCTGGTATTGATAGTGGGCCCTCACTCAAAGGGCAATGAGCTGATTGGCTAAAACAGCACTGACAATGTATTATTTGATCTTACTTCGAGAGGGCTCTTGCAGTAGGTAATAACATATAGGACTGATGCCGGCAGGCGGCAGGACCCCACGGAAAAATTTCTAGTTAGCAGTCACTGGCGAGGGACCACCCCCACGTCAGGTGACCGGTGTCAGGAGACGGTATAAAGGAGTGGTCCCTGATGCCCGCCATCCAGTTCTTTCCTACCGTTAGCTCGTGCAGCACCTCGTGGAAAAGTTCGTGCTTCGTCAGCCCTACCTTCGTTGGTTTTTTACCGAAAATTATTGCTTTTCGACTAACGTCAGTATAATCGTCGGTGTATGTCATCCCCTACACCCTTCGAGCACAAGAATAAGTGCGATTTGCGTGGCGCCCAACTACCGCACAAGGACGGCCACTCCCTCTGTCTGTTCTGTCTAGGCCCTGATCATCCGGTCGAGAAGTGCCAGCAATGCCTCAGTTTCAACGTGGCTACCCAGAAAAGGTGGCAGCAATCCCTGGAAGCCCATATTCTGAAGAAGAAAATGAGTTCAATGGAGAAGGAGCTCAAAAAACTGAGGCAGGCATCCACTTCCCCCGAAGGCCATCGGAAGAAGGAGAAGGGGAGGCACCGGGACAAGGGCTCCTCCACCGCGTCTCCCTTGGGAGTCGCTGGGATGCAGGTAACATCCCCACCGGGGGACCGCTCCTCGACGGCTGCCTCGGAAGTTTCCGAGGGGGCGTAGGCCCGCCCGTCTGGCTCACGCTCGGGCCTTGCGGGCACCTCCGGGCAGTTGGAGGCCTCCACCCTTGGTTCGGCTGCAGGCTTGCAGCCTACCACTGTGGGCAACTCCGGTAAGCCGGGCGTCGGCTCCTCCGATGTCCACCCGGAGAGGGCCGGTAAGACGTCCGACCCTTCGTGGCGGCGCGCGGCCTCCACTCCACCATACCAGGCTGATTCCTCTACTCAACCTGCCTCTGATGATGGCTCTCATAAGTCGGACGCCGGCTCCTCCGGCGCCCGCCGAGAGCTTGCCCTTAAGCCACACGTCGGCTCGTCCGACCTGCGGCTGGTGAAGGAACCGACGACGGACCCCCCACATCCATCGTACCCGGTTCCACGCAGCCTTCGCTGCCATCTGGGGAACCAGAGTCTCCCCAACTCGACCCCAGGATTTTTCCCTCCATTCCCGGGCGAAGCTGGGGATCTCCCTCCTCTGTCAGTCCTTCTGCCACCTGGTGCCTGGACTGACATTGGCTCCCCGGACGCCGGCTCCCGGCCGCCCGGCCACCTCCGCGTTATTGTTATCCAACGTTGGCCCTGTCTGCGCCACCGACTCGGGGAGACATCCCGCTCCCATCGGGCCCTCCCCTCCCGGGCCCTCTACTATGGACTCGCCTGCAGGCCACCGGCCGGTCGTCTGCTCCAGCAGCCCCCCAGCTCCCGGGTACACTCCATCCTATCCCACACCGGTGTACCCGGGACCGCAGTATCTGGCACCACAGTACCCGACGCCGCAGTACCCGATGCCGGGCTACCTGCAGCCGGGTTTTGGATATGCTCCATATGGTTACAACCCGTATCCTTATCCCCCATCTCCTCTTCCTCCACCGCCTCATGCCGCGGTGGACCTGCAGGAGACTCTGGCCTCCCTGGTGGGCTGAGCCAAGGCTCAGCTCACCAAAGAGGTCGAGAGCCGCCTTCCGGCGACGGTGCCGTCCCAGGTTCCCGCACGTCCGAGGCGGCACACTCCCTCACCACCTCTGGATTCCAGGGTTCTTCCGTCTGGATCCAGAGAAGAGCAGGACACACTTCTCCGGGGATTTCCCAAGGGGTCCGTTCCTCCCCCGGGTCGGGAAAGGGAGTCCTTTTCCTCTTCATCCTCCTCTTCACCCTCGGACTCCTCGGATTCTTCCGACGGTTGCTCCGAGAGAGATGACGAGCCACGCTCTCCGTCGAAGCCCAGGCCAAGGACTCCTTCGAAGTCTCCTCCGAGGATCCCTCTTTTACGGAGTTGCTTAGGAAGATCCAGGAGATTCATCAGTGGCACTCCCTGGAACCAGATCCTCAGCGTCTGAAACTCGCTGAACATCTGGATCTGCCCGTGACAGCTCCTACCTTGATGCCACCCTGGATAGAGCCTCACACCGACCTAGTTACCACAATATGGAAACAGCCGTTGGCTCTAGCCCCACTTCCTAGGAAGTCGAACAGGCTATATCAGGCTCCAGAGGGTGTTGATTTCCTGGATTCTCACCCTCATGCCGACTTGGTCGTGATTAGCGCCACTCACGGCCGGTCGGCAAACCCCAAACATCTTAGCTCGTCACCACCTGATAAGGAATCGCACCTTCTGGACCAGTATGGGAGAAAGATTTATGCTTCAAACACCATGAAGTCTTGCTATATTCTGACATATGCAGTGAGTCCCAACCTTCAAACTGCCCTGGAGATGAAAGAGTTAACTTTCCATGCCTGGCATGGAATGCTGAGCTCGAGCTCGGTTGAGACTCTATCTGTTGTTCTTCAAACTTAAACCGTCAGATTCTTTACTCCGCCTCACTGAACAGTCGCTCCGGAGATTTCTCCTGCTGCTTGGTTCAGTTTGTCGGTTAAAGTACCGCTTTTCTCGGTTTTCGACCGAATTTAAACCGTAACCTGTCTGTTCAGTCTCTGTCTGTGGTATTGTGAGTACTAGATAGGTTTTATTTTATTGTATTCTGTGTGGAACTTGTAAACGGTTTATCGGTTCAGCTTGAACCAGTCAAGTTGTTTAAAATCTCAAATTGTGTATTTTAGAGCATGGTTACCGGTTCTTATCGGTTCTAAAAAAAACGGATTTTATTACGTTTTTTTCCACGACCCGTGACACGGTTGGGAACCGATAAGAGGGTCTTGCCTGGTGGATTGCCATAAAAGGGTAAGTTTGGTTAGGACTGGCATTATGTCTGAGAAACCCAAAAGAAAAACCGGACCCACTGGGTTTCAACACTGTAGTGTGTGTGGGGAAGCCTTTGCCAAGGCTGACCCCCACAACACCTGTGTTTATTGTCTGGGGTTTGACCACCTCAATGCAGACTGCCAGATTTGCAAATTTCCTGCAGCTACCCTAGATAAGAGAGCTGGTAGGCTCAGGAAAGGGAGGCCAAAGTCCGCTGACCTGGATGGCCAGCCGGTTCAGTTCAACCGAACCAGAAGGAGTGCCCTCTGACCAGGGCGAGACTTCTTCGGGCAAAAGGAGAGCCGATTCTGAGGAATCGGTTCCGACTAAAAGAACTAGAAAAGAAAAATCAGCTGGTGTGGGGCCAAAACTTTCCTCTGCAACCGCTGAAGAGATAGCCAAAGCGATCAAAATTGTCCAGTCGCTTTCCGTGGTTGCGACCGAACCGGCACCATTAGGCAGGCGCTTGGTTCAGCCGGTTCCACCGGTTCAAGAGTATGAATTAGAGGAATTTTATGAACTGGTGGAGGAGGAAGAGGAGTATGAGGAAAGTGAATGTGGATTTGAAAGTCTGGATGTGCCCATTGACCCGGACATCTCCCCAGACAGACCTTCAGGGTTTCTCCTCCTAGGCTTTCTGAGTCCCCTTCCCATTTCATGTTTTATAAAAAAGTGGCTGAAACCCTCCAGCTTCCTATGGAAGAAGCTGTGGATGACCAGGAGGAGTCTGACTATGTGGAAATGATGGATATCCCAGAGTCTAGGAGGCTGTCTATTCCCTTGCACAAATCTTTTGGGAAAGAGACATCTAAGATTTTGAAGACTCCTAACACTATACCTCCTGTGGATAAGAGAATGGACAAGAGGTATACATTGTCAGGCTCTGACACGGAGTTCCTTACACAACAATGCAGCCATGTTGGGGTAGTGCAGGCTTCAGTCTGTGATAAGGCAAACATTCCCTTGGCTTCACACCCCCCGGACAAGGACTCCAGGAAGATTGATGCCATGGCAAAGAAACAGTACATGGCAGCATCTTTGGGACTCAGACAGGCCAATTATATGGCCTATACTGCTAGGTATCAGAAATCCAGATGGGACACTGTTATGGCCCTAGCAAAACAGGTCCCTGGCCAGCTTGCCAAGAAGCTGGAGCAGGTGGCTTCTGATGGTATTGAGGCATCAAGGTGCAATTCCATGCTGCAGTGGACTCCAATGATGTGTCTTCTGGAGTCATGGCTACATCTGTGGCACTTCGAAGAATGGCTTGGCTCAGATGTAGTAGCCTGTCATAGGATACCCAGACTAAGGTCATGGATTTTCCTGTTGTGGGTAATTCTCTGTTCGAGGAGCAAACAGAGAATTACATGAAGAAAATGGACGAGTATAGGACCACTTATAGGAGTGCACAGGCCAAGGAAAGGCAGGCCACTCCTCAAAGGCAGCTTCCCAGGGGCAGGGGCAGGCCCTTTCATAGGCCTTTTTACCAAGCCCAGGCCTCCTCTTCTGCTTATGCCCAGAGGGGGTTCTTTAGAGGGAGAGGCAGACGGGGTACAAGCAGACCTGCTTCCACCCCTCAGCCCAAAGCCCCTGCCAAACAGGCACCCTGATGGGGTTGCCAGGGCCGATTCTCAGCTACCTGTAGGGGGCAGGCTAGCTTACTTTGTCCAGGACTGGGAGTCTCTAACATCAGACAGGTGGGTCCTGGAAGTAGTAAGCCAGGGACTGGTTCTCAGCTTCAAAAAGTTTCCAAAGATGAGAACCAGATCCTTTCCACCTGCAAATCC
Source organism: Neoceratodus forsteri (assembly GCA_016271365.2). Taxonomy (NCBI): domain Eukaryota; kingdom Metazoa; phylum Chordata; order Ceratodontiformes; family Ceratodontidae; genus Neoceratodus; species Neoceratodus forsteri. Next base: position 459,000,810 of record CM028135.1, on the reverse strand, counting down.
ATCAGAGGCACTTGCCTTAGAGGCAGAGGTCTCCTCCCTCCTAGCTGTCAGAGCTGTGGAAAGGGTTCCACCCCTACACCAGGGCAAAGGGTTATATTCCAGGTACTTCCTTACCCCAAAAAAGACAGGAGAATGGCGTCCCATCCTGGATCTCAGATACTTAAACAAGCACCTTTTAAAACCAAAATTCAAAATGGTGACTCTGGGAATTATTCTACCCTCTCTAAGGCCAGGGGACTGGCTAGTGTCCCTGGACCTCAAGGATGCCTACTTCCATGTTCTTGTCAGAAGCTTCCATCGAAAGTACCTTAGGTTCGAGCTGCCCTCAGGCCATTATCAGTTCAGAGCAATGCCATTTGGCCTCACTTCTGCTCCAAGGGTATTCACAAAATGCCTGGCAGTAGTAGTTGCTTTTCTAAGAAGGCAGAAGATTGCCATCTTCCCTTACCTGGACGACTGGCTCATAGTAGGCCAGTCCCAGACCAAAGTCAAGTTACACTTACAGATAACTCAGCAACTGCTCACTTCTTGGTTTCCTTCTAAATCTTCCAAAGTCAGTACTAGAGCCTGTCCAGCTCCTCACCTTCTTAGGTGCAGAGCTAGACACTGTAAAGGCCAGAGTCTTCCTTCCCCTGGACAGGGCAAGGACACTGGTCTCTCTGGCCTCCTCATTCACCCTGCAGGTCTCTCGACCAGCAAGGCATTTTCTACAGCTCCTGGAGCACATGGCTGCTTCTACAGCAGTAGTGCAGGGAGCAAGATTTCAGATGAGGGACATTCAGTTCCATTTGAGAGCCTTTTGGTCTCAAAGGAAGGACCCTCTGACCAAATTGATCCCAGTAACTCGAACCCTGATCCAGGCTCTCCAGTGGTGGCAGGATCAGAGCAATCTGAGACAAGGGTTCCCTTTGTCACTCAGTCTCACTCTTTAATCCTTACTACAGATGTCTCCCTCTTGGGGTGGGGGGCTCACATGGGCAACCTCACCACCCAGGGGTTGTGGTACCCTCAGGAATCTCTGCTCCATATCAATCTGTTGGAACTCAGAGCAGTATTTCTAGCACTTCAAGCTTTTTCCAAATCTGTTCAGAACAGAGTTGTACAGGTCAGAACAGACAGCACCACCACAATGTGGTACATCAACAAGCAAGGAGGCACTCGGTCTACGGCTTTGTGCACCGAAGCAATGAAGTTGTGGTCTCTGGCTTACTCCCTGAACACCTCCCTCATGGCAGTTCACCTCCCAGGCAAGGACAATGTCCTGGCAGATACTGTCAGCAGGATTTCCCAGGGCCATCACGGATGGTCACTGGACCCCCTGGTTTTGGAGGTGATATTTTCCAGATGGGGCACCCCGCAGATAGATCTTTTTGCAGCCCCAGACAATCACCAACTCTCCCTTTTTGCTGCAGGCCCCCAGTGTTGGGCTCAGTCCCCCTGGATGCCTTTGTTCTCAGTTGGGAAGGGAAGTTTCTCTATGCTTTCCCCTTCCTCTCCTATTCAAAGTGCTAGTCAAAATCAGATCTCAACCCTGCAAGATGATCCTGATTGCTCCAGACTGGGCCAGACAGCCCTGGTATCCACTCCTACTGTCCTTAGCAGTTCATCTTCCCCTGTGGCTTCCCAGGAATTACAACCTGTTAACCTGTGCTCAAGGGAGGGTTTGGTACCCGAACCTCAAATCTCTCAATCTCAAGGCCTGGTTCTTGAAGAGTTAATTTACACCTCTCCCAGGGTGTAATGGATATCCTGAAGGCTTCTAGAAAACCTTCCAACAGGGCTACTTATAATTCAAAATGGAAAAGATTTTCCATATGGTGCTCTGGGAAGCATATTTCCCCAAAATCTGCTGATCTGCCCACAGTCCTTGATTACATGGTCCACTTAAATAGCTTGGGGCTCAGACCAGCTACACTGAAAGTGCATCTGGCAGCTGTGTCTGCTTTTATCTCAGCAGGTAAGCCCTCTTCTCTTTCAGCTCACCCTGTATTCTCCAAGTTTTTCGAGGGATTGCTTCACACCAACCCTCCATTCAGGGACCTCGCCCCTGCCTGGGACCTCAATGTTTGCATTGCTCAGCTTATGCAACCCCCTTTTGAGCCTTTATCTTCAGCAAAGCTTAAGTACTTGACTTGGAAGACTGTGTTTCTGGTAGCCATCACTTCTGCCAGGCACATAAGTGAATTACAAGCTTTGTCAGTGGAGCCTGATTTTATCTCCTTTCATAGAGATAAGGTGGTCCTCAGGACTAACAGGAAGTTCTTGCCTAAGGTGGTTTCAGATTTCCACCTTAATCTATGTCTCTTCCAGTGTACTTCACTGACCATTCCTCCTCTGGCGAGAGGAGGCTGCACAGTTTGGATGTCAAAAGAGCCCTTAGCTACTACATAGAGCGTACCAAGGGTCACAGGTTTGACTCCCTCCAACTGTTCCTCACTTATGGTGAGGTTGGTAAAGGAAACCTGCCACTAAAGAATCCATTACCAGGTGGATTGTCTCTTGTATCCAGTTTTGCTATGAGAAACTGGGTAAGGTTCCTCCCTCAGGCCTGAGGCTCACTCTACCAGAGGTACAGCTGCTTCCTGGCTGCCAGGGACATCCTATTCTACAGATATGTCAAGCAGCTACCTGAAAACAGTTCACACTTTTACCAAGCATTACTCCCTGGACATCCAGACTAGGAGTGATGCTCGGTTCACACAGCTGTGCTTCAGAGCCTATTTCTAGGTAGGTTCTGTCCCTCCTCCATGGAGGTACTGCTTGGTAGTCTGCATATGTCAGAATATAGCAAGACTTCATGGTGTTTGAAGAAAAAATTACTCACCTTAGTAATGTTGTTTCTTCTCATGGAGTCTTGCTATATTCTGACCTCCCCTGCCTGCCCCTCTCAGAATCTCTGTTTTTGGGATGTGGGTGGGCAGTGCAGTGTTGGCACTTAGTAGGTGCCCACCTTTTTGTTTTCACCCCTTCTTTCTTGGGGTGAGTTGTTGGTGTGTTTTTCATTTTTGGGTCTCCTGACTTGAGTCTTTGTTTTGGGACCAAAATGTGTTTTATGTTTAGTAGCCAGTTGGCTAGTGTAGGTTTACAGCTTCCACACAGGACCTTAGTGAGTTTAGCTCGTAAAGATCTGACGGTTTGAGTTTGAAGAACAACAGACAGAGTCTCAACCGAGCTCGAGCTCAGCATTCCATGCCTGGCATAGAAAGTTAACTCTTTCATCTCCGGGGCAGTTCGAAGGTTGGGACTCACTGCATATGTCAGAATATAGCAAGACTCCATGAGAAGAATCAACATTACTAAGGTGAGTAATTTTTTTCTTCCTCCACGCTGGGGATCAGGGCCCTGAACTATGTCGGCATATGGGGGACTACCAGAAGGCCATTGTGACTCAGGTGGAAGCCAAAGTGGACTCCTTGCCTGACTCCCAAGTCAAGCAGGAGTTGGCTGATCTTGTCCGCTCTGCTCGTTCGGCCAGTCGCCACATGCTTCGTGCGACATATGATGCAGTGGACACTGCTGGGTGAGGCTCAGCTTTACGCCGTGAGCCTACGGCGTCATGCTAGCTCCGTGTCAGGGTTGGTCCCGGAGGTGCAATCTGCTATCAGAAGCACCCTTCCAGGGGTCGGTGCTTCGCGGGTGATGTCAAGGACATCACCACCGATTCTGAAGAGGAGCGGCACTGAAGTCGGTTGATTCCATGTACCGTCCCCATCAGCAGCAGCACCATCCCTTTACGCAGATGGAATCGGCCAAAGGCGAAACCACAGGAAGGTGGGCCACAAAACACCGGCCCCCACAGCTGCTAAGCCCCTCAAAAAAAGCAGCGGGTGCTTCAGCTGCGGCGCTGCCCCACACCACCTGACTCCTTTCCTCTCCCACTGCCTCCGGACTCTCCGGAGGAACCGGTAGGAGGGAGGTTTTCCCTCCACCTTCCGGGATGGGAGAGGATAACCACAGATTCTTGGGTGCTCCAGCTAATAACAGAGGGGCACTCGATAAGAGTTTCTTCAGAACCCCCCCTTCCCGAAGTCATTGTATTCACGGGAACATCTTCTTTTGGTCCAGGAGGAAATTTCGGCTCTCCTGCTGAAGCAAGCTATAGAGCCCGTCCCCCTTCATCTGCGAGGGACGGGTTACTATTACCATTTCTTCCTGGTCCCAAAGAAGACTGGAGATCTCAGACCAATTTTGGATTTCAGTTCCCTGAATCTTTTCGTAGAATACAAAAGATTCAGGATGCTCTCTTTGCAGAGTCTTCTGCCCCTCCTCCGGCCGGGTCAATGGCTTTGTGCTGTGGATATGCAGGATGCTTATCTGCACATTTCCATTCGCCCATCTCATCACAGATACCTTTGTTTTGCGTTCCAGGGGGACCACTACCAGTTCAATGCGCTCCCGTTTGATCTATCCTCGGCCCCCCGAGTGTTTACCAAATGCCTGGCCGTGGTGGCGGCCCACCTGCATACCAGGGGAGTGCAGGTTTTCCTGTACCTGGATGACTGGCTCCTGGCGGCCCCGTCCAGGGAGGAACTCCTGCCTTGCCTCTCCCTTACCCATCAGGTTTTTACCTGCCTGGATATTACCATCAACCATTCCAAGTCTCATCTGGTCCCATCCCAGAGACTACAATTTATTGGGGTGATTCTCGATTCGACCACGGACAAGGCCTTCCTGCCTCCGGCAGGCGTCCCACCCTCCAGACCCAAATAAGTCTGCTGTCTGACTGCAGGACGGTCTCTGCGAGGTCGGTCCTTCGCCTTCTCGGACTCATGGCGGCTGCTATGCAGCGAGTTCCTCACGCTCGACTCCACATGAGAATTTCTCAGTGGACTCTACGCTCCCAATGGGATCAACTAGTGGACGACCTAGATCACCCAGTTCTGGTCTCCTCACGATGCTTGAGACTTGCAATGGTGGATTGTTAGAGAGAACCTGTTTTGGGAGTTCCTTTCTTCGTCCTCCCCTCCCAGACTCCAACCACAGGCGCCGGGCGAAGGTTGTGGGAGCCCATGTAGGCCCTCATCGGACCCAGGGCTCCTGGTCCAAATCTAGAACAAGCTCTCCACATCAGTGTGCTCGAGAGCTTCGGGCAGTGTTGTACGCTCTCCAAGCCCTTCACCAATACATCCTTCCCGGCCACCTAGCCATCCAGATGGACAACATGTGCGTGGTGTGGTACATCAACAAACAGGGAGGGACTCGGTCCTACCCTCTTTGCAGGGAGGCAATGAGGGTTTGGGATTGGGCAACACAACACAACCTTCACCTCACGGCAATTCACATTCTGGGAGTCGACAACACCCTTGCAGACAAGCTAAGTCGCTCTTCTGAGTGGGAACTGGACCAAGGGGTCCTAGACAATATCTACCGACTTTGGGAAACACCACAGGTCGATCTGTCCACTTCTCTTCTAAATGCAAAACTTCCCGTCATCTTCTCGCTCGTTCCAGAGTGAGGTGCTTTTTGGAGCGACGCTCTGTCTCTAGACTAGAAGGACAGATTCGTCTGTGCCTTTCCCCCAATTCCACTTATCCCACAAGTCTTGCAGAAACTAGCTTCAGAAGGAGCGCGTATGATTCTGATCGCTCCTTTCTGGCCCAGGCAAGTTTGGTTCTCTCTTCTACAACAATACACAGAGGATCCTCCTCTTCCTCTTCCTCTCTCTCGAGGCTTACTGACCCAGGATCGGGGCCCTGGTCCATCAGGCCTCAAATCCCTTCCTCTGCATGCATGGCTCCTGCAGACTTAGCCCAATCCCGTTTTGGAGTGTCTCCCAAAGTGGCGGAGATTTTGGTGGAGGCCAGAAAACCCTCCACCAGATCCACCTATGCCATGAAGTGGAAAAGATTCACTATCTGGGCTGCTTCCAAAGACGTGGAACCTTTCTCCTGTTCAGCGGGGCTTCTGCTAGAGTATCGTCATCTGTTTGACCTGGGTCTCAGTCATTCTTCTCTGAAGGTACACATGGCGGCCATCTCGGCTATCATGTTCCCTTCGCAGACAAAGCTTTCACTCAATTGGAGGTCTCTAAGACCTTTCTCCGAGGGGTCCTCCATCTGAGGACCCCCATCTGTACTCCTGCTTCCCCTTGGGACTTGAACTTTGTTCTCGAGAAACTTACTCTCCCTCCCTTCGAACCTGCAGCTTCTACGGATTTGAAGTTCCTTTCATGGAAGACTCTATTCCTGGTGGCCATTACTTCAGCTCGGAGAATTTCCAGCTCTAGAGGCCCTGATGCAAAGTCCCATACTTGATTTTCACAAGGAACGAGTTGCTCTTCATGAATCCTAAGTTTCTTCCTAAAGTAGTAGCTGAGTCTACTCTGAATCAGTCCATAGAGTTGCCTGCCTTTTTTACGCAGTACTCTAATCAAGGGGAGTATTTACTCCATACTGTGGATGTCCACCGGATTCTGAGATACTATACCAACAGGACAAAGGATCTCAGAAAGACTGACCAATTGTTCATTTCTTTTGCTCATAAAAGGGAAGGCAATGCTGTTTCCAAGCAATGCCTGTCTAAATAGTTGGCTCATTGCATCACTTTCTGTTATGACAAATATAACAAGACCCTACCGGGTCATGTAAGAGGCCACTCCACCAGAGCAGTAGCTGCCTCAGTGGCCTGTTTCAAAAATGTGTCTGCGGCAGACATCTGTGCTGCCGCCACCTGGACTTCTGTCCATACCTTTACTAAACACTACAGTTTGGATGTTGCCTCTCACCATAGAGCAGGCTTGGCTGGCTGTTCTGCAGAGCCTCTTGTCTTGAGGCTCGCACAACTAGAACTTCTTTTGGAGTAGTTTTCCTCCTCCGGTCCTCTCTTTCTTCCAGACTGCTTGGGATTCAGTCCTATATGTAATTATCTGCAAGAGCCCCTCGAGTAAGATAGTACAGTTAAATAAGAACTTACCGTAACAGTAGATCTTTGAGAGAGGCCCTTGCAGTAGGTAATACCTTCCCGCCTTCCATCCCCCTAGGCTTTTTCAGCTCCTTTTCCAGTGAAGGAAATATCCACTCCTCTCTCGTCCGGCCTTCTTGCCCATGGCAGGAAAGAACTGGAAGGTGGGTGTCAGGGAAGCCCCTTTATACCGACATCTCCTGACGCCGGTCACCTTACGTGGGGGCGGTCCCTCGCCAGGGACTGCTAGCTAGAAATTTTTCCGTGGGGTCCTGCCACCTGCCGGCGTCAGTCCTATATGTAATTACCTACTGCAAGAGCCTCTCTCAAAGATCTACTGTTACGGTATGTTCTTACGTAACTGTACTTTTTTTTTCAAGGTTCTGAAACAGTTATCTGCTGGCAATATAATATAACTAGTGCTCTAAACTGTTTCTTCAACAAGGGCAATTTTAACAAAACTGTATGTGGGTAGTCTTTCAAAGATGGGACATTGTGCAGTTGTAATATTTCTTTATGCATCTAGATATTACTTCAGTTAAATATTCATTTTTGAACTGTTATCTAGGGTTATGGCTTCCCAGTGAATCGACTTTTTGATCTTTTACATGAAATAAGAGATCAGTATAATGAAACTCTGCTGAAGAAATGGGCAGGATTATTCAGGTTAGTATGAATAGGAAAAACAAGCAACCGGCTCTTCCACATATCATTTCCTTGTTAATTAAGCTTTTTTTTGTTCATTTTTGCTGCATTCATTTAATATTATGAAATCATGTAGTGGAACCATGTTGAAGTAAGTTTGTCACTTTTAATAAACTTTAAAAAAAATGTTTAGACCCAATTCTGCTTATGTTCTATGGATTTTCTAAATGTGTTTCATGCCGTCTTTATTGATAGGTTTATTTACATGCAAACAGGATCCTTGTTCCCTTACTGTTGACCTACTCATGCTGTTTAATGTTTTGCTGAAATCACAGTACTGGTGACATCATAATCCTGCCCATGACAGTGAACTGTGATGTCACAAACAAAGGATTATGATTTCAGGAAAGAATTAACCAGCATCAGCCCAGCCTGATGTCATGGAGAGCTGAGGCATTGAACACCTTACCTCCTGCCATGCCAGTGGACCATGTTTGGGAGCAAGCACAGTTTGCCAGGGGTCATCAGGGTGGAAGAGGATTGAGGGTCCCAGGGACTGCTTCCTTCTCCTGGGGAGTGGTGGCCAGCTAACTTGGCCTTTGACTGCCACCAGGTACAGGCCCAGTGGTAATGTAGGCAAATGATTGACTTGAGGGAGGGGCTGCAGTTCTGTAGGATGTGTACACCTCCACACACACATCCTGACATGCTGCTGCAGCAGAGGCACCAGGAAGAAAATGGAAAAGGGACCTGAAGGTGGACCGCTGCCCTGCACCCCACCCCAGATTTGCGCCAACATCCAGATGCCTGGAGTAACTGTGGATCATGTATCTGGAGTGGGGGAGGACGACCCTTCCCCTCTAACCCCACGACAGGGGGGAAGCTGTGGGGACTTACTCCAAGTGGGTCTGTGGGAGGTGGGTGCCAGCAAGGGGGAGGTGAGGATGGGTGCAGGTTCTCCAGAGGGGTTAAAAGCTACGTGAAAGAAACAGAATTAAGCAGCATCAGCAGATGAACTCTGGAGGACAGTGATCCTGTTTCTATGCAGATTAACTTGGTAATGTAGAACACTGTGAAGAGGAAGCAGTATAGCGCAGTGGTTTAAGGCTCTGAGCTGCAGATCTGGTGACATCCAGCAGACCAGACCTGGGTTTGAATCCCACAGCTTCCACTTGCATACTCTGTGACCCTGAGCAAGTCACCTAGCTTCCCTGTGCTCCCAGCCGCTCCTGTAAAAAAGCTTTCAGCTTAGTGTGCTACTCCTGGTTAAACAACTAAAAAAAAAAATGCAGGGAATATTTAACGTACTGTATAAGCTGAATTTGGTCTAAATATGTTTTTCAGAGTTTTCTCAAAAATGACAAATGTCTTTATTTAACCTCTGCACTATCAATTTTAAAATACTGCATTGGCAAAAAGTATAATGTAGGAAAGGTATTAATTTATCTGACTTTTTAACAGATATCAAAAAATGTTTGATTATAGTATTTCATGCACATACCTCTCCATTACTATGAATTTTGCATTACGCTATGAATATTACACTCAGTGGGAGCAGAGAAGACCCTGGAAACTACAGACCTGTCACCTGACCTCAGTGGTGGGAAAAATTATAGAATCACTGCTAAAGGAAAGGATAATGGAGCACCTTGAAACAAGCAAGGTTCGAGATCTGAGGCAGCACAGATTCACATCAGGGAAGTCATGTCAAACAAATCTGATAGATTTCTTTGACTGGGTGATGAGGGAAGTGGATAAGGGGGGATTGGTAGACGGGGCCTACCTGGACTTTAGCAAGGCATTCAACACAGTTCACATAGGAGACTGGTGAACAAGCTGGGCAGCTTGGGACTGGGACACAAGGTAGTGAACTGGGTTGCAAATTGACTAACAGATACAACACAGAGGGTGGTGATAAACAGAGCTAAATCCGACGAAGGGAGTGTGACCAGTGGAGTGCCACAGGCATCAGTTCTTGGGCTAGCCCTGTTTAATATCTTCATTAGTGACATTGAGGAGGGGCTGGAAGGAAAGGTATGCATCTTTGCAGACAACATTAAGATCTGTACTAGGGTAGACACTCCAGGAGGAGTGGAAAAAATGAAGAAGGACCTAGCTAAACTGGAGGAATGGTCCAGAGTGTGGCAGCTAAGATTTAGTGCAAAGAAGTGCAAAATCGTGCACTAGGGGCGCAGGAACTCAGGAGAGGATTACATGATGGGAGGGGAATTATTATCAGTAACCAAACATGAAAGGGATCTGGGCATGATCATATCGGATGATCTAAAGGTGGCCAAACAATGCGCTAAGGCTGTGGAGAAGGCCAGTGTGATGCTGGGGTGCATAGATAGGGGGGATCACAAGCAGAAGAACCGAGGTGGTGATGCCACTGTACAGGTCATTGGTGAGACATCTTTTGGAGTACTGTGTCCAGTTCTGGAGGCCACATCTCTAAGAATATAGACAGGGTGGAGGCAGTACAAAGAAGGGCAACAAAAATGGTGCAGGGCCTACACCAAAAGACTTACTAGGAGAGACTGAAGGCACTCAATGTGTATACCCTGGAGGAAAGGGGGACATAATAGAGACCTTCAGATACCTGAAGGGAATAAACAAGGTTCAAGAGGGTAGCATCTTTCAATTAAAGAGAAGCTCCAGAACAAGAAGGCATGACATGAGGTAGAAGGGGGTAGACTAAGGAGCAACATGAGAAAGTACTTCTTTACAGAAAGAGTGGTGGAAGCATGGAACAGCCTCCCAGCAGAGCTGGTGGGGGTAAAGTGAGTGGGGGAATTCAAAACTGCATGGGATAGACATAGACAAAAGAGGAAGTAAAGCGAATGATAAAGTATGATCAGCGGTATCTCTTTAGAAGATAGAGAAATGGGCAGAGTAGATGGGCCTATCGGTCCTTATCTGCCGTTAAATTCTATGTTTCTATATACCCTTACTCCACAAAGGTTTACTGATGTTCCTCATAATGTTAAAGCTGTTCTGAACTAATTTGATAGAAACACTGTATTAAATGGGGCCCATCATTCTTAGACATATTATTCTTCAAAATAAGTGAGTGCTACACATTTTGGCTATTTGCTTTGAATTTTGAAGGCCAGTGCTGTGCATTTTAATGTAAAGAGGTTGAGAGGTTTGTTCATACATAGTTTTTTATGTTGCTGTAATAGGTCTGTTTCTTTGTTAGATAGCCATGTTATGGATTGACTACACTTCTAGGATGCACATAACCCTGTGTACAGTGCCATTTCTTATTTAACAGGACTCAACTAAACTGGACTTTCTTCCAGATGAATAAACTTAACTTGGATTTGTTATTGAATAACTGTATCTTTATGAATTTGGATGATAAACTGGTGAAAAACACAGCTGTCTAGGGCCCATCACCTGTTTTGGATATAACTAGCATTGTGGATCTGTGCATAAATACCATACTAAAAGAATCATAATTACAGATCTACATAGAGGTCATGCCTATACTGAAAGATAAGATTGTGTCCATGTTTTTTAAATTTTAAATAACATTCCAAAAGTTGCCTTTGTCTTTTTTTTTTTTTGTATGAAATATCTGCAAAATGTGAGTCATTAGCATTTGTAATCTTTTGTGTAGTGGCATGTGGCTATACGAGACCTTGCAAAGCCAGAGAGATGGTCTGGCCACTGGGGTTCAGTGCTAAAAAGTGCCAGGTCTTGCACACTGGCAGCAAGAACCCAAGGGCTAAATACAGACTTGGGGAGTGGTCAAGGTCACTGTATCTGACTAGAAAAAGGATTTAGGGATAGCCAATACCAGTAACCTAACACATTCTACACAGTGCAAGAAGGTAAGGGAATCTACAGCAGGCTGTGTCTCTTCACAGATAACACTAGTGATGAGGGAATAAGGGATATGTAGAGGGACCTACAAAATCTAGAGGGGTGGGCAAAGGTCAGGCAGTTAAAATTCAGTGCCAGAAAGTGCAACGTAATGCACCTAGGGAAAAGGAACCTCAAGACTGAGTGCTGAATGGGTGGGGTGAGAATTAGTACTACAGAAGAGGAATGGGATCTAGGAGTTATCAGTAACTTCCTTAAACAACAAGCCAGTGCGGCAAGGCCTATAACAAGGCTTATAGGATGCTGGGATGTATCGGGAGAGGTATTGATACCAAAAGAAAAGAAGTAATACTTCCTCTATACAGATCCCTGGTGAGGCCTCACCAGAAGTACCGTGTCCAGTTCTGGAGCCCTCACCTCAGAAAGGACAGGGGTAGGTTGGAAACAGTGCAGTACAGAGTAACAAAAAAATTATTCAGGTCCAACAGGGTAGATCCTATGAGGCATGCCTGAAGGCACTAAATGTGTATTTACTGTAAACCAGAAATGAAAGGGGAGATATGGTAGAAATCTTCAGGTTCCTTAAAGGAATTAACAAGGTAAACTGTGGGGAATTATTTACCGTGAAAACCAAGTCAAGGTCACGTGGTCACAAGTGGAAATTAACAGGAGGGAGGTTGAGGAGGAACGTGAGGAAGTACTACTTTACAGAAAGGGTGGTGGAACCTTGGAACAGTCTGTCAGCTGAGGTGGTGGGTGCAAACACAGTCAAGGGATTCAAGCAGGCATGGGACATGATGAAGAGAATAGTTGTCACCTGGGGTTACAAGGTAAGAGAGGAGCATGGGGATAGGACGGGGGGTTAGTACCTGAGGAACAGTAGTCAGGAAGGTTCCCGCATTGTAGTGAATATGGGCATACTGATGGGCCTCTGGTCTTTTTCTGCCGTCATGGTCTATGTTCCTTTGAGATATGGGTAACTGGGGAGAGAGAGGAAGGGGGCCAAGAAATGGGTTGGGGAGAAGAAGGAGGAAGAGAGGAAAGAGGTGGGGGTAAAGAGGGGCAGTGGTGCAGAGGAATGAGAGAGAATGGGAGGCAAGGGATTAGTTATAGGTACATTAGGTTCGGGGAAGATACGTGAAATTAATTCATAGAATAAAGCTTAATAGAGGAGGATGAGTGAAGGAAGGGAAGGAGAGGCTAGACCATAAATTAGGAGTCTGCAGGTAAAAGTGGCCTGTTCAGTAGAGATTTTGGGGTTCAGGGGAAAGAGCAAATGAGAGAGTTGAGGTAGGTGGAGTGGGAACTGTACTATGATTTAGAGATAAGAGATGCACAGTAAGAGGTGCCTCCCTTCATGTGAGGGGGAAGTAGTTTAAAGTATAGTGAACATTGGTGGGTACAGTAGGGTTGGGTAGTCAGTGGCAACATGACAGAAAGAAGGGAACAGAGGATTCAGTCTAGCCAGAGTGGATCTGAGGGCAGGACTATATACCACATCCCAGCTGTCAGACATAGGGAGGATAATTTTCCCAACAATCTCGCCATAGGCTGGGAGAGGGATTGATCTTTGTTCCAATAAAAAGCACCAAGTTTTATGTGCAGTTTCTTAAATATGGCATCTGTGTGACTGGAGAGATGAAAGTAACAATTTATCCACACACCCAGATATTTAAAGGAGGGGAGTTCCTCCAACTGGGTATCATCAAGTGTAATGAAGATTTTGGGGAAGGGATGTGGATTTTTGCCACTCATGTTCTGATACCACTTTGTAAATGTATTTCTCTAATACAGTTTTACATGCTTGATAAACAACAATCTTAACTATGAATAAACATCTTGAGCAGAGTTCCTGTAGTACAGAATATTCCCTTAAGCACAGCATTTTCTTTGTATTTGTATGATAGATTAGGAGAACAGAATATAGCAGTACAGAAGAACTGCAGTGTAAAATAAGAAAGTGCTGGTAAAGACAAACCTACAGATACCGGCTGATAGGCTTTACAGTTCAGTAGTGGAGGATGACATGTAGGGGAGGAGGGAGAGAAGGGTAACTGGGGAGAGAGAGGAAGGGGCAGAGAAATGGGTAGGGAAGGAGAAGGAGGAAAAGAAGAAGAAAGAGGTGATGTAAAGTGAGCAGTGATGCAGAAGAGAGAGGAGGGGAGGTAAAGGGTTAGTTATATGTATATCAGGTTCAGGGGGAGATATGGGAAGTTAATTCACAGAATAAAGCTTTGTGGAGGAGGATGAGTAGAGGGACAGGGAGGCTAGACCATAATTAAGGAGCCTGAAGGAAAAAGTGTCTTGTCCAGTAGAGCTTTTGGGGTTGAGGCGCAAGAGCAAGTAAGGAAAGAGTTGAGGTCGGTGGGATGGGAAGTGAAAACAAAGGATTTTGAGAAGTTGGCCCAAGTAATACAGGACCAAATGATAGGAAGAAAACTTGTGCTGATAGGAGATTTTAACTCCGCTTGGGGGGCACCTAAGAGGCCGAGCACTAGAAACAAGCTTTACCCACCTAGATGTTAAACAAGTAATAATAAATTCCACCAGAAAAAGCTCATTACTAAGACCAGGCAACATACTTGATTTGATATTCATATCACAGCACATTGAAGTAGCATAAGCATTAGTCCAGCAACCAGTACTAGGAGATTATAATACTTTAAGCTGTGGGTTAAACTTAACACCAAGAGAGAAAATAATGACAAAAGAACAACAAATATGGAGAAGAAGTTTTAAATCGTATAGTGCAGAAATGCTACAAAATAAACTAGGGAAAATGGGCAAGATTGTTTCTCATTCCATCTTTAGAACTGGCAGTCCAAGAATTCAATAACATTTTTTTGCAAGCTGGTAATGAGTCTGCTCCATTTGTTAAAATATTCAAAATAAAAAAAAAGAACTATGTACCGTGGATAACGGAGAAAATAAAAAAAGAAATCTGAACAAAAAATAGATTGTGGAAATTAGCAAATAAATCATTAACTGTAGATTGGGACAAATACAAGCAAGCAAGAAATGTATTGAAATCTAAAATGAAACAAGCAAAATTACAGTACAGTAGGAATAAAAGTAAAGAGACAACAGGAACAGGGAAATATTGGACTTTATTAAACTCATTGGTGAAACCAACAATAGGAGCCCCTAGAATTCAAATAGAACAAGATGGTGTCCTGTTAAATAGTAAAATGTCACTACCCTTCCAGGTGTACCAGGTTTGCAAGAAAGTAAAAAACATGTAAAAATTGAACAGCAAGAGAAAAAAGCGGAACAGACAGTACCAGATTGTAGGTTTAAATATGTTTCCTACAAAGAAGTTAAAGAAGTAATAAGATCCTTAAAAATAAAGCACCAGAGAAAGATGGGGTTGAGATAAGATTTTTAAAAGATACAATAGTTATTATTTCACCTGTACTGACAAATCTCTTTAACTGGAATTTAAGAGAGGAGAAGGTTCCTAGTGTGTGGAAAGAGGCGAAAATAGTACCAGTGTTTAAAGGAGGAAAAACTACAATCCTGTCCAACTTCCGCCCAATAGCTGTACTGCCAGAAGTGTTGAAGATCCTGGAAAGACTGGTGCATGGACAACTTTATGGGCACTTGGAGAAGTATGCCTTGTTGTCCATGCACCAGTCTGGGTTTAGAAAGGACCACTCCATGAACACAGCGCTCACTGACCTAATGTGACATCCTCCCTAGATGGGGGGAGTCAGTGGGCGCAGTGTTCGTGGACTTGTCAAAAGCATTCAACACCGTTAGCCATTAGTTATTGATAAATAGATTATTACAGATTGGAATATCAGAAGAAGCCTGTGTTGGTTTCAATCATATCCGACATAGAAAACAACAGACAGTAAGGGGGAAGGATTTTTCAAGCTGTGGTTTTAATAGGCGTCCCCCAGGGGTCCATATTGGGGCGCGTATTATTCTTAATATGCACAAATCAGGTGACAAGTGTAGTAAAGGAGTCCGAAGTTAGACTCTACGCGGATGATACGGTCCTATTGACCAAAGGACCTAGTCAAACTCAAGTGCAGTTAGACTTACAAAGAAATTTCACAGCAGTTCAGAACTTGTTTGAAAAATCAAATCTAATCCTTAATAGAAAAAAAATCTAAATTTATGATGTTTACAAATGGAACAAAGACAAAATAAGTTCCTTTAGCACTAGAACGTAAAAACATAACCAGAGATTGTTTAATCCAGATGTTGGGAGTATAAATATTTGGTCCTTTGGGAGGACTGTAGGCTAAGATTTGATTTTCATATATAAATGAAATGGTGAACAACATCAATTGTAGCCTAGGAGTCTTAAGAAGAACAAAACATTGTCTGGATGAGAAAATGAGAAGGTCACTCGTGAACCAGATGCCAGTACCGATTACAGCTAGTATATTTATGGAATTTCAAGTGCCACCAAACTCAAGAAAGTAGAGGTCGTATACAATTGGTTGGCGAGGTTTGTATTACAAACTAATAGATGGAAACATTACTGTAAACTATATGAGGACTTAAATCGGCTTACACTAAAAAATAAAAAGTGATTTGGGTAAATTAAATCAGGCAAACAATTAATACTATTGACCCTTCTTACCGATATGAAAAATTGAAAAAAACTAAACATTCATATAATTTAAGGAAATATAAATGACTTGGGGATTACCGATTCAACGTTCCCAAAACTAGTTGTGGAAAAATTACCTTCTCATTTTTTTTCAATAAAAACTTTGAATGAACTAAGGGTACAGACAAAAAACATAAATGAAAGTTCAAGTAAATTTAACACAGCATTAAAACAAGAACTATCTACAAGATGTACATAGTTTGATTAGATTATACATTTTGCAACACAAGCTAGATAAAGGATATGGTGGATGTGTTTTCCTGTAATATTTTGTCCCTCAGTGTTGTATGTGCAGTGTGTAACAGAGTTGAATAAATGTAACCTTGGATGTTGTAGATATTTTGATAAAAATACAGGAGCACCTTGTAAATAGGACTTGTCCTAATGGTGTATGTAACAACTGATCCTGTTAAAAAATAAAGATTTTTACTACTACGTACTAGAATTTACAGATAAGGGATACACAGTAAGAGAGCTGCCTCCCCTCATGGGAGGGGATAAATAGGCTAATATATAGAGAACCGTGGTGGGTACAGTAGGGTTGGGTAGTCAGTGGCACAGTGGCAGAAAAAATGCAACAGAGAATTCAATCTGGCCATAGTGGATTTGAGGGCAGGACTATATACCACTCCTCAATTGCCAAACATAGAGAGGATAATTTTCCCAACAATCTTGCCATGGCCTGGGAGGGGGACTGATCTTTATTGCAATAAAGTGCACCAAGTTGCATGAGCATTTTAAGTATGGTATCTATGCAGCAAGAGAGTTGTAGGTAACAATTCATCCACACACCCAGATGCTTAAAGGTAAGGAGTTCCTCCAACTAGGTGTCATCAAGTGTAATGAAGATTGGGGGGAAGGGATGTGGATTTGGCCACTTATTTTCTGCTGCCACTTTGTAAATGTACTTCTCTAATACAATTTTACTTACTTAATAAATGACACTCTTAACTGTGAATAAAAGTCTTGAGCAGAGTTGATATAGTGCAGAATATTCACTTAAATAAAACATTTTCTTTATATTTGTAAAATAGGGATATTTTTGAAGCAGATAACTACAGCCCTATTCCCGTGCCAAATGAAGAAGAATACAAAATGGTCATTAGCAGGTTTCCATTTCAAGATCCTGAACTTGAGAAGGTTTGTATATAAAAAAAAGCTGAACCGTCTCTAAAACAAAAACAACGAGAAAAAAGTTATAATTTTTAGGATTTGCCCTGAGGCATCACTTCCTGTAGCTTTTTTTGATGACGCCATAATGATATCTCAGTTAAGATAGCAGCCACTGCAGCGTGAAAAGTCAGGATATTGGAGAAAATGGTAAAAGGCATCGGAACTTATATCTGTCATCTATATTATATGTAATATTAGCCAATCAATCTACCTCTTTTTTTTATAAAGCTTTTTTGTCCCATCGGTTTTAGGTGGTTAGGCTCGCAGCTCTGTCTCGGCTCCTCCCAGCCAGCATCCAACCCACGCTCCAGTGCTGCCAGAGCTTGTACCCCCTGATGTGGCAGGGCCAGGAGAAGAAGCCCCTACTCCACGTGCACACATAATCCAGATTGCTCTAGAGACCAGGCTCGAGCGGGCAGGACTTCATGAAGCCTGCCTGTTTCCTTTTCATGGTTTTCTCCCTCAAGCCCCTGCCTCAGTGGCACATAAGTGCATGTGCATGGAGGCAGGCACACACTACAGAACTGGGGCCCCTCCTTATTAAACTGTGGACACCTGCACTACCACAAGGCCTCCACTTGGTGACAGTCAGAAGCCAAGACGGCTTGCATCCCCTCCTTGGGAGAGGAGAGCAGTCCTTGCAATGCTTGATCCTCTGCCCCTCAGTCGACCCCCAGTGATCCAAGTCCTCTTCTGAACCTAGGTTGCGAGCATAGTAGGCATTAGCACTATCGCTGAGTCACTGGACTAGCTTATCTACCTACTTCTTTTTACCAGAAAGTTTGGAAGCAGTTGGTGCCATTGTCCTTCAGATTTTTTTTGTTACTCTACAATACAGCTGTTATTACCACTCTGGGTAGAATTAGCAATGTTAGTTTGCGTGTACCATTGTAGCATCTGTACATGCCACTGGCGCATGTCCCGCACACACATGGATACTCATTGTTTGGCCCAGCTGGGCAACACTGGGCTGTGTCACTGTATCTCAGGAGTGTAGCCAGAAATTTCCATTTTGTACACAATCTCCAACAGTTACACCCCCCCCAATTAAAAAATGTACACATCCTTTCCAAATGGCACCCCCTTCCAAACAAGTCAGATTGTTGTCAGATGACTCCTCTACTCTCTAAAGCGGTTAAACATGTATTGGACACTCCTCAGTAGCCTACACTAACCCAAATACTACAGATTAGAATGATAATATTAACAAAGTGGCTTATGATTTGTGACAGGCACTCAACAAAACTGTACACAAATGTGTACAGTGAGTATGCCTGTCTGTAGCTAAGTTATTATGGATCTCATCTCTGTCCTCATCCTGCTCTGGTGGAGATGGCAACACCTCTGTAAAAAGAGGTCACAAGGTTTACCATCTATGATGTCACCATTAATTGACTATTGGCTGAATGTGCCCACCATTATGTCCTTCAGTGCAGTCAGGTCGGGTGCATCCTTTTCTCACCCTCCACTGGTTCCTGGTTGGGCCTAGCAAAGGATTGACAGCTTTTTCTGTGCAGTTCCAAGGTGGTCAAGCCACTTGTGGGTAATTATCACAATGGTATGGGGCTATTACTGGCCACATTGGTTGAGGCCTGTATCCCCTCTCCCCAACTCCTGCTTGTGGGCCAGTGTCCCCCTCAGTGCACCAGTACTGAAAAGGGTCCAGTAGATCTTGCAACATTATGGTTTCCCAGATTCATTTCTTCAGTGGATACGAATTTTGTACTCTCATTCTACTGCGAGGGTCTTATGTAATGTTGTACTTTCTGGTGTCTTGGGGTACCCGCTAGGGCTGTCCCCTTACCTTTTCAATTTATACTCAGAACCCCTAACCCGCAAAATTAACCATATCTCCAATATTACATGGATTACTGTAGGCACTCAAGAATTAAAGATTTCCACTTATGCAGATGATATATTATTGCAACCTAACAAACCCAGTTAATTCCCTTCAATCAGCTTTATCTGTAATTCAACAATTTGGTGAGTTTTCTGGGTATAAGCTTAACTTTTCTAAGACTGTAGTTTTTCCTCTTTCCCCTCATGTTTTTAAATCAGATTTTGTAACTTTTGGCCTGCAGTGAGACACTAAATGCCTCACATACTTGGGCATTAAAGTTTCCCCTGACAAATCCCTACAGAAGTCATTGAATCAGGACTCTTTGGTAAAACAAATTGCTCTGGACCTGGACAGATGGAAATCTTTACCTCTTACCTTATAAGGTAGATCAGACGTTATGAAGATGAATATTCTCCCTCGGATTTTATACCTTTTAGGTATGTTAAATATTTTTTACTGCTGATCAGTTAGTTTAAGAGCCTACACAGGACTATCTCCAGCTTTCTCTGGGTAAATAACCACAGCGTTGTTCCTATGATAAATTGGTTCATCCTAGGAAACTTGATGGGCTTCAGGTCCCTCACTTTTTAAGATATTATTTCATCTTGCATGGTATCAGGGCAGAGCTTGACTCTCATCAAGCCAGAGCTTGGCTTCCGGGGTACAGGACTTAGGTTTTTTCCTCCTTTACTTAGTCATTTCTGGTTGGGCGCTTGCACCCTGCCCGGGACTTCCTGCATCTTCTGGATTACATGGCGGCGTGCACCTCAGTGGTCCGTTGGGCCAGGTTGCACATGCGTCTCCTCCAGTGGGAGCTGGCCATTCAGTGGATTCAGCAACAGGGTCTTTTCGACCAGCTGGTCACTGTCACCCAGAAGATGTGGGATGCTCTGCAATGGTGGACTGTCCCAAGTCATCTGCAGGAAAGGAATCCGTTTGTCCGCCCTGAGCCGACGGTTGTCCTTACGACCGATGCCTCTCTCATGGGCTGGGGAGCCCACATGGGGGACGACAGAGCCCGTGGGTCCTGGACCCCTGAGGAGCCCCGTTGCCACATCAACCGGTTGGAGCTCAGAGCAGTCAGACTGGCACTCTCAGCTTTCGCTCCTCAGCTCTGGGGTCAAGTGGTTCAAGTCCAGATGGACAATACCACGACCATGTACTACCTCAACAAACAGGGCGGCATGCACTCCCGTCTGCTGTTCAAGGAGGCGTTCCGGATCTGGACCTTCATCAGCCAGTTGGAGGCAGTTCAAGACATTTTTTATTAAGGTGCTTAAAACTTCCATCCCGTAGCAAATAGAGTGCAAAAGTGGCAACTTTAAGCGTTTGAAATAAAAAAAAAAAAAAAAAGACACCATCATGGTGTTTTACCGTAGCTTACGCCTTCCTCGAGCTCTGAGGAAGGCGTAAGCCAAAACTTCAGCTGATTCCACTGCGTCATCACACACAAGGGCTGTCTGCTGGGCCGGCCTGGTTATTTCTCCTCGTACAGTAAAACACCATGATGGTGTCTTAGGTTTTTTTATTTTAAATGCTTAAAGTTGCCACTTTTGCACTCTGTTTGCTACGAGATGGAAGTTTTAAGCACCTTAATAAAAAATGTCTTGACACGGTAAGCTGTGCTCTTTGATTTGTTAAGTGTTTAAACTATTGGGTTAAGTGCAGCAGGCATGGCTTCTGGAAATTCCTGAAGCAGTGGTTTGGTTTGAGACGGCGGTACTCTGATCCTGCTATGCACCAGATTTGAATTACTCACCAAGAGTGAGTGGAGCCCTTCGTTTGTTTTGTATGCATTCACCTGAGTTCTAACATTGGGCTAGTTCAGTTTGGTAATGGCCCACACACGTAAACAGGCAGTCGAAAAACTCAAGTTTTAAAAGTCTAAACGCAGGCTGTCATGACTTTTATAGTCATTTACAGTGCACAACTCATTCCACATTTACAAACGTTCTTACTTAATGTTGATGAGTGCTCCATAGATGCAGTCACTGCTTTTCTGTCCGACGCACACCTAACGCTATGCGGCTGTAAAATGCACTTTGCTAATGTTAATGCTTACAGTTCGTGATCTCCTAGTTTTGTAAAAACTCATTTGGGGTTTACTAAAGTGCTTGCTTAATATTGATGTGTGCTCCATAGATGCAGTTGCTGTTTTTCTGTCCAACGTACACCTAACGCTATGCGGCTGTAAAATGCACTTTGCTAATGTTAATGCGTACAGTTCGTGATCTCCTAGTTTTGTAAAAACTCATTCGGGGTTTACTAAAGTGCTTGCTTAATATTGATGCGTGCTCCATAGATGCAGTTGCTGTTTTTCTGTCCAACGTACACCTAACGCTATGCGACTGTAGAATGCACTTTGCTAAGGTTAATGCTTTTCCATCCAATGCGTACCTAGCATTATGAGTCTCCAGATTATGTTACAGTATGAACTGTTAAACGCATTTTGATAATGTTTTTAAACCCTGGAGTATCAACTCTATTTTGTAAATGCACTAAACTTTATTTCTGTATCTGAACACTGCTCTCTCCCTGTGATTGATTGTGTAGGCGCACCACCACACCCACGCTGTACATTAAACTTAGTGCTGTATTACAGACTGCAGTACATTAAAGTTAGTGACCTCCCAGTTATCCGAACACCTCATTACCGAAAGAATTGGGTGTCCCCCAAGGCTTTCGGATAATTGGGGTTATACTGTACAAGACACATATGGGTGTAGTACAAGGTATGTAGTGCTACGATGGGAATAGGAGCTTGACCTTCGGATCGCGAAAGTGGACTGGAAGAGAGGATGCTACGAAATGGGGCAGGTTATGTCCTGGCATGTTTGGCGGGAATATGCATGGAAGCATCTTGTAAGAGTTTTTCAAACCTCGGCTATCGCTGCAAAATATGCAAAAAAATGGAAGGACAGAGTGCTGGTGGGGATGTGGCACCACCCAGGCTACTCAAACACATATGTGGTCATGTTCTGTGTTCGGTTACTTCCATCAGATGTTGGAAGGGGCCATTAAGGAGGTATTATATGTTTCTATTCCATTGACCACATAAATGTACCTATTTCATAGTTACCCTAGGGGCTTAAAAGATAGGCATATTAAATATCTTCTAGGAATCATGCTCATCTCAGCTACGAAGTGCATCACAAGGAAATGGCTGACCATTTGAACAGTTACCCTAGCCCAGTGGAGAACCGCTGTTATTAACATACATAAAATGGAAAAAAATCACGTGCAGTTTAAATGACAAAACAGAGGTCTTCTCTAGGTGGAATACCTGGGTGCTCTATGTGATGAAGCAGGATGCTAGCTTTGTCCACTAGAGAATACAGCTCTTGACTGCACAAATCAAGACTAATCCGAGAGGCCTTCCTACATTTGCAAATCTGATCGTTGCAGGTTAAGAGAAGGTTGTCACCGCCTGTGGGGATAAGAGGTACTGGATTGCGTTGGTAGGATGTGCTTGAGGTCTCATTGGGTGCTCCCCTGCTCTCCACCAAGATCATTTCCCCCCTCAGCTGTTCTGCACATTTTGGAGTGTATTCAGTGCTTAATGGTGATACGTGTTATAGTCACAACAATTTACAGTCTTAAAACAGGCGACACCCACATGCTGTACTGAGAGGCACAAGTCTCCTCTTCATTTTACTTGTTAAATGTAATTTTTCTTTATTTTTTATTTGTTTATTTATTCGGAAACAACCTTTGAGCAAAGAGCTCTTTTACAAAGGTTCCACGTCATGACACACATTTCAATGCACAGACATAAAGAAATACAAATATACATCAGTCTTAGTTAATTACAGAAATCAGTTGTCAAGGAACATAATAACTTCTTCCCTACACAGTATGCATTAGACTTAAATAATTATAGCAGACTGATGGAGAGAGGTTATTACAACAGCCGTACTCTGGCAAAGGCAGGTTAGAAGGGTAAGCAACAGGGAACAGCCTTGTGACCAAGGCCTTGTCCTCAGAGAAGAGAGGTGGTTGGGAGGAGCAGGGAAGGAAGAGCGTGGGGGGATATTCAGGCAGGTGGGCCTCCAGTCTAGAGTGACAGGGAAGACAGGGAGAGGAGGGTTTAGTGGGGGCACAGGAAGAAGGGGAGATGGTGTGGGACAAAGATAGGTAAGGAGTGAGGGAGGAGACCAGGAAGAGAACTAGGATAGACAACACAGCGGGGTCTGGGGGTCAGGGAGATGAGGAGACAAGGGAACCTCTAGCTAAGGAGGGGGAAATTGTAACAGTGGTCAGGGAGCAATGTGGGGGAGAATGTCGAGTGCTCTACAGGCAAGCACACTCACTACTGGAGACAAGGTACTGTTTAAGTTCAGACTTGAAAGCCAAGGCTCGAGGTATTGCGCATGTCCACTGGTATTTCATTGAGCGGGGGTTCTGTAGGAGAATGAACATTGCCCAAGTGCAGTTCTATAAAATGGTACAGAGAGAGCTCCTTGCTTACGACCTCTGGTTCCATGCAGAGAGCCGGTCTAGGATAAAATTTCAGAGATACAAGGGGGCCTTGCCAACAAGAGCCTTCCTACCAAGGAGACAGGTTTGGAACTTGACTCTGTTTCCAAGGGACAGCCAGTTTGTATATACATAAGTGAGGATGTGTGAGTAAGGCGATTCGCAGCTAGGGTGAGCTTACACATCTTATTGAGGGCAGTTCCCACCCGCTTTAGAGCAGTGTGCATGGCAGCTTCATATACCACCAGCCCATAATCAATGATGAAAAGTATGAAGCTAGAGACAGAGAGCAGATGGAGTAAGGTTTTTTCTGTGTCTATATAGTACTCCAGCTTGGTGTGCAGAGCCCTGACCACCATTTATTTATTTAAATTTTGATAACCAGATAAGCCCACTGAGACCAGAGGTCCCTTTTTTAAGGACGACCCAGAGTTAATTACATACATGAATTATATACAGTGGTACATACTTTGATTACATACAGGGTATAGCAGTTCACTTACAGTTTGTTAGTTAGGTACACAATAGACAATATACATGAGATACAGAGATAAAAAAGTAACAGCAGTGCAATTAATCAATTACAGGGTATAGCAACCACCACAATATTCACTAGGTAGATGGATAGACAATATATAACAGAGTTCAGTATGACTGATTAGTAGACACAAGGGCATAGTATTACAGATTTGTCATTAGTTGATCTGGGAATTCTTACATAGGATAATATCTGGAGCAAGTAGTACTACTTATGGTTGGATCCATCCATCAGGAGTGATGGGGGCAGTAAGGGGAGAAATCAGACCAATCAACTGAGGAGTTAGAGTTGAAAGGTGGTTAAGTAGGCCAGGAGCCCATGTGCCCTATGTATATATGCGGAGGGTGGGGGGGAGATATTGGGCCCAGTCAACAGGGTCTAACGGTGACAACCACAGAGACTCAGTTCTAGTAGGTGCACTTTCAATGCAGGCTTAAATCCATGGAGAGTGGGACAACCTGTCAAATTCTCTGGAAGAGAGTTCCACAGGTTAGGAGCAGCATACCGAAAGGATCTCTTGCCTAGGTTAGTCTGCACTCAAGGGATGTCGAGGGGGCAGCCTGCCGATGACCTCAGGTCACGGCAATAGACCTTAGGATTGAGCAGCCCACATAGATTGGAGGGAAGGCCGGCAGTAGTGAAGTTATAAGTCATACATAGCGAGGGATAGGCTAATTTGTGCCATATAGAGGGACAGTTAAGGTCAGCAAGGACTAGATCAGTGTGTTGCACGAAGGAGAGTGCATTATTGATGGTTACCTCCTGGTACTTGAAGGAGTGAACCTGCTCCAACGGGGCATTGACATTATTAGTAATGGAAAGGGTAAGGAACTGCTGCTTGAGTTGGGGGCTAGATTGGAGCATGGTCTTCATTTTTTTATAGTTGAGCAAGAACTTGTGTTCGCTGAACCAGCACATTTTTCTGTCCTCCAAGTGGCTAGCTGACCTTCAGGATGGCAGAAAATGTACTGTATGCACATAAAAAACTTTTTCATTAAAAATATTTTTGCAAAAAAATTACTTCTGCTGGCTTGTGCAGGTATCTATCATCAACTCCCAAGATGCCTTGCATGAATGGATCATGACCTTTGCAATAGAGACAAACAGGTTTACACAACAGGGCAGAACAGAGTAACACAACCTCATTTATATTTAAATTAGGATGAAATCTTGTGATGCTGGCGACTCTGGTTCGGGAGTGGACCCGGGTGCTAGAGGGCTGGCCAGGAGGGGGAAGTCTGAGCGTCCTCTGGACCGCTCATCTCCTCCGGGGGGACCCAGGCCCAGGGGTGGTCTTAATATCACAGCCCCAATGCCCGACCAATGGAGGAGCACGATGGACGCTGGCATCAAATGGTATGTCGTGCTTGGGGGATGTACATCTAAAAATATACCTCTCCTGGAGCAACACTGACACAAGGGCCCGATAGTGGGCCTGCCCGCCGAATGCCGTCAGTACCGGGGTCCTGACAAAGACTTGAATCGTTGGAGCGGGGGGTATGGGGAGGCCCCACCTCCCATCGCAGCCTCACCTGGGAGGTAAGCCAGCACTCCATGGGGAGACCCCAGGGGCGGGTAGTAGGGGGCAGAAGAGTCGAGTGCAGCACCGGAGAGGTGGAGGAAAAACAGAAAATTATAAAAAATAAATAAATTAGGACGAAATCAGGAAGATGCAAGAGAGGGAATCATTCTTCATGCCTATAAACTACACAGATATAAAGAAAATAAGTTGAGGGGACTTTCCCTTTAAAACACAGGTAATAAAAGAAACCATTTCCTATTTAACAGAAATTAAGTACCTGCTCTTTAAGCACATCCTATCCAATTGGGACACTTTCTGTCTCAGGTTTTCTTGATATGGCTGCTGCCTTGTTTTTAGTTATGGCATATTTAGATATTGATATCTATGGACAGCTGGTACCTGCAGGTTAGCTGAGTACCTTGTTTGAAAGACCTTTTTAGGGACTTAGATGTTGAGATAACCTGCCCAGTTTCCATCCCCTTTGCAGGAGAACTGCCTTTAACTTGCAACGGTATGCTTTTTGTAGAAGCCGAGTTTTAAGTGCTGGTTCATATTCTGTCACTACTTCACCTTTAGTTGTCTTTTTTGTAAATTGGTGTTTCTGATGTACACCGTGATGGTAAGGAACAGTTTAGAACTGCATGATGTAGTTCATGACGTCCTTGTTCAGCTGTTGATACAATCCAGTTGTTTTCTACTATAGAACTCTGTCATTGTAGGGAAAACAAACTATGTCATGCAATTTAAAAACTGTTCTTACTACCTGTGTGTGAATCATAAACACCCACTGCATTAATTAACAAGACAGAACAATAACAGTTTAAATAACAATTTCTATAGGGAAAAAAATCTGCTTACAGATTCAATACTTTTCCATTAAAAGTGGTCACCCCACACTATAAAAAATTATCAAATTGATAAATTGAATCCTGTAATCTGATAGGTTAATAGATATTCTAAGCCATGGTGTTATCCCAAGATAACATTTAACCCAGTTTTACTGGTAAGTATTCTTCCACAATAAAAAAAACTTTTAAAATGTACAAAAAAAAAAGTGTTGTCTTATATTTTGGCCATTTGATAACAGCAGTACTTCACTCCAAAGTGTGTGTCATCATTTGGGATAATGCCACTTCTTGGGTGATTAAAGGTACTCTGCTACACCTCGTGCCTCACAGTGCACCCAAGACATGACGTTATCTGATGATAATGCAGACCCTTTTGTGCTTTATTGCTAAAAGAGCAAATGGTGCACTGATGAGCAGCAAGGCTGAGTTCCTATCTCTTGGATCCTGCTGACATCATGGACTCTTCACTGTTGAGTTTTATAATGTGACAAGGAGCCTCTTGATGGGAACAGAGCCTTTATCGCAAGTCACTGGTCATCCATTATTCTATTTGTTACTCTTCAAAACCGAGCATTTTTAATTTTATTCTTTTGCTGAAGTTGTGGTGTACTTTTGCCTTAGTAACATCTGGTGATAATTTTGTTGCAGCAACCTTTTCCAAAGAAATTTCCCATGTCTCAGTCGGTGCCTCAGATTTACATGCAAGTTAAGGAGTTTATTTACGCAAGCCTTAAATTTTCAGAATCACTTCATCGCAGGTAAGCTTTTAGGGTGTTTTTGACTGGATGATTACAAAGTTTGCTTAGCAAAAAACAGTGGTGAATTCTTCACATTTTTATCAATGTCTTAGAAATATTCTTTGTGATTTGAAGAACTAGCTTGACACTGCTATTCTGCAAATGTAGACTTTAGTATTTACATTTTCATTTCCTGCAGGCTGTGCTTTAGATTATGCAAACAGCATGTAAAGACTAGTCTTATTAGCAGAAATCTGGAAGCTGTTTACTGCTCACTGTCCACCCCTACCCGTTAATGTATGTAAATGACTGTTACTTCACACTTTCTTAATTGATAGCATGTTCAATTTACACTTAGTACTTAGTGCCCCTTTGACCTCATTTCTAAACATTTACTCTAAAAACAGAACAGATAAATAACTTGATTTCACAGACACAGCTTCCTAACTGCTAAGCTAACAAATACTGCTGAAATGTAGAAAGACTCAGTAATCCTTTCTGAATAAAAACAGTGCAGTTGCAATACATTAGGACACTAGATTTCCCATCTAAACAATTTGAGAAGTATGGAACTATTCCTAATTTTTAGTCTTTGCTTATAAGACAGCATTACTTACTGTTGAATATTTTATGCAATATATTGTCAAATCATAAAAAAGAGATCCCTTTTTCCAACATCTCATTAGCTTAAGAGACTCTGTGGCCTTGGGTTTAAGTGGGTTCCACTCCTGCCTATTTGATAGATAGCAGTCAGTCCAAGTAGGCAATGCCCTTAGCCTCTGCCTTCACATCTCTTCAGGATTTCCCTAGGGTTCTGTTCCGACCCTTTCCAATTTTCCTAAACTAACTCCCCTCAGTGTGTCTCCTCATACATCCAGATATGCAGGCATGACACAGTACTTTCTGTCTCTGTAGTCTCAGTTACTGAGCTGAAACATAACACCTCAGTGCATTTTTCACAACATTCAGCACTGGTTCCTCCCAAATCAGCAATTGCTAAATGCTAAACAGAGTTCTCCATGCTGTGTTGTAGTAAAAAGCATCTTGCAAGTTCTCCCTCCCCTCATCTGGATGGCTTCCACCTTTAAGAAGTTACCCATTTTAGGTTCCTTGGGATTTGGCTGGATTGAAGTCTCAACTTCCGCAGTGATGCCATCCATAAAAAAACTCTTGCCCAAACATGGAAAGACCCCTCTGCTTACCCATCTTATCAACTCATGAATTATAGATCAAGGGAGCGGTCCCAACCATAGAAACATAGAAACATAGAAGTTGACGGCAGATAAGGACCGCAAGGCCCATCCAGTCTGCCCATTTCTTTTTCTACCTTATAAATGTGCCATCGGCCTTTGCTCTGTCAGTGACCCATCTATTCGTAGTCATTTGTATTGCTCCCTTATGCCTATCCCATGCCTGTTTGAAGCCCTGCACTGTATTCATAGCCACCACTTCTTGTGGTAAGCCATTCCATGCATCTACCACCCTTTCTGTGAAAAGAATTTCCTCACATTCCCCTTAATCGGCCTCCTCTAATCTCATGCTGTGTCCTCTTGTCCTGCTATTTTCTTATATTTAAACATGTTAGACTCTTTCACCTTGTTTATGCCTTAAGGTGTTTAAATGTCTCGATCATATCACCTCTCTCCTCCTTTGCTCAAGGGTATACATATTGAGCTCCGTTAATCTGTCCTCATATGTCTTCTGATGCAGTCCCTGCACCATTTTGGTTGCCCTTCTCTGGACTGCCTCAATTTGGTTAATGTCCTTGTGAAGGTGTGGCCTCCAATACTGCATGATACTCCAGATGGGGCCTAACCAATGTCTTGTACAGAGGGATTATTACCTCCCTCTTACGACTTGTGATACCCCTACTAATACACCCTAACACCCCCTAGCCTTACCTACTGCTTTAGAGGTCTGCTTGGATGATTTTAGGTCATCAGTGATGGCGATGCCCAATCTCTTTCTTCCTTTGTGACTGCTAGCAACTCCTCCCAGCCTATAAGTGACTTCAGGTTTCTCTTCCCTATGTGCATGATTTTGCACTTCTTTGCATTAAATCCCAGTTGCCACTCTTCTGACCATTCTGCTAGTTTATCCAGATCTCTTCTCATTCTGCCCACCCCATCTGGATCATCTACTCTGTTGCAGATCTTGGTGTCATCTGCAAACAGACAAGCCTTACCCTCTAGTCCATCTCGAGGTCACTAATGAAGATGTTGAATAGGACTGGCCCCAGGACTGATCCCTGAGGTACCCCACTTGTGACTTGCATCTCTTCTGACTGTATACCATTTACCACCACTCTCTGTTTTCTGCCAGTCAACCAGTTTGCCACCCAGTTGACCAACTTCTGACCCACCGAGCCTACCTAGCTTATTTATCAATCTTCTATGTGGAACAGTGTCAAAAGCTTTGCTGAAGTCAAGGTGGCGACATCAACTGCTCCCCTTGGTCCACCACTCTGGTTACCCAGTCAAAGAAATCTGAGATTAGTTTGACAGGACCTTCCTTTGTAAACCCATGCTGTCTTGGATCCTGTGCCCTATGGATTCCAGGTGTTGCACTATCCTTTCATAAGGAGTGCCTCCATAATCTTGCCCACTACTGAGGTAAGACTGGCCGGTCTGTAGTTCCCGCCTCCTCCTGCTACCACTCTTGTGAGTGGGATCACATGAGCCCTTCTCCAGTCTTCTGGGACCTCTCCTGTGCTCAGAGACTCACTTAACAATTCTGCTAATGGCTCTGCTAGTTCCTCCTTTAGCTCCTTAAGTACCCTGGGATGTATGCCATCAGGTCCCATTGCCTTATCCACCCTGAGCTTAGCAAGCTCTTGTAGGACCCTTTCTTTTGTGAAGGAGTAGTGCTCACCTCCCTCCCCTGTGTCCATGATGCTGAGCTGTGGGCCCTGCCCTACCTTCTCTTCAGTAAATACTGAGCAAAGTATCTATTTAGGATAGATGCCTTTACAGGGTCCTCCTCCTCACATGCTCCCTTTTCTCCATTAAGCTAGCAATACCCTCTCTGGACTTTCTCCTTTCACTAATGTATCTATAGAAAGTCTTGTCACCTTCTTTTACTGTTCGGTGCTAGTGTTTCCTCAGTTTGGGACTTTGCCTGCCTTACTGCCTTACCTGCTTCCCTTAGGGCAGTTTGGTATGCCTCCCTATCTTCATCCCGCTGTGTTCCTTATATTTTCTGAGGCCAGCCTTTTGGCTCTGACCTTTTCTGCTACTGTATTTGAGAACCAAAGTGGTTTCCTTCTTCTTTACACTTCCTTTTCTGTCTAACACAATGGGATGCTGCTTCAAGTATTGTATCCTTAATGCTTGCCCACTTTGCCTGTACCTCCTCACCTGTGTTTCTTTTTGCCAGGGCTAGCTTAACTCTGTTGGCCATCTTATCAAAGTCAGCTCCTCTGAAGTCCCATATTTTTGCCTTGGAATGGGATGATTTAGATGTAGTAGCCAAATTGAACCATACCATGTGATGGTCACTGGCCCCCAGGTGACCTTCTACCTGGAGATCTGTGATCCCTTCTTTGTTAGTCAGTACTAGATCTAGGATAGCCCTGTCTCTTGTGGGTTGCTGTACCAGTTGTTTGAGGCCCTCCCCTGCAGGGAATCCACTATGTGTCTAGTTCTGGCCGATGTTCCTGCTGGTATTGACCAATCTGTATCTGGCATGTTGAGTCTCCCATTATCAGAACCTCCCTTTAGCTGTCATGTTTTGTATATCTTCTAACAGTAATGTGTCTATGTCCTCCCTCTGGTCTGGGGGCCTGTAGACAACCCCAGTTCTTATGGCTGTCCCATTTCCTGTTTCCAGGGTGACCCACAGTTCTTCTGGCTCCTTATGTGTATTCTGAATTTCTGTAGCTTTGATATTTTCATTAACATACAGGGCCACTCCTCCCCCCCTTTTTGCACCTCGGTCTCTTCTGAACAATACATAGCCAGGTACTGAAGTCTCCCAAGTGTGGTTACTGGTAAACCACGTCTCACTAATTGCTACTACCAGTAGTACTACTATCAGAAGGCTCTTTTCCTCTGTGCATGAGACATTCTTATTCAGTGAAAAGTGTCTCACATGCAGCTGCCCTGAAAATGGGCACATTCGGGTAAAGTTTTTAAAAAAAAAATTTATATGTTATTGATGGTGCTTGATCAGCAGTGTATTAATACCACCACCAAGACCATTCTCAAGTTTGTTAGAGTGGTCTCTCTTACATTCTTAGAGTATCAGAACCACTTATCTTTGATTTGCAGTTCTCATACCCTAGGAATATGCATGACGTACACCTGCAAGGCCCTGTCCACACTCACAAGCATAGAGTGTAACGGTTTCTGTAACGGTTGCACACTTACCGTTACCACATGTCCGCACTCTCATCACAGTGTTCTGGCTGATGGTGCATTCCGCAGCCTTTTGCGTCCGCACTTGGCTCCTCATGCGGCAATTCCAAATGATTCTGAAAGCCACCTAAATCCATATTTGGAGCTGTGACACACATACTCCCAGAATCCTGTGTGTCACTTCTCAACGTATCCCAGCATGCCGCCTCTCATTTCCATGGCCACAGTAAACTGAAATGAGCATGATGGCATTGCATGGGTTCTGTTATGTGCACTGAACAGTAATTGTGGTGCAGAAGTCACCACAGCCCACATCACCTAGCTAACACAAAACTGATGAGCTGGGTGTGTGGAGTGTACCCTAGCTGAACAAAATGCAGGCCGAGTTCTGGGATGTTTGTGGCCTGGAAGCAGTGCTGAGATAAGGGCAAGGAGGGTAACATATTTAAAAAAATAGAGGGTCAGGATTTAGGTGACTTCTGTGATAGTATCAGGTGGGTATGTCTATTTTTAAATAATAAATGGGTCGGAGGTGCTGCGCTCCCTCATGGGATACCCGACACAGCCATGGAGGACCGAGGATTCAACATCATGCTGTCACCCATCTGCACTGGTGAGTGCACAGAACATTTACCATTTTTGCTGCCAAACGTTCCTGCTTCTGATCTGGAAACTACCTTCAAACAGGTCTCGAGATCGGAAGCAAAACCGGATCGGGTACCGTTGCCAATGTGGACATGCACCGTTTTTGTCAGACTGTGTAACGGTTGCACTCCGTGGTAACGGTACACTCTTGCGAGTGTGGACAGGGCCTAAGAGTGGACTCGGCAGCAGTGTTAACATACAGTATAACATCTATCTCCTGACCCTTAAATGCAGTGAACTAGCTTCTCCTATCTCTCATTCCTCATTTCCTCTACTACTGTTCTTGTGTGCTGGTTCTTCCACCCACATGCTTTAGCACACTTGGACAAAGAGCATTCAGTGCTATATTCCATGATTTTCCAAGAATCAATTTTCACCATTCATTGCCAGTAGGTCTGTGCCAGAGGAACTAGGACTGCGTAGGAACAAAACTTTAAAAGCTTTCGGCTAGGGGGCCTACGTCGGTGACGGCACCACCTAAAAGGCAGACACATGATGTGGCGCTTGTGGACTGGCCAGTAACCAACACTGGCCCCCTGCTTACCTCAGTTCTGTTCTTCCCACCATTAAGGCAGCAACTCCATGGGAGCACTACAGAAACTGTCTGCGTCACACTTCAGTTTTTCGCCACTTTCCTCGATGCCGTAACATTTTTCTCTCCTTTTTGGAATTTTCTGCTTTTTACAGCGCAGGGCCCTTTTCCACCAATTTTGTATTATTATTGTCTGTTTTTCAGTCATGTCGGGATCCCAAGGGCCCAAGAAGAAGAACAAGAAAAAGAAGTCAAGGGACCCCCCCCATGTGCCAGTGCCCCTGTGGGAGGCCTGTGTCCAGCCAGGACTGCCATGACTTCTACTGGACCTGCCTTAGAGCTGACCATAATATGGACCACTGCCAGCCCGGTGGCACTGAGGGTTGAGGCGCTGGACTCCACACCTCGCGCCACATGGGCGACCCAGGTTCGGGAACGGACTCTGGTCATTTGTGGGTGAACCAGGGAGATAAGGATAGAGTGTAAGGAGGACTACTCTCCTTCCTCTGGGTGGGGGAGTTTGTGCTGCGTCAGCACAACAAGAGGGGTTCGGCCCACGCCCAGGATGCTTGGCTGCCTCCGCGGAGGTGGAGACAGCTGCTGTACCCATTGCATGGGTGAGGGCGCAGGGGATAAAATGGAGGAAAATGCTGGGACCCGACAGGATTCATGATGGCCTCGATGGGCAGGAGGACGTACCCATCCTGGGGGGGGGTCATAGTCCCTGCCAGGTCCGAGGCGGTGACATAAATAATGTTGTGATAATATGGACCCCTGTGATGCCTGCTTCTCCATGAATTTCCACACCCTCAAGATCTGCACGATCAGATGGCGTCTTCCCCCCTGTGACAGGCTGGAATAGGACCCTGTCCCATTTGTTATGGAGAAAGTGTTTAAATGCAAGGGTCTGTTCTGTTCTTTCCTTTTCTTTCTCTTCTCTGTCTGGTTGTGCAGCCAAATTTTCCTGTGAGACCTCGGACTTGATCATCCCGAACAGTCTCACAGTTCTTTGCCCCCTCTGTCTGTCAGTTTTCTCTTGCTGTCTGTTTTTCTCCATTGCATATCTAGATCTGCTGATATAAAAATATGTGCAAATCATTGTATGGAAATGTAACTGATATTGGGATCCCTTTTGTTTAGAAAATATATAGTGTTATTGTTGAAATGTATATAATTATAATTTGAGATGACTGCAAGAAGCTGTTGGAAGCTAGAGGTTACCAGAGTTCAATTTTTAAGCCTTTTGCAAAAGCTGTGCAAAAGAGGGCCTCAACTCAAGAAACACACTATGTTCTGGCAGCTCCTGCCTGATATTTACAAAAACAGGATGCTTGCTAAGGATGGGGGTTGAAAGGACTTATAAGAGCTAAGCTGTGATTAGAAGAAAAAGGGACACAGAGACTCAAGGAAAACTACTGTATTTCTCCTCTGTACATAGTTATTCTGAACAAGTTTATTTTTTTATGTTATTGCTACTGTAAATAAATATTTTTGGTGAATTCTACAACTGCTCCTGGCTTTCCTGTGCTTCATGACCTATGCCTCGACGACAGACACGCCCACCTTCAGAGGAAGGCTGCGCACTTGGGACTCCAAATTAATGCTCCTGGGCTCTTCCCCTGAGCACCTCCCCCAGTACTATACGTACCGAGGAGACCAGGCCTCTCCTAATCCTCGCCTCGCCTAGATGGAGAGTCGGGGGAGAGGTGTTTGGGACAGCCGGTCTCCCCTGGGGGGCTAGTTGTGTTCCTCTCCCAGTCCATTGCCCTATGGGGTAGCGGACACCCTTGATGACGAAGGTGAAGCTACACGCTGGGCCTACATTGATGGGCACCCTGGGTTGCAGTCTGGTATTGCTTCAGCCCCCAGCACTAAGGCCAGTGCTGGTGAGTGAGGCGTTGCAGACCACAAGACCAGGTCCACTCCAGATACTGCTTGCAGCACTGGGAGAGGAAAAGCCCCTGGAGACAAACAGCACCTGGAGGTCTTCTGGATCTTGTACCCCAAGCTGTCAGATGACCTGCGGGGTGTGGACCACTATCATCCCAACTGTCTTCCGGGCTGTGGTACTAATAGGGATTTTTCTGGGCCTAGTTCTAAGCGTAAGTCAGGGCTGGGGTTGGTGTCATCATCGGAAGCTCCCAGTCTGCCTGGTGCTGGTTGTAGTGACATCCCCTTCTGTCTCCTGGTACTACCTGCAGTGCTGGGGACAGTTCTGGTGCTGATTCTGGCACCAGGAAGAGATTCTGTGCCAGGCAGGGTTCCGGTGCCACTCGCAGTGCCGAGGAGGGCTCCGTTGCCATCTGCTGCGCTGCCCCTCCTTGAGCTCCTGTGATGGATATGAAGCCTGTTTTAAGGCCTAGCCCAAATGGCATAGCTCTTTCAGGTATGGTGGGAACTTGTAGGTCCTGTTTTGCAGCTCACTCCAGTCCCAGGCTAGGTGGCAGCTCTAGCAGGAGTAGTAACACCAATTTATGTCCTCTGGTCCTGCCAGAACTGTTCAGGCCTGTCTTTGGTTTGGATAGGAGCCACCCTGTGGGACCTTCATGGCTGCAGTCTCCCTGCCTGAGGGATTCCCCGAGGGTACCACCTGGACTGCTCCTTGACAGTAGAGTGCTCCATGGTGGGCAAGTCTATCAGGCCATCCCCTTGGGCAAGGTCCCCTGTTTGTTTTTGCAGCCCTGACAGAGGACCTGGCCTGGTCCGTCACAACACTTCTCCTCCTCTGCCTTCTCCACCCCCCATCCCTGGCATTTTGGGTCCTTCGGGGGCCCTGACATGGGAGCAGTTCAGCGCATTGGTGAATGCTTTTCTACAGTACTTCAGGTCACT
The DNA here is from genome assembly GCA_016271365.2 of Neoceratodus forsteri. NCBI lineage: Eukaryota > Metazoa > Chordata > Ceratodontiformes > Ceratodontidae > Neoceratodus > Neoceratodus forsteri. The sequence goes on along the minus strand of CM028135.1, from coordinate 458,965,315 downwards.
AGATTAGGTCATCTTCCAGCATGCAACCCTAGTACAGCTGCCCCCTGAGTTCAGCTCTTCACCTTCTTTGCCTTCCTCCTCTGAGGAGGAGGAGGACGCCTCTATGCACGTCTTCTCCAATGCTGAGTACACTCGTTTCCAGCATTTCATTTCAGAGATGATGAGAGAGCCTTGAATTGACCACTTTTCAGGCCACAGTCCTGCTAACCTCAGGCTGATCTTCTTTGGGGAATACAGTCATGACTGCATAGTAGTATCTCCGTGGCCTAGGCCTTTTGTAGAGACATTCAGGAATGTCTGGCTTCATCCCTCTGCCCCTCTCCAGTCCAAGGGATGTCCAGCGTAAGTATTGTGCACCCTTGGGGTTCTCCAAGAGTCATGCCAGATGCCTCTTCTGGAGTCCAGCTCCTCGACACCCCTGCTAGGAATAGGTGCCCAGTGCATGACTGTCCCCTAGAGTTGGATTCTGTGGAGTTTGATGCCTGGGTTTGTAGAGCATTTTTGGTGGCATGCACCTTGTGCATCTTGGCACACCAGACAACCTACGCAGGCACTTGTGGTTGATGCTTTGTCAGCTCCTAGTGTCTTTGCTGGATTGTGAGGCAGCCAGACAGGCCATTCATCTTCCAGCCAAGGGCCTGGAGCTGGCAAGGCACCAAGCAAGGGCCTCTTATGACATCATCGAGGTAGCCTTCAGGCTGGTGGAAACCGCACTATGCATCAGGCTGATGGCAAGGCTTCGTTCTTCCAGGTTGTGACCCTTGGCCTGGCATAGAATGATCATCTAACATTTCCAGGGGGGCCACTTTTTCTTCCGCAAGGCCAGGAGTGAACTAGCGGGGCACCTTCCTGCTCCCAGGCCAGGGGAGCCTCCACCTGCCCCAATCAATTTCGGCCTCACCAGGACCGTAAGGGGCCCCTACCTCTTTGTGGTTATCCTCAACAGGAGGCTGAGAGAATAGCCATTTTCCTCAGGGTGAGCCAGCACCGCCCTCTTGGTGGTGAGCTTGGTACTCTGACCCATTGGTAATGAATGGTGAAGACTGATTCTTGGAAATATTAAAATGATGTACTCACCATAATTGATGTTCCAGAATATCTTCACCATTCATTACCATAGCCCACCCACCATCTCCTGCTAATGACCAGGTGTTTGGGCAGCTCACCCTGCCTCTCTTTCTCTCTCTATCGTTTCCTCTTTCCTTGTCCCTCTCTCTTGTTTGGTGCCTTGCTCCTCCTTTTTTGGGGAGCTCTGGGCACATAAAAAAAAAAAACTAGGGGTCTTTGGTTCATCTCTTGCCCCCCCCTCCCCAAAAAAGACAGAATAAAAAAAAACAAAGAAAGGGGTGTGGGGGTTGGATCTCCTTTTTAAGAGAGCCTGGGCGACTGTCCTTTATTTTTCCTTCTTTCCCTTTTCCCTTTCAAATGGAAATCTGCAAAACTTAGTTATTTGCCATAGGGGTTATCCTATACCTTTTTTCTCTGTTCTTGTTTTTACAAAAAAGGGGTGTCAGCAGAGATTCCTTAATCTAGCATAGCTGCCACTTTTTCTTTTTCCTCGGCTGCAGGACTCCCTGCTTTTAGCCAGTCCAGACAGCTTGTCTTCAATAATACCCCCTTTTTCCCATTAAGATAGCACTCCGGGGGGGAAGGGGTTACCTGTTGTTTTAAAATAAAAGAAAAAGAACCAAAACTTCTACTCTCACAAGAGTTTCTCCTTTCACTCCTTACTTAGTGGGAATCTACTCCTCCCAGACAGTTCTCTCCCCTTGCACTTTCCTAGGAGCCCTTTCTACTGCTTCTTTTCTTGGGGCAACTCTAGCGGGTAACACAACTTGACTGTTGAGAGCATGCAGATCCCTTTTTACCCCTTCAAGGGGAACCTTCTCTCCTAGCTGCCCAGATTGTCCTGGTCACCTTCTCAACCTGCTATCTAGGCCCTCCCTCCCATCCTCTCTTCTTCTGGTAGCCAGGTTTTTATTGTTTTGTTCCCTTTATATCCCATATCCTTTGTTCTATCCCTTGGGCAGTCTTGCCCCTCTTCTTCTTTTCTCTACCTTTGCTCCTCCCCATGTGAACAGAACTGAGGTAAGGAGGGGGCTGGTGTCTGTTATTGGCCAGTCTACGAGCACCACATCATGCATCAGCCTTGTGGGCATCACTGCCACAATATCGGCCCTCTAGCCGAAAGCTTTTAAAGTTTTGCTCCTGCAGTGTCCTAGCACCTCTGGCACTGAGCCATTGGTAATGAACAGTGAAGATATTCTGGAAGATCAATTTTATCTATCCCAACTGGTCTTATTTTACTGATAGAGGACTTCTGGTCCTTATTACTGTATCATATATTTGCTATATTGTACTCCACATGTTTTATGCAGTATCTGTTTTTGTCTAACTATGTATAGCTTGGTTGTTAGAATCCATTTTACTGAACAATGTTTTGAGAATGATCCCAGTAAACATAAATTACATTGTGTTTAATTGCCAGAAGTTCTCACTGAAAATGGTATTTGGATTATAGTACAGTAGCAGAACAATGGGAGAGCTTCTTAAAGGATATCTGTTTCATCAGGCTACACCTTTGGAACTATACCCGCGTCAGCACTAGGACCACCTCGATACTTTACAAGCCAGGGCTGCCCATGATGATGTGATGTGTCAGTATCTACATAATCGTGGGTGGCCCCTCCTCTTCTCAGTTCCTTTCCCACCATAGCAGAGTTGTCTGACCAACCATCAGAAACCTCGCTGCAAAGAGACACCATTTTCATTATTTTTCCTATAAAAATAGTAATCAATTTAATAGTGATTTTCAGTGACCTATATGCTGCCGAAAGAACAGTCAAAGCTTTTTCTGTACTGCGAGTGCGGAGAGAAAATCTACAAGAATGGCACCCAAGAAGTGTGTATCTGCTGCCTAGGACTCTCTGTGACATTTGCCAGGGATTCAACCCTGCTAACAGGCGATGCAGAAAGGGGGCTTTGGACAAATTCCTCCTTCAAAAGACTGTAGTAGCAACAAAGCAGCTCCTATATGGCAAATCCACATTGCCTTCTCTGTCTGTCTGGTTGCACAACCAGATGTTCTCATGAGACCTAGGAACTGATCACTCAGACGGTCTCACGATTCTCTGCCTCTTGCTATCTCTCTGCCTTCACTTGCTCTTTCTGTCTTTTCATCCCGCTTGCATATCTGTGGTTTGTTTGAAACTGTATATAGTTATATTGTTGGGAAAAAAAGGCTATTTGGAACTCAGGGGGCTAACTCTGAGATGCAGTTTGAGCTCCTTGGCTCTTTTGCAGAGCTGTCTGCAGGAGGCCAGCTTGGGACACTATTCTATGTGCAAGCCTGCTCTGCAAAGAAACTGAGAAGAACTCTGATACATTTTGTGAAAAACAGGATGTCTCCTTAACGAGCTCAGGATGAAGAAGTTAATTGTCAGGCAAAGACTTGTTATAAAAAGAGCAGCAGTATTTTTGCTACAGAGTCTTCTTGGAAACTGGAAAGAAACCCTCGAATGCAGGTCTTTTTTTTCTCTATTTATATTGCCTTTGTATTTTGCTATCCTGAACATTTTTTTTTTATTTTATTCTGTTGTTATTGATAATAAAACGCTACTTGTGAATTTTATAACTGCTCCTAGTTTTCTTGTGCTTCCTGACCTATGTCTCGACAAGAACCCCTCAAATGCAAGCTGCCATGGGTTTCACCTGAGAGGAGCAAGATTCTGCCAAGAAGAACCTGCTGGAGTTCCTAGTGCTGCCAGACTCTCCCTCTGCCATTGTTCCTCCCCTATTTCCAGCTTTGGAGGATGCTACTTATGTAGCCTGGTATAGGTCAAACAACATATCTTCTCTGCCCAGAAAGGTGGACAAAATGTATTCTGCCCCCTCTGGCAAATCTAACTATGCTTACCAGCCTGAGACTGATTCAGTGATGATCACAGCTGCCCATGATAGATCTAAGGTACCTAGACTCCTGAGTTTCCTTCCTCCCAATAAGGAATCCAGGAGGTTGGATGTCTTGGGCAAACACACATATGTCTGCCTTGCTGCGCCTGCATATTGCCAGTTACCAGGCCTATATGATAAAATATCAGAACACCCTATGGAGGAAGGCTAAGGCTGCTGCACAGGCCTTAACTGAGGGTTCTGCTAAGCAGGTGTTAATCAAATCTCTTAATGCTGTTGCTGATGTGAGTAAACACTTGATCTGTACAGCATATGATATATCTGATGCCTTTGCCTGGGCTGCAGTCTCTGACATCTGCCTCTGACACTACTCTTGGCTCAGGGTAGCAAGTTTTGCCACTGATGTGTAGAAAACAGTTCTCAGTGACCCATTTAGGGGACAGAAACCATTTGGCCATTATATGGAAGAAGCTTTGAGAAACCCAGACATCTGACAAGACTTTGAAGTCAGGGGAATCCTTGTACCATACCCAGGGTAGGGGTAATTTTTGCCAGTCTGCTGTCAGAGGACACCATCAGGGCTACAGACAGCAGGGTAGAGGCAGATGTATGGGGGCCTTGCCAGTCTCCCTCCCAACCATAGGTGCCCATTTGAAAGCACCCCAAGGTGCAAACAATGGCTTGACCCCCCCACCAACTCAGCATTACTTCTCCTACACCCCAATCACCATTACCTCCAGGGGTGGTTGTAGGAGGTTGTCTCCCCTCCACCTGGACGAGTAGAGGACTGGAACTACAAACAAATGGGTACTGGAGATTATAGAGAAGGCTCATACTCTGGAGCTTCAGGACAACCCTCCAGATCATCTGCCAGTTTTTACAACGTACCCCCCAGGACACATGTCCCTGTTGCTAGAGGAAGTACAGACCCTGTGTCCAAAACGGGCCATAGAACCTGTACCTCCAAGACAGAGGCACAAAGGATTTTGTTTCAGATACTTCCTCTTCCCAAAGTGGACAGGGAATCTGAGGCCTGTTCTGGATCTCAGAGACCTAAACTTCTTCATAGAATACAAGAAGTTTCAGATGGTCTCTCTGCAGGGTCTCCTTCCCCTGCTGCAGACAGCGGATTGGATATGCTTCCTGGTTATGAAGAATGCTTACCTACATATCAAAATCAGAAAACCTCTGAGGTTCTTGTTCCAAGGAGAACATTACCAGTCAAGAGTGTTGCCCTTTAGCTTATCTTCTGTGTTATGAGTCTTTACCAAATGCTTGGCAGTGGTACCAACAGCTCTTCATAGAGAAGAGCTGTATGTCTTTCCTTACCTGGATGACTGGCTGTTAAAAGCCTACTCCAGAAACCAATTACTGCAGACTGTAGCTCAAACCAGACAGATGTTCAGTGCTCTGGGGGTGACAGTCAGTATCCCAAAGTCTGTACTGACACCCTGCCAACATCTACAGTACATAAGGGCAGTTCTGGATATGGCCCATGGTTCTGCGTTTCTGCCACTGGATAGGGCAGAAAGACTGCATAAGAACAGATGGTTCACGACAGCTGTTATATCTCAACAAGGATGTTTCTTCATCTTCTGGACCTTATGGCAGCAGCCTCTGTCACAGTATCACTGACCAGGCTGCACATGCGGATCCCGCAGGTGGACTCAGAGTCCAGCGGGATCACTTCACAGATGATCTAGAACAAATAGTTCTAGTAATGTTTCCCTTGCACAAAGCACTCAAGCAATGGATGGAACACAGCAACCTGCTTAAGGGCGTCCCATTCTTGATTCCTGCCTTACATCAGATCCTCACTACGGGTGACTCGGGAACAGGATGAGGAGCCCAGCTGGGACCACTTTAGACACAAGGCACATGGAACCAGGTGGAGCACACTTTGCATATAAATGCCCTGGAAATTAGAGCAGTCCTATATGGGCTTCAAGCCTTCCAGGACCACTGGTCCCCAGGTCCTCTGTAAATACAAACAGACAGTGTCAGTGTGATGCATTACTTAAGTAAACAAGGAGGGACTTATTCTTATCCGCTGTGCAGGAAAGCAAATGAGAGTTTGTTATTCGGCTCTGGAACACAGTCTGGTACTATCAGCAGTACATGTTCTAGGTGTCCAAAACATCTTGTGAGACAAGCTAAGCAGATCACAGTTCAGGGTGCAGGAGTGGGAACTGCTGACCACAGTGGTAGATGACCTGTTTGCAAGATGGGGTCATCCAGAGTTGGACCTTTATGCGTCCCAACATAATATAAAATTGCCACGTTTTTGCTCACTCACTCCAGGGCCTGGAGTTCTCTGGCAAGATGTGTTGTTCCTCAACTGGAATGTGAGGTTTCTGTACACCTTGTCTCCCTTTCCACTAATTCAGAGAGTACTAAAGTTGAAGATGGAGGGGGCAGTTCTGATATTCATTGCTCCCCTATGGCCTTGGGCAGATATGGTATCTTCTGCTGTAACAGCTGGCAGTGGAGCCCCCAGTATCTCTGCCCTTCTGCAAGGGTCTACTATTGCAGGAACAGGGAACCCTGGGCCCTCCGAACCTGAGGTACCTACATCTGCACGCCTGGCTCCTGAAGACATAGCCATGACTTGCTTTGGGGTATCACAGAAAGTGGCGGATGTTCTGGTGGCTGCTAGAAAACTGTCTATCAGACATACTCAGTGAAATGGAAGCAGTTTGCTTTGTGGGCCAGGTCACGTAACCTGGATTCGTTTACCTGCCCGGTCAGTCAGGTTCTAGAATATTTGCTGTCTTTATTGAATTCAGGCTGCAATATTCCTCAATCAGAGTGCACTTGGCTGCTCTGTCTGCTTTCCATTTGCCTGTGGATGACTGTATGGTTGCTCAGCAGGAGGTGGTCGTACGTTCTTGAGAGGCATTTTACACATAAAACCTCCCATTCAAAACCTAGTCCCAGCCTAGGATCTGAGTTTTATTTTGGAAAAGCTGACTTCGACTCCTTTCGAGCCAGCTATGAGTTGTGGCTTATGCTTTCTTTCTTGGAAAGCATTATTTGTAGTTGCAACCACTTCTGCTTGAAGGATTTCAGAGGTCCAAGCTGTAACATGTGAGGCTGTGTATTTGATTTTCCACAAAGACGGTGTCTTTGTGTACTAATGCTATTTTTTTTTATTTTATTTATTTTTATTTATTTAAATTCTCAGATTACATACCTATGAATCAGACTCTTTTACATACGTTCCACGTCAAATACAGCATTACAGTAAGTACAGAGAGAAACGAAGGAGTCAGAGACTCGTTGAAAACAGGTATTACACAACATCAGATATAACTATAAACAATGTAAGGGCAGGAGTAGAATCATACGTGACTAAGGTGACACTAGTCAAGTTGCAGAAGGGGAGATTGATAGTTGCATTAGTCACTGTTGCAGTCCTGGGCAGGGTAGTTGGTGGTGAAGACAGCCAGAGGTTGGCTCTGTCCAATGGTAGAAGCAGCCACAGGTTGGCTTGGTTTAGGGGGCAGTGAGTCATAGACTCAGGCTGGCAGGTGGAAGAAGATTGTGTAACAGCTTGATACAGGGAAGGAGGAGGGTAGGGTAGCATAGGTTAAGGGAGAAAAGTGGACGTTTTTACTGAAGTTGTCTTTTACTTTATATCAAACCATTCACCTAACAGTGTACTATCCAGAGCATGCCAATCCAGGGAAAACATAGCTCTGTAACTTAGATGTGCATAGAATACTCATGTACTATACACACCGTACAAAGGACTGCTGAAAGTCCTCATAGCTTTTTCTTTCATTCACCCTTGGGGAAGAGGGCATGCCAGTTTGTGTGGTTCATGGTTGTAACCCCCACCCAGGTGTGCCGTTTCTATCTTGACAGCACTACCTGGTGGGCTGGGTTCGGGGAGAAATATGTCACTCAGCATGTTGGCTAGGTTTGGCTACTCTGCAACAGGGGCACCCAAGTAACTCCGGACAAAGAAAGCAATAACTGTAATGTCCAATACCAGAAGTGGGATTCTAAAGTGTGGCTTTTATTCATATCCAACAGAATAAACAAAGCATAGACAGACCCCCAAGGGGCTACACTCCTGGTAATACAGATTTATGGAGATCAGAACACATCCTCATTCACTTTAGCCCTCAGTCTCTGAAACACACTGGGCACACAGCCCGAACTTGTACACTGCTCTGGGTTTTGCCTGGCTTGGCTCCCTTGCCAACCACTTGGACACTTTCCATGTAGCATGGAAACATTTACTGGTGGCTCCCTAAACCACCTATGAGCACTTATGCTCCATAAGGGAATCTTCCTTATCAGTCCCACGTCTGGGTACTTTCCTCAGGCACTGGCCAAGTACCTGAGAGAAAGCAACAGGTGTCCCAGAGCAAACCCGTAGAGGTGAATTTGGTTACTACTGATGGGGTCTCCCACCTCTCACTCCCATAATCCATACCCGGCCATTTCTCTGGACTGTAACAACTCATCCTTTAAAACACTTTGCTGTGTAGATTCTTTTTAAATGGATTCACATTCAGTCTACTGTCTTTGCATCCCATTTGTGCTGAACTTGAACATACTTAATACGTGGCTGTGTCCATTACTCTAGACCCCCCAAGGAGTTAAGCAGTCCAATCCCCACATCTTCCAAATTGTACTTGGCTGTCTTTTCCTGACCCCACAGTAACAGTTCCTTTAGTTTCGTCTTGTTTCAGGTAAAAACACATGGGCGCTATAGCAGAGCGAACTCACCCCTTGGTTGCAGGTGCCCCACAGGCATTTTCTCCTCAAAGAAATCTCGTCCAGAACTTCTAGTGCCTCAGCATGGACTTAACTCGTGCAGCTTCTTTTCTCCTAGCCAGACTGGGGGGGTTGCCCCTTGAAGCAGGCTGATTCCTTCCCCCCATCCCCGCAGGGATGGGGCTCTGAACCACTGAAAGTGGTCTCTACCACTTCAATGTGCTCTTATTGTGTCCCTCTTCAAGTGAGAACACACACCTATACAAAAAAAAAATAGCTCTTTGACAGAGCTTAGATCTCTGAGGGCCTGCTTACAGTAGAGCACCTCCTCTACAGACTGCAACAGACTCTACTGAACTCACTTCAAAATCCCCAACATTTTACTCTAACCTCCAACTGCAGCATTCCAGTGTGGCTTATGCAGCTGCGACAGTTCTAAAATTATGTCATCCCTCAGTCTCAGCTGAGACTGAGAACAGAGTGAGACAGCGTGAAATCCATTTAACTGGAGTTTCACAAGCTGCCTTCCCTGCCTACCACTAGGTCTTACTGGATTCTAGTAACCCCGGTAACAGGGGGTTACATGGTCATTTAGCAAGAGGCACGGTCACTTCTGTAGCTTGTTTTCGGAATGTTTTTGTTGCAGAAATCTGTGCAGCTGCCACATGAAGTACTGTCCACACCTTCATTAAATATTACTCAGTTCATTAAGTATGACTCAGTTAATTTTGTGTTGCAAATAATTTTAGACTGTTTTGTTTGTTTTATATGATATTTTAATAATTTACAGCGCTTTGGTTTTTAGAATTGCGCTCAACAAATAAAGTCATTATTATTATTATTACAATCTGGACATTTTCTCTCATAGATGGGCTGGGTTTGGCCTAGCTGGACTATGAAGCCTCGTATCATAAGCCTATATGCTCCAGCCGCCTACACTGTTAGCTTTTGATACTGCTTGGGACTCGTTCCAAAGGTATGGCTTGATGAAAGAGATATCCTTGAAGAAGATAGAACAGTTACGTAAGAACTTACCGTAGCAGTAGATCTTCAAAAGAATCTCTTTCATCAGGCCATGCCGTCCCACCCTCCTTCCCCCTTCAGGGCTATGACAAAAGATTTTTATCTTGCTTCTTCCATTGCTGTTTTTGTCAGCACTCTGTCTCACTTGATAAGCATAGTGCTGGCGTCTCTTCTGGTTCCCTAGAGGGAGGTCCTCTGAGCATGCTAGGGTATTCCGCACCATGGGATTCAATGAATGGTTGAAAAACTAGTGTGGAGCTCAGGGTTTTGGCTTCATAGAAACATAGAAGCATAGACTTTGACAGCAGATAAGGACCGCTTGGCCCACCTAGTCTGCCCATTTCCCTACCTACAGGATAGGCCGCAGATCCTAGTTAACCAACAGCCTATTTCTTCCTACCCCCCCACAAGAATTGCCTTATGTCTGTCCCATGCATTCTTGAATTCTCTTTGAGGGTCTCATTGGGGACTGGGGAGCCACCTGGAGGGATGCAGGCTTATACTGGCACGATGGTCTGCATCTGTCCGGGGGGGATCCAGGATCCTAGGTGACAGGTTTAAGTGCTTCATTGGCAAGCATTTAAACTAGCCAAGGGAGGCACTGAAAGACGGAAGTCAGCCTCCCCACAAGCACAGTAATTAGAGGTAAACACCAAGGCAGAGAAGTCACTAGGCAGCAGGACGGGATAAATGCAGAAAAAGGTGTTAGGACAGGGATGGAGCTAAAAGGGTGTGAGGCCATAAAAATAAATGGAAGGTGATGAGTACCAGTGCCCACAGTTTGTGCAACAAGCTCCCTGAACTAGTGGCCTTGGTGGAAGAGGGATGCCTGGATATTGTGGCAGTCACTGAAACATGGTACACAGAGAACCATGAGTGGGAAGTCAGCATACCAGAATACACAGTCTACAGGAGGGACAGGGTGGGTAAAAGAGGAGGAGGAGGAGTAGCTCTCTATATAAGGAAAGGATTAAAGCAACAGAACTAAAGAGTAAACAGGAAGTTGATGAGTCACTATGGGTCACCCTGGAGACAGGAAATGGCACCACAATCTGCATGGGGGTTGTGTACAGACTCCCATCTCGGGGAGGAAATGGACAAGGAAATGATAGAAGGCATCCTTAAAATGGCAGAAAAAGGGGAGATATTGTTGATGGGGGACCTGAATATGCCAGATGTTAACTGGAGTACCTTTGCTGCAGGCATATCCAAGAGCAGGGTCATTCTTGATGCCCTACAGGGGGCATGCCTCAGACAGCTAGTGTTGGAACCCACTCGGGAGGGAGCAATCTTAGACTTGGTACTCTCCAGTGGGGAAGGAGAAAGGATCTCGGATTTAGAAGTGGGTAGCCATCTGGGAACAAGTGACCACCAGTGTGGCTCATAATAAACACAGCCATAGAGTCAAGCCATACAGAAACAAGAGTATTGGACTTTAGGAAGGCTGACTTTAGGAAAATGAGAGAGTGCCTTAGAAAAGCACTAGCAAATGGACAAGAAGGAGGGATGGAGGAACAATGGGGAATAATCAAAACATCCATTGCAGAGGCAACAAGCCTTTGTGTGAAGCAAATCAATAAAACAAAACAAAGGAAAAAACCACTGTGGTTCTCAAAAGAAGTGGCAGGGATAGTTAAGGAGAAAAGGATAGCATTCAGGAAATGTAAGGAAACATAGAAGGAGCAGTACAGAGAACTTTATCAGTTAAAGCAGAAGGAGGCAGGGAAGGCAGTCAGAATAGCAAAGGCACAAACTGAGGAAAAGACAGCCAGCTCTGTTAAGAAGGGGGATAAAACCTTTTACAGGTACATTAGGGAGCGAAGAAACACCAAGGGAGGGATACAGAGACTTAACAAAGGGGAAGGAATGTGGGCAGAGGGTGACAGTGAAAAAGCAGGGATACTGAACGAATATTTCTGCTCAGTATTCACAACAGATGTGGAGGGGAAGGTGTCTAAACCAAACAAGGGAGAAACTCTGAATGGGGGGGTCGATACCAGTCCATTCACAGAAGAAAGGGTTTTGAATGAACTCTTGAAACTGAGGGTGGACAAAGCAATGGGGCCTGATGGGATTCACCCAAGAATTCTAAAAGAACTAAGGGTAGAACTAGTAACACCACTGACTACTCTCTTTAACAAATCATGAGAGGATGGAGTGGTACCTGAGGACTGGAGGAGGGCAAATGTGATTCCACTTCACAAAAGTGGGAGCAGGGCAGATGCAAGTGAAAAGTGGTGGCGCGAGTTAGTGTTACTATAGCAACACCTCGCCGTGCTTACTTTCACTTGTCTGAAGCCGCCGACATGCCGAAGTTCCTTTCTCTCTGTCTGGTTTTAACTGCAGCCTATTTTACTTAGCAAACCCAGGAAAATTAATAAAAAATACTGCATTTCTACGATTTTGAACAGATAGTGCTTTGTTTTAGATGGGTGAGGTACTCACTGTAACATACTGAAGCAGCTCGATCACACTACAAATTAAGGACGCTAGAATTAAACTGTTTTGGTGACACAGGAGAAAAATGGCAGGATCAACTAGATAACATTTTCAACAGCTTAATAAATTTCTAAAAGCCATAGAGCTTTTTCTTAATTTACAAAGAGAGTGTTTTTTCAATATCTGCCCACCCTCACTGAAAACCCTTTTGGTCAAGCTACACATTTATACTACTGTTTCTTCAGTGAGACCATGGGGAAATAATAATCAACCAAATAATGGAATTTTAATCATCATATCTTTACCAGTTATGACAGGAGCAATGCAGGAGGGGGAGGTGCTCTATTTCTGCCTCATAACTTATATGTAGTATTGTGTTAAGTATCCATGTTGTGAATTCTGCAGTGAGTGGGGGCAAAACATATCTGGGGGCAGTGTTAGCCCAGCATATAAGTAGTATAAATCGTGCATGATGGTTCGATGATATATTATTCACCTGAGGCCAATGCATCAAGATATCTCACCTGTGGCTTCGCCACTCGTGAGATATCATGATATCATTGGCCCTCGCAAGATAAATATGATATCTTCAGTCGGGCCATGTCATATCCCCTATATATATATATATATATATATATAGATATTAGAGGCAAAAATCATTTATGTAGTTAGTTGCTAGCGACAAAGTGAGGAAATTTGTGTTAGGGTTGAAGCTCCTTGACCTCCCCAGCCACTCCCCAACTGACACTGGGGTGCGCATTGGGTCATTAACCCTAACTCTCACCCCATCACATGTGTGAAGAAGCAGAGGTATAGGAGAATGGGGTGAGAGTTAGGACAGATGACCCCAACTTGCACCCCGATGCCAGTTGGGAGGGTGGGCTGTAGGGGTCCAAGGGGGCTTTCAACCCTAACACCAAATTTCCTCACTTTTGTCGCTGTGGAACAACCCTAACTAATGCATTAAACAGATTTTTTTGCCTCTAATTTCCCTACTTTTTGAGAATGATGATGATGAGAAATAGTGAATGTAATGTGGCGGCCCCGCACTCCCACCACATGATGTCTTGAGACATAGTAACAGGAACAGGAATGCAAACAGAAGCACGAACAGTGGTGCACATGGTAACGCAAACGTAAATGGTAAAGGAAACGTTAATAGAAACGCAAGCGCAAAGTGACGCCAAAGCAAACAGTGACGCAAACGGACATTGAAGTGCATCTGAAAATGCAACTGGTAATGTGAACAGCGATGGCAATGGTATTTTAAATGGAAATGTTAAGTGTCACAGCAAAATGAATGCAAAAGGGAACAGAAATTGAAATGCGAATGCAAGCGCACACGTAAATGCAAACCGTAACACGCACAGGCAGAGTACAGTAATTGTAAATGCAAATGGTAAAGTTAACATGAAGAATAATGCTAAAGGAAAGAGAAACAGAAATGGGAACAGAAGCATGTGTGGAAACGCAAACCGAAATGCTCACAGGCCCAGTACCACAACTGTAAACGGAAATGGTAATGGTAACAGCAACAATAACAGCAAAGGTAACAGAAGCACAAAAGGAAATGCAAGCACATATGGAAACGCAAACCATAATGCGCACGGGCACAGTAATGCAATTGCAAATGCAAATGGTAACAGTAACAGCAATCAAGACGCAAAACGAAAGAGAAAAGGAAATGCAAACAAAAGGGCTGCCGGAAACGAAAATGGCAATGCGCACGGTGACGTAAACAAAAATGCAAAGAGAAACAGTAGTGGAAACGCAAATGGTAACAGTAATGAAAATGCAAGTGCAAATGACAACGCAAAGGGTAATGCACATGGTGGCGTACACGGGAATGGTAATGCAAACGGAGACATAAACGCAAGTGGAAACGATAACTGTAACAGTAACAGAAGCGCATATCCTAGTTTTGCCAAGCAGGTGCATACAGAAACACAGTGTGTACAAAGAATGTATGCATTGTAATGGGGATCGAAGCTTAAAATGAGCATTGGAGGTACTTAATTGCTATTGTCCTGGATTCCCCTTTATCCCCCACAAAAGACAGACACCTGTATGTTGTTGTGCTCAGATTGGAAATCAATTTATTATATATATCATAATTTCATTTCCATTTTCCTTATCATTTATTAATATCCTTTTACAATTTTATTTGTATTGCATCCAAAACTCCAACTCTGATCCTTTCTCTCTCTCTCTCTTTTCCTTCTCGCTTCCCCAGGTGAAAACCTGGGTGCCTTCTTCTTCTCTTTTTTGGTAGGTAACGGTGTTAACCGAGACCAATTTTTGTCCTTCAGTTTCTTCTTCTTCTCATCATATTTCTTTTTTTCCTTCCTCCTCCCCTCCTTTTCCCTCCCCTTTTTCCCCTGCCATCCACCTTTGATAGTCCACCATTGTCCAACCGGACTTCCTCTGTCATCCACCTCTGACAGTCCACTTTAACCTTTTCTTTAACCTTTTCTCCCTTTCCTTTGTCAGGTGGGTGGGTGGTAGCAAAAACTTCAGCAAAAAGTGGCTGAACCAGCACTGTACATTCCTTCTTGTACCCCCTTTTTAGCTCCTCCCCCTCCTACCTGTCCATTGTCTTGGCTCCCCAGTCCCTCCCCCAACCTTCCCCCTCCCTCTTGAGCAAATCCACTTCCCAACACTATGGGGGGTAGGTGCACCAGGACAACCTGGTTTGCCCCTTAAAGGGCAAACTCCAATATCTCAGCAACCACACGACGTAGAAAAAAAATTAAAATTTCACAAAAATCATGATTTTCCTGTGTAGGTTTTGCTGTTACATAGCCCATAGCTCCAAACATCCCTGATCTTGCAACTGCTTTCGATATTTAGCCCTGAAAGGCATGGCGGATGCCACCATGTTAGTCTATAGAAAAAAAGGTCAACTTCGGAGTACCGTAACTTGGGAGCTGTAAGATATTTTTTCACCAAACCACCAAAAGGCACATCTGTGAGACATTGGCTGCCTTGATGCAGCTTCACAATGGCAAATCCGACTGGAATGAAATTTTCCAGATCCAGAGATCTATGGAACCAGACCATGCATGCACAATTTCAGGCAAATTGATCAAATAGTTGCAAAGTTATTAAAGTGCAAAATTTTAAATTTAACATTGAAGTGCCTACTTAGCCCTAACTATAGTGCCACTATAATATATATATATATATATATATATATATATATATATATATATATATATATATATATATATATATATATATGATAATAATCTCACTCCTGCAGAGTGAGGTATGGATATCTCACAAGTGCCTTTGTCACTTGTGAGATATCCATACCTCAAGCAGGAGTGAGATTATTTTCCATATCTCACTGCTGCCCATCATGTGTTCAATTTATGCAATAGGGAAGGAGTGCAGGTTTATGGTTATTAAGTTGAGAGACCGCAGAAACTGAATGTAAAGGACAGTGTTATTTTGTTTCTCTTTGTACCTGCGCTGTTATTTGGCTCTATTGTGAATGAAGACTGTGTTTTTTATGAATGGAACTGGTTTGTGTTATCTGATTGGCTGATGTTGTGTGGCTGTGGATTTTAATTGGTTGTGCTTGTGGAACAAATGTGTAGGATACGTGCTTAATTACGTAATATGATTGGTTGGTTAGCATGACAGTTATTGTCAAGTGTGTTTTGATTGATTGTGGATCTGTTGTGGACGTAGTGTTTTGGTTACAAACTGTTCTGGGATGGTTGTGTGCTTTATGGTGTTATTTTTATTTTTTCGTATGTTCATTTTTATTTACATTTTTTTTTATGCTTCATGGGACTTTATTTTTTATAATGTTGTGCTTTAGTAACTTTATGGCATTTAATGCAATGGACTTGATGGATTACTGCATCCGATTCTACAAATGTCTGCTGTTTCTCAGGTACTGCTTCTTCAGTTGCTATCGCTGTCTGATGGAATCGGCTTTGTTTTTTTCCGGGGATGTTTCTCTTCATCGTAACCTACAGAATAAAAATGGTAAATTATACATTTCTGTGTGTTGAGTACTGAAATATCAGAAAACTGAGTATACAGATATTTACTCTGGTAGACATTGAACGTGATATTTTCAGCAGTGATGATGGTATTGCTAAAACAACTGACATCAGTTTATCCACTGTGAGTGATTTGTGCTGCTGTGTGGAAGTCTGTTTCTGTTTGGAACTGCTTGCTTCACTTTCACAGTCTGGCAACTTCACATTAAATACCATGACTTTCCAATTCTGCAGTTCCATTTTACGTGCTGCTGATGTTGATGGCTGTGGCTCTGCCTCGGAACTTAATAGTTTTGAAATATCTTTCTGTTTTTGTTCATTCATTTTTGAGTAGTCATTAATTAACTGAATTTGTTTGTGTCCTGAAATTTGAATTATGTCTGTAGGGGGTACATTACTGTCGATCAGTTTTTGTAAAAGGTGTTTACGGAATTAAATGATTTGTTAAATGCCTGTCAGTGTCTATTCCAGCACTTTGAATCATGGATTTTAATATGGTACCAATAGTATTAACACCGAGTGCTTGATTTTTGAACCAGGCATTGCCATCTAATGATTTTTATTGATTGTTGATGGCTAAGAAAAAAGGAGCACTGTCATAATTTAACTTAGAATGTCTTTTATCAGAATAAAACATAAAGTTTGCCACAGGACATTTTTTTCGATTACCAATGGGGTATGCACGGGGCTTCAGAAGTCGTGTATCTTTTGAATCACTGCCATTCCTCGTTTTAGTTTGTCATTCTTTGTGAAATTCAATAAACTTGTCCCCTTTGTGATCAGTGCATAACTTAATATCACCCCACTTTAAGTTTCTACATTCTCTGTTCCCCCGAATCCCAAAAAACATGATGACATTTAACCACATTGTATTTAATACAGATTGTGGTGTCCTTGGATCTAATAGGTCTTTTTCATACAGTTCCTGTATAAGGCCATCTTTTAGTTCGTAGGCAGCAAAGGGTTTATTGCCTTTTCCCTCTTCTTTCAATTTTTTTTGTTTTGACAAAACCACTTCTCTGCATTTCAAAAATGATGTTGATTTAGATAAAGATGTTGGAAACTGATGTTTCTTTAAATATCGCTCGAAACTTTGGAATATTGCTCTAAGGGTTAGTGGTTTGTAAGCACTACCATTCTTTCTTGTGATATGAATAAAGTAATTACACAACACTGTGTTTAATTCAGCTGAAGACAAAGTTTCAATAAATGCTGGCATATTTAATTGCTCTTTCATGAACTGGTGCAAATTATTGATATCTGAGTCAGTTTTTCTTTTAGTGTTCTCATTTTTTGTTGATTCAATGTAATCATCGATGAATTTACTGACTACTTGGTATTTGTGTTGTTCATTGGCTTTCAGTTCTTGTGTATTCACAGTCATGTTGCCCTTTTGAAATGGAGCAGGATCTACAAGCGGCTCCTCATCTAGCTCAAATTGTGATCAACTTTCCATGATTTCTTCTTCATCAGCTATAGTAATAAGAGTTTTTCCAGCATTTAACATCTTTTGTTAGTAGTCTGAGAATAATTTATTGTGCTGAATATGTGTTCTTTCTATTTGTACTGCCATGCATTCGTTATGTAATGCTGTGTGTTGCAGCTCAGGTTGTACCATATAGTGACCGTGCAGTTCATGTGTTTTTTACCTACGATTTTATTGTAAACAGCTGTAGGATTACTAGTATGAGTATGTGGAAGATTTCTAACTACAATTGAGATCTTTTTGCAGGTGAATGTAGTGTTTGTTAATCCTGCCTATAGCATATTGCCTGCACTTGTTTTTCTCATTAGGTTCCAGTGGGAATATCAGTTTGTGACGTAGCAACTGTGTATGTAAATCTAAATAATCTCACAGTTGCTATGTCACTGACATTTATCTCACTCCAGTGAGAATATGTCTTTTTATTTGCAATGTTTATCAGCCACCCCATTGTATAAATATATATACACACTGTATATAAATATATATTATACTGGCGCAGTCATGCCAGTACAGTTAGGGTGAAAGTGCACTTCTATGTTAAAGTTCAAACTTTGAGGGTTAATAACTTTGGAACCATTAAATGGATTTGCATGAAATATGGCACGCACAATTTTTTGGTATAGGTCTCTTGACTTGCCAAATTTGGTGGAAATATGTCTAGTTGTTTCTGAGGTATAAAGTGTTTAATAAGAGAAAAATCAGGATTGTTTGACATTTCTTTGTCATCCTGGATCACAAAATTGACTTTATGTTGTGGGCTGAAATTTTCAGGGTAGAAAGCCCTAGGGTCACAGATGTGCCTTTTGAAAGTTTCATTAAAAAATATTAATCCATTGAAAAGTTACTAAAGTTTTAGATTTCCCATTATTTCCTTTGGGAAAAGTTAAGTGTTTTGCATGAAAATGTACTCTTTGTGAAAATGAGTCTGCTTGTGAAAATGAAACCAAGTCGTTTAATTTGTGAATGTTAATAACTCTGGAACCGTTCAATGGATTTGCACAAAGTTTGGCATGCATAATCTCCAGGGGTAGGTCTCTTGACATGCCAATTGTTTCTAGCTGTGTTTTGTGTTTTTTGAAATACAGACTGTCAAAAAAAGTTACACTGATGGCCATTTTCGAAAATGAATTGTCTGCCCATCCACTGACACTTTCACTGCCAACAGGGGCTCCCAATCCCCCTGTTGGCATCATGTATGCCCCTCAGACTCATCTGGCACACATGGAGCCCACCCCAGTGTGCCTATATTTATTTTTTAAATAAATTATCCTGTTAATACAGAAAAACATCCCTGTAGTTTTTTACATTAAAAAAAACACCTGAAAAAAAGAAAATGGTCCATTGTCATCTCCCCCTCCCCCATCCCTACCCTTCCTCTGCACACCCACCTCCCCACACTCCCCTCACCCATACTTACCCTCTGGAGGTCGGGATCAGCCATTTTCTCTGGACCAGGAAACATCTGTACTCTTCAAAGCCAAACTGCGAACTGAGGAATCAAGGTAAGCCATATAATGGGAGTCAATGAGGGGGGAGTTCAACTTATGTTGCTATCTCAGTCAATTTTAGGAATTTCTGCACAAAATTTTCAACATGGGGATCTTGGAACCCTATCTTGTGCGCACTGGCACTGTCATTTCATTTCTCAGTCTTGAAAGATGAGTTCATGTTCACTGCATGGAATAACCTTTCAGGACCGATTCAAGAAACGACAGTGCCACTGTTCAAGATTAACTCTCACCCCATTGTCCTATACTGTAGCATGTAAGCTTGTTTACATGTGGAATGGGGTGAAAGTTGGGCCTGACAACCCAATGGCACACCTCGACATCTGTTGGTGTGTGAAGGATGAGGTGATGGGGGTGGAGTGGAAAGGGTGGGAACACTGGGGTTGAGACATTAGGGTTTCCCTGCTTTTGTCTTTGTGGTATTCACTCTAACTGATGCATTAACTATTTTTTTCAAATAATATATATATATATATATATATATATATATATATATATACACACACACACACACACACACACACACACACACACACATATATATACACACTATAATATAATGTATGTGTCAGCCATGATAAAGCGCAATTACTTGCAGTAATGACATGTCACAAAATCCTGCACGACAAAAGGGCTTAATTGCCATTGACTTACAATGGCACCTGCAGTAAATTGCAGCATTCTGTGATATTCTGCAGCATTTCTGCACTTCATTCTGGCTGTACAGTATATACACAAATATATATGTTGCAAAAAATTTCATTAATGCTTCAGTTAGGGTCAAAACACTCACCCCATTCCATCTGTAAACAAGGTCAGATGTGTAGACTTTATGAGAATGGGGTGAGCATTAGGCTTGAGAAGCCCAAGGCACACCCCACACCTGCTATCCTGCCTGGTTTTGGAGGGTAGGGTGTTAGGGTTGGAAACTCTAATGCAGTGACATTCAGTCCTGACCAGCCTGGGAGTCACATGGGCAGCCATCATCTGACAAGGAGCCACAACACACATGCCACATGTCTTGCCTGGGGGGGGGCATCTGTCCTCAGCAGTCTGGAGTTGAATCCCCCTACCACTTGCATACCATCTGGCCCTGAGCAAGTCACTTAACTTCCTTGTACTCCTTTTCCAGTCAAATAATTCCCCCCTTCCCCTTCCTGGTTCCCCAGAAAAGTCCCTTCCCAGATCCTATGAACTGACCAGTCCAGGTGACCTTTACTGCACCTCAGCTGTTGCCACTGACCACGGCTGCACTTGCACTTTTACATCCTTTTTCTCTGCTCTCTCCCACCCTGCAATTGCCTGCCAGTACTAAGCCATTGTGAACTCCTTGATCTCTGCAACCCTCCTGTGAGGTTGCAATTGGCAGCTGATGCAATGCACTGCCTGTCAGCTAAGTGGACCTCTGGTGCACTGCTGCTTCTATGCCAGTTTCACCCTGCAAGCAGAGACAACAAAACCCAGTGTCTCCAAACCATGCAGGCTCCCCTCCACATCTGCCATAACTCGTAACCAGAGCCAGATACCCCAAGAGATGCAGACCACACAGAGTGAACAAACCACTAATGAGCCACAAATGACTGCCAGAAAAGCCACATGCAGCTCACAAGCATTTTGTTGTGGGACCCTGCACTGCCAGGCATACATCATTTTGCCACCTTTTATTTTTCTTACATTTGTCAGTGCCCTGTTATTCCCTTCCCCCCGCCATCGTACATTTCTGCCCGGTCCCCATTACTTTTAATAGCCCCTTCTGTCTATTGGCACCCCCCACCTTTCCATACCCATATTTTGTTTTAATAAATCCCTGTTGGTGGATAATGGCACCCCCACCTTCCCATGTAATAATATTTTTATCCATGGTGTCTAGTGGCACCCCCACCCTTTGATCCCCATATTTTGTTGTAAGAAATACCCATTGGTGTTAGTAGAACCCTTCACTCTCCCATGTAATAATATTTTTGTCTCCGGTGTCTAGTGGCACCCACCCAACCTCCAATCCTCATATTTTGTACTAAGAAATCCCTGTTGGTGGTTAGTGGAACCCCCCCATCCTCCTATGTCCATGTAAATCTAAAATGAAAAAGACCAAATTACTACAAAACATGGGGATCAGAGGGTGGGGGGGGTGCCACTAGACACCAAGGATAAATCCTTTTTTTTTCAACTATTTAATTTTTTTTCATGACTCACTAAGTTCTTTTTTTTTGTGATTCCTTTTTTGTCATCATGCAAAAAGGATTCAGAAAAAAGGAACTTAGCAAGTTGCGAAAAAAGATTTAAATAGTTGAAAAAAGTTTGGAGGACATGGGAGCTATAAAAAATTACACAGTGAAGCTCATCAGCTCCTGATGAGCAACATACATGTTTGGATGTCTGTAGAAGACATTCCTGGGCAGAGGTATGACAGTTTGTTGTGTGAAAAAAGAGAAAACAAGATGGCAGTTCATGAAAAAGGATTGGCCCCCTCATGAAAAAGAATCCTTTTTTTGTGAGACCAAAATCCTTTTTTGTTCCATTCCACTATCCTGGAAAGTGAAATACCAATTGAAAATAATGGGACCTTAAAAGGCAATAACTTTCGAATGGATTAATATTTTTTCACCAAACAAGGGCGATCCTGTTCTGTGACTGAGATATGAGCAAACAACAGAGCCACACATGGGAACAGGTGCTCAATGATATACCAATGTACAATGTAGTCAATCATGGCACTCACCACGTGCATAAATAACCAAAGTCACAGACTTTTGTGCTGTGCTAGAAAAAAATGGTTTACTTGGTTTCAGCAGTTCATACCCTTCCCGGTAAAGGAACAACAGAGTGCAGACAAGCTTCTAGTACCAATTGACCTGATAACATTATGAGTGGTGAAGCCACGAGTGATGTCATCGAGTTAATTGGCACGAGAACATAAAATATTGACAATATTTCCAGTAGGGGGCTATTTTTTGCTGATTATAAAACATCTAAAGGATATCTATAATTGAAACCCCACTCATTTTGTAGATATTTTTGTCTTGATTAACTTTTGTGCTCAAAGTACCATGCTATCATTTTTCATTTTAAAATTATATGCATTTGTTTATTGCAAAAAGTGAAACAATTAATGTTCTGCTATTTTGCTTATTATGAAAAAATTTAATAGTATCTATAAATGAAACACTACTCATTTTGTAGATGTTTTTGAGCTGAACAAATAACATGCTCACAGTACCATGCTATCATTTTTCGATTTAAAGATATATGCATTTTGTTTGTTGCAAAAAGTGAAACAAAACTGAATTTTCTGCAGTTTTTTGCAAATTATAAAAATACTAAAATGTATCTATTAATGAAACAGCACTCATTTTGTAGATATTTTTGTGCTGAACAAATATCATGGTCACAGGACCATGCTATCATTTTTCATTTTAAAGTTATTAAAATTTGTCTAAAAAGTGAAAAAAATAGCTTTTTTTTGCTGTTTTTTTGTGATAATTATAATAAAAAATTTACGTTAGCTATAAATAAAACACCACTCATTTTGTAGATATGTTTGTGCTCACAGTACCATACTATCATTTTTCATTTTAAAGTTATTCACATTTGAATATGGTCAGTACTGCTACTGAGGCAGAATATGCAAATGAGTTTCGAATGTGCCAGTCACTACCTACTGTATGGATAAATTTACCTACAGTGAGGATGAATGTAATATTTTCACTGTAGGTCTGACACTCGGAGAATATCAAAAATATTTGCCTTTTTTATCCTCAAAGATATGGCATAAATAAAAACACATATCCTCACCCCAGTGGAATAAACAGTCCATTGACATATCTACTATGTGTATAAATGTAAAATCTGATGTTTATACACATACTAGATATGTCATTGGGCTGTTTATACTCACAGTGCATACGTCATGTCCCCCCCCCCACTCACCCAGCTGGTACGTTTTACACACAGTCCTCCTTGCTGTAACAGTACTCAGGATGGACACTTTTATTTTACCAGCCCTAACTCCCTGTGTACATAGTCCTGAATGTCCTGAATGCACAAACATAACCCAAAAAGGAGCAGTTTCCTTTACCTTCTAAAATCAAATGGTAGTAAGCTTTACATCCAACACTGGTGTCCAACAGTCTCGTACCCTCCACAAAAACCTCCTTCCAGTCTTCAGTGTCTTCATAATGCTGCCTGCCGACCAAACCATGACCTCACTTAGTCCTGCAGCCACACCAAAAACAAGTAAAAGGATACCACAGCAGACATTTAAAAAAAGAAATCCTCCTCCTCCTCACAGAAACTAGGCATAAGCAGGTACTTTCCCTAAATGAGAAACATGGCTGCCATGATCACAAAACTCTCTGGCCCTCCCACAACAAAAAATAAACCAATAACAATACATGCTATAAACATAAACTACATCATATCCATATATATATATATTTTAACAAAAACTTTGTTTGAAAGACATAGAGTTCTAGACATAGGTCTTCAACCAAAGTGATAAAGGTCAGGAAATTGGATGTTAGGGTTTACAACTGTTATACCCCTCCCCTATTAAACCCTATCATTGAAACTGCACCCCCACCCTCCACACACCAACAAGCATTGGGGTGTGACTTAGAATCATAGGTTCCACCTACCCCCACCCCACCCAACCCTACCATCACAACACCACCTCCACCTCCATACCCCAACAAGTGTTGGGGTGTGTCTTAGGTCATGGGCCCCACCTGACCCCCACACCCAACCCTACCATCACAAAACCTCCCCACCCTCCACACACCAAGCATTGGGGTGTGCCTTAGGGTCATGGGCCCTAACGCTCACCCCATTCCATCTGTGAGGAACCTGTCATGGTACAGTATAGGTGAATGGGTTGAGAGTTAGGGCCCATGACCCTAAGGCACACCCCAATGCTTGGTGTGTTGTGTGGAGGGTGGTTGTTGTATTGTGATGATAGGGTTGGATGGGGGGCTCAGGTGGAGCCCATGATCCTAAGACACACCCCGGCACTTGTTGGTGTGTGGAGGGTGGGGGGTGCAGTTTCAATAGTAGGATTTGGTGGGGAGGGGTATAACAGTTGTAAACCATGACATTCAATTTCCTGACCTATATCACTTTGGTTAAAAACCTATGTCTAGAACCCAAACTGTCTTTTAAATGAAGTTTTTGTTAATTAATTTCCTTACTTTTTGAGATAGTATAATAGTATCCCAGTTTTGTGAGGGTTTTTTTTGGAATTTTTGCTGCAAATTTTCAATATGGCCTTTTTGGGACCCAGCCTCATGAACACTGACACTTTCATTTCTTTACTCAGTCCCAAAAGGTGATTTTGAACAACTACCCCATTTCACATCACTGCTGCATAAACACATTTTAGGCATGATGTGAGAAATGACAGGTGTATTGTTCATGAGGTGATGTGAAAAACTGTCAATGTTTAATATTTGGACTGAAAATATTAAAATTTGTGCAAGTTATGCATGTGCGTTGTGAAATTTCAATGCCCATGCATAACTCAAGCATTTTTTGTGTATTTGTACACTAAATTTTCCACATGGTCATTTTGGGACCCCACCTAATGAACAGTGGCACTATGATTTAATTAGTACACCCCAAAAGTTGATTTCACACAGTGATTGCATCATTCTGCGCCAGAGCTGTGAAAACACATTTCAGGCAGGATGTGAAAAATGACAGCTGCACTGTTTATGAGGTGGTATAGAAAAATCTTAATGTTGAAAATCTGGAGTGAAAATATAAAAAACTGGTGAAGTTACGAATATGCGTAGAAACTGCACAAAGCACACTCAAAATGCAGTCAGTTTGGGGAATTATTGCACCAAATTTTCAACATTGCCTTTTTGGGACCCCACCTAATGAACAGTGGAACTGTGATTTCATTAGTGCATCCCAAAAGTTGATTTCACACAGCAACTGCGCCATTTTGCGCCAGAGCTGCGAAAACACATTTGAGGCAGGATGTGAAAAATGACAGCTGCACTGTTCATGAGGAGGTGTGAAAAAATCTCAGCGTTGAAAACCTGGAGTGAAAATATTAAAAACTGGCAAAGTTATGAATCTGCATAGAAACTGCACAACTCACACTCATAATGCAGTCATTTTGGAATTTTTGCACCAAATTTTCAATATAGGCTTTTTGGAACCTCCCCTCATGGACACTGGCACTGTCATTTTGTTAATCTTTCCAAAATGGTGATTCTGCATAGCGACCGTGAAATCACCTTTTGGGACTGAATAACGAAATGACAGTGGCAATGTCATGAGTTAGGGTCCCAAGAACCCCGTGTTGAAAATTTAGGGTAACAATTATTAAAAATGGCTGATCCATCAACCTAAGTTGAAAACCCCATTGAGAGCCATAATGCGAGCTTACCTTGATTCCACAGTTTAGAAACCTAGAAACATAGAAGTTGACGGCAGATAAGGACTGCAAGACCCATCCAGTCTGCCCATTTTCTCAACCTAATGAATGTGCCATAGACCTTTACTCTGTCAATGGCCCATCTATTCATTCCCATCTGTATTGCTCCCTTATGCTTATCCCATGCCTGTTTGAAGCGTTGCACTGTATTCATATCCACCACTTCCTGAGGTAGGCCATTCCATGCATCCACCACCCTTTCTGAGAAAAAAAAGAACTTCCTTGCATTACCCCTTAATCAGCATCCCTCTAATCTCATGCTGTGTCCTCTTGTCTTGCTATTTTTCTTATTTGCAGTTGGTCTTTGAAGATTGCAGATGTGTCCCAGTCCAGAAAGAATAGCTGCTCCTGACTTCCAGTGGTAGGTATGGATATGGGAGTGGTGTGGGGAGGTGGGTGCTCAGTAGAAGGGTGGGGATGGGGACTAGGGAGATGATGAGGGACCATTTTCTTAATTACAGATTTAAATAAAAAGACATCGGGGGACTCTTTTTATGTTTACAGGAATATCAAAAGTAAATGTGGGCACACTGCGGTGGGCTCCCAGTGTGCCACATGAGTTGGAGGGGGGATACATAATGCTGACAGGGGGATTGGGCACCCCCATCAGCAATGGTAGTGGATTAGGGGAGATATCTGGTATCCAAGTGTCAGAAAAATAATAATTATTTGGCACACTGGGGGTGGGCTCCCCAGTGTGCCACAGTAGTGGAGGGCAGTATAAATGCTAACTCAGGGATTGGGCACCCCGATGTCAGCAAAAACTAGCAGTTCGATGCAGGATTCCACATCAAAAATGGCAGAATGCAGGATTGTGCATCGAAGTTAAAAAATTACATCAAGGGACTGTTTTCTTTTTTTTAGGGGCACAAGACAGATTTGGTGACACTGGAAGTGGGCTCCCCAGTGTTCCACAGTCATTTTTGGAGGTGGGGGTGCTGACCTGCACCTGTACCCTTCAGCACACAATCCTATGCTGGACAGCTGCTCCAACATAGAATCATTTGTCCATTACTAAACTTTGACATAAAATCCTATGCCAGAGTGCTGTTCTGACTTAGAATCCTATGTCGCCAGAGGCATCTATTTTTTGCACATAGAAAATAATGGGAAAAACAAAGATTAATAACTTTTGACTGGATACATATTTTTTCACCAAACCTTCAAAAGGTTTTCTACCCTAAAATTTTCAGCCCTGTTGCTGCAGCCGTTTCTGAGATACAGGTTGACAAACAAAAAGCAAAACACATAAAAATCTATTTTATTTCAATACTCTGTATCTCAGAAGCCACACAACAGATTCAAACCAAACTTGGTACATCAATAGACAGGTCCCTTCCAAAGACACTTCTAAGATTTCAAGTAGATCTGTCAAACCAGCCCAAAGTTATTACTATGCAAACATTGGCCTTTAACTTTAAATGCTCGCACTAACCCTAACTACATTGGTGCTACCAAGCCAGTATAATACTGTAGAACTAAAATATTTTGCTTGCCGAAATTTTCATGCTCTGGACACTTGCCAGGAATTAGCATTTATTAATATTCGTGCTTCAGCCACTGGACAAGTCCTGCTTATTCGCGCTTCCCGACATGGCCCATACCTGCACTACACTTATGTAACAAAAAAAAAAATACTGTACTTGCCATTGTAATCAGTTTATTATTTGTCATTTCAGAGTGGTTGACTGATGGCATGACATGGGAAGGGGGGAGCAGCACACACCAAAACAAGCTGAAGTTCTTAACGGGGCAGACACAAGTTTTAGTTTTACAAAGGATGGGGCATCGAGTTTCAATCTGGCGAGTGGAGGGTGATGTCAGCAGCACAAACGGGGGGGAGGATTATTCAGTAATCATCTTGGTTAATGTTGTGTTTGAATTCAGAGAGGGTGACGACAGCAGCAGAAATGAGGCTTTAATTCAGTAATCAGTTTGCTGATTTGCTCTGCAGAAGCACATAGCAACTGCTATGCACTTTTAGGTAAGTGAATGACAGTATAGTCAGCAGAGTAGAGCGATCAGAATGTTTTTACCAGATTTGCAAAGTACAGTAATTTTTGCCATGTTTTAAATATTTTCTCTTCTGTCTTGACACTGCTGATAGCATCGCTGAACCAGAGTATATGTACATGTAATAGTGAGTAAACAAATGTGATTATAGCAAGCAGAGTGAGCGCAATATTTTTATGAATTTGCAAAGTTACAGTATTTCTGCCATGTTTTTAATCTTTTTGTTAACTCTAATCATTGTGTGACTAATTCAGTTCAGTACACCTGTCTTATAAAGATAAGCAGTAATTGTGCTCCTTCGGTATACATGCCTTTTACAAATGATGGCACGGTAAACCAAATGTAATGTTGTTTATGCGTCTGCATTATTTCACTTTCATCTTATTTTTGCATCTATGCACCATTCAGTGAATATAGTGAAAATAAAATGAAAGTGAAATAAATAGTTCTACAGTATATATATATATATATATAAATTATGCTGGCACGGTAGTGCCAGTATAGCTAGGGTGAAAGGTAAGTTCTATGTTAAATCTGAATTCTTGAACGTTAATAACTTTGGAACTGTTCAATGGATTTGCATGGTTTTTGTCATACTTAATGTCCTGAGATAGGTCGCTTGACCTACCAGATTTCATTGGAATATGTTATGTGGTTTCTGAGATATAGAGCGTTTAATAAACAGAAAAATCTAGGTTTTTTGACATTTCTTTGTCCACCTGAATCTCAGAAACAGCTTTAGGTAGTGGTCTGAAATTTTCAGCGTAGAAAGCCTTTGCCTCACAGATGTGCCTTTTGAAGGTTTAGTAAAAAAATATTTATACATTCAAATGTTAAGCTTTAATGTTTCCCATTATAGCCTATGGGGAAAAATATATGGTCTGAAAGTGAAAGCAGGTAAACAGCCCCAAAAACAGTTTATTTGCCACTTCATAGCAAGAAAATGGTTAGGACTTTTGGGCTGAAATTTGCAGGGTGGCAAGCCCTTGCCCCCACAGATGTGCCCTTTGATGGTTTGGTGAAGAAATGGACACCGGTTCCATAGTTACAGCACTCCAAAGTTGCACATTTTCCCATAGGATAACATTGTAGTGGTCATGGTGCCATTCAGTGGCTATATCTTGAAAATGGTTCAAGATACAGATTTTTTGCTATGCACAGCTTAGTACAGTACTAAGCATGTGTGGAGGTGGCCAGGTCATGTATACAGCTGCAAAGGAATTTTTTCCAAAGTTCCTATGGTTCCTAAGATATTGCATCTTTTGCAGCATAAAGGTTAACCTGGAATGGCTCTAGGTGTGTGC
Source organism: Neoceratodus forsteri (assembly GCA_016271365.2). Classification (NCBI taxonomy): domain Eukaryota; kingdom Metazoa; phylum Chordata; order Ceratodontiformes; family Ceratodontidae; genus Neoceratodus; species Neoceratodus forsteri. Next base: position 458,936,447 of record CM028135.1, on the reverse strand, counting down.
TATGTCTCTATATTTAGTGGTACATGGGGGCACAGGGCTCATAGGGCCCTGCATGCTCACATTTAGATCTCATATGCAATAATGGCAGTGTAGGACCCTACATTATGCAGTAGTGGAGATGTGATATCATTAAAATATCAGTACACTTATGTATAGATGAGGAATCAGAGACAATTACAAAATGTATGCATGATGGGAGTGCAGGGCCCAGAGGGCCCTATGCCCCCACAACAACAAAGGAGTAACATTACACTTTCTCAAAAAGAAGAGAAATTCATTGCAAAAAAAACTTCATTAATGCATCAGTTAGGGTTGCAATTACAGCAACAAAAGTTTGGAAATTCGATATAGGGTTACTAACCATAACCACCCCACCCCCAACCCCACTCTCCACACACTAGCAGGTATCAGAGTGTGCCTTACTGTCATCCGGCCTAACGCTCACCCCATTGTCCTATATTGTACCACTCAGCTTCCTTACAAATGGAATGGGGTGAGAGTTAGGGCCGACAACCCCAAGGCACACCCTGATGCCTGTTGGTATGTGGAGAGTGGGGGTGGGGGTATAGGGTTGGTAACCCTAATATTGAATTTCCAAATTTTTGTTGCTGTAATGACAACCGTAACTGTTACATTAACAAAGTTTTTTGCAATGAATTATAGTGGCACAGTAGCACCACTATAGTTAGGGTTGAATAGGCACTTTAATGTTAAACCCCAAATTTTGCACGTTAATATCTTTGCAACCATTCAACAGATTTGCACAAAATTTGGAAAGTGTGGTCTCATATGGTATATCTCTTGATCTGCCAAGTTGTGTTTTGATTGGTCTTATAGATGTTGTGCAGCGAAGCACTGAAAAACGTGTTTTTTGCCACTTTTGACATGGTTTTTGCCCATCGTGCTATTACCACACTGTTTGGTGATTTGGTCTGAACTTTGGAACATAGAAAGAGTTTGGGTCAAAGAACAATCCAGCATTGGTGTGGTAAAAAAATATGAATCTATTCCAAAGTTATTACATTTTTCATTTTTGGTTCTGAGCATGCTCAGTTCACTCCAAAATTTATGTGCATGTTTTCTGAAAGGGGATTGGTCTCACAGTCAAGGAATTTGTCAGCTCATAAAAGGGGATTTAAAAAATCCCCAAACGTGAGAAAAAATTCCTCATCTGCAAGCTGCCATCTTGTTTTCACTTTTTTCCCCCAAACAAAATGGCAAAGCTTTTTCCATGGGTGACTTCTTGTTGCAACAAGGCATGGGTTTTGTTCAGGGTGACACCCTCCACAAACCTATACCTTTGGTTTGCTTTGTTTTGGACAAAAAAATGGCACTTTCAAATTTTAAAATTCTTCGTCCATGGCTCGCTTACGATTCTCTTTTGCAAGCTGGTAAAATCCCAGTCCGCGAGCTGACAAAATCTTTGTCCACCAGCAATCCCCTTTTGTGAGGTAGCAAAATCCTTGACAGTCACTTAGGGACCAGATGGCCCTTCTCACGGAGGAGGATTGACTTGACGGTCAAGGATTTTGCTGCCTCATGAAAGGGGATCTGCTAGCGCACTGGTATTTTGTCAGCTCGCAAAAGGGGATTGGTTTTTTGAATTCTCTTTCATGAGCTGGCAAAATCCCAGTCCATGAACTGACAAAATCCTCATCTGCCAGCAATTCCCTTTCATGAGGTAGCAAAATCCTTGACTGTCACTTTGTGACTAGATAGCCAAAATCTGACGGTCAAGGATTTTTTTGTGGACAGTGATTTTGACAGTTGGTGAACAGGGATTGACTTCGTGGTTGGGGATTTTGCTACCTCATGAACTAGGAATTTTAAAACTGACAAAAACGTTCCCATTGCATTGTAAATTAATGGCTTGGTCTTTTGGCTTGAAATTTGCATGGTATTAAGGGGATTCCCCAGAGATGTGAATTATGGTATATGGCTGTTGAAAAGTTAATCAGGTCCATAGATATGCCATTACAAAGTTGAGATTTTTCCCATAGGATAACATTTTGGTGCCCATAGCAATTTTCAGCGCCTGTATCTCGAAAACGAAGCAAGATATGGATTTTTCGCTAACTACAGCTTAGATCACTTTTAAATGAACTGAGCTGCTAAAACAAGTTTGGAAGCCATAGATTAAACCTGCAGTGGAATGTTTTTCCTACTTGCTACAGTTACGGAGATATTGGTAAATTAGTGTCACAAGGGTTCCAAGGGTGCCTTTTCGGTGCTTTTTGGTGCCCGTATCTTGTAAATGATGTGAAATACAGATGTGGTCAACTTAGCTCATGTGGCAGTCTCATTGTCATGATTACGGCACTTGAGTTTTTTTCATAGCTGCTATGGTTGCTGAGATATTGGCTAACTAGTCTTACAAGTGTTCCTTGCCCTATAGGGCTGCTGTATGGCTACATAGTTATGTGTAAGTGGGAGTACCCACAGACGCATATCATTATGCACAAATGGGCAGCTTGGTGGGAGCGCAGGGCCCCACCAACATATACCATTTACTAGTTATATTACACTTTTTCAAAAAGTATGGAAATTCATTGAAAAAACTTTGTTAATGCATTGTTAGGGTTAAAGTGACAAAAGTGGGGAAATGAGAAGCTGGGGTAGAGCCCCCTAACCCCCCACCACCCCACCCCATCCTCCACCGACTGACAGATGCCGGGGTGTGACATGGGGGTGGGAGTTAGGCCTCACAACCCCATGGCACACCCCATCATCTGTTGGTCTGTGGAGGGTGGTGGGTGGGGTGGTGGGGGGTTAGGGCTCTACCTAATGTCTAATTTCTACTTTAACCCTAACTGATGCATTAATGAAGTTTTTGCAATGTGTATATATATATATATATATATATATATATATATATATATATATATATATATACATATATTTAATTATTTATGTATTTGTTGACCGGGTAAGTACACTGGTCCAGTGGACCTTTTCAGGCATGACCCAGGCCATCAAGATGGCAGATGCACAGTACAAAAACAAAAATATAAGCATTGGTAACACCACACAATAGAATACAGTAGACATTTTGATTTAACACTGTACAGACATAAAGAGCATGGATAAGTAACAATCATCAACCTTCAAACATTTAACCCCTGCAGATTAATAAGAGAGAAATTAGAGCACCCCAGCCCCATCAGACAGTTCCAGGCAATGCAACACATTATTACCATAGACAGTCGGTCTACAGTCTTCCTGCATCAGCAATGATTTTAGCCGGTGAGGTTTGACTTAAAACCCCTTTTCATAGGGAGTTGTCAAAAGACATTCTAGTGTTTAGAGTGGTGGTTTTTTTTTTTTTGTAAAATCTTTTTATTGGTAGTAGCGTGAATACAACATCAGAAAAAGGAATAGATATTCCACAGTAATATACATTTCACTCACTTTCTCATGGCAGTTCAGCTTAACATCTTACAATCATGTGTACATTCATGTATACCTTACAGGTGATATACTCCTGAGTCTGCATCAGCCTTAACCTATATGTATAAGTGATGGGGATGTCAGTGGTCTACTTCTAGAAATAGCATCAAGGCGGACAACTCATCTTGTGACTTTTTTATATCCCCCTGCAGCCATCCCATTCCCTATGATTGGTGGAGGGCCAGGTGTTCAAGTGGGGAAAGCACCCTTGGCAATTGCATTCAGCAAGGGTGACCATAATTTATCAGACTTATCCCTTTCACCTTTAGCCGAGAGTTGTGTCTTCTCTATTCTTAGGCAATGTTTTATATTGTTTACCCATTGATGTACTGATGGGGCATTTACCGACATCCATGACTGGGCAATTGTTTTCTTTGGATTGACCAGTGCAAGGGGCCACAATGTGCCCAGAGTTTTGTCTTGTGTCGAATAGGGATCTGTCCCCTAGCAGTAGTTCCAGTGGGGATTTGGAGATTTTAAAACCCAGGACCCCTGACATTTTATGGATCTCATGCCAGAAGGGAGCCACCTTTGGGCTAGTCAAAGCTAGATGTAGGTCATCTGCCCCCTCTTCATGCACTTAGGACATTGGTCCAAGTTCTCTGGGTGTATTCTCTGTAGTTGTTTATGGGTCAGGTAGGTTCTGTATAAGAAATGTAAGTGTACCTGCTGGAGTTTATTACTCCAGGAACATAAATTCAGTTGTTTTATAGCTAGGGTCCATGTTGATTTATCCAGCCTAATGCCCAGATCTTGTTCCCACTTAGCTTTTATGCCACTTGTGGGGTCTTCAACTGTCTCCTGGAGTGTTTGATAGTAAGTGATGAGTGGCTTAGAGCAAGGTTGAGGTTTATAGAGTTCCTCCTCAAATGGGGAGGGTGCCACTGAGTCATGAGCTAGGTCTAGTGTTTCTCCAAGCCGTTGCCTCAGTGTCAAATATATGAAAAAGTCCCCAGGGTTTATGTGTCAATTACGTATTAGCTCTGTGTTCTCCTGAATCCTACCTCCATCATCTTACTGGAGTGGGCAAACAATGCCCAGGCATCTCCACTGCAACAGCCATTGGTTCATCTGTAGAGTATAGACCCCTCTGCTGTGAACCACTGTGAGTAGATCAGTGTACGGTGATTGATCGTGGTCATGACCCACCTTTCTGTGCATAGCTGCCCACACCTTGATAGTGGTCTGAGTGCATGGGTTACGTACCTTTGGTTGGATTGTTCAGTGATAGGGATCCTGAGAGAAACTGTGTAAGTATTGGTCCTTGCAGTTCCTCCTTCTTGAACCTCAACCAGGCCGGCTGGACTGCCTGTGGTCCTTTGGAGATGAAGGCCTGTTGTGCTGCCCAGTAGTAGTGTTGGAAGTTGGGGAGACTCGGGCCCCCACCTAGCAGGCAGGAGCTGTATTATATTTCAGTTAATGTGGGCAGCCTTCCCTCTCTATACAAACTTGTGCACTAAAGAGCTGATCTGTTTGAAATGCAGTAGGTGAACCACAACTGGGAAGGACTGGTAATGATATACAGTAGACACCTCAGCAAGACCATCACTTTTATTGTGTTTACTCAGCCTATTAGTGACAGAGGTAGAGTTTGCCATCTCTCACATTCCTCAGTCAGCTTTTGTACCAGGGGCCAGTAATTTATTGTGTAGATGGTTCCCATCTTAGCAGTAAGGTTGATGCCCACGTATTTTAATTTGTGCACCATGGTCAATCTGCCCATGGCCTGGGACAGCAGAGGCCTGTTTCTCTGTCCGATGGGGAGGAGCTCACTTTTAGTCCAATTGATCTTGTGGCTAGATAGGGTGCCATATTCCTGTAGCAGGAAGTGCACCAATGGTAAGTCCCATACCGGGTCCTGGAGATATAAAAGTAGATCATCAGCATATAGAGCTACTTTGTGTTCTCACCCTCCACCCTGGAATCCATGAATGTCCCTGTTATTTCTGAGGGCCACCGCCAGTGGCTCCAGGGAGAGCACATATAGGAGTGGAGACAGGGAGAAGCCCTGTCTCATTCTCCTGCTCAATGGAAGTGGTTGGGTCAGCTTTCTGTTAACAACTAACTGTGCTGTTGGGGAAGAGTACATAGTTCACATCCAACCCAGTAGGCCTGGGCCAATTCCCAGCAAACCCCCAGAGTTTCAAACATATACCCCCATTCACACATGGTCAAAGACCTTTTCTGCATCCAGTGTCAGTATTGCAGCCTCGTGAGCATAGACGTTCTTACTCCACCTATGGATCACATTTACTGTATGTCTGGCGTCATGTTTTCCTTGCCTGTCCTTAACAAATCCCATTTGGTCTGCATGGATCAATGATGATAGAATGGGTTCAAGGCGAGATGCCACAGCTTTTGCTAGAATTTTGTAATCTGCCATCAACAGAAAGATGGGGCAGTAAGAAGCACATACTGTGGTGTCTTTCCCCTGTTTGAGCAGGAGTTATCGTAGCTGATCATGTGGATGGGGGCAACATTCCTACCTCCAGGCTCTCAATTAACATGTCCTGTAGAGGTTCCTCCAACAGGGGGGATGAAAGCCTTGAAGAAGTCAATAGGCAGCCCATCAGGCCCAGGGGCCTTGCCCCCTTTTAGTGCCTTCACTGCTCCAAAGACTTCCTCTTTGGTCAAAGGAACATCTATTATTGCAGACTCCTCAGGGGTGAGATTAGGTAGTTGGACCTTGCTGAAGAAATCAAACTGTTGAGCTGCGGGAGTGATCTCTGACATACACAGCTTTTGGTAGAAATGACTGAACTCATCCCGAATTTGCCTACTGATCAGGGTCAAAGAGCCAGACTGTGTTTGAATGTGGTCTATAGATCTCGCTCCCTCACGTTTTTCAGCTGCCACACCACATATTTCCCCCCATCCCCATCAAAATAAGCCCCCACCTGAGGCAGGAGAATTGAGTGCTCAATCAGCATAGTGCTCAGGGTGTTGAGTTCCCACTTCAGGCTTTGAACTACCTTGTATAATGGTGGGGATGGTTGCTCCTTATATGCAGCCTCACAGGTCTCCAAATTGGATTGGAGCTGTAAGTATTCCTTTATGGAATTCTTTTTCTTATGGGCTGAGTAAGCAATAGTCTGCCTCCTAATAAATGCTTTCAGAGCTTCCCAATGTGTCCCATGTTTGGTGTCCTCTGTTTTATTATATTGCAAGAATTCAATTATGCTTCCTGACATATAATCAACAAATTTTCTATCTCATAGGAGCAGGGGATCTAGTCGCCAGGGTCTGGCAGCCAGGGCGATCTCACCCGGGGAGATTGAGGCCATCAAATATGTGTGATCTGAGAATAAAATTGGGGAAAATTGTGTGCCCCCCAACCCTAAGAGGAGAGTGGAGATGACCAGCAGCTGATCCAGCCTTGCATGGATGATGCGCATGGGAGAAAAAACTGTAATCACAGCTAGTCGGGTGCTGATGACACCACACATCAACCATGTGAAAGACCCCTTCCACTTCCCTCAGGACCTTAGCATTCTGTGAAATCTGGAATGGGGTGGGGTTGGATCAATCAAGAATCATGTCCATGACACAGTTGTAGTCTTCTCCCCAAGATCCAGGGTCCTGGGAGGGAGGACATGTCCAGTGCAAATTTCTGGAGAAACCGGGGTCCTCCACATTTGTACCGTACACGGAACCCACTGGTACAGCACCCATTCCCTCTATGGTGAGGCTTGCCAGGACATATCTCTCCCCAGAGTCCCATACCTCTCGATGTATCTGTGCCCTTGTGCCCTTTGGCAACCAGATCACCACTCCTCTGGCCTTAGATGAGAAGCAGGATGTGAGCCACCAACCACCATGGCTCCCTTCTGCTTATGTTGCTTCTTCACAAGATATATGCGTCTCTTGCAAAAGGACCAACTGTGCATTTGCCCTCTTAATCTCTGTCAGCACTTTCTTACGTTAGAGTACAGTTTTTAACCCATTGAAATTCCACGTTATGGTATTTACTGGATTACCCATTATCTGCTCATAGGCTAGGCATATGTCAAATACACTTTGCAAACCTCCAATTGAGCATAGAGTAGTACTCTACCAGAGACCGTTGTACATTTGTGGTACTATTCCTTTGTAAATAATGAACTTTTCCCCCATAACAGTAATCTGTTCCCACTTCCCCACCACCCCACTGTCCCCAATTTTTAACCTGAAGTAAACAAAGAGGTATTGCCAACAGGGCAGCTCCTCCCTTCAGGCCACCCCCCCCATGACTGGGTTCCAACTCGTCCAATCAGTTTCCCCTTGCAAACTGATGGCGATTAGTATGAGTGATTAAGCAACTATGAAATATGTAACATTGGGCAGCAATGCCTACCATCCTAACAGCTATATAAAGAAAAACAACAACCCAACAAATTTAGGCCCCCCTTCTTCACCCTGGAAAGAAAACCCAGATAGAATGCGAGGGGACCACATCGTGCAGTGTGTAGGCCCTTTCTGTGCATTGCTCCACTTTGTCTCAATCCATAATAGAGTGAATATGCAGTGTGAACTTACTGCCGCAGCCCTATTAGCAACATCTGAGGATAGCACTTCTCCAGCTCAATGTTGTCATGCAGCCACTCACCTTCTGTGTGTCCCCCACTGTGTTGGTGTCTGACAAGGCAACCAGGACCCTACATAGTGCATAAAGCAAACACAAAGCACCTTCGACTTATTAATTACACTAATATTATAACATTTGAACATACCTAAAAATGAAAAATGGTAGTTCTTGTGCATAACATCCCCTGAATCACACAGTATACCTTTCCTGGTGGCCCCTTCGGCTCCGGGAGAGACCCCAAGAGCTACAAAGATCACAGCACATTTCAGAACTTGCCTGTTTTACACTTCCCTCAGCCATTTGGTGAAGGCATGTAGCCAAGGGATCCAGCAGGCTCCCCCCCCCCATTTTGAACAACCCAAGAAACTGGAGAACATGGTGCAGCATAGGGGTGAGACACCACCCTACAACCAGACAATCCTAGGTTTGTTTTTGTATGACAAAGCCTCTGCTGGTATCCCCCTCCCACCACCCCAGTTCCCATCTGCAAACAGTTTTCATATCTGTGGCAGTCCATTTAGGCATTCCTGGGTAAATTGTTCAGCAGCCTGCTGATACCCATGTCCCTATACATGGTCGGGCTGCATGTGATCCATTGCTGCTTGAAGTGAGTGCACAGTTAACTGGGAGAGGAGGGTGCCACATGGTTCAAGCCTCAGGGCCCCGACCGGGCTCCATCACACATTAGCATGGGACCAGCAATTATCTTATCCAGGCATACGAGAAATTATCCCTTCCTCCTTGGTAGCACTCAACTTGTAACAGCACCTTCAGGTAAAACCTGGACCTGTCGTTCAAAAATTTTGTCCCCAGTTATCCAGCTTCCCTCTGGGGTATAGGCCTGATAAAGTCCATGCGGTGTGGCACAGATACAAGTAAAGGGCCGTTGGGACCAGTGAAGAGGGCACACAGCATGTGCAAGGTAGGAGTCTTAAAGCAAATCAGGGTATATTAAATGCACCTCCCCAAGCCCTGTAGCTGCTTTCCCCTCTAATATCAGGAAACAGGGAGAGACCTGATAGAGTAAAATGAATGGCTCGAAGATTGCAGAACCAAATACTCATCTGACTGCTGTCGGGCTGGACCGGCAGGGTGGATCCCTTCCCATCTGCTTCGCTGTCTCCTGCACCCACTTTTCAGCTTCCAGATAATTGGTAAAAAAGTGTGACTTCTCCAGGATGATCCACCTGAAGCTTGGCAGGGTACAAAAAGGCAAATGACCAACCCATAGTGTGGAGTTTGGACTTCACATTGTTGAATTTCTGTCATTTAGTTTGCAGGTCTCTGCTGTAGTCCTGGTATACTGTTACCCTTGAGATATTGATCATCACAGCCCCTCGTTTTTTGGCCATGTTAAGCATGATTTCTTTATCTGTGAACCTTAGTTATTTGATGATGCAATGTCTCGGTCAGTCTCCTGGCTTAGGAGGGGGGCCAACTCTGTGTGCACACTCTATTTCGAATGCACTAGCCTCCAATGGCAATTTCAGGCGTTCCACAAGCCAGCTCTGGAGACCTACAACAGGGTTTCTTCCCTCAGTTCTCTCCAGCAGTCCCACAATACACAAATTTGATCTGGAGGACCTATTCCCTTGGTCATCTACCTGCCCAGTTAATTCCTCCACTGCAACTTTCAATGCGTTTCTATCCCAGGAGACCAAGTGCACAGTGTCATCCTGATCACTCACTCTCTGTTGAAGCTCTAATATTTGAGTTGTATGCATGCTGGACATTTCAGAGAGTCCAGTTACCACTGATTGTATGTGGACCATTCGAGCAGGGATGTCTGTGAACCCTACTCGCATCTCCCTTTGCATCTTGGCAAGCGTGTCCGGGACCCCAGCTAGAGAGCATTCTAATTCTGTCATGACGCACTCCTCCTCAGTGGCTTCTATGGCCTGCTGTTGGGTTCAAGTTTCTGGGCCAGTGCATTGTTCTTTTTGTCCCTCTATTGCCTCAAATCTTAATTTGGGCTGCCGATTTTTGGGTTTGCTTGTTGCCATGAGTCAGTAGACGCTTTAGCTGTTAAGGAATCTTGGGAGTCAGCTATGTATCCACAGATAGAAATTATTTCAAAGATGATGCTAAGAGAGCACAGCTAGTCCCTGACCACCATCAAGCCAGTGCAAGCTACACCCCCTAGATTGGTGTTAAGTGTATTTGGGTGGGCTAGCACTTGCAGTCTGCATTTGCCATTAAGATCTTCTAGAAGATCAGTTTGAAGGTGGGAGGGGATTTTACGGATTGGAGCTCAGCTGGTAGAGAGTTCCAGATCTTAGTTGCATCACTGGAAAATACCCTCTGCTCCATGGCTGTAGTTATTTTGGGGCATTCAAGGGCAAGACATGAGGAGAATCTGAGCTGTCTGGAGACCTGTTTCCTGGTAAGCATGCCCAAGAGTGGAGACCCTATCCTGTTGCAGAGTGCTTTACAGAGGAAGGTCCCATACAGGAGGTCCCTGCAGACTTGAAAGGACAGCCATCCTAAGGATTTGTATAGAGTGCAGTGGTGTGTGTTATAGGGAGCCAGGGAGACAAACCTGCATATGTTATTGTAGTTAGTGTTCAGTCTAGTCAGAAGTCTGGCTGAGATGGGGTGTAGGATAGGGGAGCAGTACTCTGGATCTGTATTAGGGTGTACTGACCTATTGCCAGTCTTGCTTCAGGTGGTAGTAGGTGCCTCACATGGTAGCAAGTACCCAACCTCTGATTCACCCTTTTCATGAAAAGTCCCACATGAGAAGTGAAGGTGAGTGAGGGGTCCAGGGTGACCCTTAGGTATTTTATGTTTTCCACCTGTTCCAGAGTGGATCTGTCCCAAGTTAGAATGTTCAAAGAGAGCGTGGAGGCATCTGAGCTCCTCCCCAGCCTTTGGCTTGAGCCAAATAGCATGGCTTTAGTTTTTTTCACATTAGCTACCAGTCTGTGCTGCGTGAACCATTTTTCAGTGGATGTCAACTCCCTAGATAGCTGCTGGGACAGCTTGTCAGTGGATCTGTCACTACAGAAAAGCACAAGGTCATCAGCATACATAACTCTATTGTTAAAAGAGGTTTCAAGTAGCAGTGGATTCACAAAGAACGAGTACAGTAATGGTCCTAGAATGGATCCCTGCTGGACACCCCTAAGAACCTGAAGAAGATAAGACAGCACTCCTCCAGTCCTTACTGACTGGGTTCTATCAGATAAGTAGTTCCTGACCCAAGATTCTGTGCCTAATGAGAAGCCCGGCACAGAGAGCTCCCTGAGTAGCATGCCATGATCCACCATATCAAACGCCTTTGAGAGATTGATGAATATGGCACTAGTGAGGTTCCTTTGTCTGCCTCTCTGAGTATATGATCAGTAAATTGCGTTAAGGCTGTTGTGGTGCTGAAACCCTTTCTGAAGTCATGTTGCAGCTGGGATAACTTGTTATTTGCTGTAAGATGGTCTGTTATTTGCCTGAAAACTACGTTCTTCAGTATTTTGCTCATGTGTGACAGTATAAAGACAGGTCTGTAATTCTCAGATAGGTTCATCTCACCTGATTTAAAAATCAGTACTACCCTGGACTCTTTCCAAAGTGTCAGCATGGTTGTAGCGGTCAGGGATAGGTTGGCAGTGTATTCAAGTGGCTTGTTTATAAGAACTGGAGCCAGTTTGAGGAACTGGGGGCATAGACCATCACTTCCCACACTTCCCATATTTGGTAGCACCCTTAAACGCTTGAGGACCTGTTTTTGATGTGATTTTGAAGTGAAATGTTGGGCTATTCTGACTCTGTTCTTCCTGACTTAGGGGTGAGGTGTCCCTGTCCATCAGAGAAAGGAGGGTCAGATATTGTTCAAGGTTACAGAATTTGTTATTAAGGACACCGGCGACTATCAACGGGTCTGTAACCAGTCCAGAGTCTGAGATTAGCTGAATATCATTTTTTGAGGGTGCCTATTTTATTAAGGAGTTCACTGAGTTGCAGAAATTACGGGGGTCACCCAGGTGCCGTGCCTGTTGCCCCTTGAAGAAGGTGGCTTTGAGCTGTTTCATTTTGTACTCACATTAGTTTCTCAGCCTCTTGTAGCTGTTCCAGTTCCCTGCCTTGGGGCCTACCTGATAAGCATACCAGGCTTTATCCCTGGTTTTCATTTGGGCCAGTAAATTTTTATCGATCCACTTTGTATTACCCCCCCGATCCACCATGTAGTTAGGAGGCAGTGCTTCTCCTGCACTAACGATAGTGCTGCTACCAGGAAACCTAGGGCTGCATCAACAGATGTGAGTAGAGGGTTGACCAGCGTATACCCTTCAAGTCTTTCCTTAGTGCATTTAGGTTGACACCAGCAAAGTTCCTGAAAGTAATGAGTTTGTGGGGTAGGCTGTCCCAGTGACAGGACCAATTACAATAGGTAGGGGAATGATCACTTATTGAGTCAGGTGGTACCCCTATAGACACAATTTTGTCCTCCCTGTTCATCATGATCCAATCCAGAGGTGAGTGGTTTTGTGATTTGGAGTTTATTCATGTGGGGGGGGTCTATCAACTGGGTCAGATTTACCTTATTGAGGAGTTCTGCATACTCTTGGCTTTTACTGCCCAGCCAGTTCAAATTGAGATTCCCCACTATCACTAAGTCCCTGGCAGGGGATAAGCCCCCAAACTCACTAGTAAGTGTTTTTAGTTCACCAATTCCTCCCATAGTTGGCTTATAAGCACAGGCCACATAGATTGTCTTGGCTGATCCAATAACTAGTTCAATTATGAGTTATTCAGTGGTAGAATCACTCACCTTACTGGCTGAGATTATTGATCCAGTGAGCTTGTCATTAACATAAATAAGAACCCCGCCTTTCTTATTCCCTGGTCTGTCATTTCAGAATAGGGAGCAACCATTTAGTCTGCACAGGGAGTCTGGACAGTGTGGTTTCAGCCATATCTCAGTGATGCCCAGGACATCAGGTTTGTGAACATCCACCCAAGCCTCAACTTCCTGCATTTTAGGTAGTAAACTCCCTGCATTTATGTGTGCTATCTTTACACCTTTGTTGCAAGTCCATGGGAAGCTGACCTGCAAACTGGGGGGTCAGTTTGGGCCCGGGTTCTGTTCTATATCCCTGCTCATCAGCAGCAGTGCCCTAAGGTGCATGAGGATCCATGCTCTATTTATGGTAGACCACACTCTTGGGAATGTTCTGTTAATTAGATAGAAACCTATCCCTCAATGCTCCTGTTTACTCAGTAGAGCGAAGGCCAACAGAGGGTGAGCCAATAAGGTTGGGTAATCTGCTTGTGGAAAGCCACATATTGCAGAGGAGGAATGCTTGTTCAATGTGTATTGGCCAGAGCTGAGGACAGTGACACACAGATCACATGCTAGTAGCTGCAGTACCATACAGAGTGCCATGCCAGTGGGCATAGCTGCCCAGTTCATTGTTAGAGCAGATTCTGTGAAGACAACACCAGAAACCACCAATAGATGGAGCACCAGCCTTGAAATTTGCTAACTCACTCTTGTAGGGGCACAGACTGGTCCAAGAAGCCAGGTCTGTGCAAATCCTGACTCATTTAGTCACTACACATTAACTTAATGATTAATGCCACACCAGGAAACATAGAAACTTAGAAACATAGAATTTGACGGCAGATAAGGACCGCTTGGCCCACCCAGTCTGCCCATTTCCCTGCCTACTGGATAAGCTGCAGATCCTAGTTAACCAGCAGCCTACTTTTTCCTACCCCCATCCCCTAGAATTGCCTTATGACTGTCCCATGCATGCTTGAATTCCACCACTGTTTTTGACTCCACGACCTCCTCTGGAAGGCCGTTCCATGCATCCACAACCCTCTCTGTGAAAAAATACTTCCTTAAATTACCTCTGAGCCGCCCCCTCTATCTTCAAATTGTGCCCCCTTGTTCTTGCACACCTCTTTTTTTGAAAGATGCTTCCCTCTTGGACTTTGTTGATTCCCTTGAGGTACTTGAAAGTTTCTATCATGTCCCCCCTCTCCCTCCTTTCCTCGAGGCTATACATATAGCTTCTTTAGTCTCTCTTCATATGTCTTCCAGTGCAGACCCTGCACCATTTTAGTGCCCTCCTCTGGACAGCTTCCATCCTGTCTATGTCTTTGCGAAGACTGGGTCTCCAGAACTGCACGCAGTACTCCAGATGGGGTCTGACCAGCTGTCTGTACAGAGGGATAATAACTTCCTGATTTCTACTGGTGATGCCTCTCCCTATGCATCCCAATATCCCCCCAGCCCTCATTGCTGCCCTCTCACATTGCTTGCCCACCTTTAGGTCATCTGATATGACTACCCCCAGGTCCCTTTCCATTTTTGTTGTTGTTAGTATCTCACCCCCTATTGTGTACTCTTCCCCTGGGTTTTTGTTTCCCAGGTGCATTACCTTGCACTTCTTAGCATTGAATCCAAGCTGCCATACATTTGACCATTCTTCTAACCTTGCAAGTCCCTTTTCATCCTTTCCACCCCACCTTGTGCATCAGCTCTGTTGCAGATCTTTGTGTCATCTGCAAAGAGACATGCTTTTCTTCCAGTCCCTCTGCAATGCCATATAAAGACATTGAAGAGGACTAGTCTAATACTGAACCCTGCGGTACCCCACTAGTAACCCCCCTTTCTTCAGAGTGGACTCCATTTACTATTACTCTCTGTGTCCTATTTTCCAGCCAATTTTTTAACCGGGCTGTTATCTTGGGACCCACTCCCAGGCTAGCTGACTTGTATATTACTCTTTTGTGTGGGACTGTGTCAAATGCCTTGCTAAAGTCTAGGTAGGCCATGTCCACAGCCCCTCCCTGATCTACTACTTTGGTCACCCTTTCAAAGAAATCTATCAGATTTGTCTGGCATGACCTTCCTGCTGAGAATCCATGCTGCCTTGGGTCCTGTGCCCCTCTGGCCTCTAGATACTCGACAATTCTTTCCTTCAGAAGTGATTCCATCATTTTCCCTACCACTGAGGTTAAACTAACAGGTCTGTAGTTTCCTGCTTCTGCCTTGCTCCCACTTTTGTGAAGGGAATCACATCTGCCCTCCTCCAGTCCTCGGTACCACCCCATCCTCCCATGATTTGTTAAACAGGGTAGTCAGTGGTGTCACTAATTCTACCCTTAGTTCTTTTTAAATTCTGGGATGAATCCATCAGGCCCCATTGCTTTGTCCACCTTCAGTTTTAAGAGTTCTTTCAGAACCCTTTCTTCTGTAAATGGGCTGGTATCAACTTCTGTATCCAGTGTGTTTCTACTGTTTGTTCTAGGTACCCCCTTCCTTTGTAAATACTGAGCAAAATATTTGTTTAGTATCTCTGCCTTTTACAGTCTCCCTCTGTCCACCCTCCCCCTTATAGCCTCACTATCCCTCCCTTGGTCTTCCTTGCTCCCTGATGTACCTATAAAGGTTTTATCCCTTCTTAACTGAGTTGGCTATCTTTTCCTCGTTTGGGCCTTTGCTGTTCTGACTGCCTTCCCAGCCTTTTGCTTTAACTGATACAGTTCTCTGTCCTGCTCCTTCTGCGATTCCTTGTACTTCCTGAAAGCTTTCTTTTCTCTTGAACCTTCACTGCCACTTCCTTTGAGAACCATAGTGGTTTCTTACATCGTTAGTTTTGTTTATTTGCTTCACACAAAGGCTTGTTGCCTCTGTGATGGCAGTTTTATTATTCCCCATTGTTCTTCCACCCTCCTTCCTGCCCATGTGCTAGTGCATTCCTTAGGCACTTACCCATTTTAGCAAAGTCAGCCTCCTAAAGTCCAGTACCTTTGCCTTTGTGGCTTGACTCTATTGCTGTGTTTATTGTGAACCATACTGTTCAATGGTCGCTAGTTCCCAGATGGCTACCCACTTCTACATCTGTGATCCTCTCTTCATCTCCATTTGAGAGAACCAGGTCTAAGATTGCTCCCTCTTGGTGGGGTCAATACTAGTTGTCTAAGGCATGCCCCTGTAGGGCATCTAGAATAACCCCACTCTTGAAGTGGCTGTGGCAACTGCACTCCAGTTAACATCTGGCATATTCAGATCACCCATCAGCAATATCTCCCTTTTTGCCATACTAAGTATACTTTCTATCATTTCCTTGTCCATTTCCTCCCCTGAGAAGAGGTCTGTATCTAACCCTATGCGGATTGTGGTGCCATTGCGGTCTCCAAATTACCCACAGTGCTTCTTCTCCTCCTCCCTGTTTTCTCTTTTGTTCTGTTACTTTGATTCCTTCCCTTATGTAAAGAGCTACTCCTCCTCCTCTTTTACCCTATCTGTCTCTCCTGTAGATAGTGTATCCTGGTATGTTTACATCCCAGTCATGGTTTTGTGCGAACCATGTTTCTGTGACTGCCACGATATCCAGATGTTCCTTCTCCATCAAGGCCACTAATTCAGGAAGCTTGTTACTCAGACTACGTGCATTGGTACTCATTGCTTTCCATTTTTGAATGGCTTTACTTTCTGTTGCAGCATCCTGGACACCTCAAAAAGTCTGCCTATGTGTAGTCGTTTCAGGGGGTGACAAGGCTACATTGGATGTTGAAGTATTTAACTAAAGTTAAAAGCCCAGACTGTAATTACACCACTCCTAATGGAGACCAGTGACAGTATGCAGTCATAGAAATCCTCCAGGAGTCGGCTGTGACAGTATCATAACCTAATTTGCAAAAAGAAAAAGTAGAGTTACAGGATCCTATATTTTAGTACCTAGCAAAAATAGGAAGAAGAGCTACGAGATCCTATTTTTAAGTAAAGCAGTGGTCCTCTGGGACGAGATCCTGTAACCTATTTGAAGCAACCAGTAACATCCAACTGCAGGACAGATAGTTGTCGAGCTGAGATGCCGAGGAATGACCTCTAGTGGCTGTCTCTTAAAACCTGCTAATGAGAAACTTAGCTGATTGTTAAAAATCTTGTGCTAGTCCAGCCTATTTAAAGAGAGTCAGCCAAGGGTGGAAGTGGGGGTGGGCGGGCTGGGGTAGCCACTGAGCTGCGGTGGCAGGAACAGCAGAGTACTGAGTCAGTCAGTGAACTGAACGCGGCAGTTGCAGCAGGGTTTTTCTTTCTGAAATCCCATACCTGAAGGCTTCAAGCTGTGCTCCGGTGGTGGCTCGAGGGGAGGGCAAGTGGTCCCGATGGCCCTCGACCCTGAAACAAAATGAAGAGAATTTATATTAGGAGCTGCCACCCGCCAGGTTACAAGCTAGCTGGTAGGGGATAGATTGAGGGGGAGGGGAGAGGGGCTGAGCTGCTAAAAATGTGCTGAGCTGCTGGGCTTAGCCCTGGGAGGAAATTAATCAGCAGGGATAGTCTCTTTAGCAACTAAAGCACTACTTTAGTGAGAATATTTTTTTTAACTTAATTTTTATTATTTTTCTATATTCCATTCCAGTATACAATTAACTTCATTACATCCAGATATAGAAATGACATACCATCGTTTAAAAAGTGAAAATAGAAGTCCATACTGCCATAGTCCTATTTCCTGATAAACACATTTCTGTCCACTCCATACAAGTAGTAATCTATTGTCATATATTTCAAAGTCTTTTATACAGGTTTAGCTTTACATTTGGATTTATATTATAGGTTAGATCGAGTAATGGAATCTGCTTTTATTGGACTTTTACTCTACAATGTTCTCCATCTTTCTCCTCTGTAACATACTCTCCTACAACATATATTTTCTCTGGACTCACTTTTCTTGGCAGTCTTACCATCAATCTGTTCTAATAAACTAATATAAACTTCAGACCATCCAACCGGTTATCTTGTGTCTTTTCTATTTCAAACTCTACCTTCTACCCTTAAAAATTAATACAGACAGTATTTAGTTGACTTAGAACTGAACCAGGGCAAGAGGAAGGGTTAGGGCAGGGAAAGAGGAAAGGTATTAGGAAGGGAAGGAAAGGAAAGAGAGAAAAAAAGGGAGGGAAAGAAGGGGTAGTTGGCTCCTCCGTCTTAGTTTGGGGAATTGGTATAAACTTAATATTGTTCCCCAACTTTATTCCTAGGAACAGCTAAAACTATCAGCCAAGAAGAGTCTCAGCTAGAGTGATAAACACTGAAATAGATTAGAGTTAAATGAAGTAACATCAAACAAATTAAAAACAATACAAAATAAAATGCGGTCTTGCAGGCTGGTGATAGGGGGTATGGGGGGCTATCCCCTTGCTTCCCTCAGTCTAGTGGCTTATCCAGCCTATTTCAGCAGGAACTGGTCCAGCACTGGGGTGCCTTTTTAGCCTTTACATACTCATAGAATGGGAGCCACCTGGAGTTAAATTGGTCTGTTCGGAGTCTGAGTATGGCCGTAAGAGCCTCCAAGTTTTTGATATTTTTTACATTCAACCACCACCCTGAATAAGTAATTTTCCCCGGAAATAGCCAGTTTTGCATGATAGTTTTGGAAGCTGCAGCTATTAGTATATAAAATAGGTATCTTTGGGCTTTTGTACTGACTCCAAGGGGAGTCAAAGTATCACGTGGGGAAACTCTGGCAGATTCTCCAGCTGCAGTATCTCTTTGATAGCCTTAGTGCTTTCTGCCCAGAAATCCTTAAGCTTGGGACAACTCCAAAATATGTGGAACTGAGATCTCACCACTGAGCATCCCCTCCAACACTTGTTAGTTCGAGAGGCCCCATATTTTGATGAGACAGGTGATAAAAAATCGTGTTGAGACTTTCCACCTAAACTCTCTCCATACAGGGGAGTTAGTTGTTTTATGTATACCTTGCCAGATAAGAGACCATTCCCTATCAGAAAGTTGGCTTTCATATTCATTTTGCCATTTTTGTTCCACCGCTTGAATGTGTAGAGTCCCTGATCCTTCTTGTAATGTTTGTTGTATATATGTGATAATTTACTTGGAGTCGTCCAAGCAGCTTTTCTGATATATATGTCTCAATGGTGGTGCCAGATCACTTTGTATAGCATTAATTCCAGTTGCATTAAATATAAAGTGTCTACATTGCAGATATCTCAAAAATTCTTTATGTGAGAGCCCAAATTCTTCCTGAAGAGATGCAAATGTTTTAACTCCCTCATTATTAACCATCTGGTATAGATATTTAAGTCCTTTATCCGGCCAACTATTCCAACATCGGTCTTTATGTGTTGCTGGGAACTGTGGTAGGTATTTTAGAGGAATGTATTTCCATGTGGGTGAAAAAATCTCCCACCACTGCCTGACTCTGAGCCAGATCCTAAAGGTGTTTTTTGTACAGACATTGTTTAAAATGTTCAGGTTACTTTAGTGAGAATAATCACTACTTTTTGCAATAACAGAAAAGCTTCTACAACTTGTAGCAATAAAAGAACAATTTCTAATTTTTTTCAAAAGGAAAGGTACAGAAACCCTCCTAGCATTGAGCAATTATATATATATATATATATATATATATATATATATATATATATGTATATATGTATACACACACACACACACAGACACACAGACAGATGAATAAATAACTAGATCGAAATCCTTTGTTAATGCACTAATTATGGTTAAACTGACAAAAGCAGGGAAATGTGGCATTAGGGTTGCCAACCCTAGCACTCCACCCCCACCCTGCAGGCAGCAACAGGAAAAACCATTGTAATTTGACCTCTCCTGTGTCTTCATAAATCAGGCATGGCGTGTACCTTTAGGTTGTCAACAGCAAAGAACAGTGATTTTTGTTTTACTTTTTTCTCTATCTGGATCTTAGAATCCACACTTCTTACTAGAACAAAATGTCTCACGTCAATCGATCTATCCCCCAAGACCATTCATGCAAAATTTTGTGCAGATCTCCTGAATGGTTGTAAAGATACTGTATCAAAGTACAGACTTTGGGATTTAACATAGAAACCCCTACTTAACCCTAATTATATTGAGGGCAGTTTTAAAAATTTCAACAAAGGAGATCTGACACAACAGATACCATAAGGCATTCTACATGCACTGGGCAGCCACAGAAAATGCCCTTTCAGCCAAAGATTTCAAACTGGCATAGGAAACCACCAGCAGATTCTCCCCTACCAAGCACTATAATATCTAGGGTTGGGAAATCACTTTAGTGTTAAACCCCCATAGTTGCACCTTAATAACTTTACCCTCATTCATCCAATTTTTTTCCAAAATTTGGAGGCATGCAGTCTGGCCAAGGGTCTCTGGATCCTGAAAACTTATGTCACTCAATTCAAGGGAGGCAAAGTTACAGAGGTACAGAATTGCTAAAATATACCATTTTTAAGCCTTTTTTTTTGCTCACTTGTAATTAAAATCTGTAACTAAAACTTTTTTTAAACCTGACTTTTTACAGGTTTAGTAGAGTCTGACCCACAGTACTCGCTTTTGCAAGTGAGCATGCTCAGTTCAAAATACGTATATTCTAAGGAAAGCTGGAATTTTGTTTTAACAGTTTGATCGAAACTGAAGTCCATAACCCTGCTTTCATCAGCCACAGCTGATGCAAGCAGTGTGAAAGAAATGACTTTTGATCACACTGCAAATGGCTTCTGCTATCATTAGAACACTCCCCTTCCTCCTGACCTCTTATATAAAATGGCCCACTGCTGGCCAGTCCTGTCAGCTTGTATCCCCTTCCTCTGCAGCCACTCATATTATTTGAAATAGCCATCAGATGCCCAACTCCACCAGCCAGCTGGTATCCCCCTTCCTCCTGAACCATACTTACATTATTTAAAATAGCCATCAGATGCCCAATCCCACCAGCAGGCCAGTACCCCCCTTCCTTCTAAACCATGTCTTGTAGTATTTAAAATGACTGGTGAGTGCCCAATCTTGCCAGCCACTATCCACCCTCCCTTCTGACACTTCTTAAGAGCCTAAACCCCAGTGGTGATATCCCTGATATTTATATATAAATTGTAAACTAACAGCAGGTTCAGCTCAATCCTGCTGCTGGTACCCCCTCCAAACCCAGCTTATAGTAAAGTATACAGGTGGCATGTGTTGATTCATGCTGCTGGTAGTGTTCTCCCCCCTTTCCCATTGCCTCAACATCAGGAAGCCCAACCCCCAGTGCCACCAACAGTGTCATCATCCACTATTGTATATGCAACACCAGGGTGCCCACCCCAGGTGTCACCAGAGTTCTCTGACAGTGGGGTGCCCAATCCCCAGTGTCAGTGCAGTCCTTTGCTGTGGAAAAAAAGTCCCACTTTTTTTTACCTGTAAAGCAGAAAATTGTCTACCAATGTCTTTTGCATATGTACAGTATGTTTTATTTTCCTCCCACTTACCTATATTAGTCCCAAATGCCATAAATCCACTCCTTGCTCAGACCAGAGACATGTCTATTTGCTTGGGATCCCAACTGTGAACCGAGTGAAATAAGGTAAGTGCAATCAATATGTTTTCAATGCATTTTGAACTTACTCATAACTTGATCATTTTTAAAAAATATTTTTGCTCCAAATGTTCATCATGACCTTTATGGGACCCCACCTTATGAACAAGATAGGTGAAATTTTTCAAATCAGTGCCGAAAGGTGATATTGCAGTTGCTCCACAAAGTCCCCTTTTGGGTGGGATTTGAAAAATTTCACCTACCAGGTTCATGTGGGTGGGGGAGGGGGGCTAAGAATACAATGTTAACACTTTGGTGCAAAAATACATTACTGCAACCAAGTTTTGAGTGAATGTTTGGATGTCTAAATCTTCACTCATAACTTTTGCAATTTTTAATATTTGAACCCCAGATTTTCACATTCCTACCTCAAAATGACATTTTAGCCTGTACTTTGTCAATGACACCTGTCACATTCTGGAGGGTCATAAAACACTTCATTGAAAATTTGGGCTGAAAATGCAAAAAAACATTATGAAGAAATGTTGTGTTCAGGGCCAGCCATTGGCCCAGTGGGTAGTGCGTTGTGATCATGTGCAAGTTAGCTGAGTTCAGAGGTGATTTCAGGGAGCCAGCTAGATGGGCAGAGGCTAAGGGGACAGGGGAGCCATGTGGCATCACTCCCAGCCTGGAGAGGGATGGTGCAGTGGTGGCCACATAGGTAACAAGTAACTATTTAGTGAGGAGAAGTCTTTTGACATACTGCCCAGAGGGCCCTGAACCTCTGCATCCACAGCCAGCTGGACTCTAGGCCCTGTGCATGTGTAGCCACATGTAAGTGCACTTCCACAGCCCCCAAGACAGCCTCACAGATTCTTTGTATTCATAGCTGCACTTCCACAAGCAGACAAACTCTTCCCTGAGAGCAGGGTTTAGAGAGTCCTGCATGACTACATCTGTTTACGCAGGTCCCAAAGGGAGCTATGGGAATGAGGATACAATGTCACTATCACAAAAAGAAAGGAAATTCATTGCAAAAAGTTCTGTTAATGCACACATTAGGGTTGAAGAGAGCAAAATGACAAAGTAAGGAAATGAAAACTATTAGGGTTTGGAATCTTGGGAGACTTGGCAAATTGTTGATGGTGTGTTTCTTTGTGGTTATCAACCCTAATGGTCACCCCCTCTCCTGAACAAACAAACATGATCTCTTGCTTGTCCTGTGTGAAGAAAGCTACAACTGATTCTGTTGGATTCATGTGGCAAGACATACTTCTCTACCTCCAAAGAGTATATGCTTATGAGGCATTGGATAAGAGCTGTACATTGTGCCTCAGACAGGAAGCAACAGGCAGGGGGTTGGGGTGGGCATTAGGGATGACAACCCCAATGAACACCACACCACCAATTCATCAATATTCTTGAGACTTCAAATGTTAATGGTTTTCATTTCCTTACTTTGTCCACTTTGCACTCTTTAACCATAATGTGCACTTTAATGTAGGTTTTTTTTTGCTATGAAGATCTATCAGAGTGTGATGAGGATGAGGATGGGGATGGTGGGTGTTCAGTTGGTGGGCTGGGGAACAGTGGCTTTGGCAGTGATCAGGTGGGGGTTAACATTAAACTGACAGGGGTGGGCTTCAGTCCATTTACACAATACCATTTTGGGTGAGGGAAGGGATCCACTAGACTACCAGGAAAGGGCTTTAGTACAATTCCACAGTACTAAAAGGGACTGGGTGGGAAATTTGGATCCACTAGACAATGAGGGAATGGCTTTTATACAGTTCCACAATACCAACAGTGATCAGCTGAGGGAGGAGTCCACTAGACTGGCAGGGAAGTGCTTTAGTACCATTTCACAATACCAACTGGGATCAGGTAAGGAAAGGGGAGTGTGTTAGACTGCCAGAGCTGGCATAGGCAGGTAGAGCTCTGGTGTGGGGGCTGCCAAGGCACTGTACAATGCCTCTGTGCATTTGTGCATGGATGCATTCTGAGGAGCCACTAATGGCCACATAATGACTTGCAAATGGTTCCTTGGCATCATGCATGCCATACAGTATGTGGTCAGTAGCATACCAACCACTAGCTATTGCTCTTAGAAATGATAGCACTATTCCATTTAGGACAGGTTCTCTCCCTTTGCTCTTGGGAGCCTGTTGTCATAAGGAGACTATGGTAATGATGGACATATGCACTAAGCATGGTGCTTGAACAGTTGGGTCCCAACTACATAAAATGCCTCCTGCTCCCATATATCCCCAATCAGCTATTCTGCTTGGTAGGGGAGAATCTGCTGGTGGTTCTCTATGCCTGTTTGAAATCTTTGGGTGAAATGATCTTTTCTGTGCCTGCCTGTGCATGTAGAATGCCTTATGAAATCTGCTGTGTTGATCTTCTTTGTTGAAATTTTTAAAAGGGCTAACAGCCATCATTTTTCCCTTGCATTTGAGTGTGCATTTTAAATATCTTATGTATGGGAGGGATTCCACTGTGATTGTTATTTCATTTCATAAATGTTCTAAATGTTTTTGGTTGGTTATTTTTTAATGCTTCGTTGGAGAGAGAATGATGAATACTAGGGCTGTGGGGGATGTGGAATTCTGCTGGTGGAATAACCACAGAATATCCCTTCCGCAGTGGAATTTCCATCAGAGTTTTGTGGTTTATTCCACTGAATTCCATTGGTTTGTCATTGGTGGAAACCATATTCTGTGGAACCACATTATTTTGTGGGGAATCATGCCACTCAGAATAATATGTAATTTGGGTGGAATCAAGTGGGTGAATTTAAATTAAAATGCACCCACATGATTCCTAATAGCCAGAAAACATCTACCTGGGTGGTCATAGGATATCCTGATTGCCAGAAGTTTATTTCTAACATACAGCATTTGTCCATAGTGCTCCATGGAATATTGTTCTGCAGTTCATCATTACCATGGAATAATATTCCACCACACATTTTTGAGGAAGCTTTCAAAAGCGCTGGAATATTATTTCACGGATATTCAACTCAAACCATGGAATGCAGTGTTCTGTGGAATTCTAGTCCATGGTTCCTGCACATTATTGTGCAGCAAACCTTACTGATTGAGAATGAGTTTTAGGAGACAGTCAGAGAAAGCAATTTTTTTTGAGGTCAGGAAGATCCTTTATAAAATCAATTTTTGATTAAAATAGCTAGTCCAAAGGGTAGCACCAGCACTCCCAGGCATCTGTGTGATGTATTTTCCCCAGAAGAGACAAGTATTTAATTTGGGGAGATCACCAACAAGGTGACTGATCTTTTTTAAGGCAGAATGCTGTGACTACCCCATGAGGGAAAGAATTTGGGCTGCAATTGCCATGAAGGTTACCAGAAATGGAGAGTGGCTACAGAGGATGATCAAGCAGCTGAAGCATTGCCGAGATGACCTCCCAAATCCTGCCTTGCCAGAATGGATACCCTCTTTCACTCATTTTGCTTTAGACTGTCTCCCTCATACCCACTACTGCTCACTCTACTTTCACTCCCCTCTCTTGATGCCAGGTGCCCTTCCCATTGTGCCTCCTTTATATCCAAATTCTGGTTTGGTTCCCCTCCTTCATACTTTACATCATTACCATCCTCTCCACCTTCCTCCTCTTACTATCTTGGCAGTAATAGTTCCCATTCCCTTTCTGCTCCATCTTGGAAATCCACTGTTGGTCAATCTGCTTTCTCATATCACTTTCCTAAACTCTGGTCCTCCCTTTCCCTGTCATTTCACTTTGCTCCTTCTGCTTTCTCCATTAAGTGTTTTCTTGATGACTTTTCTATTCCCACCTGCAATTGTCAATGACCCTCTCCCTCTTGTCTTCCTTCCCCCACTAGTATTGTCCTAGCCACTTTGCTTCCCTCATCCCCAGGCTATACTCACATGAGTAGATTCCCTGCCTATCAAAACTCAGTTTTATCTACTGCATGTATCTGTTGTACTGATTTGCCTTACATTGTTTATGATTACGCTCCTCTGATATACTGTATTACTGTGTATGACTTCTATTTTTGTAATTTTGTTAATGCTACAGTATTCAGTTTTTCCACCTCTTGAGCCACCACTTTTCCTCACCCCAAGACGGATCTGGAAATGAGCTGTGCAGCTCAATATATCTTTCCTGGTGAAACTTGAAATAAGTAAACAAACAACAAACAGAGACTTAGCTGGGGGTGATTCCAGCCCAGTGCTGGAGGGTTCAATTACACTTAGGTACTCCATGGTATAGTACATTTCTCATGGAATGTGCACTAGTGGGTAGCATCTGTTTTTGATCTTGTTTGAAACTCACAGCATACCAAATGGATGAAGAATGATTTCTGCACTGTACCCGCTTTCTATGCAGTGGACCCAGGGCATACCAGGCTGCTGAAAGACTTCTGTGAGGACCTGGGCACAGTTTATATGGAGATTGTCGGGTGTTCCTGTGGGAAGGTGTTTTCCCTGTGGTATTGAAGAAGGCTGTGCTGAAGTCTTCCTGAATTTATGAATTCAGAATATTTCTTGCATGTCATCTGTCTGCATGACATGTTCTGTGCTCTGTCACAGGGCTTGCATGACCCATCTGTTGAAGTCCCCAAATGATTTCTGTGGGTTGTGAAGCAGAACATGAGGCAGGCAAATAAAAAAAACTGCTTCAGCATTGAGAAGGACTTTAAAATTATGCAAGCAGATATCAACTGAAGGACACTCAGCAGGAAATAATTCTGAAGCTGGATGTGCTGCTTGGCCAAGCTGTACCCACACCCACCATACTTGCAACATCACTGCCATCCCCTGGCTGACTAATTAATAATTGTAAATAGTTTCATTTTTTATTGTTGTGGTTCTTGTTGTTGCTTAATTTTTTTACAGTAAGCATAATTTTGGAGAAAACAAATAGTGTCTTCTTGTACTTAATCTGAGATCTGAGATCTGATGATTGTTTACTTGGGAACATAAGCAGGAGGCTGGTAAGGACAGAGGTCTGGGGTTATATTCTGTTTTAACTGAAATATTTGAATAGTTTTGTATGTGAAATTAGTTCTATGTGTTAAAAATTATTACCTTGAGTTAGAACTGTTACTTGGGCTGTAATATTGTAACTTTTGAGGCTTGGGAACACTTGTTTGGCAGTGATAATTAGAGTGAAATTTAAATGTGTTGTTTGCCTGGTGTTAGGGGGAAGGGACATTAACTGGAATTACCTTGTCTTTCATTGTTCACTTGGGAACATAAGCAGGAGGTTGGTAAGGACAGAGGTCTGGGGTTATATTCTGTTTTAACCGAAATATTTGAATAGTTTTGGATGTGAAATTAGTTCTATGTGTTAAAAATTATTACCTTGAGTTAGAACTGTTACTTAGGCTGTAATATTGTAACTTTTGAGGCTTGGGAACACTTGTTTGGCAGTGATAATTAGAGTGAAATTTAAATGTGTTGTTTCTTAAATACTGAAAAGCCACTGGGGGTTGGGATTGAAGGGCTGAGTATTTCTGTTTGGGACTGAAAGTCAAAGCAACAGGAACTGGTGGGCCTGTGACATCATACGGTACCTGATATCTGCATACACACACTGTTAGTGGAACTGGACACTCACTGGACTGTATGTGTTTGTGAGACTTGGGAACTTTATTGGTGGGGTTGAAATTGGGTTTGTAAATAACTGCAGTCAGTATAGAGAGAAACTGTATTCCAGGGGAAAGGGACTGAGAAAAAGGGGTGTGCCATTATAAACAGAGGGGGATAAACAGGGTGGCCATATTCCACCATGGCAGGCATCTTCGGAAGGGTTGTAGGCTGCACAGGCTGTGGGATGGCAATAATTCTCAATTGGGCCTGGAGAGAGGAGGCTGCCCACTCTGTAGACAGCTATCTTGTATCAGGAGTGAGGTATATTGGTTAAGGAGTAAGCTGGGGGAGCTGCGGGGGTGTCCAAGGATAAGGGGCGTGGATATGGGCAGCAGAAGGGTGGGGCTGAGGGGAGGCTGGGGCAATGCTCTGAAATTACAGGATGTTATGTTACAGCAAGCAGGAGAGGGGATGTTAGGGACAGAGGATCCTTAGATAGGGATGTTGACACTAAGGGGAAAGCGTACAGGGTGAACATTCTGAATACAAAGAGAGTGGAGGGGGAAGAGTCAGGAGGGGCTGTTGTGGGGAAGCCTAAAACAGCAGACTGTGGGAAGAGAGCTCCTAAGGTGAACAGAGCAAGAGGGGAAGAAGAGGGGCAGTTTAGAGATGCAGTCAGGTGAAACTCGGGTTACTTGATGGAGGCTGACATAGAGTGTCACAATAAATTTGAGCTACTAAGCAACTTAGAGGTGGAGGAAGGGGTTGGTGGAAATGAGGAAACTTATACAGAGGCCGGGGGGAGGGAGTTGGGAGGGAGTTGGATACCCATAGGGCATCACAGGCTGGCAATGGAAAGGACAGAAATAGTCCCAGAGGGAGAAGGGGAAACATAAATGTTAAGCAAATGGGGAGATGCAACATATTGCAGACATGAGGGAGGACAGCATGACTGGAGAGAAACTTGGAGACAAGGAGGTGGGAGAAGAGCCCCCCTTCAGCAGGGGGGGGTCAGTACCAAGGATGGGGCCCTAGCTAAAGGGGACCCACAGAGAGCCTCTGGAGGCAGGGGTACTATTACAAGGGGGGAGGATGGCAGTGTGGGGGAAGGGGAAACCATCGGGCCAGGGTAAATGGTTCTGATAAGAGAGGGTTAAAGGGGACACCTATTCAGAGGGGGCTTGAGTTAAGTGGGCAAAATAACGAGGGAGGCAGAAAGGGGAGGGTGACAAGGGGGTCTCTAATAAGGCAGAAAGACTCCCATGGAATTGAGATCATGAATAAAGTGGGATGGGGGGGTGAGAGGGCATAGTGGAGGTAACCATAAGGATGATGGCGGTATTAAGGTTCTGTTATTGGGAGACTCGATGATTAGGGGTATCCAGTGGGAGGGACAGGGGGTGGATGCCATAGCCAGGTGAAGGTAGTGAGTATCTCTGGGCTGACAGTGCACAGAGCAAAGTTCATGGTGTATGAAATGGTTAGGAATTGTGGAGGGAAACCGGATTTCCTGGTGCATTTGGGAACTAACGATCTAGAGGGAAATAGCGTTTTGGAAATCCAAGCAAGGTTCCAAGAACTTGCCAGAGTCTGTCGGGATAATGGATGCAACATTTCCTTTTCAGAGATATTGCCAGTACCAAAGACCTCAGTGGAGAAAAAAATGAAGCTCACAGAGGTTAATGACTGGCTCAGGAAGTGGGGTGAAGAGAGTGGGTTGGGGGTGTTAGGGAACTGGAAAGGAGTTTGGGAGGATAAGGGACTATATGCCAAGGACAGGCTTCATCTTGCCCCATTAGGGAAGGAAGTCCTTAAACAGGGGATGGCTGACTACATTCAAGAAAGGTGGGATTTACACTTGTGAGTGGGAGAAGGGATAAGGGAGGGACTGACCAGAAGCCCTCTCCTCCACATGAGGGGAGTAGCCTTCAAGCCCAAGGGGGGAGGGGGAAACAGACTGGGGGTGGAGGTTTCAGGAGGAGCAGAGGGAGGATGGAAGTATAAGGAATCTGGGTGGGGTTCGACAAAGAGGATCAGGGATAAGGGTGGGGGTTGGTGTTAGTAAATGCCAGGCTTGGGAAACAAGTTGCCAGAGTTCCAGGCCATGCTGTTCGAGGGGGGATGGTCGAGCGGTCACGGAGTGGGCCAACAAAACCATGACTGGGACCTAAACGTGAGGGGGTACACTATGCTTAGGAAGGATAGAAAGGAGGGCACAGGGGGTGGAATGGCTATGTTCATTAGAGATGACATAGAAATTGCTAGGATAGAAGAGGCAGAGGGAAATGTGGAGGCCTTTTGGGTCACCTTACGATCCCCAGCAGGAGATAAGGTCAAGCTGGGTGTAGTATATAGGCCCCCTGGGATGAGTGATGTTTTAGAGGATGGTTTACTGGACAACATCATTGCCCAGTGTGGACCAAAAGGGGAAGGAGTGGTGTTGATGGGGGACCTTAATATGCCAGGTACAAACTGGGGAACCATGTCCTCTAAGGTGGCCAAGGAGCAGAGGCTGCTGGATGGCTTCCAGGATGTGTTCTTAACACAGCATGCGATGGAGCCACAAGGGAGGGGCATGTCCTGGACGTGGTTCTGGCAGATGGGGATCTGGTAAGGGACCTGGTTGTACAGGACCCCCTGACTGGGGCGACCACAATACTCTCTGGTTTCAAATAAGCTTGGGGGGAAGGGGGATGAGATCTAGGACACTGACAGTGGACTTCAGGGGGGCAGACTTTGTGGGCATGGGAAATATTCTCAAGGATCACTTGAAGGGGGATTACATCAATGACAAGTGTGGAAGGGAGATGGGAGGTCATAAAACGGGGACTTCATGAGGCAGTCAGGATATGAAACATAAGGGAGCAAGGTCACATAAACCATGCTGGTGGTCCAGTGAGGTATAGGTAGCGGTCAGAGGAAAGAAGGCGGCCTACAAAAAATATAAAACAACTAGAGGGGATAGGGATAAGGAAATGTACCATCTTGCACCTAGAAAAGTCACCCGGATGGTGAGGGGAGCAAAGTCCAGTAAAGAGCAGTGGCTGGCACAGGGGATACATAGAGGGGAAAAGGGGTTCTTCCGGTACATTGGGGAGCAGAGAAAAACTAAGGGCCATCTCAGCAGATTGAGATCAGAAGGAGGGTGGGTGGAAGAGGCGAGGGACCAGGCAGAGGTATTTAACAAGTACTTTGCCTCTGTGTTCACTATGGAGGGGGATGGGATATCTAAAAAGCAAGGCATGAAGAGGATAGAAGCGGCAGTGAGTGGGATCAGGGGAGCAACAGAAATGGAGCAAGAGGGAGGGAGAGGTACCCCAGGGGTGTCACATCTGGATAAGGATAAAAAGGCCAGTAAGGTGGAGGGGACGGATGATGCTATCTCTGCCAAAAGGGTGTGGTCAGCCCTCAAGACCCTAAAGAAAGACAAATCTCCTGGGCCGGATGGCATTCAACCGAGAGTACTATGGGAACTGGCGGACATACTGGCTGCACCCCTGGCGGAGCTCTTCAACAGGTCACTTGAGACAGGGAGGGTACCTAGGGATTGGCGAGAGGCACATGTGGTGCCAATCCATAAAGGGGGGTCGAGGGAAGTACCAGGTAACTATAGACCCATCAGTTTGACCTCGGTGGTGGGAAAATTAATGGAGAGTATACTAAAGGAACGATTGGGGGTGTACTTGGAGGAGGTGGGAGGTCTGGATAGTCAGCAACATGGGTTTGTGCCAGGTAGATCATGTCAAACCAATCTTGTGGAGTTCTACGAATGGGTAACATCAGAACTAGACAGGGGAAAGCCTGTGGATGTTTTATGCTTGGACTTCAGCAAGGTGTTTGACTCTGTCCCCCACAATGGTCTGGTGGAGAAACTGATGGGGTTAGGAGTAGGCCCTTTGATGGTCAGATGGATTGAAAACTTGCTAGCTGGATGCACCCAGAGAGTAGTGGTCTGTGGGGAGCTCTCGAATCCTAGAGAGGTTGGTAGTGGGGTACCGCAGGGCTCGGTCCTGGGTCCAATCCTGTTTAATGCACACATATTGGACATCAGGGAGGGTATAGGGTGTGAAATGAGTCTCTTAGCAGATGACTCCAAGATGGGAGCAGTAGTTGAGGGAGAAGAGGGGAGGTTGGCCCTGCAAGGGGACCTGGACACCCTGGAAAGCTGGGCTCACACATGGAAATTAAATTTCAATATCACCAAGTGCAAGGTGTTGCATCTTGGTGGAAAACCCTAACATAAGGTACACCCTGGGAGGGAGGCACTGGAGGCCTCAATAGGGAAAAAGGCCTAGGGGTCATGGTAGATGCATGTATGAATAACTCTGAGCAGTGCAGGAGAGCGGCTAGCAAGGCAAACAGAATGTTGGGATGCATCGTGGGGGATCACCTCTAGGAGCAAGGAAGTGATTCTGCGCTGTACAATGGACTGGTTAGACCACACCTTGAGTACTGTGTTCAGTACTGGAGACCACACTTGAAGAGGACATACAGCTCCTGGAGAGGGTACAGAGGAGGGCAACTAAGATGATATGAGAGCTAGGGATTTGAGCATGAGGACAGACTGAGGAGCTCTGCCTCTTTCATTGGAGGAGAGGAGAGATGGGAGGACATGATTGAGGTCTTCAAGTAGCTCAAGGGAATAAATAGGGTAAACATGGAGGGGATCTTTAGACTAAAGCAGGGAGGTATCGTCAGAGGGCATGGTTTGAAATTGGAAGGTGGAAGGGTGAGGCGGGAAAAGAGGAGGAGGTTTTTTACTGAGAGGGTGGTGGACCCTTGGAATGTACTACCTGGCGAGCTGGTTCAGAGATCCACAGTGGAGGGCTACAAGAGAGGGTGGGACAGACACAGAAAGTGGATGTATCAGATGATGGCCTGTCCCAGAGGGGTGGGGATGGATGATAGGGGTTTCTGGAGCACAAGGGATGGGAGGGCCTCGGCACCCAACTAAGGAGCTAAGGTTCGAGCAGACTCGATAGACCATAAGGCCTAATCTGCTGGCAAATAGTATGTTAGTATAATTATCATGGTGCTGCTATTGGAGGACCAGGAGTGATGGTGGGTGTTTTGGTTACACGACGCTGGGATTGCCAGTAAAATGGATTCCTGGTTATTGCCTTCATAATGTCCATTCAGTGCAATTTATGCCACAACATACCATTGCCCTAGGTTAGTGCTACATCATAGGCTCAATGAAGTGTTAACAAACACTTCTAAAGAGCAGATATAATTCTTAGCACATAAATTTGTAATAGTCATATTTTATATGACAGATAGGGTCAGTGTTTTCCATACATATATTGCCACATCCCATTGTCTGTGTGGTGGGTGAGTGCAGGTTTGTAATTTTACAGTAACTGGCATCGCATTAGTCAAACAGCAAACTGAACATTTTGAAATAGTAATGCAATTTCAACCCCATGAAAGAGGAAGCACAGGAGTATGGCACAGAAGCTGCAGCACAGTGGTTAACAAGTCACTTGGGTTTGATTCTTAGGGACAGTACCTCCCTTGAAAGTGGAGGAGAATGCACAGGAGTATGGCAGGAAGCAGAAGTAGCAACACCAGCCATCAGTACATTATGATTTTGTTTTCTGGGGCAGCAGAACTACATGGAGAAGGAGGCACAGGAGTACATGCCAGCTGCAGCAACAGGAACAGCAGCTATCAAATTGCTGTGCTTTAGTTCTTTGGGGCAGTAGAACTCCATGGAGGAGTCACAGGAATATGGGCAAGAAGCAGCAGCAACAGTGACTATCAGTACACTTTGGTTTGGTTCTTTGGGGCAGCAGCACTCCATTGAGAGTGCACAGAATATAGCCACAAGCAACAGCAGCTATCAGTTTGACTTGGTTTGGTTCTTTGGGGCAGCAGCATCCCATGGAGGAAGAGGAGGATGCACCAGAGTATGAGCCAGAAGCAGCAGCAGCAAAAGTGGCTATCAGTTCACTTTGGTTTGATTCTTTGAGGTAGTAGCACCCCAAGGAGGAGGAGGAGGTGCAGGAGTATGAGCCAGAAGCAGAAGCAGCACAAATGACTTTTGTATGTACATCTTCTTCAGTTCCTCTGCAGAGCATCACTGTCAGGAAGAGTCCAGCTGCAGTAAAAGGCATCAGTAGATTGTCAATCACTGTAGTGAAATCTGTATAGACAGTAAAAAAAACATTAAGTCACATGACAGCAAAGAAATTAAGTCTTCTTTTTTCTGACCTCTCAAGGTACAAATGACATTGGTCACCTGTGGAAGCCAACACAGACCAATAACAAAAAGTGCAACCTTCAGCAGCTAGATCCTCCAGATTGGATGGGCACAGACAGTGAGTGTGTGTAATGTCTTAATGGCATACTCATCCGTTACAAGATGTCTGCAGATCAGGAACTGTAGAACAAGAAAAAGTGGGAAAAAATGTGCCATGCTCACTGTGCATGGCTGCAACCTGGAGCCTTTGGACATCTATCTGAGTGTATATTTATTAATTTATTTACTTATTTAGTTATTTATTTTTTTGAAAAGTGGTGACTGAGAAAGGCACACTGAGGTGAGGCTCATTTCCAGGTGTGACCCGGGGGAAAGGATTGTAGGACATGCAGCAAACATAACACAGTACATTTCATGATACTGAACAAAGTGCAGATACAGTACAACATATAATGCTTCGGAGGCACAAAAACCTGGAACAGATTAAAGTGAAAAATTTCTGGTGAGCACACTTTGCCTATGCAAGTGCAAAATAATACAGAATAATGCCACAGAATAGGTCCAAAGACAAGCATAGCATTGCTCTAGAGATGTGTTGGATTAAGGAGAGCCAAACCTCTGTGCTACCAGTGTCACCAAGGAGGGCTTCCTATGGGAAACAAGTGCAAGGGAAGTGGGAGGAGTTTCAATTGGTGCCTGAGAGAGCCTGGGGAGGGAAAATAGTGGATGGAAGAGAGGACCAAGTTCCAGAGTGTTGGAAGTCGATAGGAGAAAGCAGATTGCCCTGCAGAGGAATGGGAATGAGGAGTGGAGAAGGTTTGCTGGTCCCTTGAGTGGAGGGGACATGGAGTAGGGAGACTGTAAAGAAGAGTGTAGAGAGGTAGGAGGGAAGGGAACCAAACCAGTATTTGGAAGTGAAGTTGTTCAGTGTGACTAGAGATGTGAAGGTAAAGGAAGGATGGATAGAGAGGAATAAAGGGAGCAGTGGTGCATACGAGGAGGGGAGTTTGTAACAAAGTGACAAAAGACTTTACAGAGGGTGTCCAGTCTGGCTAGGGAAGTGGAAGTGTGGTACTGTAGACCACATATGCATATTTGAAAACTGGTAGCACCATTTTGGGGACCAGCTCTTGGTGGACTAGCATGGCTAGGCAGTCTTTATTATGATGCACAGCACCCAGCTTAGGGCTGAGTTTTGCATGGATTGCATTGGTGTGGGCTGAAAAGGAAAGCTTGCTTTCAAGCCACATGCCAAGGTACTTGGAGGACTGTACCACTTTAAGAAGGAAGCCCTCCAGCATGGAGAAGACCAGAAGTCTTGACAGCCTGGCCAGTTACCAAAGGTCATAGACACCATTTTGTTTTTGTGTTGACCTAGAGATGGTTGAAATGGAACCAGCGCAAGATGCTGTAAAAATTCTACTACAGCAGGTCTTTCACAGATGCAGTAGAGGGACTGGAGATGAAAATGACTGTGCCATCTGCATAAAAGTGTATATGCATGTTGGCACAGATAGTGTGGAGGTCATTCAGGAAAATGTAGAAGAGGATGGGACCTAGGACAGAGCCCTAAGGGACCCCAGCCTGGATGTTAAGAGGTGGTGATAAGATGCTTCCAACCTGTACTGACTGTTGATTACCTGCTAGGTAGGAATGGAACCAGTCAACAGCAGAAGCTGAGAGGTCAACAAGGCTTAGCTTGTCCAGGAGGAGCAGGTGGGACACTTTGTCGAAGGCTTTGGCCAGATCAATGAAAATGGCAGCTGTGGTGTGACCCTGATCCATTCCTGAGAAGATGAAGTCAGTGACACGCAGCAGGGAGGAGACTGTGGGGTGCCAGACTGGAAGAGGGAAGAGGAAACTGGAAGATGTGAGGTAGTCTAGAGTAGACTAACTTCTCTAGCAGCTTAGCAAGTTGGGGGGGGAGATAGGAGGAAAGTTGCCAGGCAATGAGGAGGGGTCACCCCCTTTGTGAAGTGAAAAAACCATGGCAATCTTCCAGGACTGAGGATTGGAACAGATGGAGAATGAAAGGTTGAGCAGGTGAGTAAGTGGAAATACAATTTCAAGAGCTGAGAGGTGGAGGAGTTTAGGATCAAGTGTGTCAGGGCTGGACTTTGACTGGTTGGCTGGTTGAGAAAGGAAAAGGGCAAGCAGGATTTCCTGAGTAGTGTTGGGAGGAAATGAATACCTGAGGTGGAGTGGGAGGGAGAGACGAGGGAGCAGGAGGGAAAGGAAGGGAACATAGAGTGGGGAGAATGGGGAGGGCAGATGTGGTAAAGAATTAATTGAAGTAAGCAGCAACAGAAC
Source organism: Neoceratodus forsteri (assembly GCA_016271365.2). Taxonomy (NCBI): domain Eukaryota; kingdom Metazoa; phylum Chordata; order Ceratodontiformes; family Ceratodontidae; genus Neoceratodus; species Neoceratodus forsteri. Next base: position 458,901,065 of record CM028135.1, on the reverse strand, counting down.
TGAGGAAGGGTCATATAAAGGTGAACCTTTAGTCATGAGGTCAAAGGGATCAGACTGGGTGGGGGTCACAAAGGGAGTGGATTACCTTCCAGAATTTTGGCTGGGGAGTTAAGGTTGTTCTGGAGGGTGGCTTTAAAATATAGGGATTTTACAACCTGGACAGCCTTTGTGCAGTTGTTTCTCAGGGCTCTGTCTATAGTGGATCAGATCAGGAAGGGAGTAGGATAATTTATAGCAAGCCCAGATGAGATCACAGGACTTTCATTGATTGATGATTTTGGTGGAGATACATGGGAATGGGAAGATTTGACTCTGGATTTCCTGATGGGGGCTTGCAAGTCCCAGACTAAGAAGAATTTAGAATGAAAAAGGGAGTGGGCCACATCGATGTTGGGGGCCAGGGGTACAGCTGACCAGTCTGCTGCAGTGAGGTCAGTTATGAGAGCATTAATATTCAGTGACTAGAGGCACCTGGCCCAGATGCATTTTGGGGCTGAGGGTGGATGCCTGATTTTCTCTGGTTGCTGAAAGAATCTGGCAGATTACCTACTGCAACAATGTGGTGGGATGGGAGAAAAGAACCAAGTCACATAGGGTATGGTTGGAGGACTGTGGACTGTGACTTGTGGGTTCAGAGATAATCTGGGACAAATTTAGGGACTCAGCCTTCTGGATAGTCAATCCTGAGGAAGGGGATGCCAATTTATGTTGAAGTCCCCAAGGAGAATGAGTTCACCAGTGGACGAATGTGAAGTGATAATGGAGACAGAATCAATCAGAGAGGAACGTCAGGTTTTGGGAGAGCCATAGAAAACCCTGGTGAAGATGGGGGAATGATGAGGAGACTGAGAGCCTGATGAGGAGAAATTTGTGGGAGGAGGGTACAGCCTCCCTGATGTCCAGGGTGCTGGAGAGGCTCTGGTGAACATAGATAGAGATATCTCCACCACATTTTCCCCTGTCCTGCCTGAAAATATGGAAGTCAGGAAGGGTCAACCTAGTGTCTGGGATACTGAAGGACAAGCAGGATTTAGAGATGTAGAGGATTTCTCAAGAGTCTTGTTAGGCCCAAACATAGAGGAGGTTGAGCTTAAGGACAGGACTCCTAAAAAATGCTAAGGCCCTTGGCAGTAGCAGAGGTGGATGGAAGGAATGGGGTGAGACCTGAGTTTGACTCCACATCTCCAGAGAGGAGAATAAGCAGGAGAATGAAGAGATGGATAGAGTGGGATGATATGATAGTGGTTAGAGTATTAGTTGGTATGGGGGACACAGGGGACATCCAATGGAATGGCATAGTTGGTGACCGGGGGGCCTAACAGCTAAAAAAAAAAAAAAAAAAAAGGGTTATCGTTATGTAACCTAAAAAATTGAAACTTACCATTGTAGTAGTGATGGATGTCCTAAAGGCAATGATGCAGAAGGCATCAGCCAGCAGAATCAGACAGATCAGTAGAGGGGACCTGTAGAAATAGTAGGGAAAAAATTGAGTAACATGACAGTAAAGCCATAACCTATTCTTCTTTTTTCCTGTCAAGGAACAGATGAGATGGGTCATCTGTGAAATGAAATACAGATAATAAAAGGTGTTATCTAACTTAACTTGATACTTGTCATCATCATAGTGATGGCCCTAACCTGGATGCAATGGTGTATCCCGGGTCATGCCTGAAAATAGGCAAGCTTACATGACTAATGCACTTACATGGTGAACAAAAGCTAATAAATAAATAAGAGGAAGCAGGCTACAGAAGCAGATCAATCCATAAGGGGACCTGTGGAAACAGTAAAAAAAAAAACTAAGTCTCAATTGCAACGCTAGATTAATAACAATAGAAAAGAAATGTTACTTACCAAATTCCAAACACAACAATTTACAACCATGTCAATGTGCTTTTCTGTTTTTCATGGTGGTTCAGGACTGGAAACTAGGTTGCAGGAGAGTTTTTCACAGTTTATACGGGTGGATGCTGACTGATATCATAGAGGTGCCAGAGGAGAAAAGGTTGCACACAGCACATATATGCTGAGCAGTTACTAGTTTTTACACTGGTTCATGAGACTGTCTTGCAGGAGTACATTTTTTGTTTTAATGTTATACAGGTGAATATCGACTGCTGTCACAGTTGTTCTGGAGGAGAGGACTGGACCCGCTGTTGTCGGAGGACGAGTAGCGGGTGCGGGGGCCTTGTGGGTCTTGGGGGGGAGCTGAAGAGCTTATCCCTAACCCAGATCTGATTAATTTAGATCCCTGCTGGTGTTCCTATAAGGGGACGATTTGGGGTTTGGTATTGGAGAGGTTAAGAACTGGAACAAGGAGTGGCGTTTTGATGTGTAAGCCCATCGACCTCTGAGTTTGTGGAGAGTAATATCAGAAAGTGAGCTGGCAAGATCTCTACAGCCTAGTAAGAACATTTCTTTTATTTTCCTGCCTGATGGACTGTTTCTTCTTTAAGACAGTTTAAATGATTTATTCTTCTCCCTGCCTGGAGGACAATATCAATGTTTTCTCTCTCACAGACAGTTTAATGACATATTGGGAATATTGAAAGTGTTTTGCTTTCTTGTAAAAGATTATTTATATATTATATCCCAAATTGTACTGCTGAAGTGAGAATTTGGTGGGGGGATATTTGTTTCTGGTGAGGTGAGCGCTCCCAGAAGTTATAAACTGTTTTGGAGAGAATTGTGGTAACTTTTCCCCATAACCTTGTTGTAATAATTGTTTTGTTTTTATTTATTCTATGTTTGTTTTGTGGTGTATGATTGAGAGTTGAGTGGTTGGGTGCATGGTGTTGTGTTATTGGTTTGAATTTAGTGTGTATATTTTTGTGTGAAGATGTGTTGGGGAGTTATTCAGACGGTCAGGCATTATTCCCCCTTCCGGCTCAAGGACCTCCGCCCTTTTAATTGTCCCCCATTATCCCCGGAGGTATATAGATGCTGTAGGGCTCTGGGGATTGTGAGGAGGAGGAAGATGGAGGCTGGACCTGGAGGGGGAATGGAAAAGAGCAGATGGATTGGGATAGTGGGGACGAGAAGATGCCCTGGGGTGAAATGGGTTCAGGAAGGAGGTTCCCCTTGCCTGACTCCCATACCCAAGGACTCTGCTTGCAGCAGGCAGGTAGCTTGGTCTTCACTGGCAACTCATCCAACTCAGACTGTGTTATGTAATGCCAGGTCCATTAAAATCAAGACTCCTATAATAGCTGATCTTGTTGGACCATCAGACTTGGCATGCATCACCGAGACCTGGCTGGATGATAATGCTGGCCCTGTTTTGGCTTCAGCTGTACTAGTTGGGTACTCGGTGATACACCATCTGAGACTGGATGGTAGGGGGGTGGCAATCTGTTTTAGAACGGAACTGAGCCTGATGGAGGTACCAGTAGAAATTACCAACTCCTTTGAATGTATCCTGGGTGAGGGTGTGGGGTACAGGATTCTTCTCATTTACCGTCCACCAGGTAATGGGAATGTTTTCCTGCGGGAAGTCGCAGACTTCATGGTCGATATGACATTGGGATCCTCCAGATGGCTGATCTTGGGGGATTTCAATGCCTGGGTCGACGATGAGCTCCTGCAGTTTGGTCAAGACTTCCTCCAGCTAATGAATTCTCTGGTCTTCACACAGGTTATTTCCTCCTCTACCCATATAGATGGTCATTCATTGGACTTGGTATTCCTCCTGGGGATGGAGATATCCGATTTGGCAGTGGAGCCAGTCGGATGGTCTGACCATCACACCATTAGGTTCAGTTTCTTGGCCCCCCCCAGTAGGTCGGCCCCTACGGAGATGATCCAGTACCTCCCTTTGAGGGGTGTTACCCCAGAAGACCTGATGGCGGTACTGGATCTATCGAGTTTGCCAAGTGAATGCATGGATCCTGGGGACCTGTTTCTTGCCTATAATAAGGCAGTAGTAGGGGCCCTAGATTCCAGTGCTCCTGTACATGTTCGACCCCTCACCCTTCGCCCCAAGTCTCCTTGGTTTGATGAGACTTTGAGGGAGTTGAGGAGAGTGGGAAGAAGGCTTGAGAGATGTTGGTGGAAGTCGGGTCTGGAGTGAGACAGGCTTAGTTTGATGGACCACTATCATGTTTATCAATCAGCAATTACCCATAAGAAGGCAGAATTCCTGTCCAGGGAATTGCTGCTGCACAGAATCGACCAGCCCAGCTCTTTCGGACCATGGACAGACTGTGCAATCCAGTCTGTCTTTAGCCTGAGAAAGCATTTTCACAGGAACGGTGTGAGAAGTTTGCTTGATTCTTTGCGGATAAGGTTGCCGCAATCAGGTCCGATCTCCTTCTAACTCTCTCAAACAGGAGTTGTGGTGGTCAGCAGGAGATGTCAGACCCCCAGTTTGTGTGGTTTGACTTTGACCGATCCACAGTCAATGACATAGTGATGATCGTCCAATCACTGTGACCTATCAACTGTAGTTGGATCCGGGCCCCACCCGCCTCTTAGTAGGATGTGCGGATAAAATCGGCCCGATCCTTGCCGAGATAGTCTGGTTGTCATTAGAGAAGGGGATCTTTCCTGACCCCTTGAAGGAAGCCGAGATTAGGCCCCATCTAAAAAAATCTCCTTAGACCCAGAATGTCTGGCTAACTACAGGCCCGTCTCTAACTTGCCTTTTGTAGGTAAGGTTATTGAGAAGGTGGTTGCGTTGTAGCCTGACGATCATTTGACCAGCCACAAAGTCTATGATTCTCTCCAGTCTGGATTTAGGAAAAGACATAGTACCAAGACAGCCCTTGTTAGAGTACTAAATGACCTCCTAATAGTGAGAGATCGAAAGACTCATTCCATCTTGGTCCTTCTTGATCTCTCTGTGGCATTTGATACCGTTGATCATAGGGTGCTTTTGGAGCACCTGCGGTTTATCTGTGGACAATCTGATTTAGTCCTCAGTTGGCTTCGATCATTCCTCGAGGGTAGGAGTCAGAGGATGGTGTCTCGGATTTTTTCCTCGGCATCACTCCCCCTATCCTCTGGGGTGCTGCAGAGCTCTATTTTAGCACCCATGTTATTTGCAGTGTATATGCTGCTGTTGGGAGTGATCATTAGGCAGTACGGCTTGAGTTTTCGCTGCTATACAGATGATACTCAGCTGTACATGTCCTTTGTGCCCAACCAGGGTGATGCTGTCTCAGTCTTTAATAACTGTCTTACCGAGATTCAGGACTGGATGACTGTGAGCTGGTTGCGGTTAAACCCCGATAAAAAACAGAGGTGTTGGTTGTGGATCCAGGCCATCGAGGGGTGAGTTTGCTGACTGGGTCACCTTCAGGTTTTTGGCTTGGGGAACCCAGTTGGTGACCTCAGACTGGGTGTGGAACTTGGGTGTTATATTTGATGACTGTCTGACCCTTAAACATCAGGTGTCAGCCGCTGTCTAAACTTCCTTTTACCATCTGAGGAACACAGCCCGAGTGAAGCATCTGATTCCTGTTGATGACCTTCCAACATTGGTCCATGCCTTCGTTACCTCCCGCTTGGACTACTGCAATGCCCTGTACCTAGGGCTACGGGGGGGGGGTAGATATTTGCCATTTGCAGCTAGTGCAGAACGCGGCAGCCAGGCTTTAGTCTGGTACGTCAAGGACCAGTCATGTAACGCCTGACCTCTGTGGACTGCACTTGCTGCCATTTCAATGGCGAATCACCTTCAAAGTCGGTTTTCTGACCTATAAGGCCCTACACGATCAGGGACCTAGTTACCTGCAAGATCTTCTTCATCCCTACTGTCCTTCCCGTCAGCTCCGATCCACCGATGAGGGATTGCTAGAGATTCCCAGGGTTCATTTAAAGACATCGGGGCAAGATCATTTAGTTTTATGGCCCCAACCCTGTGGAATTCTCTACCTCATCGGGTGAGAGAATGCCTGACTGTCCAAAGCTTTAAGTCAGCCCTAAAGACTTATTTGTTTAATTTAGCACATCCAAACTTTTAAAATATATTTATGGATTGATTTTAGGAATTTGTTTTAATTTTATGTATTGATCTATTGTAAAAGTGCCTTGGTTTTGGAAAGGCGCTTCTTACAAATAAAGTATTCATTCATTCATTCATTCAAGAAGCCGCACACAGTGCACGTATGCTGAACGGTTGTTGCTAGTCTGTACACTGGTTCAAGAGAAAGTCTTAAAGGAGTGTGACTGTTGTCATAGTAGTGCCAGATAAGAAGAAACCGCACACAGCACACATATAATGAGTGATTTTTGCTAGTTTTTAAACTGGCTCATGAGATCATCTTGCAGGAGTATGTTTTCCCATGTTATACAGGTGGATGTTGTCTGATGTCACAGTGGTGCTGTAGAAGAGACTGCACAAAGCCCACATATGCTGAGTAGTTGTTGTTAGTCTTTACACTGGTTCATGAGACGGTCGCACAGGAGTATATTTTTTGTCTTAGCACTGTGCAGGTAGATGTTGACTGACATCACAGTGGTGCATGAAGAGAAGATGATGCACACAGTGAACATATGGTGAGAGGTTATTGCATGCTTTTTACGCTTGATATTACTGTTACTTTTTAAAGGCCCATCTACTCTCACCAAGATGACCAGTGTGGCTCACACTGTTGTCTGCACCATATCATTTTGGAACCTAGTGATGTACAACACTTCAAGATGCCCACTTCAGCATCACTGTTACACCAGTGTCTTGTGAACTGCATTGCAGGAGCTGTCCTGCAAGCAGTACTCTGTGCATTGTGGTACTAAATTAATATCCGGCAGTGTTGTTTGAAGTGGCCACCATTTTTATTAAACTTGAAAAAACAACATTGGTAAAGTGTCTTTGTCTGGCAGAAGAGTAGAATAGTCATGCTGGTTTGATGACTACAGTTAAACATGCAAATGTACACTGATGTGGCTCTCCAAACCCCTACACTACAGTAGCAATGGGTTGTCTTAATGGGACTAATATTTACTAACACTGGCCCATATGCACAGAAGTGAAGAGTGCCTACACAACATGGATCCGTGGTGCATAGGCAGCCCTAAGTCAGAGTGCCATGCACTTGGGGTCACATGGACTCCAGCGGCATTCATGGAAGGGGTACATGCTCCTTCTGCACTCAGTCACATTGATGTTCACACAGCTACTACATTATGGACTTCAGCACTCAGGAGAGAACAAAAAAATAACCCTATGGAGGAAACCTCTGGAGATCCATGACCCTGGCTGCCATCTCTGCTGACATGGGAACTTGTTACTGTGACAGCTCAGGGTGCTAATTTTGGAGTTTGAAATTCAGAGGAAGTTTTGGGAGGGATAACTCTCAATCTTTCTAACAGGATAACACCGTGGGATGCCACGATTCAATCTCTGCACCTAAAGGAAGTTCCCCATGAGGAAGGCCCACCCATCAAAGTGAGTAATGAGGAGAATAGCTACTGCTGTAAGGCTATCACCCAGCCTTAAGATGGTAAGACGGCCTATCCTTGAAGGGAAACTACCGGAAGGGAAACAGGATGAGACTAGGTGGTCCTTAGGTAGGCACAGGAAAGATAGCTTTCAGAGGTGCTGCCAATGTAGTCTGCAAAGCTATAGGAATCACTGTGGGCTTATGGCCACACCCTTTGGCAGCTGAAGTCTTTAATGCTACACCTTGGGTGCTGCCAAGCAAATGTCTGCTTGGATAAAGCTTCTCCCAGAGTGTTGAACATTATCACCAGGTGAGACTGCAGGGGAGGTGCCACAGGAGAAAAGTGGTTTACAAAGAAGGACCCACACCTGAGATGAGGGACTCTCTCTCAAGATGGAGACTTTGAGATGAGCAAGAGCTGCCTACCCAAGGTTAAAATGAAAGGCAAAACCCAGCCTCAGTAGAAAAGTCTGGAAGCTGCATGCACATTAAGACTAGGGTGGTAAATACTGAACAGACTGAGTAAACTAATTAAAATAACAGATCAGAAAATGGGATCAACTGGCTTGCTGGGAAGCCAGATGAAAGCAATTAAGGAGGAATGCAGTTGAACTGAGAGGTCTGTTATTGGCCTAGTATGAACAGCAAAACTGAAAAGCCCGCAATAGCACAAGCCAAAACAGCGGAATGACATACAGTAGGTAGGAACTATTAAGCACACCAAGAAACAAAACAGAAAGAAACACAGGAGTTACATGATGACAGAAGTGCAGCAGGAGCAGCTGACTGAGAGAAAGAAAGAAGCACAAACAAGGTAAAAAAAAGCAAAATACTGACGTAGAAAGCTGCTAAAGGCTCAATGGAATAGAAAGCCCAAAAGCACCAAGGGAAAGCAGCAAACAAACACGGCGAGAAAAGGGGAGTGTCAGAGCTCAGCAGAGCCTCCAGTTGCAGCAAAGAACCAGTGCTTCTGAATGAGGTGGGAGGAAGCTGGGTTAAATAGCTCAGGAACATGGTGTGCCTGTTAGCTCCTGCCCATTGAACTGCAGGCATAGCCTTTGTGTTATGGTTGGGGACATACAGCACAATATTGTTCTGAAGGTTTTGGATGAGAAGACTAACTACGAACTTAAATTGCAGGACTCTGCTACTGTGTTTAAAGAAGAATTGTGTTCTTTTGTGGATGAGGGAATTAAAACTGGAGTAATCAAAATTTTTGTTAAGGTTTCCTGTGACTCAACCATATACAGTGTTTATGTCCTTCCAAAAATCCAAAAAGATGACCACTTTCAAGGATTTCTGCTTAGATCATCATGTCCAAAAAGGGATTCTGTTTTAGGCCACCTTTGACCTTGTTCTCGGCATGTGGGGCTGCGGTCATCTCCTTTGTGAACATCTAGTAACCAGTGGGAGGCAGCATCTACAACTAAGTAACCTTTTCCTTGTAGATAGGGAAGACTAACAAGTCCTCAACTAATCTAAAGGAATAACAGATCTAGAACACAGGGACATGAATGGAAGCTGGTGGTGCCATTGCCTCAGAGGTTGCAAAGAAAAAGGAGTGGTTGGACCACAGTGGGCTCAGGGAGGGTGAGAGTGGTAGAACAGAGGCGCATCCCTCCAGTTGTGGCTCTCCACAATTTCTATGCTAATCTGGAAAAGTATGGTTCCTCTATGGAGGCACATACAGTGGAGACCAAGGAGGATGCTGGGAACCTACACAAAGGAGACCCACAGGAGGGTGGCATGGGACCCCATAGGGGAAGGAAACAACTCCAGGTGGGGGACTCCATTGTTAGGAAGGTAGACCTGAGGGAGGAAGGGGAGAGGGAGATAAGGTGCCTGCCTGGTGCCGTGGCTTGGAGAGACAGGGAGCGAATCCTCAGGATTGCAGGAGCAGCTGCACAGGGGAGAGAGCTGGATGTCATTGTCCACCTAGGGATACATGACCTGGCTAAGAAAGGGATCAGAGCAGTGCAAGAAGCGTTTGAGGAGATGGGGAGGGGTCTTAGACAAATTACACACATGGTAACCTTCTCTGAGGTGCTGCCTGTCTATGGCATGGGTGAGGCTAGGGTGCTCCACACCATGGGATTCAATCAGTGGTTGAAAAACTGTTGCAGAGCTCAGGAATTTGGCTTCATTGGGGGCTGGGGTTCCACCTGGAGGGATGCAGGCCTATACTGGCGTGAAGGTCTGCATCTGTCCAGGAGGGGAACCAGGATCCTAGGTGATAGGTTTAAATGCTTCATTGGCAAGCATTTAAACTAGCTAAGGGGAGGCACTGAGAGAGCAGGAAATCCTAGCCCCCAAAAAATCAGGGTACTATGAGGTAGACACCAACATAGAGATGTTGATAGGGAGAAGCGAGCGTAAATGGAGAAAGTGACAAATGCAATGAGGACAGGGATGGGGCAAAAAGGGGTAAGGCCCTCAAGAAATGGAGGGTAATGAGTACCAATGCCCATAGTCTGGGCAACAAGCTCCCTGAACTGGTGGCCTTGATGGAAGAGGGATGCCTGGATATCATAGCAGTCACAGAAACATGGTTCACAGAGAACCATGACTGGGATGTTAACATACCAGGGTACACAACCTACAGGACAGACAGGGAGGGGAGAAGAGGGGGTGGACTAGCTCTGTAAGGGAAGGGATAAAAGCAACTGAACAAAAGAGTAAACAGGGAGGAGAGGAGGCACTGTGAGTCACCTTAGAGACTGGAAATGGCACCACAATCCACACAGAGGTTGTATACAGACCTCCATGTCAGGGGGAAGGAATGGACAAGGATATGAAAGAAGGCATACTTAGGATGGCAGAGAAAGGGGAGATACTGTTGATGGGGGACCTGAATATGCCAGATGTTAACCGGAGCACCTTTGCTGCAGGCACATCCAAAAGCAGGGCCTTTCTCGATGCCCTTCAGGTGGCATGCCTCAGACAGCTAGTTTTGGAACCTACTCGTGAGGGAGCAGTCTTAAACCTTATACTCTGAAATGGGGACAGTGAGAGGATCTCAGATCTAGAAGTGGGTAGACATTTGGAAACAAGTGGCCACCAAACAGTGTAGTTCATAATAAACTCAGCTACAGAGTCAAGCCATACAAAAGGGAGGGTTCTGGACTTCAGGAGGGCTGACTTTGGCAAGATGGGAGAGTGCCTTAGAAAAGCACTAACAAACAGGCTAGAAGGAGGGGTGGAGCAACAATGGGGAAATATCAAAGTGCCATCACAGAGGCAACAAGACTTTGTGTGACTCAATTAAACAAATCAAAATGAAAGAAAAAGCCACTATGGTTAGGGAGAAAAAGATAACATTTAGGAAGTATAAGGAAACACAGAAGGAGCAGGACAGAGAACTGTACCAGTTAAGGCAGAAGGAAGCAGGGAGGGTAGTCAGAATAGCAAACGCCCAGACTGAGGAAAAGATAGTCAACTTGGTTAAGAAGGGGGATAAAACCTTTTATAGGTATATCAGGGAGCATGGAAAGACATAGGGAGGGATAGTGAGGCTGAACAGAATGGACAGTGGGTGGGCAGAGAGGGACAGTGAAAAAGCAGGGATACTGAATGAATACTTCTGTTCAGTATTCACAAAACAGGAGGTGGGGGAGGTGCCTAATCCAATTTACAGAAGCACTCTGGATAGGGGGTCGATCCCAGTCCTTTCACAGAAGAAAGGGTTCTGAAAGAACTCTTAAAACTGATGGTGGACAAAGCATTGGGGCCAGATGGAATTCACCCCAGAATTCTAAAATAATTGAGCAGAGAACTAGTGAAACCACTGACTACCCTTTTTAACAAATCATGGGAGGATGGTGTGGTACCTGAGGACTGGAGGAAGGCAGATGTGATTCCCTTCACAAAAGTGGGACCAAGACAGAGGCAGGAAACTACAGACCTGTCAGTTTGACCTCTGTGGTACGGAAAGTCATATCAGACTAATCTAATTGATTTATTTGACTGGGTGACCAAAGTAATAGACCAGGGAAGGGCTGTGGACATGGCCTACCTCGATTTTAGCAAGGCATTTGACACAGTCCCATACAAAAGATTAATAGTCAAATTAACCAGCCTGGGAGTGGGTCCCAGGGTGGTAGCCTGGGTAAAACATTGGCTGGACAACAGGACACAGAAGGTAATTGTAAATGGAGTCCACTCTGAAGAAAGAGGGGTTACTAGTGGGGTACAACAGGGTTCAGTACTTGGTCCAGTCCTTTTTAATGTCTTTATAAGTGACATTGCAGAGGGACTGGAAGGAAAAGTATGCCTCTTTGCAGATGACACAAAGATCTGTAACAGGGTTGGTACACAAGGAGGCGTAGAAAAAATGAGAAGGGACTTGCCAAGGTTGGAGGAATGGTCAGAAGTATGGCAGCTTGGATTCAATGCAAAGAAGTACAAAATAATGCACCTGAGAAACAAAACCCAGCAGAAGATTACACAATGGGGGGCAGTAACAACAAAAATGGAAAGGGACCTGGGGGTAATCATATCAGATGACCTTAATGTTGGCAAGCAATGTGAGAAGGCAGTGAGGACGGCTGGGGGGATACTGGGATGTATAGGGAGAGGCATCACCAGCAGAAAATAGGAAGTTGTTATCCCCCCGTATAGACAGTTGGTGAGACCCCATCTGGAGTACTGCATCCAGTCCTGGAGACCCCATCTCCACAAGGACATAGACAGGATGGAGACAGTTCAGAGGAGGGTGACTAAAATGGTGCAGGGTCTTCAAGAGATGTCATAAGAGGAGAGACTAAAGGAGCTTAATATGCATACCCTTGAAGAAAGGAGTGAGGGGGGGACATGATAGAAATGTTTAAGTACCTCAGTGGACTCATCAAAGTCCAAGAGGGTAGCATCTTTCAGAAAAAGAGATGTGCAAGAACAAGGGGACACAATTTAAAGACAGAGGGGGGATGGCTCAGGGGTAATGTGAGGAAGTATTATTTCACAGAGAGGGTGGTGGATGCATGGAACAGCCTTCCTGAGGAGGTTGTGGGGTCCAAAACTGTGGGAGAATTCAAGAATGCATTGGACAGACATAAGACAATTTTTGTGGGGGGGGTAGGAAGGAATAAGCTGTTGGTTAAATAGGATCTGCAGCTTATCCTCTAGGTAGGGAAATGGGCAGACTAGGTGGGCCAAGTGGTCCTCATCTGCCGTCAAAGTCTATGTTTCTATGGTGGTGGGGTGCCAAAACCACTAATGGTTTCAAACATGGCTGAGACACAATTAAAGGCTTAATAGTTACTGGGTGGGGGGCAGTAAGGCAGGGAACATGGGGATGGGTAATGTGGACAAAAACCCCATATAGACAACAGGTCTCAGGGTACAACAGAATATTTTACAAGTAGGCTGGACAGACTGATGCTCTTTTTCTGCCATCACCGTCTATGTTTCAGTGTTCTCAATTATCAGGACCGTGTATGTTGGGAGAGAACATATTGCCAAAATGAGGAACCTAGCAACAAGTGTATGAAGCAGCTACTGTATATGAGGCTGTTAATACAGAGCACATATGGGATTCATTAAAGAAGGTACTGAAACCAGCCCAAGAAACCTGTACCCCTGTAAAGTATAAGAAAACATACACTGATTAATACTAAATGTTCGATTGCTTGTATTTGCTGTGTAGTTGTTGACAAATTAGTAAGACAGGTTCACACGTAACATTTTTTTTTTAGGTTTTTAAGGCAGTGAGTGGGCAGACACACAGAGAACATTCAATATTTTGATGTTGTGATAGGCGAAAAGCACTCTCACGGTCAGAATGACACCAATATATTTGGGTGCTTTACAAACAAACATAAGTATTGGGAGACCTGGAATATATAAGCCCTGCTTATTTATATTGTAATGACCAACATGCTTGATTTTTTTTTTTTTTCTTCAAAACACAGGTAAGCAGAGTAACAGCTCCTTGCCTAAAGTGACCAGTGAGTGTAGGAACATGTTAGAACATCTGCTTTGCTTGCTATTTACAATGTCTCATAATACATTAATTCCATGAGTTGCAAACACTGCATCATGCATATGCAAATAATATGGGTTATGCAACATGTCTGCCATTCTTTGTGAAACAGTTTTAAACAGTAGCACATATGAAAAGCATTTGTGGAACAAATAGCAGAGGTAAGATTTCAAGCAGGAATTAGGAGTTGCAGAAGGAAAAAGAAACTTTTACCTTGTATTTTTCAGCCTTCTGACTGGGAAAGGACTTCAAAGGGAAAAGGAGGAGAAAAGTGGAGAGTGGCTGGACATAGGAAGGAGAGTCAGTATTCCATAGCTGTGATGGAGAAGGAGTGCACCTCCAAAAGTCATCTCACAGCTCATACTGATATCAGTATGCTTGCATGATTTTCAAACGAGCATACAAAGGGCCAGGAAGTTTCCCCTCACCTGCATGACAGAGACAAAAGGCAACTAATACTGAACAAAAAGAAGGTCTATAACAGCTGGAAAAAGATAGGTTGTCCCCAGACCACAGAAATACAGAGAAGCACTGAGGGACTGCAAAACTGGAAGAAAACCAAGAAGGGACTGGAAGTCAGAATCGCAGAAGGAGTTGTAAAACTCACCAGTGCCTTTTTCCAGTAAATACATGAAAGGAAGAAGCTAAAGGAAGGGATCAGGCCCCTAAAAAAAGGAGAAATGTGAAGAATGTATGAGAGGGCTAGGGGTCTGGCTGAGATGCTGAATGAATATTTCACTTTGGTGTTCAGCAAAGGGCCCCTTGGGAGGGATGGTAATCCTTGAGAAGGTTCATGGCATCAGAGGTAGTCATGTTGCAGCCTGCAACACCACACCTACATACTAACCCTGACAGCTGATTACCTAGCAAAGATCAAGCCATGTAAGTCCCAAGTGGTAGACGGGATACACCTCAGGATCGTTGTGAAGAAAAGGGAAAAAACGGTGTGGCCCCTTGGAGTAATTTTCATGAGTCTGCCTGGGCAGGTGTGACATCAAGAGTCACAAAGTGGTCAATGCCTTCCCTATCTTCAAGAAGGGGAAATCAGACTTTGGCAACTACAGGCTGGAAGCCTGACATCATTGTTGAACAAGGTCCTGAAAACCATGAGCAAGGATGTAATAATGAAGCACTTGTATGAGACGAAGGTATTTATTTATTTGCTTTTGATACCAGGTAAGATACACTAGGCATACACATGCCTATTTCAGGCACGACCTAGGAGTTACAGCAGCAGTCAAAGATAAAAATTACAGTTACATTTACCGGACAATTAGCTTGAATTAATTTTAGAATTAGTTTAGGAGATGTTATTCTGCTGTGTTTGTATTTTGTAAGGCCTGTGGGATATGACACCAAACAAATAATCTTATTTACATAAGGTCCCCTCCCCCTACTGAGCATACTATATGAGGGGCATACCATGCAAAACCACCATCTTCTCCAAGGGAGTGACTAATGAATTGGACAGGGGTAGACCCATAGACGTAGTCTAGATGAACTTCAGCAAGGGCTTTGATACTGTGATGCATACACAGCTTCTCAGTAATACCAAATGAAGATTACTACTTGGCTAGGAGGTTGTGGTTGGCAGGCACTACTCCAAGTGGAAAGAAGCATTGGCAGCATCCCTCACGGACTGAGGCTGGGACCACTGCTATTCAACATTTTCATCAGTAATCTGGAAGCTATTGCTTCCAGCAGGCTACTTAAGTTCATGGTGACACTGAACTGGTCAGTGTAGTGGACTCCCTTGAGGATGGAGACAAACCTCAGGAGGACTTAAACAAGCTGGGCAATTGGTCAGACTTCTGGTGTCTCAGATTCAACGTAAACCAATTTCTAGGTGCTACACTTGGGAGGGAACAAAAGGAGAAGGACCTACCAAACTCTGAGGGGCCCCACTTGCTGCAGTGGAGGAGGAAAAATATATTGGGGGTCATAGTTAAAAGGGGGGCTGATGTATGACAAGCAGTATGTGGCCAATTTCAAGTGGGCTGGCAGAATGCAGAGATCATCAGGTTGTGGTGGGGGAAGACCAGCAGAGCAGCAGAAGTATTTCTGCCATTCTTCAAGGCCCTTGTCAGGCCCCACCTGGAGAAGTGCATGCAGGTTGGGAATAGTGTGTGCAGGACTGAAGTAGTGTGTGCAGGTCGGGAATAGTGTGTGGTGCAGGTCTGGAGTAGTGTGTGCAGGTCAAGGTTCCTCAATCCAAAAAGGATATTGAGATAGTTGAGAGGATCCATGCAGGGTCACCAAAATGATTTGTGGTCTTGAGGCAAAACCTATGAGGTGAGGCTGGAGGCCAATAATATATTCAACATGGAAAAAAAGAGGCTTGGGGGACATGATCTCAGTTTTCTTCATACGTAAGGGTACTGAAGATTGAACTGATGTAGATGCTTGATCTGTTGTGCTTTAGCAGAATGCTGGACATGCCTTACAGCTCAGAGGTGGTAAATGTAAGGGTAACAGCAGGAGGCACTTCTTCCCCCACAAGGTGGTGACCATACGGAAGAACCTACTAATGGAGGCTGTATACTGAAGAACCTACTAATGGAGTATGTCATGTGTAGTAAAACGTTACAGTCAGGTTAGGGTCACAGTTTGTCTGTGGCACTTCAGCTTATCTTCTATGGTATGGCTGCTAAATCTCTGCTGCACATTTGTTCTGGAAGTTAATGTTTACTTCTGTGCTTTATTTCTGTCCAGTCATTAGCTAGCATAGCATTTGATGCCACTGATGACATCAGATATTTAGCATGGGGAGGAGCTCCAGGATAAATAAAGAGGGAGCAGCTGGCCTATCATTGCAGTGGGTGGGCTACTGCTTGTGACACTGGTGACCTGCATTAAGTAATGAATCTAAATCAGGGATGGCTTCCCTCCACCGGGAGGTGGGGGGAATACAGCATCTCACTGCTTTTTTTTTTGTTAGGTTCAGATGAAAAACAAGGCTTTTTCATCAACTGAACATGAAGATAGATTAGCTTACCCCCTACCTACCTAAGGGTCCAAGTTTCCTGGCTATACTAACCTATTTCTGTAGTAATACCTATAATGGTTGTTTTTCTTCTTCAAAGACCTTTGCAGGCTTAAGAACCTATATCTTGCATAAAGTGTTTATTAGCATTCTATAAGTTCTGCTTTTTCTTCTTTATTTAAATAATCCCTTCTTGTATCAAAACATGGACTGGGGCCCAAATTCTTTCAAACATTGTGTCCTCATTTGATTTCACATAAAATATTCTTTCAAGTTTATTGATATCTATCATAAAACTCAGACAGGTTTCAAGGGGGGGGGGTACCAGGTCTTTCCATTTTACAAAGATGCATTTTTTTGCTATGATTATAGCTATAGTAATACTTTTGTTTGATAGCTATCCAATAATTGGTTAGATTCTGGAATTGCAAGTAGTGTTGGTAATAGTGTTACTGAAGTTTTAGTCGCAGTTACTTTCTCCAGTACTTGAATAATTTTGGACCAGGAATTTGTGAGATATGGACAAGCATGTATCAAGTGAATTAATGTTCCAGTAGAGTGTGTGAATCTTGGGCATCCTGATGAGATTCTGTTATTTATTTTATGTCATTTCGATTGTGTGGTTCAGGCAAGCCAAAGCGAGGAGCAACGAACAGTGCAGTGCAGCACAGAGCAATGGAGGAGTGCAAACGTGACTGATAGAAAGCAGGTTTTGGCTACAAAACTATATTTGGCTACAAAAAAGGTACAAAGGGTATGCACCACATTGGAGCGGCAGCAAGCAGCATGCAAAATACAAAGCTCTTTTATGGCTTCGGGCACTAAGGGGCACTAGCAATTCAACCACGATAACAGTTTTCTACTTCCAAGGCAAAGACACCCATACCAAAGTATTAGGCAACTGAGAAGAGAAAATGGAGGGGAATTACTGGCTTGGGTAAGCCTTCTGGCTTGGGTAATGTTAAATTTCAAACATTGACTTTGCAACTAACTTTATATCAGCAAAAGCTGGACAAAACTGAACAAATGACGAACTGTGTGGAACGCATTATATAATGTTTATGGCTTAAGATGCAGAAAAATAGAAAAATAAAAATAACTTTTTGCACTACCTATTTGGAACTGTTATGTGAAGTTAAGGTACACACAACAGAAGTTCTGCTGCACAGCAAGCTTATAAAATGAGTGCATTTTATATTTATTCACCCTGGCAGTAGGCACCTGGGGACAACCATAGCCTATATAGGGAATGAGCATAGCTAAAACCTTTTTTTTTATACCAATTCTTTATTTAATATTTTGATGCACCTTGTACCAACTCTCTATAGTAGTTTGGGTGGGAAGGTTACCCTTCTTTTCGCTGTTTTTTTTTTGTTGATAGAAAGCTGAAAATAATAAATTCCATAAAGTCAGATTTGAATGTAGACTAGATTCCATATTTATTGAGGTTGGAGGTGTAGTCCCTTCATCAAACCATTACCAAATTGAACTTATTTGTGCAGTGAAATAATAATTCTGAAAGTCTGGCAAAGCCAACCCACCTTTTTCTTTTGGTAATATTAATTTTACATATGCAATTTGAGGTTTCTTGTTTTTCCAGAGAAAATGTATTCTTTTTTTAGTTTATTAAAATATATTGATATCGGGTTAGGTAATGTTTGGAATAGGTATAATAATTTTGGTCAAATTTTCATTTTTATAACATTAACCCTTCCCATCAAAGTGAGAGGTAAAGATTGCCATCTAACAGTATCTCACTTCTTGGCTGCCACCTAGTGGGGGCCAGATGGTAGTGCAAGCAAGTGCTCCCTGAAGGTAAGGGTCATCCATCGGACATCTTGTATGCATGTACTTTATTGCATGGCGGCACCCTGAGGAGAAAGACAGAGGAAAACAGCCCCTGTCTGGTCTGGCATCCCCTGTAGGCTCACGCACAACCAACTTGGCAGTCCACCCACCACCACATGTGGTCTCAGGTAAGTGGTGGATAACTGGTAAGTCAGAAGGTCAGTGACAGGGCTAGGGGTTGTCATAGACTCAGGGGTCAGAGGCATAGAAACACAACATGGAAAGAAATAAAGAAGGGCAAACTGCCTGGATTTGTGGAAAGCTAGTATTTTGTAAATAAAAATCACCACAAATGGTGACTTCTGTGGAACTACATTTCTTCTATGGCAGGCCTCAAATTCTGTGGTCAGTTTGGCTGCCACAGAATCTATTAGGGCCTTGAATCTCACGTGAAGATTGACAAATATTTCTCTGACCTGCTGAGTTTCCCTTTTATGTTAATAATCATAACTCTGTTCTTTTAGGGATTTAGTATGAGCTTGCCATATAGTAGGTGTTGTAGTAGCAAGAAGGCTCCTTGAAATAGCCTTTGAACTTCCTGGGTAGATGAACCTAAAGTTATTGTCATTGGAGCAAAAGTGAGACTTCGCTAGAAATGGCTTTGGGAAGTCATCATTATGTATAGGGTGAAAAGTAGGGTTCATCAGAATCCTGGTCTTGGAACTGGATTTAATTGGATTCTGCTTGTTTTCTTAGATTTAGAATTTCTGGTTTTTGAGGATAGAAACCCTAATTCCATTAAAAAATATAATCAAGTTTCATTTAAAACCCTACCCCCACCAAGTGTTATGTAAATTACAGTCTTAACTAGACCAGTATGCCCTCCCACCTCCCCCACCCTTGTTTTCCCTGGCTCCCCTTACCCTAGGTCACTATTGCTGGTAGGTGTCATGACATTTCTGCTGCTGCTATGTTGGGTGTCTGTCTGCATCTTTCACTCTCCTGTCTGCTGCTGTGAGCCACTCTCTCTGTTTGACTGTGCTGTGAGTCCCTGAAGCCAAAGAACCCAGCTGACTGAACCCAACCAATGCCATGCATGACACAATGCTGCACACACAGTGCACAGTCCAAGTCCAGTCCTTGCTGCTTTTTATTCATTATTGGATGGAGTAAACCCCCTCCCCTGAGGATAACCCAAAGCTCCTTGGCATGCTGCCATCACAAAGTTCCCTCACCAGCCACTGTTCTGCAGGTCCTGGTCCCAACTCCTTCTTGACCCCCAGTCCAGACCCTTTTAGTGATATAATGGGATCCAATTTGATTACTCCATTCTTCTTGATTTCAAATCCTATGTCCACTGCCCCTTTCCCATAGAGTGTGAGATGTTTTTCTCTCCCATGCCCATCCCTGATTGACCTGGGAAGCACAGGGTATGGCCAACTGTGACAGCTCACTGGTTTTCCCACCAGATGCCTTCCTAGTATAGCGGCTGGCATAGTAGCTGAAAAAAAAAACAGGGTGTTGTCCAGGTCAGCCACCCCCTGTGTTACCTGGGTCACTCAGGGATAGGCAAGATTGAAGGAGATGTCTCTCGCTCTCTATGTGGAAGGGTGGGGTGGAGGACATCAAGAGTTTTTGAATCTGAAGGACTGGGTTATTTTGGAATCAATCAATGGAAGGATCCCCTTAAAATAATGATCAGGCTCGGCTGGGCTGGAGGTCAGGACTAGGCTTGAGATCAGTTCTTGAGGGATAGTGGCTGGGGGGGGAGCTTGGTGGTGGCAGTGAACTATGGGTTATCCTTGGGGGGGAAGGAGGTCCATTCAATAATGAATAAAGAATGGTGTGTGTGCACTGTCCCGCAGGATGACATTGGCTCACTCAGTTCGTCAGGTGCTACACAGCCAAACAGAGGGAATCCCCCAGTAGCAGACAGGACAAACTCAAAAGTCAAGAAGGGACACAGTAGCAGCAGAAATGACTTCTGCAGCAGCAGCAAGGTAAAGGAGAAAACAAGGGTGAGGGTAGCGGAAATTCTCTCAGGCCTTGTTCTCCACCTTATACTGGGTGGGGAAAGGTTTATGCTATAGCCAGATGCAGAAACATAAATTCAGATTATGACTCTGACTCCAATTCCAATGGCTTAACAGGTGTCAGAACAGGATCAGAATTGGAATTGCCTGAGGAAGTGGTGGGGGCTGAAAAAATTCCGAGATTTAAGAATGCATGGGATAGACATAAGGGAATCCTGCGGGTCAGGGGTAAGGGGCAACAGACTTCTAGAAAAACTTAAAGTGATCCTACAAGCTCAAATGGGCAGACTGGGTGGGCCACAGGCCCTTATCTGCTGAAAGTATCTATATATCTGTGTATCTATGATAATCTGATAGTTGCAAAGGAGATGGAGTCTGAAGAATCTGAAAAAACTCTTTTGAAAAGTGTAGACCCTAGGATGGATCCTTGTGGGATCCCATATTACACTCTCAGAGGTAATGCCTTAATCTAATGTCTGTTGACAAACTGTTTCGTTTCAGGCAGGTGTGACCAAAGTCATTTTTACACAGGGATATCAAAGCCAAGGTTCTTTTGCTTATTTAACAATTTTTGTGTTCTGTGGTATCAAAGGCTTTAGAAAGATCAACAAAAACAGCATCTGTTTGCTTGCCCTGATCCATAACCTAAAGGATGTCATCAGTTAGTGCTGAGATTGTGCCATGTGCCGGCCAAAAAACAAATTGAAATTCAACCAGAATGTTGTGTCAGGTCACGTAGTCTAGCATTTACTTTTGTATCAGATGTTTAACAAACACTGAAAAAAAAATACAGAGCAGTTATGTAGAGCCATAGTATGAAACCTTTTACGACCTTTAAGGCTTAAAACCTGGTGTGACTTGCAGTTTCAGGCAGTTGGAAATTGATACAATTCAAGAGCTGGGTTACACAGTTTGGATAAAAGCTTGTGAAAGATTTCAGTGCTTCATTTCAGGAGGATGGGATTAACAAAGTGTTTAACCAACACCTTTGAAAGATCAATGTTTTTTAGTAGTTTTAGCACCTCTAAAGCTGTAATACTTCTGAAGTAGTATATATGGTTCCATGTCATAACAGAGAAACTTCAAAAGTGACTTACAAGTCAGTGAGTGCACATAGCTGAAAACCGAAAATGGCAATGTGCACTATAGCGACCAACATGAATAGCCACCGTCGCTATATCTAACAGTTACCAAAAAGGCAACTACTCAGTTAATGCAGGGGGACTATGCCCCCCGCAACCCCCAACTTAATATAATCAATGCCATGGGGGGTTGATACTGGGGAAGGGGGCAAACTCGTGAGGGTGCTACATTGTGAACACACATTTTGATGGGGGGAGAACAGTGGGAGGGAAACCTAGAGGTGGGCAGAACAATGTCAGGAAGGTGGGGTAACGGGACAGATTTCAGCAACAAATTAAAGTGTACATATACAAAAAAAATAAAAAAAATTGGTATGCCTACACACTGTCCCAAACCCAGGACATCCACTCCAAAGACAGTTGCCTTCACTGCCACACCACACAGCCAGCTTGGAAGGTGCTTGCCAAATAAACGTACACAAATTCACACAAACCCTTCCCGATACACAAGTGCACTATGCGCTCAACTTCACTGTGGGACTAATAGCACATAATGTAGCTATTAATTGCACAGTACCATGTTAACATTCGCTGTTTTGACTTTGCTCTTATTCTCATCGTTCAAAATCAGTTGCTAACTTAACATGATACTAGTATATAGCTCCATTTGATGTACTTTGTAGCTACTTTTAGGGCTGGTCAAGTGTCTTGCTGAGTGCATTTCTGCACAAAATATAAAGCTAGCTTTGACTTTTGTTGAACAGTTCTGTTATGTCTACATTTTCTTTGTAGGAAACTTCATTTTGGATAATCGCCCTTGGGGCACTTGTGGCCACTTTGCCTCCCAGATAATGAATGTTTTTCCAGTTTGGGGAGACAAGTGTAACTTCTAGGACCCATTGGGGTTACTTGTGCTAGAATCTTGATCCTGCTTTAGCAGTGAATTAGTTAATACTGAGATTTCCTTTGTCTGACACACCACTTGAGAGGTGATTGGCACATGGGAGTGGTCACAAGTGTGAAGAAGTGAGTCACTGAAATGCAGTTTAAGAGAATGATCATCCAAGAAAGACCTCCAAGTGAGAATTTTACAGCATTCACCTTGGTCTGGATATCCTTTTACTTGTGGGAGTGGAACTGGAGAATCCAACTGAAGTGGCAAAGGGCATGACAGCCAGCTGTCCCATTTGGGATGAAAGAAGAAAACTTGATAATCTATTGGAGAAGTGAACTGGTGAGAAAGATTGACTGGGTTTGGATATTGCTATTTGGCACATGGCCATCAGGTCTGGATGAAGTGTTTCTCTTTCTAGTGTCCCTAAGACTAAATTGCTACTGCACAAATGAGCCTGCTGTTTATCACTGGAAGATTACTTGGACTTGACATCTATAATCAAGTGCTATGAGAGCCACAAATGAACTCTGTCATTGGCCTTGGCCGGAAACTAGGTCCTGGGGTAATCAGTCCCTTGTTGGGACTTCATGTCTAAACCTGCACTAGGGAGGTAAGATGGAGTAAAACAGAAGTACATGAACCATCTATCTTAGTGTTTGTACAGAGCTGTTGCAGTATCACTAGAGGTGGAAAAATGGATGTGATTATTGAATACATGCTTTGCTTGAGGAACTCTAATTTTCTCTGTGGGCATTGCTGCTTTTGACTAATCTTGTTACTGGTAATACACCACCTCCTGGGACCTCACCCCTATTCCCCACCTGTAAAGTGTTCTTGGCACTAGGAACTCTGGCTGGTCCACACCCCAGAGTGGCAGGGATATGTGTGTGACCTGATTGCAGGATGTCAACAGTATACAATAGCACCCAAATGGGTACTGGTGTGTGGGTTTGCCAAGGAAGTGAATTCAGCATTTGAAGGAACTTCGGACCATGATTGAATTCTGTGAACAAAAGTCAGAAGCAGCCCTGCAGAGAAATATTTAATTCCACCTTTGTTCCAGTTGTTCATATTTTTCAGGGGTTGTTTGCAATTCCTCAGTTTGGAGTTTAAAAGGTGGGTTGCCAGACATGTTGATTTGTTCATGAAATATTTGCCTTCTCATTATAGCATAGCCATCATGTCATGGCCATGTGAAGATGTCATCTCCACACTAATGGAGAAAACATAACTCAGATCTTTTCATCAATTGTTTTGACTTGTCCTATATAAAAAGCCTTTGAATAGTATACCACATGGAAGTACTTAATGTTTATGTACAGCTGTTTGCTGGCTTTTTATGGTTCCGGACTAGAGGTGGAGTCTGAAGCAAAGGGCACATTCTTTCCAGACACGGTGATGGACTGTGTGCTGGCATTATTAGATTCCGCAGCTGAAGGTATGTTTTTTCAGCATGGGGTGATCTGTCTGCTGGCAGGAGCAGTTTCTGCAGTCAAAAGTATTGTTTTCCAGCATGGTACTGGTATGTGTACTGGCAGGATCAGGCATTAAGGGCACACAGTTGTCCAGCTTATTCTGAAAAGTGACATGCAAATGATCAGAGGAATCCTTGAGCTTCTTCACCATCTATGTAGCCATATGGCTAGTATTTTCATATAGGCCATAAAACTTTCTGACAAGCCATGTAAAAGCAGCTATAATGTCTGGTTTCAACCACACCATCAGTGACACACCTGACGCTTTGTATTTTGTGGGTTCACAGCATTATCTTAATTGTCCATCACACCTTATTTCCTTGTCATCCAAAGCAACATTCTTCTGAAATGACTGCAGTCATCTGCAGTTGGCTGTCTTGTCATGTTCTTCTCGTGGTACTAAAAGAGATCTTCAGTTGAAGCAATGACTGCTAACCTGGACTTCACAGCCCTACTTGCCTTAGGCTTGGTGACAACACTGTCACCATCAGAGAGGCCTTTCCCATGTCAGCATCCAGAATAGGTATATCCAATTTGAAATCCATATTTTCTGGGTGCCACTGAGATGTCATAGAAAGCCTATGTGAACTGCACCTCACTTGTAATGTGAATTGAGTGGATCTTTTGAAGGTGATCATTGGCCATTTTCACAAAATGCCTCACAGTGTCATGGTCGTGCTTCAGGTCACTGGAGGTGAAAACTAACGATTCTGTGACAGCGCATGCACAGTGCTCACACCGATAATAAAAAACTGCTTGGTGAACAGTGGCCTACTCATGATGACAGTGACACAACTGGATTTTATCTTGATACTGGAATGCATAATTTACAGCAAAGTCCAAGACCATCATAACCCATCCCTCAGGTATATTTTGTTTTATTGTGGTAAACAGGTGTTGCAGTCAGGGTGCAATGTGCAGGTGGCACATCAGAAACCTAAAGTCTACTTTCATTAGTTTCACCAGCTGGTAGAGTGTTGTTGTCTTGGTTTTCAAAACTTTCCTCAATTTTGCTTGCACGTTGTTTACACTAATTTTTTTGTGGTATCTCACTGTTACCAGCTCACCTTTTCCTTGTCATACCCCTTCAATTCTTCAGTAACTTTCTCCCCAGTAGCATTGATGCTAGAATTTTCAAAAATGTTCTTGACACAGCTATTGTGGAAGAGTTTTTGCTGGGTATCTTGCTGCACATTGTTAGTTCAACTACTTTAAAAATATTCAGCACATTGCAGTCCAATGCCACTTGTATATCAGTGGTCCAGTTCAATGGCCGCAGCTTTAATACTGCCCAGGCACAGTACTCACATAGGTATTGCTCCAGCTTCTGTTCCCGTGCAGTGTTTGATGTGCTGTGGCTTTAGAGTGTTGAACTTTATTCTCCTCAGTGATGTTTCAGGATTTGCCTGGATAACTCTGCATGGAGCACACCAAGGGGGGTTGGCAAGGAATGTTTTTGATTTTCCTGTTCTTTTTGAGAATGTCTTCTTGTGAGGCAGTGGCATGGCTACCTCTTCATAGTAATTCTTCAGTTGCTGGGCAGTTTCTGCTGGCAGTGACTGTTTGTGGGTTACTTGCTTATGACCCCTAGATATGGCCATCATCCTTGTCCAATTGATCCCCAGTGTATTACTTTCAGACTGTAGACACCAGTATTTTCTGATTCTGTTAAAGTATTTATGAATTCTCATCTCAAGTGTCTTCCCTCCAGTTTTGTTTTGGGGGGGGGGCATTTTAGACACTTCAGTTTGTCTTTATTTGCTTCAAGCCAGTTTCTTTTGCAGGTTTGTTCAACAGGTTAGGTTCATACATTTCTATTATGGTGTCCTCTTGGCTGGGTAGGCAGAAGAGATAATTTTGCCATTCACAGAAGCAAAGGATGTTGGCAATCGAGATAACTCTGCACGTGCCCATTGCACTGCTTTCCTGATTGCACTGTTTCAATGGGGATCATTTGTAAGAGGGTTTGTACTGGTCTATGGTGTCATTGTTCATGTGTCAGTAGTGGTGGTGGCAATGTCAACCATTTTTGTTGCATGCTTCTCTTGGTACTTTCATGTCGTTTCTCATTTATATATCTTTTTTTCTGCACAGACATTTATGCACACAACTGTGTTTTCTGTTCCTTTCAATGTTCTCACTGTTACACTGTTTTTTGTTTGTTAGCCCTGGTGGTTCTTTTTGTTGGCATAGTGGTCAGTACAGCCTCCAATTCCTGCTTCTCCTTCTACTTCTGTTTGTACTGCTGCATTTGCAGTTTTGCTTTTTCATTATGGATAGTGCACATCTCCTCATCCATATTATCCCTATACACCTCTGAGTGGGCCTTCAATTTCATTTTATATTCTTCATAATGTTTGGTGTCATGTTGCATCTTTTTTCTGCAATGGTGAGATCATTCCTTATCTGACAATGGGCAGGAAATCATTAAAGCATCTTTCAGCACAGTGGTTACAGACATGTGGTCTTCTCTGGTTGCTCATTTCTTAAAATAAAATAAACTTTAAGATTAGTAAATTTGTGGATCCGAGTAAACAGCTGAACAAAATGCATTACACTTCCTTTGACTATGGAAAAATACTCCTATATGAAGGAGGATGGTATCAACATCGGAGAGATGGACTGAAGCAGAGAGGCTGCACAAGGTACACAATATGATGAACTGAAGGAGAGAGGCTGTACAACACACAATACAATGTACTGAAGAAGCTTTGCATTCCACTAGATACGGCGTACCTGGAAGGCTGCACAGTCTGCACAATACGATGGACTGAGGTAGAGATGCTGCGCATGGTACACAATACAATGAAGTGAAGGGGAGAGGCTGCATAACACACAATACATCATACTGAAGGAGCTGTACATTCCACTAGATACAGCATACCTGGAAGGCTGCACATCCTGCACAATACAACGAACTGAGGCAGAGATGCAACACGTGGTACACAGTATGATGAACTGAAGGAGAGAGGCAGCACAACACGCAACACGATGTACTGAAGAAGCTTCGCATCCCACTGGATACAGCATACCTTAGAGGCTACACATCCTGCACAAGACGATGGACTGAGGTACAAAAGCTGTACATGGTACACAATATGATGAACTGAATGAAAGAGGCTGTTTGTGGTACAGAAAATGACAGGTTGAATGTGGACAGAGGCTGCACATCCAAGCAGTATTTTACCACAAAAACCCCATAGGACCACAGTGCACATGCGTGCACACAAACACCCTCCCCCCAAAAAGAGCACGGTACTCAAAATGTCTGAACTCTGATGACCAAACACAACTGGACAAGTGTGTCAAGGACATAATCCCTCTTTGCACACTGCACTTTTAAATTAATTTGTCCAGGTCTGCTTGGCCAGCTATGTTCAGACACAGTGATCTCAGGTAACATTATTTAAGCAACATTTTATCACAAAACCCCCACAGGGCTACAGGAACCCCACCCCCACAAACAACAAAGAGGGCATGGTGCTCAAAATGGCCAAATGCTGATGACCAAACACACCTGGACAAAGAGTAATAGGGACAGAATATCACTTTGCACACTGCGCTTTTAAATTTAATTTGTGCAGGCATGCTTGGCCAGCTACATTCAGACACAGTAATCTCAGATAACAACAAAAACCCACAAGACTACCAGTTCAGCCTGCAACCCACCACCAAATAAAAATAATCAAGCATTTAAACAAGTGACTTCTGCACTGAAGGCACAGCTCAAAAAACATAATTATACAAATACAATGTTTGCTAAAATCTGGCCAGAAATAGTGCATTAGATGCAGAAATGTGACTTACAGATGCAGACACCAAGCAGCACATGGCAGATGCACTCAGGACACCAAGCATACCATGTGGTGCATGAACAAAGACACCACACTGCTTGGTGTCTGATAATCAGATTTTGCTTTGACAAAAAAAAAAACATTTGACCACAGGAAACCTACTCAGCCATTATTTGAAGACACCTATGTTATAATGAATTAGTAGCTCAACTGTGATGCACTTTATAGCAATATAGCTTGAATCCACAGAGATTCTCATGGTGTTTGTAGCATGGTTGGACCCTGTGTTGTTTGTAACATGGTTACCAATCCATGGACACCATCAGTCTTGCATGGAGCTCAGCGGTTGATAAAGGGACTCGCAAATGAAACACAACAGTTTTAAAGCTGCAAAATAGACCCATCCCATAGTGTATGTAAACCGGGCACCAGCTCCTGACCATGATGTGTGAATGGCAGCAAAATGTGAACACAACCTGAAAGGTGGTTCAAAGGTCACTCCTGCCAAGTCGGGAGCAGCGTAAATCGGCAAACAAGGTTAAGATTGCCAAATGGAATGGGAAAGGAAGGAGGGACCAAAGAAAAGCAGGCTTGAAAACAGAAAAAAGGGAACAAAACTTTTTTTTTGTGGTGCTTGCAGGTTAAGACACTGCAAGTTACAAACATCACACTTATTAAAAAAGAGGTTAGTTTGCAGTGTGTACAAAATAAATGCCTAAACCAAATAAATAATGAAAGACACAACACAATACGATATACAGTAGTTCACTTTATTGAAAGGGCCCATTAAACAAATAGATAAAGCACAGATATAAGCTTTGTGTGTTTTTCCATGCCACATTTCAGCTGTGCAAAGCTGCAGCACAAGGAGGTGGAAAGCCAAATAAAAGAAAAAGTCTTTGTGCTGTTAGTGTAAGTTTATCTTTTAATCCCTACATGGCATCAGCTTCAAAACAGTGTAAGAATGATTGGGCAGACATCTTTTATTTAAGCGTCACATGCTGTGAAAATATTTCACTGCATCAGTACCTCCTTTTCATGAACATACCCAACTATGACAGTTTTCAAGTGCAGTTAGTATTGGTGCCCCAGAAAAAAACTGTCCCCCAAAAATCAGATATGAAAAGACAGTAGTGTGCACATCAATGTGTTGGATCATGAGAATGCAAGACCATGACTACTTGTATACAGGCTAGGGGCCTGATGAGGTTGAAACAGCTTTCTTTCCATTTTGGCATGCACATTTGGAATGCACCCACCTAGCATAATATCAGGTTTGTCGACACCGGTGAACAGCCTCTTAGCTCAACTCAGCATGTGGTTCTGAAGGCATGTTTCTGGAAAGAAAGGAAAACAGCACTATGGCTCAGGCTGGATAGGAGGATCTTCAGGTGAGGGGTATGCAAATCACCCATTGCTGCATTGTGCAAGTGCTGCACGATGGCCAGCCATGTTGGCATGGGAGGCTATGCTGGGAGCAGCTTACTGCAATGCTGCCACATTGGCAGACACAATGTTGTGAGAAGTGTAGAGCCCAGGGGCCAGATGTCTGAATGATGCCAGTGTGTTATCCTTGCCAGAAGCTCATGATCAGTGATCCATAGAACTCACAGGCCAACTCCTCAGGATAAAGACATTGCTCCTGTTTCCATTCCAGCAAGGGTGGCCACTCTGGAAGAAGGAGAGCAGAAGGACTTAGTAGATTTACTGCAACCAATACCTCCTTGATGCAGAAGGCCCGCTACTGAGCCTAACAGAGAGCAACCCTTAGATTCTGTGGACCTATGGGTCCAATTGGTTCCACTGTGTCACAGTGAAAAACATTTTGACAACATCAGTTATGGCACTGGCAAATTGTCACCTGGCATTACAGCGACAGGCATTTCTGTCACAGGAGGTACAGCACCAAAGTGCCTTCCTGGGAAACAGTTGTTTCTTGAGGAGGGATTTGCCCTCCACCCCAGGACTTTAAATAACTACACCGGGGGCATGACCATGGGGCCAAAGCCAGCACTGAGAGCAGGAGACTAAAAATCACTGTCGCCCCTCTCAGTGTCAGTAATTGGGAGTCATTCTAATTAGGGTGACAAATGTGCCCTCCTAATGGAGTACTGGTCCAAGTTGTCACAGTTTAAAGGGACACTGTCAATCTTTTTTGCAAAATATTGTTTTTAGGTAAAAACCCACATTTTATGATTGCGTACTTTCTCTAAAATGTATTGATATTGCTGGTTGTTTTATCTGTCTCCTTGCTTATTAGAACCAAAATGCATGGTAATATACAGCTAGGCCCTGCTTTGTTTTGCTTCAAATCACTGAACTACTCTTAAGCCTTGTTTACATGGTGGCCTTTGTACCATATTAACCCATGCCCTTGTGTTGCTGCACCACAAAACCCCCGGTGTGGACACTTACCATATCATCGCAAGCCAATTAATACTGTGCTCCCAAAGCTGCATCCCAAGTTGGGACTGTGAAGTGTATTAGCCTGATGAAGCCACCGTGTGGACTGGAACCGTCGCATGTACTGGCGCAAAGCAGTCACTCCTATGATGCTTTCTTTTCCCACCCCACACCCCTCGAGCTCCCAAACAGCAGCAGGCGCAGCTTGCATCGGTGCATCGGACTGCAGTGTGGACAGGAGCAACACGCTTCGGTAAAAGTACAGAACATTTTACATCGGCTGAGATTGGGAGTTGAATCTGCCATGTAAACATGGCTTATGTGAACACTTTCTGAACATTTAAAACACCTTCAAATAGTGTAACCACTCATGATACAATAGTCTTCTCTACTCCCACTGCATAATGAGTGTCTAGATTGTGTTGAGGGAGTTCCTGAGTCCGTGAAAGATGCAGTGGAAGCTGGGAGTCCCGTGATGCGGGAGACCGAGTAGCTGGCTCCGCTTGAGCTCCGTCTTCTACTCCACTAATCTGGTTAAAACTACCCAGTTAGAAGTGAAAGACCGATTGTGCTGTGCAGGATATCGTCGGAGGAGTGTGCCGAGAAGAGTTTTATGGAGGCAGATATGCGCAAGCAGCCCCCAAAACACACCCCGCCTGCAACACCCGAGAAGGTGGCTAAAAAGCCTAAGGCCTCGGCCTCTGAGTTGGGTCACGGGGAGAGTGCATGCAGCAACCCGGATGAACTGCTTTCCCTGGCACGGTTTCTTGAAGAGATGGATCCCTTGAAAATAACGATTTTGGAAGTTGCTGGTGAAGTTAAAAATATAAATACAGCCATTGAAGACTTATCCAGGAGAATTACGGACACCGAAGCACGGGTATTCTCGTTAGAAAAAAGTAAAGAATCGATGGAGTCATTGGTAGTCAAATTAACACAGAAAATTCAAAGTTAGAAAACAAGGTGGAGGATCTGGAAGGCGTAAGTCGTAATAACGTCGTTGTCTTAGGACTACCTGAAAAAGCTGAGAGCTAATAGCCCGATTGTGTTTGCTCAGAAACTGGCTGAAAAATAGCAGGGTCTTCCCCTTATGGGCCTAAATACATCGTTGAGAGGGGCACATAGGCGTCCCATTACCACCATCTGATCATCCACCAAGGCCATTCATAATAAAATTTTGAACTACCAGGAAAAGCAACTCTTGATTTCCAAGGCAAGGGAGGACAAAAGAAATATTCTGGGAAAGTATCAAGCTAAGGATCGCCCAAGACCTTCCTTTAACAGTCAGACAGAAGAGAGCTGCCTATCATCCTCTCGTCAAGAAGCTGATACCTGCAGGGTGAAGTTCAGGATGGGATACCTCGAGACTTCAAGTGTATATTGGGAAGGAATGGAAATTTGAATCTCCTGACTCAGCTGCACGGCCTTGAAAGAGGCATTCCCGATCTTTTCAAGGACACTTGAGCTAATCAGGGTCACATTCACGGTTTCCTCTGGGAGCCTTAGCTGTTTTATTTTTGAAATGATGCTTTTGTCTCTCAACTCGGGTTTGAACCCGGGTCCACGGGGTCCATTTTGTTAAATCTCTCATCTTCAGGGTTCCGAAGCTGAGTGGTGTTATGCTATTAATTTTGGTTATTTGGTTTCACGAAGCAAATGCCCCTTGGCGACTTAAGATGGTTCTGGACTGTCTTTCGTATGGTTTCTAAGGACTGCATTTCGTAGAAAGAACACTACTTCTAACCAGTCTGGGACATCTTTTGTTTTTCAGGGCCTGGACTACATGATATTTGTGGGCCTTTTTCGTTTTGGACACATGTGTTTGGACTTCTCAGTATATATTGGGACTTCTCTTTTCGGGCACAAGGTAGTTTCCCTTAAGCACATTTGGAATCATGTTTGGAATATTATTTGGTATTAGGGTCCATTTTTCTAATGGTATCTTGCAGTCTGGGTACCTTTCTGTATATTCTGTTCAGGTGGAGTAGTCGGCGGAGTGGGGCGTGAAAGGCGGTGTATCCTGCTGTCATGGGCCACATTGAGATTTGGGGTGGTAGTGGGAGGGGGGTTTGGTGGGGCTTATGGGACTATGGGGGTTTTGAGATATGGCTGATTATTTGGTTTTGGGAGGCCTCTCGACTATTGGGGGTTTGGGTTTCGGACACAAGGACTGGGGTTATATGGGTCAGGCAAGGTGGGCTAGAAGTTGGCAGTTAGCTTTTAGGCTATGGGTAGATACCTGTATAAAATTTTGTACGTTGAATGTTAAGGGAGCTAGACATCGAGTCAAGCAATACAAGCTATTGAAATATTTGGAAATGGCTAGGGTTAAGATAGCATTCCTACAAGAAACACATTTATTACTTGAGGAAAGCAAATGTTTGAGAAAAAGACAATTTGGAGAAATCTTTTCTGCTCAGGGTACCACAAAGAGTAAGGGTGTTTCGATTCTAGTACATAGGTCGATACCTTTTGTTTCCAATAAGGTTATCTCAGATAAGGATGGGAGGTTCGTATTCACTATTGGGAAGTTATATAGGAGGGAAGTATTGTTAGGATCGGTCTATGGGCCTAATTCGGACAATCAGGATTTTTTAATTAAATTACTGCAAAGGTTATTACCTTTTGCTCATTTTGCCCATAATCTTAGGTGGGGACTTCAATGTGTTCCTGGATCCCACATTAGACAGGTCTTCAGGACTACGTATGTGTCTCTCCCCGGCTACCTTAGCTCTAACTGACTTATTGGTACGGTTGGGCCTAGATGATGTGTGGAGGGTTCTGCACCCACAAGCCAAGGAATACTCCTTTTTTTCACCAGTGCATAAGTCGGGCTCGAGAATAGACTACATACTCCTTTCTCGGGTCCTACTTAAAGGGGTTTTTACCGCTGAGATTGTGCCGGCCCCCTTGTCGGATCACTCGGCTGTGGAGGTTCTGATCTCGTTTCCATCAGCTTTGGGCAAAGGTAACAGGTGGAAAATTAACAACCAGTTACTCCGCCACCAAGGTTGTGCAGTGCTTAACTTTTCAGCTCGATGAATTTTGGCCTTGAACTCTACTGAAGAAACTAGGCTGGACATACTTTGGGCAACTTTAAAGGTCTTCATGAGGGCCTCCTTATCAGGCAGGCCACTATTATGAAAAAGAAACCAATGTTTTAATGGTAGAGAAATTGAGAGTGATTAAGGAACTGCAGGCTTCATTGGTCTCTAATCCACAAGAGGAAATTGAACTAAAGTTAACTAAGGTTAGGGATGAATACCTTAGAATGCTGGGGATCAAGCTGAGCTGGCCATCATTAAAACCCAAGCTTTATACACAGATCAAGGGAGAAGCCGGGCAGACTACTGGCAAGGCGGTTAGCACAGCTGGAAGCATCTCGGCTCATTGAAGGAGTCAGATCGGGTAAAGATGGGTTGATTAAACCACCCAGAGGACATCGTCCTTGTTTTCGTGATTATTATGAGGCATTGTACGGAGGTATGCAACTTCCCCACAGCTGAGTGACATCCAGCAATTCCTAGACACCGATACCTCTTCCTAGTTTGAGGTGGACAGCAAGGTCTTGGTAGCAGACATTACTTATAATGAGATAGAGGATGCGATCAGAGCTCTACCAATGAATAAAACTCCTGGCCTGATGGGTTCCCACTTAAATTTTATAAAACTTTTCTTCCCAACTGATTCCGTTGCTGGCGGCCTATACCGTATATTTTATCGGAGAGGAAGTGGATAAATACCTTTTGAAGCTTAGAATAGTGTTAATCCCAAGCCTAATAAGTCACTTGAAAACCCAGGTAGTTATCGCCCCATATCTTTACTTAACTACGATATTAAAATACTGGCAAAATTCTGGCTGAGTGTGTAGCAAATTCCTGCCTCATTTGATAGGACGGGAACAAGTGGGTTTTATGAAGGGCAGATCCTCAGCGGACCATTTCAAACGTTGTCTCATGTCTTCTGCCTCCGAGATAGGCCCTCAGGCCTTGGTCTCCCTTGATGCCGAAGGTGTTTGATAGAGTTCATTGATCCTATCTTTACCAAGTGATGTTAAGGGTAGATTTTCGGAGCAGTTTGTCGGTTGGATTAAGGCCTTGTATTCAAATCCGACGGCAAGAGTGACCTGTAATGGTGTTATATCTGAACCCTTTGTGTTAAAGGCTGGGACAAGGCAGGGCTGTCCTTGTCTCCTTACTTTTAATCTTTATTTAGAGCCCTTATTAGGCATATTGTCTTTAAAGACACGATTTTTGGGATCAAGGTGAGAGACCAGACTATCAAGGTTACCGCTTTTGCGGACGACCTCCTGGTTTACTTATCAGATCCGGTCTCTTCTGTTCCTGTCCTGTTAAACGTCATTAAGGAATTTAGCCTAGTATCCAATTATAAGCTAAACCAGGACAAGACAGTAGTGTTCCCTCTTTCTAACGGGTTTTTTAAAAAAGATATCATTGGGATGGGTCTGGGTTGGAATTCTAAATCTCTCAATTATTTGGGGCTCTCCTTAACTGTAAATCCTGATCGTCTTTGGCACCTCAATCTGGATACTTTAGTTCGGAATATCGATTTGGATATGAAAAGGTGGGCTCAATTTTCTTTATCACTTTGGGGCAGGATTAGCATAGTAAAAATGAACATTTTTCCCAGGCTTTTCTATCCATTATCTATGTTAAATATTCAACTCCCGATGGCTTGGTTCAGTAGAATTCATAAGTTAATAGCCAATTTCATCTGGAATTTTAAGAAGGCAAGGATGTCATATAATAAGCTGGCGGTAGCCAAAACCCATGGAGACTCTGACTTCCTTACTTTACTATA
This sequence comes from Neoceratodus forsteri, assembly GCA_016271365.2. Taxonomy (NCBI): domain Eukaryota; kingdom Metazoa; phylum Chordata; order Ceratodontiformes; family Ceratodontidae; genus Neoceratodus; species Neoceratodus forsteri. The sequence goes on along the minus strand of CM028135.1, from coordinate 458,866,432 downwards.
TATTATTGGGCGCATCAGATTAACAAGTACGGCAGGGGTTGGCTCCTCTACTTCTGTTGGGCATAATGAATATGTCCCTCTCTGTATGATCTTGAACTCTCTATTATTAAGGGATTGGGTCTTAACCATGAGGCCTTGCTGTTCCCCCCTCAGATTAGTTTCTCTCACGAGTCTCCCCCATTGGTGTTTCCCTCAGGATTCATGATCAAGTCTGCAGTTTTTTGAAATACAAATATAGGTTAGATGCGTCTCAGCCTCTCACTGGCAGCCCATGCTGGTTGATTGGAGGGAAGCCAATTGGGTATAGATGGTTACCCGGCTTAGAAGATATTAGGTTGGGAGATTTTTTGATGAGGATGGCGAGCTCTATATGACCCCCAGATTCTCAACAGGTTGAACTACCGGTGGGTGAGTGTTTTAAGGTATTTCAGGTGCATCACCTTATAGTTCAAGCTGGGACTAAATGGTTTTAAGCCTCCTAAGATAGATTTTTGGGATACTATTAGACCTTTGGTGGGCACTCCGCATGCAATATCAAAATATATGCATTACTTCTGAACTGGGCTTTCCCAGATGGTTTTCTCCTCCTTCAGTTTGGGGCAGTGTTTTTCCTAATTTGGAGCTAGATTGGCTCAGATATGGTCTAATTGTCATAGGTTTTGAAGCAGGACCCTCTTAAATTAACCCAGTTCAAGATTTTACACAACATCTATTATTCTCCCAGAAATTGCTTAATTTAAAATGTTATTGGACTCTTGCTGTTTTAGGTGGGTCAGAGGGAGGAGATCTACTACATATTTGGGCATTGTACCAAGATCGCTCAGTTATGGTCAGACATTAAAGAGAATGTGAGCCCCTTCTGGGCCTAGACAATTGTTTAAGCCAGAGATCTGCATATTAGGATATATGCCTGAGGTCTTTGTCACACAGAGAAAATTTCATATCTATTTGATATCTAGTTCAGTTAAGAGGCTCGTAGCTAGACATTGGAAGGAAACTAATAGAATCCATTACTCTGAATGGTTATCTGAGCTTTAGCCCTACTTAGGATAGAGAGACGAATAGCAATATTGCATGATCAGCTCCTAAGTTTGAGAAAATTTGATCTTCATTAGTTTGTGCCTATTCATGATTATTATGTATCAAACCTTTCTGTTTGTATAAGCTTTGTCTGTTAATGTCCATGATTTTTTGTGTCCGGGAGGGAGGGGGTGGGCCAGAGGCCCCGGGGAGGGCAGGGGAGGACGAGGAGGGGAGGCATTAATTTTATGAGGTGCTCATTTACTCTTTTATGTTCACATCTACGTAAACTATGCTGTATTATGCACCTTGTGGTACTTTGTATATGTAGAGTATCGCCTCTGTTCATTTTAAATTGTCAATAAAAAGTTAATGGCAAAAAAAAAAAAAGATGCAGTGGAAGCTGGCCAAGAAATGTAAACAAACGTGTTCTGGTGTGGTAACACCAATATGGTGGGCAGTCAGTTTTTCACTTTTTAAAAGGAAAAAAAGGATCAGAATCAAACTATCAGCTGCATCAACAGTCTGTATAGAATGTGAACAATCATAACATGTGTTTTTTAAACTAGGGACAACTTGATGCCTATGGGGTTTGACAGTGTCCTTTTAACACCTGACTCACTAGTTTCTATGAAGGCCAAATTTAAGGCTTGATTTGTTTGCTAAGTAAAATAATAACTTACGTTATTTTGCCTGCCTTTATATGTCCCAAGACTTATCTATGCTGAAGGGACAAAAGTCTTTTTGTGTTATATGCATGTTATGCTAGTATCTTCAACTGTATCTAATCTGCAGTCTTTATTCATTGTTTAAGAACACAAACAGATAAGTAACACTGACTATGCATATGCATAAATCATGTATGTTATCAGTTTTGGTCACCGAAACAAGTTCCATTTAGTGATTGTATTATGAAACCAGTGTGTGTTAAAATGTAAAATATTTATAATATGTTAATTCTCACCTTGTGAAATACCTGAGATATGTTTTTGTAACAACTGTGTAACTTTGAAGCTGTGATTAAGTTGTATTGGAGTGCAACTCATGTTATATGTATATCATAAATTGCCTAATGGAAAGTATGTCCTTTTAAGAATGATGGCAAAGTTCAAACTCCATCCTGTGGACTTTGACAAAAACAACTTTGTTAGTGCTTCTTGGTGGAATATAACCAAAATTACATGTTGTTGCTCCTCAGTCTGGTGTGGGGGGGGGGGATGCTGCTGCTCTATCTCATTACCTCCAACAGCTATGTATGAAGTCTGGACTATCCATTGTTTACTTGACACAAAATGGCTGCCCAGGTAATAATGAGCTATGGATGTTTTAGTGTATAAAGACATAGACTGTGCATGCACGTGTAGTATTTTTGATATCTTACTGCCATGTCAGGAAGCAGCATTTTCAACATCTAACAATACCATATCATCCTGACACCAACCTGTGATAGTTGTGATGTCTCCTATCACTGTTTAAGCAATTACAAATTCTGTACAGAAAGGAGAGAAAGACAGAGGTTGGCCAGACAGGGTATCTTGTGCATCTTTTCTCTCCTATCCCCTCTGTTTTCCCTCAGTTGCCCAGAACATACTAAGAGGAAGTGATATCAGTGTACCCCATTCATTATTTTAGTACAGTGGGCCATGACCCTATATTTTTCTACCACCCCTTGATATTATTTACCACCACCTTATATTTTTTTTTGCCACCACCATATATTTTTTGGTATCATCCTGATATTTTTTTAAATAATATCCTTCAAAATGGTCTTTTACCACAATTCTTTATTGTACTTCTACCCCTCATTTGATAGTTTTCAGTACCTTACTAAGAACCACGTATGCTCATGCACATGCACAATGCATAGAGGAGTACATGGAATAATGAACCCTTGGCCCTGATCAACACTGCCACCACCCTATATTCCCAGAGAGTGGGGAACCCTGGACATAATGTAGGCAGAAACAGTGAAGCAGTAGCCAGATATATAATGCCATCTTGCAGTGAAAGAAAAACAGTGCAGTGGTATATTGTAGAATTTTTATGAATAATTGATCCAGACAGCATGATGAAGCAACAAGGAGGGAGGGCCTGAGGGAAGGAAGGTCCCCCAGGCAGTGATGCAAGAAGTCAGGGGTGGGGACAAGTCAGAGGACAAGGAAAAGGTGGTTATAAATCAGGAAAGCAAGAAGAGAGGAGTAAAAGAGACAGGTAATGGAGAGGGTAGCAAGGGAAGAGGGGGTCAGGAGGAGCTTCCTGGAACAACACAGTCAGGAGGCGGGAGAAAGCAGGGAGGCAGGTAGGGAGGGTGTAAGGTAGTGCTGTGCGGAATGTGGAATTCTGCCAGTGGAATTAGTGCTGAATGACCATTTCACCGGCAGAATTTCCACTGGAATTTCACTTGTTTGCCTGCGAAATTCTGCCTACTATGATCTGCAGAAGAACAGTATCTTTTTTTTACACAGAAAATTATTCCGCAACAATTTCCACAGAAAATATTGTGATCTGCAGAATCAAATTCGGCAGAACAGTGATTTTTCCATGGAAAATCATTCCACAACTATTTTATGCAGCGTAATTCTGCCATTCTGTTTCTGGCAGAATTTGGTGGAATTTCAGTGGAATTTTGTTCTGCCAGAATTTGAAAATTCCGCAGAGCACTAGTGTAAGGCATGAAGGGCCATGTGCACCAATGCAAGCAGTCCTTGTAATAAAATACTGGACCTGGAGGCCAACACGGAGGAGGATAGCCTGGATCTCGGGTCCATAACGGAGTAATGATGCACTGATAGCCATGGCTGGGATATAGCCATAGCAGGCTACTCTCTGTTCAGGAGACACAGAGAAGGGAGATGGGGAAGAAGGGTTGCACTATATGTGAGAGAGGAAATGAAGGCTATGGAAATACATGGGCACCCAGAGGAAAAAGAAGGATGGGAGGTGAGGTGGGTCATCCTGAAAGCAGGAGCTGGGACCACTATCTGTACAGAGGTGGTATATAGACCTCCAGCACAGGGAGAAGTATTGGATAAGGCACTTGAAAAGGACATCATCAGGATGACAGATAAGTGAGAGGTGCTTCTAGTTGGTGACTTTGGTCTGGTAGATGTGGACTGAAGCATTCCAGCTGCAGCTTCAGCAAGAAGCAGGGCTATCCTTGGCTCCCTAGAACTGACTGTTCACAGGTAGCTAGTCAGCAAACCCCCTAGAGACAGGGCAGTGCTGGACCTAATGCTTACAAGCAGGACCACTGCAGATGTCACAGTGGGCAGTCCCATAGGTACCAGTGATCTCTGTTTAGTGTGGCTTAACATTAAAACAGGATCAGAGGCAAACCACATGAGGACATGAGTCCTGGACTTTAGGTGGGTGGGTTTTAAAGAAGTGGAAGACTGCCTCAAAAACTGTTCAGTGGGGGGGAAGGGTTGCCAAGAAGGGCATTGAGAGAGGTGTCTTTAGCAGGTAGAGGGAGGTGGTGTTGCCACTGTATCATTCACTGGTGGGACCCCACCTGGAGTATTGTGTCCAGTTCTACAAGCCACACCTCAGAAAGGACATAGACAGGGTGGAGGCAGTCCAGAGGAAGGCAGATAAAATGATGCAAGGATTGCACCAAAATACCTATATGGAGAGACTGAGGGATCTTAACATGTACACTCTGGAGGAGAGGAGGCTGACAGGAGACATGATGGAGACCTACAAGTACCTTTCAGGGTGAATGAGGGGAGCCTCTTTCAAATGAGGAAGAGCGCCAGGACAAAGGGACATGCAATACAGTTGAGGGGGCATTTAAGAGCGATGTGAGGATGTACTTTGTCACTGAAAGACTGGTAGATGCCTAGAATGGACTGCCAGTGGAAGTGGTGGAAATGAAAACAGTAGGCAGCTTTAAGCACATGTGGGATAGATGTGGGGGATATTAGTAAATAGTCAGGGGGAGGGAGGATTGCTGGAGACCAGTTAGGATCTGCAGAGGCAGACTAGGCAGGGACCATCTGGGCAGACTTGATGGGTTAAGCAGTCCTTTTTTGCCAACAAATTCTATGTTTCTATAAGAACAAGGGCATGTGGCTCTGGGAGGAGGCTTAATGGACTAAACTGGGTGATTATTCCCTGGATGACTTTACTCTGAACCAGCAAAAACAATTGAACATTATAATTAACTAAATACTACAGGACTGTGAAGTGAGGCAGAGCATGTTCAACACAAAGAATCCAACACTCCCAGTAGATCTTGCCCAGTCAATAAAAGAAAGAAATTCACAGAGATTTACTCACTGTTTAGCACCTTATAAAAGCTGAGGTCTCTTCCACATTGATGCTATGTGTTTCTCCAACTGGAGGGCCATCAGGGTCTTGTGGTGCCACACTAAGAAGGATGGAGGAACATCATCCTCCCAATGTCATGAAATAACAAGCTTGGCCGTGGCAGCCATGAGGGACAAGTGGGCTTGCCTAACATTAGGGGTACCAGAGGGAAAAATAACCAGCAGACAACTCATGAAGGTGATAAGGTCATCCAATCCCAAAAGGGGATCTATGGCCCAATGGATGGAGTTCCAAAAAGGTCGAATGTTAACGCACTTCCATAACATATGATGAAGGAAGCCAGGAACCTCACAGCACCAAGAGCACAAAAGTGAGGGTAGTTTGCCCATTCTATACAGTTTTAGCGGAGTGAAATACAAATCATGCATAATGTTAAATGATACTAGTTGGAGCCAATCCTGCTTAACAAATCTATATAAATGTATACAAAGGGCCCTCCAGTAATCATTTTCATCTGGTAGTTGGAACATGTGGGCCCAATAGTAACAAACCCCAGTAGGGATGTGTGGGTCTATGGACTGAAAATGCTTATAGAGCACAGACACCAAATGATGCTGCATGGTAAGGGACAGTAGGGAATCCACCCCATCTAACTGCATCAGGCACCAAGGCTTGGGACCCAGAAAGGCAGTCACTGCACTTCTAACCTGGAAGAACTTAAACATATCCGTGCCCTTTAACTGGAACTGAGCTTGCAGGATCTGAAAAGAAACCATCCCATCTGCATGGGAGACGTCAACCAGCATGACCAGGAGCAGATTTCATCCAAGGAACCAATAGCCTTTTTTAAGTAAATATCTTTAGAGGCATAGAATAAAAGGAAAATACATAATTTCCTGAAACAAAGTCATCTGCTGCTGCTTGCCTGCATATAAAATTGTAATATATTGATAGTCACTTTTTCCTATAGGCAAACAGTGACACTCAAAGCTCATCATATCATCATTCACAAGATCTTTTTTCAAAATACTATTATCTGATATCCTGTTGATAGTATTATGAAAATTAATCTATCTGTCAAGCATGAAAGCCGCTTTCACTCTAACTGCCAGCTGCACTGAAAGCCATCGAGCATGGTGGAACTGCCAGACCTGGCAAAGTATTTCATCACACTGAAATCAGTTATTGTGGACCAAGAAGTTACTGAGGCAAAAAGCTGACTCCCCCTATATTACAAAAAATAAAATTATTTGCTATCAGTAACAAGAGTGAGTAATTCCATTTTGAGAATCTAATGACATCAGGGAACCTCTCACACTTCACTCTCAAGGTTCTGATGTCAATAGAATCCATCTGTGGAATTAAACCATTGTTACTAATAGTAAGCCATCTGTTATTCTATTTATAATAACTCGCCATACATTTTTTAATGGGGATCTCTGGTTATTAGTTGTTGGCAAACACACGCACATCAGAAGCAGCTGCACTCAAGACACTTTCGATCTCGGCAGTGTGAGATGTCATTTTTTTCATTCCTTACTGGCCACCACCATAAGCATACTAAAAATAATCATCAGAGTGGGAAGCCAAATTAAAAAACGTGCACAATTTCATTCAAAGCCATACCCTATCTTGTTAGCAAACTCTGCAAGTAAATCTAACCCTTGGAAAGTGAAGGTGGTGCTTACAGCAGAAAAGATTGGCACTACCTAAGGATTGGTGCTACCAGACAACATTTTTACAGGTGCACAAAAAAAAAGGAAACAGATGACCCACATTTTGCATTTTTGGGGCATTTCTAAGTACCGGACGACATTGGGGGAAGGAGGGCATAATTACAGTCTGGTTTCTGCCCTTCCTATGCACCAACCAAGAATCCCAGCCTGATTTTCTGACTTTTTTTTTTCAACAAATTAAATCAGGGCTCGATGTTAAGAGGAGACCTGCTCCTGAATGGACACCACTAGCTGCAGGAAAAAACAAAGAAATTAAATCCTCTGCTCCAATTGGACAGCTCTGCAATAAAACTACTGGTGGGGTTTTAATTTGTGAGCCAATCTCGGAGCACCAAAAAAGGGCACCAAGATTTGAATTCAGATTGGGCTCTGATAAAAAGCTGCAGCAAACAAGAGCCACTAGAGCTCCAGAGGACATCAGGGGAAGGAAGGAGGGCATAATTACCGGCTGGTTTCTGCCCTGTCCCTGCACCAACCAAGAATCCTGGCCTCATTTTCTGACTGTTTTTTCAACAAATTAAATCAGGGCTCAATGGATGTTAACAGGAGACCTGCTCCCGAACGGACACCGCAGGCTGCAGGAAAGGAAAAGACACACAAGCCTCTGCTCCCAAACAGACTGCACAAGCTGCAGGAAAAAAACAAAGAAATTAAATCTGCTGCTCCAATCGGACAGCTCTGTAACAAAGGTATGGGTGGGGTTTTGGCCTCTCTCCTGCCCCCACCGCCATTAATTATATAGGCACCCTGTATGCACTAATTTGATTGGTAACTGTGTCTATGTAACTGGTGCGCGCCAATACGTAACTGGGTGGTGGCTTAACTAGTCTATAAGCAAGTACATGTTGCTCGAGTTTGTGCTAGAACTTATATTTACCTCATTTAGGGTGTATCCTTGTTTCTTTTAGGCTTGTCTATAAGCAAGTACATGTCACTCAACTCCAGTGTGTGCTAGAACTTACATTTACCTTGTTTAGGGCATATCCTTGTTTCTTTTAGGCTTGTCTATAAGCAAGTATATGTTACTCAACTCGAGTTTGTGCTAGAACTTACACTTGCCTTGTTTAGGGAATATCCTTGTTTCTTTTAGGTTTGTATGTGATAAGTACTTGGGGCTGTTTGTCTTTTTTTCTGACTGATTTTATCAACATCTGATATGATGAGGCTCCATGGTATTGTTGTGCCACTTTTTAATTCTGCTTATGGTAGATAAGGTTCCACTGGGGTTCAACTCACCCTGTCCAAGCGAGGGATCTTCCCTTCCTCACCATTACAATCATCCTGCCACAGGTATAACCACCTATGACCCCTTGCTTTTGGTAGCCCTCAGGTTAACTCAAAAGGGCAACTGTTACAACAAATTCTATACCTGCATAACCAAAAGAAGAATGTGCACTGCACTCTACCTGTCCAAACCTCTAAGGCACCTGGCGCAGCTAAAGTTGGTCTTATGTGGGGATATCGAACTGAACCTTGGTCCTGTTCCCCGAAAATGCCACAATCAGCCTCCCAACTGACCCTAGCTGGGCACAAACCAAGGGCCTCAAGCTGGTTCACATGAACATCAATAGTCTGAGACCTAAAATGCAAGACCTAGAGAGCTGGGCTGCTATCTACAAACCGGACATGACTGCAATTACTGAAACCTGGCTTAAGCTTCAGGTGCTATCACATGAGGTGGACCGACTGGAATTCAGTGCCTATAGAAAGGACAGGATTGGAAAAAAGGGGGATAGTGTCCTCATTTATGTTAATTCTAAACTGAGTACCATCCCTGTAGACATCCCTCAACTGGGTCCCTCTGTGACTGAAACTCTATTTATCAAGGTGCTGCCAGGCGATAATATTTATTTATTTATTGAAGTCTTGGATGACACCTGTGAGCAGATGCTCGTTGAGAGGTTCCACGTCAGATACATTAACACAGGAAGACACAATATAGTTACAATAAATTATACATACAGAGTACAAAAAATTCAACAGTAGATGGGTTGCAATGACAAGCAGTTCACAAATTGTGCTAAGGCATTGTTCATGGTATGCCAACATCCTGCGGAAGAGAGAGAGAGAGAGGCAGTGGAAGACTGTTACGGTGAGGTAGGAAGGGGCAGTGGGAGCTGGGATAGGGAGCACAGAGTGAAAGAAAAGAGCCAAGGGGTAGGGGGTGGGAAGCAAGTGCTTGGGCAAAGACTTACCTGGCAGGACAGGAGTTGGAAGTGCTGAGGCATACTAAAGCTGCGGGCGAAGACTAGTGGGGGCATCTACAGGTACTATTGTCAGTGAGGTGCTGACGGAGTCACTATATGTGGGATGTATCTACATCCCCCCCCCCCCGAGTTGCTGCCTCCTTCTTCGCGTCCCTCACTCAGGTCCTGGCTGAGTACTCACCTGGGGAAATGGTGATACCTGGAGACTTTAATCAAAACTAGGCATCAAATCCAAGTAATGGGCTGCAGGCACTTCTCCTAGGTGCAAATCTCACGCAAGTGATTATGGAGTATATTAGGATCAACACCAAGTCTGGGAACCATACTTTGCTCAACTTGGCATTAGTTTCTGACCCCATAAGAATTCATTCAGCAAGAATCTACTCTGACACCCTCAGTGATCATTCACCTATATTCTGCATATGGAGAAATAAGACATCTGGTCTACCCCACCTAGGACATTCACAATGAGGGACTACACCAACTTTTCATCAGAATCATTCATTGCTGCCATCGCAAACATTAACTGGCACCCTATCCTAGCTCTCCCTAGTCTGGGAGAAGCTCTTGACTTCTTTATAAATGTCTTCATGTCTACAGCCAACCTGCATGCCCCTTATGGGAACATCAGGGTGAAGGGCAAGTGCAATAAGTGGCTTAACAGTAATCTCAAGAAGCTAATGATCTTTAGGGACAAGGCCTGCAGTTTTCCAAGAAAACTAACCTTCATACCGACTGGGAAAAGTACAGGGAGCTCAGAAACAACTGCAAAAAGGAGCCAAGGCAGCAAAAAATCGATACTTGAGGAGTCTTCAAAATAAACACCTATGTAAGCCCCCAAAATTTTGGAGTCACCTAAACTCCCTGATAAAGGGTAAATCAAACTCCTTGGAGGGGACAAGCTTGAACAATGGTCAAGCCATCAATGACCACTATGTGATGATGGATACTTTTAACAACTTTTTCACGAATTTGGACAAATACAAACTTAACCCATCCAATTCTCCTCCCTCTACACAGTGCTCTGTTGACAAAGTAACCTCATGTCCCCAATTCCACCTTCATTTAGTCAGGAAAACAGAGGTGTTAGCCTTTCTGAAGCATCTAAAACCAGACTCTTCCTCCGGGTTTGACCAACTTGAACTCAGGCTACTAAAAACAGCTGCACCAGCAATTGCCCTTTCAGTAACCATGCTAATAAACAGTTCTCTTAGAGAAGGGTTTGTTCTTCCTAAATGGAAGGTGGCTGTGGTGGTCCCTATACACAAGGGAGGAGCCCCGAGGCAATATTGAGAATTATAGGCCCATCTCAATCCTCTGTGCCTTGGCTAAGATATAGGAGAGGTTGGTATTTAACCAACTGCAGGACTATCTCGAGCAATACCACCTTCTTCCAGAGAATCAACATGACTTTAGGAAGTGTCACAGAACAGGCAAGGCACTTGTTAAATTTACAAGTGATACTGTGGGTGCAATGGACAAAGGGCTACTGACAGGGGCCATATTCATAGACATAGCCAAGGCATTTGATCTGGTCAACCACAGATTACTCCTCAGTAAGCTGGAGTTATTAGGTTTGGATAAGCATTCACTGTCTTGTTGTTCAAACTATCTGGCAGACAGATCACAAAAGGTCAAATGGAAAAGGATACACTCCAGCTGCCTGCTGTCACTGATGGAGTCCCCCAGGGCTCCATACTAGGTCACCTGTTATTCTCACTATTTACTAATGACATTAGCCAAAACTGTGGAAGTGGGAAACTACTATCAGATGCAGATGATATTGTGGTTTATTGGAGTGATGCTGACCCCAGCTCAATTACTACTAAACTCTCAAACAGCTTGAAAGCACTTGAAAACTGGTTTGTCTTCAATATGTTGGTGATGAATGACAGAAAAACTAAATCTGTCTTGTTTGGACCAAGACGTCGGAGCAAACAGGCAATCTTCTTCTGCTATCCACTATGGCTGGGTCTCAGCTTCATGTGGTAAAATACCTCGTTGTCTACCTTGATCAATACATGAAGTTCAAGCCACATGCAGTATTGATCACATTACCAAGGCCATTCATCAGAAACTGAGCCTCCTCTACAGACCAGGAAATGCACTGACTGCAGACTAGAAGACTGCCACTGCTTAGAGTACTTTGCTTCCCACTCTGATCTATGGTGCCCCAGTATTGCAATTCTTCAGAGAAGCAGAAGCCCACAAACTGATCGTCCTGTACAATAAAATGAGTCACTCTGTGTTTGTTTCGTCTCCTAGGAGGTATCATTGCGAGGTACTCTCTGAGTTGAATTGGCCTACACTGAAACACAGGCTCACCCACTCTCTCCTCTGCCTCACCTTCAAACTCACTAAACTCTATACCTCCCTTAACCTATTGGGACTACTGATCCTGAAGCCTCTGAGGTGCACCCTCTGCTAAACAAACCCCAATTTACTTGAAATCCCCAGGGTTAGAACCAACCTGGAAAAAAGGTCCTTCATATACTCAGCCCCTTACTTCTAGAACTCCCTTCTTGAAAATCTAACTAATGTCACGTCTATAGAAGGATTTAAGGCCAGGCTCAAAGTTTGTACATTAGAATGCTGTCAATGCAGCTGCTATCATTGAACCCTCCTCTTACATGGTGTCCCATATACCTCATGTATCTGATGAATGGAACATTGCTTTAATCCAAATGTGCACCTATAACTATCTGTGAGCATATGTATCTCACTATTCGTTGCTTACATCTGACTGCGTTGCTCTACCTGTTAAGCTGGCTATTGTGTAATTAATGTTTGGTAACTAATGTTCCTGCATTTTTATATGCAATATTGTGCCTTCTTCAATGTCATTGTTTCTGCATTCCTATAATTCACTATGACCTGAACTGTTTGTAAGCACTGTATGTAACTAATTCCGGGTCACCCCTGAAAAAGGAACCTTTGGTCTCAGTGGGCTCACCCAGTTACCAAAATGCCTTAAATAAATAAATAAATGCATTTCTAGAAAAAAGAATGGCAGTCCTTTTTGTCTGGGGGCTTTGAGAGACTCTGAGTCAGTGATGGCATGCAAACTACGAGAAGCTGCTGAATTGCCGTAAGACTGAGCACCAAAGTTCAGGCAGAGCAGAAAGTGCACAATAAACTGAACTAAACTGCAAAGTGTAAAAGCAAATGGGAGAACATTTTACATTAGATCTTTATTTTTCTAGTTAGTTTCCTAGCTGTGAATCATTTCAGTGCATATGTTGGGGTACAAACCAAACAGGGAACTACAAACTGTGAGGAAAATATTGATGGCTAGTAGTTATTAATAATGAAGCATAGGGTGGTGTGCATGCTTGAATTTAATGCCATTATACCATTGTTATTAATAATAAGCCATCGATTATTCTATTTAGTAACCTCTGCTTAACATGTAATAAAGATGTACAGAGCAATAGAGTATGATGCCATTAATGGAGAGTTATCATATCAAGAGATCTCAAGTAGCAGGAGCCAATGAGTCTTAAAACCAGAGATCCTGATTTAATACTGAGATACTTACTGATAAAGACCAAGGAAAAAAAAAATAAAATAAATACAGTTTAAACTGGACTGAGCTGAACTATTGTACTTTCCAAAGCGTATGCAGAAACATCAGTAGTTCGTTAAATATTACCTTGACCAGTTACAGACAGGCAGTTTGAGTGGGTAGAATGCATAGCTGTAAATCTGGAGGCTCAATCTGAATTCCATCCAAGCCACGTGCTCATTGTCTGACCATGAGCAAGACACTTATCCACTCTCTGTAGCTTACTTCCCATGCAGGACTGTCATATTCGCCTTCACTATCTAAAGAGCCTGCCTTACCAGTTACCAGAGTCATCTGCACCTGGTGCTATTGTATGTCTTCTCCTTTGGAGTGCACTGGCTATTATTTTCCAGAAAGGAGTAGAAAGTCACCAGGGTAAACTCTTTCAGTTTGGGTTACTACGCATATGTAGTATGTAGTGTTGTCACACTGCTTTGGGTTAGATTGTTGTGTTCTGTCTGTTAGGAAACACAGAAATGTGTTCTGCTTTAAAAAAATCAGAGATGGTGTTGTGCCAGGCTGTGGTAAATACCAAAGTTTAAAACTTGCACTAAGTGATTATACAGTGATATGGTTCCATGTGTAAAACCTGTCATAAATGCATTCATTTTTGTGATGGAAGTAATTTATATCGCATTCTTGAGTAACAAGTACCAAAACTATGTTTTTTTAAGGGAGACTATATATTTGTTTTAATAATTTTTTATTATAGAAACAAGTACAAGCAGTAACAAGAAGTCCGAGATGCTAGACACATTTCTCCAATGTACAATTTCACAGTTAGATGCACTGAGAAGTGGGACCCAGTGTGTTTTAATGCATTGTTACTGGTTCATTTGTCAGACTAATATACAGAGTTGTGAAACCAGTACAGATGTCTTGCAAGGCTGAGTTTATATCTGCCCAGAAACATACAATTCTATGTGATAAGTGCGAATCTGAAACGGAGACTCCAGGAACCCTAGATGGAATTTTGTCGAGGACACAAACTGCGACTTTTTTTGTCCCCGCACCCCCCTCACTTATATAACCAAATCTGAAGTTGTAGCACCTTGGGGAAGGAGTAAAACAATTGTTGCTATTTTGTCCTGGCTGTAATTTCCTTGCCGACTTTGGTCTCACTACTTTTGCATTCACCGACATCACAGGCCACCAAACTTACTAGGTCTGGGCAGCTCCAAAAACTATGCAAATGAGTTGCCTGCTGTTCTCTCCATGTGCTTCAAAATGCTGCAATATGTGAGTGTGAGGATTTAGCAAATATTACAAGTGCTTTCAAATACCTGGTGGTCACCGTCCAAGCGAACTCTTTCCATTGCGTCACTGAGGAGACTTTTTCTTGCTGTGTAATATATTCCCACTGATTTTCCTCTAAATGAATACCTAGTTCTGTTGTCCAGCGTCACTCTGTTTGTTGGAGATAAACTGCTGGAGGAAATAAGTAAGGACTTAAAAGCCAATGAGTTACAGTGTGAAAGAAGACCTAGTTGCATTTGCTGGATGAGGGCCAACAGTGGATAAGGAAATGCCATGTTTTTATTTTTTCTGAGTGTAGTATAGTGGCCCTCATATTCAAAACACTTGTGTGGCACAAAATGGAAATGCATGGCACATCCCACACAATGCGCGATGGTGTGATATTTAAAAGTGTGAAATGTGTCATGCAGATTAGATTGCACAATCATGCACAAATAATGTATACCGCACAGAAAAAGAGGATGGACACCTGCATATGCCATGCATGTGTATATTCAGAGGAAATAAGCAGTGCATGTGCCGCACATCCCACATTTGGGCTGTGCAAAATTAGGTATAAAAGGGGCAGCCCTAAATCAGCCAGACACCCAGAGGCAGGCTGCTGCACTGCAGGCAGGATGGCTGGGATTGCCTTTCACATGGCTGCGGTAATGGCTGATGTAAGGAGACTGAGGGAAGAGCAAGGTGGCCGGGGAAGGGCCCATAGGCGGAATGCCCCACAGAGATGCTACTGGCCCCATGTCACATTTGAACAGCTAAGTGACACAGACATCGTGGGCCAGTACCAGGTCAACAGGGCTGTTCTGAGACATCTGTGTGAGCAGTTCCATGATGAGCTCCAGGCACCCACACACAGAAGTCATGCTAGGATGGTGGAGATCAAGGTCACTGCAGAGCTGTGCCTGCTTGCCATGGGCACCTTCCAGATACCAGTGGGTGACTCCACTGGCAGCACCCAGTCTGCCACCTCTCTTCTCCTCACACAGTTCCTAAATGCTCTGCTGCCCCATGCTAGTGAGTTCATTCAATTCCCTAGCACGCTAGTGGATCAGACAGCAACAAAGCAGCACTTCTACAGGGTTACATGTCTACCGGCAGTGCTAGGTGCGATTGACTGCACCCATGTGGCCATCAGAGCACCTCCTGGTGGTGACAAAGACATCTATGTGAACAGGAAGGGCTACCACTCCATCAACTGCCAGATGGTGTGGGATGCCACATGGCACATCACAAATGTGTGTGCCCAGTACCCTTGGAGTGCACATGATGCATTCATCTGACACCAGTATCCCAGTGCCATCAGTTTGAGTCCATGGACATACCCAGTGGCCATTTTGTGGGTGAGTGCAACCACAGCCACAAACAATGTGTCCACATGGTATCACAGTGCAGTGATGGTGGACATACAGGTGTCAGCACAGAAAGAAGAGGTGTTGCAATAGTAGACATCCGTGTGATGGGAGGGAGGAGGGAGGAAGGGACCAGAAAAGGACTGACACTGAACAGACATGTAAAGCTGGCATGGGAGGGATAAAATGTGATGTTGAGCAACATGCACAAGGTACAAGGGTAGTGCCAGCCAGAATGGGGTTATAATATTGTGGGAAGATAAGTGCAAGATGACGCATTGGATGGTGTCATTGCTATATGGAGTAAACAGCTCAAGGATGCACTCTTGCCAATTAAATGAGCATTTGCTTTAAACTGAAAAAATCATGAGTGCAGAGCCTTATTTATTTTGAATTTCAAGCCTGCCACTTTGTTCTAGCACCGTGGAGTCCTGTGCACACCTTTCCTGTACACTAAGCCCAAGGATGCACCCTGA
Organism: Neoceratodus forsteri; assembly: GCA_016271365.2. Classification (NCBI taxonomy): domain Eukaryota; kingdom Metazoa; phylum Chordata; order Ceratodontiformes; family Ceratodontidae; genus Neoceratodus; species Neoceratodus forsteri. Next base: position 458,850,553 of record CM028135.1, on the reverse strand, counting down.
CCCACAGACCAATCTGTGTGCAGGTTGCAATGGAAGTGACAGTGGAAATACAACAGCAGGGAAAGGGTCAGAAATTGGAGGGCAAGAATGTGCAACAGTGACAATGTGGGTGTGGAAATGTGCAGACGAAGCTGACCATATGTAACAGGTCTGTGTGGAGAGCTGAATGTAATGATAGTAGATGGTGTACTAACATATCACCTTCTCTTACACAGGAGACAATGCATACCCCCTTCAGCCATGAATGCTCACCTCAATACTGCAGCCCATGTCTGAAGCAGAAGAGAGGTACAATGAGGCACACAAGGCAACTAGAAACACCATAGAGCTTGTGTTCGGCATTCTGAAGATGCTCTTCAGATGCCTGGACAGGTCTGGGGGTGCCCTACAATATAGCCCAGACAAGGCCTGTGGCATATTCCTGGACTGTTGTATACTACACAGCATGGCCATAGATCATGGAATAGTTGTCCAGGTCCCAGAGGGCAACAGTGCAGAGGACGTGGAGCCACCAGATGAGGGTGAGCATCAATGGCATGACAGAAGGAACCCAAGATTGGCCCTGAGGGGACAGCGGCACAGGAACACCATTGTGCAGGAACATTTTAGAGCCCGAAGGTGAGTATAGCCTGTAGGTGTGACATTGCTGTTATGCACACAGGCACTGTGCATGTGAGTGCACACTGGGCCTCACAGTGATGGTGAAAACGTATTGGGTAATCCGGCGTGATGTGCACACAGGTGTGAGTAAGTGGCATGCACACATGTCCACAACTGAGACAACATTGGCAAGGATGCATAGAGGTATTGGTAGCAGCTTGGCATGGGTCAGAGACAGACCACTGGCACATACCCACAGTGCTAAGTCACAGATGCACTCATCATCCAATCCCATGACACCAGGAGCCACATCCATGTCCTAGATGCCAGCCGTACAATATAACAATGCCACAAGGGCTGTGATGTGGGTCAGTGTGGTGTACAGGGTGTGGACATTGCAAAACCATAGGCAATACAGGGCAAAGGTAGCCCCACCTGTGGCCTGGAGGTATCATGGGCATGCTGTATAGACACCGGACCCTTCAGGAGTTGTGCATACGGCCACCATGGACAAGAACACGGCCCTGTCCCGACAATGTAGGCATACCCACAGGGGACATCTGGGCCACCTGGGGCAAGGCATCCACCTCTGAGAGGGTAGAAACACATGTCCATGCATGGCTATTTATTGGTTTGGGTGTGGAAAAATAAACACCACGGCCAGGGGTGGGGGGACATGCAAAGCTAGACACATGGTGTGAGGGGAAAAGCAGTTGTTGCATGGTGTTCTGGAGGTGCTGCAAGGTGTGCGGTGTGTGGTAGGACACCACGTGCAGCCTGGGCCTCAGGGTGTTCCTGTATACCCCTGCAATATCGGATAACCCTGCAGTAATGTCCTCACAGAACACGTGGAGCCCCCATGAGTTCTGCATGGTGGACAGAAGCCCGCTCCTTATGGAGGCACATCTGAGACCGCAACCCCTGTGCAACATAATGGAGTGCCTCTTGGCCCTCCACAGCAGACCTCAGTAGCCACGTATGATCAGCAAGCTGTTGTTCTGGGACAATGTGTTCGGGGCTGGTGTCACGCTGCCGATCGGGGGGGGTGGCCTGGTGTGCAACTGTCACAGTGTGTGGCAGCCCCACGGCTGGCCACTGGGGTTGTGGGGATGATGCATGTGAAAGGGCTGCCTGAGCCTGCACCTGGTCAGGCTGAGGCTGCTCACGAGTCCACTGCTGCTGGGCAATAGTGCCCATCTGTTGCACCTCTGCAGGCCGCAACATGTTGCCTTTTTACTGCACAGTGGCCAACTGCAATTGTTGACCCACCCACTGCACAGGGGCTGGCCCTGGGTGGCTGCTGGTGACTTATGCAGCATGTGGGGGATTGATCTGGAGCACATGGAAGGCAGTGTCGGGGATGACATTGTCAATCATTGTGCTGTCATTCTCAGTGTCACTGGCAAGCACCTCAGCAACAGTGAGGAGGGCATCAGCAAACATGGAGGTGGTATCATCATCATCATCTTCATCCAAACCCTCCCCATGTGTACGGGCCTATGTCAGAGGGCCCCACACTGGCAGTGGCTGCGTCCACAGGTATGGGGCCATGCTGTGCAGTGGGCAGTTCCTGTGGACTACCACTTGTCCCAGGATGTGATGTTGCTGTGGAAAAAAAGGATAGACCATGGTTAGGAAAGCATGCCTATGTATACGATACTATAACACACACAGGTAGGTGCACATGCATGTACCAGGATTGCACATGAAACCACAGACATGCATGACATAGTGAGCAGTGCACATGCCAGCCATGCTAGGGTGCACACATATGCTGCTGAAGGTGCAACAATAAAATGGAAGTAGTTGGTTGGTCACATAGTGCTACACAACATGGACATCTGGAAACACACATACATAGGACAACACATGCATGACCAGACATGATATGCAATATTTGTACTTACAGCGCTGGAACGATTCATCCCCGGTTTCAAAGCCCCCACCAAGAACACACTGCACAGTCACCTGGCACAATGTTGTGGCCATTAGTGCCTCCTCTGGTGTCATCTGTGTAGGCCTGGAGGGTCCGCCACCAGTGGCATGAAGTTCTTCACAGGTCTGGGCCAGTAGGCTTTTAGCCCATACCTGTAGGCCACTCACTTGTTTCTTGCACTCCTGGTGAGAAGTGGCCCTGGACATTAATGGCCTCCACCACCTACCTCCAGCCGTGTTTCTGCGGTGTCCACAGCCTCCTACACAGGAGGTCTTCCCTGAGCACATAGGCCTCGGTGAGGGCCTTCAACTCATCCTTAGTAAAATTAGGACATCTGTGTCTTTCCGCTGACTTTCTGGTGCTTGTGGAACAAACAGATGGAGACAGGCCCAGTTACAATGACGTGAAAATTGAAATAAGCACCTTTCACAGAACAATGAATTCCACACACAAACATGACACACCTACCTTCAAGGCTGCAGTACCCCTTGGTCACCTGTGTGGAGTGGTGGTGCTGGCCTGCTTTTATGGTAATATGCATGCAAATGAGCTGAATACATTCCATTAATGAGATGCAAATGTACTGTTTGGGCACAGACTGTGCAATGAGGCTATTTGCGTATCCTGGCTGAATAATGCACAGATGCGCGTCGCACAGTTGGCTTTCCATAGTGCATTTCCATTTGTTTCACTGAATGCCATGGCGCACATGCACAGGCATCTGCATGATAGACGCCATACATCACTGCTCTGTGCAGGACATGCATGATGCCATTTAGTCAAGACAGCAGCGGTCAATCATGCATGTGCTAATGCTGGTCAGGCATGTGTAACACAAAACTGCTGCGCATGCCCCGTTCATAGTGCAGTATGGATGGCGTGAGTCGTGCCACTCAGTAACCTTCACAGCATGGTGCATGCACAATTGCATGGGGAGCAGCCTTAGTTTGTCATGTGGCTCAAGGTTATCGCATATGTACAGTGGTACAGCTATAATTTCCTATTGTGCAAAGGCATTGCGCTAACGCCAACAGCGTGCACATTACATATGATGCACTATCACACTATGTGCACAGGTTACAGGCCTGCATAAACACGGCTGGCTATGACAGACCTGTGGTGCTGCAGCAACATGGCAAGGGCAGTGAGGTGTGTAGCATCCAGCTAGCAGGATCACAGACGGTCTGATGTGGAACTGGCCAACCTGGTGGACCTAGGAGTAGTAGGGAAAGCCATCTCTTTGATATTGAGGAGATGGACAGGCCCAGGTCACAGGTGTAGGCCAGCACAGCCACCCAGGCTGTGCAGGTGGGCTGGGGTACAGAGAACAGCGGTGCAGTGCAGGCACATATATGTGGGCATGAGAGTGAGAGGCTAGAACGATACAGGGCCATGGTGCAGGATGGCACAGTGCCACATCCAGGTATTTACACCATGATACTGTGTGACCTGTAGGATGCAATTCTCTGTCAAGAGTTTTCTGTGTCTGACAGTGACCAGTGTGGAGTGCTGCATGGTATTTATGGCACACCACTGTTGCAGTACACCATGCCGCAAACCGTTTCATTGTGTATGGCACAGACATGCACTGCCCTCTCTATAGTGCAAATGTCAATTGGCACATGTTCATGTATGTTCTGTGATGGGCAACATCTGCCTTTGGCTGACAACATGCCAAGCAGTACCATTGTACAACATGCTGATCAGGAAATGGTGCCATCAAGTGACAGTCACTCAATGGGTGGCGGTGGAAAGGCTGCAGGACCAGTGTAGTGCACCTGTGTCTCCCATGGACATGGCACAATGTTGTAACAGGCACAAATGCATCCAGCACTGACAGAGGTGACCGTTATGCCATGTAGATACAATGTGCCCCATGCTAGTGTGCTGGCACACACATTCACACTATGGCCACCTGTCTGTCTATGGAGCTGCGGGTACACATACACTCACATGGTGCTGTACATTACAGTGTGTGGTATTGGGCACCAGTTGTACATTTCCATGGTTCAGTGTGGCAGTTGCCATGACATGGCATCAGGGTATGCCAGCACCATGTGGACATATGTGTCATATATGTGTCCACTGTGTGTCGTGCATCCCATCCTATTCTTGTTGTAGAAACGTTGGCAATGCTACCATGTATCCATCCTATTGTATATGCTGCATGTCAGAGGTCACAGTGTTAAAAGGCCCCACACAACTACTGTGTGGTGTCCTGCCATGGCATGTACTGGTGGACCTGCATAGATGTACATGTGTAGGTGCTTCTCAAGGACATGGTGACCATTAGGTGCTTTTGCACATATCGACAAACCTCATGCCACAGCTCTGTGGTCCTGTGTCTGCACATGGCACACCATTGGCTGAGCAATATACCACCTTGGTAGACACACAGCCATGACAGTGACCACCAGCCAGTGTTGTCCTGCTGCTGTGGCCTCCCATTGTAGTTGCATGTCCATCTACATCTGTGCCACACGTTCCAGTGTGATGCAGGCATTGGACTGTCCATGTGCTAAGCCATGTATCCATTGTAGCCTACACAGCACCACACACTGGGATCATTGTCCATCCTGTGTGTTGGTCACTAGTGATGCCCAATAGGGGTACAGTCCCATCCTGGCTGACTGCTGTGCCACCCTTTATCATGGGGCATGGCACACAGGATGCTGCCTACGTACTGTACATGCAAGGTCCACAGTCGGGGGTTGGTGGTAGGGTGTCACATACATTACATGCTACACTGGCTGACTACATGTACACTGTACTATCAATTCACTGCCTGTGTAATGTGGTTGTATATGGGGTTGGGGCCAGTGTCCCTCCCCATAGCATGACTATGCTCAGGTACACTGTATTCCTTCCACTGTTGCGGGGGCATGCGTTCTCTTGTGGGTGAACAGTACACATCCATATTGCTACATCGTATTTGGGTGGACTGTGGGGGACATGTGTGGTAATGCATGGCTCTGAATGTGTCTTTGTCATTATGTTCTCATTACAGACCAAGAGACCAGGTCACAGGCTAGGTGGGCCAGGAGAAGGAATCAGGATGGCGCTGGGGGAGTCAGCCAGCAATGCACGGCATGGGAGTTGCCACGATGACTGTTACGTGAGTATGCATGTGTGAGTCACGCTGACATGCCCATTCTGTATTGCGCTCACAGAATAATGCATCTACTGTGTCCTTGCATTCACCACATGTGGGTTTGCATCATACATTTGCATATGTGGTGCATCCACCCTGTACATTGTATCCTTCCACACCGTTATGCCCACCATAGGGGACATATGTCCAGCCCCATGCTCTGGGTGCTGTGCACATCATAGTTCTGACCTGTGCCACTTGGCATGCTCAATGCAGCTGTGCAGCCCATAACTGTGTTGGACTCACATCACCTGTATGTCAACCATTCACAGAGTGTGTGCAGGCACCCTACGTGTCACACATGGCACCCAATGTGTCCCTGTCATGCTACATGTGGTCCGCACGTGGGCCATCTACACACTTGCCCATAGGTGTCACGGTGGTTTGATCATGTGTCCCTCACATTGGCCGTGGTGGGCAGTGGCCTGCGGCATGGACATGTTCAGGCGACCCTCCCATCTGGCCCTTGCCATGTGTTGCTTACAGCTATAGGGGTTTCTGCATAGTCCAGTGTGTGACACCACTTGGCCAGGCCACATATTGCACTGTTAACCCCACACACCAATGCACCTGTTGCAATGTATTCTGTGTGTCCCACAGGTGTGTTGTTGCATTCATGTGTGTGCCCCTGCACATCTGTTCCAGCCCCCTTTGGTGTCCACCATACGTACAGAGTATGCTGCTGTCATCCAGTGAACAAGTCTCCCACAACCCCCAGATGTTGCCCTCACATTGTTTAGGATCACATTGTTCAGGTGCTGTGCCCTTATACTTGGACAGTATGCTGTTTGCGTTTTATGGTCTAGTATGATAATGTGTTGAGCCCAGATGTGATACCCCTGGATGATGTAATGCCTACAGTCACCTCCTGTGAGTGTAACATTGTGTAGCCATGTGCAGTGAAGCATCTGTTACACATGTGGCAGTGGTGGGTGGGCATGGACTTCTCATAACTGCTAATGGGGGATGTGTTTTCACTGCACTAACCTTCGGCCATGTGTCACATGTGCTTGTGGCCATGGCTGTATGTCACTGTTGACCTTGTTTCACCATTGTCTGTTGCCTGTCAGGCTCCCCATATGGCCTACAACACCATGTCAATGTGCTGCCTGACTGTCACACACACACATCAAGGGTAATGGCCACCTACTATTCCCCTGCTATACACCCGACACATGTAACCATCTGTATACGTATTCTCAGACATTGTGCAGCTGGTATTTGTGACATGCATTTATGCATGCTGCCATGGCCTTTAGGCTGTGCATTGTCCACTGCCATACGCAGTGTGTGTAGGCCTGTCCTGTCAGCCTGATGTGCCTGATGTACTCACTGAAAGGTGTCAGGCCCACTCTGCCCTCTCTGTGATAGGGACATGTGTTTGTGCCTTGGTCACGTGACACCTCTGCACCTGTGCCTGTTTTATATGTGGCCCTATGGTGCACCACAGATGTTCCATTGCATGGGTCATCATTTAGTCATGCTTCCATTGCCCAGCAGGGCTATTGACTGAAATGTGCATAGGCCCACAGACATTGCCAATAGCACACCTGTTGTACCTACCAATGCATTTCCATATCCACTACAGGTCCACAGGACTAGTTCAGGGAGTATCCTACTATGACAGTTCGATGTAGAACAGTATTTGGCTAGCATGACGGTGTCAGTTTCAACACCTGAATGTTCCTCTGCACAGCTGTCCCCAGGGCAGCTGGACTATGGGTGCATTCTTAGGCTGTGGGGATGGTGTTGTTGGCCCGCACGGGTCCACGCTGTGTCCTATCCATCCTTGCCTGCATTGGTGGACTACTGTGTGTGCCAATGGCCTACTGTGGGGGGGGCTGATGCCACTCCTCTCCCATAGGTCTGTCACCTGTGGCTGTCCTGCATACACTTCTGCCATTGGATGGTGTACCGTTGATGCAGCTACCGCCCATCCTATACACAGCCCTGTGCCTCACCACACCATGGCCCTGTGGCTTGTAGGCTGCACATCCTGCAGTGGTCTATTATGGTGCCCCGGCCATGACACATGTGTTGTGCTTCCTGGCACACATGTCCACCGCATATCTGTGATTGCTGTTGCATGTAGCACTGTGGCAGTCTGTAGCTGCCACAACACACATGCACGGATACACATCCCATATGTTGCTCTGTGATGGTGGTGATGGGGTCTCTCTGTGCATACATATTTCCCCATTGGCACTGCTGCTGTACAGATTTGTTGTTTTCTTCCCATAGGTCATGTCCCAGATGCCCACAGAAGTGCTGTCCAATGGGGCCAGTTGGCAGGAGGACCACAAAGACGACAGGCACACCAGGGAGCAGCATGGATGCTCTGTGTGATATTTTTGCAGCAGGGAGCCATATTCAGATCAGTTAGGGCCATGGCCTGCACTCTCTGTGGGACCTTGCAGATCATAGTTTGTTGGACTCCCATACAAGCACAACACACAGCCCAGGTGGCCCCATCAGGTGGGACAGCCACCATTGTATTATAGCCCCACCCCTTTCCTGCCCCACCACTGTTCCCATCCCTACATTGTATACAGTTCCACCTCTTCCCCCTTGTCCAGTGTTTTCACCACCCCACTACTTTCCCTCGTCTTCATTTTTGATTCTTTGCAATTGTTGTTGATATTGTTATTCTTGGTATTGTTGTTCTGTATTAGTGTTTTATAGTGTTTGTTGCACCTGTTAACAAAATATATTTATATTTTCATATTTCACATGGCTCTGTGCAGTGTGTTCTTTCCTAGGGTTCTTTAACAGGTGGTTGACCCATGTGCTCCCCATCCACATGTCCTCAGGTGCAGGGGTGGTTGATGGTCTTTGCTTCCCCCACCATTTCATGTTCCAGGGGTGGGTGAGGCTCCTCTATGTGTTTCACTGTGTTCACTTACACAGGTTGCATGTTGGGCTGATGACATGTGTATCCTTTCATTCCATCCTGCCTGTTCACTGTGGTGGTCTGGTCACACACTGTGTGGATGACACTGCCTGTGGCATGCACCCCTGCCTACCCATGTGCACGTGTCCAGGCCAGTCATCGGCCATGTACTGCCATTGGTGTGTGCCCCATGTGTGTCTGTCTAGGCTTCATGTCATTGTGGTTGTATCCTGGTGTCACAGTAGAACTTCCATCATGATGGAATGTCTGCTGCAGTGTCCATCATCCTCCAGCATTACCAATATCCATGGATCACAGGCACTGTTGTGCTCCCCTGTCCATGGCAGTGTGTTTCTCCCATGGGCGATGACCATAGGCATGTACATGCCTGGGCATGTCCATATGGTACACAGGGCTGGCCCCCCACAGTCCTTGCATTAGGCCATTTTGGCCTCTGTGGTTTGCCACTGGCCCTCCCCGTCCCCTGGGCTGCTGCACATTTGTGCCTGCTACATTCTCACATGCGATGTGCAGTGCGCAACAGCCACTGTTTGTGCATCTGTTCCCTATCCCATTGTGCACAGTTCCCCCATATTCAAAAGTGGCCTGCTGTACCGCACATCTTCAGATGCGCAGTCACACATACTTGGGATATTCAGTCATGTTTATGCAATCCCATTTGCCGATGCAATTTCTGAATATCCTATTATTTTGTGCTGGTGCCTTTAAATGCGTGCTACAATCACTTGCACAGTGCACCCTGCCAGTTTTGAATATGGGAGCTAACATGTATAGTTTGTAGATAGTGGAAATGGTCTGCATTAGTTAGAGAATAGTTTTGTTTCAGTTGAGCGAAGGAGCATGGGCTGTACCTTTCATTGAACTGTATCCTGAGATTACAGCGAGTCAATTTGAGTGATTTAATTTGGGCAAAGTCAAAATAGCGAGGGTAAAAAGGGCTATGTGCTCTTAATAGCACAGTGTGAATTCAGCGCTTTTCTTTTCATCTGGAGTACTTATTGTGTCTACTATATGGGGCTTTGTTTGTCAGGCCAGTTCCAAACTGGCTGTTTGGTGTAATGGCTACAGTCACCACCTCTGTGCCTTGTGAACCCGGGGGATGGGACCGGCTGTGGTGAGATATTTTTTCTTTGTTTCTGGTCTCTCCTGTTCTGCTTGCCCTCCCTACTTTGTTCCACCCACCCACAGGTTACCCCCCCAATGTTCTCCCCCCCTGCTGACTTGTGCCCCCACATGGGAGCAGCCCCCTCCTGAGTTTTCCTGTTGCCAATTCTCATCCCCCCGGAGATGATTATATTATTTATGGGGGGCATGGAGGGCATAGCAGCAAATAAACACTAACCACACACCATGCTCCCTTTAGATGCAGTGGCACTTGTTGCTGTTTGTGCCACTTGCTGTACTGCTCATCGCCATTTTGATGTTCAGTGATGTTGTTCTCGCTGTTTTTGTCGGCGCTCCTTTTGAGTCGCTGTTATCACATAGAACCCATAGAAGTGATATATGTGGGTTAAGTCCTGTTCTTCCCATTGTCAGAAATGGTGATCCAGTCTGGCCAGTTTAAATGCAGCTACATGTGACAGAACCTGCAATGGTATCAATTCTGTTTTGTGTTGTTTATGGAACCATATGTCTTGCCATAGTGTCAGAACTGCTTGAGTGAATAAATTGTCTAACGAGATTACTACGGGTTGTGGAGGGTTAGAAAATAGAGCTTGAGTAATGGGAAGATTCATATAATTAATTTCTATTTCTTTACAGTGTGCCTGGTAAGTGGAGTCCAACAGGATGCATACTTGCCATAGCTGTGCCACCTGATAGTATCTACAGTATATAGATTTGGTAAGGCCTGTCCTCCTTTGCATTTTGGTAACTGGAGTATGCAGTAACAATTCTGGGGTGTTTACCTGACCAAATAAATCTAGAAATGAGCTTGTTCCATTTGTTGAAGTCTGTGTGATTCAAAGTTATGAGGAGGGTTTGAAAGAGGTAACATAGCCTTGGGAGCAAGTTCATTCTAACAGTCTCTATTCGATTACTGAGGGAATGTCGAGGGGTATAATTTGTGCAGAGGTACATAGTGCTAGGAAAGTATGCTTCACAGTTAGAGGCATAAATATCAGCAAGCTGGGATTTACTTATTTATTCTTTGTGACCAGGAAAGGAGGGCTACACAATACTGACTTGTCTCGGTGTGGGGGATGGGGGATACAAATGCAAATGCAAATCAACTGGCATTGAAACTGTTTTAACTGTTGGTGGTATTTAGTGAACAGTAAAAATTTTACCAGGACACCAGTACTCTCAACTGCTCAGTGCACACTACTAAACATGGAGCTTGGCATCTCATGGGCCAAACATAGAAATTAAGGCCATGGCTTATGCTAATGACATTTGTTTGCTTTTGCAGGATACTGAATCTGGCCAAGCTCCATATGAAACACTGCAGACTTTTTCAGATGCATCTGGCTACCACTCTAATTACTAGAAAAGCAGTGGTATTTCAATAGGACCAGTATCTAAGCTCAACCCATTTGTACTTTCCAAAATTCCAATTGTGGATTTTCCTATTAAAATATAAAGAATACTGGTTGGGCAACCATACCATTGTACCACAGAAGAGTACAACTGCATTCCATGACCTTTTCACTGTTGTACAACAGCTTTCTGCTTAGGATGAAAATCCTGGCAGAACATGCTTCCTCCTTACACTATCTTGGGTCTATTGTTTGAGGATGGAGACCTTCGTCAGATTAATTGGAATGCAGCCTTTAAGCAAGCTAGTGGGAAAGTGTCCTTGGTGGAAATCCTGGGCATTATCGAAAAAGAAGAGGATTCTGCTAAAAAAAAACACTGCCAATTCCTATATTCTTACATGTCAATGTAATATTTCTCCCTCTTGTGAAAGCAGAGGCTCAGGTGTTCAGTTTATTTATCAAATGGTTTGGGGGAGTTGTCTCAACCCCATAAAGATGGATGTGACCTAAAAGGTGGTAAATAAGGGTGGGCTAGGGATGGTTCACCCATTAATTTTCTTTTATAGTATTTTTCTTGCTCAGAACTGTGGGTTTGTCTTGCAACAGAAACCTAAGATGTGGGTCTGTTTGGTAAAGGACTGGCTTGATCTGATATCCTTTTCGTGGCTGGCAGGTGTGATTCACCTTCCTATTTTATGTTTGCTTGAGTACATGCTCAAGAAACATATTGCAGCAGCTTGCTTCCGTAGTGAGTTGTGGAGGTGCAGTAGTGTTGTTGCCAATGTCAGCAGCCCATTTTGGGGCTGATCTGTGTGGCACCAATAGAAAATCACGCCATCCATGACAGCAGTACTGTAGCTTGCCACAACTTTGAAAGAAACTGGCTGTTGCAATCAGGGAGCGCCCCATCATTAAACAATCAGCTGTATTTGTGGGGCGGTCCCTGACTGCAGCAGCCAATTACAGCTGCATTGTCTGGTGTCCCATTTCAGAGAAACATGGTGGCGGCTTCTCCGTTGGCCTCTCACAGTCCCCACAAAGCCGATGGACAGCCGCTGCCTCTCCCAGTCCTTTGTTAAACCCGACTGGGGTGCCCAATCCCTCTGTCAGCATGCCCCATCAACCTGATTTGCCCCCCTACATTTGTTGTGTATCAAGGGTGTGCTCATTCCCCCTTGGCTCATGCACACTCCCATCCCAAGCACACTGTATGGTCGATGGGGGTGCCCAATCTCTATCGGCTCCAGAGGCCCCCCCAACAAACACCCAGGTAGCATGCTGAAACACCCAGTATGCTCATGTGCTCCCACCAACACCTGTGACCAATGAGGTGCCAATCCCGTCACCTCATTCCCCAACAAACATCCAGGTGGCACACTGGGGCCACCCTAATGAGCCAAAAGCATCCTGTGGTGTCTTTTTTTTTAAAACATTCCTGTTAAAAAAGCGGTCCTCGTTAAGTCCCTAGCCTCTACCCCACACCGCATGCACCTCTCTACGCCATTCTCCCCACCCCTCACCCCATACTTACCTCTGGAGTCTGGCACGATGATCTTTGGTGGACCGGGAACACGTCTGCACTCTTCAAAGCTCACCGCGAACTGAAGAAATGCCAGTAAGCTGTATAATGGCATAATGGGTTGTTTTCAACTTATGTGGATATCTTGCCCATTTTTTCAACTTTTGGCACCACATTTTCAACTTGTGGTTCTTGGGACCCCTCCTCATAATACAGTCACTGTCATGGCGTTATTCTGTCCTGAAAGGTGATTTCACAGTCACTACATGGAAACACCTTTCAGGACCAATTAATGAAACAAGTGTCACTGTTCATGAGGTGGGCTCTCAAAATGCCTATGTTGAAAATTTGGTAACAAAAGTCCATAAAATGACTGTGTTACGAGCATGCATTGCACAGTTTCCACACACTCTCGTAACTTCCCGAATTTGTAATATTTTCACTCCAGATTTTCAACATTGGCATTTTTCCACACATCCTTATGAACAGTACAGCTGTCATTTTTCACATCCTGGCCGACATGTGTTTTCGCACTACGGGCACAGAATAGCGCAGTCGCTGTGGGAAATCAGTGTTCGGGACAGATTAAAAAAATCACAGTGACACTGTTCATGAGGAGAGGTCCTAAAATGCCTATGTTGAAAATTTGTTGATAAAAGTCCATAAAATGTCTATGTTACGAGCGTGCATTGTGCAGTTTCCACACACACTTGTAACTTTACAAATTTCTAATATTCCCACACTCAAAATGTTCAACATTGTCCATTTTGCACACCTCCTTATGAATAATATAGCTGTCATTTTTTGCATCCTGCCCAAAAAGTGTTTTTGCACCTGTGGTGCAGAATGGTGTAATAGCTGTGCGAATTCAAGCTTTGGAACAGATTAATAAAATCTCAATGCCACTGTTCAAGAGGGGAGGTCCCAAAAAGCCTATGTTGAACATTTTGAAAGAAAATACCAGCAAACATCCAGGGCATTAGGGTTTCCAACTGTTAACGTCCCACACTCTGTACAGACTGACAGGTATTGAGGGTGTGGCTTGAGGTTCTCTGCCTTAATGCTCATGCCATTCCACCCCCACCCTGCAGCCACTGACTGGCATTGAGGTGTTCCTTGGGGTCTTTGGCCCTAATGTTCACCCCATTCTCCTATACTGTGCCCATCTCACCTTATTTCCTTATGGAATAGGGTGAGCGTAAGAGCCAAGGACCCCAAGGCACACCGTGACACCTGTCACTGTCTGTGGGGTGGGATGAGGTGGAATGACGTGAGCTTTATGGCCAACCCAAAGGCATACCCCAATGCCTGTCAGTCTCTGCAGGGTAGGGGTGGGGGTTGGTGTTAGTTCACTGCTTCACTGCCATTCCTACTATGCATTTCTCTCTAACTCCTACACTACTAATGCCAATACCAGCAGGCAAACATTCGGCATTGACAAATGCTTGTTATATTTAATATGCTTTATTGATATTAGAAAAAGATGCAACCAAAACAAACCAATTGCAATAGTAATAATCATGAACAATGCAAACTACATGCAGTCAAACTTGTATAAACTGCAAACACAAGAAACAACACAATACAAAGAACATAAAATAGTCCCAGCCAACTCCCAGCTACCCACCATCCCCCATCCTTCCTCGCTCAGTCGGACAAACCCACACATGTCCCCTAGTCCAAGGCAAACATCTTGCCCAGTAAATCATGAACCAAAAACCTGTAAATGCAGACCATCTAGTATCACGATAAATCTGATATTTCAAGCAAAGTGTAAAGCAATTCCCAGCATGAATGAAAAGAATCATGCTAATGATGAAGAGAGACCAACATTTTCTCCAGCTGGAGCACTTGCATAACTTTGGCATGCCACTCTACTAATATGGGGAAGCTAGGTTCTTTCCACTGTCCTAGGGTTACCTTCTTAACAGCCACGGTGATTAACATAAAGTAATATTTAAGAAGTTCCATGAATTGTTCTACCCCCAAACCTAGCAGGCATCTGTCTGGTGAAAAACAGTCTTGCAACTCTAATAAGGGATCGAGAGAGTGAGAAAATTGTGTCCACAAAATCTTGGCACAGGAGCAGTCCCATAGCATATGTTTAAGCATAGCTGTGTCAGATTTACAATTAAGACACATAGGCAGATCCAGGTAGATCCAAGATCCCCAAGCATGCAATTTCTCTGGTGTATAGTAGATATCTTGGAGGATCTTAAATTGCTTTAGCTGATAACTGTCTACCTTTACATATCTGTAAACATTAATCCAGATGGAATCCCAATTGCTGTATGGGGCTGCCCATGAGAAAACCTCAGGTCAATAGGCCAACAGCTGTCCTATGAGGTGTTGTAGAACATAGTATCTTGTATAATTGAGAAACAGAGTTGGGTTCCATAGCACTCTGTTAAATCAATAAAAGTTTGCGTATTAATCCTCTCCAGTGGTGGGACACCTATAGTCTTAATTATGGTGTGCCAAAGCTGCAAACAAAAGTAAAACATCTCTTGTGGGTAGTGTTTCACCTTCTAGGAGCCTCTTAACTGGCTCTTCCTGATTATTTTATTTATTTATTTAGTTAGCTTTTGTTGCCTGGGAAAGTAGGACTACGCAATTCTGTCTATTTTCAGCCTTGTCCCAGGGGAGATACAGATGGAAATCAACTGTCACTGAACCAGATTAAGCTGTTGGTGGTGTTTTTACTCAGTGTGGGAAATTTGGCCAGGACACCAGGGAAAGTACCCTACTCGACAGTAGGGGGAACCTATGGCCAATGCAATGGCCAGTCCTAACTTGCCTGCAGAGAGGATGGACATGCAAGAAACAGGGGAGAAGGTTGTTTCTAACACTGAAAAAATGATAGAATTAGATGCAATAGTTGAAACATTGTTGCACTCTGAAGATGGGGGAGAAACCCTGGTTAAATTCTTTTCTACTGAAGACCTGACTAATATAAGTGACACCGGAGAAACTGCAGCAGGTGACCCGTGTGATTTTGATGATCCTGAATGAGCATTGTGACTTCTACTGAACAAAGAAGAGATTCGGCATGCTCAAGAGAAAATCCGATTGCAAGCCCAGCTGGCAGACTTGCAAGAGTAGCAGCCTGAATGACAGTATGGCGATTGCAACTGGACAGTTCCATGGATAACATGGAAAGATCAAAGGCCCAGTCGGGGCCGAGTGAGTCATCAGTTACCTCAGTATGTAAAAATCTCAAGTATACGGAAATAGGGGATAGTAAGCTGGTAGGCAGTCTCGGCATGGATAACAGCGTGTGTCTTAAGCTAAACCCTATGAATCCAGCTCCTAAAACTGAAAATGTTAATAAGGATCAATGTTCCCCCATTATTTCTGATAGGACTATCAGTGTCGATTTGGGTCATGGTAACCCAGGCCCACAAGTTACTTACCCAGTTAAGGCAGCAGTAAAACCCTTGTCAAAAAATATCTGGATTTGTGTCAGTTCCTGCTATTCCTCTCACTGACAACTTGAAAGATTCTGGATTAATTATCTTTCAGTCTAATAAACCTGAGTCTCAGGCTATGGCCACTCAGTTTTCTTTCCCTGTTGGGGGAAAAACTTGTAAAATTGGGCTGAAGGAAGAAAAAAGGGAGAAACGGCTAGCAATGGCCTTTGCTAAACATCATATAGACATTGAAAACCCAGGGACTGATGACACAAAACAAGTAGTTGACAAAACGACTCCTGCGGAAAAAATAACAACTGCATCAACAATTCAGAAGGCATTTTCCTTACGTTTGGGCCCTGGTTCCTCTGAAGAGGTTTGGTCTCCTTACGAGGCCCTTAGTGAATCAGGATGGAATCAAACCTCTGGGGGGTATGGCTTCCAGATCTAGCTTGGGATATGAAATTACCTTTTAGCCCTAACTCTATGACATGGGCTTCAGGGCTCCTAACATTAACTTTCCAAAGTCTACCAATATTCATGAGAAACAAAACCAAGATACCATAATTGGCCAGGAGACAAAGTCCCAAAAGCCGTTGTTGTCTGAATTATTTGCTAATATTAAAAAAGAGGCAGCACCCAGATGGAATGCAGTTCGGATTCGGTATAAAGGGGGCATGGAAGAGAGACCTGACAGACATTTTGTGGGAAAGACCTTGCTGAAAGACTCATTGTAATTTTCCCCTTGGGACGTGTTTGCGTTTATAAACATCTCCGGGGAAGATAACTTTGATGTGAGCTTTCGTTCGGCTCATTTTTTGGATTTATTTTGGGAACGTTACACCCAAGTAATGTATTCTCCTATTTGGACTCCATTTGTGGGTATTCCATTATCTAAACCTTTAGTTAAATTCATAACTGTTATGTTTAGAAATGAGAGAGTACATGTGGCTGACATCACTTATTGGTTGTCACAAAACTGTGATTTATTGGGGGATCCTGAGGCCATCCTGGATACTGAGATGTTTTGGACTGGGGGGTGGATATATAAGGTGAAATTATGAAGTACAGAGACTGGTATCATTCACATTCCGAATTCACTTATGTTGGGAAGGGACCGAGGCGTGTGTTTTTATGCGGGACAACCTCAGGCCTGTTATAAATGTGGATCTAGAACTCATATTTTAAGTACTTGTGATAGACCCAGGTGTGGAAATTGTGGAGAAGTAGGTCATGTTTCCTTCCAATGCACCTCCCATACAAAATGTGACCTATGTGAGGATTTTGGTCATGCTTTTAAGGATTGTCCTTGGGCTGCCAAGAATGCCACCACATGCGTAAGTCCTGAGTTGCTTATACAACAAACTCAGGACACAGCAGTGCAGCAGGAGATACCCATACCACAGGCCCACAATCAAGAGACCCCTCCTCCACATCATATTGAAGCTGAAGTTATAATAGGAAAGGAGGTTAGGTTGAAAAAGGAGGAATTAGTCTCCTCTGCTCTACAGGACCCTTTATCTGTTTCTGGACAGGAAATTTTAACTTCTGTCTGTTATAATGACCCTGTGCAGACCATTGAGCTTCCCCCTGTGCCTGAATCTCCTAAACAACAACATAGATCTTCGAGGAATATTACGTCCGTTTCTATCCCCTCCATCCCTCTCTGGAGAAGTTGTAAATTCTCCTAATCCATTTGCTATTTTGGCCCCTGAATGGGGATTCTGAAATGGAACAAGATGAAGGGATGCCCAGCCTAGGGAGCTAACAATGGAGATCCAGAACCCAGATTCCATGGGATATAGGGGAAAGAAGAAAAAGAAAAGGAAAAAAAAATTAGAATTCTTGCAAATGTGTAAAGCGCATAACTCCTGGCGTCTTTTAAAATTGGTACATTAAATGTGCATGGTCTACTGAATACTGGGAAGCATCAGGTAGTATTCGACTTTATTAGATGCACAAAGTTGGATATCTGTTTCCTTCAGGAGACTTGGGTTTTTTCTTCTGATCAAATAAGAAGTTTTCAGGGGGAATGGGCCTGGGGACCGTCATACTGGCCCTGTGGTCAAGCAAGTGCTGATGGTATAGGCATTCTATTTAACTCATTTTCTTTCAGACTTATGAAACTAGTTGATCTAGTACATGGAAGGGTGTTGTTTTTGGATGGGGTGTGGAATACAATGACTTGTCACTTAATTAATGTATAAGGACCTCAATCAAAGGCAGATAGAGTAGCATTGTTTAATGTGGTAAGACCATATTTGGTAACTTCCTATCATATTTTTTTATGTGGAGAGTTTAATTGTGAGGTGAAATCTCAAGTGATTAGGTCAAAACCAAAAGGGAAAGTTTACTGTGATTTGAATGCTTTGTCTGAGATGGTGGTATCTGCGGATTTGTTAAACTGTGCAGCTTTTCAGGTTAGAGGTCCAAACTTTACGTTTAAGCGAGGTAAATATACAACCTCGATAGATCATGTTTTTATTTCCAGAAATCTTCCCTCTGCTACACTGTAAACGTACCCTGTAGAATTTTCAGACCATGTGACTTTATTGGTTACCTTTTCGGACACACCAAGCTTCAGGAAGCCATCATCCAGATGGAGACTACGGTTCTGGAGGAAACCTGGGTTCAGCAAGGAATACGAGACATTATTAAGGCTAGATGTTCAGTGTGTTTTTTATAAACAGATATAGGTCAGTGGTGGCTTGATACTAAATTGGATTTTCAAAATTGGCTAAAACAATATGGAAAACACAAAGAAAATGATAACTTTTTGAAATATCTTTCTTTGAGGCAGCAACTATTTAAATTATTTTCATGGTCTAACATGACTAAATATGATTATTCGGATCAAATTAAAATTATAAAAGATCAAATGTTGATCTACAGTATCAATATGATTGGGCACGAACCATGAAGATTTTTTATCACAAACAGTGAAATGTGGACTGGGGTGGAAGATACCCCTCAAACTCTTTGGTGTAAGTTAAATTTAGCTCGTTATTTTACAGCATGGGGGGTGGTGCCTCCTAAATTGGGGAACCATTTACATGTTCTGGAGTTTTTTTAAATCTGCAGTCTCTAAATTATATAAGTGGAACCTAATGAAACAGCAAGTATTGTCACTGTCAGGTCACCGTTTATATCAGACAGTGATGGCACAATGTTTTCCCACTGATCCCAGTTTTAAACACTGCTCACCCGGATAAAATTAATTTGGCAACCGCACAGTTGAATAATCCTAGAATTCCTGCCCATATGTGGGAACATCTTTGGCTTTCAGTATATGGGAGAATACAGATAAGGGGAAATGCAAAGCATAAAACTTTGGATGAACAAAACTGTCCCTACCCTGAATGTATTAACTTGGAGGAGACGATGGAGCATTATTTATTTACTTGTTGTTACTCCAGAAAATTGTGGATTTTTTTGGCAGCAAAATGGAATATGACATGGCTCACTACTATGCCACATGAATTTTTTGTTTTGGGTCAGTATTCCCTGTTGGGGTCCAGGTTTCATCATAATACATTAATGATTTTTCTTTGCTGTATGAAATTCTATCTATGGCAAGCTAGATGTAGGTGGGTGTTGAACCAGTGTATAATGTCATATGACACAGTACAGGTTTTGGTGTATCAAGCTATGAGGCACGTGTATGAAAATGATGTAAAGGTTTTAGCTCCTCAGAAGGTGAAAAGGTGGTGGAAAGGGTTTTCGTTTTTTATAAAATATAAATGATTCCTTTTTGAGTTGTAAGGGGTAACTATTATAATTAAACACAGGATCATACAGAAGCAGAGAATTATGGTGTGAAAGATATTAGAGGTTTACATGAGTAAAAAAAAAAGATGTGGTTATATCGTTAGAACTTGGGAATCAGTTTAATTATGGGTAAGAAGGGAGGAGGGGAGGGAATGGAAAAAGGGTTTTGATTAAAATTTATGTATATTAATTTTTCATTTTTTTGTTGTTTCATATGATATTTTGATTTGTTTGTGTTTCAATTCTGTATACAATATTATTTCAATAAAACTACCCCTACTGTTGCCAGTAGGGGGAACCTCTAGCAGTCTATCAAGATGGCCGACCCTGATGGTGGAGGAGAAGGAGGGTATGCTGTAGCTACTGTGCTGGAGATAGAAATTGACAATGCTGTGCCTGAAACACCTATTAAATCCATTTCAGAGCTCAGCATGGAAATTAATAAAATTAATTCTGCAGTTCTTGATGCCTCTGCTGCTGACCAGAATATTGTTCCTGGTGCTTCTTCGGATATCTCTCAATGGATCATTGTGGACATTTGGCTGATGTGGAGCTTTTACTGGCAGAATGATGTTTGCAGGACCGATTGGCCGAAAAGAAACAACCACTGCTAGCTCTGCTAGACTTGGAGGAAGAACATTTTCAAAAAAACAAACGGAATTACACAGTCAAGGTAAATGGACTCCCATTTTCCTTCAGCCTCCTAAGGATGCCTTTGATACCCCATTTATGGGTCTGTCCCCTTCTCCTATTCTACCCTGTACTGCTGAGTTGCATGTGGATCAGGTTTCTGCTCATGTATCTGTGCAGCAGCTGTGGTTGGGTCGTCAATGTGTTTCCAGCCTCTCACAGTTTTCACCCAACATCATTGCTTCTCCTGTAAGGGTGAGTCCTCCTACTGACAATAACATGCTCAGAAGATTCCAATAACAGTGACACTGCTGTTCAATTTTGTGATAGGAAACCTCTGTTGCTGGTGTTTTCCTGCAGGACCCATTGCCTAGCAATGAGTCTCATGAGTCCTGTGACCCTGCCCGACCATTGGAGCCTGTTACCACTAGGGAACCTGACTCAGCTGTCATTGCTTCCATACTTGGTGTGGAGGCTGACAGGAGCCACACAAAGTTCATTACTCAGATTGTGTCCCAGCCTCCTTGTCTGAAGGATGTAGCACCTGTCAGCTCTTGGAGTTCAGAATGGGCTCTTAAAGGGGCAGGATGGATTATCGATCCAGACAAACTGAGCTGGATCCCTGATCCTACCACTATTCCCAGTTGTCAGGTTGATTCTTGTGTGCCTGTCATTCATGATTCTGCAGTTCTGACAATGCCTAGTGCACATCCACAGGGAAATAATGTCTTGATTATGGATTCTGTCTCAGCAGTCATCATTAAGTCTTCTTTAAACTCTGCTACAACTAGTAGCCCTGTTTCTTCTGCTCAAAATATTGTACCAGATGCTCCTGTCAGATTGGTGTCCACTGCCACAGTTCCTACTGCTCTGATTGCTTCTGATGGACATGATACTGCTATTCCTATGCTTCATGCTTAGCATAATTTTGCACAGGCACATAGTTCTGAGCACCATGCAGGGGTTGGTTTCAAGCTTTCTGATCTTTTTTCTGCACAACCTGCCCCTGCCCCAAGGTGGAATGTTATAGGATTAAATATAGGGGTGGAATCCGGCCTGATTGCACTAAGAGTTGAGACACTGGATGCCATATCTCAAGCTGAGATGGTGACCCATGTTCAGGAACAAGCCTGAGTCGTAGTGGGTCAGCAGGGGCAGAAGATGATCGAGTGTCTGGAGGACTGCTCTCCTCTCCCAGGTGAGGGCTCCAGGGACCTCCCGGTGCTACAGTGGACTCTGTTGGAGACCAGTGGCAACACAAAGTGTATGAGGCGTAGCAGAAGGGAAGGATGTTGGCAGACTCCTATGGGAGAGGCTTGGAGGGCAGCCACTCTGGAGCTGTTGCACACCACGTCCTAAGGGGCCACATGGAAAATGGAAAATCCTCTCCCAGTTAAGGCTGCCGAGGGGAAGGCCCCTCCATGGGGGGAAAGCCACAGTCCTTCTCACTATGCTTCCAAGGCAGAGGCTGGCTTGCAGAGGGATAGTTGCGCTCCCACATACAGGGCAGATTGGGGCAGTGGATAAGCCTTGCCATTCAGAGATGTACAAAAATAGTTCACAAAAAAAATAAATCTAGGGGTGGAAATGAACTGCCCTGATTGTTCTCACATTGTGGAGAAACTCCTTATGGAATCAATGGAATTTTTGCCCACAGACAGTTATGCATTCATTTATGTCACTGGGAACACCATACATGATGTCAGCTTTCCATTGTTTTCTATTCTGGATAAATTCTGGACCAAGTATAATATTTATTTACTTCGTTTTTGTTTACCAGTAAGTGCACTAAACAATAGCATTGCCTGTTTTCAGGCACAACCAGGGATAGTTACAGACAAAAAGAACAGCAATTACAGGTGATACAGCAATACAAAACTTCAACAATGGTTTGACATAAATCTGGAGTACTATGAAGAGTTACAAATCATTTCAGAAAACAATCATAATAAGTGCATAATTGATATGTGGAAGACAAGTAAAGCCATGATAAGCATCCCTATGTTAAATTAGTTATGTGAACACTTATCTCTGCACATGAAGAACTTACGAAATATTATTTGAAGTACTCAGAACTGTGGCTCCCTTTCCAAGCTATCCCTCTTACAAAATCCACAACCTGTGCTGTCAGTTACGTTTTAGATTGAGCGGGTAGCATCCCTTATTGGCTCAAGCAGAAATTTGAGGTTTTGGGGAACCGGACCGCAGGTTGGATAAGTGTCATATGTGGACTAGTGGCTGGAAGTATAAGGTTCAACTTAAGGCAACAGACTCTGGAATTTCTCATTTTCCCAACAGTTTTTTCAACAGTAGGGGCAGAGCATCCTCTTTTTATTCTGGACAACTGAAAGCCTGTATTAAGTGTAGCTCCTTGTCACATCTTAGCAATGTCTGCAATCAAAGGCATTGCAATCTCTGTCTGGAATACGACCATATTAGTGGTTAATGTCTGAACAAGGTTAAGTGTAACCTTTACCATCTAGAACAGCATTCCTTTCAAATCTGTCCATGGGCGACCCACAGTCACACATAGCTGGAACCAGTGCAGCTTCGACTTTGGTACTACCAGATCCTCCTACAGATTTGGCTCCTTTGACAGCAATTCCTACATATGTTCTACTTGCATCCCCTGTTTCTTCTGACCCTTCAAAGGATATCTCCCTTTCCAATGCTCCCACTGTGGACCAGATTTCAGATATGCCTCTTTCTCAGGCTTTGCCAGCTTCTCCTTCTACTTCTGCAGTGGCCATTTCTGCTGAGATTTCTATGCCACCTCCTGATCCCTTCATGGCTGTTTCTTGCCACCGTTCATTATGTCATAAGCCCCCCTTAGACTGCTTCGATGGCCCCTCCCTCTGGCTCTGTACCTACTACTAATAGGTTTTGTCCTCTTGCCTCCTCTAGGAACTGGGGTGACACTGATGAAGATCTGGACTCTGAAACATCCTCCATGATGTCTTCTAGAAAACCGATTTCTTCCAATGCTGAAGATGATGTCCAAGCTTCCTTACAGTCATGGAAACGGAAAGATGGATCAGGTGCTTGTGCCAAGGAGTAGTCCAAGAAAAAGCACACACACACCTCTTTTGAGACTTTTTAATTTTATTTAATGTTGTTTTCTTTCTTGTTCTCTTTCTCTGTCACTATGTGAGCTATTACTTTAAATGTTGACAGTGTTAAGAATTTGCTTCTCAGGAAGGTTACTTTTTTTACTTGTGACAATATCCTGCTGATATTTTCTTTTTTTCCTGCAGGATACCAGACTTACAGTAGTTCTTTATCAGACATTTTTACAGCTCAATGTCTGTGGACGACAGGGGTATCATATTTTTCCCTTGAGACTGATGCATGCGCTGGGGTAGTCACTCTGTTTAATAACATTTTCCCAAAGGTTTTTAGGGTTCTTGATATTCTGCCTGGCACAGCTTTCTTGCTGGATTGCATATTGGACACTGTTACCTATCGTCTGACAGTGATGTACACCCCTCAGACTAAGTTTGATAGGATTTCCCTTTTTCAACTGATTCATCCATTCTTATATACTTCTAAACTAGTTATTTGGGGGAGGACTTTAATTGTCCTTTACAACTCGAGGAGCCAAAACACTTAAACTGTGTTGTGACTCCCTCTGTTTACAACATATTTATCAGACTGCGCAGTTGGTAGATGCATATCACACACATCTTTCAGGGGAGCACACAAATTTAAGGGCAGCGTTTGCCACTAGAATAGATAATTTTTTTTTTGTCTCCTGTACAGTACCTGCTTTATTACTGATATTAATACACTGCCTGTGGAGACCTCTGATCATCTTCTGTTGAGTTGCTCTGATACAGTTGCACTGGATGACATTGTGGGAAAGCCTTGTTGGTGTCTTGAATAATAGCATTCTTTCTATTCCCTGCTTTCACAATGTTATTAGGAACTTACTCTAGGCTCACACTTTGGTACTTTGCTTATATAAGGACTTGTCTCTTTGGTGGGAAGATACTAAACGGGATGTCGGCAGTTTGGCAGAATGACTTTCTACTTCTACGTCTCAGCATGCTTATTTGAAATATTTGGATTTACAGTACCAATTGTGTAAATTAGTCTCCATTTAATCACACCGTAATGTTTCTTTCCATTCTCAAAAATGGACTCTTAAATCCCAAGTGAAAGCCGTGAAATATGATCAGGTCAAATCTTTGTATTTTGAGCAACAATACGGGACGCAAGGTCAACACTTGTCTGGGGATGTTTTTCAAAGCTGCTTATCCAGGATTAAGAAGAGGATAATGCACTCCTTGATTCATCAGGAAGGGGCCATTCATACAGCTAAACAGGGCATGTTGAGTGTTGATCAGGAATTCTTATGCTCTTCTGTGGGGTCAAGGTTTCCACTGGATGATGTGGTCCCTCATTTACTAGATTCCTTAGGTCTGCCACATGTGTCAGTGCTGATAATGCCTTTCTCACCCAACCCTTTGGTGCTGCAGAGATTATTACTGCAATTTCTGCCCTAAAGAAAAAGACTTCTCTGGGAACTGATAGTTTGATTTTTGACTTTTATCAGACCTTTGCCGCTTCATTAGCTATGATTTTAGTTTTAGTGTGTAATTATTTTCTGTCACATCTCTCTATTTCAGGATCTGATGCAATTCGGATATTTTTCTTTAAGAAGGGGCATCAAACTCTGGGATTTTCACCTCCGCATCATGGCATACACCTTGGTGCAGCTGACAGACATGGCACTTTGGGCCCAAGGTAATGAATCTCCTAAGTGGGCAGCTTGTGAGGAACAGGTAGCTGGCTGGGCCCTAGCTGAAGTGGTGCTTTTCCCTTCCCGTTTCATGCACACAATCCTGGCCCCCACAAGCAAACACACATTTTAAATCTGGCGTAAAACTTTGCAGCCCACCAAATGGGCACCTGAGAAGGCTAAATACTTTCCCTTATGGGATACCCCTGGCTGCTTGATTGGCGGGGGGACAATTAAATGCAATTCCTGGAATACAGCAGAGATCAGTCTTCTCTTGGATATCATGGATAAGTCCACTAACACCCATATGAGCTTCCAACAGATAAAGGATAAATTTGGCATCCCCAATCAGCAGCACTGGAGATACTTACAGCTTTGACATGCCATACAGGGACTATTAGGACAGAATCTGACTAGACACAAATCCAACCCTTTGGACTCTCTCCTATGGCTCAAAGCGGACAAGCATTCCTGGAGCAGTGACATATATGCCTACCTAGTGGACTCAGGTCTGATGAGTCAGTTAGGACCACGCACAAATTGTCAGAAGACCTCCAGACAGAAATCATCAGGGATCAGTGGGGCAGCGAGTGGAGGGAGCTATAAGCATCAGTTAAGGATACAAAAAACAGGTTAACCCAAATCAAAAATAATGCATAGGTGGCACAGAGCACCCACACGACTGTCAGCATGGGGACTCATCCCTAGTGATGAGTGCTGGAGATGTAAATTGAATGGAGAGGATATTATCCACATATTGTGGCATTGTATGTGCATCAAAGGCTATTGGCAGGGGATAGAAACCATGTGTGGAGAAAGTCCTAGGCCATAAGATAAGTCTAACCCCCCCCCCTTGGTGATGCTAGGAATAGGCCAGAGTAAATCCCCAGTGGAGAATCTCTCCAAATCCCACAGATGCTGGCTTCCTGGGGCCCTGATAACAGCTAAAAGAATATTATTGAGACACTGGAGAAGCCCTAATCCCCCCTCCACACAAGAATGGCTAGAAGAAATGGGTAAAGCTGCCAGTTTTGAAAAGGGTGATGTTCAACACATAAAATAGGTCTCACCCATTTCAGGAAATATGGGCTCTTTCCTCAACTCTAAGTATTGCAAGCTACACCCTTTGGATAGCAAATGTAAAATATATATAGGGGCAAGAGGAGATAGCTCTGGTCACCGCAGTCACTAGAAGTTTCAACCTAATTTGTCACATATAGTACAGGTACACAGATACTTGAAGATGCCACACTACAAAAACTTAGGTATGTGAGTGGAGTAATTCAAATGGTATTAGGACCTAGCCAATAACCCATGGTTTACACTAGGCCAGGTGCCCTACTGTCAAATGCATAGTGCAGCCGGATCCCAAACTCTCAACCAAAGTAGATCTCATGTCTTGTTTAGGTGCGATGTTGATGAATACTTAATATAACTGCTAAAAATTAAAAGAAGGTCTAAATTTCTTAACATGCTGAATGTAATTGTTAGACGGTACATACTCTTTGTTCCTCCTTTAAAACTCACTTGTTAGAAGATTCTTTAGTCTGTTCATCCATAGGTTCAGCACCCTGACATGATTTGTTTTTTGTTTTCTTTCTAATTGTACTGGAAAGCTGATTCAATGTATAGGAAACAGTTTTGTTTTGAAACACAAACTTGAATAAAAAGTTAATTACAAAAAAAAGAAAGGTAACCTGCTGGAATTAAAAAATTGCCAACCAATTTGTCTCTTAAATCCTGATGCTAAGATTTTTGCTAAAGTTTTCTGTACACGTTCAGTGGCTGTTCTGTCATCTTATATCTCTCCTTTCAAAGATTTGCTTAGTTCTGGGCTGAAACATTCAGGACAACTTGTTGCTTATGAGTGAACTTACTGAATATTGTAATAGGGAGAGTAAAGGGTATTTCTTGTTTCTTTTAGATCAAGAAAAGATATGTGATAAGGTTCCTAATGATTATATTTTTCTTGTACTGCAAAATTATGTTCACATATGTTTATTGCCTGGATTAGAATCCTCTTTTCTCACATTTTTCTTCTTCCTAACGTAAATGGGTGGCTGGGATCTCGAATTCTGTTACTTTGGGGAGTGCGACAAGGGTGTCCTCTTAACCCTATATTATATGTATTAACTTTGGATTCATTGTTGCAGACAATTAATATTTCACCGCATGTTCATGATATTCTGCATCTCATAACTCTGACTGAAGTTAAACTATCGGCATATGCTGATGATATTTTATTTATTCAGGATGTACATTCCAAGGAAGCAGCTCTGACACTTGTATAGTATAATGCTTTGCTATACTTATGAGTTCACAGTTTAATCTCAACAAATGTCAGGTGTTACCGATAGGACTTCATGTGTATTTTTCTCTTGATATTAATGGAATTACGGTATCACTGGATATAACTAAACATTTGAGAAATTCATTATGGTCAAACTAATTACAGTAAAACTAATTTATTTCACTTTCATTTTATTTTCACTATATTCACTGAATGATGCATAAACGCAAAAATAAGATGAAAGTGAAACAATGCAGACGCGTAAATAACATTACGTTTGGTTTACCATGCCATCATTTGTAAAAGGCATGTATACCGAAGGAGCAAAACTACTGCTTATCTTTATAAGATAGGTGTACTGAACTAAATTAGCCAAACAATGGTTAGAGTTAACAAAAAGATTAAAAACATGGCAGAAGTACTGTGACTTTGCAAATTCATTAAAAAATTGCTCTCACTCTGCTCTCTATAATCGCATTTGTTTACTCACTATTACATGTACATATACTCTGGTTCAGCGATGCTATCAGCAGTGTCAAGACAGAAGAGAAAATATTTAAAACATGGCAAAAATTACTGTACTTAGCAAATCTGGTAAAAACATTCTGATCGCTCTACTCTGCTCATTATACTCTCATTCACTTACCTAAAAGTGCATAGCAGTTGCTATGTGCTTCTGCAGAGCAAATCAGCAAACTGATTACTGAATTATAGCCTCATTTCTGATGCTGTCATCACCCTCTCGAATTCAAACACACCATTAGCCAAGATGATTACTGAATAAACCCCCCATTTCTGCTGCTGTCATCACCCTCTCTGAGTTCAAACACACCATTAGCCAAGATGATTACTGAATAAACCCCCCATTTCTGCTGCTGTCATCACCCTCTCTGAATTCAAACACACCATTAGCCAAGATGATTATTGAATAAACCCCCCATTTGTGCTGCTGACATCACCCGCCACTAGCCAGATTCAAACTCGATGCCCCATCCTTTGTAAAACTAAAACTTGTGTCTGCCCTGTTAAGAACTCCAGCTTGTTTTGGTATGTGCTGCTCCCCCCCTCCCCATGTCATCCATCAGTCAACCACTCTGAAATGACAAATAATAAACTGATTACAATGGCAAGTACAGTATGTTTTATTTTTGTTATATAAGTGTAGTGCAGTTATGGGCCATGTCGGAAAGCACGAATGAGCAGGACTTTCCAGTGGCTGAAGCATGAATATTATTAAATGATAATACCTGGCAAGTGCCTAGAGTGCGAAAATTTCAGCAAGTGAAATATTTTAGTTCTACAGTGTTTGCCTATGTTTAACTGGGAGGTGGCTTTGGCCACTGGGGCCTCGCAAGTTGCCTGGTGGAAATCCTGGCAGCTATCCAAAAGAAAATGGATTGGTGTAATTAAAATGTTTTTAGTACCCACCTTTCTTTACTTTACTGAGATATTTCCTTTGCCCTATCAATTTGAGACACGTTTGCTTAGTATTTTGTTTCAGATGGTTTGGAGGTAGCAGGTTAAATCTAATTAAAAGGGATATTCTGTATCTGCCCCTGACTGAAGGGGAGCTTGGATATGGTTCATCTGGTTGTTTTCTTTTTTAGTATCTTTTATTCACCACGATATTGTACCCTGGGTTTCTGGGCAACCCTCTGTTTGGAAGGCAAGGCATGGGCTGCTCTCTGGTTGGAACCTCTTCAGTTGGAATGGCAATCACCAAAGCCTCTTTTTCTGGGAATCTACTGTTTTCCTGATTTATTGGGAACCTTTTCTAAAATTTGTAAAAAAGAGGAAACTCTCCTGGGATGTCATACATACCCAGCATCATAACGCCTTGCATAAATCATTGGTTGTTACTGATGTTGAGATAATGCATGGTGTCTCACCTAGTCTTCAACAGATTGCTTTAAATTATTTAGCTAGCAAAGGTATCCCTACCCAATATTGGGACATAGTCTGACTCTGCTGTCATGACAAACTCAATGTGAAGGATAACAATAAGCACAAAAGTATCACAGAGAGATTTTGCCCCAGAGCTGGTTGTGAGACACATTTTGAAACTATTCCTCATTTATATTTTGAATATCCCTTTATTCAAATGTTTTGGGCTTTAGTAGATACTTCCTGGACTGATCCTTTCTGGGCATCTCTTTCCTATGACACCCTTATTTATGGGGATTTATGTATATTACCCTCTAAATATGATCAGTCTGTGATATTTTGGTATTTTCCTATATTAAAGTTCTGATTTGACAAGTTTAATGTAAATTTGTGTTGTAACATCTTTTTTGGACCACACCATGCTTTTTCATATGACTGAGACTGTTGTGAAGAAACATTGTGCACTGGACTATATGAGATTTTCTGAAAAGGTGTGGATTAATGGTGAAAATTCTGTGCCTGGGTGATTTTTTGATCATGTTTTTGTACTACTCTGTACTTGTTTGTTCCTTTGTTTTTGGCATGTGAGTATGCATATTACTTTGATTTGTATCAATAAACAGTCCCCCTACTCTTTTTGAGAAGTGCCATGGACAATTTAATGTCCACCCAAACAACCACCAGAACAGGCAGACAGGACCTTGGTTTAACATCTTATCTAAAAGACAGTGAACAACCACCAGAACAGGCAGATGGGATCTCAGTTTAACGTCTCATCCATCTCATTATGTTATTAATACCTTAAAAAAACTGAGAGTCTGGCATGTTTCCCATGTCCAAGTCCAACAGCTACTTTGGAAGAAATTGTATGATACAATTCTGGACTCTATAGTAGAATCAGAGATAGATTTCTGTAAGTGTCCCCCCCCCCCACCAGAGATGTGTAATATTGGTCCTGTTACAGTATAAGACACTTTCTGTTAATACATGGAACATCGCTTGGTTGTCATGCCACAGTATATTAGGTGCAAAGAATTCTCATAAACATAAGACCATTGATGAGAGGAATTGCCCTAGGCTGAACCGTGGGGGAGTGCTTGAAACCCAAGAAGATTTATATTTTGAGTGCTCATATGTTAAGGTTTTTTGGGATGCTTTAGCTGTAGACTGGCAGGAACCATGGTTTACTTCCTTGGCTTATGAGGAATTCATTTTGGGACTCCTTTCTTCTAGGCGGGCAAAGTATAATACAAGCATTTGTCAATGCCAGATGTTGTCTTGCTGGCAATGGCATTGATAGTGCAGGAGTTAGAGAGATGCATACTAGGAATGGCAGTGAACCCCACGCCCACCCTGCAGAGACTGACAGGTGTTGGAGTGTGCCTTTGACTCATCAGCCATAACACTCACACCATTGTACCTCACCCTACCCTGCAGACGCTGACAAGTGTTGTGGTGTGCCTTGGGGTCTTTGGGCCTTATGCTCACCCCATTCCATAAGGAAATACACTGAAATGGGTGCAGTATAGGAGAATGGGGTGAACTTTGGGGCCAAAGACTCCAAGGCAAACCTTGATGCCTGTCACTGGCTGCAGGGTGGGGGTGGGTTGGGATGACATGAGCATTTCAGCTGACAATCCCAAGTCACATCCCTGACGCCTGTCAGTCTCTACAGGGTGGGGTATTATGGTTTGAAACCCCTAATGCTGCAGGTGTTTTTGGTATTTTCACTTCAGATTTTCAACATGGGCTTTTTGTGACCCCACCTCATGAAGAGTGGCACTATCAGTTCATTAGCCAAAAGGTGATTTTACACAGCGACTGTGCCATTTGATGCCACAGGTGCGAAAACACATTTCAGGCAGGATGTGAAAAATTACAACTGTACTGTTCATGAGGAGGTATAACAAAATGGCAATATTGAAAATCTGAAGTGAAAATATGAAAAATTGGTGAAGTCACAAGCGCAATGCATGCTCGTAATGCAGTCATGTTTTGGAATTCTTTCACTAAATTTGCAACATGGACTTTTTTGGGAGACCTCCTCATGAACAGTGGCACTGTCATTTCATTAATCAGTCCCCAAAGGTGATTCCGGCAGTGACTGTGAAATCACCTTTCATAATGAGTAACGAGATGACAGTGCATGTGTTCATGAGGTGTGGTCCCAAGGACCCCATGTTGAAAATCTGGTACCAAAATTCCCCAAAATGGCTGAGATATCCATTTAAGTTGACCCCCCCCCATTGCCTGCCATTATAAAGCTTGCCACATTTTGTTCAGTTTCCAGTCGGCTTTTGAAGAGTTCAGTCATGTTCCTGCTCCACAGAAGATCACAGCACTGGTCCTCTGGAGGTAAGTATGGGCTGAGGGCATCCCTGATGTCGGTTTTGTGGGGATTGTGTTGTGGGCTTTATAGGAATGTTTCACCAGGAAAGGCACATAATTGAGCCTTGTCATCTGATGCTCCAATGAGGAAACTGCGCCTCATTGGAGCAGCAGATTTCTTTCAACTCCGTGTCTCTCTCTGAAACAGCTGTCATCACCAGCATGATCGCTAATTGGTAGCTGAGGGATGCACCCACTAAAGTGTCCCCTGCATTCGCCACAACAGTGACACACCTCAGAATGTGCTACTACCACAAGATGTTGCTTGAGCATGCGTGCAAGACAACATAAAAAGCATTGTTTGGCTTTTTTTTTTTCATTAATAAAATACTATCTGTGGTAAACCCAGTGTGCCTTTACTATACAAAACAAACAGCTGGATTATAGGGAGATTGTTAATAATGTTAAAATAGGTTTGATACAGGTATAAAAAAATGGATCACTTATTTGTAAATTCTCAGGGAACAAAAACTATGGACAGCAGTATGAAGATTTGAGTTTGACTGACTAAAAGGGTTTGAGCACTGCACTGATAGTATGTCTTTTTTCCTTCCTTAATTTTGACCTTGTACATTCCTTGATATACATTAGTGTTTGTTGTTTTTCTTATTTTAATTTCCCTTTAGTATGACTTTTTTCTTTATGTCTATGTGCACCATATATTTGCTTTTGTTTTCTTGTTATGACTATTTAATACCTTCTTGAATTTCTGTATCAATTTTTATTTTTAATAAAAAATTCCCCTACTCTTAATATACTCATATTTGCATAAAGTATTGTCAGATGAATTAGAATTTTAATAATACAAAAATTCCCCTACTCCTCTTGAGAAGTGCTGTGGGATCCTTAACATCCACCTGAACAACCACAAGAAAAGGGCAGAACAAATGGATTGCACTCTGTACTACAAAATAGAAGCTGCTGACACACAATAAGTACCATTAGTGCAATTTTTATTTTCTTATGCTAGTGTCCCAAAGGGGCCAAAATATTGCAATTAGGAAGGTTCAGTTGGAGCCGAAGTGCTGGGTGACTGGTAGGTGAGTTACATACTGCATTGCACCTTGTTTCTGAATTTCAGTATTTTTGCTACATTGTCATGAGACCTCTGCTTTCTGATATTACAGTCTCAGATGCTGACTGTATGCTGTATTTTTTATGCCGACACTGCTTTAACACTATCTTTATATGGTGACCCCTTTGGAGCACTAGCATTAGAAAATAAAATTTGCATTAATGGTACTTATTGCGTGTCAGCAACATCCCTTTTGTGGGGTATACAGAGTGAAAACCATTTGTTCTGCTGGAGTCACTGGGGTTGCCACCCTGGATTTGCATCCTCCCTTATCCTAAAATGCAGCTTTTCCTTCTTTTTCCACCAGGAAAAGCAGACAGAACCTCTGCTTTATGTCTTATCTGAAGGACTACGCACCCCAACAGTACAGTACAGCTTCCAATTAGTCCTGCACTCGGGTGCCAGCATTTATGGGGGTGAGCTCAGCCCTGGTGTAGAACTAGAACTCATAACCTTCTGACATGTTTCTTGTTGCCAGGGGGAGTTGAATCGAAGTGAGGGGGTAGTAATAAAACGTTCTCCACCCCCATTGTTTTGATCTTAGCATGGGCAGATTTAGAAGCTGTGCATCAGAATAGCACAGGTTGTCAAATGACTGGTGGTATTTCACTGCAAATTTAAATACTGGACAATTTTCACCCTTTGGCAGTTTATAACTTTAGCTGGTCCAGAACTAGCATCATAAGTAGCAAACTAGATTGGTAGAATATTGAGCTAAACCTTTAATGACATTATCAACTTGGAAAAGTAAATGATTTATTGACAATAGTCATTCTTTGGTACTTTCAATGAACTTGTGCTTGTAAAGGGAAATAATTTATGGGGCAATCTAATCTTAATTTTGTGAGGCAGTTTACTGAAAACAGTCAGCAGCAACTTTAACTACAGAGTTAAAAGAGTAGTTTCCTCAATAGGCAAAAATAATTTAGGGTGGCTGGACTCTCCAGTAAGCAACAAAATTCATTCTAGTGTCATGATTTACTGTAAAGTGAACTTGAAATGAATTTAAATAGCTATTCTGTATCTAGGCTTGGACACTAGGCTTTGAATGTGCAAAATTTATGATAATTAATGTTTCTATACTCATATGCTTAAAGAGTCATTACAATCAGCCTTTGTTTGCTCCATCTTTGCTCCACAGTTGGCAGGACAGGCCTACTGCATTTACAGAAGGGAACATTTTAAGGTCATTTCACATTGTATCCTTCGTGGTGATCCAAGAGCTGCTATAATTCTGCCAAATGCTATAGTGGGTTTTCCAGTCAGGTTTCATCCTGGTTTCGATTATTGTTTATCTCCAGCCCATGCTTGAATAGTTGTAGTAAAATAGAGGAAGTTTTACTTCTGCATTCGAGGTCAGATTGTAATGAACCATGGGTTTCCATCGCATGAACAGCTGCTTCTTTTATAAGCAAGAAGGGTTCACTTACAGTTCAGAGGAACTCAATAATAATTCAAGGACGAGGAGCTTCTAGTCATTTCTTTATTTTGATTGCACTTGAAAACTTGCGACATTTAGGTGCGAGGAACTGACTTCACTGACTTAAGTACTATGTTGAAGTTTGACAGTCCAAAATAGATTATACAGTAATCCATAATGTATTTAATAAAATAATACATCAGTCATACACAGGGTTTTGAAAAATAATTTTTTACTTCTGTTACTGAATGAACGCAATAAAACTCTTGAACAAAAATATTCACTGTGTTACATGTGCATGTATCACTGGTTCTATGAGAGTCTGCATCTCTGCAGGTGATTGTAGAGTCATTTCTGGGGCAGTGAAGATTCTATAGTCAGCTATGTTGCTGTTTAAAGATACATTCTTGTAAGTTTACAATTGACATGGGTGTTGCTACATCTTTATGTGAATTTTAAACATTAAATTAAATTGTAAGTAAAATCTGGAGTTGATAATGGTGATGTATGAAATACCTGATGCAGTATAACATATTAAAATAGAATATTTGTTTTACATCCAGAACATTACAGTTGTTGAAGGAGAGGTGGTATCTCTAAACAATCTGATAGGTATGGGTGAAAGAGGATGATGAGCAAAAGGCTGCAGTCCTGAATGACTACTTTTGCTCTGTCTGTACTAAGGAGGATAGCAGCCCCTTCCCTGTGAGTGGCATTAAAGAGGCCATGAGAAGAATCCCAGAGTTGAAGAAACCAGTATTTACTAGGGATAGGTTCCAGAAAAGGCTAGCAGTGCTTAAGGCAGACAAAGACCCAGGTACAGATGGGATACATCTGAGGGTGCTCAGGGAATTAACAGATTAACTAGCTGAGCCTCTGGCAGGCCTATTCAATAACTCACTTCAGATAGGGGTTGTTCCAAGGGACTGCAGGGTGGCAGACATGGTTCTACTTCATAAAGGGAGGGGGAAAGGAGCTAGAAGGAAACTAAAGACCTGTCAGCCTTACCTCTATATCGTGGGGAAGGTGATGGAGTCATTACTCAAAACAGACCTCATAGACTATCTGGAGGGTAATGGTCTGAAGGATAGTAGACAGCACAGCTTTGTGTCAGGGAGGTCCTGTCAGACTAACTTAATAGTCTTCTTTGGCTGAGTGACAAAGGAACTGGATAAAGGCCATACCATGGCTCTACTTTACTTTGACTTCAGCAAGGCTTTCGACTCTGTGCCTAGGGGTTGCTAGGGATATAGTTGGATGGGTAGAAAACTGGCTAAAAGGGAAGCAGCAGTAGGTTGTGGTAAATGAAGTTAAATCAGAGGAGAGAGAGAGAGAGAGAGAGAGGTCACAAGTGGGGTACCACAGGGGTATGTACTGGGCCTGGTCCTTTTTAACATGTTCATCAGTGACATCAGAGAATGGATCCAGGGCAGGATAAGCCTCTTCACAGATGACACTAAATTCTGCAGAAGGGTGGATAGCACCAAGGGAATTAGAGGTGACCTGCAAAGGCTAGAGAAGTGGTCAGATGTTTGGTAGCTGAAATTCAATGCCAAAAAGTGCAAGGTGATGCACTTAGGAAAAAAGAAATCAAGGACAGAGGCTTGGTGAGGCCACACCTGGAGTATTGTGCCCAGTTCTGGAGCCCTCACCTTAGAAAGGGTAAGGATAGGCTAGAAGTGGTACAGCATGGGGTGGCGAACATGATACAGGGTCAGCAGGGGACGTCCTATGAGAAATACCTCAGAGTATTGAACGTACTCACTGAAGACTAGAAGGGAGAAGGGGAATAGGACAAAAATCTTCAAGTTCCTGAAAAGAATAAACAAAGTGAGCT
The DNA here is from genome assembly GCA_016271365.2 of Neoceratodus forsteri. Lineage (NCBI taxonomy): Eukaryota > Metazoa > Chordata > Ceratodontiformes > Ceratodontidae > Neoceratodus > Neoceratodus forsteri. The sequence goes on along the minus strand of CM028135.1, from coordinate 458,814,516 downwards.
TTGAGGAATTATTTAGCAGGAACACCAGTCTGACAACATAATGGTATGACTGGAAGCTGACAAGGGAAAAATTCAGAAGGGATGTGAGAAAGTATTTTTTTTACTGAAAGGGTGGTGGAACCCTGGAGCAGCTTGCCAGCTGAGGTGGTGGGAACTAAAACCATGGAGGGCTTCAAATGGGCCTGGGACAAAACAAAAGGAATGGTGCTCACTTGTAGAGATGAAACCAGAGAAAGGAACAGGAAGCCTGATGGAGAGGGTTAGAACCCTGTTTCAGCACTAGGTCACGGGGTTATAAAGGTACTAATGGGCAGACTTGATTGATCTTTGGTCTTTTTCTGCCATCACTATCACTGTCTATGTATTTTAAGTCTTTCAGTATAAGTAAATGGACACCTTAACTAAAATTAGTGTTTGATGCGTTTTACATTTTTATGTGGCAAAGCACATAAAACAGACACCTGTCATCATCATGCATACACTTTTTGTTCAGATTCTCAAGATTAGTTTTACTGTTACTATGCATGAACCAGTCATGTTGTGGTCTGTGGAGTGGCATGGTCAATAGAATGTAGTACCAGATAGGACATATACTATTCAACCCCACACACACACACATATGCAAAGATTTTCATACCCATGATACTTTACACTGAGTTTAAAGCTTTATGGCAGGGTGTTTAAAGCAAGCTGCCCAAGATTCATCTCTTTCAACACAGAAATGTATCCAAGCCAGCTAGATCATCTGTTACTGTAGATGGCCTAACAGTGTCTGACATTTGCATCCAAAGAAAGATGCAAGTGCATCAAAACTGGTTGCAACTTGCAACTGTGCCTGTTTTCCACTGCAAATTATGTCTTTCTGTCATAAATGGAAGCAACTTCTGAAAATAGAAGCACGGCCGCCTGGGCACAGGCAGGCAGATGCAGAAGCAAGCACAGCATGCATCTGCGTCCACATCCATCCCTCCTGTAAATCCCCTTCTTCATCTGTGTGTGTGGTTTGGAGAGATTTACAGAAACTGCAGTGGCAGGGACTGCATTGAGATGTAATACAGACAGGATGAAACTCCTGTCTGCAATTTGTTGTTCTTGGCCTAAGCTGAAATAGAAATAACATCCTGTTTATTTATTGATGTTGTTGATGTTATTTATGAATTTATTTTTATTTAGAATTTCTACACACCAGAATATCCACATTTAGGTTAAAAGCCTAGCTTTCAAGAGGGTCCTGTGGAACAGTCACAGCAGCAGACATTACTAACAAACACATTATAGATTATTTACTATACAGTACATGCTACTTGAGACAGCACAGTTGGTAATACCAAGTGGGATATTAATAATATGTTCATGTTACTGGAGGTTATTTTTGTGTTCTCTCTTGAGGGGGTAGAATAGTGGTAGAATGAGTGACTGGGAGACTGGGGTATCAGTGGTGTAAGGGTCAAGGCAAACAAATGGGATACTAGGATGACTGTGCATGACCCTTTTGAAAGCAGAGATGGTCTTGGCTTCTTTGACACTAATTGGGAGGGCATTCTAGGTAGTTTGGTCCAGCTAATTTGAAGGATGTAGTTCCAGTTGTATTGCATATTCTTGGTACGTGGCAGAGACTCATTTGTGGGGATCTCAGTTTGCATGACTGGTCGGGTTCATTTAAGAGGATTCTGAGGTAATTTGGATGATTGTCATGCATGTATTTATAAATGAGGGGTGCCGTTCTCAACCTGTCATTTTATCAGGTGAAAAGAGGCTGACATTGCTGTAGAACAGACAGTAGTGGGAGGTTTTGCTATAAGCCAGTGTAAACCTGCAGATGTTATTAAATGCTGTAGTGATTTTGCACAGATAAAATGCAGGTTCTGACCTGTAGACTTCAAAGTCATATTCTAAAGCCAGGAGCAGGGATTGTCTAAGAATTAGGTTCCTTGTATTTTTCGATGCACAGGTAGGACTGCTATATAGTGCACCTGGTTTTTGGTGAAAACTTCTGGTGGTTCTAATGATGTGGACTGCAAAGCTTAGTTTCGGGTCAAGTCAGAGCCCAATATGTTTGAAGGATTTTACTGCCTACAGAGGTTGTCCTGAATGATGTAGGATTTGTATGGCTTGTGACGGTTTGGTTTTCCCATTCGGAAATTATGACTTTAGTTTTCTCACAATTTGACAGCAATTTGTTTGCATCCATCCAATTATGGACTTGGTCGAATTGTATTTGGAGTGCCACATTAAGGTCCTTTCATTTAGAGAAAATTACAATGTCATCTGCATAGAGCGGGTATTTGCTTCACAGTCATAGCATAGGGCATGGAGGTCATTGATAAAGAGGCTAAAGAACAGTAAGCTAAGGATGGATACTTGTGGTACCCCAAAGTTGAGGGAACATTAAGGAGAGACTTCTCCAATGGCAATTATCATCTGTGAACTGTTGGTGAGGTAGGATCTGAGCCATTATATTATACCTTGTACCAGTCCAAGTTTTTGTAATTTGGAGAAAAGGATGCCATGGTCCACTGTGTTAAAGGCCTTAGTAAGGTCAATAAACATTGCCATTACATGGAGGTTAGGACTGATGGTGGATGATAGGTCATTTGTGACTTTCAGTAGTTCAGCACAGGCCAAATGGTTAGGCCAGGAGCCTGATTGTGCTTTAGTGAGATGGTTGTCGAAGAGCATAAGGTCCATCATTTTCTTGTGTACTAGCTTTTATAGGCGTTTACTGAGAACAGATGGGACAGAGATGTGTTGATAATTATCAGGATCTGAAGGGGGCCCGATTTGAACAATGGGGCTCACTGGATATAATGGTTTAGAAGATTTATTTCAGCAAACACTGCCAGCCTACCCAAAAGCAATAAAGATACTAAATTCTATGGTTATTGTTACACAATATTGTTTCTTGTTGTTGTGTACCCTTTATGATTCATGTTCTCACGTTTGTATCTTACTGATCTGGGTTAGATCAACATGTTGTTGTTCTTAGTTAATTGTACCTCTGTTTTTTTTTTTAAATCAATAAAGTTTATTCAATTTGGAAAAAAGAAATAAAGATACTATAATGACATCCTGTGATGTCTAGTTCACTTGATGTCACCTGACTGTTTTATTCATACAATACTTGTCAACCTAACATCCAGGAAGCAGACATAGTGGGAGGTGTGCGTTTGCTGTTCTACTTTTTTAATTCTTTGCCACCCAAACAGATACAGGGATTTGCATACCCATGATGCCTTGTCATAAGATTGAGGTTTTAGAGAGGAGGTGTGCATTTTGGAGACTTTACTGCACCAAAACTAAACACCTTAGAAATGCTCTGTTTCTCCCCTTTTATTCTGTATGGATTCTATGTATTGTTCTTGTTCCAACCTCATCAGCATTGTGGCATGGTCAGCAGTATGTAGCATGAGTTGGGCTATTTCCTGTGATGCTATGTGCTGGATTTGAGCCTTTATGTATATATGTATGTGATTTGGAGAGATTTGCAGAAACCAAACACATTGAAAATTATCTGTCTCCTTGTAACATTTATGCTCCCTATATACTGCTGTTGTTCCAAGCTGCTTCTCTGGTATGCAACATCCAAGTGTAATTCTGCTTGATGTTGTCTCTAGCTGCCTGAATGCTTCATGGAGGGAGTGATTTCATTGAACTAAACTGTGGAGTCTTGACAGGATAACCACACATCTGATGTTTGATGCTTAGCTGAAAAAGTGATACTAAGTGTGTTTAGAAGATGACTTTTGTTTACTGTAATGACCATATCCATGATGGTTTGTACTGCATTTGCGTCTCAGAGTGTGCATGCACACGCATTTTGGAACAATTTACAGGAACTAAAAACACTGAAAATGATCTCTCTCCTTGCACAGTATTCTTTATGGATTCCACATACTGTTTTTTAGTTGCTGTTTTTTTCAAAATGGTCTGCATAATGGTATGATCAGCACAATATAATACTGGCTGGGTCATTTCCTATTGAGTCTGCACCTGTCTCCGTGCTCTGTGCAGAAAGGTTCCACAATGCTTTGATGTCAGAAACTTCCTGTCCTTACAGGAATATTTTATTGCTAGACAAACTGCATTTTTATAAAATAAGCTTGTTTTCTATAAAATTTAGTATTCGAATTCAACACCACCATGGATCACCATGCTACTGCCATTTGAATGAATAAAACATTTTAAAAGACTATGTTAAAGTCATTGTTAGCATTCACATCCACATCCACGTGTATGCAGATGACACAGTCCTGTTTGCATTTGAGTCTTCTCTGTCAGAGTTAACATCCAGGCTTCAACTTGATTTTGACACTGTCCAGAAATGGGTCAGGTCAAACCAATTATCCCTAAATGCTAAGAAAACAGTCTCCATGTGCTTTGGTACTAGACAGAGGCTTTTAAGGCTCCCCTCCCACCCCACTTTCCACACCATAGATGGGGGTACAATTGTTGACGTACCCTCATTTAAATACCTTGGTGTCTGGCTTGACTGGCACCTTGGCTTCTCTCAGCATGTAGATGCCATTCACAAAAAACTCCACCCCATGCTCGGTGTCCTTTATAGGAACAAAAACTGTATCCCTATACCTGCTCACCGAGTTATCATCTCTAAGATGATCCTTCCCATCTTTGATTATGGTGACATTGTCTATGGAGCTGCACCTAAGACCACCTTGGCCAGACTGGACCCCTTCTTCCACTCCTTCTTCTGTTTTGCCTTGGCCTGCCCTCCCTGTACTCACAACTGTTCTCTATACACTGCTCTCTCTCTCCCACCCCTTGGAAGATCGCCACCTAACCCACTACAACTCCTTCACTTCTAAATTCTGGCTGGCTTTACTTCCCCCTTATCTCAGTTCGCTTCTGTCCTATGCCTCCATCTCCTTCTTTCTCCATTAATCGGCCTATCGCTCCTTACTGCTACCCCCTCATAAATCCCTTACTGGACAGAATGCCTTCTCTTTCCTCATACCAAACACCTGGAACTCTCTTCCCCTAACTATTCACTCTGCCTTCTCCAAATGCTCTCTTTCCTCTTTACTCCAAGCCCACACCTCTCCCTTCTGCAAATGCCCATAGCCCTATGTCCTGCCTCCCCCCTTTTTCTCTTTTCCCTATCCTCTACCTGTCCCAATTTCCTACACCTCTCTGCACCTCCCATTTCCCACTGTTCATGTTTTCTTACCTCTACACTCATCCTCCCCATCTCAATCCCCTCCCTTCCTCTCCCCATCCTATCCCTACCATCCCTCACTCCCTCCAGCCATCTCCCTCTCTATCACCTCCACCCCCTCCTCACTCCCCTCCACTCTGCTCTACCTTAATCCCATTCCTATTATTCTGGCATCCACTTCCTCCTCCTTCCCTGCTACCTTCTCCACTCTCCTCCCCCGGCCTGTATCCTATCTCTTGGTCCCCCCACCCCAAATCTATACTTGCTACTCCCAAACCTAATCCATCTCCCCACTTCTCTTCTATTCCTATACCTATCTTCTTCTCCTTTCTTCACTTCCCCCTCTCCTATCTCTCTACCCTCCCTTCCTCCTCTCTTTCCTCTATCATGTACCATTCCTGTTGCTCCTCCCTGTTGTCCCTTCCTGACTTAATGACCACTTCCTACCCTGTACTGTTTCCTGACATACAGCCTGTGAGTGTCTGGTACCTCACACTCCGGATGTACCCAATTGAATTGTTATTAATTATGCCTGTACGATACTGTATATTATTGTACATTGCTGTGCCTTATTGTATTATTATATTACTGTGCTTTTTATCTTTTATTATGTACTTATCCCCTTCCCCCAGGACAAATTGGAAACTAGCTTTATGACTCGGTATGTCTTTCCTGGTAAATCTCTTTTGAATAAATAAATTTATAATTCACAGATTAAAACCATAGTTTCTTGCTGAAGATGCAAAATATTGTGCTCTTACATGGATATGAACAACTTGTCCCTTGTCTGCTAACCCAAGACCCACCTGATGTGCCACCAAGTTGCACAGAACTGAAAGGCTACTCCTGTGGTGTAGCGATTAAGTCACAACCTATGAAATAAGCAACAAAGGTTCAAATCCCAGTAGGAGCATATGTATTGTAATCTATCTAAACTACAAAATGTGTCTGACAGGCAAATTTGCGGATCCTTCTGCATGCTGTTACCCCCCAACTCCCAACACACACAAGGATTTACATACTCAGAATTCTTTATGCTGGGCTTGAGGTCTAAAAGTGTGCTGTAGCTTGGAGAGCTTAGGCTCTTTTACACACAGGTGTCTGTTGTGGAATGATCGTTACCTGTGTGGCACCATTGCAGTCTGTGTCATTCTGTGCTCCAATTTACACCTGGCTCCTGTTTCAGAAAATCTCTCTCTCTCTCTCTGTTCTGTCTTTTTTTTTTATTCAGGCATCCCTGAGGAAGAGTGCTCCTTATTGATTTCCTAAGGAGGTAACGGAACATCCTGATTACATGACAGGGTTTACTGGTACACATTGGGGTGAACTGTGGCAAGTAGAGAATGCATTTCAATCAAACATTCACTGTTGTAGTGCAAGAGAGCCACTTAACACATGAACGGAGGTAATGTTACACTGGTTCTGCAATGGTCATTCCATTACAGACACCGGTGTGTAAAAGCATCTCTTGGGCTGTCAGTATAGCCTAGAGGTAAGAGTAATGAACTGTGAATGAGCTTGGTACATTCAACAGACCTGGGATTGATTCCCACAGCCTCCACTTTCCTACTGTGTGACTCTGAGCAAGTCACTTATATGATTCTGTTCGACCACACTGGGAATTACTTTATACTTTGTTGGACATGTCAGATCTGTCATGATGTTAGATGGTCTCAATCTTAAGAGGATTTTTGCTTATGCTTGACAAGTAAGATGTTCTCTTGGATATGAGAGATGTGTAACAGGTCTGTCTGACTATGCAAGGGAGGCCTGCAAGGGGGGATGGTAGTTGAGAAAGTTTTTTTTTTATTTAATATTATTTTTTTTATCATGTAGTTACCTTACCAGACTTGGATTGTCTGTAGTATACATTGTATATGATTTCTGTAACACTCTTTAATGTTTTTGTTATTTATGTTTTTTCAAAATTCTAATAAAGCTCATTAAATATAAAATATCACTTAACCACCCCAGTACTCCTGGGTTGCCCCTGAAAATGGGCACTTGTGCCTAGTGGACCTTAACCAGTTACCAAAAGACTAAAATAAATCAATACAGAAACCAAACAAACTGGATACTTCTCTCTTCTGAGCTGGGGGTACAAATCTGTATTTGATTTCTTGTGGCTGTTTTCTATAAAAATAGATAGTTTTACTGCAATACACTGTTCTGGTTTTTATTATGTTTTATTATGTTCCAAAGCTTTAACTGAATCTGACTGGGCAAAAACACAAAAAATTGATTTTTTTCTTACTTTCTTTATGCCCCGTTCATTGGTCTCACCTCTCACACCAGCAAGGTGCCAGCTAGCCAGGTTCGGAGCCTGCGAGGGGCTGTCTTCATCCTGCTGGCCAGCGATTTTTCTTCCTCCACTTTCTCCCCATTCCCAGAGTGCAATGTAGCAGTGTGCAATGATGCCATTGGCTGAGCCACGCATGCTTCCACATACAGCATGCCAGGTATCTGCCCTGCATCCGCCCCTATGTGTGGGCCCCCCTGTGCCAACCCCCAGCCACCGCTATGGGTCAGGCAGGCAGCGGACTCTGTTCCCACCCCTCCCTGAGAGAGGAGAGCTGTCCTTCAGATGCTCGATCCTCTCCATCCCCAGCTGACCCCTGGCAGCCCACTTGCACCATGAACACGGGTCGCTGGCATGAAAGGAGATAAGGCATAATGCCTCAGCCCTCCACGCCACTGGGCTGGCTCAAAATGGATTTTTAGCACCTTTTACTAATAGTTCATTATCAGCCATTTGGGATGTGGTATCTCTGAGTATCATTGGTACTTTGGTTTTAGTTTTACTTTGTTGCTACTTTACCTAAAGGATTCCTTTTACCCTCAACTGATTTCCAACCAAGTCTATGCATAAGCTATGAAAATGTATCACCAATATTCATCATACCCTGCCACATACTTAAGCAATAAACTATGACAGGGTGTGGGTTATGCTGGGATTTACCCATGCTTGGTGTGGTTTGGTCTTGAGGCCGCAGGCCAAGTGACCAGATCCGCACCAGAAGTGGGTAACTCCCAGCATAACCCATACCCTGGAGTGTTTTATTGCGATTATACAATGTCTCCCTTTTTTGTGTCAAAAAAATAAGAGGTTTCTGTATTTGAAGTTGTTTTTAAGGATTGTATTACTCCATCAGAAAAAATAGTCCTATATTGCTAGGGAGACCTAATCTCCCTAACTCAGCAGGTCCCTTCTAGTCATATGTGTCAGCTGTCCTTGATTACAACTGACCTTCCTCATTCATCTCTGAAAACTGCTCTGTCCCTGCTGCCTGCATAGAAATGCTTAATATTCACCTACTGCCTTCACAGAAATGCCTAATAATCAGCTCTGGGTAAGCAAACACAGTTACCATGCTAGCTGTTGAAGACAGATTCAAACATAAGAGTGACAGTTTCCTGGTCAGAGCACTGAAGCCATGGGAGACTCATGCTCGCCCCTACAATCCCTGTTCAGCTAGTGACATATTTTAACTCTCTGCCAAATGCTGAAGTGGGGAAATTCTTTCTTTATTAAAAATAAGGACTACAACTTATAGAAATCATGGCTGAAAATTGGAGCTGTGGTAGTGAGCATGCACCTGTGCATATGCATAGGCTCCTGCCCAGTATCACCGCTCAGCTTTTTGGACATGATTTGTATAAGTTGTGGCCCCTGTTTTTAACAAAGAAAAAGTTTTTCCCCAGTTCAGCATTGCTTAGAGACTTAAAATACTTGGCTAACTGAATGGGATTATGGGATGAGAGGTTGAGCCTCCCAGGGCTTTAGTGCTGTGCTGATGCAGTGCCGGATTACCGGGGGAATTAAAGATATTTTTTTGTTTCAGGTGGTCGGACTGATTTTTGGGCAGATGTGGCTGACTGGGTCTTTCTCCCTGAGTTATGCTGGAATATACTCACGGATAAAAGACCCAGTCAGACAATCAGAAATCTACATTTTGAAGTGACATTGTATAGTTAAACTTAAACAATCAAAATTCAGTAGACAGATTTAACAACAAAAATTGCAGTTTGCAGGTTACAGCCCCTGGGGGCCAATTTTTTAATTCCGGTCAAACCACAACAACTTCTGTTCAGAGACAGTGACATTGCTTCACTCTTCTGATTTCAGTCTTCCTGCTGCATATGATTAAGGTTTACAAAAACAAATTGTATTTTCATTGATTTTGATTGCTTTATGGCTGAGGAATTCTTTAAAATGCCTGTTTATAGAAGTAAAATACAATTCTACCATATGAATTCATTTTCAGCACTTTTAGTGAAGTGTACGGTCCGGGCCCTCAAGATTCACATCTCACCACCTCCTGAGGAGGTCAGCCTGGGTCACTTAAAGATGTGCTACACAGGGTACACTAACCTCAAGTGGTGCAATGCCTCCACCTGCGGAGGCAATATGAGGTACCTGGATGCTGACCTCCCAGGAAACAGTGCATAAACTGTCTACACAGTCCCACCCCCAAAACAAATGACAGTCCCCAAATCATGAGATGCAATGCAAACAAATAACTTACTTAAAAAGAAGGGTATGGAAAGAACAAGGGGGCAGCAAGGCAAAATAGGATAATGGGGGTAGCAGTAAACTCTATACTCTAAGTAAAATGGTATCACTGTATGCAGGTAATGCAACAATCAACATGTTGCCCCACAGAATCTGCCCACCATCCATCAGTCCTCAAACCTCTAATCTGGGTGCACCTGACTTACTTCACCACAAAGGCCATGGATAAGAGCTCTCATTTGAAGTTGCAATGGGTACCACACTGGGAATGCTGATGTTTCTAGCAGGGTGGAGCCTGGTGGTATGCATTAAAAGATTACAAGTAACACATTTTGAACATGACTGTTGCAGAATATGAACATACAAACATATAAAATTGCCAGCAGATACAGGCCTTATGGTCTATCTAGTCTGCTCAAGTGTGCAGTACATCAGTCCATTAGACTGCAGCTGCTCCCCTCAATTCCTTCCTCCCCACTCCCTGCCCCCTCCCAGTTTGTACTCTCCCTTTGAATCTTTCCCACCCCCTCTTGAAGCTCCCCACTGTCTGCAATGATACAACTTCCTCTGGCAGTGCGTTCCACCCTGCTACCACCCTTTTGGTAAAATAGTGTCTCCTCATTTCCCTCCTGAATCTGCCCCCCTCCAACTTCAGAGAGTGCCCTCTGGTTTCCCTTCCACTCTTAAGAATGAACACACACACCTGTTGTCTACTCTGTTCATCCCCTTCAGGTACTTGAATGTCTCAGTCATGTCCCCTCTCTCTCTTCTATCCTCCAGGGTATACATATTGAGCTCTCTTAGTCTTTCCTCATAGGGTCAATTCCCCAATCCCAGGATCATCTTTGTTACTCTGTGCTGCACAACCTCCAGCAGTTTTATGTCCCTTTTTAAGTAGGGGTGCCAGAACTGCATGCAGTACTCCAAGTGAAACCTAACCAGGGACCTGTACAGGGGCAGTATGACCTCATTACTTCTAGATGTAATCCCCTCTTGCTATGCACCCTAGCATCCTGTTTGCCTTTGCTGCTGCCTTCCTGTACAGTGCCAAGTGGTTCAGCTCCCCGGTCACAAGCACCCCCAGATCTTCTCCTCCTTGAATGTGGATAATTTGACACTCTCCAACAAGTAACTGTATCCTGGGTTTCTGGCTCCCAAATGCATCACTTTGCACTTCTTGGCATTGAACCCAAGCTGCCAGATGTGTGACCATTCCTTCAGTTTTGCAAAATCCTCCTGAAGTACTTTGTCCCCCTCACCCCCATTCACCTCAGCACAGATCTTGGTGTCGTCTGCGAAGAGACTGATCTTATTCTTGATCCTTACTGCTATGTCTGCGATGAAAATGTTAAATAGGACTGGTCTCAGTACCAAGCCCTGTGGGACTATCTTCTGCTGTCTCCCGCAGTCAGTTTTCAATCCATCTGACTAGTTTCCTCCTTACTCCCAGACTCTTCAACTTGAAGGTTAGCCTACCATGTGACACTGAATCAAAGGCATTGCTGAAATTCAGGTAGAGTATATCCACTGCATGGCCCCTGTCCAGTACCCTTGTAACCCAGTCAAAAAAGTCAACCAAGTTTGTCTGGCAGGATCTGCCATAGACAAACCCATGCTGCCTGTCATCCTGTAGATCATTATCCTCAAGAAATTGCACCAGCCTTTCTTTGAAGATAGCCTCCATCAGTTCTCCTATAATTGCGGCAAGGCTCATTGGTCTGTAGTTCCCCGGTTTATCCTTGGGCCCACTCTTATGGAGAGGTATCACATGCACCTCCCTCCAATCCCTGTGCACACACACACCCTATTTAGAGAGATGTTGATCAGGTCCATCAATGGCCCTGCCAGGACCTCTGCCAGCTCCCTCAGCACCCTGGGATGAACACTCTCTGGCTCAGGTGCCTTGTCCACCCTCAGGGATCGAAGGCCCTCCAGCACTCTTTCCACCGTGGTTTCCCCATCCGTGGTTGCCTCACTCCCACCCCATCTTTCCCCTTCAGGTATGGGCCCATCTCTCTCCCTTGAAAATACTGAACAGAAGTACTCATTGAGTATTTCTGCCTTCTCAGCCGCCTTATCCACCCACTGCCTTTCCTTATCCTAAAGATTTGATCCATGCTCTTCCTCTTTTCCCTGCTATATCTGAAGAAATCCTTTTCCTCTTCTTTTATCCCCTGCACTAATCTCCTTTCCCTAGCTGCCTTTGCAGCCCTTACCATTCTGCTCACTTCACTGGATTTCCTCACATAGGGGCCTATGCTCGTAGACGTGTGCAATATGCATGAAATCGATGTAAACACAGCGCACAACAGCAGCCCACAACACCTTATGTAGAGATGTTGTGACATTTTATTTCACCTGCAAAACTGCTGTGAAATTGGTAATTTCGATGTGCAAAATATTTTGCGAAATTGTGATGAAATTTTGCCCGCATCTCTATGTACCTCTCCGAGTCCCTGGTGTCTAGTGCTCCCCCCCGGCTGATCACTGGTTGAATTTAAATTAAGAACCCTCCCTCCTCCCCCAGTCATCCTGAGCCCCAGCCCCATATCTTTAAAAAAAAATAATAAAATCCCTCCCTGTCCCTGATGTCCTGAGTGGTCCTCCCCTCAGCCGATCACTGGCCGAATTCAAATTAAGAATCCTCCCTCCTCCCCCATACACCCTGAGCCCTAGCCCCATATCTTTGAAAAACTAAAATAAAATCCCCTCCCCTGTCCCTGATGACTAGTGCTCCTCCCCCCAGCTGATCACCGTCCGAATTCAAATTAAAGAACCCTCCCTCCTCCCCAGTCACCCTGAGTCCCAGCCCCGTATCTTTGAAAACAATAAATAAAATTCTCTCCCCTCTCACTGGTGTCTAGTGGACCCCCCCACACCCTCACCCTGTCTTAAGTCACTCAGAGCCCACCTCGCTCCCCCCCATACCCCAATCGGGCCACCGTCACAGCCCTCCACTCACCTCCACAGCTGGCAGCCCATCTGAGCACTCAATGAATGAGCCCATGTTTGTGCAAGCACACGCTCATTCATTGACAGATTCAGACAGCCAGTGCTCTCACTACTACTGGTAGTAGCTCACGGAAAGCAGAACCACTCCACGCAGTGCTCTTCATGCAGCATGGATGCGACCAGACATGGATGGTACACTCTCAGACGCTGCCACCTTTGCAGTAGCAGCTGCTCCTCTCCATTCAGCAGTTCAAAGTACATGAGGACACCTGGGCACATTGTTCATCACTGTGTGGTTTCCAGTGCACCCTGTATGCAGACACAAAATACCACTGTGTACGGCACTGTGTGCCTTTATGGGGGCATGATGTGCAGTGTGCATGGTGGCCCTACAAGGACGGATGGCATGTGCGACAACGCGTGACAGTACTGTATAAGTGCTACATGTGGCAGGGGGCCAGTAATGCGATGGCGGCATCAGCAGAAAGTGCATGGGTGGAATGCTTTCCCCAACTTCTGTGGAGTGTGGCTGAAAGCAATTTTTGTGATTCAGGTGGCTATGGCACCCTGTGGATGGTGCAGGAGCATGCATGGGTGAGTATTGCGCCACTGTACAGCACCAGACCCCGTGTTGAACTGTGTAATCTGTACTTGACCCTAAAGCATCTCCCCCCCTCTCATCCCACACACAGGACATGCATGGTATGCCATGGAGGCTGCTTTTTGGCTGGGTGGTGTAGCCAGATGGGTCACCAGTAATGGTGGTTGTACCGAGCAGGAGGAGGTGACAGTGGAGGGTGCCATTCCCCCGGTATATGTCCTGGGTCTCCATGGATGGTGGTCTTGGCTATGAAGGGGAGCAGGATGACATCGAGACACTCACCCACTGGCGGGTGATGGTCCCATCACAGGTGGGTGCAATACATGTGTATGGTACTGTAGTGGAAGGTGCAGTGGATGTGCAGGGTTCATGGCATCAAGTGAATGTTGGTGGGACACGAACACCTGTGTAGTGCATGTAGGGGTTACATTACAGCTGTACTGGACCTAATGTTGTCCATGGAGTACTATAAGTCCAGGTGGGCATTCTGTCCCCTCGATGGTTGTACAGTTTGGACGTTGTACAATGGCCTTATATCTGTCAGCACAGTCCAGCACACAGTGCTGCACCCATTCATGTGCGTGCCCATGTGAGTGGCCATATTCGCCAGGCTGCATGGTGCAGCCTCACATGTGTTGCAGGTTGCTGTTGGTGTGGCACACATGTCTGTGTGTTTGCCAGGCCTAGTCATGCAGCAGCAGGCCTCACACATGTCAGTGATGGCTGTTGGCAATGGGCCCTGTGCTAGCTGCCTGCCGGCATCACATGCCGTGGACTGCAGATCTCTGCCACACTGTGTATAGTGCTGTGTGCCATGTAGCATTCTCGGACATGCCAGCACTGCTTGTGCCTGCCATCCCACTGTGCGTGCATGGTGCATTGCCTCACTTGTGTGATGTGGCACATGCCACCTCAGGAACACAGCATGCACCATTCCTTTTGTATGACATTATGGGTGTTTAGTGATTCATTTGGATCACATTGCAGTGGCATACATTTCTGATATTGACGGATGTATCCCATGTCAGACTATTGCACTATAACACATTTTATACAGTGGGAACTGTTGTCATGCCCTGCTCATTCCCCAGCCATGCATGTGCATTTCACCATCACGGAGTGGCATGCAGTCTTGCATGTTGCCCCCTGTGCTGTGGCATACACAGCATGGCGAATGGCTTGTGTCCTTGTCATGGTGTCACCATGTACAGGTGCAGCTTGTGTCTGCCGGACACCGTGACGGTGCCTGTGTTGCTGTGGCCAGCTGTGCAGTGTGTCATACTGGGGTGTAGGCCCACCATTGCATGTGCACTGGGTATGCCCTGTTGCAGCAGCGTTGCCTGTATAAGTGCTGTGACCAGCCATGCCAGTGACACGTGTGTGGTGGCAGTGATGGTATGTGCTGTATTTGGCATGATATGTGCAGCTTTGTGCCACACTGTGTATGTGGGTGCGTGTTCATGTGCATTCTGCCAACAGTCTGTATGCGGGGCTGTGTAGCATGCCACAGGTGCATGTGGTCTTGCGGGGGCGCGTGTCATCTTGCACTGCTCGTGCACGTCCATGCTGTACCGCTGCCTGGGGGGGGGGATACCTGGCTGATTCCCTGCCTCTCTGCTACCACTGTGGGCTGTGCTGGTCTGGGGTCTCACGTCTCATGTCTCACTGTGTTCCTTCTCTCCACAGTGTTACAGGGGCCTGGTGAGATGCATTGTCCTGGCGAGTTACGTGATGATGCGGCTGCCATCGGAGGAATCAAGCAGTGATGATAAGCCATAGGCATGGGAGATGGATGCAACAGCCAAAGGTCCAGGCATGAATGGTGGGGCTGCTCGTGCTGGCAGTGATGCGGCAGTTGGTGCTGCGGTGTGATGGTGGCATTGTGCTGAACTGTGGGGTGGGTGATGAAGGGGGTGGCATTGCCAATGTGTTCTGTGCTGTTATTCCTTGTGTGTAATAAAGGACCTTTCGTACACATCTGTGTCTTTACTGTCTCTGGGGTGCAGGCTGCTGGCAAGGTTGATCTTTGTTCAATTATCTGGGGTCATACCTTTCAACCTCCTGTCTCATAAATAAGGGACATGGCTTTGAATAATCAGGGGCCAGGACCCATGATTAGGGACACATCTTAAGCACTGGTAATATTCACTCAGAAAGATGACATAATATGGGGTGAAGTGTGGGATGCAGTTTCTAAATCAGAACAAGTGTGTCACTTCCATGCTTTGCATTATTCTGTGCTTTGTATCCCTAATGCTCAGTCACAGGAATACCACCTTTACGAGGGACAGAGGTAGGTTTTGTGGCAATGTCTGCCCTGGTTGGCTGCCCATTCCCATTCTCCCTACCTATGGATGACTCCTGCCCCACTCCCTGTGACCCTTCCCCCACTTTGGACTCCTCCTATCCATGCTAAATGTGTTTGTCCCTCCCTATACAGGCTCCCGATCCACACCCAGCTTGGACCCTGGGAAACTATATCACTACTGCAGCCTCCCTACTAGCCGACTCAGTCATGTGTCCTCAGATGCCTTGTAGGCCCTCCCTGAGCTTCCCTTACTTGTTGACCACCCTCCTCCCCGTCCCGTCCCACACACTACAGCCCCAAAAGCTCCTGAACAAACTGTTATTACATTACTTGTACCTGCGATGTTCACTTTAGTTAAGTGTCCCCCACAGGAAATCCCCCAAAACACACAAAACAGAACTTCGCTATGTATGCTGTTGTTGTAGGCTTAAGGGTGAGATTTCCCTTTTAAAAGCTATGCCTTTCCCCTGACCCTGTGGCTTTAACTGCTGGACAGGGACTTAAAATGGTCTACTCCTGGCAGTCCCATCCACCAATCGTAGGGTAGCCCACCCCCTATAAATGTGCAGTAGTCCAGTATGGGAGGGTAGGATTAGGACCCAATCCCAGCTCTCACGAGAGAGTATCAGCCCTGACCCTGTCCCTCACCGAGACCTCCAATCCCTACACAAGGCCTCCTATCGGGTCTCCAGCATACACCCCACAAGCAGTGTTTCAAAGATGGCTGCCACACTGGGCTAGCCATCAGTAGCAGCAGTAGCACTATAACTTATTTAATTCATTTAAATTTGTTTTACATTTGGTTTTAGTTTGTAAGTTTATGTTAAGTTTTTTGGCAGCTAGTTTATTTTTGATAGTTAGCTAGGGCTTGAAGTGAGTTAGTTAAAGTAGGTGTAGCATCTTCGGGATTCAGTTAGTTGTCAGAAACTTACCTCTGGTATATTCGCTAAGTGGAGTCACTTATTTTTACAAAACTTGTAAGGTCTCTGTTTATCTCTGGCATTGTAGATCCAGAACTCCAGCATTTGTACGGTTACTTGGAGGATCAGTGAATGTCACGGTGCTCGGACTCTGTACATTGTGTAAGAGGAGGCCTGAAGTTTGAATACCATCTATCAGATGAAGAGTTATTGAGGAGAGCTGTTTTTGTTGTTTGGGATGGTGGAGTTCCTGAGCAGAGGTAGAGGAGTTGAGGAGGTGCTGTGACTGCCCACAGTAGCCGGAGTATAGGAGCCAAATGAGAGCTGTGGCAGTGGATAGTGTCTGGAACAGCAGGAACTGATTTGTGTGGGTCCTGTTTTTGGCAACATCTTTTGGCCTGGAATGAAACCAGAACTGTTTGGCAGTATCATTTGGATACTTTTTGCCGATGGACTGGGGACCTGCCTGTGGATCCTGTCTACCTTTTTGAGCTCCTTCTGACATGAACCCGGGGAGGCTGCTGGGGTGGTTGATGGTGCATGGGACTGGGTCTGTTGCTATCAGAGGGTGAGCATTACAGTGCCTGGGTCCCATTGGTCTCAAGGGGGGACAGACTGGTGAGCCTGTGCCACACTGAGATCTAACTGCATCCTGGCCTCCCGGTGGCGTTCTCCTCGGGGGAAGGTTGGGCTGCTCACGGTAGTGTAAGGTTTGTTTTACCATCAAGGACTAGAGGTGTTGTGTGGGGCCTCAGATCAGATGGAAGACTCTTTCTAACCATAAGGTCAGACTCTTTATTCTCCTCTCTTGGACCTGGTGGTCAGTGAGAGTGCCCTGTTTTTTTTTTGTTGTTGTTGTTGTTTTTTTACTTAAATAAGTTGGTCAAGTGTGCTTATTTATTACAACTAAAACTGTAAATAATAGGCAGGACCAGGGTGGGTGAGAGCTTCTTGGTACCTGTATTAATCTGGCTGTGGTGGTGGGAGTGACTCAGCATTTTATTAGATTGCTGCTGGACCTAGACTGAATAAGGGAGTACTGATTTGCTGAACTTGAGTTTCTTCCTCTTTGTAGGATTGTGGATTAAATAGTTATAGTAAATGTTGTTATTGAAAATTTTAATATTTTTAATTAAATTTATTTTATTTATTTAATGATTCGGAAAAAACCTTTGAGCACAAGCTTTTTTACAAAGGTTCCGCATCATAGATTGCAAAACAGTACAGTAGAAGAAAGCAAAGGTACATAACAATGAACAATACAGCTTGGATTCAGAACTTACAGAATAACTCAAAACATAGGTACAAGGTAAATAACAAGAAAAAACACTTTATAAGGGTGGGGGGGGATAAGCAGCAATAAACTGCCTTGTCAGTAGTTCAGAGGGACGGTGATAGCTGGCAGAGGGGTGAAGAAAGGAGGTATGAGAGAGAGAGAGAGGTAAGTACTCTGGTGGTGGTGAGAGGGTGGGGGAAGAGGGACAATAAGGTATAGGGAGAAATGGTGGGGTGAGGGGAGGCTGAGCGGAGAGGACATGCTAGAGTAAAATGGTGGAGTGTGAGGGGGCATGGTCAGGCAGCCATCGTTAGTAGAGACTGTCTGGGAAACTCACAGGAGTGTGAGTTGGGAGAGGGGGAGGGAGACGGCAGGTGCCAAACAAGCAGGTTGCCAAAGGATCCTTCATAGGATTCATAGGAAATATTCAAGCAATTGCGGATATTTATCCTTATAGCTTGCCCTAAACCAATTTTGATTTCATCAAAAATCAGTAACACTTAGTCTAAATTCCAGGTCCAATCTTGTTTTAAATGTCTCCATGTCAGGACTATCTATTGTTGTTTTTGATAATTCATTCCAGGAAGTCACCACCCTTTGGGTGAACCATTTTTTACATAGCTTTAAATTCCACCTTGGCTGAAAAAGTTGTTTGGAGTGCTTTCTTGTGCTTAGACGATCATTATTAAATTTAATGCTTAACTCATCCTGTAGGTTATAATCACTTAGTATTCTATAAAGCATGCACGTCTCCTCTAAATCTTCAATATGTAAGAGAGTACATTCCCAATATATTTAGCCTGTCATTATAGGATTTATTATGTAGTCCAATAATAGCTTTTGTCATTCTTCTTTGTATACCCTCAATCCTGTTTATGTCTTCACGTTTATATGGTGACCACACCTGTAAACAATACTCAAGATTTAGCCTGACCAAAGAATTAAACAATGGTATCAAAACTTTAGCTTCCCTACTAGATATGTGTCTGAGGATACAATTTAAATTCTGGTTTGCCTTTCTTATCTGAATAGACCAATGATGACTAAATGAGAAATTGGGGGTAATGCTGATTCCCAGGTCTCTTTCCTGAGTAGTATCTAAAAAATTAACTAATCCAATTGTATATATTGCTTTTGGATTATTTTTACCCAAGTGCATAATTTTAAATTTATCTATATTCAGTTCTAGTCTGTTAGTTTTGGTCCATGAAACTACATTACCGATTGCTTGTTGTAAAGTTATCATGTCAGATGCATTGCTTACAATAGTTCCCAGTCTGCAATCATCAGCAAATGTGGATAACCAGATATTTGGAATGTTCACTTTTAAGGTTGATATATAGGCATTAAACAAGCACAGCCCCAACACCGAACCCTGAGGCACCCCACCAGCCACCATACCCTATTCAGAATGTATGCCCTTAACCACCACTCTCTGCCTCCTATCATTCAACCAGTCCCTAATCCAACATATCACGTTTGTCTCAATCCCCAGGTTTTTTAAGATGGCTATCAGTTCTCTATGTGGTAATTTGTCAAAGGCCTTTGAAAAATCCATAAAAACAACATCAACCGGGTTTCCTTGGTCGAGTGCACTATTAACCATCTCATAGAAGGTTAAAAGATTTGTTTGACAAGACCTTGACTTGGTGAAGCCATGCTGAGCTATATCTATCATGCCTTTTACAAACAGGGAAGCCGTTATCCTTTCCTTAAGTATATTCTCCAATATTTTCCCCAGGAGTGATGTCAGACTTATTGGTCTAAAATTTGAAGGTAATGTTTTAGTGCCCTTTAAGAAAATAGGAATTATGGTAGCCTCCTTCCAACCATTTGGAACCACTCCTTTGTCTAAAGATGTCTGAAAAATATGTGTAATTGGTAACGCCAATATGTCAGCTATTTCCCTTATAACCCTAGGATGTATTTGATCAGGGCCAGGAGACTTATTGATATCTATTAACTTAAGTTTATCTAATACTTCCCCTGGGTCAATAACAACTGATCCTGGAATTGGGATATCCTCCTGGGTTATAGGTTTAGTGTTAAATACTGAACAGAAATAATTATTTTGTACATTGACCATTTCCTTAATTGACAAAGGCTGTTGCAATTTATCCATAAAGGGACCAATCGTATGAGAATTTGTCCTTTTACTATTTTTTTTATTTTATTTATTGAAGAGATCAGTTTTGCAACCTTTGAGTCAGGGACTTGTTTACAAAGGTACCTCGTCATTTGGAGGGGGGAGACAACAATTAAGTGAGGTTAGGACAGGGATGACGTACGGGTGAGATACATAAATACACACGTGGAGATTACAGGCAGAAATTATATTTATGTAAGAGTAGAAAGCTTTTTTATTATTATCACTAACTTTAGAGGATAATGATAGTTCTAAATTAGCTTTAGCATTCCTAATTTTCTTTTTATTTTTGCCAAAATGTTTTTAAGTGCAACCCTATTCGTCATAGTGGGATCTTTTTGGAATTTTTTATAGATTTTGTTTTTTTCATTAATCAATTTCTTTATTTTAGAGGAGAACCACTGAGGTTTAATTTTCCCATTATTATATTTTTTACTAATGGGTATATATTTTATCATTAAGTTCTTCAAACATCCTATTAGTAATTCCCACATCTCATTAACTGGTATATTATGAAACAGGTTGTTCCAGTCCCAACAGGAAAATTCTTGTCTGAATTTCTTAAAATTTGCTTTTCCAAAATTTAGTCTGGCTGTTTTAGCAATGTCATTTACAACTTGAGATTTTACAATTTTAAATAGTACAGTACTATGGTCGCTATTACCTAATGGAGGGTTTACAGTTACATCAGATAAACAGTCCCCCATATTAGTTAATATTATATCCAGAATATTGTTTTCCCTGGTGTTATCCACTACTGCTTGTCTAAGGCCTAGCTGGTCAAACACATACAGAAAAGATCTTTCTGACTTAGTGGTACCTTGCCACAATGCTCATTTTATATTAGGTAGATTTAAGTCACCCATGAGTAAAATATTACCTGTGGGGTCACTAGTTTGTAGTTGTTTTATTAAGTCTAGGTCTTGATCTAATAAGTAGGATGGTGGTCGGTATATTAAACCCAAAATGGTTTTTGACCCATCATTTGGGAGCAATTTAACCCATAGGGATTCATGATTGGATTCCTCTTTTATTATTTCTTCACTATTGATGGATTCATGGATATAAATAGCCACATCACCCATCCTTCTATGATCTCTACATTTAAAGTATAATGTATAGCCTTTGACTTGATAAATAAATATATCATTATTATCCCACCAGGTTTCAGTGATCAGAGCAATTTGAATATGTTGGGTGTATAAAAGGATTTTAAATTCCTCAAATTCCTTAAATTCCACAAACTGATTGCTGGGGCAAGTCATGAGAAGGGACAGAGGGAGGGGGTACCTGAGGCCTGCATAGTGCTTGCTGGGGGGCAGAGAGAGCAGGTTGGCTGGACTCAGGGGCAGGTGCACTTAGAGAGTGTTATTAGGTGCTGTTTGAGGTCAGTTTGAATTGTGCCAGACAATTGGTGGCCAAGAGTTTCCCGGGAAGTTCATTCATCCATAGGGGGATGGTAGGCAAATGCATGTTGCCCGAGTGAGGTGCAATGGAAGGGGATCACCAAGGCCCCTCTAGTCCTCCCTCTGGTGACCTGTAATGAGTTGGCTGCCTTGATCAAACTGCCTACACAAGGTGGTGTTTTACCCACTAGAGCCTTCTTCCCTAGGATGCAAATCTGGAATTTGATCCCATTTCTTAATGACAGCCAATCTGCACATTCATACAGAGTACAGGTGTAAATGCCACACTCAGCATCTAGGGTGAGTCTGCAGGCTTTGTTGAGCACAGTCCGAACCCTCTTGAGCGTTGTATCCATTGCCACCCCATAGACCACTAGTCCATAATCAATAGTAGATATAATTGAGCTGTGGACTGAGAGGTGGAGGGCCCCCTGAGAGAGGTATTGCCTGTGCCTGTACAGGACACCAATCTTGGTATTGACTGTCTTGATCAGAGAGTCAATACGCTGCACAAACATGAGGGTATCATCTATTATGACCCCCAGATACTTGAACAAGTGAACTTGTTCCAGTGGCTCACTGCATGAGTTGGAGATGATGAGGGGGTGGTGCTTATTTTTGTTGTGGGGGCTGGACATAAGCAAGGCCTTGGTCTTCTTGTAGTTTACTAGCAACTTATGACCATAGAACCAGTCCTCGAGTTTGGAGAAGGAGTTCTGCAGCTCAGATTGTAGGGCAGTCTGAGACGTGCTGCTGCTCAGGAGCACATCATCATCTGCATACAGTATAAGTTTGGTGTCGCAGGCTGTGGGAAGGTCATTTAAGAAGAGGCGGAAGAGTCAGGGCCCCAGTATTGATCCCTGGGGTACCCCTAATGATACCTTTCTTGTGCTGGATACTGTTTGCCCAATTTTGATGCATTGATTTCTCCGTATCAGGTAGTCTTGGAACCAGCAAAGGGCATTGGGCGCCACACCCATGTTTTGCAGTTGGGTCAGCAACATGGGCAGTTGACTATATTGAAGGCTTTGGTGAGGTCAACAAAGACAGACCCCACCATTTTACCTTCATCCAGGGCCTTATATGCATAGTTTGTGTAGTCCAGCAGAGCAGTGGTGGTACTGTGATTTTGTCTGAAGCCATGCTGGTTGGGGCATAGTAGATTATACTTATTGAGGTAGTCGATGAGTTGACCCACCACAATCTTTTCCAGTGCCTTGGACAGGGGGGAAGAGGATCGAAATGGGTCTGTAGTAGGCTACCAGAGACTTGTCACCTCCTTTATGCACTGGCATAACTAGGGCCTGCTTCCAAACCGCCAGAAATTGGGCAGGGCCAGGGACTTATTGTACAGTGTGGCAATGAGCACTATAAGAACATCCAGGGTGAGGGATAGAAGTTTCATGTCTATCCTGTCACTGCCCAGTCTGGTCTTACCTAGTATTTTCTTGACCACAGTGAGGGCCTCCTTCACTGTCACCCTTTTAAAGTAGATGGTCGGGTGAGAACACTGGGTAGATACATTGTTGGAGTGGTTCAAGCTAGGCTGAAAATAGGCAGGTGGTAGCACTGGGGTAAGATTGTTGAAGGCCTTATTGAAGGCTTCTGCAATAGCTAGAGGGTCTGTAGTGGGGGTGTTACTGATACTGAGCAGCTGAGGGTGTTTCTTGTCCTCCTTTCCAAGGATGCTTTTGATGTCATCCAAGAATCTTTTCCCATCACCCCAAGAATTGCAAAGCTGGGCCTGTGATAGTTGGCTTTGGCGAGCAGGATTAGTTTGGTGCAGCGGTTCCTGGCTGTTCTGTAGCACTGGTAGTCATGCTTGCTACCTGTGTTTCTGGCCTTCTCCAAGAGTATGTCCCTTTCTTTCAAGTGGGAGAGGAGCTCCCCATCAATCCTGCCATTTGTCTGCCCCGGAATTTTTCTTTTTATGAGCGGGGCATAGATGTCACAGATGGAGCTAAAGCCCTTAATGAAGTAACTGAGGACCTGATCAAAGGTAGGCACCAGGTCAATAGGAGTCCAGTCATGCAGGGCAAGGGCTGATTTGAGGGCTTCAGGTTTACCCTTCCTCAAGACCCTGCTTTCAATGAGGATGGGTGGGCTTTTGGTAAATGTATTAGACCACAGGAAGGTGATTGGGGAGTGGTCACTTAGTGTGTCTGGGAGAACCTTGATCTCAGAGATCTGGGATGGTGAGCTTGCTAGGACCCAGTCAAGGAGGGTACTGTTTCCTGTCTTATAGTTCTGCCTGGTGGGGCAGGTGACAAGTTGTGTTAGGTTGGAGGTGGCTATCAGATCCCTGAAAGGGGCAGCCTCCTTTCCATCCCAGTTTATGTTAAAGTCCCCGGTAATAACAAGCTCCAACCCCTTTGGGAGGGTGCCAATAACATCCATAATTGTGGGAAAGTCTGCTGTGGCTTTCTTGGGGGGTAGGTAGATTGTGGCAAGTATGAGAGTTTTGCCATTCTGGCTGACCTGAGCCTTTATCACTGTTATCTCATGGTCCTCAGCTACCCTGGTTCCAGGGAGGACAGTGCACTGCAGAGAGTCCCTGGCATAGATGAGGCATCCCCCACCCCTCTTGCCTATTCTATCAATCCTGTATGCTTGGAAGCCTTTGAGGGCAACTTTGCTATCTTTAATCCTACTGGTCAACCAGGTCTCCATTAGGCATAGGATGTCAGGGGTATGGAGGGCCATCCATGCTTGTAGTTGGTCAAATTTTGCGGTTAAACTGCAGATGTTCAGGAAGGCTATTTTTAGGCCTTTAACCTTATGAACACCAGGGCCCATTTAAGTGAGTGGACCTCGGTTTGAGTGAATGTTGCCAGATAGGAGCAGGTGCATAAAGATGACCTTTCTGGAAGAAAGGTTTATGCTGAATTTGGTTCTTACCTTCTGCCACCGAGGCTTCAGATGATTTAGGTGGTTGGACACTGGCTTAATTATTGGGGTATAGCTAACCATTACTACCCCTATGTGAATGGAGGGCATGTGGCCACCCATGTTTGTAGGGTAAGGCCGAGTGAGTCATTGCCCACAGCCAAGTGAGGCAGTCTCTGAGGGTGCATTTGACAGCCATGCACTACCCAATAGAGGTTCAGAGAGGGATAGCAGTGGCCCAGCTAGGAATCTGGTGCCAGCTGTACCAAGCCAGGTAGCAAGAAGCAGAAGTAGACAGAACCCTATGATAGGGGACATGGTAGCTTGATTCAGTCATCAAGCCTGACACACTGGTGCCAAAGAGAGGCTGTTTTTTAGAGAGAGCTAAAAAGAGGAGTTACACTAGATAGGGAAACTGCTTTGCAAGAGACATTGATGCTGTCTGTCAAACCTTGAGCAGCTGGCTGGCAAAAACTTGTAGGAGTGAGCTAGTAAACCGGGGTGGCTTCAGACCTAGACTGCGGGTGGCAGTCTGGCAGGTCAGGTTCGTCAGAGAACCACAGCTGTGGCTCTCAGGCTAAGCTGAGCTTCTATGAGGGGCTGGTGGCTTCAGACCTGGACTGCGGATGGCAGTCTGGCAGGTCGGGTTCATCAGATTTAAGTTCGGGGTATATTGTTTTGGGTAGAAGGGTGGGCAGTATTGGAGTGAGTGAGTGTGTGTGATTAAGAGTTTTGGGTAATATTGTTTTGGGTGGGAGGTTTGGAGTGAGTGTTTGTGTGTGAATAAGAGCTTTCCTCTTATTTTTCTTTTCAAATTACTGATGTGCCTGGGTTGTCTGGGGGGTGCCGGGGAGGGCCAGGATAGTGTAACGGGCATCCCTTCTGTGTGACTTGTGCCCCTTCACCTCCCTCCCGGTTTCTGATACCACTGTGAGACATTGCCAGGAGGTGGGGATTTGGAGGGGCTGGGGTGGACTTGAGCACTGGGGAGCCCTGTGCACAGCAGAGGGTGGTAGGATTGGGACTGTTAAGTCCAGAAGGCATCCTGGTTTATGACGGGTGCAAGAAAGAGGCCAGACATGGTTGGTGCCTGTCTCCAGGGAGTCCACCAGACCAAGTGGTCAGGTAACCCGAGGGGCCGCTTTGGCCACCAATCCCCTGAGGGCAGTGCTATGCAATGCTAGATCGATCAGAAACAAGACTGCGATTATTGCGGACTTGATTTCTTCAGTCAATCTGGCTTGCATCACAGAGACCTGGGTTGGGGACGATGTTGACCCAGTGTTTGAGGCTGCCGTCCCCTCTGGGTATACAGTGGTGCACTGCCCCAGAGAGGAATGTGGGGCAGTGGGGTAGCCATCTGTTTTAGATCCAACTTGGGCTTCACCATGCACCCAGTGGGAACCCTGGGTTCTTTTGAATGTGTGGCAATTCTTGGTGGTCTGGGTACAGGCTGTAGAATTCTTCTTATTTACCACCCCCTCGGGGCTGTGGGGAATTTTCTGCAGGAGGTTGCCGAATTCGTTGTTGGTGAAACATTGGAAGCCCCCAGATGCATTGTCTTGGGGGATTTTAATGTTTGGGCCGACAATGAATCCTCTCAGCTTGGTCATGACCTCCTACAGACTATGTCTTCTCTGGGTCTGTCGCTAGCTGTTTCTGCCACGACACACCAGGGCAGTCACACATTGGACCTTGTCTTCTCACTGGGGCTTGAGATAAATGACCTCAAGATTGATCGGGTGGTATGGTCTGATCACTGCATGGTGTGGTTCATGTTTGGGGCTCCCACCGGGTGTCCTCCCCCTACAGAGATGATGTGCTGTCGTCCTTTGTGGGGATTGACCCCGGAGCATTTTTTGGTGGCAGACAATCTATCTGGTGTGGGTAATGCATGTGTCAGAGGCATTGGTGCCATGGTGGGCTCTTACAATAGAGTGCAATCTGATGCCATTGACTCCCTTACACCTGTCCATGTATGACCCAGATCTTCCTACCTGAGGTCCCCATGGTTTGATGGGGAACTTGGGGAGATGAAGAGAAAGGGTCGGAGGTTGGAGCACTGCTGAAGGTCTAGCCTGGAGGGGGACAAACTGGCCCTGCATGTGCATTATAATGCACACCAGGAGGCAATGAACCATAAGAAGGCAGTGTTCCTGTCCTGGGAGATTGCCACCAGGAAGAACCGATCAACTGTACTTTTTTGGACTGTGGACAGGCTATTTCATCCAGCCTGTCTACAGCTGAAGAAGGAATTTTCTAATGCTGAATGCAAAGAGTTCACTCGGTTCTTCTCGGACAGAGTGTCCAGTATCCAGCAATGAGTTCCCCCAGTCAGCAATGCCATAGCTGGCAGTGGTTGCCCGAAGTGTTCTGAGTGCACTCCGCCTGGTTGGGGGGAGTTTAGACCAGTGGAGGTTGGTAAGGTGATTGAGGTGGCGACCAATCTGAAGTACACCTTTTGCAAACTGGACCCAGTGCTGACTCGTTTCTTGATGAGATGCATCAACGCAGTTGGCCCGGTGTTTGCTCTGATTGTCCAGTGTTCCTTGTCTGAAGGGGCCTTTCCTGATGCCTTGAAGGAGGCATTGGTGAGATCTCTCTTAAAGAAACCATCTTTGGACCCGGAGGCTAGGGCAAATTACTGACCTATCTCCAATCTTCTCTTTTGGTGAAGACTGTGGAGAAGGTAGTTGCACTTCAGTTGGAGGAGCACCTTGTGACCCACGAGTTGTACGAACACTTCCAGTCGGGGTTTTGGGCAAGGCATAGCACAGAAACTGCACTTGTTTGGGTGCAGAATGATGTCCTCCGGGCTGGAGATTGAGAAGAGAGGACAATTCTTGTTCTCCTTGATCTCTCTCTTCAGCATTTGACACTGTGGACCATTGTGTGTTGCTTGACCACCTCAGGAACCCTGTTGACTCACCGGCACTGTCATCTGCTGGTTTGAGTCTTTTTTAACTAACAGGAGGCAACGGGTTGTGATGGGGAATTTCTCCTCCACCCTTGGCCCTCTATCTTGCAGAGTACCTCAGGGGTCAGTATTAGCCCCAATGTTGTTTGCAGTGTATATGCTGCCCCTGGGAGGGATCATTAGGAAGTATGGCTTGGGTTTTCATTGCTATGCTGATGATACCCAGCTATACTTATCCTTTGCCCTAGGAACATCCAACGTGGCAGATGTGCTAAATAGCTGCCTTGCTGAGAACAACGATTAGATGGCCTCTAGTTGGTTGCGACTGAACCCCGATAAGATGGAGGCATTGGTGGTGGAGTTGAACAGAGTGCATGATAGGATGGCCTCTGGATCAGAGACTGGACTTGTTCTGGGATCTATTCCATTAAAGGCCTCCTCTAGGGTGCAAAATCTTGGTGTCATTCTGGATAGGAGTATGACGATGGAGGTGTATATATCTTCCACAGTCTGATCCTGTGTTTTCCACCTCAGAAATGTCGCCAGGATAAAGCCCCTTGTTCCGCCTCTGGACCTCCCCACTTTGATACATGCCTTAGTTACATCAAGGCTTGACTACTGTAATGCGCTGTACCTCGGGGTCATGGGAGGATCTCTCTGCAGACTGCAGCTAGTGCAGAACGCAGCAGCCCGGTTGCTTACTGGGCAGCCAAAGTTCTGTCATATTACACCTGTGTTGTGTGAGCTGCACTGGCTGCCAGTCAGGTGGAGGATGCCTCTTTAAGGTGGGTCTTCTCACCTATAAGGCCCTACATGGTCAGGGCCCTGGTAATCTGTTAGACCTTCTTGTACTGGCTTTCTTGGTTCGCCCCCTCCGTTCCTCCTGTGGGGGCCCCCTGGTGATTCCCAAGACGAGTTTGAAATCGGCTGGCGACAGGGCGTTTAGTGTCACCGCCCCTGTCCTGTGGAATTCACTGCCCCTCTGGGTCAAGGGGTCCCCTACGTTGGAGGTATTCAAAGCCCACCTGAAAGCCCTCCTATTCCCCAGGCCTTTTTGGATTAAACTATTCCTTCAGAGTTGCAATTACAGCTACTGGTAATTTAATGATTAGTTTTTACTTATGGGAAATGTTCTTATATGGGTTAATTATTTTTATGTCTAAATATTTTTCTCTCATGTTTTTATTGATCTTGTTTTAAATGTGTAATTTTATTTGTACGGCACCCAGAGCCCCCGGGATGGGGTGTCTTTTTAGATAAATGTTGCCTTGCCTTGCCATTGCCCCTGTGCAAGGCCTGCCCCTGCCGGACGAAAGGTAGGAGATGCCTCAGCCTCCAGCTATCTCCTTAATCAGCCCTTGCATTCATTTCAGGGTTTTTTCTTTTTTTTTATTAAGGTTTTAAAAAGTTTATGTCAGCCACACAAAACAAATATACGAAAGAAAAAAAAGCACTTCCCTTTCCCCCAGTTCCTTTCACTCTCACTGCGGCAGCAACTCTGCTTCAATGCCAGATTCTGTCACCACTCCCCAAGTCTCCGCAGCCCACTGCTCACCCCCACCTCACTCCCCCCAGGCTCCTCATCAACTAACAGCGTGGACCCCTTCCACCAGCAATTTAAGGCCCATACTCCTTTGTTTGGGCTTCGTGCTGTTTTCTCCTGACACTGATTGGCTCTCCTCTATGTCCCGGCTGTCATGAGAGAGTAACAGCCCTGACCCTGTCCCTCACTGAGACCTCCAGTCCCTACACAAGGCCTCTTATCGGGTCTTCAGTGTACTCCCTTACCCCTCTGCAAGGCCTGCCCCAGCCGGAGAAAAGGTAGGAGATGCCTCAGCCCCCAGCTATTTCCTTAATGAGCCCTTGCATTTGTTTGTTTTTTGTTGTTTATTTTTGTTAAGGTTTTAAAAAGTTTATGTCAGCCACACAAAACAAATATACAAAGGAAAAAATAAAGCATTTCCTTTTTTACCGGTTCCTTTCACTTTCACTGCAGCAGCAGTTCTGCTTTAATGCTGGATTCTGTCATCGCTCCCTGCCACTCCCCGAGTCCCCGCGGCCCACTGCACACCCCCACCTCACTCCCCCCAGGCTCCTCACCAGGGTCCAGGGTCAAACCCTGGAATTTACTCAGCATTTGATGCCTCAAATGATACCTCTGATACAGGTTGCTAGGACAGGCTGGATGGATGCAGTTGCTCCTGATTAGGACACAGGCTTCCCTAGGATTGCTGGTGACTTCTTTCGACTTCACTTTCTCTCTTGCTGTCTCTCTGAGGCTGAGGATCTGGAACAAGACAGGGGCCTCCTCGGAGTTGCGACACTGTTGGAGCTCATCCTCCAGAGGGGAAATGTCTGTGGTAGGTCAGGAAAACCCCAGCTACCGCTTGTCTTCAGTTCTGTAGTTTTATTTAAAACTTCTTCTTTTCTTCACAAAGACAACTTAAGTGGGAACCTAAACACTTTCAGCCTGACAGGCCTACAGTGCCTGGGCAGACTGTGGCAAATCAGCTCACACCTCTACACACAGTCACTCTCTTGCCTGTATGACTGAACTGGCCACAATCTCTGAAAACAGTCCCTTTTATCTGGGATGAAACTTGAAGCCTGATTGGTCAGGTTTGTTCCCAGGCAAGCAGGCTTTGGCACATACTACCTAGTGATTGACTGAAATTCGCAGAGTTGGGTCTGACCTATGACCCCTTCCCATGATGTTTTGTAGGCTCTACAGTCATGGAGATTGCCATACTTGTTTGCATTCTGTCCTAACATTAAGCAGCTTCCTGCAGCTTTATTTAGGTGTCCCCAGTTCAACTTCCTAGCTGATTTGGCCCCCCTTCCTGTCCTAGGGCCAGTGATGTGCTTACATGTTGAGGCACATAGCCCGCTGCTGAGTCGGGGGCCATTGTGCAGGATGCTGCCATCCACACTACTTGCCCAAATGGGTGCACATGTGTGTATACATTTTTTCATCCCCGGCCCCACTGCCTGCCCTGGGGCCAGGAAACAGGCATCCAGTGCACCTCATGGCCCTTTCTAACTTTGATCTTGGCTCCCAATTCCAGCCCTGGAGACAGGATCCTCATTTAGAGCAGATGTGTGGCCCGATAGCTGAAACAGAGCTACTATTCTGAGGTGCACATTTGCGCATGCGTGGCAGCTCAACATGGCTGTAGCACTCTTTGCCACCTCGCTCCCTGGCCCGCGGACTCAGTTGGGCTCAGTGATGTTACTGCTGGCTGCTGCTCCTCATTCCTGCCCCTTGCCTAAGTCCCAACTGCAGTTCAGAGGGTCTGAGTACAGGGTAGCTGTGCAGTTATAGCTGCAGAAGTGCTGATGTGGAGCCCTGGTTTACATCCCACCAGGACTCCTAGCTGAAAGTTAGTGCCCTGCCAGCCCCACTTCTGCAGTCCTGGGGACTGGATAGTGAAGACATCTTCCCTGGCACCTTCAGGAGGCAGTACAGTAAGCCAAGATGGGGGGGGGATACACTGATGCAGATTCCTTTCCTAAGAAAACTGAAGGTTTGAAACTTTGGCCTCAGGAATTGAGTGTCCCAGTGTGGCCCACAGATGTGTCCCCTTAATAGCTACATTTTATTTTTCAGGGTTCTGATTACAGAGGGTTTTCTGCACTGGAACAAGTTTTGCTCAGGAAGTATTACCCACTGGAGCAAAAGAAAATGATTCTTGCTTCTGTACATGCAACTATTTTTTCACTGCTACAATGTTCACTCAGGAACTCTGCTGGGGAACTCTGCTGGGCTAATCTAGGTTAAAATGGATCATATTCACTCAAACTAAGCAAAACATTTCAGCAAAACATGACATATGACCTGTATATAAGTATATCTATTGTAAAATATACACTTTAATGTTAACAATGTGTTGTTTGTTCAAAGAAATATGAACGGAGTGTTCATAAAATATTTTCTTTTGCATGAGACATACTGTATGTAGTAGCCCTGTCAGATTCCAGACTTTATGCTTTACCTTGGAAAGTATAAACTGCTCACTATTCTATTAGAAAACTGGCCATGGAAATGGATGTTCTATGCTGTTTCCCAGTTCAGTAAGAGCACATATTGCAGACTTAACCTTTAAATTTACATATCTGTCTATCTTCGAGTACTGAATATGTTTGGATGTTTGGAATGCATTCATATCCTGGATGCTTATATATGTCTGTCACATTCTAACGTGAGGCAAATATTGTAAATGTATATGGGGCAAGGTGTACAGGTAGAAAATGCAGAGACATGAGCAGAAGACAAAAGGAGAAAGGTAAGCCTCACCAGCCAAGAGACAGCAGGTCAGAATTACATCACATCACAGCTTTAAAAGAACAACCTCTCTCCAACCACATATGTGGGATATCCTATAAATATATATATATATATATATATATATATATATATAGATAGATATTTATTCATTACAAAAAAATCCATTAAAGCATTAGTTAGGGTTAATAGTACAGTTATGGGAGATATCATTAGCCCGGAGCAGATTGGCTTTATGTCAGCACGTCTCTCAGATCACATGGGAAAGCTGCCCTATCTCATGGAAGCTGCCAGGAGATCTGATATACCTGCTGTCTTGGTGTCATTAGACACTGAAAAGGCCTTTGATCGGGTCTCCTGGGACGTTCTCTTTGCCACGCTAGCTCACCTTGGCTTCCCCTCAGACTTTATTAAATGGCTGCAAATCCTATATTTGCCCCCTTCGGCAAAAATCTGGTGCAATGCTTTTCTTTCAGATCCCTTCCCTCTCCACCATGGTACCCGGCAGGGGTGTCCCCTCTCGTCGCTATTGTTCAATATTTGCCTAGAGCCCTTACTTCATAGGTTGATTAATTCCCCCTCCCTGATGGGCATACAAGTAGCAGGGAAAAGATATTCCCTCTCTGTGTATGCAGATGATCTGCTGCTCCACCTAGAAGATCCTCAGGTCACCATCCCGGTGCTCCTGCATGAAATAAGGGTCTTGTCATCACTTTCCTTCTACAAACTAAACCTCTCTAAATCCAAAATATTCCCCCTAAACCCCCTCATGGCCAGAGTGGACCTTAGTTCCCTCTGCCTAGCTTGGGAAGCCATTCTCCTAACATATCTTGGCATTAAATTGTCAAGGGAGTTTTCAATTATTGTTCAGGAAAACATCATCAAACTACTCCACACCCTAAAAGCAGACTTGGATAGATGGGGCTCCATTCCTCTCTTTATTGGGGTGAATCAGTATTATTAAAATGAACGTGCTCCCCAGATTGCTATATCCTATGAGCATGCTTGGATTTAACTTCCCCAAGAACTGGTTCACTCATCTCCAAAGTTTTCTCAATGCATTCTTGTGAAAGGGGAAGGGAGTTCGGAGGGCATATACCAAGCTAACTGCCCCGAAACTAAAAGGGGGCCTTGCCCTTTTTATACTATGGTGCCTGTCATATCAGCAAACTTGGTGTGTGGATAACCAAGCTGTCTTTAAGGGATTCCCAAGACTATACTCCTCTATGGTTGGAAATTGAGCATAGCCTAGCTACTTAGAACCATTGCTCCCTCCCAGCTCTTTCCTACGTCTCAAACTCCCAACTCTTGAAGCCCTTAAAGAACTCTCCAATGGGGTGGTCCCTGAAAGCTTTACAACAAATCCAGTTACATCTCTCCTTAAATTGGCATCAGCCTCATGATCAACCCATATTGAACAACCCCCATTTTAAGACAGGTGGCCTTTCAATTTTTGAATCCTTCTGGCCACCACTAAGAAACTGCTCCCTTTCCACATTTCTGGTAGAAGATGTAGTGACTTCCTTTTCATCTTTTCAGTCTAAGCTACGGCTCCCAGCTACTGACCTCTTTAAATTTCTGCAAATGAGGGAATCCATTCTCTCCTTTATGGGGCATAAACCTTGGCTTCCACCCTCGAAGCGTTAGCTGTTCTCTTTGCAGCAGCGGACCAACCACATGCGATACCAAGGGCATATGCATATCTTTGGTCACTGGACCCTTATCTCCCACCAGCAGCTGCTATTGCTGGGTCTAAGAACTTTCCCTCCCTGCAGATGTGGCAACTTGGAGCAAAGCCTGGAATTCAACCTACTGATTTATTAAGCAGGATCAACTCTGACTTGCCCAATTTAACATCATGCATATCCTCTATTACACCCCCCGGTTAAACTTCATAGGATGGGCAAGCTTTTCTTCCCTCTATGCCCCAGGTGTAATGATGCTTCAGGAGCATTATTTCACTTCCTATGGTCCTGCCCCAGGACCCAGGAATTCTGGACCTCGATTAGGCATTCCATGGATCCACTGCTGGGGTTGGAACCCTTATTCACATTGGAAAGTTGCTTACTTAACCTGTTCCCTCATGGAACTCCCAAAATTCGGAAAGCACACTTGGCTTTGATTGCTGCTACAGCCAAGATAATGATGCTAAGACATTGGATGGATATCCCCTTACCTACAGTGTTAGAATGGTTTCAGGAAACCCTTCTTGCTTTAAAATTAGAGAAGGACATTGCTTGTATGAATAACAGGCCTCAGGTTTACCAGAAAACTTGGGAACCCCTTTATACTCTCCTTTCCTTATGGAAACTGTGATTCTTGCACCCTGGCTCTGCATCAAGACCTATGTCTTTATCCTATGGTTGCAGATCCCGTTGGTCACTGGCACTGGGGTTTATGAGAAGGGGGGAGTGGGGCGAGAGGGCTAGGGTGTGTATTAATGGTACTTTCTTTTATATTTGTTTGCTTGTGTAAACCTGATATAGCTTCTTCAGCAGACCATGTAGGTGTTTTCTCTCGTTTTGTCTTCTGTTACAATACCTTACCTGTATCATTGTTCTGGCTTGAACGGAATACTTTTTGATATAATCTCAATAAAGTATATTGAATAAAAAAAAAGGAAAGGTTTTGAGTACAAGCCAGCTATAGCATTTATTTATTTATTTTCAGTTGCAGAGTAACACCTTTGAGCCAACAGGCTCTTTTACAAAGGTTGCATATCAGGTAGACAAACAGACAAAAATTACACAGGTTCCATGACAACAGGACAAGAGACAAAATTACAGAGGTAGTTTGACGAGCATTGCTGTAAGACAGAATACTGCCAGGCTGTACAAGCAGGCGAGTAGGCTATTGCATTGATTATATTGTAGCAGGTACTAGAAATGCAATTTGGCATGCGGGTCACTATATTTTTGAGTCCACAAAAAGGCATCAATGAATCAAGCAGAAGTTAGGGGGAAGTAGCCTGAGGGGGCTTTGTCATAGATAGGAAAGGGGTCACCACAACCAAAAGTAACCACTGAATAGGACTATATTTACTAATATTATATTTACTAATTTGAGCCTTTACAACACTATTAAGAAGTGAGGTATCAGTAATAATAAATGAAAGCAGTGTATTTGTATGAACCATGTATTATAACTGACAATTCCAATAAAAATGTCTAACTAAAAGACAAGATAAATTCCAAAAGTATACAAAAAAGGTAAATAGATTTTTTTAAATTTATTACAGTAATCTTGACAGTGGGCAATCATGAAAAATCATGATGATATGAGATCATCATTTAATCACAATCGCAATTTCCATAACATTGAGGTTTTGATTGGCAGCCATTTAATGTCCATGTTTAGTTATTGTTAATTATGATCACAATGATGGTTTCTGAAGCTTGAACATGATCTTTGATCAAAATTGATAATAATTCATGATACATCTTTATAAAATTGTCTTTTCAGGTTGTAAGGGTGGCATGATTCATACATGTAAGTACCTGCATGAGATAAAAAGGGTGGATGTCAAGGAACTATTCATACACATGTAATTTGTGGTTTGTGAGCTCATATGAAGGGCTGACTTTGTGAGCTTTGGGGGGTGTGTGTGTGTGTGTGTGTGTGTGTCTGTTTTTCTGTCCATCTATTGAAGTAGATAGACAGACAGACATATAGATAAATAGATTCTTTGCAAGAACTGCATTAATGCACCAGTTAGGGCTCAAGTTAATGCCACAAATGTAGGGAACTGTGGCATTAGGGTTTCCAACCCTTAGTCCCCACCCACACCCTCAAGCAGCAAAAAGGAAAAAAAATTAGGGTTTTGGGTCTCCAGAGTCTTGGTGAATCAATGATGGAGTCCTCCTTGTGGTTATCAACCCTAATGCTCATGCTCCCCCCTCCAAGCCTGTAGCCTCCTGTCCAAAGCACAAGGTATAGCTCCAAGCCAGTGCCTCATAGTGATACACTCTTCAAAGGTAGAGAAGTATGTCTCGACACATGTTGCCAACAGAATATGTTGTACCTTTCTTCATGCAGGACCTTGCAGGCCCCGTGTGAAGAAAAGAGATCATGTCTGACCTAGTTTGCTCAGGGGAAGGGTGGGCATTAGAGCTGACAACTGCAAGGGAGATCCCACCTCTTATTCACCAAGACTCTGGAGACCCCAAACCCTAATGTTTTTTCTTCTGCTGCTTGGGGGGTTAGTGTTGGAAATCCTAACTCCACATTTCCCTACTTTTGTGGCATTAACATGAGCTCTAACTGGTACATTAATGCAGTTTTATGCAAAGAATTTCATTTCTTTTTGAGATAGTGGAATTGTATCCTCACTTACACAGGTCCCTTTGGGACCTGCTTGAACAGATGCAGATGTGCAGAGCCCTCTGGGTCCTGCACCAAGGGAAGACACCATGCACCTGCAGAAGTGCAGCAACATATATCAACAATTCATAGAGCTGTCTGGTGGATCATGGAACTGCAGGGCCCTCTGAGTCATGTGCTTCCATGTGGCCACATACACAGATACACATGGCAAAGAATCAATCTCTCAGCTGAAGCACAGGGTTAACTGGCTCACACAGGTGTAGAGATGCGCTATGCCAAAAGAAGAGATCTCTTCACTATGTGGTTGAGCCCATGCGGACAGCCCTACAGCTACCCTTCCCAGGCTGGGGGTGATGTCACTTGACAGTGCTGTCACCCTCAACATTAGCCCATTGAGCTGGGTCACTGAGCTCGCCCCTGAACTCAACTCACTGGCACAGTATCACAAAGCACTACTCTCTGGGCTAAAGCTTGGTACTTCACAAATTTCTTCATATATTTTTTTTTTAATTTTGACCCCTAATTTTCAAGATAGTTGTGTTATGACTCCCCCCTTATAAATATGACATGTGGCATTTATAGAATACTGGCCAAATTGTCATTTTACACCACAAATGCAAAAACACATCTTGTCAAGGATTTGATAAATGACATCTGTCACATTTATGAGGTAATGTCAAAAAATTACTATGCTGAGAGTTTGGAGTCAAAATATTGAAATGCTGTGAATTTATCAGTAAACACTGAAATATTTTAATGCCCTCTTATAACTGGGTCATTTTACCATATTTTTACACCTAATTTCCAACATGGTATTCTTATGACCCCCTCATGAACTCAGTAGGCGACAATTTTCAAATCCTGCCTGAAATGTGATTTCACAGAGTGACTGCAAAATCTCTTTTGGGGACAGATTTAAAAAATGTCGATGTACCAAAACTGATGCACACCACAGCAAAGAAAGCACTGTCCAAATGGTATTTTAACTGCTCAGTTCTTTTCGCTCTTTGAATAAATGTTAAATAGGTGCTACCAGGCACACTATTGTGACTGCAGTAGCCCAGTGCTTCACCATACAGACTTCGTCAGAAACATCTCACCTACCTTGTTCATGAGGAAGGGTCCCCAAAAGGTTGTGTTGAATGTTTGGTGGAAAAATGCTAAAGGTTAGCAAAGCTATGGGTGAAAGTTGAAATATTTTGATGTTCACTCATAACTTGGGCATTTTAATATATTTTTACACCAAATTTTCAACATAGCCTTGATGGAAGAGGGACATCTGGATATCATGGCAGTCACAGAAACATGGTAGACAGAGAACCATGACTGGGATGTCAACATACCAGGGTACACAATTGACAGGAGGGAAAGGGAGGGTAAAAGAGGAGGAGGAGGAGGAGTAGCTCTCTACATAAGGGAAGGAATCAAAGCAACAGAACTAAAGGGTAAACAGGGAGTGGAGGAGGCACTGTGGGTCACCCTGGCAACAGGAAATGGCACCACAATCCACAAAGGTATTTTTTACAGACCCCGTCTCAGGGGGAGGCAATGGACAAGGAAATGACAGAAGGAGTCCTTAGAATGGAAGAAAAAAGAGATATATTGTTGATGGGGGACTTGAATATGCCAGATGTTAACTGGAGCACCTTTACTGCAGCCACATCAAAGAGCAGGATCACTCTTGATGCCCTACAGGGGGCATGCCTCAGACAGCTAGTGTTGGAACCTACTTGGGGGGAGCAATCTTAGAGCTGGTACTTTCAAATGGGGATGGAGACAGGATCTCAGATTTAGAAGTTGGTAGCTATCTGGGAACAAGCAACCACCAAACAGTGTGATTCATAATAAACACAGCTGTAGAGTCAAGCCATACAAAAGCAAGAGTGTTGGACTTTAGAAGGGCTAACTTTGGCAAAATGGGGGAGTGCCTCAGAAAAGCAATAGCAAACAGGCAAGAAGAAGGGGGTGGAAGAACAATGGTAAAAAATCTAAACTGTCATCACAGAAGCAACAAGCCTTTGTGTAAAGCAAATCAACAAAACAAAATGAAGGAAAAAGCCACTATGGTTCGCAAAAGAGGTGGCAGGAAGGTTAAGGAGAAAAGGATAGCATTCAGGAAATATAAGGAAACACAGAAGGAGCAGGACAGAGAACTATATCAGTTAAAGCAGAAGGAGGTGAGGAAGGCAGTCAGAATAGCAAAGGCCCAAACCTTTTATAGGTACATTAGGGAGCTAAGAAAGACCAAGGGAAGGATACTGTAGCTTCATAATGGGGAGAGAATGTGGGCAGAAGGTGACAGTGAAAAAGCATGGATACTGAATGAATATTTCTGCTCAGTATTCACAAAAGAAGAGGAGAGAGAGGTACCTAAAACAAACAATAGAAACACTCTGGATAGGTGGGTCAATATCAGTCCATTCACAGAAGAAAGGGTTCTAAAAGAACTTTTAAAACTAAAGGTGGACAAAGCAAAGGGGCCTGATGGGATTCACCCAAGAATTCTAAAAGAACTAATGGTAGAACTAGTGACATCCCTAACTATCCTGTTTAACAAATTATGGGAGGATGGGGTAGTACCTGAGGACTGGAGGAGGGCAGATGTGATTCCACTTCACAAAATGGGAGCAAGGTAGAGGCAGGAAACTACAGACCTGTTAGTTTGACCTCAGTGGTAGAGAAAATGATGGAATCACTTCTGAAGGAAAGAATTGTTAAGTACCTAGAGGCCAGAGGGGCACAGGACCCAAGACAGCATAGATTCACAGTGGGAAGATTATGTCAGATGAATCTAATAGATTTCTTTGACTGGGTTACCAAAGTAGTAGACCAGGGAGGGACTGTAGACATGGCCTACCTAGACTTTAGCAAGGCATTTGACAATGTCCCACACAAAAGATTAATATAAAGGTTAGCCAGCCTTGAAGTGGGTCCCAAAGGTGGTAGCCTGGGTACAAAATTGGATGCAGAGGGTAATAGTAACTGGAGTCCACTCTGAAGAAAAGGGGGTTACTAGCGGAGTACTGCAGGATTCAGAACTGGGGCCAGTCCTCTTTAATGTCTTTATAAGTGACATTGCAGAGGGACTGTAGGGCGAAGTATGGCTCTTTGCAAATTACTCAAAGATCTGCAACAGGGTTGATACACAAGGTGGGGTGGAAAGGAGGAGAAGGGACTTGGCAAGGTTGGAGGAATGGTCAAATGTATGGCAGCTTAGATTCAATGCAAAGAAGTGCAAAGTAATGTACCTGGGAAACAAAAACCCAGGGGAAGAGTACACAATGGGGGTGAGATACTTGCAACAGCAAAAATGGAAAGGGACCTGGGGTAGTCATATCAGATGACCTAAAGGTGGGCAAGCAATGTGAGAAGGCAGTAAGGAGGGCTGGTGGGTACTGGGATGCATATGGAGAGGCATCACCAGTAGAAAACAGGAAGTTGTTATCTCTTTGCACAGACAGTTGGTGAGACCCCATCTGGAGTACTGTGTGCAGTTCTGGAGACCCCATCTCCACAAGGACATAGACAGGATGGAGGCTGTCCAGAGGAGGGCAACTAAAATGGTGCAGGGTCTGCACCAGAAGACATACACAGAAAGATTAAAGGAACTTAATATGTATACACTTGAGGAAAGGAGGGAGAGGGGAGACATGATAGAAACTTTTAAGTACCTCAAGGGAATCAACAAGGTCCAAGAGGGTAGCATCTTTCAGAAAAAGAGATGTACAAGAACGAGGGAGCACAATTTGAAGATAGAGGGAGGATGGCTCAGAGTTAATGTGAGGAAGTATTTTTTCACAGAGAGGGTTGTGGATACATGGAACAGCCTTCCTGAGGAGGTAGTGGAGTCAAAAACAGTGGGGGAATTCAAGATTGCATGCGACAGACATAAGGCAATTCTAGTGGGGGGGTAGGAGGAAGTAGGCTGTTGGTTAACTAGGATCTACAACTTATCCACTAGGTAGGAAAATGGGCAGACTAGGTGGGCAAAGCAGTCCTTATCTGCCATCAGATTCTATGTTTCCATGTTTCTATGTTATGACCCCACCTCATGAACCCTGTAGGTGAACATTTTCAAATCATTCCTGAAAGGTGATTTTGCACAATGACCACAAAATCACCTTTTGGGAAAAATCCCACATCCCTTGTTCATGTGCTGGGGTCCCAAAAGGCTATGTTGAAAATCTGGTGTACAAATATTAAAAATTGATAAAGGTATTAGTAAAAGTTCAAACCCCACTGAAATTCATTAACCCGGACTTACCATATTTTCTCACATCACAGTCACTGGTTCCAGCAGCAAAACATCTCTTTGATTAGAGAGTGGATTTATATTATAGGACATGTGCAGATGTTTGAGGGTATGTGTAGGTGTGGGTGGGTGCTGAGTGGGGGGTCAGGGTGGGAGGATGGGGGCTGGGGAGTCAGATCAGCAAGGGGCTACTTTTATTTTTACAAGTAAATTTTAAACAAAATAAAAACATTGAGGGACAGTTTCCTGTTTTTCAGGTATAAATTAAATCAGTATTGGATCTGACACTGGGGATTGGGCACCCCAGTGTTGGCTAAACTCTACAGTAGCACCAGGGGTGGGCACCCTGGTGTCACCACCTATTCATGTGAGGAAGGCAACCTGGATGAGATGGGGGTGGCAAGTGGTACGGGGGTGCACTGCAGTCTGCTTTAGTGTTTAGTATTAGGGAAACAGAGGAAAGGAACAGAGGGAAGGCTAGCTGAGCTGGGAGGGGTAGGCAATGAAAAATTTAAATTAAAAATGAGACAGATAAATAGACAGACAGACAGACAGACAGATAGATAGATAGATAGATAGATAGATAGATAGATACAGTAGATAGATAGATAGATAGATAGATAGATAGATAGATAGATAGATAGATAGATAGATAGATAGATAGATAGATAGATAGATAGATGGACATATAAGGGAGAAGAGGAGTTGTAGGGATGACATTGTTAGAATCAAGAGGGGGATGGGCAGAACAAGGGAAGATCAGGCAGAGGCACTCAATGAATATTTCTGCTCAGTGTTCACAAAAGAAAAGGATGGCTCAATACCAAAGGGGAAAGGGGGCAAGGGTGGAGGGGTGGAGGGGGGCAGAGATAACAGATGGGGTCATCCAAGAGGATAGAGTTCTGAAGGACTTTAAAACCTTGCAGGTGGACAAGGCACCAGGACCGGATGGTATACACCCGAGGTCCTGAAGGAACTGGCAGAGGTGTTGGCAGGCCCTCTGACAGACCTGTTTAACACCTTCTTGGAGACCGGGAATGTACCCAGGAACTGGAGGATGGCTCACATGGTGCCCCCTCATAAGACTGAACCCAAGGACCAACTGGACAATTACAGACTGGTGAGCTTGACTTCCATAGTGGGGAAAATGATGGAGACCATTCTGAAGGAAAGATTGATAACCTTTCTTGATAGCAATGGTCTGCAGGATAAGAGACAGCATGGGTTTGTCATGGGAAGATCTTGCCAAACTAACCTGATCAACTTCTTCGACTGGCCACTAGAGTGGTTGATGAAGGCTATGCTGTGGATATCCTATATCTGGACTTCAGCAAGGCTTTTGACTTGGTGCCGCACAGGAGGTTAATGAGCAAACTGAGGGACATGGGGCGGGGAAAAACTGGTGGGGGGTGGGTGGACAGCTGGCTGCAGGGCAGACATCAGAATGTAGTTGTAAGGGGGGAGACATCTAAGACAAGTCTAGTAATGAGTGGGTTACCACAGGGTTCAGTGCTGGGCCCTATTTTGTTCAATGTCTTTATTGGAGACATTGCAGAAGGGGTCAAGAGTAAGATTAGCCTCTTCGCAGATGACACTAAGATTTGTGCAAAAGTGAACAATGAGGAAGGGAGGCAGGCACTCAGAGAAGATCTAGCTAAACTTGAACACTGGTCTAGGCAGTGGCAGTTGGGGTTTAAGGCTAAGAAATGCAAGGTCATGCACCTCGGAGCCAGAAATCCCAGGAAAAGCTACTGGCTGGGGGCATTGCAGGTAACAGCTTCAGAGAAGGGAAGGGACCTGGGGGTAATAGTTACAGGACACATGAAGGTATCTGCACAGTGTAGGAGGGTGGCACCAAGGGCAAATAGGATGCTGGGATGCATTGCCAGAGGGATCACCTCTAGAAAGGGGAAGGTCATCCTACCATTGTATAGATCTCTGGTTAGGCCACACTTGGACTACTGTGTACAGTACTGGTGCCCATATCTCAAAAAGGATGGGAGATTACTGGAGGTGGTGCAGCGTAGGGCTACAAAAATTATCATAGGACTAGGAGAGTTGTTGTATTAGGAAAGGTTGAATGAGCTCAACATGTACTTGCTGGAAGAGAAAAGGAAAAGAGGGGACATGATAGAGACCTTTAAGTACTTGAAAGGCATAAACAAAGTTAGTGAGGGAGGAGTGTTCCACTTAAAGGAGGGAAGGGTCACTAGGGGGTACAGTCTGCAGTTGGAAGGGGAAAGGTTTAGGAGGAAGATGAGGAGGCAACTACTTCACAGAGAGAGTGGTGGCGGGTTGGAATGCACTGCTGGAGGAGTTAATCACTCAAAGGACAGTGGATAGCTTTAAGCAGGGTTGGGATCGAGTCAAGCACAGGGTTAGTACAGACAAGAACACAAAAGGGGAGAAGCACCAGGAAAGAGCAGGAAGGCAGGGGTTTGGGTGTGGATGGGTTAGCTGTAGTGATATGAAACTAAGAGCTGCACAATCGGGCAGACTTGATAGCCTGTGTGCCTTTTTCTGCCGGCAATTTCATATGTTCATATAAAAAGAAAGAATCGAGACTGATCAGCAGCTCCGTGCCACAATCTGGCAGCACGTCTCCATCTGTGGCTGCATATGTTAAGAAACTTCTGCTGTTCTCATACAGAGAACATGGGTGAATGGCCCCTCTTGCTAAGCAGGGAATCCTGGATTTTGGGGGTGCCCAGAAAATATATTTCTGGACGTTTATCTGAAAAATATACACCAGAATCTAGCTAAGTGGGTTAGGTTTAGGTGTTTGTTTGTTTTTTAAAAACTTCATTTTTGTGTATTTGCCATGTTTTTTTTAGTTCAGGGGAAAAACAAGATGGTGGCCATCACAACCTGAAAAAGGTTTCAAGGAGTTGTGAAAAACAAATGGTGAGAAAGCAAAAAGCTGTTGCAACCCCAGCATTGTTCGGGTCATATTGTAGGATTATCCAGAAACCTTACTGAGCATGCTCAGAAAAAAAATCCTTTTAAATCTTTATAATTCTGAAACTGTTTCATTTTTTCCCATGATTTCTTCAAAAGGCACTACCTTGATATAGGCTGCTTCTACCCTTAAGGTTTCAGAAAAAAATTATGTTCCATTTAGGCTGAATGTGAGAGCAAAAAAAGGTATTTTAAATATAGGAAAAAAACTTAGACAATACAAAAACAACCTATGCAGATCTCAGAGACTGTATAAGCTGCTGTCATATGAAACTTTCCATGTATCAAGATTTTGCCTCCTAGATAATGCATGCCAAATGTAAGGCAATGCTGTCTAATGCTACCAAAGCTATTAAGGTGAAAAGTTAGGGGTTTAACTTAAAAACTCTCAGTCAACTGTAACATACTGTGCCAGTAAAATATATACATTTTGGAGGAGCTGGGGTTTCAGCTCAGGCCATCCAGACAGTTGGCCTCTGCTATGGTGAAAAATCTGGAGATCATTTTTGATGATTGACTTGACACTGGAGGCTCAGGTGTCGGCTATAGTTAAGAGTGGGTTATACAATCTGAGGAGTATCAACTGGATAAAGTTTCTTATCCTTTCTGAAGACC
This sequence comes from Neoceratodus forsteri, assembly GCA_016271365.2. NCBI lineage: Eukaryota > Metazoa > Chordata > Ceratodontiformes > Ceratodontidae > Neoceratodus > Neoceratodus forsteri. Next base: position 458,770,988 of record CM028135.1, on the reverse strand, counting down.
TGCTGACCCTGGTACACGCATCTGTGACATCCAGGATCAATTACTGTAATGCACTCTACTTTGATGTTGGTGAAGGTACCTTACGGTGGCTGCAGATAGTGCAGAACACAGCTGCCAGGTTGCGACTGGCCTTTCAAGGTTTAGCCATTTGAGCTTGGTGCTGTGGGATCTGCACTTGCTGCTGGTGAAGTAGCAAGTTACCTTCTAGGTTGATCTTCTAAGTTATAAAGCCCTACATGTGTTGGGTCTTAACTACGTGTTGGAGCTCGTTTCACCCTGCCCAGTCCTTACGCCCCCTCCACTCTTCCAAGGGAGGCCTCCTTTCGGTCCTGAGGGCCTAGCTAAAATCTCCTGAAAACCATACTTTTGAGGTAGCTGTCTCTCTGCTGTGGAATTTGTTGCCTAGAGGACTGAGGGATGCCCCCCTCGGTCAAGGCCTTTAAACAGGGATTAAAATCTTTTTTATTTAACCAGGCCTTTGGAGAATGAGGTTATACCCTTATCATCCTTTTGCTACTAAGTATATATTTTGGAGTAATATTTAGTTATTTATGGTTGTTTTCATGTATTTTGTCATGTGCTACTCTGTATGGTATTCTGGCACCCTATACATAAACAATAAAGCTACTATTGCTACTACTACATATACTACTTTAACTTTCTTTATAAGCCATTTTGATTTTGTTTTGCATGGCTTCATACACCTGGGGCACAGCCACAGTGGAAAATATTTACAGCTTAAAATCTTATACTATAGGGCCAAAGTACTTTAATAAAGCATAGAAATCATGGACTGGATTATCAAAAGCTTAAGACTGCCACAAGCCCCAGGTGCACCAGTGATATGGTGGTCTGGGCTTGCCGCAATCTAAAGGGATTTTCTATCCCTTGTGGTAATTCTGCTTGCTAGACCATCATTTTGTGGTCTAGCTTGCATCAATAATGGGGACCGTTTTAATGGAGTTTGCGCTGAAATGTGGCATAAGCTGCTGTAAAGTGGGTAAACTGTTATAACAGTGCCGAGACTGTAAAATCAGGTGCAGCTGCGGTAAATGGGAATGGTGCAGCTGCAGTAAATGGGAATGGTGCAGCTGCAGCAATGAAAGGGTTTGATGCAGAGTTTGATGCAAGCCTTACACCACCCTCTGAAAATAAATTCCCCCCCATAATTTGTCATAACTAAAAATGGCAGCAGGTTCTTGGCAGTAAATTCTGAAATTAACTGAACCATTTCTGTTACATGATGTAATCCACTGCAGGTGGTCTTACTTTTGAACATCTCCATGGTGGTCTGTTGTTGACTTCATGGTATTTGTTATCGAAAATAACTACTCTAGGGCGATAACTTCTCTAGGGCGATAACAGTCATCTTCTGGCAACACTGTCCATCTGTGTCCTTCCACAAAGCCCAGCTTGTTTTTTTCTACATTCCTGAGGTTTTGTCCTGTGTCTTCTCCAGACGAACTGTTAGATGACCTCTTTCTAAATGCTGTTTTAGTGCTAATGTAAAAAATCATCCTCTCACTTTTCTCCTGCTATATTTCATAAGCCAAAATGTAGATATACTGTAGCTAAGATTTCATTAATTTTTCAGTTCTCAATTTATCCTTCTACCTGGCCTTCTGCAGTTGGTAGGACAGCCTTCCATTATCTAAGACATGCTGCATACTCTACGAACTCTTTAGATATAACCTCTGACCATGAACAGGACTCAGCTGGCATCTACCCTTCTATAACAGGCTAGAAAATCTAGTGATACAGGAAGCGGGGAGACTTGTGCCCTTAAAGGGGTACAATCAGCCGTGTTTGCATTCTGCTATTTCTAGTTTAAACCCACCATTTTATGATTGCTTACCTTCTCTGACATGTATGTATGTTTCTGGTTGTTTTATTTGCTTACTTTCTTAATAGAACTGGAATGCATGATAATGGTATAATTATACCAAACCTTATTTTGTTTAAAATCCTTGATTTACTCATATTTCATATGTTCTGAACATTATGAACTTGCCCAAACATGCAGTCACTCATGATGCATTGATTGCCACTCCTTCCACTACATCAGAAGTGGCTAGAAAGATAAAAATATAAGATTTGTTGGCTGAAAAGGCCACTTGCCCAAAGCAGTCTGCCCAGATGGTCCCTGCCTAGTCTGTCTTTGCAGACTTTAACTGGTTTCTGGTGACCCTCCCTCCTTGCTGTCCATTTCCTACTATCCCCCTATGTCTATCCCAGGCATACTTGAAGCTCCCTACTGTTTTCACATCCACTGCCTTTGCTGGCAGTCTGTTCCAGGCATCCACTACTCATTCAGTGATGTAGTACTTCCTCACATCCCTCTTAAACTCCCCCCCTCCAGCTTCATTGCATGCCCTCTGGTTGTAATGCTCTTGCTCATTTGAAAGGGACTTCCCTCCTGTACCCTATTAACCCCCATGTGGGACTTGTAGGTCTCTATCATGTTGCCTCAAGCTCTCCTGTTTTCCAGGGTGTACATGTTGAGATCCTTCAGTCTCTCCTTTTAGGGCTTTTGATGCACCATTTTAGTTGCCTTCCTCTGGACTGGCTTGATCCTGTCTATGTCCTGTCTGAGGTGTGGCATCCAGAACTGGACACAATACTCCAGGTGAGGTCTCACCAGTGAATGATATACTGGCAACACCACCTCCCTCCTCCTGCCTGAGATACCTCACCTATGCATCCCAGCATTCCACAGTCCATATCCACTGCCTTGTCACACTACTATGCAACTTTGAGGTCCTCAAATATAATAACCCCAAGGTCCCTTTCCTGTTTAGTAACTAACAGTACACCCCCCATCCTATTCTCAGTTCTAGGGTTGCCATGCCCTAGGTGCATGTGTTTGCATTTTTTGGCATTGAACTCAAGCTGCCATGCTCTTGACCACTCCTCAAGTTTCCCAAGATCCCTACACATTCTTTCCATCCCTTCCTTGTTATCCATCCTATTACAGCGTTTGGTATTATTTGCAAAAAGTCTTGACTTCCTTCCAGCTCATCTGCAGTGTCATTTGTGAAGACATTGAAGAGGACCAGTCCCAGTACTGAGACCTGCAGCACTCTGCTGGTTACTCTCCCATCATTAGAGTGAGTGCCGTTAACCACCATCCTCTGCCACCTATCTGTTAGCTAGTTTCTAACCCAGTTCACCACTTTGGAACCCATCCTAGTTTGCTCAATTTCTCAATCAGTGTCCTATGTGACACAGAGTTGAAGTTCTTGTGAATGTCCAGGTAAGCCATGTCCACTGCCCTCTCCTGCTCTATTTCCTTGGTCACCCAGTCAAAAAACTCAATCAGATTTGTCTTGCATGACCCCTCACCCCATGAATCTATGCTGTCTTTGGTCTTACAGCCCACTGGATTCAAGATACTCTACCAACCTTTCCCCTAACAGTGTTTCCATTAGTTTCTTCACCACTGAGGTGAGGCTGACCACCCTATTGTTACCAGTCTCTTCCTTGCTGCCACCCTTATGTAAAGGGACCACATCTGCTCTCCTCCAGTCCTCCAGAACCACACCCCAATTCCAAAGAGCTGTTGAAAAAGGCTTTCAGTGGGGCAACCAGCATGTCCCTAAGTTCTTTTAGTAGTCTTGGGCGTATCCCACCTGATCCCATAGCTTTGTCCAAGTTCAGAGCTACAAGTTCCTTCAGGATACCATCCTCTGAAAATGGACTGAAGTCCACCTCCCCTTCCCCTTTGTTCCTGCTGATCACTGGTGGTCCGCCACCCCCCACCTCCACTGTGAAAACAGAGCAGATGTACCTGTTCAGGATGTCTGTTTTTTCTTGGTTCTCTTCTGTACTGTCTCCTGCTGCCACTCTCCTTATCCTCACTATCCCCCCTTGCTTTCCTCTTCTCACTTGTATACCTGTAGAAAGCCTTATCCCCATTTTCTTCCCCTTCAGCTATCCTTTCCTTCATCTGCACCTTCGCATTCGCACGGCTTTGCCTGCTTCCCTCTGTTTTACCTGGTACAACTCCCTGTTTTCTTCCCTCTGCATTTCTTTATATGGCTAGACTGCAATGGGAGTGTCTTCACACTCAAGAAAGATGTAGTGGGAGTTGGTCAAGGACTATAAACAAACATGTTTTTGTGTCCTAACACCAGTATGGTGAGCAGTTTGTTTTTTACTTTTAATAATAAAAATGTATTCAAAATCAAACTATTAGCTACAGGACATCAACAATCTCTACAAAATGTGACCAGTCACATCATGTTTTTTAAACTAGGGACACTTAAGGCCTAAGACAGTTAACATGTTCCTTTAAAGCCCTGGTGGGCATAGAAGTGGTGGTAAACTCAATTGCCCAAAATAGAACCTATTTTTTTCTGATATTTTCTACCTTCAACAAAGGCACCAGTCGTGAGCTCAAGTTGCTCTGCAGGATGTGGCAAGACCTCAGCACTCTCTCCTCCATGCAACAGTGCATACAACTTGCTCATTTGTGCCATGCATCCAATTCTGGTATCCATATGGACAATCCTGTTCCCTGGACATGGGAGGTATCTTGTGGGACATAAACTCTACCTTTTGAAAGCCCACTGAGGCCATCATTTTTGGGGAAAATATAAAAATAGTTCCATAAAACTGAGGTGGAATGCTTAATTAACTTGCCAAGAACCAAAGCAATTTCTTTTGTGTAATGAGACTTTTCTTATTCCGACTTATGCTCAATGTCAGTTTCAACAGTACGGCTAGCAGTAACCCCAGAGTTATGCATCCTTCTCTCCCCTTTGTCATTACATTTTAGGCTGACTAGTACTGTTAAATATAACCAAATAAAGCAAGGTTATGTGTGTACAATTGTGATGTCTCCCAAGGGGATTGTGTGGGAAGGAGGGAGGCTACTTACTTTGTGGTATATTCAAACAGGACAGAGAGTTAGGGTGGGAGAGCAATTACATTTGTGTCAATTTATTAACTAAAACATGCTTGAACACTATCAGCTGTTGACACTGGTATGCACATACTCAGCTGTGAGTGCAGTACTGCTAAATGCTACATGTTTACATACTGATGCTTACTAGGGCTGAACACATTTTAAACTCTGCTGATAGATTTGCCATGAAATAGCAAGTTCACATTCTGTCCTGTAACAGAAAACTAGTTAACATCATGGGCTTTGTTTACCCTGTTCATGAACATACCACCTCACGTTCATACAGTCAGTCCCCCTCAATTGTCTCCCACTCATCTCCTCTTCTTCTCCCCTTCCCGTTACTATATTTAAGTGTCTTCAGGTAGACACTGTTGTATGCCCCCATTTCATTGTATTTTACCAAGTTAGAGCAGCTCTTTGGTGGCATATGCTGAAACTGTAGGATCATCTTTACTCATAAGTCCCAAATTCCATAAGGCACCTCTCACTCCCACTTTTCTTAAATAGTTAAATTGTCTATTTGTAAGCACACCAATGTGTGCCCCATTCATTGCCACCACCTGTGCTTCCTAGGGATGGTGCTGTGTATTGCATAGTTGCCCATTTTGCCACTGTAGAATTCTCTTTATCCATAAGGCCCTCAGTTATGTAAGTGACCCCCATTTCCCCCTCCCAATGCTTTGTGGCACACTAGTGTCTGGTGGGTGGGCTTCCCTCACTGAACTCCCCCATGAGGAATGAGAGCACTACAAGTAAAAAACTAAGAGGCAAACTAGGTTGAGGTTATGTACGGGTGTCCAATCAAAAAGGATACTCATAGGAAACTCTGCCCAACTGCTAATACTGTATATTGGTGCTTCCATTCTGATGGGAGGAAAACAGTGAAGGAAGCCCACCTGCCAGGACACTGCAGCGTCACTCACCACCTCACCACCCGACTGATGAGGATGACAGGGTGGTAAATGAAGGTTAATTTCATTATTTTTAAAGCTATGGAAAAGAGTGGATGCCTTGTTTAACCTGGGAGCCTTATGGATAAATAGGCTGCAAGACACTGGCAAATTCCTCCAACCATCAGGCATACAGAGCCAGGCTCTTGCATGGAGGCCAACATGATTAGTTACACACCCACCCAATATTGGGTAGGTACCAGAACCAAACTCCACAGTGGTAGCAATCTCCCTAGATGTTATGCCAGTATCAGGAGCCCATCTCTGGTCCCAGCATCCCTTCCCAAAGATCTGTTTCTCCCTCTCTAGGGATCAGATCAGCACCAGGAACCCATTTCAGTGCCAGACCACCACCCCACCCTTACTGAAGGATTAATTTCTTACCTCAAAGATCTTGCTATGACCAGAAGCCCAACCCCAGTGTTGAATCCTGCTCCTCACATCTAGAAATTAGGCTGGCACTGCTCCCACCCCCAACCCCATTCAGAGCACACAAGCCTCCACTAAGCTACTTGTTATTTAATAGGTTTTACAAACTGATCTGGGTTTGCATTTGTCCCAAGTTTGTTTTCTTTCCTTAAAAAAAGTTTGTCTGTTAAAGAAGAACACCTTTACTCCCACCCCCAAACAACAACAACAACAACCAAAACAATTTGGCATCTAAGCCCTCAAAATATTTTTGTTTTATTTCCTCAGCATCTTACATACTTATATACAGGCATTTGAAAATAGGCAGCTTAACATTTGAGGTGGCAGGGTATTCCCATGGAGCTTATGGAGGAGAGGAACTCAGACCAGTGGTCTGCTTTCCCCCTAAATATGTATGTATATGTATGTAAGATCCCCTTTGCAAGTAGTACTCCAAAGGGAGGTCTCACACATGGTTCAAGAAAAGCCCATTCAAAGCAGGGTGAGAAGACAATCACCCTAATGTCTCATAAAAGGGCCCAATTCTTGTCAAATTTCAACTGTGAACCATAAAATATGGAACTGAGACTCCAAGTAGGATGCAGTCAAGAAGCACAGCACCCCACTATCCAACCATTGCAACTGAATTCTTCATCCCGTAGATAAGGATTGCCTACTTGACGGCATATAACATAATACTAAATCAATTTATGGAGCAGATCCCATACTTTTCCCCTCTAATCCCTAACAGTATCCTGCATGGGTGAAAGGTAAGACTGAATCAAGTTATTTGTAATATTGTACACACTAAAGCTGTAGTGACAGAAGGAGGAAAATTCTTCCTTGTTAACTGTCACATCACTTCTTAGTGATACTGTTTCTGTAGGCTACCATTGATCAAGATGTTAAAGGGGAACTGTCATCAACAGGGTTTCGTAATGTCTGAAATACCATAAAAAGCTAATTTGAGTGCGCCATTGTGTTTATCTGTGAGTCTTTGCAGTCTAGAGTTATTCGTATATAAATCAGTCTGTAATTAATGCCTGGGGGCAGCCATATGTTTTAGGCTCCTGACAGGAAATTATGTCACCAAGGATCTTGACCCTCCATTGACTATAGGTTAAATAGAAAATTGTCTGCTTTATTAAGTGTGTTTTAAGGTGTTATTACAATACTTTCTACATTTATAATAATTGTGGTATGTGCATTGAAACTAGTGAGTTATCACCCTTACATTCCAAACTGTTTGTAAAAATAATCCATTTTTAGGATTGCTTTAATCTCTAGGTTATACTGCCAGCTGATCATTAAAAACTACACATCTCAAGGCTGGCTCTGTGATGCCAACAGGTATTGGGGCCCCATACTGTATCAAGATTTCTAAACCCTGGCTGTGTTCATATCAGTGCAGATTTCTCGGGCTGCCACAGCACTAACTTCTCCTCATTTGTTTTTTAAGGTCTCTGGACAGCCACTTTGAGCATTTTCCCTTGACTCTGATTTGTTTTAGAGGGGCATGCTTATTGGTGGCCATGCGGAAGTTATTGATGAAGAAATCAAGGGCTGAGTCCAGATTGGGGGCTAGCTTGATCTGAGTCCAATCCACCACTGCTAGGGTTTCAAGAAAGGAGCAGGTGTCAAAACTGGAATAATCCCAAGCCCAAAGAATTCTGGGTGGAGGGTTGGGATAGTCATTTTTCCAGATGCTGAATATAGGGGCATGGTCACTTATGGAGTCTGCAAATGTCCCAGCCAGTTTGAAACTACTTGGGTTGGAAGCAAGAATCCAGTCTAATGTGGTGTGGTGTGGTGTCCTGACTTAATGTTCAACTTAGTGGGTCCTTGAATCAATGGGGTAAAGTTGGCCTCTAGCAAGCTGGATTTTACATCACTAATGGTGTGCTGGCCCCAGTGGAAGTTAAAGTCACCAAGGATTATTTTCTCCCACGGAGCTAGAAGGCTCGTTAAGGCATCTTTTGCAGTCTTAGGTGGGTTGTAGATGCAGCCTATTAGCAGGGGCTTAGTCCCGCCAAGCAGTATTTTGATGAACACTGCCTCGCCACCTGATGGGGTATAGTCTGGCATTGCCACCCTTTCTACCACATCTATCTTGTCTAAAAGACTTAAACCCCTGGAGCTCAACCTCATGCATTTTGATACTAGGCTTGAGCCAGGTTTCGGAAATGGCAATTATGTCAGGGGATTGCATATTTACCCATGCCTCGAATTCATACATTTTAGGTCTGAGGCTGTTAATGTTCATGTGGACTAGTTTCAGACCTTTAGCATTAGCTCAGACAGCCATAAAAGGTGACACAGTTGGAAAATTAGGACATAGAGGGCCAGGGTTAGATTCAATATTCCCAGTGAGTAATAACTTAATGGTCAGCAGGAATTTCAGGAGTGACCGGCGGTGAGGAAGATCTGACATTTGTAGACTCTGAGATATTCCATAACCATATAGCAGTTCCCCCTTTTCTAAGCCCGCATATGTTGATAAGGGTAGGATTAAGGTTGGCTTAGGGGTAGATACATGAGAAAGTGGAGTACAGAGGGTCTGTGAGCTGCCCTGTGTCCTGCCCGAGACTGAGCAGCAATTGGTCTGTGCCAAGTAGTACAAGTATGTAAGTACACGCCAGCATGATACCCAGCACCATATTAAAGCTTAAAGATGGGTCAATGAAGAGGAAGAAGTTCAGATTAAAATCCAAGATATTCAACAGTAGCAGGATAGGGAAAACTTGGAGTAGAAAAATGTGGGTGAAGAGAGTATCTAGGTGGAACTATTGAAAAAGCATGAGGTAGGATAATGTGGGTGGTTAGGGTCAACTCCACTAAAACAGGAGGCTGCAGCATCCTCCACTCTGAGCTGAAGCACCCCAAACCTGAGCCAAAGCACCCCAAAACTGAGCAAGAGCTATGTAAAAGAATGTCAGGGGAATATTAGGTGTGTGAAGAAGGAGGAGGAAACAGTGACCTCTAGGGGTAGCTGGGTATAACTTGCAAATGTTTTGTAAACTATGAATTTTTTAATTATAAATCCAGCACAAATTCTCAGTGTAAGTACACTGCGACACTAAAGTACACTAAAGGACACTGTGGAATGCAGACAGCAGTGAGTAAGAAAACAAGTCAGCACTGGTACAGTATGTTGGCAGAAAGGCGCCAGGTTCAAATCTGCTGTTCACTGCTCCTTATACAGTGTGCCTTAGCTTGAAGTGGAGGGTGACTTGTACCTGCTAGTCTAAGCGGCGGCGTTTCGGAGCTCCCAAGGCAGCAGGTGTGTGTGTGTGTTGGAGGGAGTCCTGACCTGCTAGTCTAAGCAGCAGCATTTTGGAGTTCCCAAGGCAGCAGGTGTGTGTGTGTTGGAGGGGGTCCTGACCTGCTAGTCTAAGTGGCAGTGTTTCAGAGCTCCCAAGGCAGCAGGTGTGTGTGTTGGAGGGGGTCCTGACCTGCTAGTCTAAGTGGCAGTGTTTCAGAACTCCCAAGGCAGCAGGTGTGTGTGTTGGAGGGGGTCCTGACCTGAAAGGAGAAAATGTTGTAATAACACCTTAAAACACACTTAATAAAACAGACAATTTCCTATTTTACCTACAGTTAATGGAGGGCCAAGATCCTCAGTGACATCATTTCCTGTCAGGAGCCTAAAACATATGGCTGCCCCCAGCCCTTAATTACAGGCTGATTTACATATGAATAACACTGGACTGCAAAGACTCACAGATAAACACAATGGCTCACTCAAATGAGCTGTTTATGGTCTTTCAGACATTAAGAAACCCTGTTGATGACAGTTTCCCTTTAAGCAGACCATGTTTAAAGCTGATCCTGTCCTTGTTTTCTACTAGTGCAGTCTGTAATTAGTTCCAGATTCCAACAACTTGTGGAAAAAAATATTCCTTCCATTGTGTCCTAATGGTTTACTTTGCAGTTTCATAATATGTAATTTATTTCTGTTGCTCCTACGCTGTAGAGTCAGACATATGTTGCTCAATAGATTATGCTCACAGATGTAGCTGGTCTCTAATACTCTGCTCCATATTAACAGAAGGAAGCCATACGTTTTCCAGTGATTCAGCTTTATTCATAGGTAGAACAAAGTTAAAAACACACACACCCCACTCACACATGCACACCCACAGAGAACCTCCATTTCAAGCCTCTCTGGCTCTTTATCTTAATAAACCTTCTGGTACTTGAACTGTAGTGTGCAACACAGCTGTGTTCAATGTAGCAAGTTGGTAACACAGCAATATGCTGCGCTTCCAATACAACACAATATACTGTGGCAGCATATGTCTTTGTTTTGAATGTGGGGCTATACCCCCACACCCCCCATTATGGGAGGGATGTGACCCTGAACCCCCCCTACTAATATATATAACTCAGGGTGGGGGTCATCACTTAAAATCACACAACATGCAAAAAAAAAATATCTTATATCTAGGACCGGGAATCAAAACCCAGTCCCAAACACACTGCCGGCATCCCTTGCTGCTTGTAGCTCATCCCTTCAAACCATGGCAGCATCTCACCAGCCCCCTGTTCCAGCAGAGGTCTTATACTCTGCATGGGAACAGAGAGAGGGTGCACTACCATACATACTTCCTTTAGTGGTATTGCATCCTCTCACTGTTCACTACCATGCTGTTCCTGTTGCACGGGTATGTCATATGCTATTAAGCATGCAACATATTGACTTGGTAGGAGCAAGGTAAAGGTGTAGCTTCCCTTACCTCAGTCAGATGCAGGCATACAAAATGATATCACCACCATGGGTCACATTTCAGACTGATCAGTTCAAGACAGGCAGTCTTACTCAACCATGTGCTGTTGTCCAATTTAGTTAGCAGACCTTTTCTTTTAGTCAGTCTTTGCTTTCTTCTGCACCGGAGAAACTCATAGGGAAATGCAGGTAGTTTTTAAATCATTTTTGAATGGTCCTGTGCAGCATTTTGACTAAGCTGTTCTTTCTCTGTGTAGACCTGTGCCATCACATGACGTGCATGCTAATGTTTTAGCATAGCTGGTATGCTTTCCTCAGAGCTTCTGGCCTAGGATCTGGGCATTCAGTTTATAAGTGACATTTACTAGGAATAAAGTGTTAAGTAAAAAAATGCAAAGTCAGCAGTGAAAAGTGCAATTACTGCAGAGAACATAACACAAAACTAAGATTAAAAAAACTGTTTCTAGAATTTCAGTATTGGTGCATTGAAGGTATTTAGAAGCGAGCATCAATTAATCTGGTCAACTGCATCTGCTTTTATGTATTAAGTACACTGAAAGCAATACCAGCACCACTCCAACTGAATATCAAAATATCAGCTTTATTATAAATATAAAATCAGCATACCAAACTTGAAGTTCCAAAACAACAGGCCATTGCAGAAGGAGACCCTGACTGGTTTTGTTGCCTTAGCGTCAGCACCCCCACAAAAAAAAAATGTCAACTTAATTCTGCTCGCCATAAAGCCAGCGCTATTTTCATGGTCACCATTTTCCATTCACTGAAATGACATGGAACCATTGGTTATAATTACTCCTAAATCCTTTCAAGTGGTTATAACTGGTCATCAATTTTTTCAGTGTTATTGACCAGTTAGTATTTTCTGTAATAACCAGACAGTTATTATGGCAAACACGTAGTTTTCCACAAAGGAACTGCACTCAAGACTTGCTGTGTCATTCTGTCTCAAGCACAATGGCAACACTTTCACTTATAGAAAAGAAATTAAAATATAAAAACAGACTCGTTTAACTTCCTGTACTTGAAATGTAGCCATAACACACCAGAAAAAAACACTACAAGAGCCTAAACCTAGCTGCCCTTGAGAATGCTTAACTGTCTGTGTTTCAAGTGCAGCCCTTCCTGGATCACTGTCTTTGACAGTGAAGTCAAGACAGTGCAATAGTACATTGTCAGTCAGTGCAGTTTCTTTTTTTTTTTTTTTTATCTTTCTCTTTATACTTCCCCTACCCGCAGTGCCTCCACTCTTTGGGAGACACACATGTGGCCTTATCAGTCCCCACCCTCTTACCCGGAGCCTGGCATGGTCCATTCCCTATGTAGCCTTGGTTATGCCTCCCAGGTGGAGTACAAAGTGGGGGCCCTTACACCCTGAGGTCCTTCCTGTTCTTGTCAGGATGCCATCACCAGGGCAGGTGGGGCATTGGGGATTGAGACCATGGTGCTTCATCTACAGGGAGCACTGCAGGGTGTTTTTCCATGTTTCTTTGGCATGCTGTGTGCCCTGACATCAAGGCACTGAGCACCAATGTCCAGCATGCCACCCTTCTCTCTGGCTTGGGCTTGCTGTACCTCGGGTCTCCACCCGAGGTCAGACATGTGCCAAGCCCTTGATTCCCCCTCCCCCCCGAAGAAGGCGAGCTGTCCTTGGGATGCTTGAGCCTCTTCCCCTGGCTGGCCCTCCAGCTCCCGGGCTCATTCCCAAACCCGGGTCACTGGCGTCGCAAGTGGAAATCCAACCGCTGCACCGGTGGGCCAACCGAATCAGTGCAGTTTCTGTCAGTTATTCTTAAAAAATAAAACTGACCTCTCAAAAGGTGTATAGTAGTCTTTCTGTGATTTTTTTCTCAGTTTTGGTTTTGAAAAACACCAAAGGGGAGTGTTTTATTATTTCTTATCAATCTAACATTTTTGGAAGGTAAAAAAAATGATGATCAGTGATTTTATATATATATATATATATATATATATATATATATATATATATATATCATTGGCTGGTGTAATTACTTGTATTTAATACACAACTTCAGTGTGTGATGCCTGATAAACCCTTCAAACTATGCTCTCAGGGTTTATACTGTATCACATACCTTGGGTGTGTATAAAATTATTGTAATGCACACCATCCCCTGTATTATTCTATATGTAATATTTAATTTATTCTTATTAAGGTTATACTTTTAGTTTTGACTTGATTTGCCAGAATACCTCACAACACACTTGTCCTCAATGAACAGCATATGTGTTCTCCCTGCCCATTCAAATACTTTGTTTAGGTCATTATTTAATGAGTCTTCCTCCTCCCTCTTATTTACTATGCCTCCCAGTTTGGTGTCATCAGCATATTTCATCAGCAAGTTGGAAATACAATCACACAGATCCCTGATGTAAAATCTAAACAGTACTGGACCCAGGACAGAGCCCTGCAGTACTCCACTGGTAACCATGCCATATTTATTTTTTATTTACTTATTTAGTTGAAAACAGGTGACCAGGAATGTTGCACTGAGCTGAGTCTCATTTCCGAGGGTGACACAGGGGAAGGGGAACAGGGGAGAACAATAATACAGTAGTTGACATGGCAGCAACATGATATCACAGCCAGCCAAAATTAATAACTGAAACGTACTACTGATAGTAGTAAGGCAACAAGACAAACAACACAGTATGTTCTGTGGTGGCCATTAATACAGACCCTCTTCATTCTGTTAGTTAGCCAGTTAGCTATTCATGGTACTACAGTCCTACTTAGCCCCCGATGAAGGGACATGCCTAGTCCCAAAGCACAGGTTGTTTTTTGTTTGCTGCTATGCATTTTGGATTAAAACCCTGAGTTTTCCAACCTTTTGTGCTTCTTGCATTTCTCAATGTTATTGAGAGTGACTTCATTGTGCTTTTGTCTTACATCCCTGCTCAAACTGACAGTGTGTAAGCTTCTAACAAGAGCCAAAAAGGGGACCATGTCAAAGGCATTACTAAAATTGTGGTAAATCACATCCACATACTTATCTTTATATTTAGTTTTATCCTATTTTATTGTTAACTTTTTCATGAAATTCAACAAGGTTAGTTATGAGACATTAAACCAAGGTCCCATCTGCCTGTTCTGGTGGTTAGTTCAGGTGGATGTTAAAGATCCCATGGCACATCTCGAAAAGAGTAGGGGAATTTTTATTAAAGTTGGAAAAGAACATATAATCAAAAAATGTACAAAACCTAAAGCAATTTATACAAATCAATATACAGGTACCAAATGTCAAAATAAAACCAAACAGTGTTAAGTCACACAATAATTTTAACTAAACCATATGTTTAAACACAATCACATAATTTATAGGTATATTCGTATAACACAAATCCTAAATTATTTATTCTATATCATGCTTAAATATAATAGGCATATATACTTACTATACATACTCATTTTACTGATATCTATTATAACCAATCAATAGAGGCCCATCTTCCTTGAAAGGTTGTTGACTGGATTGAATTATAATCTTGCAACCTGATGTCTTTAATTGCTGTTTCTATCATAAAAAACTACTCATCAGAAGTAAAATGTAGTTGTTGAATAGTCAATCTGCACCGGACAAACCATATGTAAAATTTAAAACAAACAAGAAATAACCATAGTGTTACTCTATCATGTTTCGTCCACAGAAAAGGCAAAATACCAATGCATAATATTTCTAAAGTCATAAAACCAAATGGAGATGTAGGCCAGCGACGTTGAATAGATTTCTAAAATCCTTGAATAAAAGGGCACTCTAGGAATAAATGCTGCATTGTCTCAATTACATCTGGACATGTTCCTCTAGGACAATATCTCTCCGACACCTGTCTATGCTTTAGATTTCCTCTTACATTTAGGCGACCATGCAAGGCCAGCCAAGTTACATCCCACATAAAAGTAGGAATACAAGGGGAAATCAGCATTTCACCTATCAGTAATCTATCTGGCAAAGAACAAGAATCAAATCCTGCTGTCTCTTGAAAATATTTTAAAATCAAAGATTCATACAAATTTTTCCGAGTATAAGAAAGGAGATGCTCTTTGGAAATACCCCATAGCTTTATTTTAGCAAAGCAAGTTCTCATTGGATCAGGTAAATAAGAAATCGAAATTTGTCTAGGAAGGTTATCATACATGGGCCAAATAGAGAAAATAGGTCCCAAGGAATCTAAGACCCAAGAGGACCATCTATTAAATTTTTGAGCTACCAAGGGGAATAAATTAGCATATAAATATATGGTGAAAAAAAATACCACAGGTTGTAACATCTTCAACCCTCCATTTCTTTTTTTCTCTCAATAGTAAGCCTCTTTTAATTGGATTTAAACAGTTTCCCCAGATACATGAAAAAAAACAACTATATATTCTGGTTTCTAAAGTTGACAGTAAGCTATATACTGTACTTAAATATAAAAATATTGGTAACAAAAATGTTTTTATCATGTAGATTCACTTTAATTTAGCTAAACGCCAAGTATTCCAAAGATTAACCTTATTTTGTGCTTCATTCAAGTTAAGTATCCGATTCTGATAAGCCAAATCTCCAGAACCAAATAAGATCCCTAAAATAGGGTCTGTCCCTTTTAATACTGGTACCCCAATTATTATATCATCTGTGACACCTTCAGCATTAAGAGGAAGGCAACAAGATTTCTGGTAATTTATCTGAGCTCCAGTATGAGTCGTAAAATTAGTTAAAATTATTCCCAGATTATGTGCTGATGGGATATTTCCTATTATAAAACAAATGTCATCTGCATATGCAATGCTCTTTATTTCAGGGTCTTCACAGGAAAAGGATACACCTGTATACCTCTAGTTTTATCCACCATTCTAAGTATCAGATCAATGGTAAATAAATATAGTAAAGCACTCAGAGGGCAACCTTGCCGTACTCCCTTTCAAACAGTACACCTACGACCTATCCACCCATTACAAAAGGCTTTAGCAGAGGCAGAGTTATAACAAGTTTTAATTCAATTAGTAAACATTTCAGGAATGCCATATGTAGCCAAACAACTCCATAAATACTCATGATTAACATTATCGAAAGCCTTAGCTTGATCCAGACTAAAAATAAGACCGGTAAGCTCACCAGTATTACCTCTATGAAATATTTCTCTAAGTAATATTAAACCATCAGAAATCTTTCATCCTGGTATTGAACATGCCTGAGAACTGTGTAATAGAAAATCAGCCATTGGTATAAATCTATTATGTAACAGTTTTGTAAATATTTTAAAATCTGTATTAAGCAGGGTAATTGGCCTCCAATTTGGTAACTTAGTTCTATCTCCTTTTTTGTACATAAATACCACTAAACCATCCGACATACTATTTGGTAATAATCCTGTAATCAGAATTTCCCTTAAGACCTCTACAAATTCTTGTAATAATAGTGTAAAAATTATTTTATATATCTCATATGGCAAACCATCACTCCCTGGGCAGTACCTGCCTTTGTTAATGAAAACTAGCCGATACTTCTAAAGATGTTATATCAACAAGCAACATGTCTCTGCTATGTTTATCAAGCATAGGTGGAATCACTTGAGCTAACCATAAGGAATGTGGGGAACCAGAAACAGTAGCATATCCAAATAATTGCTGTATATGATTATCTAAAGCATTCATAATATCTTTCCTGGTCGTACATTTTTAACCTGTAGAATCACAAACCTCTGCCATATATTTTTGATGTCTTTGTTCAGCACAAAACTGATAGGGGTCCATAATGGCTTTACCTCCTTGGGAACCAAATCTTCTTTCTACATCTAAGGATTTATATCTACTATATTGTGTTGAATTTAATAATTTTCAAATTCTATCTAATTCAGATAAGGCTGTATAATCCCCTTGTGCAACTATAAAATGTAAGTCTAAAAACTGTTGTCGAGTTTTTATATATGTATCTTTATTAAATTTCCCATTAATCTTGCCAATTATTTGGAAATACTGTCTTATATCTATTTTTGTATCTTCCCACCAATCTCTATATGAATCATAGAGGCTAACCACTGATTTCCTTGCCTGTAGTACTGCCAAAATTCCTTCTTCAACAGTTGGTAACTTAAGTAATTCCAGGTTTAAGACGCCAATATCTTGGTCCTCTATGCATTATTTCATAACTACCTATCGTAATCTCAAGTATCACATGATCAGAAGGTGCAACTGGTGTAGTTTGAGCTTTTTGTATTGTTAAAGTATCTGAAATAAACCAGAAATCTATCCTTGTCGCTTTATACCTTGAAAAAATGTTTTTTGTGGTTTACCTAATGCATCAAAAACATCAACCAATCCTGACTGTGTCAATAAATCATTAAGACACTTAGTATCACAAAATAACTTTGTGGATCGTATACATCTATCCGTATGATAACAGCTACAATTAAAATCTCCACCTAAAAGCACAAATCTAGAAGTGAACAAATAGGGCAATAAAGTCTTAAATAATGCTATTCTCGCAGATTTAGCCTGCGGAGCGTAAACATTAATAAATCTACAGTGTAAATTGTTAAGTATCATATCTAACAATAATATGCGACCCGGCAAAACATCTATAAGTTGAACTAGGCGTGCTGTAGGATTATTAACTGCTATACCTACCCCTGTGCATAGCTTTTCACCAATAGACCAATAAACAGTACCCCATTTCCACCTTTCAGTGGCCTGTTCTACCTCAAACCTGGTATGTAACCGAGTATCTTGAAAATAAACTATATCATCCTTGCCACCATCAAATAGTGAATATATCCTTTGCTTCCTATTTGACTGAATACTATTAACATTTAAGGATGCCAAATTTATATTCAAAAACATAGACAAAAGAGGAAGGGGAAAGAAGGGTGTTGTCATAACTCATATCAATGTTCCCTTTTATTTTTATTATTTCTTTTTTATAGATTTTCTCGTCCCAGGTTGACCCTTTTTTTTATTTTTCACTGTATCCATAACATCAGCAGATGGTTCTGGATCAGAAGATCCTTCAGGTTGTGAAGAATGGACTGAGGTGGAATCTAACTCAGTACCTATGTCTTCCTGTAATACCAAAAATGCATTCTGAAGGGGTATCAAACCTTGTTCAGATATAGGTATTTTAGAGGTCCTGGATCTTAAACTGCCACGTCTAGCAGTAATGAGGTTAAAAGATTCTTCAGGTGGAAGGGGAGGAGGCATAGTATTAGGAATAACCTGGCCCACAACAGAATCTGTAAGAATCACCATTTTAGTAGATATTAAGTTCTCCTCTTCCTGGGCGGGAGTAATTGATACAGTTTCCGAAATGTCCGCCCATTCCATACTAGGTATGGTTTCAGGCCTACTTGGGGGTGGGGGCAGAGGTACAGGTTTTTGCCTCTGGACCGCATGTACTGCTCTATTTAGGTAAAAATCCTGTACACAAAAATCTCCATTTGTTTTATTTTGGGCAGCCCAAGGACAGTCAGTAAATACATGGGGTTCTTCACAAAGTGAGCATTTAGCTGGATGATGACAATCTGACATTGTATGCCCCCAATTCTCCACACTGGACACATTTGATGACTTCACAATTCCTGCTAAGGTATCTACCAGAACCACATTTATAACAGTGACGGGGCTGTCCTGGACAAAAGATAAATCCTTTATCCCTACCCAAATAAAAGCAACTGGGAAGATGTTGTAAAACTTCTTCAGTTTGGTTTAAATTAACTTTAAATCTCCAACCACCATTCCAAAATCCTTCTGTATCAAGAATGGGCTCTAGGTTTCCTTTCAGGGTACACTTTTTCTCCAACCAATAGGAGATATCCTCCACATTAACGCCTTCATTACGGAACAATACAGTAATAACCTTGAATGTCTGTTTGGTTAATGGTATGGCCTGAAAATGGACCCAAGCAAGATTAGTCTTTAATAATGCATATTTCATCCAAAATCTGTTTAACATATCTGGTGTATGAAAACTAATGTCATACGTATTGTCCCCTGGTGTATGAATCAAGGCATACACCTCACTGGGTGTAAAACCCAGCATTTGTTTAAGTAAGACTTCCCCACATAGAATCTGTCAGGCATGGTATCAGTGGGTCCCAAAAACCTCAGCCTTACAGCATTTCATCTTTTAGCCAAGGAAACAGGTTTATGGAAAAGGCTAGCCTATGAGGTAGTTAGGGTTGTAAGACATGGTAGGGTATTTTGATCAACATCAGGCACTATATCATTAGTAGCTTTATTTTGGTTGGCATTTTCCTCCAAATCCCCACTTTGGCATTGTTGAGGTGATTTTGATCCTAGTTTAGGACTAACTGGCTGGTTGTGGTTAACCACAGCACCTGGATCCATTAAAGGCCTGTTTATGTCGTATAATTCTACATTCTGTATTATAGAACCAGGGTCTAAACTACCCTCAGACCTAGCTGCAGGAACACTAGTCTCAGAATTGGGTCCATCTAAAACTGCAAGAGGGGTATGATCCATACTTGGAATTGGTATGGCAGGGTCCGCGATCCACTGACCCGAATCTAACAGCAGCCACCCCGCCCTTTTCAGGACGATATCTGGGAACCATGCGGGGGAAGATTCTACTTCTATATCCCCTGAAATCTTCAGTGAACAAGCTTGTTTCCCCTCAGGGCTGTTTGCACCTTTATGTATTTTCAAGTCAGTACCTGTATGACCCGAGGGTGAATCTACCTCGGGTCTCTTTCGTTTCCAAATCTCTTCTTCAGCAGCAAGCTGAGCAATTTGATAATCCATAGCAGCCTTCTCCCAAAGGCGTTGTTTCTCTTGTAATATAGTGAGAGCTTGTTGATCTTCCGAAGCATCATCAGCTGGCTCGGCATTTAGAAGTCGCACTTCTGGGTTTGGATTTAAAGCCGACGTGCTCTTGCAATTAAAGCTAGACATACTCCTCGTATGTGCTGGACTTGCGGTGCATTTTTCACCTTCCAGCTGAAAACTGTGTTTTGAGGGGTTAGATACATTTTGCTGGCCACCACTCGGGTGTATTCCAGCCGTATCATTCCCCTCTGCTCTGGGTAAAGCCTGTGAGCTCTCTTGCATCTGAGCTCCTCCACTGTCGGCCTTGCTGAGACTGTTCCTCTCTCCCAACAGTCTCACAGCGCCATCATTGTCCACAAGAGATATTGAAACAGAAAGGGATTCCTTGTCTTCTGTCTGTGTCTCTCCTGTATGCAGTCCTTCTCCACCAGGATCCATGGGAGCCGCCATCTTGGTCCCACAGGAAAATGGGTGCCCCCTGCTCACAGGAAGCAAGAGTAGGGGAATTTCCCCAGTGCCCTGGCCAAATTTCCCCTCATTCACTAAAAATACCACCAACAGCTTAATCTGGTTCAAGGTCAGTTGGCATTCATCTGTATCCCCCTCCCCCGGGTCGTGCCTGAAAATAGGCAGAATTTGTCTAGTACACTTACCCAGTCAACAAAAACTAAATAAATAAATAAATAAAAGCATTTGACCTCCTTCTTTTGAAGCTATGCTTTGTTGGATCACTTAGTCTTACTGCAGATAAGTGGGCCTTGACTTGATCACTTATATAGGTTTTTGAAATCTTCCCCATGATTGATGTCAAACTGATTGGTCTGTAATTATTCACCTGTGTTTTGCTGTCTTTCTTAAAGATAGGTATCACCTACAGTATGCATCCTTCCAATCCAGGGTGACAGAGGCTACGATTATGCAAGTCATCACTATGGTACTAAGTGGGCCAACAATTTTGCCTGCCAGTTCTTTGAAAAGAAAAGGATGCCCATTGGGACTTGAGAATTTAGACTTACAGTATTTAATGTATTTGATCCCTTATGTATGCTTGGTCAATATGGGCTCTTTCATACAGAATATTATCTTCTGATATCATGCCTGAGAGCAGCTCATTAAAGTTTGGGTCACTAGGACTCAGTGCTGAGCAAACATAATTATCAGGTGGTTAGCTATATCCTGATTTTACTCAACAGTGTTAGCACTGGTTATAAGGTGGACAACTGTTCTATCTGCTCCTTTAATTGAGTTTATATAACTAAAATTCTTTTACCTCCCCTTTTTTTCTGTTTGCTAGTTTGTTTTCATGTTGATTTTCTCCCATCTGATTGTGATTTTACATATTTGGATTTGCTGTTTGTAGGCATTTGTTCAAAGTGGCTTTTACCATTTGAGGAACATCAACTAGATTAAAGCCTTAATCCCCTCTGAGGAATTAAATAAACATGTACATGCTTTTATGACATCCAGACTTAACTGCTGCAATGCTTTGTACTGTATATCAGGGTAAATGGAGGCTTGCTATGTTGTCTGCAGCTAGTGCAGAATGCAGTGGCTCAGTTATTAATGGGCCTGCCTAGGTCATGACATGTGACCCCTGTGCTGCGCTAGCTGCTCCATCTGCCAGTGAGATGACATATATCCTTCAGGGTTGGTTTGCTAACATATAAAGCTCTTCACAGGTTGGGCCCAGGCTAACTGGATGAACTTCAAGCTCCTCACTTCCCCTGCCACACTCTACTCTCCACTGATGAGGACCTGTTGAGGATATGAAGTGCCAGAATGAAGATGTCAGGTGACAAGGCATTTGCAGTAGCAGCCCTGGTACTGTGGAATGTGATTCCAAGAGCTCTGAGAGAGGCCCTGTTGGTAAAGGCCATTAAAAGGGGTTTTAAATACTTTTTCTTTTAGGAGGTATTCAAAAAAATGTGTGAACTGAAGGGGGGGATGCTGTGGAGCATCCAACAGGGTAGAAGTCTTTCTTGAAGCTCTGTAGTGTGCTTACTAATTGATCAAAGTTTATATACTGTTCTACTGATATCTGAACTATCTTTAGCACACTAGCAAAGAGTGGATTACTTAGTGATCAAGATAGATCCAAAAAAACATCACCAGCCTACAGCTTCAGGGTTTGACAACTACTTCAACTTGCCTGGCGTCAGCGAGTCCCAGAAAACTGGAGGCCAGATTTCACCCACTAACCTGGACTTTTCACAAATTCTGCCTCTCCTTACTAAACTACAGGCAACTAGAGAGAAACCAATAAAAGATTAGTCACTATGGACCAGAAGCTCACTGACATTGATCGCAAGATTGCTGCCAACAAAACTGCCATTGCAGATCTTGGCAGTAGTTTGGCATGCCAATCAGAACTCAGTGCAGGCCTGATCCGGGATGTGGGTTTCCTCCATGCTAAAGTGGAAACACTAGAAAATGGCCTCCAACAACGTAATGTTCGTATAGTGGGATTCCACCCTCAGTTTTCAGGATGCACTGATCTGATGGCCACCTTGGACAGATTAATATTCAATGATCTAGGCCTGCTGCAGAGGGAAATGGGGGTCCATATGGTCCAGGTTTTTGTAATCCCATTTTGCCCCAGGCCCTGGGAAGGATCTGGAGAGTGGGCATTAACATCCATCGCAACACTGTCCATGCAAGAAGCCAGGATTCTGTTGCTACAAGCTGCATCCAGCAAGGGAGATGTTGTGTGGGAAGGTAGCCAACTGGGATTTTTCCTGGACCTGTCTTACCAGACACAAGATCGCAAGAAAAGAATGCAAGCTGTAAAAAGGTCCTTCTTTGCCAGGGGAGTGACAGCACAGTTGCTATTCCCGGCCCACCTGCAAATCACCCACAAGCAGAAATTGCATATCTTTTGAAGCATTGGGGTAATTACTGGGTCCGGTTCCCTGACCCAACTTCCAAGGGTTGTTCAGTGTTCCAGGAATAATCTCTTGGAACCAGGAGGAACAGCCACCCTATTCAGAATTTAACTAGATTAAGGTGAAGTCTAACTGGATATGCTGGTAATGCACATGGCTGAGTGTCCAATTAGGTTATTGTTACTTTATAACCATCCTACTTCAATCATGGTCTAATCTATTTGCCTGATTAAAGGTACTTTATCCTAAACTTTTTAGTTATTTTTTAATATTTTTGTATAACTTATATACCAATAGTCAGAATTAAGTTTTACTCCTACATTGTAAGTCAACAACTTTATAAGTAAAAATATTTAATCGAAAAGAAATACCTGTACCAGGAAATGTCATATTGTCTTAATTCTTTATTTAAAACTTGTATACAAAATTAACATTATTTTGGTCAGCTGTGCAAGCAAACAATATATCTTTCAACTGGAGAGGAAGTCTCTCCTACTTTTAAATACAATCATACAGAAAATAAAAATAACCTATTAACATGCTTAACTGTTGGCTTCCTCTAAATTGGTTCTGCAAGATTTATACCATCACCTCGGATTTTATTTGGCAAGGCAAGTCACCCCGTCAGGCCTATCATAAGTTAGCTGCCCCTAAGTGTATGGGAGGTTTGCGACTTCCACATTTCGGAATGTTTTCCTGGGGCAGTAGTGCCAGTAAATATCTTAAGCGGTTATTGACCCCGGATATAGAAAAAACTTTACTTTACGTCCCCATTTGGGGAAAACTGGAAATTGGGATGTTGAAGTAGGCCAGTCTGGATCCTATCACTTGTTTATATGCTAGGCTAAAAAACCTCCCTAAGACACTGTCTCATACCCCAATAGCTACCTCCCTGAAGATGCATGCCCAGTTGTGTTCCTTCCTTAAATATCCCCATTATAAAGACTCTAATCAACCTCTTTGTGGTAATCCAAATTTTAAAATTGGGGGTATAATGATCAAAGATACTTGGATCCCCCCCCCATCAGGGATAAGAGTCAGGGAACTAACACAAGAAGGAAGATGTTGCTCTGTGCTGTCCATCCTAACACAATTTAAGGTGGGCCCTAACCAAGTGTTTAAGGTTTACCAGATTAGACATTTGCTGATCCAAAAAAATAGCAGACCTTACACTAGGGTCTATTTTGGAGGAATTTTTTGAACTCCTCTCCAAGACAGTGAAACCACATTCAGTTTCCAATTTAAATGTACAATTCTATGATCATGCAAATGGAGATCGGTTGGGTACTCCTAAATACTGGGCTGATCTCTTCCCAGACCGTGTAGCCGAGTGGCCTACTATTTGGCTAAATACTTATCGTTATATTTCCCAAGACCATCTTAGACTGATGCAATTTCTGTTTATGAATAACCTGTTTTGGACTCCTGTCAAACTCTATAGGATTGGGAGAACTCCCACGTCTCTGTGTAATAGATGTCACCAGGAAGAAGGATCCCTCCTTCACATATTTTGGGAATGTCCCTCAGTAAAGACTCTATGGGAATTGTGAAGAGATCAAAAATAAAGTGAATCCCTTGCTCGGGTTGGAGGAGTACTTCACACCACATATTTGCACAACTGGAGATTATAACAGGATTGATGTGAAGGTCAGGAGATATTATATGGCTTCCATTTCTTCCTCGCTCAAAAAGGTGGTATTAAGGCATTGGCTTGATGATATTCCCTTATCCTACCTTGAGTGGCTATGTGAGCTCCTCTTTAATTTGAGTATGGAGAAAAAGGGAGCCAGCATGAATAATTCTTTCCAGAGGTACTCAAAAATTTGGGAGACTTTTCACACATTGTATTTACTGTAAGCCTCGGCTCCGTAATCTTGATGGTACTATCTGAGGAGTAGGAACCTGTGCTCAGTCCAGTTGACCTCTCCTGTCTATATTGTTCCCAAATGTTACCTACCTAATTTACTATTTTTGTGGATATGCAAGATGGGTGGGTTGTGGGTAGGGGGGAGCAGAGTAAGTTGTATGTATTTTATGAACATTGGTTTCCGTGACTTTTCTTTCAACATATTTCTTGCTCTGTAATGTTGGAAAAACAATAAACTTGAATTACAAAAAAATAAAATAAAAATAAAATGACAATGCAAGGATCATCCTTCTCTGCTCCTAATGTAAGAGATAAAAGCAATTCTTACCACCCAGAGCCCTAACCTGACATCTCAAGAGAGGTCAGAGCCATAACCTGACATCTCAAGAGAGGTCCTAACAGAAGAATGTGCTGTCACAGCTCCATTCTCCATTCTGCTTACCTTGACTTGGATTTGTGTGGATTTATATAGTCTTGCCAAGGCAAAAATGAGTGGGTCAGTACTTTGACAGTTTTTAGTCTTAGGCCAGTTCTCACAGGCCAGGTGACCACTAATTGAAAGTTAGGTGTTAGAAAGCTATCAGTAATTCAAAATATCTGATTAATATGGGGAAGCAAATGGGCTGCTACTGTGGTTTTGACGTCATGGTATTACGTCCAAGATGGCCAGGGAATTTTTCTTAAATACAAAAAATAAGTTTGTGTTCTCAGGTGGGACATGCAGCCTGGGGTATGTTGTACTAAACTAGAGGTGTAAGGACCCATATGGACATCTGGCAACTTGTGTGGTTCTATGTTTATGAGAAAAACAAGGTTGGCCTCCAGTTAACCTTTGTGGTTAGGCCAGACGTTTAAAAATATGCTGCTTGCGGTTATCAGAGGAAAGTACCTGACAGATGATAGAGGTTTAGACTTTTAAAAGTCACACTCAGCAATTATGTTGTTTAAGATCAGAGTCATCATTAGCAAAGGCTGATTGGTTTAAACATTTAAAGATTCACACTCAGTAATTAAGTAAAAAAAAGTTAAACACACTGAAACCTATGAGTAATTATTAATTACAAATTGTTAATTAATAAATAACAGATGCCTAAGTACTGAACTTGGCCATGATTAATGTTAAACACACACTGAAACTTATAAGTAAATATTAATTTTTAATCAATAAATAAACAGATGCCCAAGTATTGAGCTTGGCTTTGAGTATATGTTTAAAGGCTATGGTGTTAAGGCCTAAGCTTGCTTATCGATCTATTGCCTTTTTTTTTAAACCCGTTAAGCAGAAAATATTTTTATTTGACATTGTTTAAAATTCATTTAATTCATTTATAATGTCCAGTAGTGGATCCCTTGGTGGGATGTCTGGGACAGTTCACTTTTCCATGATTTTTTCAATTCCTTGATCCATTTGTTCAGTGGTTAGATATGTTGGGGTGAGCAGACCCGCTGGGGGCTTGAGGGGGTGTGGGCTGAGCACTTTACTGATCCCGAAGTGGCTGCCAGTTTTTCTAAAAAACTGACTACTCAATTGGATTCTGAAGCTTCAGATGTCAGTTCGGAAGGGGAACCAGAGTGACTGCAGAAGGACTGGGACTGTTGCTGATCACCACTTGGGGTAATATGTTAGGTCCCATGGGCATACAGTATATGGGCAGTTTTAGCTAACTGTTCTATGCAGGCAGGCTTGTTCAAAGTTTGTTATTTCTTATTCTGTTTTTTACTGTAAGTGTTCATTTGCCTGCAAGTTTTATTATATTGCAAAGGGACAGCTCTGTTCATTGGTGTGCTGATGAGCACCGCTCAGTTTGTGAACTGTGTTGCTTCCTCAGTATTAATCTTCCCCCTGCATGGTCCCTTGATGGCTACATCTGTGTGCAGGGTCTTATCTTAACTTAACCAACTTCAGATGATCTATATGTCTGTAAAGTGTCCCCTTTAAATTTGACCACCCTCCACCCTTTGCTCAGTCCTGCAAGTGGGAGAGAAACTCGGCGTAGAGACTGTAATGAATATATCCTGTGGTGAGAGTGTTAATCCCTATGTGTTTACTTTCTCTGTCCCTTAACTTCTTTATATTTTCAGGTGTGGAGGGCCTTTATCTGTAAGACACAATCTGTAAACTGCGATATATTATTGCTCCTTCTGATCAGATATTGTATTGCTTCTGTCTAATAATGACATGTGCATTGATAATGTATGTACATGTTGCTGCTTTGTATTATGATAATCTATAAATAAAAAATTAAAAAATAAATGTGTGAACTACATAACGATCATATGTTCAGTTGCGAAGTCCAGTGTACAGTAATCTCTGAGGGTTAAGAAGAGATCTCCATCCTGACAGTTTAATCTATGTAGAAACATAGAAACATAGAACTTGACTGCAGATAAGGACCGCTTGGCCCACCCAGTCTGCCCATTTCCCTACCTACTGGATAAGCTGCAGATCCTGGTTAACCAGCAGCCTACTTCTTCCTACCCCCAACCCCTAGAATGGCCTTATGACTGTCCCATGCATGCTTGAATTCCACCACTGATTTTGACTCCAAAACTCCTGAAGGCTGCTCCATGCATCCACAACCCTCTCTGTGAAAAACATTTCCTTAAATTACCTCTGAGCCACCCCCTCTATCTTCAAATTGTGTCCTCTTGTTCTTGCACACCTCTTTTTTTGAAAGATGCTACCCTCTTGGACTTTGTTGACTCCCTTGAGGTACTTGAACGTTTCTATCATGTCCCCCCTCTCCCTCCTTTCCTCGAGGCTATACATATTAAGCTCCTATCGTCTCTCTTCATATGTCTTCCAGTGCAGACCCTGTACCATTTTAGTTGCCCTCCTCTGGACAGCTTCCATCCTGTCTATGTCTTTGTGGAGACTGGGTCTCTAGAACTGCACACAGTACTCCAGATGGGGTCTCACTAGCTGTCTGTACAGAGGGATAATAACTTCCTGTTTTCTACTGGTGATGCCTCTCCCTATGCATCCCAGTACCGCCCCCCAGCCCTCCTTGCTGCCCTCTCACATTGCTTGCCCACCTTTAGGTCATCTGATATGACTATCCCCAGGTCCCTTTCCATTCTTGTTGTTGTTAGTGTCTCACCCCCCATTGTGTACTCTTCCCCTGGGTTTTTTGTTTCCCAGGTGCATTACCATGCACTTCTTAGCATTAAATCTAAGCTGCCATACATTTGACCATTCCTCTAACCTTGCCAAGTCCCTTCTCATCCTTTCCACCCCACCCTGTGCATCAACTCTGTTGCAGATCTTTGTGTCATCTGCAAAGAGACATACTTTTCCTTCCAGTCCCTCTGCAATGTCGCTTATAAAGACATTGAAGAGGACTGGTCCTAATACTGAACCCTGCGGTACCCCACTAGTAACCCTCCTTTCTTCTGAGTGGACTCCATTTACTATTATTCTCTGTGTCCTATTCTCCAGCCAATTCTTTACCCAGGCTGTCATCTTGGGACCCACTCCCAGGCTAGCTAACTTGTATATTAATCTTTTGTGTGGGACTGTGTCAAATGCCTTGCTAAAGTCTAGGTAGGCCATGTCCACAGCCCCCTCCCTGATCTACTGCTTTGGTCACCCAGTCAAAGAAATCTATCAGATTCATCTGGCATGACCTTCCCGCTGTGAATCCATGCTGCCTAGGGTCCTGTGCCCCTCTGGCCTCCAGATACTCGACAATTCTTTCCTTCAGAAGTGATTCCATCATTTTCCCTATCACTGAGGTTAAACTAACAGGTCTGTGGATTCCTTCTTCTGCCTTGCTCCCACTTTTGTGAAGGGGAATCACATCTGCCCTTCTCCAGTCCTTGGGTACCACCCCATCCTCCCATGATTTGTTAAAAAGGGTAGTCAGTGGTGTCACTAGTTCTACCCTTAGTTCTTTTAGAATTCTGGGATGAATCCCATCAGGCCCCATTGCTTTGTCCACCTTCAGTTTTATGAGTTCTTTCAGAACCCTTTCTTCTGTAAATGGGCTGGTATCAACTTCTGTATCCAGAGTGTTTCTACTGTTTGTTTTATGTACCTCCCCCTCTTCATTTGTAAATACTGAGCAAAAATATTTGTTTAGTATCTCTGCCTTTTTACAGTCTCCCTCTGCCCACCCTTGGTCAAGGGTAAAATTGCTGAAAGACAATAAGATGAAGACTCCAGTGTGGATGAGAGTAACTTACCTGAAAGTACTGTACCTAAAAAGTATAATTGTCAGAAAGCGATGTTGAGTTCAAAGCAAATTACGGAGATGGTATTATATCAATCTTAAGATGCCTGCTCTAATCAGTTGTACAGATCTGAGACCAGGGTTAACCCTTAAATAACTGATACTTTTAAGTAAAGTGCTTGATTAGAAAAACATTGTTACATTAAATAATACACATAAAAACATAATCCTAGTAAAGATTCCAAAGGCAAGTTATTAACACAGATGATCAAACTTAGAAGCAATAAATACTATAAATAGGTGGGGAAATAAAATGAGACAGCATCAGCTCCTATGACTATTTGCTAAAAACTAGTGTATCAACAGTAAAATGAATGGAGTTTGTCTGAATAGAGAAAGCAGAGAGGACAGGCATAGTTAATCAGTCAGTCAAGTTAATTAACATAAAGGGCTATTAACGGGATGATAATAAACCTGGATAATAACAGCATTTTAGCAGCTAATAAAATGGAGTCCAAAATAAGATTCATGGTCAGATTCTTAGGGATCCAAGCAACAAAGGTACCCTTAGTAATGCAAATAGTGGATAGTGGATGTTGTCCCCCCAGCAAATCGACAGAAAGCACGCCTTGTACAACAGGAGAATTGGAGCAGGCACTAAAGATACAATGTCAGATCTCCAGGTTCAGCTGAAACAAGCTCCACAGAGCAACAAGTTGGGGAGTGAATGGAGGCTGAAGAGCAAGCTAGTGTTTGATGTCAGAGGGACCAGGCAGGACTAAGACTAGCATGACAGAGCAGGTTTTGTATGTTTCAACCAATCATGTGATCGATAACCCACCAAAGCCAAATATGAATATAGCTTAAGAATAAAACTTGGCAAGGTAAAACAAAAACAGAACCATGAACAATGTCTTAATAAAGTCTCAGGAGGAGAACAAAATAAAAAACAGTGCAACAGGCAGTTCCTCTGAGAAATGATAAACCATATCAAGAAGCCCTTTCCCTTGTCACTGCTCACTTAACTATCTATTTTTAAGCCCTGGAGAAAAGACTGAATTAATATTTTCTCCATGATCTATGGGTGCAGGAATCAGTCCTCCATCCTACTGAGCTCCAATGCTTTTGAATATCCTCTGCTCTTGTGGTGTTGTTCTTTTACCTCTAAGTTCTGACTTTTATTTCCACATTCTTGCTGAAGGGAGAATCCTGCCCATTCAAGTCGCTCCACAGACTACACCTAGCTGTAAGATCAGGTAAGCCAAGGTGTGCTGTAACAGTAAAAAAAGAAACAAAAACAAAGCTGTAGTAAGTGCATTATTATTGAGATAAACAAGGGAAAATCACAGATTAAAACAGGTAGCAATTGTATAAGAAGTTGCCCAAAACAGTGTTCAAATATACCTAGATTATTAAAGCATTGTAGGAAGATGTCACAATTTAAGCTGTAGAAGTATATGTACCTTGATAGAGGGCCATGTTACAGAGTTGGATACCCCTTGCTATTTGGAATGAAATACCTCGTATTTGTTATGATGTTTTACTAAAGCTGACTATTTAAAAAAAGAACAAGATCTACCAGTGACAGGACAGACCCTGCAGAAGCTAGCTGGTAACAAAAAGGTGCAAGTTTCTAGGAAAGTTCTGGAGTGGGGGGAAGCTAAGATCATGGGAGAATCTTCGGGCAGAATTCCAAGTAGCCCAAAGGGATTTTTTTAAGTATCTGCAAATAAGGCACTATATCCTCCCAGCAGGAATGGGTTCACATATGGGCCCCCCAATGGGATACGTATGCTTCTTATAATGATTAGTTCAGGCTCAGCTTGTCTATGTATGCTTGTAGAGGTCGAGGAATGGAGGCTAAACAAAACAGGTGGGTTAAATGGTCATGAAACAGTGAGGAAAGGGAAACAGAGCAGTCAGTGTAAATGGTGCATTAACAAGTCAAGCAATAAATCGATAAGTTGAGAAAGAGATCCCAGGGAAAGTTTCTTCACTAAACCAGATTTAAGTTAAACCAGGGCTGAGAGAGACAGGGATAAAAAAGTTGGACTGGGAAGAACACATCACACTGATGTTATATTTACCTTTCTCATTCTGCAGTAAACATACCCTCATTCCTGAAGGATGATGTTGATGGCAAATACCTAGCCTGGTAGGGCAGGATATCCATATTTCACCATGATCCATAGCTGCATGCCCCACATTAGATATGCATGATCTGCATGTTGCATGGTATGTCAGAGTACAAAACACTTTTTAAACTAAGTATGGAAATGCATGTTATGCATGTTATACAAACGTACATATGAACATACAAAGAAGCCAGCAGAAGAAGGTCATCTGGTCTATCTAGTCTGCTTGTATTGATAAGTCCACAACTTGAGTTACTGTCCCTGCCCCCCCAGTCCTCCCATCCTCCCTTCTCATGATCCTTCCTTCCTTCCCCCTATCCCTATGCCTATGCCAGCCTCTCTTAAAGCTGCCCACTGTCTTCAGTGAGACCACCTCTTCCGGCAGTGCATTCCAAGTGTCCAACACCCTCTCCACGAATATGTGCTTCCTGACCTCCCTCCTAACCCCCCCTCCAAATTAAGAATGTGCCCCCTCATGCTATGGTTGCCACACAGCTTAAAGCGACCCTCCTAATCCACCTTATTTATCCCTTTCAAGTACTTTAAGGTCCCAAACATGTCTCCTCTCTCTCTCCTGTCCTTCAGGGAGTGCATGTTCAATGTCCTCAGCCTCTCCTCATATGCCTTACCCTGCTGACCCACTATCATCTTTGTAGCCCTCCTCTGGATCTTCTCCAGCAGGTTAATGTCTTTTTTGAGGTTTGGGCACCAGTACTGAACACCACACTCTAGATGTGGCCTCACCAGTGACCTGTACAAGGGCAGTATAACCTCTTCTCTCCTACTACTGATCCCCCTAGCTATGCATCCCAGCATCTTGTTTGTTCTTACTGCTGCTTTCTTGCACTGTGTGGAGTGCTTCAGGTAACTAGTGATCATCATTCTCAGGTCCTTCTCCTCCTTTGATACAGATAACTGGATTCCTCCCAGAGTGCTCTGTCCTGAGTTATGAGCTATGCAGAATAATACAATTAAGGGAAGAATTAGGTGCTCTCTGAGGAGTCAAGAACACTGATAAATGCAATGGTAGATTTAAAGTGGGAGACGGTTGAATTTGTACAAATTGGACTTATTGTTATAATAGCTAAATATTAGTCAATTGCAGAAAAAGACTCGTACTCACCACCTCGTAGTAAAATCACCCATACAGTCTATGCGATGCAAAATATCCTTTACTGGAGTGCAATAAAAAACACCACTCCTAATGTTTTTACACATTTTGGAACAGAATGAGCAGTTACAAATGCAGTGATGGTATTCAAGTCTTAATATGACTGTACATACTATGTGCAATGGATTATTATAATGTGGGGGACAGTAAGTGTAAAGGTATTCTCTGTAGATGTCAAGAACATTGATAAATGAAAGGGCTGATTCAAAGCAGGGTGGGTTGAACTGCCACAAACAAGATATGTAATGAACTAACTATACATTACATTAGAATTACTCCGACTCAGAATGCCTTTTTACGAATGTATATTTAGTACAGTATTCAATGGTCTGAAATGTGCTCTGAACATAACTGTAAAAAATGACTTCTCTAAACTGAATAATTGACACTGCTCTGTTAGCTGTATGATACCTTGACCCACTAATGAACATTTCAAGTTAAAAAAAGACTGCAATTATGGTTGACATATTGATTCACAGGTACTGTAAGGCATATAATAATCTATGCTGCAGGCAAACAATCACTGCTTCTTCACTTCTGGCCTTCAAAAAGAGTGTTGCTCTGTGGTGTAGGAAGGAATTCTGCTCAGAGACTCGTAAATCGGCATGTCATTGATGCCATCATTTGATTTTGATTGATAATTTTGCATTTGGAGTTTATTGTTTTGTTTAAGCAGCGACATGTGCTGGCCTTCAGTCCCCACGGTGGTGCGCTATTCATCCTCCTGACTTCGTGCCCTCCACCCTTTTTACACTCCTCCTCTACAATTCGATACTTACCAGTGCTGTAGAGCACTAGGGATTATCCGTAGGAGAGTGAGGAGGGTGGGGGTATGCGAACAGGAGAGGATGAATGACCGGGGCCACCGTATCGGGGTTATTAAGTCCAGAAGGCACCCTGGGGTGAAATGGAATCTAGATTGGGGTTTAACATGTCTGGTGCCCATACCCAAGGGCACTACTGAATTTAGTAGGCAGATAGGCCTGACAGCCTTCGAGGTTTGTCCAACTTGGGCGGTGTTATGCAATGCCAGGTCCATCAGGGAATAAGACCACCATTATTGCCAATCTTGTTGGCTCAGCTGACTTGGCTTGCATCACCGAGACCTGGCTGGATGAAAACTCAGGCCCCATAGTGGAGGACATGACTCCAGCCGGGTACTTGGTGATACACCACCCAAGATTGGACCACAGGGGAGGGGGTTGCAGTCTGTTTCAAGACTGAATTGGGCCTCACGAATGTAGTAGTAGGTGAGGCTGAGTCCTTTGAGTGCACAGTTGTAGCAGGTGTAGGCATTCGAATAGTTCTCATCTACCATCCACCTGGAGATGGGAAATGCTTCTTACAGGAAGTAGCAGACTTCCTCATTGACACAACGTTTGAGTCGCCCAGATTGATGGTTCTGGGTGACTTCAATGCCTGGGTCGACGATGAACTCTCACAATTTGGTACTCACTTCCTCCAGTTAATGTCTTCTTTGGGCCTTACACATGTAGTTTCCACTGATATGCATAAATCTGGGCACTCTCTGGACTTAGTCTTCCTCTTAGGGATTGATGCATCTGACGTGGGGGTGGAACCAGTTGCCTGGTCTGACCACTACACTGTGAGGTTCAATTTTTGCACCCCCCTAAGAAGGCCTTTCCCTGTGGAGATGGTCAGGTATCACCCATTACAGAATATTACTTCACAGGGCCTTGCGGTGGTCCTTGACCTATCATCCCCCGTGTTGGCAAGCAGTAATCCAGAGAAGCTGGTGTTGGCCTATAATGTGGCCATTACGGCTGCCCTGGATCTTATTGCTCCTGTTCATGAGCCCCCTATCTCTTCACCCCAAGTCCCCTTGGTTTGATGGGACACTGAGGGAGATGTGGAGACAGGGGCGAAGGTTAGAGCGTTGTTGGCGCAAGTCTGCCCTTGAAGCTGACCGCTTTAGTTTGATGGAACTTTATTCTATCTATCAATCTGCAATCACCCTTAAGAAGGCAGAATTCCTGTCCAGGGAGATTGCAGTTGCCCAGAATCAACTGGCGCAGCTGTTTCGGACTGTAGACAGACTGTGCAACCCAGCCTGTCTGCAAGTTTGAAAAGCCTTTTCACAATTAGAGTGCAAGGAGCTCGCTCGTTACTTTGCAACTAAAGTGGCCGACATCAGGATGGACTTGTGCCCGGCAATCTCTAAGGGTGATGTCATAGAACAGTGTGAGCTCACAGCACCTCAATTCTCTTGGAGTTCCTTTTGTCGACCTGAGTTCATGCATATTATGAGGATCATCCATAGTGTGCGTCTCACAAGCTGTAGTTTGGACCCTGGACTGACTCCCCTAATTTTGGGTTGTTCTGATATCATCGGCCCAGTCCTGCTGCAAATAGTCTGGTGCTCCTTGGAGTCAGGTGAGTTTCCCAGCTCCCTGAAAGAGGCAGTGGTGACACCTCTCTTGAAGAAAGCTACCTTGGACCCAAACTGTTTCTCAAACTACAGACCTATCTCTAACCTTCCCTTTATTGAGAAGGATATTGAGAAGGTAGTGGCAGCCCAATTGGAGGGCCATTTAACCATCCATAATATCTACGAATCCTTCCAATCTGGTTTTCATAAAAGACATACCACCAAGACTGCGCTGGTTCAGGTGCTTAGTGATTTTCTTAGGGTGAGAGATCAGAAGAGACATTCCATTCTGGTTCTCATTGATCTCTTGTCAGCTTTTGACACTGTGGATTACCTGGTGTTGATAGCATGCCTGAGGCGAATTTGTGGAATGTTGGGAACTGTTTTACAGTGGTTCACCTCATTCCTCACTGGGAGATCACAAAGAGTTGTGTCGGGGTTTTTTTCCTCCGGCCCAACTTCTTTGTTGTGTGGGGTGCCTCAGGGTTCCGTGCTGTCGCCCATGTTATTTGCAGTGTACATGCTGCCCCTCGGAAACATTATAAGATGGTATGGGCTGAGGTCTCACTGCTATGCAGATGATACCCAACTATACCTCTGTGTTGCACCTGACCAGGATGGAGCTCTCATGGTGTTTAACAGCTGTCTGGAAGAAATCCAAGGTTGGATGGATTCTAGTTGGTTAGAGTTGAACTCAGAGAAGACTGAGATTTTGGTTGTGGACCCGGGTGGTCAGATAGAGAGGTCACATGATGGCATGCCCTCTGGAATTATTCTTGGCGGCATGTCACTTCCAACCTCTGAACGGGTGCATAGCCTTGGGATTGTCCTAAATGACAGGCTGACCCTACAATCTCAAGTGTTGGCCATTGTCAGGACTTCCTTTCACCATCTTAGGAATATTGCCAGGGTTAGGCACCTTGTCCCGTCTGACTCTTTATCAACGTTGGTCCACGCCTTTGTGTCCTCGCGCTTGGACTACTGCAACACCCTATACTTTGGGCTTTCTGGGGTTGAAATCCATTGCCTACAACTGGTGCAGAATGCTGCAGCCTGAGTTCTGACTGGGAGAAGTAGGTCCAGTCATATTACCCCGGTGCAGTGTGAACTGCACTGGCTTCCTATACGGTGGCGGATCACCTTTAAAGTCATTTTATTGACTTTCAAAGCCCTTCATGATCAGGGTCCAACCTATCTGAAAGAACTTCTGGTGTCTTACTGCCCTGGCCGATCGCTCCGTTTGGCCAATGAGGGGTTGTTAGAGATTCCAAGAGTGAGTTTAAAATCTTCTGGCAGCAGAGCATTTTCACATGCTGCCCCCACTCTTTGGAATTCTCTATCATGCTGGTTATGGGAGTGCACCTCTGTGGAGGTATTTAAGAAGAATCTGAAAACTTACTTGTGGCAAATGGCCTTCCTGGATGATTAAGTTAATTTTTATTGTGCTATGATTCTAATTTATAACTTATTACTTGATTTTAATATTTGATGTTATTATGGTATGATTTTATTTATATGTATTATTGATTTGTATCTGAAATTATGGTTTTAATATGTTCAGTGCCTTGATATGTTGAAAGGCGCTTTATAAATAAAATTATTATTTATTATTATTATTATCAAAACATCTAAAAAATCTTAACAACACATTTCCCTCCTTTTGTGACTATGGAACAATGACAATGCATTGACATTTTTTTTTGCAAATATATATACAGTACCAATATATAAATTATATAAGCAGTAAGAGAGTGATAGGTAGATAGATAGATAGACAGACAGACAGACAGAGTGAGTGAGTGAGTGTAGTAGTTTAGAGGCTCCTCCGGAGGTCATTGTGAGGTGGACCCAGAAATTTAGTGCTGAGATTGCAGTGTTTATAAAACCTTGTTAGGGAAAGAAAGTGCCACTTGCAGTGAAAAAGAGGAGTTGTTGGCTAAAACAAACCATAACATGACCAAATAAACGGGCATGACTCGAGCAGCCATGCAGTTGAAAAAGCACTGGGCTGATTATTAACCAATGCAGGGGCCCTTGGGTGCCGAGATAAAAAGAGACTAATGTTCCTAAGTCACCAGTACCATGAATATAATTTGATATTGTGCAAGCAGAACATATACTTGTTGAAAAGGATATCTGAACCATAATACACAAGCTTCTCTTGCTGAGACTGATGATTATGATTATGGTAATACTGAATGCTTTGAGGCTGATATGCAGCAGGTAGAGAAGGATGATTTTGAACAGGAGGACCTCTTACACAATGCAGAGTTACTGTCAGCACCTACAGATAATAAATGTACAGATCATAAACAAATTCCTACTGACAAAATAAGTGCAAAATGTAACAGAAGGCTTGTTGATTCTGATAAGAATGATTTACAATTAAGCAACATTGACGCTTACCCCCAACAGTCTCCTTCCTTTACTGACTTTCCCTTTTTTTGTCACACCTGTCCTTGCTGTATCATATTAATTGTTCCTTGCTCTAGTATGTTTTAATACCGTTTTTGGTATCCTTACCCTTTGGAATGTTTTTGAATACTTATGTTAAATCATTGTTACCTCTTGTAATGTTTTTGAACACATGTCAAGTCATTGTTATTGTTTCTGATCTACTATACTAGAAATTGTTCTGCACTCCTGTAATGTTGTCTTTTATACTTTGTTATACTCTCCTGGGTCATACCTGAAAATAGTCATTTTATGGCTAGTGCACCTACCTGGTAAACAAAAACTAAATAAATGAAATACATCAATCTCAAAACACATCCCGTCACAATTGACTGATGGCCACCAGTAATGCAGATGATGCTCCTTTTCATTCTTCTTCACATGCTAAATTGGAGAACCTCAAACATTAGGGCAGCCTCACAAAACACAGACAAAAGAAGTCTAAGTCAAAATGTTCTTCAGAACAAAATGTTGCTCCTGTAGATGGTACTGATGATACTGACGTTTCTAGTCCCAGAAATTCCTTTACATGATTGGTGCCTCAAATGAGCAGTCTGTTTAAGGGATAACATGTGTCACTGGTGTGGGAATTGTTCATACTTGATAAAAAAGATGCATAAGTCGCTGTTTGCCAGATGTGTTGCAGAAAGCTTAGCAGAGGTAAAGTTGATAAACACTTTGGGATTGGAGGCTAGGTAAGTCACATAAAGAATCACCATGGTAATGAGTGATATAAACATCAAGTGTGAGCTAAATCTGCTGGGAATGCATACAGTGGCAGGAGCTGTCCTGGTCTAGGTACGTGAGTATTATTATTATTCAAGTATCATAAATTGGATTATATGTTTTGTGTGAAAGGGAAAAACTGTGTGCTATGGAGATAATGTACCTCAGTGAGAAAACAGTATTCCAAAAGTGAACAATTTGGCTCAGTGTTACATATACCAAAATAATTGCATGATTCTGAGAATTTTATTTATTTTTTTATTTTATTTCATATTTGTTAACTGGGTAGGTGTCAATAGCCACGAGGTGACTGTTTTCAGACATGACCCTGGAGGTTACAAACAATTAAGCAGTTTACAAGTTACATATAAATGTACAGGGATACAAAACAAACTGCAACCTGGTAGATAAGGAACAAAAGCAGTAGACAATGTACAAAAATAAAGAACAGCAATACAGCAATCAACTAAGATACAACATTATCAGGACAAAGTTCCAGTAAAGAATCAAACAAAATAACACATATTATATTGAAGAAGGTGAAATACAATGATGGACATATGGGCATTATACATATAGCAATAGTAATGGTAACTGTGTTATACACAACAGCAGTAAGTGTATCTATTAAACAACTAGTTGAAGGCACACAAGGTATATGAGAGACAAACTGAGTTGCCTAAGTAGGGTTAAAACAGATACATTGAGTACAATTGATGAGGAGGGTGTTGTGCATGTTTTAAAAGGCAGCATGATTGGGTGCAGAGCGAACATTGATTGGCAGAGAGTTCCAATACTTAGGGACAACACTTGAAAAGGCTAGGGTACCTTTCTGGGTTTTGCACCTAAGGGGTTAGAAGTGAGAGTTCATTTGATCACATGCGTAAAGTAGGCAAGGTACTAACATGGAGCCAAGGGAGGTAGGAAGGTGAAATCTTATCATATTGTCAAGTAAAGTTCTGAGGGCAAGATGCCGATAGACAGATAGGGAGGGCCAGTTGAGGTCAGCACACAGTATAACAAGCAATGGTGCTTGCTTGACAGTCCTACACAATTTATATTATAACAGAGTGTCTGGGTACCAGGACATGTAAGGCAAACCACTTGTTATCTTAGGTTTGTTTACTTCTCTTTCCACTCACCACCACTGGCAGATATATATATCTGTCTTACCAGCCAGATAGTTGTGGGAACCTGTGTGGGAGAGAAGGCACCATACCAAACTGTTGTATGTAGCTAATGGTAAAAACTGCATGGCAGCTCTTGTCTGCACCCCTCCATAGCACCTCTGTACCAGCTTCTTGAGGCTGACTACTGTAGTTATAGAAATCTTTGAAATATTAGCAGGCTGTTAATTAATAGGAGAACTGCACCAATTTATGCTTTGTCGGGCACTTTCTACATGTAATGGCAGCAGGACCATTTAGACAGAGTTTTATCTATGTTTGAAATGTTGTCTGCATTTTCTAATGCTTTTACTTGTTCCTGCAAGGGGGATCTATGGCATGAATAAACTCAGTGGTAAACCCTCCACAAGACCATAATAGAGATGGTCAGTGACACTATGCACATTCTCATCTGCTAAATGTCACTCTCCATTTATAGCAATGTTGGACTTGTCTCAGGACTTATGGGATTTCTAAATCAAATCTTGTGAATGCTCCCTGAATGAGTTGTTAACCTGGGGGGGGAGGCGTAGTGTACTGACTCTTGGTATAAGCTATGATGTAAGATATTTTATCCTCTATGTACCCTTGGTGGATATTATGTTAAAATGAACATTCAAACTCAACAGAAAGAAAGCTAAAAAAATAATGCTCAGTTTTACAGACTGCCTGAAGGAACAAAATGGGCAGAATGAATGTGTGGCTTCTCTTTTAAAAGAACTGCTAGTGCTGTCTGCAGACACAACCTTGGACTTAGAATGTGCACACTGAGTCTTGGAAAAGCACCCCTCAATAAAACACATTAGGCGTTGATGTCAGATGGAGGAGGGTGAGGTCCAACTTCATGGCATTCTATCCAGTTTGTCTATACAATACTTCAGATGTTATGGACTGCACTCTCAGCATGTTCTATAGAGTTTGTTGCACTTTTGTACATCTTGTGGTAGCGAGATTTTTTTAATTTGTGCTGCTGTGATATTTTAAGTTTTTGTTTTGCTGTGGTGCTGAGTGAAGTTGTGGTTGGGTTGGCGTGTGGGGGGCATCCTGTAGTGAACATTGGAGTGAGGTTTTTCTTTTATTGTTCTCTTCTGTCTCTACTTTGGGCTGCCCATGACCAAAACCAATAAGATCCCCTATAAAGTGGCTGGCTATCTCTCCCTGGGCTGAGGTACAGATATGGCACACTGATAAGTTCAAATGAGGATGAAACATGTATCTGTATCTGATGTTCTCAGCCTTTGCTGATTATATTGTGAAGCCTTCTGGCACCATGCAATTCTGCTTAAAGTTGAGCCAGTCCAAATTAATTCATGGGCATTTGTATATGCTTTCCATGATGCTTTGCATTATTGCGGTATGTGCAATTTGTGTTTTCTTTCATTTATATATATATATATATATATATACATACACACACCTTGTACCTGTCACCTGCCATCTATAATGTGAGCTTGACTATACCGACAGTCTGACCGCTGAGAGCATTGTTCTCTCTCTCTCTCTCTCTCTGTCTCTCTGTCTGTCTGTCTGTCTGTCTCTCTCACTTGCACAAGTCCCAGCCTGTGTTTCTGACCACAGTAGTGGTATGCTTCATCCAGAAATAGGCATCCTAGCCTGGAACCCCCCCAACATGCCACAGTAGTGCTTCTCCATTAGCCATCTCAGCTCATTCTTACAACCTCTCTTAGGTGCCTGGTGCCCACAGCTGCCACTCTGCATATAAATATGACCAAATGTTCTATTCTAATAAACAATCAGTATGGCATTTAATAAATAGGGGATACATGATGTGTGAGTGTGGAATACAGAAAATATGTGAAAGAGTGCATAGTGACTCAGGTAACATCACGAGTGCCGGAGCGATGCTCCGCCACTTGTAATGCTTCCCAAGGTCACTATGCATGAATTCAAATAGTTTCCATATTACACACTCATACATAATGTATTCGATTTATGCAGTAGGAGAACTTAGTGCTGTTGTGTTGTTTTTTTTTGTGTGTGAGTGTAAATTAATTTTTTTAATTTTTAGTTAAATAGGTGGAACTTTTTTGTGCTCATTCTGGTATTAGGCTGGTTGGTAGGGTCACTAGCTTTGTTGCAATGCAGTCACTGTAGTCGTTCTGAGAGCGTGTGTTGTGAGTGACTAAGTTTTTATATGTAGGAGGGTCAGAAACATTTTAGAAGACGGCTGCTTTGTCATCGGAATCCTGAGTTACATGGTGAGCTTTGTGGTAGCAGGATTATTTTTTTGTTTGTGCTACTGTGTTATTTTAAGTTTTGGTTTTGCTGCAGTGCCGAGTGAGGTTATGTTCTGGTTGGCATGTGGGGTGCATCCTGTAGTGAATATTGGAGCAAGGTTTTTTGGTGAGGTGTTGGACAGTGAAGGAGCAGTGTGGTTAACTGCCCAGGCTACTAATTCATGGAGAAAAGGTAAAGTGTTGTTTTTACATTCTGTCATGGGTTTTAAGAGTGAAGTAGTTTTAACTTTCCAATGCTGTATTTGTGCATATTCTGATGCACAAGAGACCCATGCAGGCAGCTGAGTTTCTTTGAGCAGTTTCAGTTCTGTTTAATTTTTTACTTTTGTCTCCTGAAAGTAGGTCAGCTTTCTGGGGCTCTTATGTATCTGCAGGGGTTCATTTGTTGGGTGACGTATCCACTATGCAGTTTATTTTCATTTATTTCACTGTGGATACGTCATGCTAGATTTATACAATGGAGTGAGTCTACAGATAGATACGTGATAGCATCACTCACCCCTATTATATAAAATAAAATATGCATGTGCTACTAACATTAAAGGATGCTGCATAGACTTTATACCTCAGGCTGGTTGACTATTGCTACCACTAGACCACCTGGCCATTGATGCTAGCCAGGACACACAATTTACTAGCTCATGGCTACCAAACATTGCAAGTTGGCTACTAACCAAATACTGGTGCCAAGCACCATATCATTAATTCTAAAATATGTCATGCATTGTGAGGCTGCAGGCAATCACTTCCGCTTAGCTTTCTCCATGTGTTCTACTAATACGCTCATGGACTATGTGTATTTATTTCTAGTGTCTGACATCCTACATGGCAAGATCCATCGAATCTCTGCTGGATATCCCATTAGGTGACCCACAAATATGAGGTACCAAGTTTCTTCTAGGACAGGTGTTCCATGAGCCCTCTTAAAGGCAACAACGTTGATCAATGTCTAAACTACCTGGGTTAGCCTTGCTGCAAATGGTTTACAGATATACACTACTAATACATATTTTTGAATATTTCAAACTATATACATGCTTCTGCTGCATTTTGACTGTATTGCAACCAAACTGTGGGTGAGGATGATCCATTAGGATGAAGTACCCTCGGAATGCAAGGTTGTGTAATCAACATTTCTCTTTGGTCTAAAATTATAACTCCATGCACCTTGGCGTACCTGATTTTGTGGTCCTTCTGGTTCCACCGAGAAGTCTGCACTTCTCTTGCACACCCCAGAATCAACCTTGGTGAGTCAGTGGAGCCTCTAACTCCAAACTGCCTAAGATTACTGAGGTGTAACCCCCATCTAGACCACTGGCTGGATTACTGATAAGGCATGTGACTTCCAAACATCTCTTTTCAATAATATAAGGTCCTTCCCATTTCCTTGCCAGCTTGGCCAAACAGTTCCTGCATTTTTATGAATCTGGATGTTTTCTCAAAATTACCATTTCTCCACATTCCAAGGAACTTTTCTCCTGGTTTTGTCACAGTACTGCTTACAATGTCTCTGTGCATCCTCCATGTTCCTACTGGTGAACTCTTTCCTCATGATACTCCTTAACCTCTGGGTGTACTCCAGTACACTGTCTACCATCTCTGGTTCTCCTGAAGGTTCCCTGTCCACCGATAGCATATTCTCTCTTCCATACATCAACAATGCTGGACTACACACTGTAGAATCTTGGATTACACTCCTCAATGTCATTACCATCCTGGGCAAATACTGGTCCCATCTCTGCTGATTTTCATGTAATATAAGTTCAAAGATAGGACTCAATATTTCTGTTGGTTCTCTCAGTCCAATTAGATTATGGATGATATGGTGCTGTGTACATTGGCTTTACTCACCAAGCACTGCAAAATTGTTCCCATGGTTCTGATTTAAATCGTGGTCCATTTTCAGACACTATATGCTTTGGCATTTGCTCTGTGCAGAAGATGTTCATCTCCATCTTGTTCATAATGATGTCAATATTCAC
This sequence comes from Neoceratodus forsteri, assembly GCA_016271365.2. Taxonomy (NCBI): domain Eukaryota; kingdom Metazoa; phylum Chordata; order Ceratodontiformes; family Ceratodontidae; genus Neoceratodus; species Neoceratodus forsteri. Next base: position 458,727,996 of record CM028135.1, on the reverse strand, counting down.
CATTCTGATGGAAATGCTTCCGCCCATTTCATGAACTGATCCCCTGCCACCAAGAAGGATTCATTGCCACTGTTGGATTTTGGAAACAGTCCCATTAGTTCAGTTATAGCTCTCCATGGTCCTTTCAGATGGTTGATGATCATCTGACCCATCAACTTCTGGTTACTTAACTTCACCTCCTGGTATGTAGCACATGATTGGACATACTGTATGATCTCATGTCTCATTCCTGGCCAATTAAATCTCACACCAATTTTCTCTAAGAGTTTTCTTCATCCTGTATGTCTGAATATGGTATAGTCATGCAATGACTGCATAGCTTTCTTTCTCATGCTCTGTGGTAGAACAGCTCTTCATCCTCCTGTTGGCTGTGCACATCATCAACACTCCATCTATCACAATATATTGATAATCAGAATGCTGCTGTCTCTATTCAGTTGGCAAGATCTCAGTTGCTTGTCCTCTGCAGTAACTCCATGAGTTCTCTGATCTCGCTATCCTAACTATCGTCAGCTCAGAGCATCTGAACGGCAATAGTAGGTCCTCATAGGAGTCCTCAACTACGGTTTCCATCACACTGCAACATAGAGTAGGGGCTACCCACTCAATTTCAGTGATAATATCTTCCTGATCCTCTTCATCACTCTATTCAGCTACCCATGACAGATGATCAGCTACTGCATTTGTGCTTCCTCGACAGTGCTGTAGCTTAAATGCATATTATTGTAAGAGAAATGGCCATCGTTCCAACTTCCCAGGTGTCCTTCATTGTGAATAATCATGTCAGTGCATTGTGATCCATATACAATGTGAATGGTTTGCTGTACAGGTATCCTCGATATCACTTGATGGCCCACGCTATGGCTAGGCACTCCTTCTCTGACAAGTGGTATTTCTTTTCTGTGGTACTCAGTGTCTTACTAGCATGTGAGTCTACTCTTTCCTCTCCTTGTTCCTCCTGGAACAGCACTGCTGTAAGTCTCAACTCACTAGCATCCATGGCTAGGTAGAATGGCTTCCGAAAATCTGGGAAATGTAATTTCTCTTCTTCCATTCTGTTTTTGACTGCTTGGAATGCTTTCTCCTGAGCAGATGTCAATTCATACTTGGTCCTCTTCCATCTCAGCTGGTTCAGTGGTTCCACAATGTCTGCCATTTTCTATATGAATAGTCCATACCAGTTACAGATTCCAATGGAACTCTGAATGTCCTTGACTTTCCTTGGTCTAGGGAAATCTCTGATCACTTTAACTGTGACTGGTTCCAGCAATAGTCCTCCATCCATGAAAGCATGTCCAAGGAACTTTGTCTATGTTCACAGGAATTGAACTTTTACTATTTGACAGTGAATCCATGACTCCTCAGTCTCTGTAACACCTCCTTCAAGTGTTCAAGAGTTCCTCCACTGTCCTTGATTATAGGATCACATTGTTCATGTAGGCCAAGCAAAACTTGCACTGTATTACATAGTATGACATCCATTATCCTCTGAAATGTTATAGGTGCATTTTTAGTCCAAAGGGTAACACAAGACATTCATACAGTCTCCTGTGTGTGATGACAGTAGGATTGCAACAATTGTGCGACTCCACTGGTGTATGCCAGTGTTCACTTCTCAGGTCCACTGTTGAGAATACTGTACTGAACTTGAGCTCCAGTGACTGTGTTCAACACATCTAGCATGTTCTTTACTGGACAGGCATCTCCAATGGTTACAGCATTCATGTTTCTGTAATCAACACAGACTCTTGTGGTTTCATCTTTCTTGGGCACTAGCACCAGTGGCGATGACCATGCTGACAGTGATGGTCAGATGATCCTGTCCTTCAATATTTCCAAGATCTCTTTTGTATGACTACTCCTTTCTCTGGAAATTAGGCATATGGTCTGCTCCTGACTGGCTGAGCATTCCTGGTATCCACTGTGTGCTGCAACAATGTAGTTTTCCCAACTCTCTTGGTAAATACTTCTGGAAATTCTCTCAGGAATTTTTCAAACTGCTCTTCTTTCATGGCTAGTGGTTCCATCAGTACCATTAGGCATGGGCTTGCAAATGTTCTGACATCCTGCAGTATGTCTCCTGGTTCCATGGCTATCACTGCTGACACTTGATGCTCATCAGGCACCGTCTCTAGTCTCATTCTCTTCCTTTACCTCATTCTCAGTAAGTGTCTCTCTTTGTGTATCCACTGAGCACACAACTCTTCCACTGACCATGTCAATCACAACTTTGAGCTCTTTTATGATGTCAGTTCAAATGATTACCTCTGACAGCGCTACATCAAAGATGACTGCTCTATTTTTCAAAGCACACTTCAGATGCTGAGGCTAACATCTCCATGTTCTCATGAGCTATATGACTCTTCTGAGGCTAATGTGAGCTCTATCTTCAGCTTTCTCTCAAACCATGACATAACTCAAAATTCTGAATCAACACTGGTCTTGTGATGATTGTGGCTGTAGTTCCAGTGTCCATTAAACCTAATATTTCCTTGTCTCCTAGTTTCACAGGCAAATATAGCAGATTTGAACTCATGACTGCAGTCACCATCTTAGTTGTGTTTCTCTGAAACAACCTCCACAGCACTGGATTTCTCAATTTCTCTCCTCAAGGTAGTTGCTGCACTGCTTGCAGGCTGTTTTGGCTTGTTTTAGGACAAGCTGGCTTCTTGTTTCCCAGCTCATTACACCCATAGCAGCTCAATTCAAACCCGTTCTCTCTTTTGGGTGGATATGACCTTTGCTGTGTTTTGGATAGATAGCTTGATGCCCAGTGTCTGTGTCTCTGTAGTTCAGGTCCTCTGTCCTGGAATATCTAATTTCTCTTGTACTGGTTGCTGCTTGTAGGCTTCACTTGACACATGTTGTCATGCAGTGTTCTTTCTCTCTGGATTAGCTGTTCTTTGTTTCTTGGCATGGCACATATCAGCAAATTCTGCAACTTCATTGGTAAAGTTCCCACAATGAAGTCCACAATCTATTTATCTCTCGTGCTCTTGGATATAGGCATTAGCAGATATCCTACTTGCCCAATACTAACATGTCAATTTCATCTCCAGTTTTCTGTGGATGAGTCAACTCTCTCCATAAGTGTTGTCTGCTTCTTCCTTTGTCAAAATACTCACGAAATTGGATTCTGCACTGTCTCCAGTCTCATAACTGGTCTTGCTTGTACCACCACCAACTCATAGAAGTGTGTACAAAGAACTGCGGTGCTCTGAATTAAAAACAACACGTCGAACACATAAAATTCAGGCACACATGAACCCAAAAGAGGGACACCAGAACTGTAATAATTTAAGACATTTATTAAAATAAAATAAATGCCTATGTACTACCACCAGTTGCTTGCTGCATCTCTCATAGCTCTTTCAAAGTGCTGTAGACACATATCTTCTGGTACTGGCACCTGTCTCAGTGTTCTCTCAGATGACCTTATGAACTCTAGGGCATCTTCTTTCTTTTCTGCTTCAAAACTTGGGAAATTGCTTCTGACTCATGGTGCAACAATTGGAATAACTTGTGTTGACACTCTCTCATAACCTTGTGACAAGTTTCCTCTTCTCTGTGGTGTCTCCTGACTTCCACATCTTGACTTTTCTCCACATAGTATTCCATTTCTTTCTGACGGACTTGCAGTTGATGAACTTTCTCTGCCTCTGGGCATAAGACTCAGATTCAGCATACTGTTCATACCTCTGTCCATGAACATTTCCAGTTTCTGATCCATTTTCTTGTCAAACTTCTCCACCTCCTGTGGCAAATTCTCTGTTGGAGTTCCCCTCAAAGCACCTCTGTCAAATACCACAGGTGTTCTCATGACTCCTCACATTGGCCACACTGTAGTTTTTGACTTAAACTAGGATGCAGCAAATGAAGGAAAATTTGTTCCAATCCCCATGGGGATTTAGACTATGTGCCCCCTAAATGACTACAGCCCTCACTTTGACCAAAGAGTGCCAAAAGCCTGTGATCTATACTAATTTCTCACTTTAAGAAAGTGATAGATCAGAACTTCTCGGTTAGAGCTGAGCAAAGTAGCATTGACTTCACTGCAACCCCTTCCTCATATTCACAAGTGGTTTTGCAAGAAATCTACCCATTTAGTGCATAATATAACACAAATGATCCTGTGCAAACAATTTGCAAAGTCTCCAATAAAATTCAAAAAAACAACAAAAAACTTTAGAATATTCCACAGTTAGGAATATTGGAATAGGTCAGTCTTGCTACTGTGTTAGCCTTTACACACAAAGCAATGAACGAGGTCACAGTCCAGCCCCACAGCTTGGCACCATTTATAAGTGACCAACTGGACCATGTTGTGTCACCAGTTGTAACAGAGTAGCTAGGTACCAGGACATGTAAAGTAAACCACTTGTTATCTTAGGTTCATTTACTTCTCTTTCCACTCACAGCCAATGGCTGATATGCACATCTGTTTTACCAACCAGATAGTTGTGAGAACCTGTGTGGGAGAGAAGACAATGTACCAGACTGACAGTAGAGACAGCAGGAATTGTAAGACTTGGATACTTTTGAAGTCTGACTCAGTCACAATTTTCAAGTGAAATAAAGGTAAGTTTACTGGGCTGTTCTGCTAGTGTGTCAAACACACCTTGCAAAAAATAGCAAAAAACAACACTTTAGCTATTAACCTCTTACACTGACTGTAACTTAAATTCTATGCATTTGTACTTAAACTCTGTATTCTTTCTTCCCACAGGTATACACCTGCTACCCCTGGCAATGCCAGTACCCACTAGCCCTTAAGTATTACCAACAATACCAGCACTAGGCCACTCCTCAGACCTCAGTCACTGCACTTTCCCTTAGAGATTCCTTAAGGATATGCAGTGGCTACTAAGCCTATATCCACCTCAGTCAATCCAGTTACCCCTTTTACCCAGAAACCCTTTCTTGGTATCTAACTCTTAAACTGTAAATTCTCATGTATTCAATATTCAGTATACTGTATTACATTTACTGCATGACAAATCACTGCAATCACTGTAGCATTAAATCACATTTGGCTAAACTTTTTGAGATACATTAGTGAAAGAAAGAACCAGGGTGGGATTGTGAGGTTAAAAAGGGAGGGAGGGAGGGAGGGGATGCATGGAGGGGACCAAATAAAAGCAACAATCCTGAACAAATAGTTTTGTTTAGTATTCACAGAAGAAAGGGAAGGAGAAGGACTACTATTGGGTGATGGGGGCACCAATGGGAGAGAGGTGGATGCTAGCCCATTTACAGAGTCCTAAAGGAACTTGAGAATCTGAAAGGGGACAAGGCTATGAAGCCGGATGGGATACATCCCAGAATATTAAAAGAATTTAGGGAGGTGCTGATAGCACCACTAAGAGCCCTATTCAACAAATCGATAGAGAAAGGAATGGTTCCTGGTGACTGGTGAAGGGCAAATGTAGTCCCTCTCCACAAAAGTGGGAACAGGGAAGAGGCTGGCAGCTATAGGCCAGTCAGCCTTACCTCGGTGGTGGGGAAATTAATGGAGTCACTGCTAAAGGAAAGGATTGCAATATTTCTTGAATCCAGTGGAGCACAGGATCTGAGGCAGTGTGAATTCACAGTGAGAAGGTCTTGTCAAACAAATCTGATAGATTTCTTTGACTTGGTGATCAGGGAAGTAGATCGGGGGGCGGTGGATGTGGCCTACCTAGATTTCAGCAATGCCTTCAACACTGTCCCACATAGGAGGTTGGTAAACAGGTTGGGCAGCCTGGGAGTGGGCCCCAAGGTGGTAAACTGGATCAGAAACTAGTTGAGTGACAGGACACAGAGGGTGGTGGTAAATGGTGTTCAATCCAAGGAAAGCGGAGTGACCAGCAGGGTGCCACAGGTATCGATGCTGGGGTCAGTCCTCTTTATTGTCTTCATAAGTGACATTGCAGAGGGGTTGGAGGGGAAGGTATGCCTATTTTTAGATGATACTAAGATCTGCAATAGGGCTGACACTTCAGGGGGTGTGTGGAAAAAATGAAGCAGGACCTAAACATGCTTGAGGAGTGGTCAAGAGTGTGGCAGCTAAGATTCAATGCAAAGAAGTGCAATATCATGCATTTGGGGCATGGAAATCCAAGGGAGGAGTACAGTACAAGATGGAGGAGAGGTACTGATGGCCACCAATCAAGAAAGGGACCTGGTGGTAATCATATATGAGGACCTAAAGGTGACCAAACAATGTGAGAAGGCTTTGAGGAGAGCCAGTGGGATGCTAGGTTGCATGGGGAGAGGTATCACCAACAGAAAAAAGGAGGTGGTTATGCCAATGTACAGATCACTAGTGAGATCTCATCTGGAGTACTGTGTCCAAGTTTGGAGGCCACATCTCTAGAAGGACATAAACAAAACAGAGGCAGTCCAGAGAAGGGCAAGAAAAATGGTGCAAGGACTGCACCAAAAGTCATATGAGGAAAGACCAGAGGACTTCAATATGTATTCCCTGGAGGAGGGGAGAGAGAGGGGGAATATGATAGAGGCATTCAGGTACTTCAGGGGTATAAACAAGGTACAGGAGGGTAACATCGTTCAGAAAAGAAGGTGTACAAGAACAAGGGGGCATGATATGAGGCTAGAAAGGGGTAGGCTCAGGGGTAATGAGAGAAAGTACTTTTTCACAGAAAGAGTAGTGGATGCTTGGAAAAGCCTCCCTATGGAGGTGGTTGGGGCAAAAATGGTAGGGAAATTCAAGAATGCATGGGATAGACATAAAAGTACTCTCGCAGTAGGGAACAGAGGGTAAGTCGCAGATCACTAGGGCCTGTGGTATTGCATTATGTGGGGAAAAGGGGCAGACTAGGTGGGGACTAGGTGGGCCACACAGTCCTTATCTGCCGTCACCTTCTATGTTTCTATGTTTCTAACAAATATTTCTAGACGAATGGCATTAAAATCCCCCTTAGTATCTGAGCACAGTCTCTTTAATTTCTGGATGGTAGTCCTTCTTGTAGCAATGGGAGTCCCAAATCCCTGTATGGCAGATAAGTGTCCTTCTTGAACTAGTTCCTCAAAATAAATTTGAAAGTATTGTACCACTTTCCTTGTGAGCTCTGAAATTTAGGTGACAAAATCGTGGACCCCTTGCTGACTTGTTGTGAAAATCTTTTTCTTAAATATGAATTGCACTGTAGGGAATGATAAATAAGAACATTGTTAGTTCATTGGTATATTAGTACACTATTCTTTCAATGCTCTCTATAATACTAAGTTTATATTGAGTCTCCACATGTATTGTATCATTTATCCTGTGAGGAACTTTCTGAAATATATGTCTCATGTTTATTTTTTACATATAAGATATTACATGGGATATGGTCCATAAGAATTTTAATTTATATGTATGTGAAATATGTGTGTTTATTTATATTGTATGTTTCTATACCATGTTGTAAAGGCCTTGTATGGCCAAACAATAAACTATTTACTTTTTGGAAATCATGGACCCTCTGGAGATAGCAGTCAAACCCTGGTGTTGACGATTCTTAAATATGTGAGTGTCAGGATGGCCAAGTGGTCTAAGTTGCCAAACACAAGTTCTGGTCTCCAAATGGAGGTGTGGGTTTCAGATCCCACTTCTGACATATCTTTCTTGGTTGGCAGCATAGTCTAGAGGGTAGGCTGACAAGCTGTAAATGAGTGTGTTATATCCAGCAGACCTGGGTTTGATTCCCACAACCTCCATTTGCATACTGTCTGACTCTGACCAAGTCACATAACCACCCCAATGCTCCCAGGTCACCCCTGAAAACAAGCACTTGTACCTAGTGAGCCTTTCCCGGTTAAAAAGGAATTAAAAAAAGATGATCTGGTAACTGGAAAATGCTGTCTTGAACTTGTTGGATGTAGGCTGAAACAACTTACAGGAACAGGTATTGCAGGTGATCCCCTATAGGCTAGGCTTACTTTGTAAGAGCTATTCCCCCAGGCCCTGCCTGGCTGTAGGCCTCTGTAGGCTGGATTGTCCCTTCAGGTTGGTCTCCCTTCTGAATTTTCCCAAAAATGAGCAGTGCAGCTCCTTTTATAATCAGACAACATTCTATTTCTCTCAAGTCCTGGCTCCTGAGTGGACAGCAAGCGGATTCCTCTCCTCAGCACCAATCACAGTTAATTCCTGCCTGGAATCTTGCAGCAGCATGGCCAAAATGGAATCCTCAGTTTGAACTTACCAATCAACTACCTGAAAATTCCATACTTGCTCTGTTCATATGGATACTTTACTATGGCATTTTGTATGAATCATTATAAAACACCTTTAAAAATAAAAGTATTCACTTTTCCAGTATCCCAGTTGTATGGATTCCCACGAAGGAAATAAACAAGACAGGCACGGAGGGTCTATTCAAGTTAAGAGGGGGTAGGGACACTCAAGGTCACAATCTCAGATTGGAGGGGGGAAGGGTCAGAAAATGAGAAGACACTTTTTTATGGAGAGAGTGGTGTCTGGGTGGAATACGTTGCCTGCAGAAGTGGTATCCTGTAGAACAGTGGACTGCTTCAAAAGGGATGGGATAGGTAAGAGTGAGGGTCAGGGGAGGAGGGAGGGAGGAAGCTGTAGTATAAGGGTTGCTACAGTAACTGCACACTCGAGCAGACTCAAAGACCATAATGCCTTTATCTGCTGGCAAATTCATATGTTCGTATGTTCTTTAGCTCGTTACAGTATTTTCTGTAGTTAATTTCTGCCAGAGAAACCCCAAGTCACTATTTATAGAAGTTTCCCCACTGTGCTGTGTAACCTTAGCTATAAAAACTGAGGAGAAAGTGTTCTCAAATGACTCCATCCATTTTCCTTTATTATTTATTTATTTTTGTTAACCGGGTAAGGCACACTAGACAGCCAAGTGCCTATTTTCAGGTGCGACCCAGGAGGGTTACAAGGGTAGAGGCATATATATAACAGTGAGGGAGTCAGTTACATACAGATGGTGCAAAAAAGCTTAACAGGAGTTGTATAGGCAGCTGACAGTACAAGTCAAATTTAGCAAATACAGGAAAACAACAGACATAACCTGGAAGGAATAAGGAAGCAAGACATTGTTAGAGTTCATTAGGACATGATACATATGAAAGTGGCAATAAGGGACAGTTGTGGGACATGTATTAGGTGGGCTTGGGTGAGGGCAGCTGGATACATAACTGGAACGAATAAGTGCAACAGAAGTAAGTGCCAGGGGAGGGAGGGCCAAGAACAGAAAGACGGAGGGGGGACAGACGGGTGAATGGGGCCAGATGGGGAAAAAACAAAAACTGGAGAAACCAATTGGAAGATAGGGGGTAGAGAGGGAGAATAGAATAAGGAGCAGGTGTCCACCACCAATTCTGGAGGGTAAGTGCAGTGGGTGTGAAGAGCCCTCAGTATACAGGTTGGTCAGGTATATTACGAGGTACAGGGACATATGGAGGCAGAATTCAGTAAAATTCACACTTTCCCTATTGTGTGAGCTATAAATAGTTTATTCACAATGGGCTCTATGCACTATGCCTACGCATCATGACAACCAGGTGCATAGGCATAGACACCACGGATGCCATGCAACAGGGTATTACGGACCCCCAGCAGCATTCACGAATGGCGTGCAAGACAGTTATGCACTGGATCCATGGCTGTGTGGTCAGCGACACACCAGGGATGGGCTGGGGGCATGCCAGGGGCATGTTTGCACTTTGTGCCATTCACAAAGGCACATAGTGCTGCTTGGGGGTGTAGTAATAAGCAGGTTATGGCAGGGGGGGCTCTACCATAACTGCTGTATTGGGCAGCATGCTCACAGACCCCTGCCCAGTCCAGGCTGCCAGATACAATCCCTCTGCCCCTACAGCAACCCCACTCCTGTCCTGTATGCCAGGCCCCCCCACACACACAGAAGTGCCCCGTCCCCATCTGAATGCGGAATCATACCCCCCACTCCCTGCCACACATCGATACCCTGTCCCCATAGGTAGTATTGTAATCCCCCAACCCAAGTTAGCCCTGTCCCCATTGTGTTATGGCTGACCCCCTAGCACACATAAGCCCCACCCCTGGTGTAGAACATGTCATTCCCCTTCGAACACACAGAGGTGTCCCAGCTACACATCCTCGACCCCTGAACCTGATACACCATCATCAGCATCAGTGGCCAGTGGACCCCCTGTGGCACCAACAACATCACCGCCTGGTCCCCATACCTGCCAGTTGGTGCCATGGTTCAGGGTTGCCAGCGGCACAGCCCTCCACACACCTCCTCATCCACTGGCCATCCAACTGATGCAGGGAGTGCATTGTCTATATATAGAGGTAAGCTTCAAGCATCAGTCAGACAGCCAGCGGCTGTGGAGGTGTGTAGAGAGCTTTGCCGCTTGCTGTCCTAAGCCAGAGCACCAACTGGAAGGTATGGGGACTGGGAGGGTGGTGTTGTCAGTGCCATGAAGGATGGGGGTATTGTTCACCAGTGAGAGGCCAGGGCACATGATCGGGGTGGGGAGCATGCTGAGCAGTATGGGACAGGGGCCACCAGTATGGTCCTTTGGTTGGGGAGGAGAGTATCACTGCTTTGCTGACTGGTGCCAGGGCTTTGCTGGGGGGGAGTTCTCCATGATGCAGGGACCAGCAGATGCACATTGTGTTGGGGGGGTGCTTCACACTGCCAGGACCAGAGGGGGTACTTTGTGCTGGGGGTGTGTGCTTGACACATCATGCCGGGACAGGGCGGTCATTCAAGTGGGTGCACATATGTGTGCCTCGGATGCTGGCCAGGGAGAGAGACCACATGATAATGGGACACTGAGAGTACGGTGCCCGAATGCCTGTGTGTATGTACACACCAGGATGCATGCTCTCACGCACTCACCAGCTCCCATGGAGCAGGGGATCCACTCTGGGACCCAAGCTTGGCATCCAATTGGATGCCTTCCTGGGTCTGCTACCCCACCCCCGGCCACCCTGTGTAGTCTTGCATACTGGGGGGTGAGGCTGTGGACAGGTGATGGCCGTTTGTGCATACTGGCCTGTGCACACCTGTCTGCTGGTGCGGAGCTATGCAAGCAGAGTACATGCCTCTGGTGCTTACTTTCCACCTGTTGGCACATAGCACTCAATGTCTGTGGTCTGAACTCCTTCTAGGGGTTGTCCCAAGGGCTCCAGTAACTCACTCTTTCCTAACAGCACATATCCTCTCCTGGCTCCTACTTTATCCTCCCACTGCCTACCAGCATGGCTTCAGATGCAGACAGTATTTTGTGACCACATCACATTCTTAAGTCAGTGACTTAATTTTCTGACCACTTCAGCAGAAGAGACCACCCTTCACACTATAAATTATCCAAGCTTGGTGAGATTCTGGCTCTAAATGGCAGAGTCATAGGGGTTAGTAAAAAGGTGATGCACATTTTGCTGTTTAAAATCTGCCTGTCTCATTTTCTGTACTACTCCGCCTTTGTTCCATTTTTGTAATTAAGCATTTCTGTGACTAAATAATCCTATGTGCGTGTTCATTACACTGTAGGCTACAATGCTGTAACCATAGATTATTTCTTTAGTTTTATTTTTATGCAGTTTTCTTCAAGTGTTAGGCAGTGTTACTGTTAATCCTTTACAGCCCTCTACTGTCTAAGATGGTGCCAGTTTTGATGAGCCTACTCCCATTCTGCAATTCAGTGACTCTTTCCTCCTAATCCCTCAGGATTAATTAATTAAAACAGCAGCCAGTTCCCATATTTATACACCTGGCATTTGTTGTCTGCCATCTAAAATGCGTGCCTGACTATACTGGTGGTCTGACCACTGAAAGCATCATTCTCTCTCTCTCTCTCTCTCTTGCTTGCACAGGCCCCCGCCTGCACTTCCAACTGTGGCAGCAGTATGCTCCATCCAGCTGGAGTCCTAGCTTGGACTCAGATTATATGGTATACCATCACCGCAGCGAGTCCTCCACTGTGAGGACCATCACAGTGACAAGAATCGGGCAAAACTCACACGTCGCAGTGATGGTCTGTGCAGTGCCTGAGACTGCCTCGCAGTGTGTATCACCCCTCCCCCAGTCCAACTCCAACTCGGAGTTGGAATTCTAGAGACCAAGGGGTGTTGGGGGCAGAGCCCCCCACATCGGGGGTTTGGGGGCACAGCCCACAATAGAAACACTGAGGCAACCCCAACACTGCAATGCCTACAGTCAGCACTGTGGCTGTCACTGTCAGGGATATCTCCATGTTCGATGCTGCGGTGACATGGTAAACCCAGATTATACATAACATGATAGAGCTTCTATATGAGCCAGCTCAGCTCACTATCACCAGCTCTTTCAGGTGCCTGGTACCATGCAGCTGCTGATCTGCATATCAACAAGAGTAACTGCTCTATTTTAACAAACAAAAAGTATGCCATGTAATAAAATAAAATATGTGCGTGCAACTACCACTTACGAAAAGTGCATAGCCAGGGCCAGCTTGCCAGTGCAGTAGTAGCACTACTACATGCAGTGCCAACGACCCGAGGTCGGGAGCAATTGGATGGTCAGCATCAAGTGTCCCAAGGACTGCTCTCCTCCTCTGGGGAGAGAGGGGATCAGTGGCCAGCATTAGCCTTGCCCCTAGCAGAGACTAGGGGTTGGCACACTGGCACTGCACAATGGGGGGAGCAGAGGTGGGTCAGATGCCCCGTGTGCTGCACACAGACGCATGCATGGCACCACCACTGGTACCACTGCGCACCACTTCCTCCATGCCAGGAGAAGGAAACAGGAAAAACAGCCAGCCAGTAGGATGACACTGGTCTCCCATAGGCCCCACACTGGGCATATACTGGCAACATCTGGATCCTGTTCTCGGTGGGGCTATGGGGGGCCCAGCTGACCTCACTAGAGGGGGCAAGCCCTTGGAGAAGACGGCAGACAATGTAAGCCCAAAGGACGCCGTGGTGATGGGGCTGGGTAGACCAGTGATTGGGAGCCAGTCAGCATGGAGGCATATAAAGAAATCAACAAAACAAAAAAAAAGAATAGCACATAGCCATAGTACCTCAGCTTGGTTCACTATTACTACCGCTAGACTGCCAGGCCACACTACCTATTAGCTCATTGTTATACCAAACATTGCAAGTTGGAACTAACCAAATACTGGTGCCAACCACATTATTATTACTTCTAAAATATGTATAGCATATTCTGAGAGTGTAGATAATTGCTTCCCTTAAGCTTACGCCATGTGTTCTACTAATACGCTCATGGACTGTTTCTATTTATTTCTAGTGTTTGACATCCTATGAGGCAAGATTCTTCCAGTCTCTACTGGACCTCCCACCAGGTGACAAACAACTATGAAGTACCAGTAGTTTCTTGTGGAACAGGCATTCCACGACTGTTACAATGTGTCCTCCTCCCCTTTCCACAGAGGCCTAACAACTCACTAAAACATAACAGTCCATCATCCCACAAATGTTTGGCAAACAGAGTACTCATGCAGTTACCATGAAACCTGCATAATCAATGTTCCTGTAAGCACATATGATTGCAGTGGATCTGCAGCCATTTTGTTTGTGGAGGGGAAGGCTTTTCTGTAATTTTGCTAATAATGTATTGCAATTCCAAGAGTGGCCCATTCTCAAACTTGTTTTTCCAGGGTTACAATACTAAGGTTATACGCACAGAGGAAGTCCTCTGAGTTAAATGCATTAAGAAAGTCACTGGTTAACAAAGTCCATCTGATATTTGTACAGTATGTGTGCAAAGGCAACTTGGGGCCTTAGGTCATGCAGCTCTGGGAAAATTCCCTGCACAGTAAAAATTTCAATGTCTGCTTTGGAGAAGCCAGGTCCTAACATCTGGGAAGAACTTAAATAAATTTTCCATTCAAACAGCTGCTATTTTTTCCTATGTTGCTGATAATTAGAAATTGGTATTCTGTGGGGTTACCACACTTCCACACATGATACATGCTGCCTGGCTGGATAGGGACAATTAGAATTAGTACATTGTGGGGTTACCATGGTATCATGAGTGATGCAGGACTCATAGTTGGATCATGTAGATGCACTGCTGTATGTCAAGAGTAAATTTCCCCTTCAAACAGCAACTGCTTTTTTCCCTTAACTGCTGATAATTTGGAATTAGTATGAGGGTGCACTACAGTGCCATGCATGATGCAAGATTCTCAGTTAGACAGAGCTGATTAGGAATACATACACTGCAGGGTTACCACAGTGCTATGCATGATGTTGGATGCTCAGTTAGATAGAAATGATTAGGAATACGTACACTGCAGTGTTACCACATTATCACAAATGATGAGGTATATGTGGTTGGATTGGGCAGATACAATGGTGTATGATAAAAACAATTTCCCTTTCAAACTGTTGCTGCCTTTTCCCTAAACTGCTGATCATTAAGTGTTAGTACACTGTCGGTGTACCACACTACCACACAAGACGCAGGATACATAGTCAGTAGGACTGTGCAGAATGTGAGATTCCACCAGCAGAACCTGTGCAGAATGGTAGTTCTGTTTCTGAAATGCTTTTCAGAATTTCCTTTTAAGTTCCATGGAATTCTGAACAGCATTTCTGTGTAACCCATTAAATTCATTTCCATGAATCACGAAAACCACAGAATCATTTCCTATGGATTGTGGAAAAAAAATCCACAAATTATGTAAACTGCAGATTATTAATCTGAAAAACCATTTTGTTTGCAAAATGTCAGAATTCCTCTACCAACGGAATGCCACAGAATTTTTCAAAATTCGCCTTCTGTTTTGTCCAGCTCCGAACATTTTGCACAGCACCAGCGGTCAAGTTACAATTAAAAGAAGCCTTCTAAAGCATTGCTTCTAAATCAGTAAGGAAACTAATTAAACTTACTAAAGAAACTCAAACAAAAAGCCCATCATTTTTTCCTTAAGCAGTTTATATACATCTGGGGCCTGATTTTCAAATATGTGCGATAGCACAACACAAAGGTTTGCATTGTGCTTACCCTTGTGCCCGACCCTGAGGATGCTATATTCAGTTGGATAGTGCACTGGTGCCATCCGACTGAATATAGGACCATGTCAGTGCAGCGCTAAGTCAAGTAGCGCTGCCCCGACATGGACCTGGGCTGTATGAATCCCATAGGGAAATTAAGGGAACTGTGCCCCCAGACCAGACAGCTATGCCATTGCTACAGCGACAATTTTACTGTGACCAGCATTACAGTGATGACAGCGTTGGGTTGCTATAATGTCAGTGCGGGACCCTGGCACTGCTTTCTGGGGGTCTTGCACCCCTCCCTGAATCAACTTCAACTCGGAGTTGATTATAATAGTTATGGGTGGTGCGGGAGGCAGAGCCCCCACATTGGGGGGTTCTGAGGGCAAAGTCCACCGAAGAAAACACAGTCCAAAGTGACTGCCTTTAAGCAGACCGCAAAACTGGTTGACATAAAGGTGTCACTGTACAGTCGGTCTACAACTAATTTGTCGACTGACTGTCATGGATCAGACCAGACAGTGCTGGGAACCCCCGATGTGATATTCAGTCTGCAACATGTAAATGAAACCAGTGGGCATGCAAGGTGCTAAAGTCCATTTGTATGCCCATTATGGGCCCATTTGCATGGGAAATCATGGCAAGTTCGAGCACATCCTGTGGCTGCCCCTGACATCAAGCATGGTGGAGAATGCCCCCCACCCCAAATGGCCATTCTCCAATGCAAATATTCTCCCTGGTGCCAGTGGCACCCCTACCTTCTGATTGCCATCCCTGTAATATTCCTATATTCCCTGGTGTCTAATGGTACCCCTTGCCCATTGAGGTAACCCGTTACATGAGCGCATTTAGAATAGCGCTGCATAAAACAATAAATAAATAAAATCAATGGCATTTTTGCCAGCATGGTTTTTGACCGCTGAATTGTGGTCAGCGCTATTCTGACCTAGTGTCCCCACCAATTGCCCATACCTGTCTGCTGAGAGTATGCCCTGTTGGCTATTGGCACTATCTCTCTGATTGCCCAGGCCTGTAACAATACTGTTTCCCTGGTGTCTAGTGGCACTCCCCGCCCTTTGATCCTGTCCTCATAAACTTGTTGTTTCCCTGAATTCTAGTGGCACCTCTGCACTTAAATCCCTGTCCCCATAATAATGACGTTTTCCTTAGTGTCTAGTGGTACCTCCCATCATTCAGTCCCCCAAACTGACATGCTGAGTGACTCCCTGGTGCCCAGTGGTACCCCCACCTGCTGAGCATCCATCTCAGTGCCATCTTTACACTCCAGTGGCTAGCACACTGCCCACACTGAGCACCCCACACAGCCAACCCCCTATACCTATCTATATGGCACCACACAGGGGGTCTGATATGGTGACTGGCACAGCCCTCCTCTCATCTCTTCAGCCAGCCACCATATGGAATGACAGAGAATACACGTACAGTCTATAATGCAGCCTGCCAGCAGAGCCTTGCACCCCATTAAGTTGGGGTTGCAAAGGCGCTAAATTTTGTATGTTTAGATGGCCTTTACCACCTGTACAAACCTTTGAATTTGCCACTACGCCCATATGTATGGGTGGACACCCTCATTTGCATTGGCTTAACAGTAAATTAGCTCTCACGTGCTAATGAGTTTTGCCTGTGCTGTGGGGGGAAGGCTCTGAATATAGACCTCATCCACTAATTGGGCACAAAACCCAGTTAGCACGGGCAAGCACCCCTTAGCACCAGGGCTAACTTTTGAATATCTGGCCCCTAGACTGTTAGAGGAGAAATGTTTCAGATTTTTGAAATTAATATCACAGTTTCAGTTCTGAGTTACACAGACAGGTCTGAATGCTTTGAGGCTGTCTCTTGTCTGCACAGACCGTCGGTGATTATGTGGGGTACATGTTCAATGAAAATAGGCATTTTATGTTCTAATGCATGAACCTGGTTAACAAAAACTAAAACAATAAAAATACGTAAATAAAAACGCATTTGTCAGTGCCGAATGTTTCCTTGCATGGTGTATTCAAAATAAGTAAAAGAGAAATGAGTGTCAAGTAAACTGCCACACCTGGAGTTAATAGTATGAAATGAATAACACAGTTGAAATGGAAACTTTTTGTCAGAGGGAGAACAAGTACCAACTGTCAGTGTAGGAAAGAAGCTGAATGTACCATACAGTGCATAGCACAGACAGCAGCAGAATAGGGGTCAGGACTGCTGCTGTCACTCAGAAGGATCACTGACCTACTAATTGAGCAATCCCTGTAGTTTCAGTTCATCAGGTGAGAAATGCCACCTTACTGTCTTACAGTCTTTCACAAGACATGAAATAAAGCTGCATGCTGGAAAAGAAATGCCTCACATGCCATTGTGTTGATTTGTGGGGTGTGTTTGTGTGTGTGAGAGTTTTTGGTGCTTTGAAAGCAGACTTTAATAAATCAAAGACATTAGTTTCTATAACATACATCTAGTAACACAGTTTTAATTTGGGGTGAGGAGAAAATCATAAAAGGCTTGTTGAGGTCACAGACCTACTGAGTCTATAACAGGCGTGAATACCCTGTTACAGTCAACCCACCAAAATATAGGTAACATAAACTGACTTAAGAGTGCATGGGGCCAAGGGGTAATCCTGAAGAGATATCGTCTGCCACACCTGTAAGAAAGAACAGAAAAGGGGTCACAGAGGATCTGCAGCTCTTAGGGGGTTCTAAAAGGTGGAAGGGCAGGATAGAATAAAAGTATACTGATCTGATGAAGGTAGGAGCCCTCATCTGGCCAGACCTGCAAAATAAAGGAGAAGTTAGGTTAGTTGGGGTAAAAACTAGTAAAAGAAAAGAAATAGAGAGAAAAAGGGAGTGAGGTTTGGGGAATGGGGCTCAGCTAAAACCTCTTTGTCCATAATGGTGGCCAAGTGGCCAGTAATTTATTTACTAGTCCAGGTGGCTAGTGATGGCTAGTGGCCCTTTTATTTAATAAAAGAAGCCATTGGTGGTCTTGGGGCTTGGAAATGCCCTGGGGGGAAAAACAGTGTAAAAGTTAGCCGTGGTAGTCTAGGGGTTAGCATCAGGTGACTGGGGCCAGTGTTTTTCTTTATTAGGTTAATCCCTTTCCCTGGGGTCTATTGGGGGCTCCCTGAGCCCTTTTATGCTGTGGGCATTGTTGGAGGGGCCAGGGCTTATTTTTGGCAGTGGCAGCAGGAGGATTACACTGGGCTGCAGTTACACTAGCGCAATAGCACTTAAGTGAAAGTGCCTTCAGGCACGATAAACTCCTAGCCCATACAGAGCTTAGGCTGCAGCCTTCTCCACATGGGTGGGAGAAAAGGAGCAAAAGAGAATCAGTGGGAGGTGGAGGAGGCAGGGGAGGAAAGCGCCTCCTCCCACCTTCATGAATTGCCACTCCTGCAGCAGTATTTTCAATTTATTTATGCCCAATGGGGCTTAAGGAGGCAGTCTGGGGTGGAAGGGGCTGGAGCAAGAGCAGTAAGGAGCTGCTAATTAGTGAAGCCACTCTGGTGGCAGTACAAGGAGGGAAGGTGAGAGGGAGAGTGTTCTGGGCAGCAGGAGCAACCAGCAAGTGGAACCGCACTGCAGCAAAATAAAAGCCGGGGGAGTTCAGAACAAGGAGGCAGCAGCAGAGTGGCAGGTGCCGCATAGTGAAAGCCACACCCCGGCTTAAATGCAATGGCCAGTGGGCTAACTTTTAAATGTACATTAAAAGCCTGCAGGAACATAGGCAAGGGTAAAATGCTCCCCGAAGGGAGAAAAGAAAGTCAAAAGAGCTGCACCTAGCCAGCCTGGTGGTGCTGAGGGTTGAGGCACTGGATACCACACCTCGCACCATGCCGACAACCTGGGTTCAGTAGTGTACTCAGGTTGCCAGGGGTCGGCAGGGGAGGGAGAGGATGGAGCATCTGATGGGCTGCTCTCCTCTCCCCGGGGAGGGCATAGGGTTGTCCGGTGTGCCAGTGGCCCCCAGTGGAGATCGGGTGTACTGCAGGATGACTGGCTCATAATATGGGGTGAGCGCGATGATGTCGGCAGGGTTACCATGCGCCATGACATCACTGCATGTCACGCTCAGGGGGGAAGGGACAAACAGGGAAGGAAAAACCCCTCCGGAGGACAGTGGAGATTATGGGGGCTTCAGTGGCATGGCCCACATCCCACCACCAGACCAGCTTGCCGAGATCTCCCCGGGTGCCAACCCATAGGCTGTGCAGATCCCAGCCATGCCGGTAGGCTGGGGTCTGGTCTGGGCAGTGTGGGTGGGGAGACTCGGAGGTGGGGGTTCAGGCAGGGAGCAAGAGGCCCTTGCCCAGTAAGCACCCCGGAAGGATGCCCTGTCCTACGGGGTGAATAAATAGAGTCAAAAAAAAAAAAAGAGCTGTACCTTAGGCCAGGGGTGTGCCTTGTGAAGAGATGAACTGAGTGGTCAGGTTTCATTCTGTTGCAGAGTTGATGAGACACACATCAGGCTGATGGAGAAACAGAGAGGTGCAAGTGAGTGAACTTTCTGTCATAAACCTCTGAGTGTCAGGTGGATGGAGAGAGAGAGACAGAGAGAGACGAGCGAGTGAAATTTTGAGAGTCCTGCCAGTGAACTTAGGAATTTCTGGCCAGTGGTATGTGAAACTGTCATGGTTTTTTTTGTGTGAGGGAGGATGAGAGAGAACAGTAGTGTGTTTAGGGAGAACAGGTAAGACTGAATTACAGAGTTGGAGCAATGAACCAAAAGTGCCTTACCAGCTCCACAGCAGCAGGACAAATACAGCATGTGGGGAGAATCGGCACACTCAGAAGGCATCCTCCTTCTTTTTTATTTAATGTATTGTCGGTAAAATACTGCAGCCACATAAATGAATAGGAAAGGGCCAGATATTCAAAACTTTGCCTCGGGGCTAAATTAGCATTGCCCAGCATGCTGAATTAGCCCGGAACCAATAACCTGCTATATTCAAAAGGGATAGCCCCGGTGCTAAACCTGCTGAATATAGCATGCTAAGGAAGCTGGGCAAACTGGGCTGGGAGTGTAGTGCAAAAATAGCCCGGGAATAAGACAGCTCTAAATATAGGAACCAGGAAGTGCAAACCACAACAGAATCCCAGTTCACAGCAACATGAAGGAAGGTAAAGATGAACTATGTGGCCAATCTGTGTGCTAGCAAAGGAGTGGAGTCAGTCAAGCTACAAGCAGCAGTGCATGTGAAATTACATTGTGCAAAAATGTACAATGTTTCTGAAAGATTTGCACACCGCAAACACATTTGCGCAGGATTAGTGCAAAGGTAAGCCGTTTGCCCGGCGCAATCACTTTTGCCTGGGAAAAAACTTTGCTATATTCAAAAGTGACATGCAAATGAGCCTATTTTGATAGTCTGTGGCAAACATCCAGATTAGCAGCTCATTATGACCTGATTTGCATGCAGTTTGCCCAGCGCTATTGCAGGGTCCCACAGCTCCGCCTATAGGTCAGTCTGAAAGTACAGGGGCTGGCTGCGTCTGCCCACAGCTCCACCTGTAGGTCAGTCTGGAAGTACAGGGGCTGGCTGGGTCTGCCCACAGCTCCACCTGTAGGTCAGTCTGGCAGTGCATGGTGGTAGCTGCAGGCTACATTTGTACAGTACAGCATAGAATATTGTGCCCCAGGGGACTACACAGCACAGGCACAGGTGGTGGTGCTGCATGCAATTGTCAAACTGTAGTTCATGCTACAGTGCACAGCAGAAACTACAGTAGCAAGGGGGCCAGTAGTGTGAGGGACACAGCAATGCCTGTGGTGTGTAGGGCAGTGATGACCACTGCACTGTACACAGTGACAGGCCAAACATGCAGTTGCTTACTGACAGTGGACATTACTGTTATGCTGTTGTGTGACCCGCAGATGCTGCACCACTGGCATGGGATGCTCACAGTGACATATACATGGCTGGATGTGTGTGCTGTGGTGTCTGTACAGATGTGCGGTATGTGGTGGGGGGGTCACATACCATCAGACAGGCACACTGGTGTTGGGGTATTCCCAACACTGGACCATGCTCACAGCATGACTTATCCCAGCCTTGTGGACACACCCGGTCTGTGGTGCAGCCTGGCCACTTTTACACCCTCTCCTCAACACCCTCCATGCCCACAGTGCTGCATGTGTGTTCTGGCATCTGTTGGTGTCCACCGAGGGGTGATCTGCAGGTGTGTGCTGTATAACCACACTGCCATGGTGTCCACTGGGAGCTGGGTCACCACTTACTGCCTGGCATGGCTGGGACTGGTGGCAGATGATGGCATCATAGGGATGCCATCCGTGAGCAGCATGTTTCCTCTCTGTCTGGCTTATTTCTATGTGTCATACTTACTGGTTAGTTTCATGCAAAGCTGCACAAAAATTGCACAAAACCACAAAGTTGTGCACAGCTGGTTTGCACAGAGTTAAGGCTACCTTTTCTTGGGAGGTAATTTGCACCACGCAAAGTGTTGCGCTAAATTACGCAAAAACACTTTGTGCAGTGCTATTCCCTGAATATAGCATTGCACCTGTATTCATGTACACCCCCCCAGTTTGCCCCTTGCATACATTATAATATTTCCCAATGCAAATGCAGTTTGCACGCGATATCTGACCTTTTGAATATAGCGGACCCTTGCCAATACAGCGATAACCCTGTGCAAACAGTTTGTGTCCAACATAAAGTTTTGAATATCTGGCCCGACTGTTATGTGGAGGGATCCTTTCCCATTTTCTAAAAAGTAATAAAACCGCTCAGCTGCTTGCCCGCTGGCTTTATGCAAATGAAAGTATTAAAGTGCTCTCTCATTGGAGCACTTCATTTCTTTCAAGTACACAAAGTTCACACCCATGAAATTGTGACCACTGTCATACCCTGCTTGTATGGTCATTGGTCTGCCAGGGATAAGCCCAATGTACATTGCTCTGCATTGGGCTAGTCCATGACACACCTCTGAAATGCCGTTCTCCGGAGCAAAGAACAATGTTTCTTGAGCATGTGCAAAGAAACATAGCAAACAAGAGTTGGAAAAACAGTCTGTGATCAAGAGACACAATTTGTTGAAACTGCCCTATTTTGTTAAGAAAAAATGGTACAATTTTAAAAATATGGATTTTCATAAAGCTAAATTATTTCATAATTCCTCAACTGCACAGTTTTAAGAATACAGTTGAATATTTATTCTAATTTCGAGAATTGTGTGAAATGTAAAAAAATTAAGTGTATTTCATAAAACTAGTGCAAAACAGGTTTTGTTTTTCTTATTTTGCCCAGCACTAGAGAGGGGTCCTAAGCAGTGTCCCCCAAGAATTACTGCTGTGACCACTACTGTTCAGGATTTTCATTAACAGTCTGGATGCAGGAGTCTCCAAATGTATGGATTGAGCAACATGGTTCCATCACCAGATGCATTGGGTGACCAGCTGGTAAAGCTACTTGGAAGGGAGTTAAACCAGTGGACTTCTGGGGCTTAATAAACTGTGGTGCCTTTGGCCATAATATCACACACCCAGTCCTAGTCCTCCTTTCAGGCATAACCCCTTGCCTAGCACTAAAACTTCTAGTCCCTGTCCCAACTTATTCTCCACCACCAACACTTGTAGAAATGGTACTTAGAGGAACTGGAAGACTGGAACCATTCCCTGCTACTTTCCTCTGTCTTGCATCCCTTTCTCCTTCTGGTATTTTTGTCAAGGTTTTTTCACAACACAATGGCAGACACCTGCCCTGACACACTCTCCTCCTCACGCTCACCGAGGGAGCCTAGTGTCTCACTGCAGCACCCCTGTTCACTGAGTTTTCACTCATAGGCAAAAAAAAAAGAAAAGAAAAATAAAGAAGGATTTCTGTGCCACTCTCCACAAAATAAGAACATGTCATGTGCAAAGAAAAGGAGCACTCCGACTGGTCAGGTGCACTCTCTCGATCTATAATATGTACTCTTTCCTCTCCTCTGTAACACAGTTTCACTAGATATAGGCAGGGCCCCTGGTGTTCTGCGGCAGAATTTTCTGATTTCTGTGGCAGGGCTCCTTGACTTCTGCGGCAGCATTTTCTGATTTCTGAGGCATGATTTATTCATTTCTCCAGCAGAATGCAGTCCTGTCATTGGTTAACTATGATGTGATGTCATCAATGACATCATATGCTGAGCATAGAGGAGGGGCTTCAGGATAAACAAGGTGGGAATGAAAGCCTGACACTATGGAAAAACAGTATACAGTATTTATATGAAAATTCACCAAAAACAATGGCCCAGATATTCAAAAGGGTTGCACATGGGCAACAGTGTTTTCATACACAACCCATAATGCCTTGTTGCGATATATAAAAAGGAAAAGTGCACCTGCACAAATCCGATCCGGTGCATCAGTAATGTATGCAGGCACTGGTGGGGGCATGCCCATGCATAAACTGCACAGCCCAATATTCAGCCCGGGCGTGCAGAGTTATGCAGGTGCAACCCCACCCTGCGCCTGCACAAAGTTGAGGCGAAAAAAAAAGGAACAAGTTGAGGGCCACCCACAAGTGAGCTGCCGCATTGCAGGCGACAACACAGCAGCTGCCACCTGTGGGTGGCCCTCGACTTGTTCCCGCTCACCTGGCGGCACCCCCATACCCCGATCACAAGCATCAGTATCCCCAAGTCCAATATCCTGGTGGTCCAGTGGACCGAGATTAGCCGATCGCGGGCATAAGTGCGTCCCCATTAGCCCGATCAGGCATAACTGTATGTCCCCACTGGCCGATCGCAGGCATAACTGTATGTCTCCCATTAGCCCGATCGCAGGCATAACTGTAACTTATTCCCCAATTAGCCCAATTGCGGGCATCAGAACCCCAAAGTCCAATATCCCTGGTGGTCCAGTGGACCAAAGCGAACCCGATCACGGGCGGCATTCCTCACCCCAAGTTGCAATCCCTGGTGATCTGGTGGAACCCCCCCCCACCGTCCACGGAGCCCCAGCACCCACTTCCTGTTAGCCGGCGGGCGGCAGCACCCCACCCGCCTGACCCACCGACTGATAGCTCGGTATGGCTGCACGCCCATTGGTTCAGAGCATGAGCCAATGGGCGTAGCAGCTCCCTCTAGTCAGTCCAGATATTTAGACTGACTAGATGGTA
The DNA here is from genome assembly GCA_016271365.2 of Neoceratodus forsteri. Lineage (NCBI taxonomy): Eukaryota > Metazoa > Chordata > Ceratodontiformes > Ceratodontidae > Neoceratodus > Neoceratodus forsteri. The sequence goes on along the minus strand of CM028135.1, from coordinate 458,703,913 downwards.
TGGGCTGCATGCCCATTGGCTCATGTTCTGAACCAATGGGCATGCAGCCATACCGAGCTGTCAGTCGGCAGGCGCAGGGCGGCAGGCGGGTGGGTGCTGCCGCCCGCTGACTAACGGGGAGCGGGTGGGCCCGTGGGTGGTGGGTGGGGGGGTCCACTAGATCACCAGGGATTTCATACTTGGGGTGAGGGAATGCCGCCCGTGATCGGTCGCTCGTCCACTGGACCACCAGGGATATTGGACTTTGGTGGGGTTCTGATGCCGCTATCGGGTTAATGGGAGGATAAGTTACAGTTATGCCACGATCGGGCTACTCTGGGGAGACATTCAGTTATGCCTGCGTCGGGCCTCAGGGGGACATTCAGTTATGCCCAGGATCGGGCTCACGTGGGGACATACAGTTATGCCCGCAATCGGGCTACTCAGGGGGAGGACATTCAGTTATGCCCATGATTGGGCTAATGGGGGATGTTACACTTGTGCCTGTGATCAAGCTACTGGGGGGGAGGTACAGTTATGCCCACGATCGGGCTAATCACGGTCAACTGACCACCAGGGATTGGAGACATGCATTGTCCCTTATGGGACGTCCTGCGATCGGGCTGCAGGGGGCGTTGGTCCCCGATGGCTGCTGCCTGGCAGGGCGCCAGGTGCAAGTCATCGGGGATCGGCGCACCTGCATGCTAATGGCATGCAAATGGGGCTATAATCAGATGCAAATGGCCCCCTGTGCACCTTGCATAAATTATGGCCCCATTTGCATGTCACCCTTTGAATATCGCAGGTGTTGTGCATGGCGCAATGGAACTTGTGCCACCGCATCTCAATGCTCCACTCTGACCACTTGGGCTGGCGCAGTTCCACTGCGCCGCTGCAGTGGAGTGTGGCGAGGCAATATTCAAAAGCAGTTGCGTATGCGCAACTCCTCTGAAATATCACCCTGGCCACACCCCGCGCAACTATTTTGAGTGGCGAGGGGCTGGCGCCAAACTGGCGCAGTTTTTGCATATCTGGGCCAATGAATTTGCGGCACTATATATATTCTGCGGCACGATGTAAATTCTGCTGCAAATTCCACAACCGCAGAACCACAGAATTCCAGGGGGCCTTGGATATAGACTCCAAAGGTATGCAACCCAGCATGAATGGGTATTTTAATTAACCCTTGCTGTGCCGCAGACTGATATATCAGTCCAGAATTCCTATACATTCTAATTCTCTCAGCAGCCCAGTGGTTAAGGGTGGTGAGTACACTGGGCTGTTAACCATGACAATGTACAAGATTCCAAAAAGTTTTAACATGCTCAAAAAGTCAACCAGGTCTTTTCAAATAATTGCTTCCATATAGATAAAAACTGGCAAACAAAAGATGTATGTTTAATCAGAATAACAGCTTTATTGTGTCATAACACATATTGCACAAATTAGAGCTAGTTTGCACTTCTAGAGATACAGACAATTGGACAATGTCCTAAAAATTAAACCAGCTCTGCTGGAGCAAGCCACAAGTCTAGTGGCCCAGTTTGACAATGCAGCTTCACTGCTGCTCTTATATGCAACATGCATGTGTCTAAAACATTATGTGCAAAACAAATTGCAAGATGAAGATGCAAATATGGAGAACTTGAGAAGCAAGAGAGGAGAAAAATGTACATGACTTCAACCACAATGTGGCAGAAAACACACTGACCAGATCCATGGTGGCTATTTCTCACAACATGTGATTGTATCTATCCAATAGCAAATGTGATCACCCAATATTTTAAAGTTTTTAAAGTTAAAATATATACACTCATAATAAAATTGGCATTAACAAGTTCATCCAAATAATCATATGTCACAGAACAAGCATACTGTAGGATTACAAAAAAGTCAGATTACTTTAGTCCATTTTCCTGTATTCCAATAATAGTGTCCATCAGTTCATGTGTAATGGCAGAATATAAGCAGTGTCTATTAGTTTAGAAATAAAATGTATTATGTATATTTGAATTGTGATGTTCACAAACCGTACTGCTTTATACGTATCTCACCATATTCTGTTGCTGCCATTACCTTTGACCCATTGTGGCAATGATTTTGGACTATATCAGATTTTTGCACGGTCTCTCATTGTTGCTTGATTACATGATTTTAATCTTTGCCTGCTCCTTATGACTATGTTATATGATGCAGATTGTATCTGTTGTTATTCTGCTTTTTTGTAACGCTGTGACACTGCTTCTTTTTGTAACTTCTATTGTCTTTGTAACTTCCTAGGCTGTGCTTGAAGGTAAGCATTTTCTTCTCCAGTGCAGTTACTTGGTCAAAAAAAGCTAAATAAATAAATGTTATAATATTGAGTTTTCATATTTTTCTATTCTCTTGCCTGTCATGTTTACCATATTTGCATTTTGTCTTGCATTTTTTCTTTTTGTACATAGTGTCATAGACACAAGCACTTTGCATATAAATGCAGCAGGGAAGCCACATCACCAAAATGGGTCACTGGCTTCCATGCGGCTTGCTCCTGCAGAGTTCATTTAGTTTGTAGAACATTGTCCGATTGTTGATATCTCTAGCAGTGCAATCTGGTTCGAATTCTTCAAGTGCTGCTTTATAATGATTAAAGTACTCCTTTTGAAATGGAATTAACTTTCATCATCACAAGCAAGCACTTAGAAACAGAGTGTGCATTCTACTCCTACACTGCAAAAAAATCCAAACTCGTTTCTGAATGAGTGTACACCACGACTGCCATGGTACCAGTGCCATATCATCTCATGGGTGCATGGAAGCATCTGTGCTGCTCATTCAGGTTGGACCAACAGTAATGTATTGTTTACATATATAAAAGATATCTGTTACAGTTAGGCAGATGTAGTGGCATTTTTAGATTTTGTCATCATAGCAGTTTTTACAGGGGTACAGGTGACCTACACTGTAAATGGCCAGGAAATCATTAAAAAACTGATAGTGTTCCTTTAAGTAAAATCCTGGAAAAACCTCTATAAAGCCAGATGCTCTCATTCTGCCATAACAATAATATTCTTGTAAAGGAATGATTTGGTTTCAGACCAAGGCCATCCACCACCACTGTCTTGCTGAAAGTTACAAATGATGTCGCAAATGTACTGAACTCTGGGAACCTCACTGGTGCCATTTCCATAGACCTCACAAAGGCATCTGACACAGTAGACCACAAACTACTATTTGTAAAACTAGAGATGGTAGTAATGTCTGAAACCAAAATAGCCTGGATTTACAACTACACAAAAAGGAGGAGACAACTGGTATCCCGTGATAATAGTGACTGAATATGGGTGACCATCAAAACAGCGGCTCATATTCAGCGCTATGATCATGGACGACCAGCAAGGGTAGTGACTCACTGCTACCATAAGGGTAGGGCAGGGCAACTGGAAAGGGAGGGTAGCAAGGGGAAGGGGAAGGATAGGGGTGAGGGTTATTGGGCTGTAATGTGCCTGCTGCCCCGAGCCAGCCATGTGGTGTGGTGGTGAGGGAGGCTAGCTGTGGCACAGGTAAAATTAATTAGAAAGGAAAGAAGGAAAATTGAACTCAAGCTAGCTGTCACTAAAAACCCCAATGCTTTCTTTTCCTATAGCAACAATAATAAAAACCAAGACTACAGTATAGATAAATTGAATGATAATGGAAAAGAAAAAAAACAATCTGGACATGGCCAATAAATGTAACCATTTTTTTGAGCCTGTATTTAACGAGCATGAAAAAAAACACAATTAATAAAGTCCCTCCACCTAAAGCTAATGAGATTAGCATTAATGAGGTTTTGAAGGCCATAAAAGAGATTTGACCCAACACAGCCCTAGGTCAGATAGTATAAACCTGAACTTTCTAATGAATACTGCTCATTCAATTTCCATCCTTCTTAAATTAATCTATAATGCTACTTTGCATCAAGAGGAAATACCAGTAGAATGGAAACAAGCAGTATTTATTCCTATCCATAAAATGGGGAGTAAGAAAGATGTGGAAAATTACCGTCCCATAAATCTAACTTCTGTTATCTGTAACACCATGGAAAGAATTCTCAAGAATAGGATAGAAGGCTAATTGGAAATCAAAGGATTAAAAGATATAAAACAACACAGTTTCACAAAAGGTAGATCCTGTACTACGAATCTCATTAGCTTCTATGAGAAGGTTTGTAAATCACTAGCCCAAGGTATTCAAGTAGATATTATTTTTCTGGACTTCAAAAAAGCCTTTGATAAAGTCTCACATAAAATTCTTGACAAAATGCATAGTATGAAAATGGTTCCGAACATAATCATGTGGGTTACCACATGGCTAACCAGCAGAACCCTGGTGGTCAGAATTTCGGATACCTTTTCCAACCCAATAGCAGTCACTAGCGGGGTTTCCCAGGGCTCTGTCCTGGGACCCATTCTGTTTGGAATTTTCATATCAGATCTGCATAATGGGATAACTGGTCATATCAGTACGTTTGCTGATGATACGAAATGATGTAGTGAGGTGAATACCATAGATCAAATTATAGCCTTTCAAAATGATATCACCACTCTAGAGAAATGGACTAAGTATAACAATATGACATTTAATGATGAAAAGTGTGTTATTATGCACCTTGGAGCAAGAAACCAATATATCAAACATTACTTAATGGGAATGAGTTAAAAGATGTTAAATCAGAAAAAGGCCAAGGGATCTTTAATAAATGAACAATTATTACCAGGGGAACACTGTAGACAAGTTGTGCTATGGTCAAATTGAATACTAACTGCTATTAAAATATATTTTTTCCTGTAGACAGGAAGCTTGTGTGTTACCTTTGTACAAGTCATACATCAGGCCACACCTTGACTACGGAGCTGCCTTTTGGGCACCGTATCATACAAAAGACAAAAAACTTCTTGATAATGTCAAAAGAAAAACAACCAAGCTCATTCCAAGATTATACAATCTTTCATATGAAGAGAGGTGTAGGGATTTAAATTTATACAACTTAGAATCAAGGCGCAAAAGGGATGATCTTCTATTACTGTTTAACATTCTCCAGGATAAACAACTTATGAAGAAATGTGACATTAATTATGCCAATAAACTGAATATCCTAAGATGCAATAACAAACAAAAATTTGTACCTAGGGCAGCTAAAAAACAAAATAAATTGTTTCTTTACAATTAGGGCTATATTACTCTGGAATAAACTTCCACAGGCCATAGTAGATGCAACTAAAGCTGAGCATTTCAAAGGAAAGTTAGATAAGTATTTCTTGGGCATTTAATCTCATTTCCCACATGGCGTAGGGAGGTAGACTTGATGAGTCTTTTGGCCTTTTTCTACCTTAGTAAACCGAAGAAACTGAGTTTTGGGTTCGGGGCTGGGGACCGAGAGGTAAGAATTTTGCCACTGCCTGTGGCTGTGGAACTAAAATGTTTTTTCAGACAGATTGTGCCCCCTCCTTGACATGCACCTCCCCTGGAGTGAAGAATCCTAATTCAGGGGTGTGCGTGGGGGCAAAGCCCCCCACGAGGGGGTGCACGGGGGCATAGCCCCCTGGCAAAAATGCTACTTTGTCAGATGTCGGTTCGCCAGCAAGAGTATATCACTTATTTGCTTTTCGGCAATATATACTTGCCATAATAGCGATCGCCATTTCGCATTCGCTATTATGATATAGAACCAAGACAGGTAGTAAAAAATAAATGGAAGTGCATCAGAATTGCATTGGAATGGAAGTACATTGGATGTTTGCAGACTGCTAATAAATATAAAGAAAACCAAAGTAACGATCTTTTCACATATATGCTAAAACCATACAGACTTTACTAATATCATTACAGCTGAAATGGAGTGCCTAGAGCAAGTTCAAAGCTTTAAGTATCTGAAGGTATGGCTAGATCCTTATCTAGCTGTTGATCAGCATGTAGAATAGGTATCAAAAACTATGCACCAAAAGACTATCATGCTATAGAGACACAACCACTACCTGGACATGCAAACCAGAAAACTGATCCTAATGCATTGCTCCCCCCCCCCCCCAGAGTATGCTGCTGATGCGATCTATAGGATGGCATGCTAAACAATACTGCATAAGCTGAAATCTACAATCAAGCATACAGGTTCACATTGGATGTGTGTCACACAACACATCCATATGACCTATGTAAGTCACTTGATATCCTATATAAATATACTCAGGGCACGTCCCCAACTACCTGAGTGGTCTACTCACCTAAACCATCTCAATGTACAGGTTATGGTCAAACACAAGGGAAGTCCTCCATTTACCAAAAAAAGTGAAAAGTGAAAATGCATTTAGCACTGTAGCACCCAAAAGCTGGATTGCATGACCAGATCATGTGACGTACTTGGGCAGCCTTGCCCATTTCAAATCAGTAGTACATAAGCATTTAACAAACAATGCAACTGTCACAAGACATACAAGATGATTCATTGTACCATTAGTAAATAGCTGCCACTCAGTTGTTATGCCTTATAACCTTACAATACATACCTCCTATCTTGCAAATATGAACATATGAACCTACAAAGAAGCCAGCAGAATAAGGCCATTATGTCTGTCTAGTCTTTTTGTATTGCAGGGTCCTCAGCCTAAGCTGCTGACCTTCCCCCTCCACAATCTACCCTTCCCCTCCGTCTGCCCCTACCTTGACCCTTATTTTCCCCCTAACTCTATCCCATCCTCTCTTGAAGCTGCCCAACATCTTCAATGAAACCACCTCTTTCAGAAGCAAATTCCAACTAGCCACCACCCTCTCTGTGAGAAGTGCCTCCTAGCCTCTCTCCTAAACCTGTATGCCAGCTTGAGATTGTGACCTCTTGTGTTTCAATTTCCACTAAGCTTGAACAGGCCCTCTTTATCTACCCTATTTATTCCTTTCACATAATTGAAGGTCTCACTCATGTCCCTCCTTTCTCTCCTCTCCTCCAAGAAGTACATGTTCAGGGCCTCCAACCTGAAGTCATACATCCTACCGTGCTGGCCCATGATCATCTTTGTTGCCCTCCTTTGGACCGTCTCCAGCGGGTTAATGTCCTTTTTGAGGTATGGGCACCAGTACTGTACACTATACTCCAGATGAGGCCTCACTAGTGACCTGTACAAGGACAGTATTTCCTCCTCCTACCTGCTGCTGATCCCTCTGGCAATGCAGCCCAACATTTTGTTTACTTTGCTGCTGTTTTCCTACATTGCCTGGAATGCTTCAGGTCACCAGTGGGCATCACTCCCAGATCCTTTTCCTCCTCTGCTGCAGATACCCGGACCCCTCCCAGGCTGTACTCAGTCCTTGGGTTCTTGACTCCAGTGTGAATAACTTTGTATTCCTATGCATTGAAGCCAAGCTGTCAAATCCCAGATCACCTCTCTAGTTGTTTCCGATCCTCCTTTAGGTGTTGCGTCCTTTCTGCTGTGTCCACCTTCCCACCCTCCCACAGAGCTTGATGTTATCTGTGAATAGCAAATTTTGCCCTTAATGCCATCCCCAATATTGTTGATCAAGGCAATGAACAGCACCAGATCCCACTGGTAACCTCCCTGGTGCTAGAGAGCTCACCCCTCACCACCACACTCTGGGTCCTGCCCCTCAGTTTTCCACCCATCTAGTCAACTTCTCTACAACCTTGAGATCCGCCTACTTCCTGATCAACCTCTTGTGGGATACAGAGTCAAAAGCCTTGCTGAAGTCCAGGCAAAGGATGTCCACCAACTGTCCCCTGTTCACTGTTTCAGTGACCCAGTTAAAGAAGTCAGTTAAATTAATTTGACATGACCTCCCTCCCATAAACCCATGCTCCCTCTTATCTTGGAGATAATGCTCATCCAGATTTTCTGCCAACCTTTCCTTGACTATGGTCTCCAAGAGCTTGCACACAATTGAGGTCAGACTGACTGGTCTGTAGTTCCCTGGGTCATCCTTGGGACTGCTGTTATGGAGGGGCACTGCATGTACCATTTCCCATTCAATGCTAGCAGCCCTATCCTCACCCTATCCACCTCTATCAAGATATCTGTGCCTCCACCCCCTACATCTCTCCTTCCCCATATTGGCATGGACTGTCTCTCTCCCTGGTGAAAACAGAACAGAAGTACTCACTCAGTATCTCTACTTTACCTCCATTCTCCTCCATCCACCCATCCCCTTTCTGGAGCCTAACAATCCCATCTTTCTTGTCGCTTTTCTTGCTAATATAGAAAGAAAGGCCTTTTCCTCCTTCTTAATTCCCTCAGCTAGCTGCAGTTCCTTCTGAGCTTTAGCCCACTGGACTACCTTACCTGCTATGCTTGTCATCTCCAGGTAATTCTTCCTGTCTTCCTCCCTCTTGGTCCTTCTGAATTTATTGTACACTGACCTCTTATCTTTTACTGCCTGGGTGACCTCAGTGCTAAACCTTTGACCCTCGTGTTTTTCCTTTTCAGCCAAAGGCACTCCCATGGCAATTGTTATTCCTCCTTGATGACAGACCTCCTTTGTTCCACCCCATAGCCACTCAAATGCTTGCTATGTGATTCCTGAGCAAAGTGGAACCAGCCCTATGATGTTCTTACTGGTCTGGGGCATGGTGAGTCCAACAATTTTATAAATGTAGTTTGGGTAGGAAACCTCTAACTTAAATGTGGATTTGACTGAGCCAGGTCAGGATCTGGATCACATTTGACACTGGCTCTGGTTTGAATGAGTTGAACCAATTCTGTTTTGACATAGATTGAAGTGCTGTAGTTTTATAACAGCTAACTTTTCTTCTAGTTGCTGGCTCATATACTGTATATGATGTTTCAGGACCTTTTCTAAATTACTTTTGTTAGATTGATTTTGGTTTTAGAGCTTATAAAGCAATGCTATTGCTTTGCATGCCTTGGGTGTAGACAGTGCCTATGGGAGGGAGAGAGAAACTGGGCATTCTACCTTACCCACCTCTTCTAATTAATGAATGTTTCATTACTGTTGTCCTCAGTTGACCTCTTTTAACTGCTGACTGTGTGATGTATGGCATTTTTTTGGAACCTGTTTATGCTGGTGTCTTTGTCCCCCTAGGACTTAATGTAATATTCATTTTTGTTCTATAGTTTCTCACTTTATGTGGCCTATTCCACTTTTATTGGTGGTGGGGTCGGGGGAGGTGGCAAGCTGACTCATATGTCTGTCTTGCTAGGGTAACAATGAGAGGATATTGAACAAATACAGCCAGCACTCACTACAACCTCAAAACATAACAGCTTTAGAGCACCATGTATAAATTTACAATGTATTAAAGTGCAAGAAAGAGTTGATACATGTTTGGGACCAGGCAACATGGCAAAAGTAGGGGGAATATTCACACTAGTTTTGCTTTGTTGTCTGTTTCCATGTATGTATCACCTCTTTCTTTCACTGTATGTTTATACATGGTGATCAAGTGCTCTTAATTTTCAAGGTTGTAGTGAGTGCTGGCTGTGCTTGTTCAATATGTTCTCACTTGTAACCCTAGCAAGAGAGACCTCTGACCCAGATAGCCCCCCCCAAAAAAGTGGAACAGGCCACAAAAAGTAAGAAACACATTTTTTTGAGGTTGCAGTGAGTGCTGACTGTATATGTTTTACATTGATTTTGTGCCTTCACCACACATACCCTTAATAAGCTATTCATTTTGTACTTGGAGAGTATTCTGAATTAAGATTGCTTCAGTGCTTCTTACAATGACAAACCTTGGATCTTACCTCACATGTAGGCTGTATTTACTGGTGAACTTCTGGTATTATAACTTATGTAGTTTGTTAGCCAAGGAGAACAAGCCTAGAGATTGATTAATGTTTAATGATATGGTTGGCTATTTTTTTATTTTTGTTATATTTCTTTCCTTTATTTGGACTTGAATCAGCAGAATAAAATCCAATAAAAGGTTAAAAAAACCAAAAAAAGAGAAATGTAGTTTGTAGTTAGCAGTCAGTAGTATCAGGCAGTATTACTAGCCAGTGAGTTCTTTTTTTCTTCTTCTGTACCTGTCAGAGGGCTTTGATTACCATGTCACTGCTCTGTGGACTATTTTTAACGGGCTGTAGTTAAGAGGCAATGAAATGTCTCTGCTCCTATTACTAAAACAACAAGAAATGTTCAGCATACAAGCTTCCTGTCTTACACAGAACCTTTCTTCATGTCTTGTTCTAATATAAAATATCAAATCACCTGCTTTGTTCACATGATTGTACAGCGACCAATATGGCTACAAACAATTCTCAGCCACCATTGAAATTCAGCTTCATCACGGCAGACTAAATAAGCTCTAATGGTTCTCAGAATTATTATTAGCTCAGTTTTGGTAGCCACTAGTCTTGTGACCCTTCAAGACTAAGTATAGCTTGAACAAGATATAATTAGTCGTATTAGGGCCATGGGACCAGCAGCCGGCAATTGTATAACTATAGTTATAACACTTTTGACCATTTTATGAATGTTATAAGCGTAATAATCCACTCCTGGTGTGTGCCAATGATGTAATAACCTCACTTTCAGGGTGGTTGAAGGTCCTCAACTGTGCTTTGGGCCTCAAAATGCACCCAGGTTTTTTGGCACTTGCAATGTTGTGGCACACCCAGCAGTGGATTATTCCTTAGTTATCCCAGGATGCCATTGGTGGTCTTCTGTGGACTTTGTTTCATTATTTGAACCACGTAAATTTTTTGTCTTAGGGTTCCTGTCTCCCTTTAGAACAGAAATATGTCATATAATTTGTTGATATTGTACAAATGTATTTGTAATCCAGCATAGTATAAAGCAGAGTACAACACTCTGGAGCAAAATTCCAACTGGTTTTGACAGTGTTTTTTTGTCACAGGGGTCAAGAAAGATAGGAGGAACAGCTACATACCTTCCCCTTCTTATTTACTGGCACCATCTCCATATACCTACCTGCTTTTGAGAGTGGGGTAGGTTTTCTTTCACTTGAAAAAGGAGGTTGCTCAGAGCGCCCTGAGTTGAGATTTGCTGTGGTGACTGTTAGTGCACTGTCATACTGTAAGATGTCAGCTGCTCTACTATGTGATTCTCTATTGTGAACAGTCTCATGGTGGCTTCTGTTTACATTACCATGGAGTGTTTCACAGGATCCTGCAAACCCCCTCAGTTTGAGGGCAGCAAACAGGTTGACATACAGAAGTCAGGTTTAACCACAACTTAGTTTATTGCTTCTTCAACACAAGTCTGAGCACACACAGATGACTTCTGTGTTAGGGCTGCACCATCATCACTAGTTAGCAACATTACATGCGGCTCAGTGCACGCTTGAAAACAGCATTCTGCATAGTCTTTGTGCTTCCTTTACTCCCCACATATATAGCTAGAGTTTCACTACAGGTTCCCTAGTGAAATTGCATGCTTACTTAAAGATCACTTGTGGTTTGATCTAATGATTGTTTTTAAATGTTATCAGGAAGACCATAACATAGTCTCAAATTATTGTGGTTACAACATTTACTTGTATGATATCTATTTTAGGTATTTGTACTATTTTTGTCTTCTTTTGGTTTTCTGTTCTCTGTACATTTCTCTTGGCACTCCATATCAACTCTCAAATTGCATTGTGATGGCAGTCTTGCTGCTTTGAAAAGTGATGTGTATAACTGACTTGTACATTAACTGTCAATCATCAAGAGATTTGCATTTTGTTACATCTCCTATCTGGGATAATGTACAGGTTGCATTTGGAGCTGTATGCTGTATGTTTAAGCCCATGTATGCATCTCAGTCTCAACCAATTTAACCTGATTTTTGGCTGTCAGTTGCTGTGAATGAGTCACATAATCCTGTGGGCTCACAAAATATTAAATAACTTTAAGTAAACTATCTGTGTGCATTTCTTGTTTCAGAGAGTTTTTAGTCAGTGTTTACTCATGCAGAAGTTTTTTTTTTTTGCTCTTTATGTGCTGTCTATGACATAAAAATGACATATTTTGTCTGAATCAAAGTTTTAATGACTTATTGTTTGACAAGTGGCATGGTACAACTGTTTTTTTATATAAATCTGCCTTCATTGAAAATCTATAGGGCATAGTGTTTCAATTTTGTTATTTAAAAATAAGTCCCACTTCCAGCACCACATCAGAGAAAGATGACTCTTCTCTGATAAAAATTCATTTTATTTGCTTTAGGTATAGCTGGATATGATCAACAGTCTTGTAAAGGTTCAAGAATAACATGTCACAAGTATATTTTTCTATGTAAAGTAAAACTTCCTGTGGAATAAATAATTTCTGAATATGCTTTGTCGTTTGTACCCCCTTCCTTGTCTCTGATGGTGCACCTGGAAACAAACTCTTCACTACTCAGTGGGCCCTCCAAGACAGACAAAAACGTAAAGAAATAAATAATAAATAAAATGTTGATGTTAGTTACCTCATCAAGTTAGTGCATGATCATTCAACTGTTAACTTCACTGAGCTACCATGAACTTCTTTGTTGGGCATGCAGCTAGATTTGTGACTTATGGTACCCAAGCCTTTTCAGACCATGTTCCTGTCTTTGAAATTGTCTCCTCTTGCTGTATATCCTTGAGTGTGGATCTGTAATTTGAAAACAAAGTTACAGTATTTCTGTATTGCTCAGACTACAATGGGTCGCTCCTGAAAATAGGCACTTGACTGTCTAGTGTGCTTACCTGGTAAACAAAAGCTAAATAAAACATTACTTGATTTATGATCAATTATTTGTCTCATTTAAATGTATTGAATATTTTAAAGTTGTGTATTGCTCCTTGCTTTACCATGGATAGCACTTTCAAATTGTATGCAAGGTACAATCTGCCTTTTGGATGAGATGTGAAACCAAAGTCCCTTCTGCCAGTCTATGATTACTGTCCAGGTGGAAGTAAAAGATCCCATGGTGCTTATCAAAGAGGAGCATGGGAGTTTCCCCAGTGTCATGACCAGCATTCCCCGTCAATAAAACAGGTCCATGCAACCCACTCCTCAGAACACACCTGGAAACACGTTATAGTAGCTTGGTGTACCTTTCCTGGTAAAGAAATTTCAAACACAAAGATTTAAAAAATAATAAATATAAAATATTATTATGAGGTAGAATTGTGGTGTGAAGGAATATAGTCTTATAGTCAACAAAATTAATGGCAATCGAAACAGCAAAAAATAGATTTGACACTGAAGAGAGACCTGCGATAGGTGGAAAGATGAGACTTACAGGCTTCAAAATGGATTTGAAGACTGGAGGTGTGATGACACCTCTCAAGACCTTGACAAAGACAAAGAGTGCTCTGTGTTTGGTCGATATACCATAGAGCCCTTATGGTGTGTGAGACTGTAAGGGACAAGACAGGGACTACTTGGAGGATGACAGTTAAAATCAATGTCATATGTATTGACAGAGGAAGCAGGGCTTTGAGGTTCCGATAAAGGAGTAGATATGAATGGAGTGGTGAGTAGTGTCAAGGTGCTTGAGAGGGCGGTAAGACCAGGAGAGTTTTTGAGGGGAAGGTACATGAAGAGTGAAATCAAATGCGATTAGCTATTGTTATGAGACAGGATGGAAAATTGCTAATAATAGAATTAATATGACCTTTGTAATGAGCTGGAAAGTGAACAAACTGAGGAAGGTAATGAGAGTTAGGGGTTGGCAGGAAATATGATGCAAGTGTATCAAGGAGGTAATCAACATGAATGTTGAAATTACCAGTGAGAATAATGTTTGAGAAGGAGAGACTAATTGTGAAAAGACTACAACAACTTCCTTGGACCACCTGAGACTGTGAATTCCTTACAAGCTGGTAGATGTACAGTGGGTTTCTGGGTTCTTACCATAATCCAACCCCACATTAACTGTGCCAGGAAGTACAAATGTGGGACTTTGCTATTTGCCTCATCCAGATATTCTGCAGAAACCCAGGTGATGGAGAGGGTGCAAAAGCTGGGCAATACTGGTGACTTTGGAACCCATGAGTAAAGGATGATCTCACAGTAATGACCAGGACAGCCATTGTCAGGTAAGCAGTAAGACATGACAGAAATACAAAATCACACATACCCCCATAATGCAAATCACCACAGAATATTATGCTGGTTCGACTTTAAGCAGAAATGCATGGTGCTGAAAGGCCTCTCACACAGTTTGCAAAGGGTGCCAACAGAAAGACATATACACGTGTTTCATCCTACCAAGACATGACAGGGTGTGCAATATGGTGACAGTATTGCACACCTCAGGTGAATTTTTAGGCATGAGCTGCAGCAGAGCTCCCTGTCACTCAGATGGTGTCTGTAGTGGCTATTATCATCTTTGTAATATTGCTTCGATTAAGCCCTACATGGGGCTAGCTGACCCTGTAACACTAGTGCACACCTTGGTCTCATCTAGGCTGGGCTACTGTAACACTCTCCACCTGGGGTTATCCATGAGGCTGATGCATTGCCTGAAGCTGATTCAGAGTGTGGAAGCTCATTTGGTTGCTGGGACATCTCGGTCTGAGCATATCATGCCAGTTCTCCGTGCTATCCACCTGCTTCCCCATCAGGTGGCACATCAGTTGCAAGGTTTGGTTGTTGATGTACAAGGACCTACATGATCTGGATCCTGGCTACCTGCAAGACCTTCTGATGCCATATGCTTCTAGTTGTACCCTCCAGTCAGTGGGGGCAGACCTTCTTACCATTCCTAGGTCACATTTAAAATCCTCAGGTGACAGGGCATTTGGTGATACTGCTCTGATCCTTTGAAGCACCCTTGTCTGAGAGGTAAGAGGTGCCTCTTTTCCTGCTGTTTTTAAAAAAGCTTTGAAAACTCACTTTTTAAATTTATGCTTTGGCCTGGATACTTGATTGCTAATCGTGGTCAGTTTTAATTATTTATTGTTTCATTTATTAGTATTGTAAAGCACTTAGAGCCCTAGGGATTGGGAGCCATATAACTAAAATTGACATTGACATTGATATTGGACATAAATGCACCTGAGAAGTTCAATTATATTAAAATAATGGCATGCCCTGGAGTGTCTTATTGTGCTTATAAAATGGCTTTTACATGTCTGACTTAAAATGAATAAAAGTAAAATGAAATTGTTTAAAAAAGATACAGTTAAGACATATCATTGAAATATGCTTATATTTTAACTTAGAAAGCAAAAAAATGGTCTATATTCTGGTAACAGAGTAGCTTAAAAACAATAAAAGAAGGCCGGCCTGGTGGCGCAGAAGATTGAGGTGCTGGATGGTACACTTTGCACCATGTTGGTGACCCAGGTTCGGGAATGAGCCTGGGTCATCAGAGGTCAATGGGGGGAGGGAGAGGGAGAGGGAGAGGAAGTGAGTGGCTGCTGGCTGGTGGCCCTCCACCTCAGGAGGGAGATCTAGGTCTCCTCGGAGCTTGGCCACCCCCTGGTGGTGGCCAGATTGGTTGCATCACTCCGAGGAGTGCCGGAATTAGGCTGACGGTGAGTGGAAGAGACTGGTACTGGAGCTGCGGTGTGCATGTGCACCTCCACGTGCAAGCATCACCGCTTCCGGGGTCTCGGGAATAGAAACAGTCCATGGGGAGAAAACAGAGGAAAATTGGGGCCACTCAAGGATAAAGCCTCCCGGCTGGCTCAGGTGTTCTGCCGGGGTGCACATGGTGCCATAAGTACCCAAAAGACCCCAAGTCCAGTAGGTTGGCAGACGACTGGGTAGCCTGCCAAAGGAGGATAAATATAGTTGAAAAACAAACAAACAATAAAAGACAATGAAAACCATGCGTGGCACACATTTTTATACAAAAATACTTATCTAATTTGCATTTCAGACCAAAACAGATATTTTTAATAAATATATGTTCAAAACTGTAGAACCTGCCTGGTTGTTTAGAGGGTAGGTTTCTCCTGAAAACACCCATCCCTGATTCAAATACATGTGCTGGTATGAACTTCAGGAACTTCTATAAGTAGTTTGGATCTGCCTCTACTCGTATTTATTTATCTATTTATGTAACTGTGTTTTCTTACCTTTCCTCTCATTGTTTTACATCATTGCCTCCTTTGCTCACCTTGTTTAATTTTTAACTGACTTTCCACACATTCAACAGATGTAATATTTACCATGGAACATAGGAATTCAAAATTCTGCAAAATTCCACAGGTAGAATGTTCATCTTCCAACATACACACAAAAAAAGCCTCACGCGGAGCCAGAGCTTCAATTGTATCTGTGGCAGGTTAAACAGCAGAGAATTCCCTGGTAAGCAGGTAAGGATAGGAGGAGCATTTTTAATGATGAACAAATGAACACTAGCAATAAAAACTATGAATAGCAACTCTTTTTTTCTAATATGTTTGTGCATGTAAGGAGAGTGGGATGATCAGAGAAACAACATTTAATTAATATGTATTGTTTTTTGGTTTTTTTATTTAAGATAGCTTTGTTTTTGGGGCCCAGTTGAAGGAGTTCAGTGAGTAAAGTTTGCAGCCATGGTTGTGATGGCAGCTCGGTTCTGGGTGTAGGGGGATAACTATGTGATTGGGCTGTTAACAAGTATGGTCAGGTTTAAGACAAGGATGACAGAGTATTATGCTGTATTTTTCCACGGTCAACTGACTGTTTTTTCCAATTAAGTTTCTTTGATTTTTACATCCATTTTAAAAAAAATTGTGTTCAATTGATTTGGCTGTACAGCAGGCATGCACTGGCTCCCTGTCACTCAGATTGTGCCCAGCTGAGGTGGGGAGCAGAGGATCTGTGCTGATCACCATCTCTGGATGGCAACAGAGGATGGGTTCTTCATATGGGGTGTGTCAGGTGCCAACAGGGGGCAGGGGTAGAGGGTAGTGGATGGGCTGGGAAATGTGTGCTGTATGGTGATTAGGCAGAAGTGGGGGTCCACTATACTGCCAGAAAACTAAGGAGTTGACATGATTTGACAACTCAGACCAGGAATCAGTGGGGTAGGGACACTAGACTTCCAGAAATATAGGAAAATTATACAGTTTGACAGTTGGGACCAGCAATTGGCATGTGGGGGATTCTAGACTACCAGGAGTATTGGGTAGTTACATAGTTTGACAGCTGGGACTGGCAATCGGGGGGAAGGGTGGTAGACACTAGCACAGACTGAGAGCCCATGCTGTCAGTACTCTACCAGACACTCAGCCAGGGGGAGTCATTGTTCACTACCTTGCTCTTTGATTACAGTGGGGTTTTGAATCCATTATACAGCACTGCAATAGCAGCTGTTTAGGGCATTCAAAACCTATGAATATACCTCTGCATTCTGCATACAAGAGAGATCCTTCATTTGCATGGGTACCAGGGTATATTTTGTGTGTATGCACTAACCTGTTTAGTGATGTACTAACCCTTTGAAAATGGTATCTCTCAGCATATACACTATGCCTGTTTTCAAAGGCACTAGTGTAAGAGGTACAAACAAAATTTAAAGCAAGTAATTAAGCATAAAAAACATACAAGTACAGTATTATCTAATAACAATAACAAGCAGAAAAAGAGACTAATGGGACGTACATGGTCTTCAAAATTTAAGATTCCTATTACAGTACCTTCAGCAGCACCTTAAATTATAGCACAGCATCAGCATCTTATTAAGCAAAGAGATCAGCAGCAGAAAATCTGAAAATTTATCTAGAGTTCACTATTAAATACAAATCAAAGGGCAGGGTTGTTCAAATGTCTCAGCACGTAGCGAGTGGCATTAAAGGCTCTGAGTTTTCAAAAAGTCAAAGATCCAAGGGTCACATACCTAACTTCCTTACAGCCTGAAATTGACCTTCATTACCTTGGTATACTGCACCTGGATATTATTAAGTTGATGGCAACACCAAGATAACTCTTCAACAAGCTACTGGCAAGTCCATTATTTTAATTACTTGTCATATACCATTGCTGAGACATCTTTGCTGGCTCAAAATTAATATATGTCTCTCTCGATTCTAACTACAAAAATTCCTGACTGTTACAATATTCTAAGAGTACACACATAGATTTATGTTGCTACAGTTTTTTTTCTACTTCAAATGATAGACTGATACAATAAGTGAACCAAACTAGTTACTTTGACATGGGAATGAACCCAAAGTGTTTGAAAGATAAAGATAAAGGGTGCCAAAGTAGAAGCAAGGTCCTCTAAATAGTGTTTCTCCTCAGTGAGTTAATGGGAGATTTGTAGCAGGCCAGTCAGAGGTAAATCTTTCAGTGTATGTGTGCAAAAGTGTCGTGGACCTACTGCTCTATGTACTTACTGCCCTTTCCATGAACTGGGTAGTTTCTTTTTGCCAGTTTATTTTCACTTCTGTTATGGCAGCTGTCTGAAGGCTGCAAACATTCTGTCTAAGCAAATGTGCTTCTTGTTTTAAATCCCTGCCAAAAGCATGAGGAAATCAAGGCCGATATGCAATAATTGCAATGCAAAAATAAAAATATATATTTTCCTGAGAAATGAAAAGCACTTCACAGATTTCATATTATATTATGTATATTAATTCATTGTTCTTTAAAGGTTTTTAGAGGAATAACATATGAACAGTGCTATATAACTACACATATAGTTTAAATAGTGACACTGTAAGATATGCCAGTAATGTTCTGTTAAAGACCATAGATAACAATTTATGTATAAGCTGATATGCATTAATTTAAAACCTCTGCTGGACAGGTTTTATTTTTCAGATCCATGGCTTTTAATTTTTTTTTATATAATGTGCACATTCTGGAATGCATTAATGCTTACTTAGGTCAGGCACAGTGCAGTCCACAGTCATTGCAGCTCCCTTGACAAGGTGCTGGGCTTGACCATGGATTTATTGAGATTCCAAAAAGTAACTTTTGAGAGAGAGAGAGAGAGAGAGAGAGAGAGATAGAAAGGAAAAAAAACAAGCATGGTCATATTTGCATAGTAGGGTTGAGGAAATAACTTTCATGTTAAACCCTGATTTATGCATCTCAGTAACTCTGCCCCCATATAACTGATTTGCCCACAATTTGGTAGGTGTGGAGCCTGGGACTGGGTCTCTGGATCCTGAAAATGTTGTGTCATTGGTTTTGGGGGTGCAAAGCTCCAAAAACACTACAGTCCATTCAAATTAAGAGTTTTCTTGCTTACTTGTAACTAAATACAGGTTTCCTAAATACCCCAAAAATATTTGACCTGATATACATCTGGAAAATATGTGGAATATATGTTATTTATCCCCATTGTATACTGATAATAAATGTTAAATATATGGTAAAAATATGTTTTATTTAGCAGTCATATATTTTATAGTTTATGGCTGATATATATTTTAAATAAACGTAAAGAACTGTCTGTTGCTGTATTGGCCTTTTGTACCCACTTTGTTCATATATTTTACATATATCTTTGTGAATATATATTAAATGCATTATTTGTACATATCTTTTAGTAAAATATTGTTTTCATGCAAGATACATTATATGTACAATATATTTAAAATATATATTCATTATATATGTTAAATATATTTTCTGCAAAAGCTTGCTTTGGGACTGTATACATATGCATAATTAATTTGCATATTTTGGAAGCACAGTTTATCAACCAACATCATGGAAACTTCGATTTTTAAACATAGTTTGAATTGACAACATTTGCCTACAGGCCAGAGAGAAAGTTAATGTATAAACCAATTATACCTAGATACTCACCCCTATGTAAAAGGGATATAAAAAAAGGTGGTATCAATATCAATTTGAGCCTATATTAACCACCAAGTCGAGAGGTTAGTCCTATGTGTAAGTATACATGTGCAAATTGTATCTCTGCATTAAAGGTGTATTATTAAATCACAGTTTCTGCATAGATAGCTGAATGGTTGTCAACAAGATGAATTCCAAAGGTACAGATAAAGGTATATTATATCATCATTATTTTATATTCATTCTGTCTGGGTATTGTAAGATATTTTCACAATGTATATATTTACAAACTAGATATATGTCAACTACATAAAGAGTATATAGAGTATATATATATATATATATATATATATATATATATACACACACACACACTGCAACAAAATCTATGTAATGCATCAGTTAGTGTTAAATTGGGGTTTCAACTCTAACTCTGCCCACCCTGCACACACCAACAGGTGTTGGGGGTGCCTTAGATCATTAGCCTAATGCTCACCCCATTCCATAAGTAAATAAGCTGAGATGTGTGCAGTATAGGAGAATGGGGTGAGCATTGGGGCTGATGACCCAAAGGCACACCCCAAATGCCTGTTGGTGTGTGCAGGGTGGGGGTGGGGTATTAGGGTTGGAAACCCTAACACCACATTCCCCTATTTTTGTTACTTTAATCCTAACTTATGCATTAATGGAGTTTTTTGCAACTAATTTCCTTACATTTTGAGATAGTATAATTGTATTCCTATTTGCCTGTGGGAACGCAGGGCGCTCTGGGCCCTGCACTTCCATCCCTCCATTGATGCATATATGTATGTAGCTGTGAAAGCACAGGGCCCTCTGGACCCTGCGCTTCCATTTAGGGGACAAAAGTGACCAAATTGTCAACATAGCCATGGTACTACTGCACCTCATGTACCCAGTGCAGAAAATATTCAAAACCCTGCCAAAACGTAAAACTATGCAACTGCAATGCCATTCCATGCCACAAATGCAAAAACACATTTTGGCCAGGATTTCAAAAAAGACAGCTGTGACATACATAAGGAGGGGGTAATAAGAAGGCTATGCTGAAAAGTTGGAGCAAAATATTTAAAATTCCCAAAGTTGCGAGCGTGCGTAGTGGAATTGCAACAAATGGTCATAACTCTGCCAATTTTAATAATTGTGACCCCCTATTTTCAACAAAGCCTTTATGTGACCCCACCTCATGAACACTACAACTGTCATTACACAAATTCCACCAGAAAGGTGATTTTGCCAGCTGACCACGAAATCACCTTTCTGGCTGGGGTTGCATAAAGACAGTCCTACTGTTCATGAGGTGGGGTCCCCAAAAAGCTATGTTGAAACTTGGGGTCAAAATCTAAAAAAATGTGAAAGTTATGCATAAAGGTTGAAACCCCCATTGAAATACATGGATGTGCATTTACCTTAGTTTCTCATATTGCAGTCATTGGTTCCAGCAGCAAGAATTGTCTTAGATTGGGAGAGTGAATCTTCAACCTGGAACCTCTTCAGGTGAGTGAGTGAGTTAGTGAGTGAGTGAGTGAGTGTGGGGGTGTCAAGGGGGGTGGAGAGGTGGGTGCACAGTGGGAGGTTGGGTGGGGGTGTGATCGGTCATGAACTTTTTTTACAGATTAAAAAATAAAAAAGACGTTGAGGGACAGTTTTCTCATTTCCAGCAGAAAACAAACATGGGAGGGTGGGGGGATGTCACTAGCCACCAACAAAATGATAGAATTGGCATTGGGGATCAAGGAGGGAGAGCCACTAGACTCCCTGAGGAAGACTCATTTTGAGTCAAAGCACTGGGGAGCTGGTAATGTTTCTTGTGTGACCAGTGTCAGGTCCTAATCTGGATAAATAAATACTTGATTATTCAACTTTTCTTGACTGCATTTGTGATCTACTGGTCTGAGTGCACAAGCAACTCTTTATTTTGTTTGTTCCTGTATCCGGGCTGGCCACCCTGGGGCAACTGCATTGACCCTTGGAACACTGATAGCAGCACTAACCACCTGGACTTGAGCCACTAGACCAACAGGAAATTTTAATGATTAAAAAGATAGTAAGAGCGGGGATCAGGGAAGGAAGGCCACTAGACCACCAGGAACATGTAGGAATATTATATTATATTATATTATATTATATTATATTATATTATATTATATTATATTGTCTGTCTGTATGCCTGCCTATGTATCTATCTATCCCTAAATAAAATAAAAGCAAAGTTACAACAGGGATGTGGGGGGGGCATGGTTTACATATAGGGATGGGGGATTGGGGCTCAGGGGCCCTGAAGCAGAACTGGTGCCCTGGGAAATGAGCAAGCAAGCAGGGTAAGCATGGGGCAAGCAGCATTACCTAGAGGATGGGTTAGTAATGATATGTGAATGAGCTTGATACATCCAGCAGTGAGCAGGCCTAGTTTGATTCCCACAACCTCCACTTGCATATTGTCTGATGGACACGGAGCCAGTCACAATCTCTTCCTGTAAAATAAATGGCAAGCAGAAACTGGACAGTCTTTTCAATTTCAGGACAGGCTGAGTCCACTGGGGGTCTGGGGAAGCAAGCCAAGCAACTTGAAATGTTTTTCCAAATGAGCTAGGAATGGGGTAGAACTAGGAAGGAAACCCTTATGGCTAGGGAGTAGCCAATTCCAGGGCCACCTCTGACCTCACAACCTCCTGGCAGGTACGGTACCCAGAAAAAAAAAGAAGACGGGCAAAATCACTACTTTGTTATTGTGCTGCAGCAAATTGAGGCACAACAGTGATCTTTTGCAAAACAGCCAAAGCCTTTTGTCACAATTTGTGGCAAAACAGTGGTTGTTTCAAAAAAGCAAGTGCCACAATTTGTGGCAAAGCAAAGGCTCACATAAAATAAACATATTTCCGGGCATTATTTTTAAAAAGTGACCCCAGAATCTGATTCCTCAAGCCCCAAATAGGTAAACACAACTCTTGGTGCTTGGTCATGTTCCAATTTCCCCTTAATGACATCCCAAGGCTGGTCCCAATCATGCTGGAGGATGCAATAATAAGTCATGAGTGGCTTCTTGCAGGGCTGTGGGTTATACAAGTCCTAATAGAATGGACATGGAGCTCCCCAACTTTATGAACTATCCAGGAATAAACCCAGTTTGTGTTGCACTACAAAGTGGCCTCCCACTGGGAAACCCCACTCCTTCCACTACTCTGAGAATTCTAATAATCTACTTCCCCTATGTAGCTGCAACACTGATTTCAACCCCAGGCAGCACCAGGCCAGCAGTCTTTGATGAAACCACACAGATCAGAGACTCTGGCTCCTCATGGCAGATAAAGTGGCAGACCAAGGAGAAGGCAGCAATGGGTGGCTCAACCTCCGATGCAGTGAACTCCATACTCTAATAGGTGTTGCCATGAAAGGATTGGTCACACCCGGCATGGAGGGGGATGCCAGCCCACCAGAGAGATATTCAGAGTACCAATCTCCATTCAGTTCCTCCCCTTTTAGCATGAACCATGATGGTTTAGGATGGTCTCTTCCCATAGGCAGGAAAGTCAGCTGGGCCACCCAGTAGTAATTCTGAAAATTAGGGGGGCCCTATGCCTCAAACTGAGCTGGGTAACTGCAAGATTGCCCTCTTGATATGGGTTGTTTTCCCCCCTCCATAGAAATTTATGTATGATGGAGTTGAGACACCTAAAATGGGCCAATGGGACATATATAGGGAGAGACTGATGCAAGTATAAACATGGTTCACCCCTATCGGTGCGACAATCATTTTGTAGACACAGATATGGGGGCAGGCAATACACTGCCTGGCTCTACAGCATCAGGCATTGTGATTTCCTGGAGCCAAAGCGCATTCCAGTTTTGTGAGGGGATTCACCCCCACACCTTCCACCAGTACATATAACAAATTCCAGGGCAGGCATATCCCAAAAGGGAGTAAAATTGTGTAGGTACAAAGGACAGCATGAGTGCAGGGTGATCAAAAAGCATGATCACCTCTGTCACTCTCACCCTTGTTGTGGCACCCTAATTGCAGTGCCAAAATGTAGTCGGCAACTTGATGGGATACATATAAACACCTGGGGCCTGCGGTCATTTTAACAGTGTTAATACGCCCAATTAAAAATAGGGGCAGTGACTGCCATTTGTCACACTCTTCCAAGATTTTAAGAAGCAGGATCTTAAAATCTTTAACATACAATAAGTCAGACTTAACTGGAATACATATCCCCAAATATTTGATCTGATTGACCATTTGTAAGCCCTTTAGGTTGGTGACTGACTGGGTTCTGTCCCTTACACCAGTGGTCATCAGCTCACTCTTTGTCCAGTTGATGTTATGCCCTGAAAGGGAACCATATTCTTTCAACAGTGTATGGACAGCTGGCAGGTCATGTTCAGGGCTTCCCAGATACAATAGGAGATCATTGTGACAGGGTTGAATAGGACCCTGTCCCAGTTGTTATGGAGAGTTTGAATGCAGGGATCTGTTCTGTTCATTCCTTTCCTGTCTCTTATCTGTCTGGTTGTGCAAACAAATTTTCTTGAGACCTAGGATTTGATCACCCCGATAGTCTCACAGTTCTTTGCCTCTCACTGTCTCTCAGTCTTCCCTTGCTGTTTCTGCCTTTTCCTCCCTTGCATATCTGCTGGTATGAAAATATATGCAAATTGTTAAGTGGAAATGTAACTGATATTGGGACCCATTTGTTTAGAAATTATATAGTGTTACAGTCGAAATGTATATAATTATAGTTTGAGATGATTGCAAAAAGCTATTGCAAACTCAAGGAGTTAACCTGAGAGAAGTTTTTAAGCCCTTTTTCGGAAGCTGTGAAGAAGGGCTCTCAGTTCTGGGGCATTGTGTTCTTGCGGCACCTACCTGAAACATACAAGAACACTTTAGAAAAAAAAAACAAGATGCTTGTTAAGGAGGGGGGTTGCAAGGACTTATAAAAGAGAGAAAGATGCAATATTTTGGAAAATACAGAGATGAAAGGAAAACAAAGATGGATTTTCTCTGTTTGTTCTGCCTTTGTAAATAGTAATACTGAACAAGTTTATTTTTGATGTTACTGCTAGTACTAATAAACACTTTTTGTGAATTCTACAACTGCTCCTGGTTTTCCCTATGCTTCCTGACCTGTGCCTCGATGACAGATGGTGTCAGCCTAAGTGGGATTTATGTTGTGCATACTCTAAGCCAGGAGTTTTGTGTGTGGGTAGTGGACCTAGTACCAGGGAAGCATACAGAAAGGGATGGATTGTGCAGCAGCAAGTCCAGGAGTGGTTACCAGGAGAATGGCAGCCAAACTCTCAGAGACAGAAGTCCAAGCTGAGATTGTACAGCCAGCACAGGTTATGGAAAAAGAACAAGCATTGACAGAACCTGAAAGCCTGATGGACTTTTTCAAATGGTGGGTTATACAACAAAATAAGACGGAGAAGCAGAGAGAAAAAGAGATTCAACATTTAGAAGCAGAGGAGAGAAGAGATGCAGTGACAGGAGCAGTGATGGCTGGATGTCTTGCAAGCTATCAAAGGCAGAGGATCTGGCACAGATCTAGTTGTGCAACAAAACACAAGCAACTTAAAAGCCATTAAAGTTACAAAGTCGTGTCTCTCAGATGATATTGAGGCATACCTGAGAACTTTTGAAAAGAGTTGTCACAGCCTGCTAATGGCCAAAGCAGCAACGGACAATCAGACTGGTACTCTACCTGACAGGGAAAGTCCAACTTGCCTATAGCAATATGAACACTGCACAGTCAGGAAACTATGGCCTGGTGAAAAGTGAAATCCTGAAAAGGTATGACATCTCAGAAGAGACCTACAGGCAAAGATTTCAATCTCTGAAGTACAACTCAGTCTACTATCCTCAAGAAGCCTTCACCTGACTCAAAGAACTCCTGATAAACTGGCTCCAACTAGAGGGCAAAACAGTCCCACAGATCATCGACACATTTGCAGTGGAGCAATTCTTCAACATCCTGCCTACAGATGTGAAGCTTTAGGTAAAGGAACACTGACCAGAAAGTGGGGGAAAAGGATGTTTCTTTGGTTGAAGACTACCAAATAGCCAGACAGTTGCCACAGTAGACAGGTAACAGCCAAGCACCGGTAAGACACTCTTTTTCCCATTTAAACTCCAAGTCTGATAAGAACTCTGGTGGGGGTAACAAATCTGTGCCCAAAGATATTATTTGCTATAACCAAGGCCCCTAGAATTCTGTGGCCGCAGAATTTTATGCAGAACTTGCAATCTACCACAGAACTTCTGCAGTGCCGCAGAATTCACTCTTCTTGTTGATTTTTTATTAATATTTCTGTTTTTCCATAGAATCTGGTTCCCTTCCCTTCTTTTTATATCCTAAACCCCTATATGCTCAGAATGTGATGTTATCATTGCTATAACATCATACATTAGCTAATGAAGTGGCTGCAATCTGCAACAGAAATGAACAGTCTCTTATCTACCACAGCTCCCACTGCCAGAGACAGTGGCACAGCACATCAGGCTTGGTGATATTTGCTCAACCTGCACTACAGCCTAATACAATTTTCAGTCTTACATTATTGCACTAGGGATAACTTAAACAAAACCTTTTCAATAGCATAGACCTGTTAAGTCCATACCTCACTTTGTACAAACCTACTTGTGCCTTTAAGGTATAGAGATGCCATCTGAAATGAATAACTGGTAAAATGAATTTAACTGTCATTTTTAAGAAAAATAAAGTAATTATGCCCAGAAAAGTGGAATATAATAATGTGTAGACCTATTGAAAGAATAGACCTGTTAAATAAATAATTGCACTGTATGCATTTTTGCCAGAGTTATTAATTACATATTGTCATTGGTTGATAGAATCACCTAAAAGTTATGGAGAAATGTTGTGTGCAGGGACAGCTGTTGGGCCAGAGGGTAGCATGCTGTGTTTCCGTGCTGGCAACTCAGGTTCAGAGATTAGCTCTGGGAGCTGGTTGGGCAGCACAAGGATTGGTGGAACACATCATTGCTCGGAGCCTGGGAAGGTATGGTGCAGTGTTCTGTCACATGGTGGACATATTGTGCTGGTCTGGAGAGCTCTATCTCACAATCGGTTCACATGCATGTCATGGCCTGATGGTGTTACGCAGTGTGTCAGGGAAAGCAGGTTGACATCAAAAATGAGTTTTGCAATAACTCCTCTATTCCATTTATAATGTGACCTGTATGAATGAGGATGTAAGTTCATGGAAATTATATATATATATATATATATATATATATATATATATATACACACATATAGACACACACACACACACACACACACACAGTATCTCTGTCTCTCTCACCACACACACACATATTTGTATTCATGTTACAGACTGCATATAAATACATAAGTGATGCACAGTGGGAACCTCATGAGTGGTGTAGAAAGCACATATAAATATGTAAGTGATAGACAGTGGAAACCTCATTAGTGGGACAGATAGCATGCATATAGAAATACCTTATTTATCACATAAGATCCCCTCTGCATATGTCATTTATTTAACAGGCTAGGACCTTAAGGGAGAGACAATTGTTTTGCTTTTTTAGGCGTAACATTATTTTTATAATTCTGTTATTTTTTTGAACTAGTGTTACTGTGCTTTCCACCATCCTGATTGCTATAAAAACTGCCATGAAAGTGAAGTCAGAATGACAAGCGGTCACTGGGATGTGGTACTTTGTTAGTGCCACAGAACTTCCGCAGAAATTACAAACCACCACCGCAGAAGTTCTGCGGCAAATGGTAGTCTTGCTGCAGAACTTGGTCCCACTGTGCCGCAGAAAAGTAGGGGCCCTGGCTATAACTGTAATAAGTCAGGTCATATTGCAAGAAACTGCTGTAAGAAGAGAGGCACTGGAGCAGATTTGTCCTTGGCAAATTGGGGTAAGATCTTGACAGATGTGAAGGGGGGGGTAAGAATATAAAGGGACTTATTGATTCAGGAAGCAGACAGATCCTAGTGCATGTTGAAGTGCTGGGAAAACACTGTGCAAAAGGACCAAGTACTGGTGTCATCTGCATCCACAGGGACACTCAATACTATTCCACCACCCAAGTGACTCTGACCATTAAGGGTGTGTCACACTAAGTGAAATTGAGGATAGTACCTAAGTTACCTGTCCCCGTGATTACTGGAAATGACTTTTCAGATTTACTGAGTTAATCAAAGAGGGAGTAAATCCTGAAGTTTCAGTAGCAGTGGTGACAAGAACTCAGGCAAAGAAAATCTCACATGGTAGAGACTATTTTCCTTTTGCTGATTTTGATTGGACTTGTTTAAGCATAGCTCCAAGATCCAGAAATCCAGGAAAGAAACTTCGATGCCTAAAGAAAATGTGATGACAAATGACTGATGGACATAAGGGGTTAACATATGAAAATGCTGAAGTTAAACTAAGTGATTGTGATTTTTTTCAGAGCAAGCTAACGACGTTTCTCTCCAGAGATATTTTAAGCAGCTGGGAGCAAAACCAAAACTGGTGAACCTATGTTTAAAAAATGTAATGGGTTACTGTACAGAATATGGGTTAAATCTCAGACACAGGAACAGACAGAACAATTGGTTACACCACAGAAGTATAGAACAGAGCTGTTACAGATAGCACATGATAGTCCTATGGCTGGTCACTCAGGGAGGGATCACACCCCTGCCAGATTGCTGTATAGATTTTACTGGTCTGGAATTCATGAAGGTGTTGCTACCTTTTGTAATTCCTGTGCTAAAGTGTCAGCAAGTAGCCCCAGTCACTAGAAAAGACAAGGTGCCCCTGGTGCCCCTACCCTTGATAGATGTGCCTTTTGAGAGAATTGCAATGGATGTGGTTGGTCCTTTAGACAAAAGTATAAAGGGTAATAGATTTATCCTGGTAGTATGCGACTATGCTACTCGATACCCAGAAGCAGTTCCGATGCATATGGTCACAGCTTCAACAGTGGCAGCAGAGCTTGCAAAAATTTTCAGCAGAGTGGGCATACCTAAAGAAATTATTACTGATCAGGGTAGTAATCTTGGTGCTGCATTACTTAAGGAGCTGTACAGACTACTAGGTATCACTGCCATATGAACCTCCCCCTATCACCCTCAGACAGATGGTCTTATTGAGCGTTTTAACCAAACCCTATAACGCATGTTAAAAAGGTTTGTAAAAGGGGAAGGGAAAGATTGGGACCAATACTTGTCTTACCTACTTTTTGCTTACAGAGCAGTGCCACAGGCATCAACGGGGTTTTCACCATTTGAAATGCTGTATGGTAGGCAGCCAAGTGGGCCACTGGATGTGATAAAAGAAACATGGGAAGATAACCCCACTCAGAAACACTCTATAACATCTTATATGTGTGCCCTAAGAAAGAAGCTGGCAAAATATATCGAAATTGCCCATAGTAATCAGGAAGAGGCCCAAAACCAGCAGAAGGTATATTATGACCATGGGGTAAAAGAAAATGTTTTTGAACCAGTTGAAAAGGTTTTGCTACTGTTACCCACTACAGAAAATAAACTGTTAATGAAGTGGCAAAGGCCTTACAGAGTGTTTAGATGTACTGGCACCATTAACTATGAGACTGAGACCCCTGACAGGAAAAATCCTATTAAGATATACCATGCTAACCTCCTCAAGAAATGGGCTGAAAAAACACCAAAAGCTGTTTTACTGATTTTACCAGAAACTGATAAGAAAGATATTGATGTAGCTTATGATAGACTGGAACAAACTAACTGCTGATGCTGTAAAGGTGAATGTTTCCTTAGCCCCCGAACAAACCGCAGAAATTCGTAACTTGCTAAAGACATTTAACAGTACTTATTACCACAGTACCAGGCCGAGCAAAAGGGGTCGAGCATGTAATAGTGCCAAAGAATGCTCGCCCTATTAGGAAAAAGACATATAGGTTACTAGAGTGGTTAAGAGCTGACGTGGTTAAGGAAATACAAAAAAATGAAAGAATTGGGTATCATAGAAGAGTTGAGGAGTGCTTGGTCACCTCCAATGGTAATTGTAAACAAAAACAAGGGGGTGTAAGACTCTGAATTGATTTTAGGAAACTTAATCAATTGTCAGAATTTGACAGTTGTCCTATGCCCAGAATAGATGATTTGGTGGACAGACTGGGGAGTGCAAAGTATATTAGTACCCTCGATCTCACCAAGTGTTACTGGCAAATCCCTTTAGTTAAAGAATACAAAGACAAAACTGCATTTGCCACTCCTGTTGGATTCTATCAGTTCACCACCATGCCATTTGGTTTACATGGTGTGCCAGCTACATTCCAGTGGTACATGGATGTAATTTTATCACCTCACACTGGTTATTGTGCTGCGTACCTGGATGATGTCGTGGTGTATAGTCCAGACTGGAAAAGCCACCTGGAACACCTAAGAGCAGTTATCCAAGCTATTAAAAATGCAGGTCTGACTATTAATCTTACCAAATGTGCATTGGGAATGCAGGAAAACAAATATTTGGGCTATGTGTTGGGGGAAATGGAGAAGTTAAGCCAGAAATTTCTAAAATAGAAGCTGTAGCTAACAGTCCTGTCCCTAAAACAAAGAAATATAGCAGGTCATTTTTAGGGCTGGCTGGTTATTATCGGAGATTTGTTCCCAACTTTGCAAAGTTAGCTACTCCCCTCACATAACTCACAAATAATGGTACCCAAATAATGTGAAATGGACCCCAGAGTGTGATAAAGCTTTTAAAACCATTAAGGCTGCATTATGTTCAGCCCCTGTTTTAAGAAGCCCAGACTTTGAGAAACCATTTTTGTTACAAACAGATGCATCAGAGGTAGGCCTAGGCACAGTACTGAGTCAAAATATAGATGGGACAGAAGATCCTATTCTGTACATGTGTAGGAACTTGCATGACAGAGAGAAAAGTACTCCACCATTGAAAAGGAATGTTTAGCAGCAAATTGGGCAATGGAGTCCCTTAAGTTTTATTTGCTAGGAACTGACTTTGTACTTATAAAATATCACAATCCTCTCTGTTGGCTTAACCAAATGAAAGATAAAAATTCCAGAATCACAAGGTGGTACCTGGCACTACAGCCATTTAAATTCAAGATGATACACAAATCTGGTAACGAGAATAGCAATGCTGATTTTCTGTCAAGATATGGATCAGGAATTGAGGGTTCTGATGGTTGAAAAACAAATGTATGAGTTTAAACTTCACTGTTTGCTGTACTGTTATAGAAAAAAGGATACTGTGCATGTGCTTGATTTCTGAAAGTTAGAAGCTAATGTTAGAGAATTAATAGAAAGTTTTGGAAACCTGTTTGATAAAATCAGTTCCCTCTTAAGGAGGGGGTGTATGTAACAGGGTTGAATAGGACCCTGTCCCAGTTGTTATGCAGAGTTTGAATGCAATGATCTGTTCTGTTCTTTCCTTTCCTGTCTCTTGTCTGTCTGGTTGTGCAACCAAATTTTCTTAAGACCTAGAATTTGATCACCCCGACAGTCTCGCAATTCTTTGCCTCTCACTGTCTCTCAGTCTTCCCTTGCTGTTTCTGCCTTTTCCTCCCTTGCATATCTGCTGGTATAAACATACATGCAAATCATTATGTGGAAATGTAACTGATATTGGGATCCCTTTGTTTAGAAATTATATAGTGTTACTGTTGAAATGTATATAGTCAGAGCCCCGATTTTTCTGTGGCACTTTGGAGCAAAGTTCTACAGCACAGTTCCCATTTGCCACAGAACTTCTGCGGCGGTGGACAGTTATTTCTGCAGCACAAAACTGTTGCACTATTTCACTTATTTTTATACTTTGTTGTTGTTTTTCTTCATGTTTGACTTTTTCTTTGTAGAATCAAGTGCTTATATTGTACATAAAGACATGAGCCCAAAGGACTAGTGGTTTTAAAAAAGATAAAAAACAGAAAAATCAAACCTCTGCATAAATGTGTATGGTTATGGAATGTTTCATCTTAATTATGTATGCTATGAAAAGTTTTTAATTGTTTGTTATTTTGGGGGTGTCATGTGACATACTAAGTATACACTATATATTTTCCTTTTGAGGTACCTTTTATACCACTCACCCACAGGACGAATTTGGAAACAAGTTGTTTCAGAACATTATTCCTGGTAATAGTTTTGAAAGATTTTTGACATCAGACAGATAGATAGATAAGATAGATAGATAGATAGATAGATAGATAGATAGATAGATAGATAGATAGATTCAGTGAGACAGATTTGTTTTTGTATTAATGTGTGTGGGTGTACATATTTTCTTACTTTTGTTAAGAAAGACTTTATAATTTACCTCCTACATTTCAGGAAAACAAAAATTGTATTTATGATGAAAGCAGTAAGGCTACATCTAACTACCTTCTTGTGATATGCTTTTATTACTGAAATTGAGAATGACATAAAAGGAGGGAAACTAGTTTGATCACACACAAGAAATGTTTTTAGCTGCTAATAAATCCTTTTCACAACTATGTGTCTTTGTTTTATTTGTACTGTGAAATTAAAGATGTCAGATTTACTGCACACGACCTTCACATATCTTCACCACCTTCACATATCGTTTTGAGAGTTATGTTTCTTGCATGCCACATAAAACATAATATTAATATGCATTACTTAAAACACCAGACTAACCTTACACACAGCAACAGCATGTTTTTTACACACACACACACACACGCACACACATCATTGGTGTATGTTTCACACATTTATTTTTACATCACAATAGGTGCTCAGTTGATTCATTTAGAAGGGTTGCACATCAGGATAGATGGATAGATAGATAGATAGATCGATAGATAGATAGATAGTTTTTTTGTTTGTTTTTCATTAGTATAGCATGATGTGCAGTGGGTTGGAGCCCAGGAGAGCCACAGAGGCCACTTCCCCCTTGGGCAGTGGTCACGATCCAGCCATAGCACCTCTACAGTGCAAGAAGCCTGACCCACCTACCCCCAAAGAGATAGATAAGGTGCCACTTGCCCCCTCAGGCAGCGGTCACGATCCAGCCATAGCGCCTCTACGGTGCAAGAAGCCTGATCCACCTACCCCCTCAAGAGATAGATAAGGTGCCACTTGCCCCCTCGGACAGTGGTCACGATCCAGCCATAGCACCTCTATGGTGCAAGGAGCCTGATCCACCTACCCCCAAAGAGATAGATAAGGTATGACACTTGAAAAATTGCCACGATTTCCCTGGGCTGTGTGAACGCTGAACCAGATCATCACTTGCAATTTGCTGTTTTCAATCTCAGCACCTTCTCCGGGTAGCGCTATTGGCTCCTCACCTGTGTAGAGCTCCCTGATTGTCTGGTCTCACTCACCTGAGACAGGAGCACCCGAGACGTGTGGCTTAATGTAAGCCTGCATCCCTGTACTTGGCTTCTAATTTATATATTTTAATTTAGCCTGTTCTGCTCGGCCTGTGTAAAGTAACTTACCATTCCCCCCCGCTGCAGTTTCTCTCCAACTGTATGTGCACTGATTCAGTGCTAGCTCTGCAAACTTCCCCTTGATTGTTCGTCCCACCCCCCCCCTTCCAGGCCTCCTTTAAATGCACACAGTCTCCGCCCACTCCTATCTGATGTTTCAATTTATTGGTTACTTACTGTCAACAACTGCAATTCCTCCCTTCCCCTTTTTGCAACTAAGCCTTCTAGCAGCTTTATCTCATTCTGTCTTGTGGAGGCATACCATTTTGGTACTTTAGGTTTGCTTATTGCTGACTAGCATATCCTGTCTTGCTAAGGCACTGTTTTACTTGAAAATTGTACTACAAATTACTGAACTGTGACTGATTTTCCAAAACACTGTGTTTATTGTCTAAAAATGTTTCCAGCAACCAAGTGTTACAGCCCCTTCGTGACTTTGTAGCTCTCTCCAGACTGCAAGGCGCCAAGGAAATCGCTTGCTTTTCAGTTGGTAATTGAGCTGTTTTCACTCAGACTGCTAGTCTTTGTGTTTCCCCACTATTAATTTGAGCTCCTCTCTTCTTTCTCTAGCCAAGAACCTGCTAGGGATCCCAGCTCTGACTCCTTCCATGTGGACTGCGGACAACAGGCTGTCGGCACTTCCGAAGCCGCCGCCCGAGACCTCCTCATCAGACTCCACTGCTTGAGAGGTACGGCAAAGCTGCAATTTTTCACCCACCCGCTCGTCCCTCCTCCTGTGTGCTATTATATAGACCCTTTAGCACCACCCACTCCCATCCCTGATGAATCTCCTGCCTTCTCTTTCTTACTAAAACAATTTGTTACTGCCAGGGTTCCACCATGGGAATCCTGCAACCAGTAGCCGGTGAGCTACCCTTGTTATCAAAATTCCCTCATTTACCCAACAACTGCAATTATGGCAGCCTCAGGGCAATTCCTCCTCCTGACTGCACTGTGTATCATACCCCTTACTGGCTTATTATCTGAAAAATTTGAGACTGGGGGTACACCATATCCTCATCCTGAAGACTGCTCACCCAATCTGACTCTACACATCACATGTTATGCCAAGGCTCCTTGTCAACTGATCCAGGTGGACTACCTTCCTCGAACAGCAACTATTGTAGGTTTGTCTACGCCTCCTTCCTTATCTCTGATTAATTTGAGTTACTCCCACTGGCATTACACAGCCAGAGTATTAGCCTCAGTGTCCTTAGGCTTGCATAAATTAAAAAACAAAGCTTGGCACCCCGGTTCCTCCTCCATGTCAAGCCGGAAAAAGCCTCAAGCTCATTGCCTTTCACTTGAATCCCTGAAAAAATTGCTACTCCTTCTCTTACTCTGCTCTGGCAATGTCGAGCTTAATCCAGGGCCCATAAATAAACTTACCTCCCCTTCTGAGTCACTATCTCTTAAAGCTATTAGTTTTATGCACATTAACGTGAGCAGCCTGCTGAAAAAATTCACCCTTATCCAGGCTTGGAACTCCCATACAATGCCAGGTGTGCTTGTTATCTCAGAATCCTGGTTACAGCCCTCTACGCCAAATAGCGTGATTAATATACCTAACTACCAGATCTTTAGATGTGATAGGCAATCCAGAGGAGGTGGGGTTGCCATCTACATCAAAGATAGATTTGTGGCATCAACACTTAATTCTAACTCACTGGTAGTGGGATTTGAGTGCCTGGACATAAAAATCGACCTATCCCCATTGTTAGCACTCCGAGTCATAGGATGCTATAGATCACCATCTGCCGGTACTCAGCTCTTGTCCTATCTTACAACTATCTTGGACACTAGCCCCCTGGAAACAATTATCCTCGGGGATCTAAACTAGGATTGGCTGTCGGAAGCCGGTCACCCGCTTAAATCTTTCTGCGACTCCCTTGGTTTCACCCTACTCAATGAAGAGCCCACCTGTATCAACAAAAAGAATACGGCCAAAAGTACCCTTCTGGATGTCCTGCTTGTGAATAAACCCCATTCCTTCTCCCACATTGGAACCTTTGACACGGATATTAGTGACCATTGCCTAATAGCTGTAGTTTGGGCAGCCAACAAAGTGCCAACTATGGCCAACTTCTCCACCAAAAGGTCAACCAGGTCATTCAACCCAAAGGCATACCTACTTGACCTAAAAAACTCCCCCTTGTGGCAGAGTTTTTACCTTGCTGAAACAGTGGAAAGTGCATATTCTATACTACATGAAATCATTACCTACGCCATGAATCTACATGCGCCTCTGTCAAAAATACACATAAAGGCTAGGAAATGCCATTGGTTCACTCAAGATCTCAAGGCTGAACTACTGTCCAGGGATAAACTCTGGAAAACTGCCAACAAATCCCAAAAAGAGGAAGATTGGCACCTCTTTAGAACAGCCAGAAATCACTGCACCAAACTGACTAGGGAAGCTAAAGCCTGCTATTACCAAGCAGAACTAGATACTGCAGCCAATTGTCCCTCCAAATTCTGGGCCACAATCAAAGAACTGGTGGGAGCCATGTCACAAAATATGCTCCCTACAAAAATTACCTCTGACAATACAGTAATCAATAACAAAAAAGAGATACTGCAGGCATTCAACATGCACTTTGCCACAGCAGGCTTAGCCTTCGATAACTCGCCTGCATGTAGCCTGTGCACCCAACTTGGCATGACCCCACCAAATGTTGGCTCCGTTAGTCAACATTTCTCATTCTCATCGGTTTCCCTCAAGGAAGTGGAAGACTTGATTCTCCACCTGAATACTAAGAAAAGTGCCGGCGCAGATGCACTTGAACCATACTTCCTAAAGATAGCATGCCACGTATTGGCAGTGCCTATTACTCATTTATTCAACCTGTCCCTAACACAAGGTACCCTCCTCAAATATGGAATATCGCTGCACGTTATCCGCTATTTAAATCTGGAGACCCTGCGACCTTAATAACTATAGGCCAATTTCTCTCCTACCCACACCTCGAAGCTACTGGAAAAAA
Source organism: Neoceratodus forsteri (assembly GCA_016271365.2). Taxonomy (NCBI): domain Eukaryota; kingdom Metazoa; phylum Chordata; order Ceratodontiformes; family Ceratodontidae; genus Neoceratodus; species Neoceratodus forsteri. The sequence goes on along the minus strand of CM028135.1, from coordinate 458,667,838 downwards.
ATAGTAAATTGCCAACTAAGATCCTTCATCGACAGAGAAAATTACTAAACCCCCTTCAATCCGGATTCAGAGCCAACCACAGTACAGTCTCGGCATTAGCTAAAGTAATCAATGACTGGCAACTGGAGTTGGAGCATAAAATGTCAGTATGTGCTGTGTTTCTTGACCTCAGCAAAGCATTCGACACAGTCGACCATGACCTGCTTCTCGACTCGCTAAAAACACTAGGACTGGATGCTACTTCTCTAAACTGGTTCTCTGAATATCTGCCAGACAGATACCAGCAGGTGAAAGTGAATGGCGAACTATCTACCCTAAAACTCTTACAAAAAGGTGTCCCTCAGGGATCCATATTAGGTCCCCTCCTCTTCGCAGTGTATATCAACAACATTGATGAGGGAATCAAGGATGAAAAGTATTCACTTATTCACGGATGACACAGTGCTGTACTTGAGTCATCCCCCACCAAAAGAAGCTTGTACTGACCTACAAAAAGATTTCAACCTCCTGCAACTCCAGCTAATCAATTAAAAACTGCTATTAAATGCTAAGAAAACTAAAGCCATGTTATTTTCCCCTGCAAACTACACAAGCGCTACTGACTCCCCCCCACAAATAACCACGATGCTGGGACAGTGCTTAGAGTACGTTCCAAAATTCAGATATCTTGATGTCTGGATTGACTGTAAACTCTCCTTCACTGTCCACCTGGAAGACTTGCTGAAAAAATTAAGGCAAAGACTTGGCCTTTTTTTACAGGATAAGAAGACTTCTTACAGCAAACGCAAAGAAACGACTAGTCCAAGCCACGTTCCTGTCCTTAATTGACTACGCAGACTTCATATACAGTAGCTGTGCTGCTTTCTGTCTTGGAAAATTGGTTACGCTCTACCCCAGAGCTATATGCTTCATCACTGACCTCCCCTTCTCTACCCATCATTGCGCACTATATGCCACCACAGGCTGGACCTCACTTCACTATAGGTGCAACTTTAATGCAGCACTCTAGACACTTAGAGCCCTCAGTGGCAAACTCCCTCAATACATCGTCGACTGTCTGTCTCCGATTGTGCCCAGGAATTATTCCCTTAGAAGCTGATCACAACTCCTGCTAAATAGCAGGGCACTCCACACGAGTCGGAGAGCTGCCTTTGGGTTCTCACTCCCATCAATATGGAATAAAACCCAAAAAATACTTAAGCTGAAAACCCCAGTAAGTACCCTTTTGTTCAAAAGGCTTTAGCGTGATGGCATTACAGAAATTTGCAACAGCTTTACTGGAAACTAACTAACCTCCCTCCCTCAAATGGCGGCCCACAAATGGTGGCTCCCCAGCTGAAATATGTGCCTCTGCCTCTAGCATGCCCACCAACAGATCCACAGGACTTATTGCCAAACTCCCATATCTTATTCTTTGACACTCTGAACAACTGCAGCCTGATTCTAGCACATGCTACCACACTTGGGGATAATTATCATCTCTCGCCCCAAAAATATTCAGTCCCTCATCCATCCAACACCTCCCTCTGCCCCAGCCTCTGGGACCCTCCCAGTTATGCCCCTGCTACTATATTCCTCCTGTTGCTCTTAGTACAACAGCAGCTTTTTTCCTCCATATGTCACCGCATTTTGGGGCAAAAATCGCTTTGTCGCCTTTTGTATGGTCCTCTGCCCTCCCAATCCCTCACTCTGCTCTAACAATTGGGTCCTCTTTGCTTGCGGCCCTATTCCCACCTCTCCTACATTATGCGCTTGATATCTTCTATCTGGTATGCCTACCTCTCCTAACATTTCCACTACAAAATGCACAGTTTTTGATCTTGGATCCGGCACAAGTTCATTATCCATGACTCCTTGTAGTTCAATGTTCAATGTATATTATCTGTAAATGTGCATTTTTACTATAATAGCAGCTATTTTTACTGTTTGTACTATTGTAACTTGTCTTTCTGTATTATTACTGTAGGACCGCAGGTCCACCTTGTAAATGAGCTTGCTCAATGGTGCCCGCCTGGATAAAGATATTGATTGATTGATTGTAGATTGAGAGGCTTCAGTAAAACTTTAAATCCCACTGGCCCTCCCAGTGCTGGGACAGGGCTGAACTGAGTCCCATTGGGAGTGATGATTTTGTCAATAGCAATGCCCTCCATGGCTGATCCCAGTTTAGTCATAGGCTTAGCTGGGATCTAAACTAACTGAAGCCTCCCTTGCTCTGCGTCACTCCAAATTACATACCTGCAAAAAAATGACATTAAAAAAAAATCATGGTGGGGAGAAGTTTTTTTAATATAATTATTTAATATAAACTGCTCTCCTGGGATGAATTGTTTTAAACAATAGTATTTATTTTATTTAATGTTTTGCAGCTGGCCTGGAGGAGGAAGCCTGCACATGACATAAGAAATATGTCTGTAGGCAACCTGGACAAGAAGGCATTACTACTGTAAAAAGAATTCAGCCCAGAGGGCTGTATTACTACTAAATAAATTTGCAATCGATGTCACCAACAGGGATGGTACCAACTAGGAAGGGATGTGATTTCTTTTCTTACTATGTCAGTTTCTGCATGTACCCCTGTATGCTGGTTGGAACTCTACAGAACCATTAAAAAAAAATAAACACCTCCCCTCCTCAGTGGCACCATACCTACTGGGGACACATTTTGTAGGTGTAATTATTTTACAGATAATGCCCTCCTAGGATGAGTTATTTTATTACTTATTTTAAACACAATGTAATATAGTCATTTCTGGGCAGAGACACACTAGGAATTATGAGCTCCCAGTCCACTTGATTACATATTCTTGAGAACATTTCACGCAATAAATTTCCAGATAAATTACATCCCAGAGTGCTGAAGGAACTTGCGGATGTCCTGGCGAAACCCCTGGCTGAGCTTTTCACCATCTCTCTGAGGACAGGGTGGGTGCCCCAGGACTGGAAGGTGGCGTATATAGTGCCTATCCACAAGGGGGGATCAAGGGAGGTGGCAGAGAACTACAGGCCTGTCAGCCTGACATCGGTGGTGGGCAAGGTGATGGAGGGCATTGTCAAGGAGAGGCTAGGGGGACCTGGAAAAGTCAGGGTGCCTGGACGATAGACAGCATGGATTCGTCTCGGGGAAATCATGTCAGACAAACCTTGTGGAGTTCTATGACTGGGTGACGAGTGCCTTGGACCTGGGTAGACCAGTGGACGTCCTCTTTCTAGACCTCAGCAAGGCATTTGACTCTGTTCCTCATGTGGGCCTGTTGGATAAGCTGGGAGAAATGGGGGTGGGGAACCAGATGATCAGATGGATAGGCAATTGGCTCCAGGACTGGACCCAGAGGGTTGTAGTTGGTGGGATAGTTTCATCGCCAAAGAGGGTCATTAGTGGGGTCCCACAGGGGTCAGTCCTTGGGCCCCTCCTGTTCAACGCCTACGTCTCTGACATAAGGACAGAAATCAGGAGTGAGATGAGTCTCTTTGTGGATGACTCAAAACTGAGGGCGATGGTGGATGGGGAGGAGGGGAAGGTGGCCCTACAGGGGGACCTGGAGGCTCTGAAAAGATGGTCTAGAAAGTGGAAGCTGAGGTTCAATGCAGGGAAATGCAAGGTACTCCACCTGGGGGCCAGAAACCCGGGCCAAGTGTACACCCTGGGGGTGCTACAAGTCTCGAGGCTGAGAGGGACCTGGGGGTGGTGGTGGATGTCAAAATGAACAACTCGGAGACTTGTAGGAGGGCAGCAGCCAAGGCCAACAGGATGCTGGGATGCATCGCTAGGGGGATCACCTCCAGAAGGAGGGAAGTGATGCTCCCTCTGTATAACTGCTTGGTGAAGCCACGCCTTGAGTAGTGCATGCAGTTTTGGAGGCCACACTTAAAGAGAGAGATTAAACTACTGGAGAGGGTTCAGAGGAGGGCAACCAAAATTATTTGGGGCTTGGGGGCCAGGACCTATGAGGAGAGGCTCGAAGAGCTAAATATGTACACATTGGAAGAGAGAAGGGACCGGGGGGACATGATAGAGGTCTTCAAGTACATGAAGAGGGTAAATAGGGGAGGAACAGTCAGGGTGCTTTGAAGGAAGGAGGAGGGGGCCACTAGAGGGCATGGGTGGAAGCTGGAGGGGGGAAGATTCAGGAGAGAAAGGAGGAGGTGCTACTTCACTGAGAGGGTGGTGGAGCCATGGAATGCACTGCCTAGGGGGCTGGTGGAGGCAGAGACAGTGGAGGGGTTCAAGAGGGGCTGGGACAGGTACAGGGGAAGGGTTCTGGAAGCAAAATCCAATGCAGCAAGAATATCCGGAACTGGGAAGGGAGAAGCCAGAGAAGGCGAGGGGGGCAGCAAGGTCAGTACCCAGGGTGGGGGCTGACCAATCGAGCAGACTCGAAAGACTGTTAGGCCTATTCTGCTGGCATTTTAGTATTTTAGTATGTAATAAAGTGTAGTTCTCTTTAAACAGACCAAAGTGCATGTGCAGTACAATACATACAAGTGCAAACAGTGCTACTGTGCAAAATTTTATTATAGCAGTTGAATAATGAAAAAAACATGTTTAACTGAGCTCTTATCATGTCCTCCCTGCTAGGGACACATTAGTGCTAATACAATACTGTATGGCTGAATGTTTTTACAAAAAAAATAAGAATGTCCTCCTGGCCAGTGACATGCTGCTAGGGAGTCCTGACACAAAAAGGATGTATAGGTCGGTCTCAGCATGGGGGGGGATGGAGCAGAACAGGTTACATAGAAACATAGAAGCAGATGGCAGAAAAGGACCACAAGGCCCATCCAGTCTGCCCATTTCTTTTTCTACCTTATGAATGTGCCATCGGCCTTTCTATTCATACTCATCTGTATTGCTCCCTTATGCCTATCCCATGCCTGTTTGAAGCCCTGCACTGTATTCATATCCACCACTTCCTGAGGTAGGCTGTTCCATGCATCCATCACCCTTTCTGTGAAAAAGAACTTCCTCACATTACCCCTTAATTGGCCTCCCTCTAATCTCATGCTGTGTCCTCTTGTCCTGCTGTTTTTCTTATATTGAAACATGTTAGACTCTTTCATCTTGTTAATGCCCTTATGGTGTCTGAATGTTCCAATCATATCACCTCTCTCCCTTCTTTGCTCTAGAGTATACATATTGAGCTCCCTTAATCTGTCCTCATATGTTTTGTGATTCAGTCCCTGCACCATTTTGGTTGCCCTTCTCTGGACTGCCTCAATTTGGTTAATGTCCTTGTGAAGGTGTGGCCTCCAGTACTGCACGCAGTACTCCAGATGGGGCCTAACCAGTGTCTTGTAAAGAGGGATTATTACCTCCCTCTTCCAACTTGTGATACCCCTTCTTTCGGTTTCCGAGAGTATTACAAAACAGCAGCACCAGTCTTTATTATTATTATTACTATTTATCATTATTTATTTATTATTAGCCAGCACACTACATAAAATGGGAGCACACTGGCCCAGAACAGGGATATTAATATTTATAAATGCAGGGGAACTAAAAACAATGGAGCCCAGCTTTTATATATGTAGTATTTTAATGAAAGGGCTTTAAACAAACCATCTGCATAGATTATTATGGCAATGAATAATTGTGGGGAATGTGTTGTGAGTACAAGCCCAGGACGGGCGTGCATATATTAGGCACACACACATATCCTCTCCTTCCCAGTTCACACATACCACCCAATGCCGGATACCCAGTTCACATCACCCCATATCTGCCTGGCTTCCTCCCCAATAGCCTTTATACCCTACTCAATCCCAGTCCACCTTCATAATTAGTTTTCCCATGCCTGGTTCACACACCTTTTCACATAATTCACTTTTTAATACCTAGTTCAAGCTTTCTCCATAATCTCATGCCCAGGTCAAATAACCCTTTACCCCATTGAAACTTGCTATGCCCCAGTCAAACTCCCCCCCTCACCAACTCATCAGCTGCCACCTAGTAACAGAACCCTAACCTGCCAGTTGGGATCTTGGTGCCATAACTTGTCTACTTTACAATAAATAACAAACAAAAACACACAAATCAATGCCCTTGAAATAAAGAGGCCCCATGAAGTACAGTACACTGACTTCTGAGAATGCTGAGAATGCCAAAACCATGTGAGTCTCTGATCAGTCCACCTACCTGGCACTCCAGCATACTTTAATAGTGTCAGCAGTGCCCCAAAAAGCAACTCCCCAATAATGTTGAAGACCAAGAGGCATCAATAAAATAAATGGTTAAACTCGCAAACACTGAAGCACTATTGGACCGGTAGCCAGAAAATAATTCAGAGAAAGCATGGTGATGGAAAAGACAGAAATCCACTGGAACTGGAGTGGAAAAGCACCACCATTATTGGCACAGCAAAGCATTCACAGAACAGAGAACTCTAAAAAAACAGGCTAGTAGTTTAGGGCAGCTGAAATAAAAAGCACTGGCCACATGACAAATCTATTTCAGAAACTAGCGGTAGACTTCGGGGCAGCGAGTAAATCAGGAGAAAACCCCTCTGCATGGCCAGATGATGACGGTCTCCCCATCTGTCTCCCCACAATGACCAGCAGTAATTTGGTGGGTTACAATGGTAACTCAGGCACCAAGGCACTGACCAGGAGAGGGAGAGCCTGCTGAGGAGAGCAATTATTCTGTGATCCCTGAGGCACTGACCGAGAGAGGGATAGCCGACTGAGGAGAGTAATTATTCTGTGATCCCCGAGGCACTGACCGGGAAAGGGATAACCGACTGAAGACAGCAATTATTCTGTGATCCCCAAGGCACTGACTGGGAAAGGGATAGCTGACTCAGGAGAGCAATTATTCTGTGATCAAAAAATAAACAAAAAAACACAAGCTGATTGAGTACTCTTTTTTTTAGTTAATTTTGGCAAAACACCTCCCTTCATGTTTCTTAATCAGTCTGCAGTATTTTTTATAGAGCGAGACTGAGCCCCAGAGATCCGAGGAGGGGCTTAACAATTGTTGCATGAAGCAGGTCTCTGCTCAGTGGCATATGGTCATTTTTTACAGTAATTCAGCCCATGAGCACATTATCATTTAAATAATTAATTGTATATGCCCACACTGGCACATAATAATTCCATGGGAGTTTTGCAGTCAGCCATAACATCCTCGGCAGTTCCGCAGCTGGACGTGACTTCTACAGGTGAGGTGCAATTCTGCAGGTGAGGTGCAATTCTGCAGGTGAGGCACAATTCCGCGTTTTTGTGTGGATAGTTCCGTGGCTGTGGAACCACAGAAAACACGGGGCCATGTATATAATTATAGTTTGAGATTATTGCAAAAAGCTATTGGGAACTCAAGTGGTTCCTGAGAGCAGTTTTAAGCCCTTTTTCAGCAGCTGTGGAGAAGGGGCCTCAGTTCTGAGACATTGTGTTCTTGCTGCACCTGCCTGAAACATACAAGAACATTTCAGAAAACAAAAACAAGATGCTTGTCAAGGAGGGGGGTTGCAAGGACTTATAAAAGAGAGAGAGCTGCAATGTTCTGGAAAACACAGAGATTGAAGGAAAACTCAGGTGGATTTCCTCTGTTTATTCTGCCTTTGTAAATAGTTATACTGAACAAGTTTATTTTTTTATGTTACTGCTAGTACTAATAAACACTTTTTGTGAATTCTACAACTGCTCCTGGTTTTTCCTATGCTTCCTGACCTGTGCCTCAATGACAATCGTCAGCAAAGAGGGCAACTTTGTGCTCACCTCCCCTTTCCCATAACCATGAATACCTGGGTCCCCCCTTATTTCCGTGGCTGAAGGTTCAAGGGTCATAATATACAAGAGAGGGGACAGTGGGCAGCCCTGCCTGATGCCCTTCCCCAAGGGGAAGGATGGGGTCAGCCCCCTGTTTATAACTTTTTGTGCCATGAGAAAGAAATACATCACCCAGATCCAGTTTAACAGTTGAGGTCCTATTCCCATGCATTTGAAGGTTTCTAGCATATTCCCCCACTCCACGCGGTCAAAGGCTTTTTCTGCATCAAGGGCAAGGACCGCCGCATCATGATTAAGGTGGGTTTTTGACTACTGATGGATTATGTTCAAAATTCTATGAACATGATGTTTCCCCTGCTACCCTTAACAAAGCACCTGATCTGTATGGATTAAGGATGGCAGAACTGGTTCAATTCTGGTGGCTATTATGTTGACCAATATTTTGTAGTTCACTGTAAGTAAGGAAGCTGACCTGTATGAGGCACATATGGTAGGCTCCTTGTGGCTGACCGCATGGAGGAGGGTAACATTCCCCTCTCCAGGGCCTTGACTAGCATGTCATATAGGGGCTCGATTAGGTCAGATTTAAAGGTTTTAAAAAAATCAATGGGTAACCCATCAGGGCCTGGTGCTTTACCACCCCTGAGGAATTTAATTGCACTAAGAATTTCCTCTCTGCTCAGGGGAGAGTCAAGTTTTTGGGATACCATAGGGCTCAGAGCCTGGACTTGGGCTTTTGCAAAGAAGTGGTCCATTTGGTCAACCAAAGGAGAGACTTCAGGTGTGTAAAGGGATTTATAAAAGGAGGTGATTTCCCCCGCCACCTCCCCGGAATCAAAGGTCAGTGAGCCTGAAAGCTTATGTATTTTGTTCGATGGTGCATTCACCCTCCTTCTCGTGCAATTGCAATGCCAGATATTCCCTCCATCCCCATCAAAGTAGGCGCCAGCTTGCACCAGCAGTATGGATCTCTGTACCTGCACATAGCTCATTAGGTTAAAGCACCACTTCAGCTTTTGCACAATATTATGAAGATTTAGATGAGGCATATTTTTGTGAGCTTCCTCACAGGCTGCAATTTTCACTCTAAGGCACTCCAATTCCTCATCCATCTGCCATTTTTATGGGCAGAGTGGGCAATAACCTGCCCACAAATGTATGCTTTTGGAGATTCCCACCTACACCCTCCTGAGGTATCACCCTTTTATTGTAATGTAAGAATTACTGAATGGAACTCGACATGTGTGAGACAAAGCTCCAGTCTCTAAGTAACAAGGATCTAGCCTCCAGGGTCAGTACACTGTGGCTGAACCCAAAGCAGTGATGGCCATTGTGAGCCGGGTATTGTCCGATATCAGAATTTGGGAGTACTCAATGGAGCAAATGCTAGTCATGGGTGGGGTACTGACTAGCAGTCTGTCCAGCCTGGTATAGGAATGGTGGGCATGGGAAAAATAAATGTGCTCTCGCCCACTGGGATGCATATGCCTCCAAGCATCCACCAGGTTAAACACCTCCTCCACTTCTCCAATGGCTTTGGCATTTTTAGAGATGGATACAGGGGAAGGGTTGGACCTGTCCAGAACTGTATCCTTGATGCAGTTGAAATCACCCCCTATCACCCACAGTCCCTGCATAAAGGCCAAATCAATAGCCAGGCACTGGAAGAAGCCAGGGTCCTCTATATAGGAGCCTAGACAGAGGCAACTGAAAGTTCTCCCACACATGCAAGATGAATCCTAGCTAGGGCATATCTACCAGCCGAGTCAACCAGAGTATAGTATATATCCACCTGGACTCCACATGGAAACCAGATAGTGACCCCCGAGCCTTAGAAGAAAAGCATGAAGTGACCCATTTGCCAGCCATACTCTCACTTGGGTTTATTTTTACCTCACTGGTGGACAGATGAGTCTTCTACATCAGTAGGACCTTCACCCTCGCTCTTCTCACCTCTTTTGCCACCCTCCTTCTTTTTATCACATTTTTAAGGCCATTTACATTTCAATATAAACTATTAATTCTATCATCCATTTGTGATCAGGAATAACAGACACTTTATACTAGTGTACAGCTTAACTCTAACACTTCTGTGACATACAATAAAGTTTGATCATACAGTATAAATTTCTTGCAGCAAATTGGCATCATTTTCCCCCTTTAACTCCCCACTCCCCAGCCAGTTGTTCCACACTGTCTGCCTCCCAAACCCCAAAACTGAACTTTGTCTCACTTTGAACTGGTGAGACTCAAACATAACTTTGCAACCAGTAATGAGTATGTCCATTATTACAGTAACAAAACTCCAGACAGTAGTAGCACTCATTCCCCCCCCTTATACTGAGCCAGGACACACACTCAGGACTCCCTTACTTACCTGTGGTGGAGAAGATGTGGTAATTAGTGGACACATAATAAAACAGGTTAGTGTACCACTAATGCTTAAATAAGAAATTAGAGAAAGAAATAATAAAGAAGTAGAGAGATAGAAATTTGGTGAGGTAAAACACCTCCTAGCCTTCCAGGAGGTCACAGGTCATCATAAAGTCAACCAGCCAAATGGATGGCGAGCCTACCCTCTGTCACCTGGGAACATGAGCCAAGCCCTCAGTAGTCATGCATGTCAATGATGCTGCCTCCCTTCCTGGCCCCCTGCTATGACCCCCAGCCCTCCCAAAGAGGATGTAAATACTGGCTTCACCCCCTATCATGCAAAAGGGGGGGGGCAGGGGACGGACCTGTGACACATGACCCCCACAGTGTTCCAAGGCTCAGTTTCCCTCAGCCCAGGCAAATCAGAGAATAGAAGCCACCATCCAAAGTAACCAGTAAAAAAAGTGGTAATGTTAATTTAACATTCAACAGAATTAAACAGTTCTGAACACGTGTCTCTAGTCATCCATTCCCCCATCTCACATGGGATCTTGAGCTCTGATTGATGGTTGTGTTACACAGCAGAGCAAGCCTGAAAGGCTCCTTGGGTGATCCAACTTTTGGGGGCCCCCGCCGATAACCCATGTCCCAAGACATGATCAGGCCACTCATCAGGGATTCAAACCAACACAGAACCAACACAGAACAAAGGAATCCACAGTGAGGTGGGAAGCACAGACCATAGTCCTGTGCACAACTCAAGACAAAAGTCAAGACTGAGTTCAAGTTTAGTCACCATTCATTGCAGGCATTAAACAGTGCGGCAGGGCTACATCGCCTCACGAGCCGAGGGGGAAGTATTCCATCACAGGGGGCTTGCATCTTAGTGGGTGACCCCCCCAAAGTGATTGATGATTTTAAACAGTACTCCTCCTTAGTCACACCCCCAGAGCTCATAGAGGAAAATCCAGTTATTCTGCTGCTCAGACGCTCCCCCACCAGGGCTCCCAACCACAACCCGCAGACTTAATCAATTGCTTGAAATTGACAAAATGTTTGATAGCTGTGGCAAAGATAATGCCCTGGAAGAGGTGGGAGCCAGATCATGTCAGAACTCAATGAGCACAGCCAGATTAGAGGGGGTTAGTTGCTGATCACCATAACACTTGATCTGGGCTCCACAGTGCCTCATGTGGGACACTGGCAGAGGGTGGGAAATGGGAGGCAAAGCACGAAACAAAATGGCTTCTCACCTTGTGGTCCCACTGTCACCCACAACAGAACGCTTAGCCGAGAGGCAAACATGATCCCCACCCCAGCTTCACTGTAGGCATCACAGAAACATCAGAGAACAGTAAACTTCAATTTAAGTGGGGCAAAATACCAACTATATATATCCAAATGAGAAGGAGCGGTTCCTTAAAACCATCAAACTGGGCTGATGGGAGCACCATGCTTTCCTGAGTTGCCAACCTGTAGCCCCCACACACATCTATCCCACTCTAGTCAGACTAACACAGCAATTAGTTAAAATAAAGTTAATGTACAGCAGGGTCAGTGAGGGGATTCCCCCATTGCCCTGGTCACAGCAGACAAGATACCGCTACAGAAAATAGGATTTAGCCAGCATCATGATGGTTCACCTTCACCTCTTAGCCATGGCAGTGGACTGGGTAGTAGAACATCCCTCCTGGGCAGCCAATTCTTCTGAAACAAATTGCTCAGCTTCAAGGTACTTCGTAAAAATTCTAGGGGGCTTACCATGTTTTTCTATTCACAGCCTTTCCAGATACATAAAGGCAAACGTCCAATTTAAGTTATACAGCTGGGTTTTAATGTGATTGAACTTCTGTCACCACACCTGCAGGTCCCTGCTAGTGATTCAGCCTGGTCGCAAGCGTGATGGGATTGCCTCCAGGGTGGTAACAGGACTGGTCTTGGGAACCACCCCATTGATGGTTTCCTCTAGTTTGCAAAATCTGAGCATCTTCCTGGATGACAGGTTGACACTGGATGTCCAGGTGTCATCTGTTGTCCAGAGTGGTTTTTACCTCTTAAGGAATGTCACATGGATTAAACTCCTAGTTCTGCCCAAGGACCTGCCGACACTGGTACATACCTTTGTGACATCCAGACTTGACTACTGCAACATTCTTTACTTTGGGGTCTGTGGAGGGACCCTCTGCTGGCTGCATCTGGTGCAGAATGCAGTGGCTAGGTTACTGATGGGTCTATCTAGATGATGTCATGTGACACTGGTCCTGCAGGCTCTACACTGGCTGCCTGTCAGGCAGGGGATCATATTCAAGGTGGGCTTGCTCACATATAAGACCCTATACAGATCGGGCCCTAACTGCCTGACTGATCTCTTTACACCTGCTACCTCAGTCCACTCCCTCCACTCCTCCTTCAGAGAATTCCTTGAGGTTACAAGGGCCAGATTAAAAGCATCTGGTGACCAAGCCTTTGCAGTCACTGCCCCATCCCTCTGGAACTCATTTCCCAGCTCCATTAGAGAGGCTTCGATGGTGGAGGTTTTTAATAAGAGCCTTAAGACCCATCTTTTTCAGCAAGCTTTCCCAGGCTAACCAAAGCTGCTTTACATTCTAATGTAATATTTGTTAATTATTTATAGTATTTTATGTTCATTTTAAATAGTACTTTACAGTCTGTGTTTGTATTTTATTGTATTTTCCTCTGTCTGTTGATTATGTAAGGTGCCCAGAGCCTACGGGATTGGGTGCCATATAAATAAACATACCTTACCTTACCTATAATTGAAAAATCAGTACTCTCCCTATGTCCACAGTGATCGGTCCCTGAATCTCAGCAACTCTGAGCATAGCCTCCTTATCAGTATTTAACTAGACAATGATGGAAACGTTCACCGTGTTTGCGATGGGGACCAACCCTGTGCACTTCTTCAATTTCAAATTGAAAGGCACCAGATTCCATATTAAGGTGCTTTACCAGTCACTGCTGCAGTTCATTTTCGGGGTTCTTGCCCTTGACTCCCTCAGGCAGATCGACAATTCATAGGCTAGACCTATGGGACCTGTTGTTTTGATCACTGATCCTTTCTCTCAGTTCCTCAGTGGCCTCCTTGAGCATATTGAGGTCCCAGGTAACCAACACTACAGAGTCATGCAGCTCATTCACTCTCCATTCCAGCTAGTCAATCTTGGTAAAGAGGGCAGCCGATGTTTCCGAAAGACCAGTGACAATTCCCTGAATGTGAGGGATCTGTGCTGCTATATTGGTGAACCCAGCCTTCATCTCAATTTGTATGGTGGCCAGGATAGCCGGCACGACCGCCAGTGTTCTCTTTAATTCTGTCATGGTTTTCTCCTGCTCCACTGCTGTCTGTGACTGTAGCCTAGTATGAACCTAGTGGGGATGCTGCTGTTCTCTCAGTGGCTCTAGTGGCTCAAAATTTAGCTTGAGCTGCTTGTTTTTTTTGTTTGCCAGTGTTATGCCTGGGTTATATACCACCAACTGGCCCAGATGTAACCATAACCTTATACATTTACAAGTTTGAGTGCCTTACCACAGTCTTATACTGTTTCATCTTGTTTTATTACTTATATTAGTGTTCTTTATTTGTGGTGTGGTGTGACATAGACAAGTAATGGCATCGGCCTTGCACTCAGAGGTGCAGGTCGAGGTCCAATAATAAGAATATGCCATTTATTTATCTGTGAATACACCCTGTTTCCAAGTCTGAAAAGAGGCTGTGGCAGTAGGGAAAGAGAAAACATATAGTTTCCCTGCTTATGAGTTGATGTTTGGCCTGGTTTAGGCCTATCTCATGAAATGAAAGTGCAATATTATGCTTGTTATATGCACTTTGAACCTTTATTGTATGGCAGTATGCCATTTACAATATATAACACCTGTTGCACCGATGGGATTTGAAAATGTCCCTTTTTTAAGGTCCATTGTCTAGGGTAAAATACTCCTAGGTAGTCAGTAGTGTGGTGCTCTGATACTGGGTCTTGAGCATATATCAGTTCTATTGCAAAGGGGTCTGGTAACATGATGCTAAGAAACCTAAAAGTGTTTGTATTGAAGCAGAATTTACATTCTGCCATATTATGTGTGTATTACACATTATATACAAGGGTACCTAGGAGTGATGAAGCAATCAGACCACTAGTCGGTCTGGGTTTATGCCTGGAGCGTAGGCTTTTTCTCTGTTGGGGTAACAACAGTTGGAAACATGGCAGTGCTAGTAATGGCATGAGGTGTACAATACTATGGATGTATGAGTACAGTACAGGTGTAGAAACCTGTGTGTTGTGCTTGGGCCTGGCATATAGACAAGATGCCAGTGGGTGACCTTCTGGTGTCGGGCCTAGCTAGGTGTGTGCCATTAGCTAGGCGAGCCTTAGGGATTTGTCATTGATTGCTGGCAGTCTGCCATTTAGTGTGTAAGACTGGTTAGGGGCCACCACTATGGTGTCCAGGTGTACATGGTTATCATGTTGTAATGAATCTGGATGGGACAGCAATGCTGATCCTTTCGTTTGGGAATATGAATGATGGCACATAACCTATGAGAAAGAAATAATCCTTCATGGGGTGTTGTTGGCACACTTCAGCTTGTGAAAACAACTAATTTGTCATGTAAGTGGTTGGTACGTGGTACCCACCATGTGGATGTGACAGATGTCACCCAGATGGGCCTAATACCCCCAAAATATCCACGGATGTGGAACAGTTTACTGAGCTCATACCTGATAAGCTGCAACATTATGTGAAAACATAATGAGAATGAAACAATAGCCATTTTAAGCACATTGCAGAAAATACATTTTAAGCATTGATCACATTTTAAATGAAGTTGGTTGTCAGAGTCCAGGAATGACTGTTGAAATAATATTGTCTTTTTACAGGAGCTAAAAAGGCAAGAAGGATATGTGAAAGAATATGGGAATGTACACAGTCCCCCTCTCCCCCAGCTCAGCTGATTACTAGTTGAGGGCAAAGGCCCTTGCCCCTGGCTGGTGCTGATTGTTGGCATAAAGCCACTTGCAGATAGATTGTGTATGGTTGTTCTAAACTGCACTGCGAAGGCAGAGAGGATGAGCTGGTTTATAATGTTAGTGAACATTATATATTTTATTTTTAACTTGTAACCAACAAATGGGTTATTAGCAAACACATATTTTTCTTCTTGTGTGCTCTTACTGGAGGCACAGTGGGTTTATCACCTCCATTTCTGGATCCACTAGCTGTAGCTCAGTCAGGTCCAGACATAATTTCATTTATTTGCAACCACTGTAGGTGCACTATAAGGTGGCATGGATCAATCCCCCTCCTTGAGCTCCCTGTATAGTACAGGAGGCTAGGCTTATAGTATAGCATATCTATGGAAATGTCACAGACATGATGCATCACACTAAGAATGGTAGCAGCTGCAGTATTATACATACTCATCACTGATGAACCGTAAAAGTCTTCTATCAGTGAGTACAGCCTGTATGAAATAGTACATATACAGCTGTCACCATCCATAGATTGCTATTTGATAAACAAATAGGCATGCAATGTTGTGTTAGTAGTTAACTGTATCATTAACAGTTTCAACAATTATTTGCCCCTTATGGGCACACCAGTTGTTGAAACAGGTGTTAATGCAAGTGATCAGTTACTGGGGGTGGGCATATATGCAGATCATGCCCTCTCCCCCCGAGCTCCTTCTTCTGTGAAAGAGGTAGCATGGAGTAAATAGGATACTGTAGGACCAATGCTGGAGCAGATGCCTGACCATACAACAGTAAATACTATCAAACTGACTAGTAACTGGTGTTTGCATAAATGTTAGAGAACACTTTATTCCCAACAGAGGTGTGGATATGTATCCACAAATATTTTAGGAAATTGTCTTTGCCAATAAGTCATCACCTGGAAGGTAGTATGCTGAATAAATACAGATGGGGTTAACCCAATTTGTAAATACAAAAAAATAAGGGCAATACAGTATCCTGCTATGATTCAAGCTACCTGTCTGCATGCTGTACTGTTCTATAATATTTGTTGTACTGCTTTGTAATATATGTGACCCCGGGTCGACCCTGAAAAAGGGACTGTAATTGTCTCAGTGGTCTTACCCGGTCAACAAAATTCAAATAAATAAATAAATAAATAATAACATTATAATTAAATTGGGCCACTGGTTAACATACACTTATACATTACCAGTGGTTACTTGTGAAGGTTAGTCTTAGCCCTGTAAGAGAAAAAATTAAAAACACAAGCCACGAAAGGGAACATCTCATTTACTTAGAGCATCTCCTTGTGGAAGGTTAGCATTGGTTCTCTATATGCTGATATTAACCCAAATAAAGACGTATGTTTTCGACCACTGTTAGGGGTAGGATCTTTTTTTTTTTTTGTAGCTACAAGTACACTACGATAAATTCCTGAAAATGAAATAACTTATTAATGTCAGAGTATTAGGCATCCCTAATTCTCTGAATTTGACATTATAACCTTGTCATTAACACACACATCATTCTGATAAATAACACAAGTTATAATACTGGTATTTTGTACGTACAAAATTGTTAAAAGTGTGTTAAATTAGGTCTGCAACATAAAAGGTTAAAATCTTCCAAAACAGGTATAATACTTTCTGTGGCAGTTTACATTGTGTAGCTATCCTGTGAAAGATAAAGTAAATGGCTTATTACAAATGCTGGTGGTGAACAGCCCCCCTTCTGATTGCTGTGCGATGCATGGGGATAAGTGACACAGGACGAGGACAAAGAAACCATGAGCTCTTCCATAAAGGAAGACATATGTAGGAATGGGTGGGTGGGTGTTTAGATAGCAAGCAGTTTTTATGGCTGCAAGCCCAGAGAGAAAAAATAAATTGCAGTCCTAATGTCACATACAGATGAGGAGGACTGGAAAAAAACTTTAACAAAAGTACTCTTGATGTACACACCCCATTAAAGTTATATTTGGAGAAGAAATACTGATTTAATTAGGGAGGTACATCAATTGTGACCTGGAAAAACAGGTACAATTCAAAAACACAAGGAGGTCAAGTGAACTTGCAAAAGATCACACACTGTGCAAATAATGTTTCCTGGGACCAAACTCAGACATAGCTGCAGTGGCCTTGAACACTGCATTGAATGAGAGGTCTTGACATATAAAAGAATACTGTCTAGCCACCGGCTGAGGCATCAAAAACAAAATTGATGAGCCATCACAATTTCTATGACGGCAGATGGAGAGGCCATATTGGGGAAATAAACATAGAAAGCCTTTGCAAGCATTTGCGTCATGCTTCTATTTTCTTTTTTTGTTTCAACAAACTATGATTAACTTGAATCAATACTAAGGACACCAGTCCACGTATTTCAACATTAAACCAACCACTTACCTGAAAGATAGAAAGTTTGAAGACAATGTGCTAATGCTGCAAACTGGAGCATGTCATTGGCAACAAGCCAAAAGTGTCAGCCAGTTTATGAGCAGATTTACCTCATTACAACCAACAAAAAGAACTAGCGTAGTGTCAGAAAACACAGTTAAAGACTCTTATAACTGGTAACAGTGACAAATAGACATAGCATATGCTGAATTAGGCACAGTGTTTCCCGACTACAAATATTTCCACATATCAAAATCCAGGACGACACATTCAGAAACGTATTCTGCAACACTACGTCACCGACGAAGGCTAACCTGGAACAAACAAAGATTCTTTTAATGTGAAAAAAAATGAGCTCAAGTGAACAAAACTAAGTGATGCAATCAGAGTAAAAGACAGACTTAACTCTTACATCCCAGCCAACACCAAATACTGAGTTCAAAACAGCTAAAAATCAAACATTTCATTTATAGTTAATGAAGCTGACATCATTGAATGTTAACATTCATTACTGAATACAGTAATATTTCTGATGTTTTTTTCTTTGTTTCAAAATGTTCCCCAATTAGTCATTATCAGAACTGCAAAGAACGGCATGACATTGAGTATGCTGTCTGCAAGTTGAAAGAGTAAACTAAGCATTCAGGGAATACATAACAAGATATGGCATACTACTAGGAAATGTAGTGCTTTTCCTAAAGTGAATAGCAAGGAACAACTATATAGACAAAAGTGTTTACACTTAGATTCATTATAGAACACAAGGAAAGGTGGATCAACCAACAAATACAATTAAGGTGTACTCACCACAAACCAAAACACATGGACTTAGACAACACCCTGCTAGACATACTTTTCATTTAAAAAAAAATGAAAAAAAATACCTCCAGGGTCAGAACAGACAAATGTTTGGTCTGTGAATCACATTAGCGAGGAGGGCCTCTGCCACTGAACACTGCAGAATTATATAGAAACTCTCTCTCTTCCATATGATTTAAGCAATGTAGAATATTGTGCCCAGAGGTGCCTAGCTAGAACACGTCTGCCATCTTGTCATGCTAGCCACCTAACTTTGCACTTTAATAGCTTTGCCACCATTCAACACATTTGCATGAAATGTGGCATGCACAATCTCAGGGCCAAAGTCTCTTGAATTGCCAAGTTTCATTCTGGTCAGGTGTGGATTCAGAGATCTGGATAGTGAACAAGTGAACAAATTTGTTACTTTTGCTGGATTTTTGTCATCATCTAGCATCCTGACAGTTTGGAATGTTGCTCTGTAAATTTCAAGATAGAAAGGGCTCGGTCCACCTTTCACTGGTTTGGTGAAAAAATATTAATCCATTCCAGAGTTATAAGGACTTGAAATTTTGGCTCTGAGCATGCTCAGTACAGTCTTTTGGATAGCTGTTTCATACGAAAAAAGAATTAGCCCCATATGAAAAAAGATTCTGTTTTGTACAGGAGGATTTTTCATAAGCAACATTCCTTTTTCATATGGCTGCCATCTTGTTTCCATTTCTTTTAAAAACAGTTTTCAGAAATGCCATAAAAATGAGATCCTGCAGAGACACCAAAACATGTATCTTGCTAATCGCGACCCTCTTATGTGGATTCTGCAGTTAATATTTGGAAAAAATCACCTAGAAATGTGTTCTTAACACATTTTAAAATCTTTTTTCATTATCCAAATTTCTTTTCTCATATGGCAATACGAAAAAGAAATAGGGCCATATAAAAAAAGATTCCCTATATAAAAAAATAAATTGGACTTTAAGGTTTTTTTTGCATTCTTTTTTCATATGAAGTAAGCTTTTTTCATATGAATGACACAACTCACAAAGAGACCTTCATACAAAAAAAAGATTTGAACTTAGTTTTGTTTTCCACATTTCAACTTTAACAAGACATAGCTCCATCAACATATGCAGTTATGGGACAATCTATTCTGTACATCAAAATAAAGGTATTAATGAGTACTACAACACTAATAAATAACACCACCAAAAAAAATTAGGAGCCATATAAAAAAACATAACAATTTAAAATTACAGTTCCCATAGGATAACACTGCAACTTTAACAAGCTGTAATTCAGTCAACTTTTGGAAATAATGGGCAATGTATATATTAAGAGAAAAGTCCTAATGACTAGTACAGCATTAAGCCCCTGAGAAACAAGAACTGAAAATGGTCCATCCCTCCAAAAAAAAAAAATTACAAGAAACATATAAATTGCTTTTCTGGAGGAATAGAAATGCAGGGCCCAGAGGACCCAAAGCTTCCACACCCACATACACACGTGACTAAATAGAGGCATGGAAGTGCTGCACCCAGAGGGCCCTGCACTTTCATAAGCACATGGATGTGTTCATGCAGGTCCTGAAGGGACCTGTGTAAATGACAATATGATTCTACTGTCTCAAAAAGTAAGGAAATTCATTGCAAAAAACTTTGTTAATGCACCAGTTAGGGTTAAACTGACAAAAGTAGGGACATTTGATTTTAGGGTTTCCAACCCAAACACTCCACCCCTTGCCCTGCAAGCAGCAAAAGGAAAAAACTTTACAGTTTTGGCTATCCTGATTCTTTGCAAATCAGGCCTGGGGTCTTCCTTGGGGTTATCAACCCTAATGCTTGCCCCATTCTCATATAGTCTGCACATCTGAGCTTTCTGCTGATGAAATTGATGGAGCATTAGGGTTGGTAATCCCAGGGAAGACCACAAGCCTGATTTGTCAAAACTCAGGATGACCAAAACCATAAAGCTTTTTCTTTTTTCTGCTTGCAGGGTGGGGGTGGGGTGTTAGGGTTGGAAACCCTAACACCACAATTCCCTAGTTTTGTCAGTTTAACCCTAACTGGTGCATTAACAAAGTTTTTTTGCAATGAAGATAGATAGATAGATAGATAGATAGATAGATAGATAGATAGATAGATAGATAGATAGATAGATAAAACCCCAATTTTGCACCTTAATAACTTTGGCAATGTTTGATGAAATTGCCCCAAAAAAGGCATGCATGGTCCAGCTGGCAAGATCCTGAAACATGGTGAGTTTTTTGATGGTTGCTTATCCAGATTTTGAGATCTAGATATGACACAAATACACAAAAAAGCATAGTTTATGGCTATTTTTTGGGCCATTTTATTTCTGTCAGCTACAGCCTATATAATATGGAATTTTGTTCCCAAACTCTCAGGGCTGAAGGGGCTTGTGCCAAGGGTGTATCTTTCTAAGATTTCATGAAAAAAATAATAATTGGACTTCCAGTGACATCAGTGTCAGGAATGGAGGACTTAACCAGAGCTCCATCTTCTGCCCCTCCAATAAGTGCCCAAATTCTGCCAAATTATCAAAATCTTGGCACCCATTCCTCCCAGAGCACTACATATATTAATGGAGATGAGGTCAACTGGACCTGCAGTTGACCAACTTGCTGATGCAAGTGATGTGAGTTGGATGATTCTACTAGTATGGCCTCCACCACTAAAAGTAGAGCATCTGGAAAAGACTCTACAGGATCATAGCCTGCAAGAAAAAAATGTTAGATTTAATCCTAGATGAACTTGAAGCACCAAAATAAAGGAGGGATTTTCTGGCAGCACTTGAGCAAACTATCTCAGAACAATACAATGCCATCACCGCACTAGATTTCCAGGCAGACCACATGGATCACCATTTGTTAGAAGCCCTTGCCAAGATCAAGATCCTGGAGGCAAAATGTGATGACCTGAAAGGTCATTCCTGGAGAAAGAACATGCGGCTATACAGATTCTGTGAAAAAGCTGAAGGATCAAATGTCATAACATTTTTAGATAGCTTTTTTCAAAACAAACTGGACCTTTCACTGGCTTTTCCCCTTGAATAGAATGGGCTTATCATGCCCAGGATATGTAGTTCAGTGGAAATCACTGGAGCTCTAGGCAGATCTTTTTTCCTCCTGCATCCATTTTCTTTCCGCACCCTCATCCTTCTCCTGAGTACCTTATCAAGTTACAAGGTACAAATTTATTGAAAATGTGCATATACAAAAAGTGTTACACATTAAACATCAGGTTAAAATCCATATAATAACATCAATATATACTATGCAACAACAAAAAAAGACATACATATATACTGTAAATACACACTACCCACTTTCATCAATCTATTAGCTGCAATAGTGAACTGTACCGCACTATATAGTATCGCTGTATCTTCTGTATTTAAAAGGAATCTTAATTTTTCAACCTTTGGCAAGCCACTGATCTTAATAAGATATTGTGACAACCTTTTATCCCTGGGTGCATTCAAATTGGGACATACAAACAAAATATGAGCAGAATCCCATTTCCCTGAGCAATAGCCCTTACAATCTATTCCTGCTCTAAAGGTATACCAGTCCATAAAGCCGGAAGTGACTCCTTCATTTATAGTAAATCTTAGATTTGCCAATTTCTTATAATGCAGATTATCTTCACATTTAAGTAAGTACATATCCCTTTTATGAATATTTTTAGGTGTGTTATAGTTTAAAAAATTAGTAGTCGAAGTTACCCTTGTCATATCTTGTTGTTTAGCAATATCTTAAATTCTGTTTACCACAATACCATACTATTCATTGTTCAGTTTGTTGTTATCAAGATTCACTATGGAGACTGACCACCTTACCAGCAATCTTTATACTTGCACCACTCTCTCCCACAGGTTTAAGACACTTACATTAGGTGCTGTCCAGAATATCAGGTTCCTGGTTACCCCACTGGCTCATAATATGACATTCTGTCTAACAAGCCTGGATCAACCCTTCTGCAGATGGCAGTGGGTAGGACTCACCATGCCCTTCCAGTTTTTCTGTGTGAGGGATATACTTCCCATCTCAGAACTCCAGGCACAATACTCCCTTCAACAAGCTGACTATTAATGCTATATTCAGGTGGTCCATTATTTGACATTAGCGCTTTGGGTCTGGCCCCCCCAGAACAAGATATATCTTTTCTTTTTCAACACTTTATCAGGGTGTTCAAGGAGGAGATGCTCAATTCACTTATATCACGAATCTACCGAGACTTAATGCAGATGATGGGGAAAATGCTGATTATATTTCAGTCGGAAGGGAAACTGATTTATAAGTTTAAATAACATCTCAGAAATGGGAATGGTATATTGTAAATATAGAAAAGATGGCCTAATCTTTTCTGGTGAAAGAATTTTCCTGCAAGACCTGCATGCATTTTATTCAGGTACCCTACATAGTGGAAACATTTAAACCTGAATTAACAGCAATATGCTGGCGTGGATGTAGGACCACCCCAGCAACACATGGCCATATCTTTTGGAGCTGCCCCCTTCTTCAGTCATTGTGGGATCACCGTATAGTGGCACTGAGAGCCAATTTTGGAGAGGAGTTCCAACTGACAGACTGAACTGTTATTTTTCTAGATCTTCCAGAGGGTTCAGGGGGCCATTGTTTGTACAGTGGTGTGTTGTTTTTGTATTGTGATACATGTGTTAAAATTAAAAAGCCTTTTCAATAAACAGATTTGTTTAAAAGAAAAAATATTAATTGGTTTCAGAATGAAAAGGTTTTGAAATTTGACATTTTGAGCATGCTTCGTAGGGTTTCAGGATAACCCTCCGATATGACACATAAATGTATCTTTTCCAAGCCTGTTCACTTTCACCACATTAGTGTTTTTTTCATGTTGCCTGGAAAATGTTTCATGTCACAATGGCCATCATGTTGTCTTTTTTTTCTGGGTAAAAAATATGAAAATGCATAAACATGAATTCTTTGAAAAAGCAAGCACATTAATCTTGCTGTACAGGACCCATTAAGCAAGAGTCTGTTGGTTTTTTTTTTTTCAAAAATGAGCTAAAAATATATTTTTGGGACTTTGGCTGTCAGTCTACTGAAATGGCAGATTTATGTGTCGCAGACTGCAAATTTCCATGTTGCACCTTTAAGTGTGATAGGCTTTACAGGCATAGATGCAACCTGACCCCTGAAGTGTTAAACCTAGCCATACATAGTTCTGTTATCCCACTCACTGACTATGACATTGTCATCTACAGATCTGCCTCAGACACAGCCCTCTGGCGTATCAAAATAGCTCTAAAGAAAGCCTTCTGCCTTGTAACTGGGGCAGAATGCCAAACCCACATATGTGACCTATATATCCAGGCCAACTGGCTTCAATTCAACGATAGACTCAGATATCAAACATGCTTACTCACCAAAAAAGTCAACCAAGGTATGATGCTTCCTGGTGTTCAATCCCTTCTGGTGCCTACATTAAACCTTCACACTGCCAGAAGTTCCAGCAGTCAACTTTTCAGAACTCCTAGATGCTGTACCTCAATTGGACAGCATGCTTTCGCCTACAGAGCCCCACTCTGGATAACTGCACTGCAATCAGATATTTCCAGTGTAACAAAGTTGGGCTCCTTTAAGCGCTTACCTCTGCAGCATTTAGTCACTGAGGCTACCTGTGTTGCTATCACTAGGCACTACCAAATTCTACCACACCTGATCCTTATGGGTATCCCCTCCTGACCCTCATCTACTCTAATTACTACCCTCACTAGCACTTATTTTGCCCTTACCTCTGGGGCCCTCCTGCCTCCACCTATCCTCTCCCCCTCTCCTCCCCCTATCCCCCACACCCCTACCACCCCACCCCTCCTCCCTCACTTCTCTTCCTCCCTCTCTTCCCTTATGGCCTTCTGCCTGTTTCACTCTGTATTTAGTAACCTAGTAACAATTAGACTCAGGCATACATTGTACAATACCTCTGCTGTATGTAAGATGTACCTCTGATCACTGTTAGTGCCATTTTCACTTTATTTTATCTCTAGTAATCTCCTGAATCTTCATCTCCCCTTCTGTTTACACATAAATGTATTTAGGCCTGGTGACACTTGTAATGTAGCTACTGTAAATGTTAAACTGACTATGTTATCATTCTGACGTGGAACCTACAGTACAAGTCACATTAAACTGTTCCATCAACTCACTGGTGTAGCATTTTTTTTTGTGATGCCACTGCAGTGGCAGCTTGAACTATTGAAGCTTTTAACTTTTTTTCAACCATTCTTCACTGCCTATTCAACTCACGTGTACCTGTTTAATGAAATGACAGTAGCTGTTTTGCTGTGTGTATGCAATGCATTTTCATGGCATTGTTTATAAATATCACAGCATTCCTTAAGAGCATTATTTATAAACAGGGGTCAACCTTAACTTTTTTTTGCACTAGCCAGACGGACAAGTTGATTAAAAATTGCACTAGCCCGCAGATGGTTGCACTAGCCCACAATAATAATGGTCAATTTTTATTGGTTATACAGGAAAAAATGCAAGCCAGGAAATACTCTGATTATTGCATATTTATAGTGGTCCCACATTGCTTTCTGCCCCAGCAAAAATCAAAACAACAAAAAAAAACTGCAGTCCAATCACACGCAGTGTGTACCCCCATTGTTTTTTTTTAACCATGTGCCCCATGCTTCCTCTTTCTACACCCCTTCCCGCCAAACCAGAGAATACCATAATAGCAAATTGTTCAACCAGGCAGTTCTAGATCTGCACACACAACAGCCAACATCTTAATGTACATCACCACAGTCCCACCCTGACCTGTAGGGCAATGTACAGAATCAGGCAGAGAAAGACAGTCTCACCCCCCACCCTGTGACTAGCCAGAACTGCACTTCTGCAAGTTTTCTTAAACAAACACAGGGGGCTGGGATGTAATAAATGTTGACATATCTATTTATATATACCAGGCACAAAAATATTGATTTAACATGCTCTGCCCTAACAAAAACAGATTTTTCATAAGTGTCCTTTCATCAGTCAAAGGGGAGCAGTATACAGGCATGATGATGTACTACCTCTTTCTATATAGGATGATCTGTGCACACCAGGAATACCTATTTTAACCTTTCAAATTATATATTTTACTAAGATTTTGTTTTGTACCATACATGCTCCAAAGCATTGTTTTAGGATGAAATGACATGCTGGGTGGTACTGCATTGATTGCATTGGCAGGTGTGATCCATTAAGAGGAGCTGTAACCATACACCAGTCAGTAATGGCAGCTATGGGTCTATGGATGGCCACTTCAAAGCCTAGTCTGCAGTGGTGTCCAGAGAATGTATAGAGTGGATAGACCACCTGACTGGGCAGACCATGTATACATCATAGCAATCTGTCACTGCAGTGTTGGATACAGGCACTCAAAAGGTTGGGAAATGAGGCACACTGGTTTTGAAATTGTGGGACAAATCAAAGACAAGTTCAGCAAACTGGAAGCTAGTTACTTAACACCACTCTGCCCTTGATCACAGCATGCACACTAGCTGAATGTCCTAACAATTGAGTGATAATGACTCACACTGAGTCTTTTTGTTGATTCCTCTTAAACTGCCAGATAATTGCAGATCTTAATGAGCTGTTAATCACACCAGGCCACCTGGAACACTGAGAAAGATTAGCAAAAGGACTACAGTCTGCTAAAGTAGGGATTTTTCAACTTCATTAACAGCCATGAAAAACCTGCACTAGTCCAGATGGACAAGTAGAGGGTTAGCTGCACTAGCCCTGGCCAGTTTGCACTAGGTTCAGGGCTAGTAAAACAATGTTAAGGTCGAACCCTGTTTATAAATATCACAGCATTCCTTAAGAGCATTGTTTATAAATATCACAGCATTCTTTAAGAGTTGTTTAGTCTGCCTTCTGAAATGAAACCCATAAGCACATAGCTGAAAATAAAGCATATAGTACATACAGCTAGATGCAAGCCAATACTAAACTTTTAATAATTAATTGAATTAAACACTGCACAGATTAGGAAACTCATTGAACAATGCTACACCAGTGAGTTGAGGAAACATTTTAATGTGACTTGTACTGTATGTAAAGAGCGTCTGCTCAAAAGTCTTGAATCCAAGATGTTAATAAATAAATAAATAAGTAAATGTTGTGACACTAAAAATGTTCTGTGTGTATCAACAATTGAATTCTTGCATCACACTTAAATGTGCAACCCAAGAATTTCATTTTTGGTGTGCACTAAAAATTCTTGTGTTGCACTTGTAAGTGCAACACAGGAATTCTATTTTTGTGTCTCACATACTTATACTCATAACTTGGCCATTTTACAATATTTTAGTCTCACATTTTCAATATAATGTTTATGTGACCCTACCTCATGAACAAAGATGGTGAGAATTTTCAAATAAGGTTGAAAGGCAATTTCACAGTTGCTCTGCAAAGCCACCATTCATGTGGGATTTAACACATTCTAATGACTAAGTTCCTGATGTGAGTCAAAATGTCAAACAAAGATATAAAGAAATGCTGCATGCAGGTCCATCATTTGGCACAGTGGTTACTGTGTTGTGATCCCGTGCCAGTGAGCTGAGTTCAAGGCCAAGCTCGGTGAGTTAGCAGGATGGACTGAGGCTGGGGGATGGCACTGCCATGTAGCACCACCACCAGGTGGCAAAGGATGGTGCAGTGTTGGCTGCACAGTCAACAATTAACCATATGGTGAAGAGAAGTCTCTCATAGCATAGGGCCCAGAGGGCCTTACACCTCTGCACCAGTAGCTGCACAGAAGCATTCTAGCCACCAAGTTCATGACCCAGGGTCAAAATGTAAAACAGAAAGCTATGAAGAAATGTTTTATAGAGCTGAAGAGATAGGAGCACCAGGAAACATGTGGTGCTATTATTCAAAGCAATTCACCAAACACGAAAAAATAAGCACCCACACAGCACGAGCAACACACAAAAATGCTGTTTAAGTCAAAGTCATAGCGTTTTATATATCAAATGTGCAAAGAATACAAAAGTGGCTAAAGCAAATAAATTAATGTTTCACCAGGTACTCTGCCAGGCTTCATCAGAATAAAACAGTGCCATAATAACATACCATTTAAATACAATTTTGAACATGGCCATGTGACAAAAGTGGACCAATCACCTTAACAAATGAAACTTACATACTAACATACCATTTGCCAGCAGATTAGGCCTTATGGTCTATCGAGTCTGCTCGAACCTCAGATCCCTAGTTGGGTGCTGAGGCCCCCCCTTGTGTTCCAGAAACCCCTATCATCCATTCCCACCCCCCTGGGCCAGGCTGTCATCTGATACATCCACTTTCTGTGTCTGTCCCACCATCTCTTGAAGCCCTCCACTGTGGATCTCTGAACCAGCTCACCAGGCAGTGCATTCCAAGGGCCCACCACCCTCTCAGTGAAAAACCTCCTCCTCTTTTCCCCCCTCACCCTTCCACCTTCCAACTTAAAACCATGCCCTCTGGTGATACCTCCCTGCTTTAGTCTAAAGATCCCCTCCATGTTTACCCTATTTATTCCTTTGAAGTACTTGAAGACCTCAATCACGTTCCCCCCGTCTCTCCTCTCCTCCAATGAAAACAGGCAGAGCTCCTCAAGTCTGTCCTCATATGTCAAATCCCCTAGCCCTTGTATCATCTTAGTTGCCCTCCTCTGTACTCTCTCCAGGAGCTGTATGTCCCTCTTCAAGTGTGGTCTCCAGTACTGTACACAGTACTCAAGGTGTGGTCAAACCAATCTATTGTACAGCGGCAGAATCACTTCCTTGCTCCTAGAGGTGATCCCCCTTACGATGCATCCCAACATCCTGTTTGCCTTGCTAGCTGCTCTCCTGCACTGCTCAGAGTTATTCATACATGCATCCATCATGACTCCTAGGTCTTTTTCCCCTATTGTGGCCTCCAGCGCCTCCCCTTACAGGGTGTATCTGTGTTTATGAGTCCCCACCCAAGATGCAACACCTTGCACTTGGTGATATTGAAATTTAATTTCCATGTGTGAGCCCAGCTTCCAGGGTGTCCAGGTCCTTGCAGGCCAACCTTCTCCTCAACTACTGCTCCCATCTTGGAGTCATCAGCGAAGAGACTCATTTCACACCCTATACCCTCCTTGATGTCCGATATGTATGCATTAAACAGGATCGGACCCAGGACCGAGCCCTGGTACCCCACTACCAACCTCTCTAGGGTTTGAGAGCTCCCACACAGACCACTACTACTCTGGTGCATCCAGCTAGCCAGTTTTCAATCCATCTGACCATCAAAGGCCTACTCCTAACCCCATCAGTTTCTCCACCAGACCATTGTGGGGGACAGAGTCAAATGCCTTGCTGAAGTCCAAGAATAATACATCCACAGGCTTTCCCCTGTCCAGTTCTGATGTTACCCATTCATAGAACTCCACAAGATTGGTTTGACATGATCTAC
The DNA here is from genome assembly GCA_016271365.2 of Neoceratodus forsteri. Lineage (NCBI taxonomy): Eukaryota > Metazoa > Chordata > Ceratodontiformes > Ceratodontidae > Neoceratodus > Neoceratodus forsteri. The sequence goes on along the minus strand of CM028135.1, from coordinate 458,639,072 downwards.
CTGGCATAAACCCATGTTGCCAACTATCCAGACCTCCCACCTCCTCCAAGTACACCCCCAATCGTTCTTTTAGTATACCCTCCATTAATTTTCCCACCATTGAGGTCAAACTGATGGGTCTATAGTTACCTGGTACTTCCCTCAACCCCCCTTTATGGATTGGCACCACATGTGCCTCTCGCCAATCCCTAGGTACCCTCCCTGTCTCAAATGACCTGTTGAAGAGCTCTGCCAGGGGTGCAGCCAGTATTCACATCTTTAACTGTTTCATGATCAGTCCCACAGATTTCATTTTATAACATAAATACACCGATCAACACACAGTCAAATTTACAGGCAATATCATGATGTGATATTTATATTCCACAAAAAATGACATGGCCCTACACATGAATACACACTGCTTACATTATAAATGCAGGTAAACAAACTTGGAAACCTTAATTGTTCAAGCCCTTTCTCAAATAAATTTTCTTTAACATGTACTAACGATATCATAATAAATTTATACAACATATTCTCATATATATGCACGACATGTTAAAATATTTTCTTTATTAGTCTAATACCTTTCTATATTAATTACCATTATGGTTATGGGCATAAAGAACAATGGTTTCCAGGCACATATGTTTTAAAACTCATTATACATGGTAACAGGATGGTTACATCTAATAAACAGTCAATGAGGGCAGCAATCATTAAATCAATAATTGGTTATACATTAAACTATTGATTATTTCAGCATTTATATTTTTGTAAAAATGCTGAAAGATCTATACTGTCATTAAGTCCTTTACCTGAGCATGCTCCCAAAGAGAAAATCCCAAAACTTTCCCTTTGTCCTATTTTTTTATTAATGTCCCCTCCTCTGGGACCCATTGCAACTAGTTCCAGACCAAAGATCTTAAAACGGTGTTTCTGTGGGTAATTCAATTGCATATGTTTTGCGATAGCATAATTCATATCACCTCTTTCAACTGCTCTTACATATTCACCAATTCTAATCTTGAATTTGCATATTGTCCTACCAACGTAGTATGCTCCACATTCACACAACAGAAAATAAACTACCCCTACACTATTACAAGTAATAAAATCATTGATTTCTATTATTTTTCCAGTAATGGGATGTAATATGCTTTTACTGTTATGTATATATCCACAATAGATACAATTCCCACATTTATATGTGCCTTTCGGTCTAGGTGTTAAAAAATCTGTCTTTCTTTATCATTGATCTGTGTCATATTTGACACTACATGATCTTTTATACTTTTGCACTTCCGAAAAATTACCTTCAGTCCCTTCTTGATTATTTCCCTCAGTCTGGGCTCCAATTGCAATATAGGCCAATTTTTTGTAACAATACACTTAACTTGATCTGCTTGCCTAGAGAAATCAGTCACAGAGGGGCATTCAAATCCTTTCATATTATTTGTCTTCTTAGATTTATATTGTAATTGTAACACTTGATTTCTATCCATTACATCCACTTGTTTGATGGCAGATGCTATGCTGTGTTGGCTATATCCCCTTTCCAGGAACCTTCGGACTTGTTCCCCTCTCTTTTTATTATATTCTTGATGTTCCATGCAATTTCTCAAAGTTCTAATTAGCTGAACTTTTGGTATATTGTAATGAGTAAGGTGAGGGTGGCAACTTTCAAATCTTAATAAACTATTCCTATCGGTAACTTTTTGAAACAAATTAGTACATACTCCTCCCTCACCATCCTTGTAGAATTTTAAATCAAGGAGGTTAATACTAACTTGATTAAGTTCAAATTGATATTTCAGACAACTGCTGGTATTTTCCATCCAGTTCACAAACAAAACAAACTCATCATGTGTACCTTTCCATACAATAATGATATCATCTATAAAGCGCCACCACAAATCCAAACAACGAATGTTTTATGCACAGTCATCATTTGGCACAGTGGATAGTGCGCGTGATCCCATGCCAGTGAGCTGAGTTAAGGGGTGAGTTCAGTGAGCCAGATGGATGGGCCCAGGCTGGGGGGAACAGTGCAGCCATGCAACTCCAACCCCGGCATGGGAAAGGATGGTGCAGTGTTGGCCACACAGTAACCATATAGTGAAGAGAAACCTTCTCTTGGCATAGGGCCAACAGGGCCCTACACCTCTATACCTGTAGCTGCATGGAAACTTGGGAGGATTGGAATTCCTAATGCCACATTTCCCTACTTTTGTTGTGTTAAGTTGAACAGTTACTGGTGCATTGCACTAAATATGTAATAAACTCACTAAAGGCCATGTGGTCATGCTCTGCTATGCACATGCCTAAGTGTCTGTGGTAAAGCCCAAGGCCACAGGCTGAATGCATTCAACCACCCAAGGTGTGTGTACAGTAGAGCGCAGCTGCATGCCCTATAGTGGATTTATCTGTCCTATAAAATAGCCCCACATTTTTTTGTGGGGGGTGAAAATTGAAAGATCAGAAAAAAGCAATGGCATGACATGATGTGATGTGATATGATGTGACGTGACGTGACGTGATGTGCTGTGCCTTGCCGTGCCGTGCCATGCCGTGTCATGTTACATTGCATAACATTATATTATATTATATTATATTATATTATATTATATTATATTATATTATATTATATCTGGATGGGACTTCTGCCCTATAGAAGCCATTATCATGTATTTCCCTGTATACCTAACCAATTAACGCTGTATACCTCCCAATTAAAACTGGATATCTCCCAATTAAAATTGCATACCTGCTGATTAAAATGATACCTCCTGAGGCTTTATACCTCCCAACTACAGCTGTGTACCTCCAAAGGGAAACCTGTATATCATGGGAAAAACATTCACATTGGTCACCAGTATACACAGTAAAATCACCACCAGTAAAACACTCTACAACCAATTAAACCCTAAGTAACAACCTAACCACCAATTACTACTAATTCACAAATGTTCCCACATGCAACATGCCCAAGTGAATTGTTTCTTCCAGAACTACTTTCCCTTTATTACTTTTTTTAGTGCCAACCTTGTTAAATGCTGTAATCTGGAGTCATGATCCCCTGCCTACCTACCCCCCCAACAGAACCCAGGAGGTGATTGGAATACGGGACACTGAATAAATGCACATATATCAGTAAGGGAAGCATCAGAACATTAAATATCAGTTACAGAAAATAATTTTAGGAAAGCACATAACAACCACCCCCCCCCAGTTTGCTCACCAACACCTATGTCCCTTGATGCTACAGATCTCTCCTCACCTGTCAAACTCTGCATCCTCCTTTCATGACACAGCTGGAGGCAGGACCAACTGGGGGGAAGCAATCCTGGACCTTTTACTTACAAATGGGGAGCACATCCAGGAAATTGATATCAGGAAACCCCTAGGTGTGAGTGACCATAGTACAGTATGATTCAGAATAGATATGGACAAACAGGATGTCCAAACAAGGACTAGGGCACTGGACTTCAGGACAGCCAACTTTACTAAGATGAGGGAAATGATCAGGGAAAAACTATTGGTGTTAGAGGAGGGGATGGGGGTAGAAACACTATGGGGACATATCAAGAGAGCCATTCAAACTGCCGTGAACAGTTGCATAAGGATGAGGGGGAAGAGGGCAAAAACAAGACACCCCAGCTGGTTCAGCATGGAAGTAGTTAGATCAGTAAGGGAAAAGAGAGCAGCTTATAGGAAAAGCAAGTGAACTGCTAAAGATGAGGACGAGGAGGAATACTGCAGACTGGCCAAAATGGCCAAAAAGGAGGTCCAGAAGGCTAAGGCAATAAAAGAACTACACATAGCATAGGGGATAAAAAGGAGGGAAAGGCCTTCTTTAACTATATAAGAGAGAAAAGGAACAAAAAGGATGGCCTCGTCGGACTCAGACAAGGGTTGGAATGGGTAACGCAGGACAGAGCAAAAGCAGAGGTTATAAATTAGTACTTCTGCTCAGTCTTTACAAAAGAAAAGGATGGGCCAATGCCACAGGTGGGGTCAGAAATGAGGGAACGGGGTAGATCCAATACGGGCTACTGGGATAGATAGGGTGAGAGAAGGGCTGAGGGCACTAAAAGTGGATAAATCAGCAGGGCCGGATGGGATACACTCCAGGGTACTCAGGGAATTGGCCGATGAGCTGGCAGGTCCTTTCGCAGTCTTGTTCAACAGTTCTCTGAACTCATGGGTAGTGCCGATGGAAAGGAGAACAGATAATGTAGTACCACTCCACAAAAGTGGCCCCAGAGAGGACACGGGCAACTACAGGCCAATAAGCCTGACCTCTATAGCATGTAAATCTATGGAGTCTATGCTAAAAGAGGGACTGGTAAAATACTTGGAGAAAAATGGTCTGCAGGACAATAAGCAACATGGGTTTGTGGCTGGGAGATCTTGTCAAACCAATTGAATTAAATTATTTGACTATGTCATGAAGGCAGTAGACAAGGGTCAGGCAATCGACATCATATACTTGGACTTTAGCAAAACCTTTGACTCGGTGCCACACAGGAGGCTGACAACAAAACTGAAGGCACTAGGGGTGGGGGAAAGATTGGTCAGATGGGTGTAGAACTGGCTGGGGGGCAGGACACAGAGGGTGGTAGTTGGGGGGGTTGCCTCCAGTACAAAGGAGGTCACTAGCGGGGTAGCACAGGGATTGGTCTTGGGCCCAGTGTTATTTACTGTGTTTATAAATGACATCTGGGAGGGTATTCAAGGCAAGATGTACCTTTTCACTGACGATATCAAAATTTGTGGGAGGGTGGACACTCAGATGGGGGTACAAGGACTAAGGGAGGACTTAGCCAGACTGGAGAAGTGGTCAGGGATTTGGCAGCTGGGCTTCAGTGCCAAGAAGTGCAAGGTGATGCACATAGGGGCAAAAGAAACAAGAGCTACTGTATACATTGGGCTCAACACTTTCCGAAGTGAGGGATGTATTACAAGCTGATTTTGCCCTGCTAGAAATTAATCTTATTAATGCTAAACTCCTCCTCAATGCCAAGAAAACAAAGACCATGATCCTCACTCTTAATTCCTCTTCCACCTCTTCTGCCACCCCCACAAAGGCTTTGTTGTCACCTCCTTAGGAAAACCCTTGGAAGTCGTCTCCAAATTCAAATAGCTTGTTATCTGTTTAGATAACAAGCTCTCCTTCAATGACCATCTTGAGGACCTGTCAAGGAGGCTAAAAGTCAAGCTTGGTTTCTTCTTCTGTAACAGGTCTCTCTTTCCATTAGATACTAGAATCAGGCTTGTTCAGGCCACATTCCTCCCTCTACTTGACAATGGAGATTTAATCTATACTTCCTCAGCTGTTACAAGCCTAAGAAAATTGGACATCCTCTATCATTGTGCTATATGGTTCATTACAAACTTACCCTACCAAACCCACCACTGTGATCTGTATACAGCTGTTGGTTGGACGTCGCTTTTGATTAGATGTACACTTCACACAGGTATCTGGACTCTCAAGTTAATCCTGAATAAGCTCCCAAGCTATCTAACATCCCTCATCTGTATTTCCAATAGTGCCTACTCTCTTAGGAAAACTGACTTCATCCTCCTTGATGTACCGAGGACTCACACTTCCTTTGGCAAATGCACCATATCAAGTACCCTTCTGGAACCAGCTCCAATCCACATTGAAACTGTCCAGCATCGTCTCTGTCAATTTCTTCAAAAGGCTGGCTAGGTCCAAAATAAAAGACACTTGTAACTGTTTCTAAACCTTATCACCTCTATTACTTCTCTCCATGCCTCACAACCATCTGGAAATAGTTCCAGCTCAAAAGTATTCTTCTAGAACTTGCCCTTGACCACTTGTCCAGAATGTCCTCCATAGGTATACTAAAAGAAGTCTATAGCCACTCCCTCTACTGTCCTTTGCCCTTTAGTCTTCCATTTTCTAGTCTCTCTTACTCCCACCTACCCCCTCTGCTACCCTCTACCCTAACTTTATCCTGTTACCCCATACCCCTAACTCCATTTCTACTTTTCCTTTCCCTCCTCAATTACACCCATTCCCCCTACACCCTCTAGCCCTCCAGCTCCCTCCTGCTCCTCCATACTTTCATTTTCCTACTTTATGGCTGTTAACTCTTCATACACATTCCATTCTTCATTCTCATTCCTTTTTTCTTCATTCCAGGCTTATTACCTATCGGGTTATTTCCAAATTAAGCATTACACATTTCCAAAACTGTACTTAATTACCGTGATGTTATTTGAAGTTGTTATTATGCAATGTGTACTTGTCTGCTTATATGTCTCAGGAGCTCCTTGTGAATGAGCTTGCTCAATGGAGTTATTTCCTGCAATAAACTTGAACTTGAACTATATAGGAAAAGTAGAAATAACTGAGTCTGAGGAAGGAAATACCTAGGGGTAGCAATCACTAGTGACATGAAACCATCCACACAATGCAAGAAAGTGGTAACAAAAGCCAACAAGATGCTGGGATGTATCACGAGGGGATTCAATAGCAGAAACAGTGAAGTTATTCTGCCACTGTATAGATCACTGGTGAGGCCGCACTTAAACTATGGAGTGAGATATTGGCACCCATATCTAAAGTAAGATATCAAACTGCTGGAGGGGGTACAGAGGAAGGCAACTAAGATGATCTGGGGACAGCAGGACAAGACATACGAAGAGAGGCTAGAGTCCCTGCAGATGTACTCACTGGAGGAGAAGAGGCAGAGGGGGGGATATGATAGAGACCTTCAACTACCTAAGGGGTAGAAACAAGATAGCATGGGAAGGGCTCTTCAATGTAAGAGAAAATACCTCCACCAGAGGAAACAGCCTAATGCTGGTGCGAGGAAAATTTAGGAGGGATGTAAGGTAACACTTCTTCACAGAAAGGGTGGTGACACCTTGGAACATGCTACCTGAGGCAGTCGTGGCATCCAGGACAGTGGGATCTTTCAAAAGAGCCTGGGACAAACACAGAGGGAGGAGGTGGGGACAAGAAAACGGAAGGGGGGAAGGAGACAAGGAGACACTAACATTGGACATGGGATAAAATGCAGGATTCCGACACAAATCAGGCAGACAAGATAGGCCTGGAGGTCTCCTTCTGCTGTCTATTGCGTATGTTCTTATGTTGTTATGTACAACTTCTTCCTTGATGCTCCAGCTGCCTTCTTCCATGCCAAGCCCTCCAGTCTGCTGCCACTGCCATCTTTGTATTCCAATGCACTGATCCAGGCCACACATTCAATGGCTCCACTGATAAATAACACTCCTGACCACATAATCCATGCACCACTGACACAACAAGCAACTCTCAACAAAAGACTGTCCTGCTGACCAGTGTTACTACTTCACACTATTGACTACAGCTGCAATCAATGATGCTAATAAGAACTTAAGGAAGGGTCAGCTGCAGACAAGCCCCATTGTATAAGGCAACCCTTTACTATGCAAAGAAAAAAGGCTAAAAGAGTGCCCAAACCTAAATGCCTTTCTACTACAGAAGGTCTGGGCAAACACAATCCTCACCTTAAACCAAAATGGCTATGAACAAAAGCAACCTGAAAAACCAACCTGACTACACCTTACAGCTAAGCATACTAGCCATCCACATGTATTATAATAATGGGCAGTGCGGCATACTAGGTATTATAAAATGGGCTTAAGAAATCCAAGTCTCTGATTGGCTACTACATCATCTGAGCCGTGTCCTTATCAGATGACATAGTAGCCAACCGGGACTACTGCCCACCAAGAAGCCACATGACAACAAAAATCAATGAGCTCTGCCAAGCATCAACAGAAACGCTGACTGGCAGAGCTCACTGAAGCGGCAGCACAATAGCACTCACGGGCAGCACAGTAACGGAACAGTGGCATTCACGTACATGTCCAAAAGCGTGACAGCACAAAATAAGATATATGACCCCACCCTTGCAGGACAACACATTTACAAATTTAGTAACTTGCATTTAGATTTTCCACTGTCCATCTGTACCTATCAAGTGGTGCTCTCACTCGGGCTGTCGCTGCTGCTCCCGCTCTTTGAAACCACGGCCATAAATGGTAGCAGAATGTGTGGTGTCTCTGCACATGTCCTGCATCTCAATTAATAAAACTTCGTAACTTTTGTTATCTTTTTCACTGCTTGTCTGCCTCCTGCCACCAGTGTATACCTGTCATTGCCAGCATTTTCAAACAGCGCCGAGAAACCCGCCAAGAAAACAGAAACAGTACGTTTTTTTCATCATCAACCGCAAATGCCATCAGCGAACGCCATCTACCCGACGCACCATCGGCGACCATCAGCGCAGCAGTGTTTCTCAGTGCCTCCAAAAGAACATGCTCACTTTTCAAACCAGGCACTCGCTTTCCTTTTTTTAAATAAAATAATCACCAAAATCTGCCTGTCAGAACGAAAGCAGGAAACAGGAAGAAGGATTCTCTCTGCTCTCTACGGTGTCTGGTGAGGGACAGGCTCGCTCCCAGTCAACACAGCTGCTCCTCTGTTAACAGTGCAATTCTCTAACTAAACACAGCCAAAGAAAGAAATGTAAAAAAGACCCAATAAAGTAAAAGGCATATTCTGAATGGATTCGTAACTTTTTAAAGTGGGGGACAATAAATACATTCCAAATAAACTTAATAGGAGGGACTATTTTTTTACTGTTTTCACTATTTGAAACCTTTTCTTATGTTTCACTTTTTTGTATTTTTATTTTTTTTTTTTACACATTAAAAAATTACTTTGGGAAGGGCCCATTTTATAAGTGCAATAACACACTCCGAGGTGTGGGTTATGTGCTGATAAGAGCATGCCTGGGGGCATAAGGCACTCAGCACAAGCACCTCGTGCCTTAGTACACCCCTAGGCATGCTCCTATCAGCACGTAACCCACACCCCATTGTGTGTTATTGCTTACATATCCCCATCAAGTGGGGCTATTTAGATAATAAAGCCATTCCCTCTTTGGGCTCATGGTCTTATTGTCTGATTAGCCCCTTTCATGTGTATATTTCCTTCTATACTAAACTTGGCCATCATTTATTATCTCTCTCTTGCTCTCTCTCCCTCTCTTTCTCACCCTCTTTCTGTATACAGTACATATATATATATTTATACTGTAGATAGCTAGAGCAGTAGAGCAGATAGATAGATAGATGGATGGATGGATAGATAGATAGCGTGAACTATACATTGCCAAAACTACATTAACACGTACAGTAGGTTAGGGATACAAAGCCTCACAAGTGGTATTAGGGTTTTCAGCCCTAATGCCCACCCTCTCCCCATCCCCTACCCTTGTGACCCAAGGCCAAGCTACCAGTCCAGTGCCATGTCCCATGGGTCTTCTGCTTCAAGCTGCAGGTTTAGGGTCATGCTTCATGAGTCTGCAGCTTCATGCTACAGGTCTGGGGACATGCCCCACATGTCTAGAGCTGTGCAGCATGGGTGTAGGGTACAGGTCTGTTTCCATGGATATGCTGCTTTTTGTAGGGCCTGCAGGGCCCAGTGTGAATCAAGATACAGGTCTGGGGTTATGTCTATTGAGTCTTCTGCTTTCACATAGGGCCTACAGGTCCCCATGCAAACCAAGACTCACATCCACAGCTGTACCCCTTGGTCTGCTGCTTCACGTAGAGCCCAGAGGGCCCAACATGTGGCAAGCTAAGGTCTAGGGTTGTGCCCCAAAGGTCTGTTGCTCTGTTTACAACCTGCAGGTTTGGATCCATACATCATTGGTTGACTCCTTCAACCCTACAAAGCAAGGTACAGATGTGGGGCCATGCGCTATGAACCTGCGTCAGTGCGTATGTCTCTACATAAAAAGACACCTATGGGGCACCAATGAGGCATTGCCCCTGACCAGTTGTGTGAAGCAAGAGACCTGAGGGGCTCAGCCTGAACCTGTAGCTTGGCCTTGGGTCACAAGAGTAAGGGACAGGGGAAGGAGATGGGTGTTAAGGATGAAAACCTTAACAGCACATTTGTCTCTTCTGTGGCTTTGTAACCTTAACACATGCATTAATGTACTATCATTTTTCAAAATGAATTTCCTTACTTTTTGACAAAGCATAGTGTCAGACAAATAACTTGCATCACACTGGGTCCTGTGGGTCCTAGAGAAGCAGCATATGACCCTTATCTTGCTTCTCACAGTGCTCTGTGGGCCATGAGTGTGAAGCAACAGATGAGTTGTTCCTGTCAGCCAGGGCACTGGACCTGTACCTTGCCTCATGGAGGGCTCTGTGGGTCCTATATAAAACTGCTGACCCATCATCTACAGTGTCAGACCTGTAACATGTTGTATTGTACAGGACACTGTGATCCCAACATGGATCAGCAAACCTGTCAGGGGATGTGAAGCAGCAAATCTGTCAGGTACAGTGCCTGATCTGCAGCTTAATTTGTGCAGGGCCCTGTGGACCCTATGCAAAGTTGGAGATCCATCAAGCACAGCAGCACCAAACTTATAGGGTGGGTATAAATTTTGCTGCTTGGGTGGTTGTAAGTGAGGGTGCTAAATGCCATATCACCAGAATTTGCCCTTAAGTAGTTAAAATATGTTAACGTTTCGTGTCATAAAAAATGATATGTCCATGAGCATGCACAGTTTTTTTTTTTTTTGGACTTGCAATTTTTTGGGGGGAGGGTGGTACCTTCCCGGATGCCTTGAAGGAGGCACTGGTGAGACCCTTTCTGAAGAAACCATCCTTAGACACTAATGTCAAGGCAAATTACCATCCTATCGTCAACCTTCTGTTTTTAGGTAAAGTTGTTGAAAAGGTTGTGGCACTTCAGCTTGAGGAGCACCTCATGGCCCATGATCTGTATGAGCTGCTCTAGTCTGGGTTTCATGTAAGGCATAGCACAGAAACTGCATTAGTTCAAGTGCACAATGACTTCCTCAGGGCGCAAGATCATGGAGAGGGGACAATTTTCGTTCTCCTCAGTCTCTCCTCAGTTTTTGACATGGTGGACCATTGTGTGTTACTCGACTGCCTGAGGGAATTCTGTGGACTCGCCTTCACCGTCATCTGCTGGTTTGAATCCTATCTCACAAACAGGAGGCAAAGGGTAGTGATGGGGAATTTCTCCTCCTCCCCTAGCCTCATGTCCTGTGGAGTACCTCAGGGCTCGGTCTTGTCACTAATGTTGTTCGCCATGTACTTGCTGCCCCTGGGAGAGCTCATCAGGTAGTACAGTCTGAGTTTTCATTGCTATGCCAATGATACGCAGCTGTACCTTTCCTTTGCCCCTGGGACATCCACAGTGGTGGATGTACTAAATAACTGCCTTGCCGAGATCAATTACTGGATGGCCTCCAGCTGGTTGCACCTGAAACCCAATAAGACAGAGGTACTGGTAGTGGAGTCGAACACAGGGTGTGTTAGGATGGCCTCTGGTGCAGAGACAGGACTTTTTCTGGGTTCTGTGCCTTTGAAGGCCTCCTTTAGGGTGCGTGACCTTGGCATTATCCTTGACAGCGGACTGACACTTGAGTCTCAGGTGTCATCTGTTGTTCATACCAGCTTCTACAATCTAAGGAATATCACCAGGATCAAGCCCCTAGTTCTGCCCCTGGACCTCCCTATCCTGGTGCACACCTTCGTGATATCAAGGCTTGACTACTGTAATGCACTCTACCTCGAGGTCTCTGGAGGTTCCTTCCACCAGCTGCAGCTGGTGCAGAAAGCAGCTGCTAGGCTGTTGATGGGGCAGTCTAAGTATTGCCACATCACCCCAGTGCTGCATGAACTGCATTAGCTGTCAGTCAGGTGGAGGATCCTCTTTAAGATGGGCTTACTCACCTTTAAGGCCCTACATGGCCTGGGCCCTGGTTACTTGGCAGACCTTCTGACACCTGCTCCCTCAGTCTGCTCCCTCCATTCCTCCTCCTCTAGATGCCTCCTTGCAATCCCCAGGATAAGGCTAAAAATGGCTGGTGACAGAGCTTTTAGCATTGCCAGCCCCATCCTGTGGAATTCGCTACCTCCAGCTGCAAGGGAGGCCCCTTCAGTAGAGGTATTCAAGGCCTGCCTTATGGCCTTCCTGTTCAATAAAGCTTTCCCGGACCCTGTCTTTTAATTCTGCCTAGGTAGTGATATACTGTGCTATAGCTTTCATCCCAGGTTACCTATTTTTTTACTGATCTATCTTGAGTTTATTTTAGTATAACTGTTTTAAATACTGTTCTACTTATGGTGTGGATTTTATTTATTCTTTGATTGTATGGCACCCAGAGCCCCTGGGATTGGGCGTCTTTTAAATAAAATTTGCCTTGCCTTGCTTTTATCACCCATAATCTTTTTACTTCTTACATTTTGTTTGCTAGATTTGAGGTTTGGGAAATAATCACGCCCCTTCATGATCACTTCAGTTTGGTGTTTCAATTTAACCCTGAAATAGGTTTTTGGGGACATCAAATCAAACCTGTGTTTGCTGACAAAAACGTAAATATCAGCACATTTGCAGAAGGATTTTCATGGATTTAGGTTTTTTTCAGCATTGTTTCCCCTTTTAGCTGATTGTCATTGGTGTGGGACCAAGCAGATGACGACCATTCAAGGTGGTAGGAGGGCTGTGCCTGTTGCTCACCATGGGATACTTTTCTTTGTATGAATTGAGATGGCCATGGGAGAGGTCGGTTGTATGAGGAAGGAGGGTAGGGTAGAGGGTCATTTTAAAGTGAGAGAGGAGGGTTGTAAGGGTGCTAGAGGCTGGGTGAGGGTGGAGGTTTTATTGTAACATGGGCTTGGTGGGAGGAGAGTGGCTTGGGTGCCAGAAGATGGGGATGGTGATTTTATTTTTAATTTACTTAACAGATCTCGATCACTGGGGAACAAAGAAGATGGCAGATGGTGGAGGTGGAAGGAGTGCTGTGTTGATCACCCACTCTTGGAGATGTACATGTATGTACTGTGGTGGCAGTGGAAGGAGGTTGACATGGGTGCTCGAGAGTACTGTCAGTGAGATTGGGGTTTATTTTTTTATTCATGTAACAGGTTTTGACCATTGGTGGATGCAGAAGATGGCAGCCAGCCAAGGCAGAGGGAGGGCTGTGCTGGTTACCCCCCATGGGACCTATGCATATGTGTACTATGGTGGCAGTTGAGCAGGGAGATGGGTGGCATGGGTGCTAGAGGATGGGTGATGGTGTTTTTTCTTAATTTATTTACTAGGTTTTAGTTGAAGATGGCAGCTCACCAAGATGGAGGAAGGGCTGTGCTGTTTGTTGACAGTGGGAGTCAAATAATTATATGTACTGGGTACTAGTGTGGAGGAGTAGGGTGTCGGGGAGTCAGAGGGTGGGTGGTTTGCTTTAAAAATTGTGAAGGGGGGTGATCCACTGAGATTGGCACCCAATAGCTGCAAAACAACATTTAAAAAAAGACAGCCAACAGCATGATTGGGCACTCCGTGTCAGAAAGGGGTTGGGGAGGTGGTTCTAAAACCAGGATTGGGTACCCAGTGCCAGAAATAGAAAGACAAGAAAGAGAGGGTTTTTTTTGGGGGTTGACTAAGTCAATCGTGAATCAAAAAAAATAACATTGTGTTTGGTGCTGTTTTATTGCAGTGGGCAGGGCCAGCATGTTGGTTTTTGGTTCACAACTGACTAGAAAAGTCACAAATGAAAACAAATTGCATTTTTTTAGCTATTTGTTTCAAATGCTGGAAAATACTCCAAGCATGCACAAAATTTAAAACCTTGTAACTTTAAAAGAATAGCATACCTAACGTACAGTTCTTCTAAAGTTTCATAATTTAGCTCTGCTTAGTTTTTTTCACTAGTCCTGAGAAAAAAGACAAAGAACCACTGTGCACAAACACTGAGGCAAGGGTTACCCCAAAGGGCATTTGTCTGGGAAGCCAAGTTTCAAGAAAATACAAAATCACACATGCCCACACAATGCAAAGCATCATGGGCTGCATATGCAAATCACCACAGAATGTTATGCTGGTTCAACTTTAAGCAGAATTGCATGGTGCCGAAAGGCTTCTCACACAGTTTGCAAAGGGTGCTAACAGATGACATAGACATGTGTTTCATTCTACCAGGACTCATCAGTATGCCTCATCTGTTTGACACCCCAGTGGAATGAACCAGCTACCCTAAGACGGTCTGTCTGGGTAATGTTGTGGTGAATCCATTAAAATAAAAAAAATATTTAAAAGACAAAGAACCTCTGTGCGCAAACACTGAGGCAAGGGTTACCCCAAAGGGCATTTGGCTGGGAAGCCAAGTTTCAAGAAAATACAAAATCACACATGCCCACACAATGCAAAGCATCATGGGCTGCATATGCAAATCACCACAGAATGTTATGCTGGTTCAACTTTAAGCAGAATTGCATGGTGCCGAAAGCCCTCTCACACAGTTTGCAAAGGGTGCTAACAGATGACATAGACACGTGTTTCGTCCTACCAGGACTCATCAGTATGCCTTAGCTGTTTGGGGTGACAACATGCTTTGCATTGTGTGGGCATCTGTGATTTTGTATTTTCTTGAAACTTGGTTTACCAGCCAAATGTCCTTGGGGGTAACCCTTGCCTCAGTGTTTGCGCACAGAGGTTCTTTGTCTTTTAAATAGTTTTTTATTTTAATAGGTTCACCACAACATTACCCAGACAGACCATCTTAGGGTAGCTGGTTCATTCCACTGGGGTGTCAAGCAGATGAGGCATACTGATGAGTCCTGGTAGGACGAAACATGTGTCTATGTCATCTGTTAGCACCCTTTGCAAACTGTGTGAGAGGCCTTTCGGCACCATGCAATTCTGCTTAAAGTTGAACCAGCATAACATTCTGTGGTGATTTGTATATGCAGCCCATGATGCTTTGCATTGTGTGGGCATGTGTGATTTTGTATTTTTCTGAAACTTGGCTTCCCGCGCCAAATGCCCTTTGGGGTAACCCTTGCCTCAGTGTTTGCACACAGAGGTTCTTTGTCTTTTAAATAGTTTTTTATTTTAATGAGTTCACCACAACATTACCCAGACAGACCGTCTTAGGGTAGCTGGCTCATTCCACTGGGGTGTCAAACAGACGAGGCATTCTGATGAGTCCTAGTAGGATGAAACACATGTCTATGTCATCTGTTAGCACCCTTTGCAAACTGTGTGAGAGGCCTTTCGGCATCATGCGATTCTGCTTAAAGTTGAACCAGCATAACATTCTGTGGTGATTTTCATATGCAGCCCATGATGCTTTCCATTGTGTGGGCATGTGTGATTATGAGAAAAAAGTTGGCTGAATTTGGGGATTTTTACATAATTTGACTAATTAATTACTTTTGAACCATCAACCAATTTTTTTCAAAAATGCCAAACAGTTAGCCTCTAGGACTGAAACTGTTCACACCAAATTTTGCAATCCTAAAGACTAAAATCACACACACATGCACTATATATATATATATATATATATTCATGGCAAAAAAACTCTGTTTAATGCATCAGTTAGGGTTGTTCCACAGCGACAAAAGTGAGGAAATTCGGTGTTAGGGTTGAAAGCACCCTTGCACCCCCAGCCCACTCCCCCAACTGGCATCGGGTGCCTTACCACCACTTACAAAAAGACTTCACAGATAGCACCCCATTTAAGTGAATGAGATCATTTGCACCTTTTCTCCCACCTGCTGTTTCAGTCTCTGTGGCAACAAAAGATTTCTGATAGATTGCTTCAACAAAAATCAAATGTTAATTGTTTAAGTGTACTTGTGCTTGGCCAGTGGATTTGCTATATGGCCTAATTGCTGTTGACACTCTACCTGCCACTTTATAATGTCATTAGGGGTGAGTGGGTTGCTGCAAACACACCCAAGCCAGAAAGCACACTCAATGACACACAGAAGTTAAAACCCCAGGGGCTGTATAATGCTGGTGGGCAGAATGGTGCTCAATTCACATCTGAGCTCAGACACGAAAACTGAGACACCCTTTTCAAGGAGACCAAGTAAAAAAAGCATCCACATGTTTGGAAGATGCATGATTTTCCATTTGAAGATCCTCCACTAATCACTTTTGGATTTTTTAGGTGAAGACACTTTATTTCAAAAAATCAAATTCAGGCAGGTTTTTTTTTGCTTCTCATACTCCCTGGCCATCCACTCTTTCAGGCCTGCCAAGGCCCCCTACCACTGCTGCTGAGTCCTGACTGCCTTCCACTTCCCCTTATTGCCTTGCTACTAGGTAACCCAAAGTAACCCTTTATGTGGTGGGCCACTACCCCCCTGTGGGAGGCTACCAGGGGAGGAGAATCACTCCAAAGGGCTTCTGTGTATCCCAGGCACGGCAGGGGTAGGAACAGACACATGTGTCTGGGGCTTCCAGCATATTGAGGGGGGGGACCAGCAGTCATCCTCTGGTTGGCCAGCAGGTATTTTCCTATTTTCTTGGGGGCATGATGGGCCACATGATGTCAAGGCACAAGATGACATCTGTCACGCTCTCTCCTGCAGGGAGAGCTGATATGTTGCCATGCCTATGGCCTCTACAAGGGGCCAGCAAATGCTGAACCATGAACCCACTCCCTCCCAGGAGAAGGTGAGGTGGTCGTTGATCATTGGACACTCAAGTCTTCACCCCCCAGCTTGCCCTCCAACACCCAAGTCCATTCCCGAACCCAGGTCAGCGGTGTCGCAGGTAGAAATCCAATTCAGGCAGTTAAATGATAGATAGGAAAAAACAAAGGTGGTCCACCTTAGTGGTGGTGGTTCTGATTAATTCACATCTGAGTTCTAACAAGCAAAGTGACCAAGTAATTTGTAACTTGTCCATGTGGGGTGTGGGTGTTGAAGGAAGGGGATCATAGTGCTGTCACTGTTTCCATCACCCCTGAGGGATGTGAACTGCATTGTTGCTACTGCCGTCACACCTGTGGGGCATGGGCTGTAGTGCTTCTGCCATCATCACTGGTGGATGAGGAATGTAGAACTGCTGCCATCCCACCTGAGGGATGGGGACTATAGCGCTGATACTACCATCACACCAGAGGGATGGGGACTATAGTGCGATACTGCCATCACACCAGAGGGATGGGGACTATAGTGCTGATACTGCCATCACACCTGAGGGATGGGAACTATAGTGCTGATACTGCCATCACACCTGAGGGATGGGGAATGTAGTACTGCTGCCATCCCACCTGAGGGATGGGGGCCGTAGTTCTGTTGGTGCTGCTATCACACCTGAGGAATGGGGAATGTAGTACTGCTGCCATCCCACCTGAGGGATGGGGACTATAGTGCTGATACTGCCATCCCACCTGAGGGATGGGGACTATAGTGGTAATACTGCCATCACACCAGAGGGATGGGGACTATAGTGCTGATACTGCCATCACACCAGAGGGATGGGGACTATAGTGTTGATACTGCCATCACACCTGAGGGATGGGGACTATAGTGCTGATACTGCCATCACACCTGAGGGATGGGGAATGTAGTACTGCTGCCATCACACCTGAGGGATGGGGCCCATAGTGTTGATACTGCCATCACACCTGAGGAATGGGGAATGTAGTACTGCTGCCATCACACTCAAGGGATGGGGCCCATAGTGTTGATACTGCCATCACACCTGAGGAATGGGGAATGTAGTACTGCTGCCATCACACCTAAGGGATGGAGGCCGCAGTGCTGCTGCTTCTTCCATCACACCTGAGGGATGGAAGGGCTGTTGTCCTACTGCCATCACATCTTGGACCTAAATTAACTTTAAACTGGTACAAGGATGGATGGATGTACAATAGTGGAAGTCAAAATTGCTAAAATGCATGTTAGCAGAGTTAAAAATTGTTAAATAAAGTACACAAAACCAAACGCTGGTAAAACCAGGCTTTGGCTTGGCAGACACCGGTGACAATACCATTTTTTACAATGTGCAAAATTAAGTGTGCCCTTTCTCAATCCTGGTAAACCAGTGTCCCTGAGTTTAGTACAGCATATTAGCGCCAGCGCTGTTTTTTACTTGCAGTAATATTTTGAATATTATACTGTGTGCAACACTTTAAATTCTTTATTTCAGACAGCACTAATTAAAAAAAAGCATAGTTCAAACTATATATTTGTTTCTTTATAGAATTGATGCACTTAAATCTATTTCCCTTTCCACTTATTCTTGTGGGTTGTGCAAATAAATATTTCCGTCCCATAAATATGTGGTTTATTGACAAAAAGGCAGCTCAACTGTCACTAAACTGACATCTGTCTGTTCAGACTAGTATGCAAATGCTTATTCTCACTACCAGTGTTATAGCTACTGGACCTAGCCTTGCAAACTCTTTCTTTCCATCAGAGATAGTTCCAGTACTTTAGGCAGTGAAAAATATATAGACCAGGTGGACCAAGCGGTCGCTATCTGTAGGCAAATTATGTTTAAATGTTTTTGATTCAGATAAAGTTAGGATCATTCTTATGGTAATATACTGTAGAAGGATAAGTATTATACCTTTTAAAGATGCCATGTACAGAAGTGGACATTGTTACAGTGCAGCTTGCTTTCTCGCTCAACTGAAAGAATATTTCACTGCCAGTCATACCTCTCAACCTCTCAGCATTAAAAATCATAGCACTGGTCTTCAAAAATCATAGCAAAGGGTCAGAATGAGGAGCACTTTCTTATTTTAAACAATATTTTGTCTACAGATAGTGGACCCCATATAGTGAGTAATATCAGCTTAGTTCAATGATTTAATAGTTTGTGTGTCCAGAAATAGCTCTAACATTATGAGGAACATCGATAAACTTGTGAGGAGCAAGGGTAAATTTGAGTGTGAGAATCATAGCGCTATGCGGAATTCATAGCTGTTGAGAAGTATGCTGCCAGTACCATAATTTTAGTACAGTAGCCACTAATCAAAATCCCATGGCAGTCTGTACATAAAGGTAATGTTCCAAGAGGCCCCTGTGTTACTCTGACTTGTGGAGGTCAGGATCAGAAAAATAAGTGAGCTCAGCTCAGGCTGTGTGGCCACGGGACAGAAAACTCTCCTCCATCTCAATGGTGAAAGAAGAACTCTCAGTCTGCTTATTGAATGTATCGCAAGGCAACAAAACAGGGAAATGTCACAGCTCAGTGCACTGCCTGATCATGGACTAGGAAACTCTCGATTGCAATCCTCCCGGGTCATGCCTAAAAATAGGCAATTCTATTGTCTAGCACCTACTCAGTAAACAAAAACTAAATAAATAAATAAATGATTCTGGTTGAACGGACCATGTCGGCAACAAAAGACTGGGTATGAATTGGGATGGGGGGGGTACTCATAGTGCAACCTTGGACCAAAAGTCAACAGGATCCTGTGAAAATGCTTGGGCTCAATGCACTGTATGATTGTGGCCTGGAAAACTCTCCTCACTGCTGGTCCTGGGTAAACAGAAAAGGAAAACAGGATTTGGAAATGCTGCCTCAGTGCCCTCTGCAAGTGAGCACAGGCAGCACAGTTATTGTAAGTGAAACAAGAAACAGAACAAACAGAAAAAAACTGGCTGTGGCCTGAGGAAGTGAGGGAAGGAAGGACTCTAGGCTGCAGTTTGGCACAAAATCAGATTATTATCACTGACGGTTACAGCAATCATCACTTAATTAGAAGCCCCATTTAGTCAGTCAAATAGTATACTGTATTACTCTGTCTATTCCAGAGTGAACACTGTGAATTGGGGGGTAGAAAGCATTACATCAGACAGCCGAGTAAGAATTCAGCACAGTCCATTTAGATACAAGATTTGTTCTTTAAAAAAACAGTGTTAAAGTAATAACAATAAGGAATTCAATGAAATTAAGCACTCTAAGGAGTGCTACAGTATCTCTATCAGAAGTGCATTATAACTTGATGAGTGTCAGCACACATGATCATGCTCAGAAGGTAGAAAGTGCACAAACAACGTCAGTGAACTCTGAGGCTTCCTCTAAGAAAATGAAATGGGAAGGAAACTGCATCCCTTCTGAATTACAATCAACCATTTTAGTTTACCCCAATTAAAAAAAAAACTCAAACACATTTTATTCCTTTAGATTTCTTTATTAGAAAAATAAATGCAGTGTCAGAAGGGATATAATGGATAACTGATGTACCTGTGGTCAAATCATTGACTATTTCCTGTCCTGAGTAGCCCGCTGAATTGTGTTATGTTCTGCAAGCAGCATGCACTGAACCAGTTTATCATTAAGTTATTCTAGGAGTGAATTTCATTCATTCATTCATTCATTTTGGTTTAAAGTGTTGCGGTTATCTGACCCATGTACAGAATATGCGCACACAGATCATTGCACCACTAGCACACGTCAATCTGTTCACGTACAGTATGTTATGAGCATCCTGATTTTACTCAGTTGTGGTTGGATGGGTCATAGCAGGGAGAATACAGGCACTTTTACACACAGGTTTTTAAAACGAAATGAGCGTTATCTATGGCACCGTTGTGCTCTGTTGCATTTTTAGGATCCCTTTACACTCCACGAGTTTTCCGGCAGCTCCCACCTCCATTTGTGTTTGGCACCCCCACAGAGCTTGCTGCTCTATTGCTGTTTGTGCACTGCTTCGGAATGGCTGTTTTACACAGCCTGACAAAACGGAACACAACGGTGCAAACCGTGAAAAGCAGAGATTGCAGTTTGGATGAACGTTCCCCTATGGAACGAAACAGATGCACTTTTACACACAAGGGATGTAACGGAATACTGTTTCCGTAACAGTTATTCTGTTACATAAACCTGTGTGTAAAAGCGCCTTATGATACCTTCTTCACTATCATGCAACTAGGGAATATAGGCAGGGGTCATTCATTCTGATCACCTTCCCTGTCACAGAAGTGCCTAACACAGTCTGTTCCCACTCAGTATTAACAGACACTGAATATAATGGCAAAACATTTGGTGTGTAGATGTATTTATATCAATTTTGCACTGTATCACCATACTGCACCATAGCACGTTTCTTAGGTTGTATTATTCGTATATTCATCACCCTGATATGCCACTATAGTTCACCTTCAAGTACAGTATGATGTCATACATCAGGATCATTAGATAACCAAATCCATGTCCAGACAAAGGACTTGTGAGCAAGGCACTGGGGCATTTGAGTGGACGTGAGCAGTTTTTGTTTGTGACTTCATTGTTCTTTTGCAAACTGATGCTTTTTCAATTGTATTTTGTACCTGTACCTGTTATGGAGTTGAAGCATACATTGGTATTAAATGTAGCTCCTTAAAGTTTATTTTTCTGTGAATGAAACAATCTGAGTGTCCAGTGCTCGTCCCCTTCACTGATGTCCTGCCCAGTATTCTGTCTGTCGTGAAAGTCCGGGAGTTGAAAGCATACAGTCGGATCACATTAAATTCAATGAGGTGCTCGAGAATAGGAATGAATCGCAAACTTTGGAGTGTGGGGATGACAATAATCCCTGTCAATAGTTTTTATTGTTTCTTATATGATGGGATGGTTAAAGGAAGAAAAGAAAGTTAACAGTCCCTTGTTCAATTCAGTGTGCCCTCGCCAAATCAGATGTTTATTCATATGTACTGTATGTAAATGGCTGTAGTAGCTACTAAGTTCATTACTACAACAGGCTTTTTTCCATTTTTCCCCAGCACTTATCATCTCTCTATGCAGATAAGTCCCAAACAGTAAATTGTGTGTGGCTTTGATATTGTTGCAGACTTCATTCTGGGTTACCCTCTCCTACAGACGCAAGACAGTTTTCATTGTTATGGACACTGCCTCTTCAGCTGTCTCTTTAGCTTGTTTTGTTTTTTTCAGTTCAATCTTGCACTTGCTGTGTTTTTTTTTCTTTTACACAGAAGGAGACAGTCGCAGTGGATTTGACAGATGATAGGGAGGAGAGACAGCACCAGTCAGGAAGATGGAGTGGATATTCAGAGTAAATGAGTGATATGTCTGTATGCTGTGGCCAAAGTTCAAGAGTAGGTAAGTGCAAGGTTGATCTCATAAGCACAAAAAGGTAAAATTCTCTGAAAAGACAAGATTCAATGTGGGAATTCAGCGAGGGCTGTAATATTGCAACAAGTTGTACACTATTCATTGGCAGGAGGAACACATGGCATGAAATGAACCAGAACATCATTTGAAAAGCCAAAGCTTACTTTTTGAGAGTCCTCTGCAGCCCTAAAGGGAGAAGGAGTGGGGGGTTGGCAGTAGGTGCTATAAAGAAGCACAGAGGAACTTGGCAAGGAGAGACAATAATGCACAGAATGAAATAAAATGAAAAAATGCCTGTGATGCTAATGCAATAACCAGCTAAAAAAATGCATTTACATATTTGACTAGCTTCAGATTTGATGAGGACTCAACGAAATGAACATTGAATGTGAAACATTTTGTTCAATAGTACCATCCTTTCATTTATAAAACAATTAAAAATCATGACATACATATGTCACCCCCCCACACACACACAAATTCACCACACAGTGCTGTTCTCACACCTGTCATAAATTCACACACACAGCAGTGACAAGGACTAAGTCACTTTCACAAAAAATAAATAAGGAATTGCATGTAATCCGAGTGTGTGTGCTTCAAATCCCATGACTTGCACCTCCGACAGGGTTCTGGCCAGCATGTCTGTGAAGGGGACAAGCCGGGGACAAGTACCATACACCTTGCCAAACATGGCTTTACAGGCATGGCACCAAGAAATAAAAATGCACACAGGTCAATACACACTGGTCTGTACCCAAACCTGACTGCATGCAAAACTGACACCATAGGTAATTAAAAACATCACAAAGACACTTCTCAGATCACCTAAAACTTTAGAAAGTGGAAAATGTATAGTCAGGCAGACATTGTCACTGTACTCGCATAAAACCACCATAGAACTGTTTCAATACTTCTTTAGATGGTGTCTAGTCCCAAGGTATGTCAGATAGAATTTCAGCCTATAAGGTTTACTTTCTTGGATCTTTGAAAGGATGTACTGTCACTGGTAGATTTCAAGCCTCACAGTAGCTTTCTGACACTGTCTGACACCCGGGGCCATGATATGAGGCTGGAGGGAGGAAGGTTCAGGAGGTAGACAAGGAGACATCTTTTTACAGAGAGGGTGGTAGCTGGGTGTAATGCATTACTGGAAGAAGTGGTATCCAGTAGAACAGTGGACTGCTTCAAAATGGGCTGGGACAGGGCAAGGGGGAGGGTCAATGAAGAGGAAAGGTGGGAGGGAGGTGCAGCTGCAAAATAAGGGGTGCTAGCTGCACATTCAAACAGACTTGATAGACCTCTAAGCCTTTATCTGCTGTCAAATTCTGTATGTTCGTGTTTGTATGTACTTACTGCCTTGCCTATAAGTTATGATCCTGCAGAAAGTAAATGTTAGTGTTACAGCTCAGTTTATGACTTGCCAGATCATCCTAACAATTTGACAGAGAGCTGATGTCTGCAAGTAGCAGCAGTGAGGTGATGATAACCCTTGGTCTTCTGTACAGGTTGAAGTTGCCTCACGACTGGTTGATGTCATGTTTGCACTGTTCTGAAAGACATGTACCACAATTGCTTAACATTACCTTGCATGATACATTTATTTCAAACCCTTTTGGGAGAAAACAGAATAAGTAAATGAAGAAATGAATCATAGACTATTTCCCTTCACCACTGATTAGAACACAAGAGTCAGATCCACAGTTGTCATGGAGGTTCATTGTGACAGCAATTAATATATCCAATTGCGAGAATCCCTCAATGAATGATGTAAAAGCTGTGCCCATTCATAGAAACATAGAAACATAGACTTTGACGGCAGATAAGGACCACTTGGCCCACCCAGTCTGCCCATTTCCCTACCTATTGGATAAACTACAGATTCTATTTAACCAACAGCCTACTTCCTGCAACCCCCACTATAATTGCCTTATGTCTGTCCCATGCATGTTTGAATTCCCCCACTGTTTTAGACCCCACAATCTCCCCAGGAAGATGGTTCCATGTCCACCACTCTCTCCGTGGAAAAGAATTTCCTCACATTACCCCCTGAGCCGCCCTCCCCTAACTTTAAATTGTGCCCTTGTTCTACACATCTCTTTTCTGAAAGATGTTACCTCCTGAACTTGTTGATTCCCTGAGGTACTTAAAAGTTTCTATCATGTTCCCTGTCCCTCTTTTCATCAAGGATATACATATTAAGCTCTCTCAGTCTCTCTTCATATGGTTTCTGATGTAGACCCTGCACCATTTTAGTTGTCCTCCTCTGGACTGCTTCCATCCTGTCTATGTCCTTGCATAGATGAGGTCTCCAAAACTGCATGCAGTAATCCAGATGGGGTCTCACCAACTGTCTGTACAGAGGGATAACCACTTCCCTTTTTCTACTTGTGATGCCCATCCCTATGCATCCCAGTATCCTCCTGGCTCTCCTTACTGACTTCTCACATTGCTTACCCACCTTAAGGTCATCTGATATGACTACACCCAGATCCCTTTCCATTATTGTTGTCGTTAGTACCTCCCCTGCTATTGTGTACTCTTCTCCTGGATTTTAATTTCCCAGGTGCATTACTCTGCACTTCTTTGCATTGAATCTAAGTTGCCATATGTCTGACCATTCCTCCAACCTTGCCAAGTCCCTTCTCATCCTTTCTACCCACCTTGTGTATCAACTCTGTTACAGATCTTTGTGTCATCGCAAAGAGGCATACCTTTCCTTTCAGACCCTCTGCAATGTCACCTATAAAGATGTTAAACAGGACTGACCCAGTATTGAGCCCTGAGGTACCTCAATTAGTGACCTCCTTTCTTCAGAATGTGTTCCATTCACTATTACATTCTGTGTCCTGTTGTGCAGCCAGTTTTCTACCCAGGCTACCACCCTGGGACCCACTTCCAGGCTGGCTAACTTGATTATTAATCTTTTGTGTGGGACTGTGACAAATGCCTTGCTAAAGTCTAGGTAGACCACATCCACAGCCCCTCTTTGGTCTATTACTTTGGTCATCCAGTCAAAGAAATCGATTAGATTTGTCTGACATGACCTTCCTGCTGTGAATCCATGCTGCTTTGGGTCCTGTGCTCCGCTGGCCTCTAGGTACTGAACAATTCTTTCTTTCAGAAGTGATTCCATCATTTTCCCCACCACTGAGGTCAAACTAACAGGTCTGTAGTTTCCTGCTTCTGCCTTGCTCCCACTTTTGTGAAGGGGAATCACATCTGCCTTCCTCCAGTCCTCAGGTACCACCCCATCTTCCCATGATTTGTTAAAAAAGTGTGGTTAGTGGTGTCACTAGGTCCTTCCTTAGTTCTTTTAGGATTCTAGGGTGAATCCCATCAGGCCCCATTGCTTTGTCCACCTTGAGTTTTAGGAGTTCTTTCAGGACTCTTTCTTCTGTAAATGGACTGGCGTCAACCCCACTACCTAGAGTGCTTCTACTGTTTGGTTTAGGTAACTCCTCCTCTTCTTCTTTTGTGAATACTGAGCAAAAGTATTCATTCAGTATCTCTGCCTTTTCACTGTCTCCCTCTGCCCACTTCCCCCCTCTCCTGTATTAATCTTCACTATCCCTCCATTAGCCTTTCTATGCTCCCTAATGTACCTATAAAATGTTTTATTCCCCTTCTTAACTGAGTTGGCTATCTTTTCCTCGGTTTGGGCCTTTGCTTTTCTGACTGTCTTCCCCACTTCTTTCTACTTTAATTGATACAGTTCCCTGTCATGCTCCTTCTGTGATTCCTTATACTTTTTAAATGCAGCCTTTTTCTCCTCAACCTTCCCTGACACCTCTTTTGAGAACCATAGTGTTTTTTTATTCCGCTTTGTTTTCTTTATTTGTTTCACACAAAGGCTTGTTGCCTCCATGATGACAGTTTTGATTTTTCTCCATTGTTCTTCCACCCCTCCTTTCTGGCCATTTCCTAATGCATTCCTCAGGTATTCACACATTATGCCAAAGTCAGCCCTTCTAAAGTCCAGTATCCTTGTCTTTGTATGGCTTTTCTCCATGGTTGTGTTTATTGTGAAGCACACTGTGCAGTAGTCGCTTGTTCCCAGATGTCTACTGACTTCTAAATGTGTGATCCTTTCTCCATTTGAGAGTACCAGGTCTAATATTGCTCCCTCCTGAACTGTGATTCTCCTCAAATCAGTGTTTATTTTTTCCGTTAATAAAAAAAAATCAGTGTTTTATACTTGCTGAGTATGGGTCTTGAATTTTGCACTCAGGATGCATAATATTGGTTCAGCACTCAAGCAGTGATCAGGGCTTTCCTAAGAATGCAACTGCAAGCTGTTATTAATTAAGTTTTCTCTTTTTTGCTGCCAGTGTTGCCTATGACTCAATTGAAAATCAGCAGTCTAAAACGTCCTTACATTTTGCTTCCTGTGCTGAAATTATTCTGTCTGATATGAATGGAAAAAATAAAAGCACCAATACTGCCTTGCCACGTTGGGGGTCCACAACAATTTACTAATGTACTGTAAAAATCAGTCGCAACCTCATTTGAGTGGTTTTGGGGAGAAAAGAAACATGCCACTGTGGGAATAGAACCCACAAACTGCCCTATATCTAGATTCAGAAGCAGGAACACAGTCCACTGAACTATTCCTTGTTTGACGAAAGCTTAATTTCTACTAAACGTAGTTTGCTTTCCCAAAAATGTAAAAACTAATCTATTTTGCTACATTTTACAGCTGTGCACATCTCGCATTCCCCTACAATAACTAACCACAATGCACTTCTAAAGTGAATCTAGGCTCTGCAAGGAAATGCGGGGAAATGCAGGGAAAGGAAGCTGCAGTGTGTTAACATTTATGGAGATTGTTAGCATTTACAATTGCTGGGTTCTTGTAAATTAAAAAAAAAATACTCTTCTAATTGTGACTGTGACTCCCTGACTGAATGTTAGGTGCCTATTGTCATTTCTGATTAACAACCCAGTTTCAGAGTGTATGTAATTTTTTTACGCAGATCCCAGAAAGCAATCATTCTCACCAAAAACGAAACAATAACCAAAACTAAATAAATAAAATCCACATGAGCATAAAAGTTTTAAACATTGCATGCATTTGTGTTTAAAGTGATTTGAAAGATTACAGACTGATCACAGAGCTTTGTTATTCCAAGATGCAAATCCCCCACCCCCCACCCCCAAAAAAGGTACAATACTTTTATTAATTTTCATCTGGGTAGACTGATTTGCATAAAAATGTTTTGTTTTACTTGGATGTGCATTGTCTACACTGATAATCCCATTCTGTTGGATTCTCTTGGTGTAGAATGCCATCTCCAGTCTCGCAAAATGCTGTCCTAGTTGGCATTATTGTAAAAATAAAGTAGCACATTGGGGTTGGGGATCCAGATGTATACATGCCCAGCAGCTGGCATTTAACAGCCTCACCTCTCCCCACACACATTTTCTGGAAGCTGATAGGAAAGATTTCCAGGGAAAAAATGCATTAGGAAAAAAAGATGGGTGTTTGTGTGTGGGGGGGGGCCATAATTCCATCATCTGAGAGTTGAGCATTCCAGCAGAATAGATACTGAAATGGCTTGGTTTCTGCGGGCATGTTCATATATTGGTATAAGTTGCAACCCAAAACACAAGCTACTAAAGGTTGGAAAAGGGTAATGCTTATAGTAAAATATCCAGCACAGACGGTTAAATAAAATGTAGGGGATTTACCTGACAAGGGAAATCGCACCCAGGCTCAGCAAACCAATAAAGGATAATTTCCTCAGTTTAAAGACTTTCTTTTGTGGCATAGGTAATAGTCAGGTCAAATACTGTGCAAATAATTATTTCAAAGCAGTAATCAAGTGCATAATCAAATAGGTCATTTGCTTTAGGGAATATTACCAATTACACAGCAGAAAGCCTGGCACCTACTAAAGTCTCCCTATAGTCAGAACTGTAGCTTCCAATCATAAATAAAAGCTGTGCATTCACACACAGTGACTGTGTCTAAAGCCTTTATATTTCAGAAGTGTAGTAAAAGTCCAATAAACTCGAACACTTAAAATACGAACTCGGGATTGAACCCCACCCCTTGATGGACCAGTTGGCATTTGCATTTAGTGGATTCTGATTAAATTGAATGGACATATAAACATTAAAAAGGACAATGTGCTTCCTTGTAACTGCTTGATTTTATTGGAGTTTTATGAAACTTCTGAAAAATAAAGGCTTTATAGGCAGGGACACTGTGTTGAATCAACGACTTTTATGTAGGACAGGGAGCCACATTACTATCTAGAGCATTTAGTAGGTGGGCCCATCTGCAATGTTTCTATTCCCTGGCTGTGGTCTCTCTCTCTCTCTCTCTCTCTCTCTCTCTGTCTTTTTGTATACAATATGATCAATTAACAACAGCCATAAAAGGTTTAAAATTCACTTTGTTTTTAACCAGTCCTAGTGTATGTAGCCAGCAGGTTAATGAATGCACAATAGCACTGCTACACACTCCCCCCCCCCACCCCCAAAGGATCAAAATACTCTGAATGGAACTAGAAAGTGATCATAAATTAATCAAACTGACTTAGAACTACATCAGGCATAACTGCTCACATTAGATAATATCTGTTTGCCATTTATCTCTAAGCCTTTGCCAAGGCATAAACATGGTATGACATGAGAACTCAGTAGGCAGGGAAATGTAATTTGTATTGTTTTATACTGTATCCTGTTCCCCCACAAGGCCCTGCAAATATGAAAACCAAGGTGAATGAGAATGTCTGCCTGAGTCGCAGCAGGTCGCATTTTTCTGCAATCCTCTGGATTTAAAAATCAATGGCAAACACCTATTTTCCAGTGGCAGCACTTATGCTTGCTTTAGATCTAAGTCAGTTTACTTAACACCCTATCACAGTCTAAACCCATTCAGTGTATTGTTTTTGTTACATCATGTCTTTTATACTTTTAAAAAGTGTTTTTTTTCTCAGTGGGAGCTGGTGGTCTGTATGTGTTTGCTTCTTCATACAGTAGATTAGCTGTTACAATAAGAACAGACATGACATGATGTTTTTACTTTGTTACTTCCAGTTCCTTTTACCTTCTGGGTCACTCAGAACAGTGACAGAGTTTTTATTTTAGTTCAAGGGTTCAAAATCTTGCCAAAGCCTGTTCCCTTTTGAAGAAAAATGACTCATTCAATATTCTGTATATTTTGTCCAGTATATTCTTCAATTTGAAATACATGGTATCAGTACTGAAGGACAAATTCCTTCTTCATCACAGCAAACAATTACTATGATATCAGATAAAAGATAAATATCATAACACCTCACATATATTTTCAAAAGTTAGTACTTTATAAAATATTTAAAACATAAGTCATCTTAATGTCTACATGCTCTCTCATTATTAAACTCTTATAAAAGTCCACCTTGCTACCAGACTTATAATGTCCCATGGACATTCTTCAAATTCCTTATTTTAACTATATTTCTAACACAAAATGTAAAGCATCCTTCCATTGCTAATAGATGGTCAATATGAGAAAGCACACATTTTCAGCTCGTTTCATATTTTTATTTCCCATTTCATAAAGTATCTGGATCAAAACTCATTTTTAAAGGGGAAAATGCCCCTTATTTAATAGGGCTCATAACAGGAACAAAGTACTGTATAGCAGGTTGAATGCACATACCACAGCTTTTGTGGAATTCAACCTGCTATACATACAGTACTTATGTTAGGTCAAACTAGCCATACTGTGGCCTGTAAATACTAGCTGCAAATAGAGCTCTGTGAAGCAAGGGTATGTTCAAATATGTGTTCGAGTTCAGGGTTTCGGGCCTCATTTTTTTTTTTATTTATTTACTTGCACACTTAGATTGATGGCACTCTCCTGTCTAAAATAGAAGCAAAAAGAGAGAGAGAGAGAGACTGCATTGTTGTCAATATCAGCGGCTCTCTAACATTCTCAGTTCTCTTTTCATACCTAATCAGGATCTAAACTTATTTTAAATAGAAAAAAATGTCAGCTATTTAATAGGGGTTATAAAAGGAATAAAATACAGTAAATTAAATAAAGCTAGTAAAATTAAAATGTGGCAGTTTTGTTACCATACTGTACCCTGCTTAATGTAAAAATGATTTGGGGAAAGTTACTTAAATTGTCCATGTTCAGCACAGCAAGGCAAAGCTCTGGTGCCTGAGCTACTCCCAGATCTGAAAGTTGTAAGGCTGTTCTTGGAGCACAGCTTGTTGACTTTCAAAGATTCATAAATCTTTAAAAAAATAAACAAAAGCAGAATATTGATCTTGAAAGAAAACTTCATGCATTCAGAAAGCAGGAAAACGAACTTTTAGGAGATTTATATAATTTCAAATTAAGAATTATTATTGAGGTGAGTACCTAAAAGGAGCCAATGAAATGGGTTTTCAGTGAGATGGTATAATTGGCCAGATGATAGGCAGGACATAATGTTTTTGCAAAACTATGCGAGGTGCTACAATAAGTTGCAGGTATAGCAATCTGAAAAGGGGAAATTGCCTCACTTCAAATTTTTTATTTTTTTTTGGCATAGGTAATAGTCAGACCAAATGCCGTGCACATTGTCATTTCAAAATAAGAGAGATGTGGTAGCCGTGTTAGTCCAGTCCACAATGTAGAGAAAAAATACAACAAATATGTTGAGGGTGATACCTTTTATTGGACTAACAAAATTATTTTTAAGACTAGCATTCAAGAGGTGAAACTCTCTTCCTCAGGTCAAAAGTGAAAACAGCTAAGCAGTGTGACAGATATAAAGGTTGGATGTGGATTCGAAGCCTAGACTAGCAGGTTACAGATCAAATCATTGCAGTCAATTTGCACCTCTTACAAACAGGAAGACTAATTTTCACTGGAGTGTGTCTGTTGGAGAGATCAACTCTGTAAGATCAAAAAGCTGCCTAATTTTACTCTGACTCTGGACCATTAATTAACATTTCTAAAAAGTCAAGGCATAAAGGAAATACATACCATTGTCTTAAGAAGGTACCTGTTAAAACAACCAAAGAGTTTGTGAGGGTTTAAAAAGAAACTCAGAAGCACTGTTTTAAGCATAATTACTGGCAGTGTATTAAAAAAACAACATCTTTATTAAGTCCTTTTTCTTTAGTGTGAAAGTATTATATCATTTTTACTTCAAATGTTTGCCAATCCTGGCTGTTTTTGAAGTTCCCTTTTAACACTCTGACAGCAAAATCACTGGTGGAGTGTTCTGGTCTAGAAAAATGTTCCCCTACTGGCGTATTTTCATTTTTATGGGTAACTGTGAATCTGTGGTGATTCATTCTTGTTTTGAGTTCCTGTCTAGTTTCACCAATATAGCAGCCTTCCTCACATTTTCTGCATTGTATCATGTATACTACATTGCTAGAAGAACAGGTAAACGAGTTTTGGATTGTAAATGTTTTTCCATTGTGACTAACACATGTCTCAGGAGAGATATATGTACATAGTTTGCAGCGAGGTGCTTTGCATGGCTTTGTATCTTTGTCACTTAGTTGGAGCTCAGAAGGAAGTTTGCTTCGCACCAGTTTCTGCTTCAGGTTTGGTGGCTGGCAAAAGGCAAGCACTGGTGGAATGGGAACTATATTTTTTAGAGTTTCATCTTCAGACAGTAGTGGCTGTAGATCTTTAATTATTGTCCGTAGTTTTTCCAGTTCTGGGTTGTAGGTTACTACCAGAGGTGTGCGATCAGATGTTCTCTGTGGCTTGTACCATAGTAGTTCTTCCCTAGGCCTATGGAGTGGAGAATGGATGTTCCTGTCAATGGAGCTGGCTTTATATTCCTTCTGTCTGAAAGCTTCTTTTAGTATAATAGGTGTCTGTCCTGTTGTCATGATTAGAGCAAATGTGGTGGTACCGGATGGCCTGGCTGCATATAATGGATGTTTTGGTATGAGAGGGATGGTAGATCGAGCTGTGCAGGTAACTGCATCTGTCTGTAGGTTTTCTGTACACAGATGTTTGTAGTGTTCCATTTTTTAGTGTGACTCTGGTATCCAGGAAATGCACACACTTAGAGTAATTTATCTGGAATTCAATGGAAGGATGGAAGTTATTGAAGCAGTTAAAAAAAACGGTTTAAGTTTTCCTCTCTTGCTGTCCATATGATAAAGATATCATCAATATATCTATAGTATTTTAATGTTTTATGATGCTGTATGCTGAGGAATTTTTCTTCTAGATCTGCCATGAACAGAATGTACTTTTGATCTTACAAGTTGATCTCTCCAACAGACACACTCCAGTGAAAATTAGTCTTCCTGTTTGTAAGAGGTGCAAATTAACTGCAATGCTTTGATCTGTAACCTGCTAGTCTAGGCTTAATCCACATCCAACCTTTATATATGTCACACTGCTCATCTGTTTGCACTTTTGACCTGAGGAAGAGAGTTTCACCTCTCAAAAGCTAGTCTTAAAATAATTTTGTTAGTCCAATAAAAGGTATCACCTGCAACATATGTGTTGTATTTTTCTCCTCATTTCAAAACAGTAATCAAATGCATTATCAAATAGGTAATTTGCTTTACAGAATATTACCAATTACACAGCAGAATGCCTTGCACCTACTCAAGGCTCCCTATAGTTAGAATCATGGCTACAAATCATAAACAAAGCTGTGCTTACAATGCTTTATATTTCAGAAGTGTAGTAAAAGTCCAATAAAATTGAGCACTTACAATATGAACTCAGGATTGAACCCCACCCTGGACAGACCAGTTGGCATTTGCATTTAGTGGATTCTGATTAAACTGAATGGACATATAAACTCTAAAGAGAACTATGTGCTTTATTGTAACTGCTTGATGTTATTAGACTTTTACTAAACTTGAAAATAAAGGCTTTATAGGCAGAGACACTGTTTGAATCCACAACTATTATGTAGGATTGGGAGTCACATTACTACTATATGGAGCATTTTGTAGGTGGGCCCTTCTGCTGTGTTTCTGTATTTCTGACTGTGGCACTGTTATTCCCTGGCTGAGGTCTCTCTCTTTTTATATACAATATGATCAATTAACAACAGCCATAAAAGGTTTAAAATTCACTTTTTTTTCACCAGTCCTAGTGTATGTAGCCAGCAGTTTAATGAATGCACATGATAGCACTGCTACACCCCCCCAAAGGATAAAAACACTCTGAATGGGATTAGAAAGTAATCATATATTAATCAAACTGACTTAGAACTACATCAGGCATAACTGCTCACACTAGATAATACCTGTTAGCCATTTATCTCTAAGCCTTTGCCAAGGCATAAACATGGCATGACATGAGAACTCAGTAGGCAGGGAAATGCCATTTGTATTCCTATATATCCCATTCCCCCACAAGGCCCTGCATACATGAAAACCAAGGTGAATGAGAATGTCTGTCTGAGCCGCAGCAGGTCGCGTTTTCCTGCAATCCTCTGCATTTAAAAATCAATGGCAAACACCTATTTTCCAGTGCCAGCAATTATGCTTGTTTTAGATCTAAGTCAGTTTACTTAACACTCTATGACAATCTAAACCCATTCAGTTTATTTTTTACACCATGTGTTTTAGACTTTTAAAAGTGTTTTTTTTTCTCAGTGGGGCTGGTGGTCTGTATGTGTTTCTTTATACAGTAGATTAGCTGTTACAAGAAGAACAGACATGGCATGATGTTGTTACTCTGTCACTTTCAGTTCCTTTTACCTTCTGAGTCACTCAGAACAGTGACCGAGTTTCTATTTTAGTTAAAGGGTTCAAAATTTTGCCAAAGCCAATTTCTTTCTGAAGAAAAATGTCTCATGCAATATTCTATATATTTTATCCAGTATATTCTTCAATTTGAAACACATGGTATCAGTACTAAAGGACAAATTCCTTCTTCATAAGAGCAAACAATTACTATGATATCAGATAAAAATAAATCTCATAATACCTCACATATATTTTCAAAAATTAGTACTTTATAAAATATTTAAAACATAACACTCATCTTAATGTCTACATACTCTCTCATTATTAAACTCTTATAAAAGTCCTCCTTGCAGCCAGACTAATAACGTCCCACAAACATTCTTTAAATTCTTTATTTTAACTATATTTCTAACACAAAATGTTAAGCATCCAGCATGCCTGCCCACCCACCCACCTAACAACAATCACTTTTGGAAACAACCTCCTTCCATTGCTAATAGATTGTCATATGAGAAAGCACAAATTTTACAACTCTTTTCATATTTTTAGTTCCCTTTTCATACAGTATCTGGATCGTAATTCATTTTTAAAGGGGAGAAATGCCAGTTATTTAATAGGGGCTATGAAAGGAACAAAGTACTCTATAGCAGGTTGAATGCACATACCGCAGATTTTGTGGAATTCAACCTGCTATACATACAGTACTTGTGTCATGTCAAATTAGCCACACTGTGGTTCCAGTGCCTGTAAATACTGGCTGCAGATAGAGCTCTGTGAAGCAAGGTATGCTCAGATATGTGTTCAAGTGCAGGGCTAATGCTTCATTTTTTATTTACTTGCATGCTTAGATTGATGGCACTCTCCTGTCTAAGTAGGAAGCAAAGAGAGAGAGAGAGAGAGACTGTATTTTGTCAATATCAGTGGCTTTCTAATATTCTCAGTTCCCTTTTCATACATAATCAGGATCTAAACTTCTTTTAAATAGAAAAAAATAACATGTCAGTTATTTAATAGGACTATAAAAGGAACAAAATACAGTAAATTAACTAAAGTTAGTAAAACTAAAATGTGGCAATTTTGTTATACTGTACCCTGCTTAATGTAAAAATGATTTGGGTAAAGTTACTTAAATCATACCTGTTCAGCATGGCAAGAAAACACTCTGGTGTCTAAGTCTCCCAGATCTGAAAGTTGTAAGGCTGTTCTTCAGGAGGACACAGCTGCTTGACTCTCAACATTCATAAATCATTTAAAAAAATAAACAAAAGCAGAATTCTTGATCTTGAAAGAAAACTTGATGCATTCAGAAAGAAGGGAAATACACTTTTAGGTGATTTATATAATTTCAAATGTATGAATTATTATTGAGTTGAGTACCTAAATGGAACCAATGAAAAGGGGTTTCAGTGAGATGGTATAATTGGCCAGATGATGGGCAGGACATAATGTTTTTGCAAAACTATGTGAGGTGCTACAATAAGTTGCAGTTATAGCAACCTGAGAAAGGAAAATTGTCTCAGTTTAAAAGTTTTTTTTTTTGGCATAGGTAATAGACCCAATACTGTGCAAATTATTTCATTTCAAAACAGTAATCAAGTGCATAATCTAATAGGTAATTTGCTTTAGAGAATATTATTAATTACACAGCAGAAGGCCTTGCACCTACTCAAGGGCTCCCTATTGTTAAGAACTGTGCTCCAAATCATGCACAATAACTGTGCATTCAAGCACAGTGTCCATGCCTAAAGCCTTTATATTTCTGTAGCATAGTAAAAGTCCAGTAAAATTGAGCACTTACAATATAAACTCAGGACTGAACCTCACCCCTGGACAGACCAGTTGGCATTTGCATTTAGTGGATTCTGATTAAATTGAATGGACATATAAACGCTAAAGAGGACTATGTGCTTTATTGTAACTGCTTGATGTTATTGGACTTTTTCTAAACTTCTGAAAAATAAAGGCTCTGTAGGAAGGGACACTGTTTGAATCCACAACTTTTATGTAGGATTGGGAGCCACATTACTACTATATGGAGTATTTACTGTAGTATTTGGGCCCTTCTGCTGTGTTTCTGTATTTCTGACTGTGGCACTGCTGTTCCCTGGCTATGGTTTCTCTCTTTTTGTATGCAATATGATCAATTAACAACAGCCATAAAAGGTTTATAATTCACTTTTTTTCCTCCAGTCCTCGTGTATGTAGCCAGCAGTTTAATGAATGCATATGATAGCACTGCTACACACTCATCCCCCCACCAAAGGATTAAAATCCTCTGCATTTAAGATCAATGGCAAACACCTATTTTCCAGTGCCAGCAATTATGCTTCCTTTAGATTTAAGTCAGTTTACTTAACACCCTGTCACACCTAAACCCATTCAGCGTATTTTTATTACATCATGTTTTTATACTTTTAAAATGTGTTTTTTTCTCAATTCGAACTGGTGGTCTATGTGTGTTTGTTTCTTTATACAGTAGATTAGCTGTTACAAGAAGAACAGGCATGAAGTTTTTACTCTGTCACTTCCAGTTCCTTTTACCTTCTGGGTCACTCAGAACAGTGACCGAGTTTTTATTTTAGTTCAAGGGTTCAAAATCTTGCCAAAACCAATTTCCTGCTGAAGAAAAATTACTCACTCAATATTCTATGTATTTTATCCAGTATATTCTTCAGTTTATAACTCATGGTATCAGTACTGAAGGGCAAATTCCCTCTTCACCAGAGCAAACAATTACTATGATATCAGATAAAAGATAAATATCATAATACCTCACACGGGGCTTCAGTTAACTCCATTTGGGAGTATTTGACTTCCCAAAATAAGGCACAAACTTCCAAAATAACGAGGTAGGAAGTCATTGACTTCCAGATGTAAAACCAAAAATTAGATGACTTCCAAAATTGCAGGCATGGAAGTCAGAAATGATGGATTGTTCTGAAAGAAATTGTATATTCCCACTAATGTATTAAATTAACATCCACAAATTTGTCCTTCCTAGAATATTGACTTCCAAAAGTGGGATCCTGGAACTATTTTGACTTCCAGAAAATTGGAATGACTTCCAGATTTTGACTCCTGGAAGTTTTAGACTTCCACTGAAAATAAATTAACTGAACCCCTGTCCTCACATATATTTTCTAAAATTAGTACTTTATAAAATATTTAGACATTATAGGAGTCTTTTTAATGTCTACATACACTGTAATTATTAAACCCTTTTAAAAGCTCACATTGCCACCAGATTTACGATGTCCCACAAACATTCTTTAAATTCTTTATTTTAACTATATTTGTAACACAAAATGTTAAGCATCTAGCATATCTGCCCACCCACACAACCACGATCACTTTTTGACACAACCCCACCTTCCATTGCTAATAGATGGTCAATATGAGAAAGCAAAAATTGTAGCATTCTTTTCATCTTCTTAGTTCACTTTTCATACAGTATCAGGATCGAAACTCATTTTAAAGGGGACAAATGCCAGTTATGTAATAGGGGCTCTAAAAGAAATAAAATATTGTGTAGCAGGTTGAATGCACATCCCTCAGATTTCATGGAATTCAACCTGCATATGCATACAGTATTTATGAGGGTCAGATTTTGCCACACTGTGGTACCAGTGCCTGTAAATACTGGCTGCCATACCTCTCAACCTCTCAGTAATAAAAACCATAGCACTGGCCTTCAAAAATCATAGCAAACAGCCAGAATGTGTAGCACTTTCTTATTTTAAACAATAATATGTCTGTGAATAGTGGGCACCATATAGTTAATGATAATGAACATTTCTGTCAACTTCTTTCAATGATTTAATAGTTTGTATGTTCAGAAATAGCTCTGACATTATTAAGAACATCAGTAAACCTATGTAGATCAAGGGTAAATTTCAGTGTAAAAATCATAGCGCTATGAGAAATTCATAGCATTTGAGAGGCATACTGGCTGCAGATAGAGCTCTGTGAAGCAAGGGTATGCTCAGATGTGTTCAAGTTCAGGGCTTCGGGCTTCATTTTTAATTTACTTGCACACTTAGATTGAGGGCACTTCCTGCCTAAGTGGGGAGGAAAGAGACAGAGAGAGAGAGAGAGAGAGACTGCACTTTGTCAATGTCAGTGGCACTCTCATATTCTCAGTTCCCTTTTATACATTATCAGGATCTAAACTCATTTTAAATGGAAAAACAAGACAGTTATTTAATAGGGGCTATAAAATAAACAAAATACAGTAAATCATATAACGGTAGTAAAACTGAAATGTAGTAGTTTTGTTATCATACTGTACTCTGTTTACAGTAATGAGATCAGACTCAGAGCTTTGCCTTGCCATGTTCAGCATGGCAAGGCAAAGCTCTTGAGTCTGATCTACACCCAGATTTGAAAGATGTCAGGCTGTTCTTCAGGGGGACACAGCTGCTTGACTCTTGATCACTCATAAATCATTTTAAAAAATACACAAAAGCAGAATTGTTGATCTTGAAAGAAAACGTGATGAATTCAAAATGTAGGGAAATGCAATTTTAGGAGATTTATATAATTTCAAACACATGAATTATTATTCAGGCGAGTCCCTAAAAGGAACCGATAAAAAAGGACCCAAGCTTAATAATAAAAATTCTCCCTCCTCCTTCAGCAGCTTCCACCACCAACAGAACCATGGACTGCACTGCTCCTGACTTATAAATTAAAATTCCTAAGCTCCTACACCTCCTACACCTGTAGCTACAGTACCTAGCTCCTGCAAAATAACCACATACTGTACTGTTCCCAAGCCACTGTGACAGAATTCTAGATACCTACTGAAGTTCCATCCCTACCTCCTCTGCAAACTCTGGAGTCTGGACCCCAACCTGCCTACTGTGGACATTTGTTCTGAAACAGCTGCTCAACCACTGGGACTTGCAGAATGCTGTGGTGTTCAGGATCCCACAGCTGTATGAAACTGCTGAGCTAATGATCCTGTTGCAGTACTCTGCAGGGGACCGCAGAGTCAGCAAAAATCCTCCATCAATTTCCAGCTAACCCCCAAAAAAAAAAACAAGAGCACAGCAGTAATGCATACTGTACTGTTTATAAAGTGAAGTGAAAATCCCCCCTTGCTCAGCAGTTCCCTAAAAAAACCCTCCAAAACAGGAACACTTGTGCTACAAAGCTGACCTTCAGTATTCTGTATTTACTGTTGTTTGATTATTCCATTCTTTAAAAACTAAGTGGTTAGTACAGTATAGTGCTTGCACAAACCTTTGCAGGAATTAACATCAGATAGATCATGGGAGGATAGAGAGGTAACTGACAAAACCATATCCCTTAACAGTTCCAAGTCTAGTCCATGGGTTTATAGGATTTCATCTATGAGCAAGAAAGACATCATGGTGGTGAATACATTATGGATTATGAAATGTCACCCTCAAGACTCTTGAGTAAAATGAACTGGCAATCCCAATGCAAGCCTGTTATAGTTCTATTTACAACAGAGTACTAACCCAAGAAGAGTGTTGTATCATGAACTGTTATGAAAACTGGAGTAATATGATTAAACACTGTTAAAATGATATCAGAATTATCTGACTACATGTCGAATAGAAATGCCAAAGTAACTTAAATGGTGACATGTTCTTATATCTTACAGCAAGTTATTGTATACAGCCACACTATTTTAACCCTTTAAATCCCTATCTAAATAAAATACACCAGAATCAGAAAAATCTAATGCATAAGGGCTAATTATATAAAAACTTATTGTTATAAAAATTACCAATTAAAGCAGTCACCCTATACTGTACATATACTGTACGTTTCATACATCCACATTACTGACAGACAGTATAAGACATTTTAATGCAATTCTCACAAGGGTTCAGAATGAGCTGATCTTTCTAATGGCTTTCCAAGATTATATACAGTACAAGGCAAGGGATGGTATTGCACCAAACCTCTCAGTCTTTGTCACTGAAATGAGAGACGAGATACTTAAAATGAGGGACATAATGAGGGACACATCCTCAAATATAGAACCACAAGCTCAGAACATTACAGAAACCATTGTGTTTACTTTCACAAAGTTTATTTTTATTTAGCATCTTAGAATGTTATGAAATTACAGAATGCCTTATGTGTGGACAGCACCTTTTACATGAGGAGTAGGATGAGGGTCAGTTAAGAGGTACTGTATACACTACACCTTGCTCTGGGCTACTTCTGCAGATGTTGATGTCTATTGAAAGGGAAAAGGTATGTATATCCATACCTATAAAAACACATTAAACATCCATTGAAAAAAATTCCAGTGCTTTATTTCTATTCATATCTTTTAGGAACAGATCTTGCTTGTAAGGGTAAATACATCGATAAGCGCTGGCTTTCATAGGTGGACTCATTGAAATATGGCCAAATTCAGACTACTGAATGAAGCTAAAATACCCAGGGTCTGGCAATGGGGCTGATAATACAGAGTTGGCCTGGGTAGCTGAAAGCTTTCTGACTTTCTGCAATCAGTTATTTGGCCATCCTCGATGGGCTCAACTTTAACTTTTCTTTGCACTAACCAGCAGGACAAGTTGATTCAAAATTGCACTAGCCCACAGTTGCAATGGTAAATTTTGATTACTTATACAGGAAAAAATGCAAGCCAAGAAAATACTTAGATTATTGCACATTTATCCTGCTCCCAGAGTGCTTCTGGTCGCAGCAGAAAAAAAGCTGCAGTGCAATCACACACATTGTGGCCACCATTGTTTTGTACCATGGCCTCCTCGCTTCCTCTTTCTGCACCCCCCCAAACCAGTGGATAACACAGCAGCAAGTGTTCCATCAAGTAGACATAGCTCAGCACACACAATAGCTGGCATCATCATGCACCTCTCCACACTATCACCCCCATCCACAGGGCAATGGATAGAGTCAGACAGAGAAAGACACCTCAGCCCCCACCCTGTGATCAACTGAGCCCGCCACTTCTGAAAGTTTTCATACAGTGTCAAGTGAGCCAGGAGCACATCTAGGATTTCTTTGGGGAAGTGGCTGCACAAACCTAAGGGTCTTGGGGAAACAGAAAACTTTACATTTTTATTTTTAAAAGTATTGATTTTAACATGCTATGCCCCAACAGTAACATATTTTTTAAATATTCTCCTGTCATCAGACCAGGTAAACAGTACACATTCATGATACTATACTACCCCTTTTTCTATATAGGAAGATCTATGCATCCAATGAATTGTTTTAACCTTTCTAATTATGTGTTTTATTAGGGTATTTTGTATTACACATTTTTTTTGTCTTTGGTAACCAGGTAAGGCCTACTAGGCACAAGTGCCT
Source organism: Neoceratodus forsteri (assembly GCA_016271365.2). Classification (NCBI taxonomy): domain Eukaryota; kingdom Metazoa; phylum Chordata; order Ceratodontiformes; family Ceratodontidae; genus Neoceratodus; species Neoceratodus forsteri. The sequence continues at coordinate 458,598,157 of CM028135.1, read as the reverse complement.
GCTTTCAGGGGTGACCTGGGAGCACTGGCAGTTAAATGATTTACTCAGAGTCACACAGTATGCAAGTGGAGGTTGTGAGAATCAAACCAAAGTCTGATCTGTTGGATGTACCAAGCTCGTTCACAGCTCATTACTCTAACCTCTAGGCTAAACTGCCAGCCATGCTACAAAGCTTTGTTTTAAGGATGAAAGGACATGCTGAATAGGATAGTGGTGGGACTGTATGGCTGGCATTGGCTGGCATGGTCCATTTAGAAGAGTTAGGGACCCCTACACTTGCCAACAATGGCAGCAATTGGTCTATGAATAGTCATTTCAGAGTGTGGTCTGCAGTGTTGTCCAGAGAAAGTACTGAGTTGAGAGATTTGGAGGAGAGAGGAAGGCAGCTATGATGAGACTGAGATAAACCCACCACCTGCAGAGCAGACCCTGTATACCTCTTAACATTTTTTTTCACTGAAATGTTGTATGTAGACACTCAAAGTGTAGGAAACTTTAAGGAAAGTACAGAGTTGAGAGGTCTGAAGGGGTGATGAAGCAGCTATGGTAAGGCTGGGATAAAACCCACCACCTGCATAGAAGACCCTGTATGCCTCTCTGCATTTTTTTCACTGAAATGTTGGATACAGACACTCAGAATGTAGGGAAATGATGGGCACTAGTCTTAATACTGTGGGAAAAATTGTCAGAGACACATTCTGAAAAGTGGAAGCTGGTGACTTAACAGCTTCTACCCTTGATTATACCCTGGACATTAGCTGAAAGTTCTAACAGTGGAGTGATAATTACTCACATTGAGCCTTTTGTGATCCCCATCTTGAACAGCCAGATAACTGCAGCTCTTAATGAAGTGTTAGTCACACCAGGTCATCTGCAACACTAAGAGAGATTAGCATGAGGTCTACAGCCCTAAGTAGGACATTTTCAACTTCATTAACAGCCATGCAACACCTGCACTAGTCAAGACAAACAAGTAGAGAGTTAGCTGCACTAGCCCTTGTCAATTTGTACTAGGATTTGGGCTAGTAAAACAATGTTAAAATCAAACCCTACCTCCTCACATATGTAAAAGTCCATCCTCTTCTTGCCTTGTAGTGTAGTTGTGGCACCTTCTTAGATGCTTGACTGAGCACTATAGTTCAACATTGTGGGGTTAAGAACATATATGTGAATTTATAAACCATTTTGGATTAAAGAGCCATTTTGCTGGAACAGAGGGTACATTGCAATAACTGCAGGGTAGAACTTAATGAAGGAGCTATACATCAAAATAATGACCTTAATGAGTACTACAAGAATAATACATACAGTAATTCCCATAAAAAATGTAGGGCCCACATAACAAACAAAAACAAACAAAAAACAAAATAAAAATACATGAAAATTCTCATAGGATAAAACTGGAACTTTAACATGCCATAATGCCCACAGTATTTGGAATTAAAGTACACCCTATATATCAAAACAAGGGTCTTAATGAGTTCTGCAAGAATAACACAAATACCCCCCCCCAAAAAAAAAAAAAAACCAGAAAACATTTAGGGGCAATATAAAAAATGTAAACATTAAAATTCCTTTAACATTTGATCTTCAACAACCTGAAACTTTCTCAATATTTGAACTTAAGGTACAATTCATATATCAAATAAAGGCCTTAATGAGTACTTCAAGTCTAACACATATTCCCTCCATTAACATTTAGGGGCAATATAAAAAGGGTATAACAATTATAAAATGCAAATCCCCATAAGATAACATTGAAACTTTAACCGGCCCTGCACTTCCATAGATGTATCTGTGTCCTGTGCTCCCACAGGCAAATAATGAAAGGATTAGAGTATGGAGGTGTGAACCTTTAGAGGCAACTTATTTTTGTTTTATACTTCTTTATTAATTTCCTGTTAATTTACAGATCGTTTCCATAGCATGAAACATCACAGAATATAACCATATAGCTTACATTTTCATTTCACTTACATAATTCTCCCAAACTGTGGAGAGGGTTTAATAACAAGAATACAATAAAATTGCTTTAATACAAAGACATGATAAAGTCCATAAGAAAAGGACTAACTAAAAAATATAGTAACTGCACTATACCAGGGATTTAATTTAATCAGTGATACATATATGTGTAAGAATATCTTGGAATATTTGCTATCAGCGTGTGTACAGAATCGGGATATCTTCTATGTCTCTCCTTAAAGTGCCTATGAGGGTCTAATGGGGACCACGTGAGGAGTCCTGGGGTTGATGGTTTAGACTTATTTCAGTTAGGTCTCATGACATAATCCATCATACAGTAACCATCGGGACCACCTGTTCTGGTAAAACTGTGTTCGTTGCCTAAGGGTGAAGGTTAATCTTTCCATCTGATGAATAATTTCCAGCACTTCTACCCAATCTGATAATTCAGTGGCTGAGGCCTGGAGCCATCTCTTTGTAATTGACTTAAGGGCGGCAGCCACTAGTACGGCCTATAGCAGGCCCCTGGGTTTCTGTGATTCTGCTGTTGTGGAATTTTCCGCAGAATTTGCATCATGCTGCAGAATTCATATAGTGCTGCAGAATTCATTGTTTTTGGTGAATTTTCATTCAAATATACAGTTTTTCCATAGTTCCAGACTCCCGTATCCATCTTGTTTATCCTAAAGCCCCTCCTCTATGCTTGGCCAATGGTAGGACTGTATTCTGCCACAGAAATGAATAAATCATGCTGCAGAAATCAGAAAATTCTGCCGGAGAGCACTAGTGGCCCTGCCCATAGGTATCTCTCATCCTTACCCTTCAGGTTCCCTTGGGATCAGTCCCAAAACCATATGTACTGGGCCCAATTGTGTTTGTATTATGAACATCTGGAAAGGTGTTTCTGGACTCCTGACCAAAACACCGTCAGGGCAGAGCAGGACCACAATATGTGGGCCTGTGGGGCACGCTGTTCCCCACAACCCTGCCAGCACCCTGTCAGTGTTCCTGCTATGAAATGAGCAGACTGGACTGGTACTAAAAAGTATCTGACCCTAAGCTTCCAGCAGAAGTCCCTCCAGACCAGGGACTCAGCAGTGGTCCATGTGCTTCTCCAAAACAGGGGCCACTGCTGGTCTGCAATAGAAATCTGCAGATCCTGCTCCCATTTATTTCTTATGTGATGTGAAGTGATTTCCATATCTGAAATATAATTTGTATACAGTCAAGATATGGCACTCTCCCCCGGGACCCCAAAATGTATGGAGTGGTGATCTCATTGAATATGTCTCCTTTATTATTAACACTTTCTGAATCTGTTTATTTATTGCACCCCTAAGCTGAAAATAATGAAACCTATCTGCAGGAAGAAAACCATACCATTGTTGGAGCACCTCAAAGACAGAATGATGTGGCCATTCAACATCTGGTATGGTGAGTGAAACCCCCTTCTAGCTTGCTGCTGGAACCACTTGTCCAGCTTAGCTGGCTGAAATTGTGGGTCATATGCCCACCATTTGTATTTCCAAAGTTGTCTTTGCGTTTCCCCTCTACAGGTACCTTGCCTCCAACCAACTAGGACTGCTTTCGTGCCTGACTGTCCCTGCAGCCCACTAGGCCCTCCCTCTAAAAAAAGGTATGCCTGAATGGGGGGATCACTCTGGAGTCCAATGTCTATCCTCTTCCAGTGTGCATCATAATCTGGGTTGCCCCAAAGAAGGGCAATCCTCATCTGTGACACAACCCAATAACCTTGTAAATTTGGAAAAGCCAGACCCCCATCTTGTTTCAAAAGGTACAACAGTGTCTTTCATACTTTAGGTCTCTTGTTTCACCAGAGGAAGGAAGGAAGAGATCCTGTCATGTCTCTAAGTCCCATTGGGCCACAATGCATGGCACGCATTGAAATAAGTACAGAAGGCACGGTAGGGCATTCATCTTGAGCACCTGGGCTCTAGCATTTAAGGATAGGGGATGCAGCAACAATCATTGGAAGTAATTTTTTTATTGTTTTACGACAGGAGGGTAATTGTGTTCCCACAGATGTGCTGGGTCTGTGCTGATCTTAACTCCTGGGTATCTTAGGGACTCAAGGTCCCAGCGAATGGGGTACTTGAGCTGGGTAGCTCTGTCAGGTGCGTGAGTTAAAACTGAGTATCTCAGTCTTTCCATTATTGAGTTTATAACCTGCCAGCATAGAAAATTCTTGGATTGAAGATAACACTACAGGGAGGGAAGCCTCAGGGTCCACAAGATATAAAAGCACATCATCTGCGATAATGCTAATTTATGTGTCGACCCCCAGGTGAATTCCCCGAACCTCTGGATGTCACCTAATCATTTGAGGTAGGGATTCTATAGAGAGGGCAAATAATAGAGAGGAAAGTGGGCACCACTGTCTAGTACCATGCTCTAGGTTTAATGCCTCCAATATATGACCATTTGCCCTGACGTATGCTCGGGGGACCTCATACATCCTTAACAGGGCCATGATAAACTGCTGTAGGAACCCAAACTGGGAAAAGACCCATCTCAAAAAGGGCCAGGAAACCCTATCAAAGGCCTTTTCTGCATCTAGGCTCATTTACAGGGAGTAGAGTTTCTTTCTGTCTATGTAATCAATTATATGTGTTGTGCGTCACAAGTTGTCTTGGGCTTGTCTACCTGTGATAAATCCCATTTGGTCCATGTGTATTAGGGATGGGAGATAAATCTGAAGATGTCTTACCCAGATCGATATCAGGATCTTATAGTCCGTGTTCAGCAATGAGATAGGGCGATAAGACATACATCTGGCAGGGTCCTTTCCTGGTTTGAGTATCACAGAGATGACAGCCCTGGACCAGGAAGGCGGGGCCGCCACCTCTCCCCCCATCACCTCCACAAATACCTGGAGAAGCAGAGATTGAACCTGTCCCCCCATGCACTTATAGAACTCCGATGGAAAGTCATCAGAGCAGGGGCACTTACCCACCTTCAACCTTCTAATCTCTGCCTTCACCTCCTCCCCCATCATAGGGGCCAGTAGGGATTCACCTTGTTCTGGCAGGATCCCAGGAAGTTTAAATTTTTCTATGTAGATCTGCATTGACTTCTTCTCTGGGATTGTCTCCTCCTTATATAATGCAGTATAATATTCCTTGAAGGCTTCCGAGATCTCGTGTACCCCCTGGACCATTGCCCCCCTCCGAGGGTGCCACACTTGTGTAATTGTGGCCCGAGCTCTCTGTGTCTGAAGTCTACTGGCTAGCAATCGTAAAGAGCGTGGGCCCCCTTCATAATTTCTCTGGCATAAAAATAGGAGCTTTTGCTCCACCTGGTACCAAGAATACTTAAAGTTCCCATTTGTATTTCAAGAGCTGTTGAACACGCTCTCTATCAGGTTTTTGGTTTTGCTGCCCTTCTAGCTCCTGCACATATCTGGTTAATTCTGTTTTGTGGGACTCCCTAGACTTCTTTTTCTGTGAGGCTATCTGTATTAATTTTCCCCTTAGTACCACTTTAGCTACATCCCACATGATGGATTGGGAAGTATCCTGACCTGAATTTTCAGCTAGGAAGTTCTTATATGTCTCAGTTATTAAATTCTGTGTCTCCTTATCTTTCAAAAGGGAGACATTCAGGCACCAAAAAGTGTTACGTCTAACTTCTCCTAAGTCCATCCACATATATAACGGAGCATGATCTGAGAGAATCAACTCTCCTATCCAGGAGTCATAAACCCACTGTACTTCATCCTTCAGGACTAAGAAGTAGTTTAATCTGGAGTACATGTTGTGGGCAGCAGAAAAAAAGCGTAATCCCTTTGCCTCCCATGTTGGTTATGCCAAACATCTACCAGGTCTAACTCAGACACTAATTTAGCTACCTGTTTTGCAGTATGGTGTGGCTTTCTAAGGACTGAGGAGGAGGAGGAAGAATCCAAATGGGGGTTAAATATAAGGTTCAAATCCCCTCCAAAAATCAACTGCCCTTCACCCCACTCCAACAGCGTGGTCAGAAAGTACAATATTCATGGTATGGTGTCCCCAGTGGGAAATATACTGAAGCCAGGGTTATGGTATTGCCCAGAAACTTCCCCTTTAGCATAGCAAATCATCCCTCCTTGTCAACTTTTGAGTCTATTTTTTCAAATTGTGTCCTTGAAGGGAATAGCACCATTGTTCCCCGCCTCCTACCCCTTTTATAAGAGGTAGCAGCCAGATCTCTAAATCCCAACTTTAGGAACTTATTATGTTCCTGCATCATCAGATGAGTTTCTTGTAGGAGCAAGAAGTCCCCAGAAGCTTTTTTAGCTTGACTAATAATAATGGCTCCTTTTATAAGATTAGTGAGACCCTTTACATTGTATGAACAAATTAAAGTTCCCCGTTTATCCATATTTAAAGCTAAACATTTCAAATGTCAGCTCTTTGAAAAGGATTCCTTCTCCTTCCCCAGGACCATCCACCACACATTCCCCAATTATTAATGCAATTAGAAGTATAATGTATTCCTGGCATATAAGGTTAGAACTATCTGGACCAATAGATACAACTAAAATAAAAAAAAAACACTTGTCAAATCCAGTCAACATGACCATCAACTTTTAAATCAACAGCACACTTCCAAAAGTGGAGACCTTAATTTAAAGATCTCTTTTCTTGCCCACTCCAACATCTATGTGAGACAAGTGTAGAGGGGTTTTTGTGTCTCTGCACTGAGAGACCCCCTCTGAGAGCTTCTAGGTGAAAAATGAATAGCTCCTCGCCAATTCTAGAGATTAGGATGAGATTTGCCTCTAGTGGCACTAGTAATGATAGAGAGCACCTACACCCCTTTGATGGTAAAGGGTTAGACAGCTATGTGTGCTTGCAATGAGGTAAAAACCCATTTGACCTTTGCTGTAGGTTGAAAATTTCCACAGGGTTGTGAGGAGTACACTCTAGGAACTCCTAGGGCACAGGAACCACACTCACCTGGGAAGCCACACGCCCCAGAGAGAGGAAGGGAGATTGAGAACCAGTCCCAGGAACATTATTTTCTCTGAAGATTCCCAGCTATATTAATTATCCTGTTGCTACCTATTAGGCGGACTATATTTCATATTTAGAAACCGGCTAGTCTACTAAGGCGAGAGCCACCCCCATCATCCATTCAATAGAGCTAACCACCAAGGCTATACAGAGGACTAATGTGGCCCCCAATACCTCCCATCAGGTGACCAACAAAGGACACCTACGAGATGAGTACAGAGCCACCACACCCTGTTTTAGTGCATTAGTCAGATTTTAATGAGGTCAAAATTGCACTAAAGCAGCCTCCATACCATGTTTTCTAGCCAGTCTGATTGACAGGGCGGCTCCCCTCACCATGGCCCAACTCGCCCATTTATATTTTCCGAGTATGGTCCTCGACCCAACCCTCCCCCCGAGTTGCACAAACTTCCCAAGGAGAGGCGGGCCCCCCCAGCTCCATCTGCACTCACCCCCCAACCCTGTACTCTTTATCTACTCTGCATTCAAAAAGAGCAAAACCCACTTTCACTCAAAATAGAAAGCAAATACTATAGTCTGTTAATGTTTTTCAACTCTTAGGTCTATCGTTACCAAGGTCTTTGAGCTCTCTGTCCAGAGAACATAGTCACACATAGTGGTTATTGAAGGAATTCCTTCAAAGTCAAGACTACTTGCAATTTTAGCTTTGTGAGTTCAGGCTGCAAATCCTGCTTCATTCCTCAGTGCAGCATGGTCTTCAGGAATATTCTGTTCGGTCTGAGTCACTCGATCTTAATCTCCATGATGAGAGAATTTTTGAGCTCTGACTGAGTCCCATAAACCAGAAGTGTCCGTGTTAGGTTTAACTCTCTGTCTTTTCGGCTGGTCATCGTCCAAGCTTTCCTGCGCACTTGTTGCTGCATACGGGATTTGTCATCAGATCCGGCAGGGCAATCCCATGATGAGCCAAAATTCAGAGGCATCTTTCAACTCCTGAAAGTGCAATGGACACTTTTCAGTAAGTATTTTGAGTCATGCAGGGTATTCCACATAGGCTGATCTCTTTCTGTTGAGTAGCTTGACTATTGCTAGTACTTGTCTCCATCTTGCTAAAAGCTGGGGTGTAAAGTCATGTCTGAAATATAACCTTGTATCTCCAAATTCTACACTCCTGTGACCAAGCCAAGGAAAGAACCTCTTCCTTGACCCTATAGTCGAGAAAGGCAAGCACAACCGATCTCGGTCTAGCTTTCGGGTCTCGGGGTCTTGGGATAAGTGATCGATGTGCACGGATTATGTCCAGAGCTTTTTCCCTAGACAGGTTCAAAATTTCATGCAGGAAAGAATCCATAAAAGATAGCATGTTGCCGGATTACGTACTCTCAGGCAAACCATGGATTCTGATATTGTTCCTTCGATTACTTCTAGTCGTTGTTCAAGAGTAGCAGTCCATTGGTTAAGCTCGAGGTGAGCCGAGTTATGTACATCAGTAGTTTGGGTGTAATCTGTGAGAGTAGTCTCAAGAGTGCCCATACGGTGCTCTAGACCTTCAATTTCTTCTGATGATCAGAAACCTTGGTCCTAAGCACTGCAATGTTTCCGTCATTTGTTTAAGAGTCTGGCAGAGCTGTCATGAAGCAATAGTGCAGTCGGCCTCCACTGGTATTAGGTCTAAGGGCTGAGTACCTGCAGTAGATTCCTGGGCTCTACAGGCCGCTGCTGGCTGCGTTCCTTCTGGTGTATTTTTGTCTGGTTTGCTGCAACCATTCAACGGATTTTCTTTGAACTGCTACTTTGGAGCCATAAGGTAGGCTGTTATACTGCGTTTGGAAGACAGGATGAAGGCTCAATCTGGACATTGCTAGTGGATTATTCTTGGTCGATCTGGGAGCTCTCAAACTAAGCCACCATTAAGAGGTGCTCACAACCGGAAGTCTGCATCAGTTTAATCATCTTGAGAGGCGACTTAAAGCAGCAGTGCAATGAAACTGAGACAAAAATGTTAGCCTACAAAAATGTTGTATGGAATAGGGTCTGTCCCAAGTGACCACTTGGACTGCCAAGTCTGGATTTCAGGGCTCCCAGATCTACAGGGGCTCCTGCATTTTACAGGGATTTTGAGCCATCTAACAGAAAAGTATTCCCATAATGCATATTGTACTTGCATTGGTTATACAGGAAAACAGAAAAATTTGACTCCCATAGAAAATAATGTGATCTACAGGAAAATCACCCTGAAGTTACAGGAAGAATACATAATCAGTCTTGGATCCCTGGGATTTAGTAACAGATATGCACTTTCACACACCTTTCAAAAGTTATCTATATATTAAAGTGACAAAGATAAGTCCCTACAGCTGACAAGGGCATCATTGCACCTTAACTGAAGTTATACAACTGCCTTGTCATTCCAGTAACAGACCCTGAATGCATTGTTTTCCAAAAGAGTACTTTAAACTTTTGGTGTAGAGTACTTTAAGTTAGAGTTCATTTTAAAATACTGCCCCTGGTGAGTATTGTGTGTTTGGATGATGCTCTTATGGCAACTAAAAGACTGTTCAACATTTTTTTTTGTAGAGAAACTTCAGAGAAATATTACTGCAAAGTGAAACTGGCTGCGGTTGGACACAGTTGGATTTTTTGTAATGGCTACCTACTATTTTTTTTCTTAATCGGATCTCATTCCCACCATTTTCCCTCTGTTAGTTGCTTTGTGAATAGGCCTAGGGGAGCGGCTATTAGTCTTGTTGGTGGGGGAGGGACAGGTGCAAAAATTATTAAAAACTGGATTTGGGAAATATAAATGTTTGGCTGCCCTGTGTTATGGTGTGCCCCCAGCCTCGTGCCTACTTGCATTGTACTTAAGAAGTTCAACTAGGCTCTGCTGGGAAGCATGACACACTACAGTGATTCACCTCATCAGAACATCACAATGACTATGCAGTATTTTGTCTGACAAGCAGGAACACAGACAGCAGGAGTACAATGAAAAAAATTTAGAAATGGCCACATGGACAAGCAGATTTGTCAATGTACTGTGATCTGGGTATGGGGCAGCCCATTCTGACGCTGCCTCTTTCCATGCTGCCTGCAGTTGGACCCACATGGACCTCTGACCTCCAGACTCATAGTCTCTTTCACAGACTTTGCTGTTGGGGCAGAAGGTCCTGAGAAAAGTCACAGCATGACCTGATAAAAGAAAAAGCATGCTTGGGGTAGAGAGATGATTCACTTAAAACAAGGGTACCCAAGCAAAACAAAGGTGAAGTGAACATTGGAGCAACCCACAACACATTATCTCCTTTACTGGCATTTTGCAATATTTCCTGTTCAACCAAACACCTGCAATAGATGACAGCAATATAGTTTCTGTGCCAAAACACATCACAAACAGGACATAGAAAAAAACAAAGCAAAGCAAAACAAAATGGGAATATATTGTCAATGATGCTCAGGAAACATACTGTATGTGTATGCCCAGGTGATGTCTTTAGTTTACAAGCAAAAAAAAAGTGAGCACTCCAAGAGACGGTAGTAAATGCAAGTAAGATTATTTATTTCCACATCAGGAAATGTCCAGGACCCCTGCGCTTCGGCACTGAGCCTTCAAAGGGGGTATGGTAAGTAAAGCAGACATCTCTGTGTATATATATATATATATATATATATATATATATATATATATATATATATCTATATACACTCTAAGTCACAGTGATGTCATAACTACGGGACACTTGAAACGTAGATCACTAACGTTTTTACTTTATACAAAAATAAAGGGTAATATATATAAATACTCTCAACATTTTAGTTACATTTCTTCGTATTATTGAGCTGAGTTTTTTAGAGCAATAATTTCAGAAAAATGTACAAAGATATACAAAGAATACAAAAATATACACCGAAAGTACAAAAATCATCTTTTGCTATGTTCATATGAACTCAATAGTGCAGCCACCGGTGCCATATATTGGAATATTTATATATGTGGTGTGAAAATCCGATAGTCCCAAGTTACTATATTCTGCCCAAAGTACACAAAAATATGAGGGACCCACTGAGAAGACCTATTATTTCCTCAATTGGGTCAGTAACTGAAAAGTTAGGACAATTTGTAGACTTCTTTTTACAACAGGAAGTCAAGAAATTAAGGTCATACACCAAAGATACTACACATGTTATCACTAAATTGGAGAGTCTTGAATGGAAAGAAACAATGTTATGGGTGACAATTGATGCAGAGTCATTATACACTCGCATTGAACACACACAGGGGATTAGTGCTTGTCAATTCTATTTAGAGAAAGAAATGAATAATGATGATCTACCAGCTGACTTTCTTTTGGCAGCAATCTGCTTTATTCTCACTGATAATAATTTTGAATTTCTGGGTGAGAATTACCTTCAAATCTGTGGTACCGATGGGGAGCCTCTATGGCCCCATCTTATGCAAACTTATTTCTAGGTAAATGGGAAGAACTAACAATATTCCAGAACCAGAACCCATTTCTAGACAAAATTGTTTTTGGACATGTTTTATTGATGGCATTCTGTGTGTATGGGATGGTGATGCCATGGAAGAGCACAGTTTATGGAATGGCTTAATACTAATGAGATCAATATGCATTTTGTTCATAGATCTGACCCCAATAGTATAGAATTTCTGGATTTGGGATACAGAGACCATCTGAATTAGATGGTGATATAATTACCAAATGTCATAGAAAACCTACTGCTACTAACAGTCTACTTCAAGCTAACAGTGCCCATCCAAAAATCTGAAGGAGTCTATTCCATATGGACAGTTCCTTTGCTTGAGTAGAAACTGCTGAGGAGGAAGACTTCCTCATACAAGCTGAGGAACTAAAACAAAGATTTCTTGACAGGGATATCAAAAGGATCAATTAACACTGACTATGGAAAGGCACATTAGGAAGAGAGAGGACTTATTGAGACAGAGAGAGAGAGAGGAACCCCCCCATCCTATCATAATTTTCCTGTAACCTTTGTCACTGAATATAACAATTGGTCAGGACAAATAGGTAACATTATATACAGGAATTGGTATATATTGCATACAGATACATAACTGAAGGCAGTGGGTGTTAAACCAAGAATAACTTTCTCGAGAGGAAGAACCTAAAAGATAAATTGGTACACAGCAGATTATCACAGCCAGTAAGAACTAGGTGGCTGGGTACAAAACCTAAAGGGAATTTCAAATGCCAAAGGTGCAATATTTGTAGCTATTAAAGGCAGAATCCAAATTTACACACCCTCATACAGGTTATGAGTATGATATTAAGGATTTTATAAATTGTGACACCACATTTGTGATCTATGCATTATGTGCGAATGTGAGTATATGTTCATAGGGTGCACCATGAGGGCCTTGAAAGTGAGGATACAGGAACATGTGAGGAATATAGTGAGTGTTAGAACAGACACTCCGGTTGAAGAACATTTATCACTGGAACACAAGTCGGACCCGAAAGGTCTTAGGTGTATGGGGCTGGAATGGCAGGCCCCACTTAGATTTGGAGGTGACAGAGTAAATGAACTGTCAGAAAAGAAAGTTCATGGATTAACCAACTCAAGACAGTGAAACCAGATGGTCTCAATAATCAGTGGATCTTAAACCGTTTTTGAAGAAATGAATGATAATCAGTGTCATAGGATTGCATTGACTCATTGTCTACTCTTTTCATCTTTCTGTTTGAGGAGATGTTATACTAGTTGATCCCCACCCGAAAGGAATTCTCTTCTCCTATTTTGAGGAAGAAAGTGGATACAGGGTGATCACCGTAATGACTCCTCTTGTTCATCATGTTCATTTCAGTCACTTCATTCTTCACAATTCATTTGATCTTGTCCAGTTTTCATCACATTATATCCCTTACCAGGTATCATCATGTTTTTCACAGTGTTATCCACTACTGATACAGTGTCTAAGATATTTATGAACATATAGAGCATCCATTTAAGCTCTAGTGATTTGGCTGTTTATTGAAATGCCTTGCTGTCTGTAGAGCCATGTATTAAACATAATAATGTTAAACCAACTTATATTGTTTTTGCTAGGAACAAAATAAATATGGTTCCAGAGTAATAAATATTCCAATATATGGCACTGGTGGCTGCACTATCTAGTTCATATGAACATAACAAAAAATTATTTTTGTACTTTCTGTATATATTTTTGTATTCTTTGTATATCTTTGTACATTTTTCTGAAATTATTTCTGTAAAAAACTCACCTCAATAATATGAAGAAATGTAACTAAAATGTTGAGAGTGTTTGCATATATTAACCTTTATTTTTGTATAAAGTAAAAATGTTAGTGAACTTCGTTTCAAATGTCCCGTAGTTATGACATCACTGTGACTTAGAGTATATATTACTACACCATTGTGTTTGTGTTTATATACTTATTTACATGTATTTATATGTTTTTATGATGGATGTTACCTGACCCTGTTCTAACTAGGTCCATCTTGTAAAAGAGCTCTGCTCAATGATGTTCGCCTGGATAAATAAAGATTTTGATTGATTGATTGATATATACAGAGATGTCTGCTTTACTTGTCGTACCCCCTTTGAAGGCTCAGTGCCAAAGCGCAGGGGTCCTGGACATTTCCTGATGTGGAGATAAATAATCTTACTTGCATTTACTACTGTCTCTTGGAGTGCTCACTTTTTTTTTTTGCTTGTATTCTGTTGAGGTTTGCACCTTCTGCTTGAGCATCTGCTCGTCAGTTTTCGGCTGTCCTTTGTTTTGTTCTTTCGATGTCTTTAGTTTGAATGTACATTTTGTTTATCCTATTTGTGATGATAAAGAAAAGAGGTGTTAGAATCAGTGTAATATCAAAAGAAAGGCTGATTTAGAAATATCTTGATGGAAAAGAAGATTTGTCTGTCGTGTCTGGTGGGGGCATCCAATTCAACACTCTCTCCAAGGCTGCCTGCACAGACCTTTGATCTCAGACTCTGACTCTCCTTCAGAGACTCTGATGTGGAAGAAGTGTGTGTGTGTGTGTGTGTGTGTGTGTGTGTGTGTGTGCGTGCATTGTTTTCAGGGCTTAACCCTTGCTGTGCCCAGGTCTGATACAGTATATCATTCAAGAATTCCTAAACCTACTTCTCTTGGCAGGGTTAAAACAAGGGTACCCAAGCAGTAATAGATTAAGTGAACATCGAAGCAACTCCCAACATTTTATCTCCTTTAATGGCGTTTTATAATTTTTTCTCTTCAAACAAACACTTGCAACAAATGAGAACAACATTATTTGTGTGCTTTTTTATTGCTTGGACCTCTGAAAATTACAGCATCTCCTTAATAAAAGAGTGATGGCTGTGTTTCTACTTGGGGGTAGGTAATACTGTGCAGCAAGTTCCGGATCCTGATGGGGGTTTTTTTCTGTCATGCAACAAGAAATCACACAGTCATGAGAAATAACTTACTTGCTTGATAGGCATCTATTTGTATGATTTCCATTTTAAAGTAGTACATTAAATCACATTTTAAATCTATGAAAAGGAAATCCAACGAATGTAAAATGCACACACTCTCGGGACAGGTGATGACAATCTCTCATCAGAACCTCTACACTGCTAGTGTAGCATTTTGTCTGGCTAGCACCAAAACTGGACAGCAAAAGCACAGGAAAAGAAAATACAGAACCAGCACCCAGCATATGTGCATTTTACATTCAATGGATTTCTTTTTGATACAGTGCAACCATGCAATACATTATTGTAGCAGACACTACTAGTTGCTTTTCCTATGGAGCCCATGTAGACAGCATAGCCAAGGAGGCTAACATGCGACTTGGTCTCCTCTACGGGCATAGGGCACACCTAACCTCTGAAGCCCTCAGGATCACTGTCCAAAGCTCAGTAGTCTCCATCATCGACTATGGCCTCTTAATCTATGGCTCTGCCACCTCAACAGCCCTCAGACGCATCACAACTACTCTAAAGAAAGCATGTCGGCTCATAACTGGTGACCATCGCCTTACACACACACCTGCGACCTCTACACCCAAACTGGCTGGCTGAACCTATCAAACTGGATTAAATACCAAACTTGCATTATGGCAAAGAAGATAACCCTGGGACTTGCTCCTGGTGTCCAAGCCCTCCTCAGCCCTAGTCGAAACCTCCGCCATACCAGGGGATCTAACTCTCAACTGCTGCTGATTCCTAGATGCCGTACTGATGTAGATAACGATCATTTGCCTACAAGGCACCAAATTGGTTAAATAATCTCTACAGGGAAATCTCCTCCACCCCCAAGCTTGGCCCCTTCAAAACTAGGCTCCATCTCTCTCTCTCTCTCTCTCTGCCTCCAGTACCTGTGACAGCCACGCCCTGCCAGCCTAACTGCCACCTCTGTCTTGCCCCAGCATCACAACAAGCACTTTCCACCCCTCTCCTCCTCCACCCTTTCTCCCCCTCCAACCCTTTGCCTGCACTTCTCTATGTGTTGACAATGCCTATCAGCAGCTTATACCCCCCTGTGTCCTAACCATGTAATACTTGTAATAGTGTTGCACACCAATGCTCATGAATGCTGACGCTCTACTAAAAATGTATGCATTTTCTCTTGTATCTGATTGTGAAGCTGTTAAACCTGCAAGTAATTACTGTACATGTTCTTGCCACAATTGTTGACATCCACCACTAAAAACTGCTTGTAAACCTGAATAAAATGTTACTTCTGCCAAACTTTCTGCTGTACCACTTACATTTCTGTTGTACCATTTACTGTTGTAACATTGTTGTGCTGTGCTCAATCTGACGTGAAACCTTTGTAAAAGAGCCTTGGCTCAAAGGTACTTGTAATCCTAGAATTAAATAAATAAATAAAACTAGTTTAGGCTGAGAGGTCAAATGAATAATAGGGTTATGTTACTTTCTGCAATGCCATCAGCAGTTAAAATACAAGGTAAAGACATCAACTGCTGTAACAGAAAGGCAAATGCAAATAATATTTCAATCTGTGTTTTGTTAAGCAAATATTATGCAGGAACGGGGAAGGGGTAGGGGTCACAGAGAGACAGTGGGAGTGTGGGGAGATGAAAGACCAGGTGTTGGCAGGGGTGGTGAGGTGAGAGAAGGACACTGGTGGGGAAGGGGATATATTGAATTAAAAGCACTCCCCCTCCCCCAAAATGGTCAGACATGATGCCCTTGACTTATGTACAGCAGACTTAGAATAATTCAGAAACAATTCTGTTCCCAAAAGTATAGAGACATGTGTTCTTTCACTGTCACCTTAGGAAACTAACAAAAGGAATAATCAAGAGTGAATTAAAAACATTTAAGGCAGGGATGAAACGACCTTTACAAATGTTGCTCTTTCAGCTGTTTTCTGCTGCAGTCTTGCCATGCTGGGGGGGCCGGATGTCTTATCGCTCTAAATCAGTTTTATTTAACACCACAGAGTGAGGCATTTGCAGACCTGATAACTGCAACAGTTTTAATCAATGATGCAAATCCTTGCAGCTCACCATGGGGATATGGCCCTCTCTTCTGGTAAGAAGGACCATACTCCAAGAATATAACTGCAGAATAGCTTGGATTGGAAGGCATAAAAGATAGAAGAACATGGGTGCTACCCTAAGGAAGCAGTAGTCATCACATGCTTAAGCAATTTGAGCAGCCTCTTCCTGGATCAAATTGCTCACAGCTATATTTTCTCATGTTGAAAAAATCAGGTGCTTGTAGCTCGACATCTGGATGTTAACCAGAAGCACAAAGCTGAAGTTTTGCAATAGATCTGTGAGGGCAGCAGCAGCAGCAGCTTGGCATTGAGCATCCATATGCTAAATGCAAATCTAGTTGCACTTAAGAGGAAACTGCAAATAACATGCTGCACACAGTTTAGACTGCAAAATCTTTTTAATGCCACTGGCATACAAAGTACAGGAAACAGCCTGCAAAACACCATTGCAGACCCCCCTCCCCCAACAGCCTTAGGGAGAAGTGCTGGTATAATTGTCCTTTCTGTGACTGGCATTGTGTACTCTGGTATTCTGCACTGGTGTTTTGATTTTTTCTGCTTGTTTGCGCTGGCATTAAAACCGATTCTGCAGCGAACCTGTGTGCAGTAATCTTGTTTGCATAGTTTCTTCTCAAGTGCAGCTGGGTTTGTGTTTATAATTTTGACCTAGAGGTTCCCAAAATTGCTGCGCAGCTCAGAGGAGGCCAGTGCTGTCAGTGGGTGGCCAGCCCAACAATCACAATGACACCAAAGAGACAGCAATCGAATAGAAAAATACCATACATGTTGTAAAGTGCAAATGCAGGTAAATACCATACATGTTGTAAAGTGCAAATGCAGGTGAATTTATTATCTGGCCAGAGCTACATAGTGGGTTTTATGGTGTGGCTCTAGACAGATAATAAATTCACCTGCATTTGCACTTTACAATGAGTATGGTATTTTTCATTCGAGTGCTGTCTCTTTGGTGTCGTCTGAGTTTGACCTCACCTGGGGCTAGCTAGCCCCCATCCAACAGCACCAGCTGCAATTGCGCAGTAAAGCAGATTCTCTTTTAACTTCCCTGCTTGTAAACCACACCTGTCTCTATTTTTCCTTACAACCAGCTACAGCACCACTCTACAGAATAAATTAATACATTAAATTCAATAATTAAACATTAAATGTTTCCTATCTGTGTTTAGTTCACCCACTTCACCCACCGCCCCCACAGACGACACAACGATATTTGGGGCAGCATTTTTCTTACTGTCTCCTTACCTCACATGTTCTCCTTCTGTACCAAACAAAAAACAAAAAACAAAACAAAAAAAGTGCCCCCAAAGCTCCTAATTAAATACAGTGTATAAGAGAGCGACTTTTGTTTAATTTTATCCCACAATATTTGGCCCAAGTCAATAGTGAGATATATTTTATAGTGCAGCTCGATGACATCAGAGAGAAAGAGCCCAGGAATACTAAGAACCACTGTAGACTAACAAAACCAATAAACTAATATAAAACTTTTTTATCTAAAAGCGTTTTATATATATTATATCTGGTCCCCATTCCATTTTCCTTGCCCCCCATGTACAGTACTCTTTCATTTTCACTATAGATTTCACAGGTTCTAATGATTGATTTATTTATTTATTTATTTATTTATTTTGCTGTTTAAAGATGGTATTTGAATTAATTGCAAATTTCTAGCATGACATTAGATCACTGTTGGAGCTCTGTCTTCTGAGATCTTACTTACAGCATGCTTATTATGCAATTCATTCACTCAGATTCATTTTATCGGGCAAGGACAATGCTATTCCCCACCCCGTTATTTACATTGCACCTTTAGGAGAAACCGATATAACTGAACATGAAGCTTCCTTCCATTCATCACAGTTAGTGAAGATATTCATTCAGTTACCATGAATCGGGAAGACTTTTATCTTTATGATGATTTTTTTTTGCTGTTGTATGATGGCACTCTGAAGGTCTTATCTTTAGACTGCTGATAATACAATCCAACATTTGCATTTGGTTTCTTGAACTAGAAAGATGCTACTAGTCTCTTCCCACTCCATTTACCTTGCCCTTCTGGGAACCTCATATAGTTTAACTGTTGGCTTCCTTCCTATCACCATAGTTTGCCAAGAATCTGGTATAATTACATTGAAGTGGGGAGAATTTTATCTACCCCCCCCACCCTGCCAGCCCCATCAGTCCTTTGAGAACTTTTTTGTAAACAGATTATGTCAAGAAAGAGTTATCACTTGTATTTTTTTCATCGGACAAGGAAAATGCTGGCCCCCATCCTTTTATCTACCTCGGGGAATGTGATGCAATTTATGATCTGGAGGCCTGAGTTTGAATCCCACAGCCACCTAGGTGCATACTGTGTGACACTGAGCAAGTCATTTAACTTCCTTGTGTGCTCTCAGGTCGCATCTGAAAATAAACTTCGGCTTAGTGTGTTACTCCAGGTTAAACAATGTTCCCTTTCCCTTTAGGCATAACTTCTAGTTTCCTTCCAATTCATTACAGTTATGAAGATACTAATACAGTTACTGTGAATTGGGAAGAATTTTGTTTGTCCTATGGTGGTAATTAAATCCTTTGCAACTTCGTAGCCTGATATTGTGTCACTTCTGGAGCAAGTAGATGAGAGCAAACATCCCCAATGTTAAGTATGGGAAAAACAAAGTGAATTTTTTCTTCACTTTTTAGACACTCAATATCTCCAAAACCATACACAATGCCATCATGACACTTTCCATAACTTTAGAATCTGCAAGCCAGACCATGCATACCAAATTTTGTACTAATTAAATAAACAATTAAACTATGGCAAAGTTATTTAGGTGCATAAATCTGGGTATAACACATATATAAAGATGACATGGTTTATGCTCAGTGCAACTGCCAGTTAGATAAGGCAATATCATCCTCAATTACCTACTGTAGGAAAGAAATTGGTCACTGTTTAAATATGAAATTTATCAAAAGAGACTCAATGCATCTGTTTAAGAACATTATTGTGCTGGAAAGTATAGTGTATAAATAGGCACATAAGAATATGTTTGCATTGGGAGGCAGTATAGTGCTGAGGTTTAATGTGCTGAGGTTTGAGGCACTAAGCTGCACGGCCGCAGACCAGGGACTGAATCCCACAGTTGTCACTATCATACTGCATGACTATTAGCAAATCATTTTACTTCCTTGTGCTCAAGGCCATACCATGGGGAAACAGTTTATTGTTTTCCAAGCATTTTCCTACTCTAAGTATTGTATGTCTAACTAGAAAATACATTTTTCTATAACTTGATTAGTTAGGTACAGTATGTATTTCCATATCATTTAAGAAATTGTCAAATCAATAGAAAGAATGGATTTATTAAATAAGTATATCAGAATTGTGGAAATGATGAAGAAAATATGCAGGCAAGTGTAGTGCAGTTCAAAATACAGCAGCGTGAAGAAAAAAATCTTTACTGCCTTTTTTGATAGCCGTTCCAGCCCTGCCACCCCCTCCGCGGGTGAAGGTCGAGAGGGCCAGGAGGTCCTTCCCAGAGCTGCAGTCCAGCCTGCAATTGCAAAGCTGTTCCAGTGCTCTCCCCCCACACAGGTGAAGGTCAAGAGGGCCAGGAGGTCTTCCCCAGAGCTGCAGTCCAGCCTGCAATTGCAAAGCCATGCCAGTGCTCCCCCCTGTGGGTGATGGTCAAGAAGGCCAAAAGGTCCTCCCCAGAGCTGCAGTCCAGCCTGCAATCACAAAGCTGTTCCAACATTCCCCCCCCATGGATGAAGGTCGAGAGGGCCAGGAGGTCCTCCCCAGAGCTGCAGTCCAGCCCGCAATCACAAAGGTATGGATTCTAAGAGATGCTGCAGGGCTCCATCTGAGCCACGTCTCTACTGAGAGAGAGGAGACTTGGCACCTTTTTTCCAATTCAAAAACAAAGACTGATTATTCAGCATCTTTTTTCTTTTTAAGCTTAAATGCCTGATGTTTAGCTCTCCCCAATCTTCTGGGAACCATTGCCCTGTAGGCTATGCTGGAAAGCTTAGCTAAATTTACTGCATAATGTAATTTAAGTGTAATTTCAGCATAATCTGTAGCAACCTGCTGTTTAGAGGTGCTAGATGGAACGCATTACTGCAGCTTGTAAATTAACTTGAATTTAGGGCTGTTACTCTGTATCCTGAGGTTAGTTCTGTACTAGAGCTTTTAATTTGAACTCAATATTCAGTAGCAATCTTTTCCCACTGTAAGCCCCCCTTCCCTTTGTCCCAGCATGCCCCTCCTCATTTACCTATCTTAATTTATTTGTGTCCCTGTTCTCCACTCTCCACAGCCGTTCCAGCGCTCTCCCCCCTGCAGGTGAAGGTTGAGAGGGCCAGGAGGTCCTCCCCAGAGCTGCAGTCCAGCCCACAATCGCAAAGGTATGGATTCTAAGAGATGCTGCAGGGCTACATCTGAGCCACATCTCTACTGAGAGAGAGAGGCTCCCCGCCAACGCTCCGTGTCAGCTGCCCCACCGCTCCCACCTCCACCCTTGGTGGGCAAGTACTTAGATAGTATACTAAACACACATGGGAGTGCACTCAGAACCAATCAGCAGTTTTCCCCATTAGCAGGCAATGTTACATTTCCACTAGGGGCAGTACTATAAGCACCTATTCCAATACTCCCTGCCTTATCTTGGTTCTCAATCTGCACAGGTATGCTGCTAGTTTTAGTAATTGTTTCCTTTCTGGCACTGCAGGCATCACTGCCACCCTCCTCTTACCCCTCTATGGAGGATTGCCAGCCTTTACTGAGGACCCCTAACATGGGGACATCACCAGGAGTTGCCACATCTGTAAAACAACCCGAGAGAATCCCCACCTTATCTAACCTCAGGGCCCTACGTTACTCCTCCCTCTTTCCATGTTGGTCAGGTACCACTATACCTGCTTACTCAGACCCCAGCTGCTCATACTCAGCCAGCAGTCTTTCCTATTCGCAAGCCCAGTGGGCACGATCATTGTCAAAACTATTAATTGCTCTCCTGCTACTCACTTCTGGGAACATAAAGCTAAATCTGGCCCCATCTCCCTCCACACTAGCCTCCTCACCCTACCCTTCAACTCCCCAGAGGTCTGAAACTCATCCACCTCAATATTTGCAGCCTATTGCCCAAACTCACCCTACTACAGCCAACCATCCTCTCCCTATGACCTGATGTCCTGGTCATATCTGAATCCTGGCTAAAACCTCACAATCAAGACTCTGAAGTAGCTATCCTGGGGTATACCATCATTTGCCATGATTGTCCTGGCCGAAAAGAGGTGGCAGCATTGCCAAGTATGTTGCATCCTCACTACTGTTCACCCAAATCCAGTACCTATGCCCACTATCACCATTGATCCACTACTGATCAAGCTAACTCTCCCCACACAGCTCTCTCTTTATTGCAGGCTCCTACTGTGCTCCTAACATCACCCTGGCAACCATCTTCCAACACCTAGGCACCCTAAAATCTTTGGCCCCGAGGGCAGCTGCACATCCTGAAAATTTTAACATGAACTGGCTCTCCAATCACAATGTCAACCTTCAGTAACCTAGTAGCCTCCTTAAACCTTTCCCAAATGGTCACAGAGCCCACTCACTTAAACCACAAATCTCTAAACCACTCACTACTTGACTGGTCCCTCACCTCTCACCCCAACAGGATAACGGCCTCAGATCTTTTACCTGATGCCCTAAGTGACCACCACATGACGTATATGATCAGGAAAGTCTCCAATCACAAAGCTCCCCCCACATCATCATGACCAGGGCCTACAAATCCCTCAATCTTCCCTCTCTTCTCCATGCCCTGGCCACCACTGACTGGTCCCCCATACATCAGGCCACCTTTCTGGATTTGGCATTAACATACTTTAAAACCAAATTCCTTGCTGCCTGGGACTGCTACACCCATATCAGAAGGTCTAGGACAAGAGGTGCCCACCTGCCGTGGATCACAGTGGATATCATCACAAACCTTAGGGTAAGGATCTTGCATGGAAGTCATTCAAAGTCTCTAGGCTCCCACCTTGACCACCTAAAATACGTGCACTTCACAGCTCCTTCAAAAGGCCCTGCACTCAAACTAAATTCTGGAAGGTGGTCAACCACTTCTCTCCCACCTCCCAGCCCCTACACCAGCCTTAACATAAGTGGCTCCATTGTTACAGACCCTCCTACTGTGGCCTTGGCTTCAATACATTTTTACCAATTGCACATCAACACTCAGGTCCACTTCCCCAGCACCAAACCCCTCCACAGGCATCCACACTCCTCCATCTCTCAGTGCCTCACAGGACCACCCTCCCACCTCCCACTACTCTTTCCATCCCCTCTCCTCAATTGAGGTACTTAATGCCCTGCAGGCACTAAACCCCTCCAAGGGCAAATGCCCATCTGGTCTAGATTCCAAAATGTTGTACTTATCAGCCCCAGTCATCATCACCCTACTGGCTGCTCTTTTCAATCTTTCCTTCTCTCTAGCCTCCATCCCATCTGAATGGAAGCTTGCCACTGTGATACCTCTCCCCAAAGGCGGAGACCTCTCTGACCCTGGTAACTTCCACCCCATTTCTCTCCTCCCAATACTAGCCAGTTGCAGGAATGCCTTGTCCTCTGCCAACTCTCATCCTACCTCGACTCCTTATCCTTCTTCATGCCTTACCAGTTTGGCTTCAGGAAGTCCCCACTCCACCACCACATCCCCGCTGAGGCTCACTAACAGCATCCTCTCCACTATGGAAAAAGGCCATATCACCTCAGCTATATTTGTCGACCTCGCTAAGGCATTTGACACTGTCTCACATCCCCTCCTGCTGTCTAAGCTCCAAAATGCTGGTCTTTCTGGTCCTGCCACAGAGTGGTTCTGTTCTTATCTGATAGGCTGAACACAATCGGTCAGAATTGGCAACTCAACATCTTCCCCTCTCCCTATCATGTCAGGTGTGCCACAGGGTTCAGTGCTTGGGCTCTCCTGTTCTCCATCTTCCTCAATGATCTGCCCTCTGCCTGCCCACACACATCCATTCACATGTATGCTGGCGATACGGTGCTGTATACATCAGGCCCATTGGCCTCTGATGTAGGTGTCCAGACTCCAACTAGACTTCAACACAGTCCAGCACTGGTTTTGCTCTAACCAGCTCCACCTAAATGCCAAAAAAGACATCTCCATGACCTTTGGCACTAGACAAAGACTCTCAAGGCTCCCCTCCACCCCCATCTTCCACACCCTTGATGGGACAACTCTGGAGATCAGCGCCTCCTTTAGGTACCTTGGGATCCGGCTTGACCAGCACCTTGACTTTTCAATGCATATTAATGCCATCCACAAAAAACTACACCCCAGACTAGGTGTACTCTTCCGTAATCGTGGATGCATCCCACTACCAGCCCACCTTGCCTTGGTACAGCAAATGATCCTGCTGGTCATAGACTATGGTGATGTAGTCTATAGTGCTGCCTCCAAGTCCACCCTGGTCAGACTAGACTCTCTCTTCCATGCCTTTTGTCATTTAACCCTCAACTGTCCCTACTCTACCCATCATTGTGTCCTGTACCACTCACTGGGTTTCCCCTCATTGCAGGACCACGGCCAAAAACACTGTGCCCATCTCACTGCCAAGTTCAGGTCTCAGACCCTACTCCCCTATCTCCACTCTGTACTTTCAGCCAGCCCCCTGCCAGCCTACTCACTCAGGAACAGTGACACCAGACTCCTGTCTATCCCACACCAGTCCACAAAAACTGGACAGGCTGCCTTCTCATATCGTATGCCTAAGTTATGGAATTCCCTCCCAGTGGACATCAGGCTGGCCCCTCAGACCACTACCTCCATGCCCACCTCAATGATCATTTCACCTCCACTTGCACATGTATCTAACCAAATCCACTACCCTCCCCTAGTAGGAACACTAGAGCTGTATTTTATGTTGCACTGTATTAGTTGTTCCCCATAATTTCATCCTAGTGTTGTTAGCTGCGTCTAACATTTACTGTTTGCAATGTTATTCTGTATCGTGTTCTCCCCTTCCCTCTCCCCCAGGAAGCAATAAATAAATAAACTATTTAATCTTTACAAGTTTTAGCTTATTATATTCCACAATGGTCAGTTTTTAAAGCTGATGTAATACTAAATAATGAAACATTACTTAATAATTTATAGCTGTGTTGTTAAGAATCAGATTTAAATGAAGAAATGTTGGGGCATATTTACTGTATATTATCTTACAATATTGATGTTTTTTTCTCCATGCATATACAGTATTTTCAATGAAAGGCTACAGTGACAATGTATTTTCTCAGGCTCAGAAAGAGACATCTATCAAACCTAAGTGTGATAAATGATGTTTAAGAATTACTGTTTCATGTAATATTAGAACATTTAATTTGATTTTCACTTAAGGGGTCTGCAGAAGGACAGGTAGTGTTTAAAGGAAGAATGCATCTGACTGACAAGCAATACTTAAGTATGAGGAAGGAGAGAGTGCTAGACTGTCTGAGGCATAACTCTCAACCTTTCATCACTGAGATGAGGGACAGGGACACTCAAATTAAGGGACAATCAGGGACACTGATCCTCATAATGAGGGACACATCTCAAACTAATCTGCCTGCATCAGACATTGGACCGCTTTCTGAAGCATCTGGTTAGGAGCTTGTACACAGTCTTCCTGAAGCTGAAGATGCTTTAATAATGCCAGAGGTGCTTTACGTGTAGGACAACAGTTCTCAAACTTTGTCATAGTGAGCCTCCCCTAAGCCATGGAAAAGATCTTGAGCCTCCCCCAAAATACTGAAATAGTTGGGGGCCTCCCCATAGAAAATAGCCTTCTTTCACAGTACATCAGGAATAAGTTGGAAACCTCTTTGCATAGCTGGCTCTCCATGTTATTAAGCTTATTGTAACCCCCCAAAAAACAAGAACAACCTACTTGCTTCAATATTTTTGACTCTCAAACCATTGTTACGCAACTTACTGCCATACCTTCATGGGTTAGATCATGCTTTCTGTTTCTCTAACTTGGAATAACAATCCTGCCAACTTCTGCCTCTCCTCTCCCCTGCACTTAGCAACTTCTCATGGATCATTTTGCTCCCTCCTGCTCTTATTCCTAGTGCCTGTATGGTTGACTCTTGTATTTGGACAGTTCTGCTGCCAGTCTAATTGATCAATTGTTCCTCGCATTTGTTAGTTTATTGTTCTTAATTTGTTTGCACTTTTATTCATTTTGTATTGTTGAGTGTTTTGCAAATACATTTTGAAATGTATTCTCTCACTACCCTTCCCTGGTACACCTGAAATAAGCCATGGCTCAGTGTACAGTACCTTCCCTGGTCACAGACTTGTGAATAAATGCATAAATTCACCTGGTATCCTCTTTCAGTTTGCCTTATCCCTTCACACAAAATCTATAAACTTCAAAATTGAACTATAACACTTTTTCAAGACTTGCTTGAGCCTCCCCTAGAACAGGTTGGGGCCTCCCCAGGGAAGCTGGCCTCACCATTTGAGAACCACTGGTGTAGGAGGTTTGGATCCTGTGGGGCCATGGAGCATGGCGTGAATTGCTGCACACTTATCTCCAGGAAGGATTTTGAGACCCATGTACAGTGACTGCAACAATGCAAATTAAGTTGGTCACTCACATTCCTCCCCCAAATTAACTTTGCAGCTTCTTAAACCAGACTTCTGTCAGTTTGTTCAGCTGGTGAGCTCTGGAATGAGATTGCACTGTTAGCAACATGCAGCACAGCACTCAGCCTTCCAAAAGGGGTATAAGGACTATTTAGTAAAAATATTTACCTGGATGATACTAAATTGATAAAGGTTGACTTTGTGCAAAGTTTTCTCCTTTCATATTCCTGTTACAGCAGTAAGGTTCTCCTAGGGATTGCTGCCTGCAGGACTCAGTCATTTCCAGTGGAGAATCTTTTCCATTCTCGAATCCTACAGATGCCGAAAGCTAGCACAGAACATTTTGCAGCTTGGGTTGATTACTTCTGAGTCATTATACAGTATCTCCTCTGCAATGGACTTGGAGACGTGCAGGTAACAAAAGATGGTTATTTACCCCTAGTTATTTCACTCTCTCTCTCTCTCTCTCTCTCTCCCTCCCTCCCTCTCTCTCTCTTTCTTTCTCTCTCTCCTTAAAAAAAAGCCCAGTTTTCATTGAAACCTTCCTCCATGTCAGGGGTTTGGGATGTAATGTGGAACAATGTGCAACAAAAGTCACCAGGAATACCTTATTGTAGTTACAAAAATATAAAAACAGAAAAATGTGCACAGATGCTACCTTTTTTGATTTTTATTGTTATCCAGGTGAATTATTTTTTTCAATAAATAGTCAATCCACCTTCTTTGGAGTAGCCAGTGCTATGTTGCATGTTACTGACTTTCTTGTGACAGTGCAATGTCATTTCTGAGATTACCAGTGTACTCCTTCCTGTACCTATGGTTACCCTACCGAACTCCAAAGGGTGCTCAGGATATTTTTAAAAAATACCAGTGCACTTCATAGAGGTGTGCACGCCCTTGCTTTGGCAACATTTGATGGCTAGAGTGTTTTTTTTTACTTAACAGTAAAATAAGAAACCATAGCAGGATTACCACACATTAACATCTGATACCCCCTATCAAGTGTGCCATGTGTGTTGTGCTTTTGGTAAAAATATAAATATTTTGCTAGTAATCAGTTTAATTGTACAGTGATCAGTTGTGTTTTCTCATGTCATCTGCACATCTGAATGTGACACTACCATCTGGATAAGTAAACTGGCAACTAGCAGATTCTCTGGATCTGTCAAAAGTGCAACACACAACAACAGGGGTTGGTGTGACAGTGGGGTTGGCACTAACACAACATGCTGATGGTGTTTAGTCTGGGATAAGAATAATGACTCAAAAGACAATTCAGACACTTAAATATATTACAGTATACAAGGCTGTGCAGTTCCCATAAGAATGCTTATAATGTATGCTTGTTGCATGTCTAAGTTCTTTTGAAAATGTGCTCTGCCGCTATAACACACAGAGAGTGGTGCAGCCACTCCCGGTTACTAAAGGCACTTTCCATAGGGTCTGTGTCAGCTGCTCTTTAAGTGCTGCTGAAAAGTGGTACAGTATGCTGTATTTGACAAGTAGGGATCCTGAAGTGTACTGTATGCTCGCCACTTGCTGGTCAGCTTAAAGAATGCAACCACGGCTACTAGTCTCTGCGATATTTCTCCAGAAAATTTTGCAATGCATGACAAATGGCAGTTAATGCACTTCAGTCTAGTGGGTACCATTATATATATGTGTGCGTGTGTGTGTGTGTGTGTGTGTGTGTATATAAATATATATATATATATGTATATTGATATATATAGTGGTACAGACGTGCCACTATAGTCAGGGTTCAATGGCCACTTATATGTTAAACCCCAAATTTTGCACTTTAATAACTTTGCAACCATTTGACCGAGTCACATGGAATTTTACAATTGCCATTGGAGAGCAAAGATCTCTTGATGTGCCATGTTTCAGTCTGGTTGGATATGTGGTTGTGAGATGCACAATGTAAAAAATGAAAATTACCAGTTTTATGCAAATTCTTTGTCTCACGTTTCTCTGAAATGGCTTGGGGTTTAGTCCGAAACTTTTCAGGGTATATGGTCTTGGGTCACAAATGTGCTTTTGAAGGTTTGGTGAAAAAATATTAATCTGTTCAAAAGTTATTAAAATTCAAATGTTCCAATTATTTCCTATGGAAAAATTAAATGTGCTGTAAGAAAGCACTATTTTGCTTTTGTGAAAATGGGTTTTGCTTTCAAGCGCTTGTCAGTACTGTTGTGCTTCTGCCATCTTGTTTTAAGTTAGCAATGCATGAAAAACAATATAACATAAAAAGTAATGCCCTTGGTAAATATCATTTGTGTTTACCTAATTGGGGCCAGTGAATATGATTCTGTGGTCAGTTTTTGAAATATTGCCCAGAAATATGTTTATTTATATTTTACCATTTTAATGCTGCAAAATTTGTAACACTACTGATGCAAACTGTGGCACTATTTTGCAAAACACCCACGGTAATGCCACAAACTGCAGCACTGTTTCGCAAAACTACAAGGGTTGTGCCACAAATTTGTGACACTACTTTTGTTAAACTCTCCATTTCTTTTTCACTGCATTGCAAATAAACTGTTTGGGCTTATGGGCATAAATTTTCAGGATACAAAGAGCTGGTTCCATGTCAATACCACACAAGAAATCACATTGTGGTAAATTGCTGAGCAGTCATTTGGCTATAAAGAATAAGCGCACATAGCAATTTTGCTGCAATGTTAGTTTGTCACGCTTAGATGCTTTTTCAGATGCTCATTTAATAGTAGCTATAGCACTTGTATTTGTGTTTCCCCCAATGTTAGCTTTCAGTCAGTTAGAACTGGAGGTAAAGAGTGAGCACTTAGCACTGTAGGTAATAACTGGACTAAAGTAAAGACTGTACTGCATAGAATGGTGACAGGCAGTCACAGGAGGTTCGCAACTAAAGCTGGCACTTAGCACTGGAGCTAAATAGCGAGGTGATAATCAGAATACTGGTGGTAAAGACTGTAGTATGTAGAATGGTGACACTATTGCTGGTCCAATCATGCTGTGTGCTGTAATAGTGTTTAGCTAATTTGTGCATTTAGCTGTTATTTCTTTGCACACATATCACTACACCCTAATGCTTGCACTGTAACTAATATGTATTATTGACATGATACCCAAAGGGCTTACCCACAGATGTGCCTTTTGGAGGTTTGCTGAAAAATTTGACATCTGTTCCATACTTATAAGATTTTGAAGTTTGGTTCTTTCACATAGGATAACATTGCAATGGTCGGGCTACCTTTTGGCAGCTATATCTCGAAAATGCTTTGAGATACGGACTCACTACATTGGGCAGCTTAGTACACCTTTGAGTGTACTGAGCTTGAGCTGTAATGCATGCTTCAAGGC
The DNA here is from genome assembly GCA_016271365.2 of Neoceratodus forsteri. Lineage (NCBI taxonomy): Eukaryota > Metazoa > Chordata > Ceratodontiformes > Ceratodontidae > Neoceratodus > Neoceratodus forsteri. The sequence continues at coordinate 458,568,700 of CM028135.1, read as the reverse complement.
CTTGTTTACAACTGTGGAGAACATTTTTATGAATGGGTCTAAGGTGACTATGATACTGTGCCATTATAGACTATTGGGGCGCAGGGCCTGAAGGCCTCACTCCACAAGGGAGATGGGGGTTAATTCCCACATGGAACTGAGGGACAATTACAATATGCATGGATGGGAGCACAGGGCCTGGAGGGCCCTGTATTTCCCAACACAGTATGGACTGATGGGGAGTGCAGGGCCTCTGGGCCCGCGCCTCCCACAACCAAATAAGAGTAAGATTAGGCTTTCTCAAAAAGTAAGGAAATTCATTGCAAATAACCTTGTTAATGCATCAGTTAGGATTCATATTAAAGTGACAAAGTATGGAAATGTGGTGTTAGGGTTCCCAACCTAACACCCCACCTCACCCCACACAACTCTACCACCCCATCCCACCCCACCCTCCACACACACCACAGGTGTTAGGTGCCTTGGAGTCATTGGCCCTAACGCCACCCCATTCTCTTATACTGTAATTGCCCATCTTCCTTACACATGGAATCCTAACACCACATTTCCATACTTTTGTCACTTTAATATGAACCCTAACTGATGCATTAATGACGTTTATACAATATATATATATATATATATATATATATATATATATATATACATATACTGTTGAAACCCTATTTTGACACAAACACTACCTTAACCTCAACATACAAGCACTACCATATCTGTTATATGTATGATATGTATACCATTGTTTAATAAACATATTCATTAGCTGCTTCTTGTGGATACCACAGACATGTAATGTGGTGCCTCCTCCCCAAACCTGAGTCAGGGAGGACCCACATTTTTTTTTTCATTGTGCCGCTTGGTGCTGTCAATCTTATGTGTTAATTCTGAATACCTCTATGCCTGTACATTGTGATATGGTTGTGCAACCTCTCTAAAGTTTCTTAATAACAATATATTTAAAAAATAATCAGCTACATAAAACATATAGAACACATATATTATAAATATATACTAGGAATATGTAACACGTTTAATCCAGATACAGTACATTTCATATGTCTCAGGCCAAGATAACTTTTTTGTAAATATATTTTATTTGAAAATTTGTACACCATACAATACAAATATCAGCTGTAGTACAGAGACAGGGATGGGCAAACTGGCTCTGGTCAGTCCACCCCCCCGAACCGGGCTGACTCATCTCTATCCAGGAAAACCAAGCCTTTTATGACCCATAGAAACATAGAAACATAGAGGTTGGCAGCAGATAAGGACCACAAGGCCCATCCAGTCTGCCCATTTGTTCTACCTTATGAATGTGCCATAGGTCTGTACTCTGTCAATGACATATCTATTCATACTGTTCCTTTATGCCTATCCCATGCCTGTTTGAAGCCCTGAACTTTATTCATATCCACCACTTCCTGAGGTAAGCTGTTCCATGCATCCACCATCCTTTCTGTGAAAAAGAACTTCCTCACATTATCCCTTAATCAGCCTCCTTTAATCTCATGCTGTGTCCTCTTGTCCTGCTATTTTTCTTATATTGAAACATGTTAAACTCTTTCACCTTGTTAATGCCCTTAAGATGTTTGAATGTTTCGATCATATCACCTCTCTCCCTCCTTTGCTCTAGGGTATACATATTGAGCTCTGTTAATATGTCCTCATATGTTTTCTGATGCAGTCCCTGCACCATTTTGGTTGCCCTTCTCTGGATTGTCTCCATTTTGTTAATGTCCTTGTGCAAGTGCAGCCTCCAGTACTGCACACAGTACTCCAGGTGGGGCCTAACCAGTGTCTTGTAAAGAGGATTTATTACTCCCTCTTACAACTTGTGATACTCTACTAATACACCCCAACATTCCTCTAGCCTTACCCACTGCTTTAGTGGTCTGCTTGGATGATTGCAGGTCATCTGTGATGATGATGCCCAAGTCTCTTTCTTCCCTTGTGATTGCCAGCAACTCCCCTCCAAACCTATAGATGGCTTCATGATTTCTCTTCCCTATGTGCATGATCTTGCACTTATTTGCATTAAACCCCAGTTGCTGCTCTTCTGGCCATTTTGCCAGTTTATCCAGATCTCTTCTCATCAGCAGGAAAATACCAGCTTCAAATCAAATCAAATCAAATCAAAATTTATTTATAAAGCGCTTTTCAATAAATCAAAGCGCTGATACAAAACAAGAAATAAAACATCAACAATAATAAATAAAGACATAAAACAATAAAATAACCATAAAATAAACTAACCAAATGCTAGTGAAAACAGATAACTTATACAAAACAGGGTACTAAATGAGAAAAAGACCAAGGTAGAAAGGTCAGTGGGGGATGCTGCTACAGAAGGTAAAGCCATCAAAAAATAGAAAGCAATGAGTACCAATGCCTGTAGTCTGGGTAACAAGCTTCCTGAATTAGTGGCCTTGATGGAGGAGGAACATCTGGATATCATGGCGGTCACAGAAACATGGTACACACAGAACCATGACTGGGATGTAAACATACCAGGATACACTATCTACAGGAGGGACAGGGAGGGTAAAAGAGGAAGAGGAGTAGCTCTCTACATAAGAGAAGGAATCAAAGCAACAGAACAAAAGGGTAAACAGGGAGGAGAAGAAGCACTGTGGGTCAATTTGGAGGCAGGCAATGGCACCACAATCTGCACAGGGGTTGTATACAGACCCCCCTCTCAGGGGGAGGAAATGGACAAGGAAATGATAGAAAGTATACTTAGAATGGCAGATAAAGAGGAGGTATTGCTGATGGGTGATTTGAATATGCCAGATGTTAACTGGAGTGCAGTTGCAGCAGTCACTTCTAAGAGTGGGGTTATTCTAGATGCCCTACAGGGGGCATGCCTTAGACAACTAGTATTGGAACCCACTCGAGAGGGAGAAATCTTAGACCTGGTCCTCTGAAATGGAGATGGAGAGGATCACAGATGTGAAGTGGGTAGCCATCTGGAACTAGCGACCATCGAACAGTATGGTTCAAATAAGCACAAGCAATAGAGTCAAGCCATCACGAAGGCAAAAGTACTGGACTTCAGGAGGGCTGATTTTGCTAAAATGGGTGAGTGCCTAAGGAATGCACTAGCAAATGGGCAGGAAGGAGGGGTGGAAGAACAATGGGGAATAATAAAACTGCCATCACAGAGGTAACAAGCCTTTGTGTGAAGCAAATAAACAAAACAATGTAAGAAACCACTATGGTTCTCAAAGGAGGTGGCAGTGAAGGTTCAGAAAAGAAAGCATTCAGAAAGTACAAGGAATCACAGAAGGAGCAGGACAGAGAATTGTATCAGTTAGAGTAAAAGAAGCTGGGAAGGCAGTCAGAACAGCAAAGGCCCAAACTGAGGAAAAGATAGCCAACTCAGTTAAGAAGGGATAAAACCTTTTAGGTACATCAGGGAGGAAGGAAGACTAAGGGAGGGATAGTGAGGCTTAATAAAGGGAGGGAGAGGGTGGGCAGAGGTGACTGTGAAAAGGCAGAAATACTAAACAAATGTTTTTGCTCAATATTTACAAATGAAGAGGGGAGGTACCTAAACAAACAATAGAAACACTCTGGATACAGAAGCTGATACCAACCCATTTACAGAAGAAAGGGTTCTGAAAGAACTCTTAAAACTGAAGGTAGACAAAGCAATGGGGCCTGATGGGATTCATCCCAGAATTCTAAAAGAACTAAGGGTAGAACTAGTGACACCACTGACTACCCTCTTTAACAAATCATGGGAGGATGGGGTGGTGCCTGAGGACTGGAGGAGGGTCGATGTGATTCCCCTTCACAAAAGTGGGAGCAGGGCAGAAGCGGGAAACTACAGACCAGTTAGTTTAACCTCAGTGATAGGGAAAATGATGGAATCACTTCTGAAGGAAAGAATTGTCGGGTACCTAGAGGCCAGAGGGGCTCAGGACCCAAGGCAGCATGGATTCACAGCAGGAAGGTGATGCCAGACGAATCTAATAGATTTCTTTGACTGGGTGACCAAAGTAGTAGATCAGGGAGGGGCTGTGGACATGGCCTACCTAGACTTTAGCAAGGCATTTGACTCAGTCCCACACAAAAGATTATTATACAAGTTAGCCAGCCTGGGAGTGGGTCCCAAGATGACAGCCTGGGTAAAGAATTGGCTGGAGAATAGGACACAGAGGGTAATAGTAAATGGAGTCCCTCTGAAGAAAGGGGGTTACTAGTGGGTGCACTAGAGGTCAGTATTAGGACTGGTCCCTTCAATGTCTTTGTAAGTGACATTGCAGAGGGACTGGAAGGAAAAGTTTGTCTCTTTGCAGATGACACAAAGATCTGCAACAGAGTTGATGCACAAGGTGGGGTGGAAAGGATGAGAAGGGACTTGGCAAGGTTAGAGGAATGGTCAAATGTATGGCAGCTTAGATTTAATGCTGAAGTGCAAGGCAATGCACCTGGGAAACAAAAACCCAGGGGAAAAGTACACAATGGGGGGTAAGATATTAATAACAACAAAAATGGAAAGGGACCTGGGGGTAGTCATATCAGATGATCTAAAGGTGGGCAAGCAATGTGAGAGGGCAGTAAGGAGGGCTGGGAGGATACTGGGATGCATAGAGAGGCATCACCAGTAGAAAACAGGAAGTTGTTATCCCTCTGTACAGACAGCTGGTGAGACCCCATCTGGAGTACTGTGTGCAGTTCTGGAGACCCAATCTCCGCAAGGACATAGACAAGATGGAAGCTGTCCAGAAGAGGGCAACTAAAATGGTGCAGAGTCTGCACTGGAAGACATATGAAGAGAGACTAAAGGAGCTTAATATGTATAGCCTCAAGGAAAGGAGGAGAGGGGTGACATGATAGAAAGGTTCAAGTACCTCAAGGGAATCAACAAAGTCTAAGAGGGTAGCATCTTTCAAAAATAGAGGTGTGCAAGAACAAGGGGGCACAATTTGAAGATGGGGGCAGCTCAGAGGTAATGTAAGAAGTATTTTTTCACAGAGAGGGTTGTGGATACATGGAATGGCCTTCTGGAGGAGGTTGTGGAGTCAAAAACAGTGATTGAATTCAAGCATGCATGGGACAGCCATAAGGCAATTCTAGGGGGTTGGGGTAGAAAGAAGTAGGCTGCTGGTTAACTAGGATCTGCAGCTTATCCATTAGGTAGGAAATGGGCAGACTGGGTGGGTCAAGCGGTCATTATCTGCCATCAAATTCTATGTTTCTATGTTTCTATGTTTCATACTGCCCACCCCATCTTGATCATCTACTCTGTTGCAGATCTTGGTGTCATCTGCAAACAGACAAACCTTACCCTCCAGTCCATCTGCAATGTCACTGATGAAGATATTGAAGAGGACTGGCCCCAAGACTGATCCCTGAGGTACGACCCAAATTACCGAGTTGGCCCGGTTTGGAAGTGCAGGCTGGTCTGGCATAACACTCTCAGCACCAGTACCGCATGGAAAGGGCAGGTCAGGGTGCAGAAAGGTGAGAAAATTAAAAAAAGTGTTTCTTTTTCCCCGATCTCTGCTGATGACTCCCAAGTTTCTGGACCATCACAAACACTTATGATCCTATCCTGGGGCACTGAAGGGAGCCAACCAATGAGGGTCTCTGTTCTGTGACTGGCACATGTTCTAGCCAATCCTCTGTGTCAGCCACCACAGAACATTCCTAGAAACTGAGTATTGAACACATTTGGGGCTTTGCATTCAATGGAGGCAATCGTGTGTGTGTGTGTGTGTGTAGAATTTCAAAAAATAAACAAATGGTGAAAATAATTTTGTTAGAGCGGGAGAGGGAGGGAGTGAGGGAGAGTAGAGACTGAGAGACCAATGAATTCAACAGCAGAGTGCAGATATTGCAGCAGATTACAGAGTATTCTTATTTAAAAAAAATGATTATTTTATGTTAGAGAGAGAGAGTAGAGTAGAGAGACAAATGAATTCAGCAGCAGAGTGCTAAGTAGACAGCAGCAAAGTGCAGGTGTTGCAGACTTCACAGTAAAAAACACATTTTCTTAGAGAGGGAGAGAGAGAGAGAGAGAGACAACAAATTCAACAACAGACAACAGTAGAGTGTAGAAAATAAAAATAAAACAAAATATTAAGGGGAGCAGAGTAAGTCAGGACAGCTGGACTCTGTCTGAAGGTCATAGTGCCTCAGTAATTTGGTGGGGGTTTATAGTGCCATACAGATACTGAAGGGGGGTGTCACCTTTGTGTCAGACTCTGTGTTGCCCATCCCTGTGCTTCCCTGAAAGGTCATACTGCCCTAGACTCTGTGTTGCCTGTCTCTGTGCTGCCCTGAAAGGTCACACTGCCATAGACTATGTGTTCCCCATCTCTGTGCCTAAACTACTACTAGATCATAGTGCCATACAGATTGTGAATGGCTGGTCACATCTCAGACTCTGTGTTGCTCATCTCTGAGCCTGAACTACTAGGTCATATGGTGCCTCACATATTTTGAAGGGGGGGGGTGTCATGTCTCAGACTTTGTTTTGCCCATCTCTGTGCCTGAACTTATACTAGTTCATAGTGCCATATAGCAGCACCCCCCCCCTTCTCTAGCACCTGGAGAAATGGAAGAACTGACTGACTGAGTGAATGAATGAGCACGTGCTTATGCAAGCATGCGCTCATTCATTCAGAATCAGAAAACACGTCAGTCGGGCTGGCAGCTGCAGAGGTGAGTGGAGGGCTGTGCCAGTGGCCCGTTTTGGGTCAGGGATGGGTGGGGGAAGCGGAGTGGTGGCTGGGGCACTACCTGATGGGTTGGGGTGGGGGTTCCACTAGACACCAGGGATTGTTATTATTGGACTAGAGTGGCACTACTGGCAGATCAGCAGAGTGGGGGTTCCACAAGACATCAGGTTTTTATTACTGGGTCTGGAGATTGGTGGGGTGGGAGGGCTCCACTAGACTTCAGAGAACTTTTATTATGGGGCCAGCGATGCAGGGGTGGGGTTCCACTAGACACCAGTGATTTTTCATTCATATATATATATATATATATATATATATGTGTGTGTGTATAATTTTTTAAACTGGGGCTGACGATCGACAGTGCGGGGACCACTAGACACCAGGGCCAGGTGGAAGGGAGGTGTTGTGGGATTCACCATTGCTATCTCTACTTGCCTTGGGTTTTTTTAAGTGCAATTTGCACTTAAAACCCCCCAAAGCAAGGTGAAGTCATAATGGCGAATTTTGGATAATTTTCAAGCATTACGCGAAGAGCTCCATGGAGCGAAATTTGCAACTTCGTGACATATTCGCCTGCAGAGTAAAACTTTCCTGCATCTCTACCCATTGCCCTACTTCTGTGTGATTAAAATGAACCCTAATTGGTGCATTAATGCAGTTTCTTGCAATGAATCTCCTTTCTTTTTGAGAAAGTTAATAAACTGAAATTACAACAGTATTCCCAGCTGCAGATACCCCTACACACTGCAAGACATACACAGCCATGTCTGGCTGCAGGGACATGTGCTTCAGAAGACACAGATAGAAATGTACAATACCCAAAGTACACCCCACTTGTAGGAGAAGAAGTGCAGCCCAGTTTGTGCATGATGTGGGTGTGCGATGTGAACAACATCCTAGCGTAGTTTACCTTAATGTATATTTGTTCCATTCTGTGTATACACAACTGGCATAACACACTTTGCTCCCATGACAATCCCCAACCACAGCGCTTTGTGCATTTACAGAAAAGGACCCTACACAAATCCTGTGGTCCAGCATTACATGTGTACCAGCACAATCCTACCATAATACATGTCCCATTTTTCAATATCTATGTCCCAAATTCTCATAACTTATATTTTAAGCCTCCATGACATCCACAGGAGTGATGGACTTGCAGTCTGACCTTTAAATGTTTTTTTTAATGGTATCACAATATAAATCACATTTAGAGGTGGAAGTGACATTTCTCACCCCTTATATTCATCTAAGGGTCTTAAAAAATAAGAATGCAGAAAATTTGGTGAAAACATGTTACAAAATGTGTTATGAGTAAAAGTTGTTTTTAGTAGAAAGCATTAATTTTATTGTTGTGAGACAGTATTCTTTGGTTGCACTTAGTGGCAACCAAATAATTCCTTCATTGCAGATAAAAATCAATATCCTGGACTTCCGGTGATGTCAGCGGTCTGAATGGACGCTTGATTTCGCTCTCCGTTCCCTGGGTGCACAATCTATTGCAATTGCACATCTAAACTGCCGAAGTTGCCACAAATAATAACAAGGACCACTTGCCTGAATCCAACGCTAATGGGACATACAAAGAAAAAAGCGACGGCGGGCTCACAGTCTCATATTTCGAGCTCAAAGTTACAGCTGCCTGCAGGCCTAAGCCCAGCTCCCTCCTGGTCCTCGCCAATCTCGGCCGGCTGATGATGAATTGTGCTCTGATACTGGCTCCTTGGTCTTCAGAGTCGACAGTCAAAAATACTGAAACTGCTTCAGAGAATTGACGGGACAGTTTCCAATATCCAAAAGGATTTTAAGAAGTTGGAGGCTCGTACTTCCTCGGTTGAAAATCAGTTGGAGATGGTTCAAAAAGAACATATGGCCTTTGGGAGATTTCTGGCCTATCTGCACAAAAGAGAGTAGGCACTCACCCTCCAGGCTGAAGATGCAGAGGCCAGGTCCAGAAGAACAACATTAGGGTCTTTGGCATCCTGGAGGGGGCTGAACAAAATGATACAGCCAGTTTCATGAAATGCTGGCTGCGAATGGCTCAAATTGGAAGAAGATTTCGCTCTAGACATTGGAGGTGAGCCCGCAGGCGGTAACTAAAAGCCCAACCGAGCCCCCGAGATCTGTCTTGACAAAATTTCTGAAGTTCAGGTTAGAAGAATATTTTGAGACTGGCCTGGGGGAAGAAGAACCTAAACCTGGACGGATCTAGGGTATATGTAGATCATGATTTCCCACCAATCATACTTGCCAAAAGAAAGAAAGTGCTGTACATAGTCAAACAGCTTAGGTAAAAAGGAATGAGGGCAAAGCTCAGGTATCCTGCTAGGTTGTAGGTTAAAAGCAAAGAGGGGACCAAGCTGTTTGAAAATTTACTTGCTGCGATCCCTTTCCTGGAATCTACCAGGATCTCCATTCCAGACCTTAAAGAAGACAAAGCTGAACAAGAATTCGAGGAGCTGCTGTGGTCTGTGGCACCAGGGGGTCGCCACTCAGGCAGATCAAGGATGGATACGTTGCTCCCCCTACATTCAGATGTAGCCCAGTGGATCACCCCACATAAGCACACTTGAAGGCTTTTCTCAGCCTCGATTAAAGTCTACTGCCCACCCAGTGAAGTCATGGTTCTGACTTTTTATTTAGCCATGTGAAGTGCTACTACCATCCTCCAGGTCTAATATTTGGTACTTTACAACCTGAGCCTACCTATTTGTTTTGGCGAGTCTGTGCCTGGAACGAGTTCATACCTGGAATGGGGAGGAACCTTATCTCTTAAGGAATAGTTTCTGGGTCCAACCTCCTGCTGTGCCAGACCCTTTGTGTTCCAATCCTTAATTTGCCCCACTGGTCCCCAACTTAGGCTGAATCATTGGCTCAGAGTCGCCGAACGTTCCTATGATTCACCAAGCCTCTCTGTCGTGAAGGCTGGTGCTTGGCCATGTTTCGGGGCAAATCCACGCAAGTACTGTATCATTTACTGAAGTTCTTTTTTTCCTTCACTATTTTACCTTCCCACTCTTTCCCTTGAGGCTCCCAGGTTTTCTACTGCTCCCAAGCACGCTGACTGGTCCCATAAGAAATACCTGAAACTGGCTACACAGTTGAATCCAGCAGTTCATGACTTAAAGTGGGGTTATCTCTCTGTCCAGAAGATTACAGCCTATTAAGTTATCATATGCAGGGGTGTTCCTTTTTTCTGAACTGTCCCCCAAACCCAAATATAATAATTTGCTCTTTTACAGGTGGATGTTTCAGAATGCTCAAGGGAAGTGTTTAAGCAGACTTTTGGTTGGACTCTTTACTACTGACAATTTACTAAAAATACTTGAGTTTGGTATTTTATGTTTGTTTCTGAGCAGGTAGTCAGATTTCTATTATAAGTCCATAGTGGCATCCTCTGGGTTCTTTACAGTGCTATTTAACAAACTGATGTAGTTTTTGGCTGGGCCAGAGAATTTCTCATAGTAATAGTTACAGTCCCCAGCTCTCACCTGGACCACAGACAAAGTCCAGGTTTTGGGGAAACTAAACAATGCACTAACATTGCCCAAGTCCTGTGGCTCTTACTCAATGTGGGTTGTGCACCCTGGGCTGCTGGCTGGCCCTCCTACCCCGGAACTCTTTACACATGGAGAAAACTGGTCATGGGGTTTCAGTTTAGGCAGGAACCTTGGATCTTCGGTCCCAACTTGGGGGCTACTATCTCAGGGAATTCCATCTCCTCCCCTCTTTTCAGAGGAAGATTTAGCTTCCTCCTGCTGACAGATCGGAGGAGACCTGGGTTCGGATTCTCCACTATTCTTGTCAGCCTTAGCCCCCCCCCCATAGATACTATAAGTACTATAGATACTATAGATAGGGCTATTAGTTGCTTATCACCTGTTGTGCTTTGGGGTTTTCTGCAGTTCTCTTGTTTATGTTTATATTCTTCCTTTTTTTTCTGCTTGTATGTATGTGAATGTTCCTATGAAAGGGATTTACTTCAGAGGGTAAAAATTTTAGCTTCCAGGTAATACTGGGGTTAGTTTGGACTTGGTTTATTAATGGCTGAGCTTAAAATTTGTTCAATCATTGTGAAGGGTATAAATAATGTGGTTAAGTGAATGAGAATTTTAAATGAGCTGAAAAAAGAAATTGTGACATTTCCTGTTTGCAGGAAACCAGGCTTTCCATAACAGAACATCTGAAACTCCACAGGGCCTGGGTTGGTTCAGTTTATGCTGATGTCCACCTGCAAAACAAAAGGCAGGGGTGGCAGTATTAGTTCGCAGAGGGGTACCCTTCCAGGTTCAGAAAATTACCACTGCCGGTACAGGAAGGATGGTGTTAATCTCAGGGATTTACAGTGGCTGTCCCATTCATATCATATCAGTATATGCCCCTACCCCCACTAGCAAATTCTTGAGGTTCCTCTTCCGCACAGTCTCTGGCCTCCCAGAAGGTCAAATAATATGTGTAGGGACTGGAACTGTGTAGAAGACTTGAGGTTGGATAGGAAGCCTTCTGGAGTTCGGAGGCTCAGGGCCTGCTCTCGACTCCTGAAAAATCTGTGGCTAAGTCTGGGTTGGTGGACCCATGGAGACGGTGGAATCCCAGTTTGTTGGATTTTACCTTTTACTCATGACAACCAATTCGTACTCCAGATTAGACAGATTCTATACCCAAAAGGGCTAATACATATTTTTATGACATCCAGATCCTCCCAGTAACCTTTTCAGACCATGCTATGATTACTACCCATCTTAGATGTGAACCACCGAGATGAGGTAGCCACTGGAGATTTGATCCAGGGCTCTTAAACAACAAGAACTATGTAAACTCTACCAGAGGTGATTAAAAATTACTTAAGGAAAACACAGAGGCAGACTCTCCTCCCAAATTTATATGGGATGCCCTTAAAGCTGTGGTGAGGGGCCATATAATAGCTTATGCATCCCACAAAACTAAGCAGCACTAGGCTCTCCTTAAGGACACTCTGGAGAAGATCACGGCCCTAGAGACAGAACACAAATGCACTAGGCAAAGCTCTACTCTCACTCTTCTCCGAAAGGCCAGATCTGAGTATAACTCCCTAATGCTGAGGAGCACAGAGAATACTTTAAGATATAATAAACAGTGTTATTATGAACGGTGGGAGAGGGCAGGCAGACTGCTGGCTCAACACCTCTAAAAACAGGAGGCAGATTCCTCTCTATTCCTGTCATCCAACCATCAGATCCCAGTCTGCCCCCAGTAACTCAACCTTCAGAAATATCAAATGATTTTCTTAAGTATTATAAAAACATATATACCGAGGGGAGAGAGAACCGGATCATGTGCAGAAAATCCAAGAATTTCTAGATCAGGTGATCCTTCCTGCACTAACCACAGTACAAACCACTGTATTGGAGTCTGCCTTCTTGGAGGCAGAGGTGACTATGGTAATAAAATCTCTCAAGTCAGGAAGGGTACCAGGCCTGAATGGATTCACATCCGAATTTTATAAATGCTTCTCATGCATACTGGTCCCCCTGCTTACTAAGATCTGTAATGTGGCCCACGAGTTAGGGACTGCTCCAGACACCTGGAATGAGGCCCTTCTGACAGTACTACCTAAGCTAGAAAGAGCTATCCATGTGCTTGAGCTTTAGACCTATTTCATTACTGAACCAAGATGCAAAGTCTTTGCCAAAACCATTGATATATGGCTCCAGTCTATCATATCTTCCTGGTCCATCCACATCAGACGGGCTTCATTCCTGGTAGACACATGCAGGACAATATTCATCTTCTATTGAATACCCTTTCCTCAGACAGATCCCCATTAGATAAGACCCTTCAGGCTGTGGTCTCACTCGACACAGAAAAGGCGTTCGACTGCTTGGACTGGGCCTATTTGTACCACACTTTAGTTAACTTTGGTTTTGGGGACAAATTCTGGACTTGGATTAAAAATATTTACAGTGGTCCAAGGGCACAGATCAAGGTGGATGAGGTCACCTCTTTTGCTTTTGAGATCAGGATGGGCACTAGGCAGGGCTGCCCACTCTCTCCCCTATTATTTGCCCTCAGCATGGAGCCATTAGCAGCTTGTATAAGACAATCTCAGGTTTTTCCGGGAATCAGAATAGGAGAGTCCAAGTTGAGAGTGTCATTGTACACAGATGACACCTCCTGTATGTCTCTGACCCACAACAGGCACTCCTGGTATATTTGATCTCCTAGCAGGGTTTGACACAATCTGTGGTTACAAAATCAATGAATCCAAAACTGAGATGATTCCAGTGGGGCCAGGCCAGGATACCCCTCTAACAGACATGGGCCCTATTAAGTGGGCAAAATCGGGTTTCAGGTATTTGGGGATCTGGATCCCGAGAGACCTGGGAAAATTATGTCACTACAACCATTATAGATTATTGCAAGAAGTTCAGGAAGATTGTAACCTCTAAATGGAGTTGCCCTTTCCCTCTCTGGTAGAGTAGTGTTTAATAATGAATGTCTTGCCCCATTTAGTGTTTTTTTTTCATGTCCCTGCCACTTAAACCCTCCAAAACATTTTGGAAAGCTCTAAAGTCAACTCTTTCAAGATTCATCTGGTTGGGTAAAAAGTCTCAGGACAGATGGAAGGCTTTATCAGCACCAAAAGAAGGCAGGGGCCTTGGGCTACCCAACTTTCATAAATACTTTTGGGCAGCACAATTACAAGCCCTGATCCCTCTGAAGGAAAAAGAAGACCCCCCACAATGGGTAGAACTGGAAGCTAGCACTTCATAATTGGCCAATATGGGTGATATGCTCCTCTTGGATAAAAGTAGACTACAGAAGATGTCTTTCAATAACCCCTGAACCCCAGTTTTGAGGAAGGTTTGGAAGGAGGTATGTCAAACCCTCAATTTGTCAATGAGTCTTCGTCCCACAACCCCACTCTTAAGTTGCCTAGGCTTTCTCCCTCTTAAATGGGATACCTCTTTCCGTCAATGGGCAAGGCAGGGTTTGCTGACTTTGGGGCAATTATACACAGGTGACATCTTGAAATCTTTCCAACAGCTGAGAGAGGAATTTGGGCTTCCTCACAAATATTTATTCTGGTATTTGCAGCTTAGACATTCATTACCTGTTAGCTGATAATAAAGGCTCACAGTTAAACTCAGCCCCAACTCCTGCAGGAGTGCATTTTCTCTCTGGCCCAATCTCCAGCAACTAGAGGGCAGGTGCCAAGGACTGTGACCCTTCTCTCCACCTTAGAAGCTGATCAATTAGCTCATATCAGAATGAGCTGGGCCTTGGAGGCAGGTGTCAGTTTCAGTGACTCCAAGTGGTGGAAGGTCTGGCAGACAGTACATCTCACCTTGGCCTCCCGTTTTGGAGGAATTTAGATGGCATGTGATAATCGTTACTTCACTCCCCAGTAGTTACTAAACATTTTGGAAATACCCTTCTGATTCATGTTGGAGGGGCTGCCAATCCAAGATGCGTACTCACATATATTTTGGGAATGTCAGGTACTAACGGATTACTGGGACTCGTTAGGAAGGCCATGGGAAATCTTTGATATCACTCCCCTTTAGATATCCAACACTGGCTTTTTGCTCTATTCCCAGTGTCCCTGCAGTCCAGATCACAGTGCTACCTGTTTTACATATTTGTTGCTGCAGCCCTTAAGGCTATTACTCACTGTTGGCTTACGGCCAAGAAGCCCTCCTTGGAGTCTTGGTATAGCATTTGCCTTGGAATACTGGAAATGGAGTGACTTACTGCCAATCTCTGATTACAGTTGGACACATTTAATGGTAGATGGCTCCCTTTCTTTCACTATAAAGCATCTAGGGACCACAAGGACATCTTAGAAATCCTGGCAGAGCAATCTTGATCACCTTCTTATCCACTTGACCTGGCTCACCCCTTTCACTAGAGGTCAATGCTGGCATACCCCAATCAATTAAGTCACACTTATGTACCACTTTCAGTGTTGTAAGGTGAATTTTTTCTTTCTTAACTAATCCCCTCCATTCCCCTGTCCTCTCCTAGTTTTTTAATGTGATCTCCTAATGCAGTTTCTATATTTTTCTTTTTTTGTGTGAGTGGAATTCAGTCCTAGGTATCCCAAGGCATTGCTAAATAGTTTAGTTCTAATTGTACTTTATAGATAGATGTGTTGTATGTATAAGATTTGTTTTCCTTTTTTATTTTTCCTTTAATGTGGTTTTCCTTGTCTTGTGGTCTTTTGTGATCACTGTATGTTATTGCTGGAAACAAAATTCAATAAATTTCAATTAAAAAAATAATATCCTGCACTAAAGACAATTTTTGTGAGTGAACACAAAATTCTTTGTTTGCACAAACAGTGGAACTTTTGAACACATATTTTAGTCCAGTGTACAATACAAAGGTCGCTTCTTCACCATTACACCAGGATATGGAAGCAGCCCCTAGAATTATTATTAAGGATGATATTAAAAAAGTTTAAGTCGACTAAATCCCAATAAGGGACCGGTCCAGATGGCATGTACCCTAGGATAGTAAAAATCATGTATGATGTCCTTAGTGGGCCTATCACCGAAATATTCCAGGCCTCCTGGCTCAAAGCAGTAGTTGAGAATTGGAGGGGTTCAATGACCCTATTTATAAAAAGGCTCAAGGACAGAATGTATGAATTACAGATTGATCAGCTTAGCTTCCATACTAGGAAAGATCTTGGAAAATAACATCAAAGAGGAAATAAATCAACACACTGATTCTCATGAGGAATTTTAGTCAGCATGGCTTTGTTAAAGGGCGGTCCTGTCAGACCAACCTATTAGACTTCTATGACAGAATGAGCAACGCGTTGGACCATGGTGACCCAGTCGATGTTGTCTATCTCGACCTGAGTAAAGCGTTTGATAAGGTACCACACAATAACCTAATTAAGAGCTTACTTGATATAGGACTTAACCCAGCATTGGTATCATGGACGGACTTATGGCTGAAAGATAGAACTCAATGGGTTGTCATATGAGGAGTTGCATCTGGGTGGGTGTAACTGGTGGGGTGCCACAGGGCTCAGTCCTGGGCCACTGTCTTTTTAATATCTATATTGTAACACTTCAGGGTAATGATGATGAGAGGATGACCAAATATGCAGATGACAGTAAACTGGGTTCAATTGGGAAAACCGGGGCCAGGGTAGACAACCTTCAACAAGAACTGCACAGGACTGATCAATGGGGTGCACAAACAAACTAGAATTTGATTTGGAAGATGTACTGTAATGCATTTGGTGCTTTGAATAGCAGAGCTTCATATGCGCTTGGAGGAAAGTCTTGAAACAGTCTCAGAAGTGAAAGATTTGGGAATCTAAGTCACCAGCGACCTCAGACCAAACAGGCATTGTGATGATGCTACAAGAAAGCCTTCCAGATACTAGGTTGTATTAA
This sequence comes from Neoceratodus forsteri, assembly GCA_016271365.2. Taxonomy (NCBI): domain Eukaryota; kingdom Metazoa; phylum Chordata; order Ceratodontiformes; family Ceratodontidae; genus Neoceratodus; species Neoceratodus forsteri. Next base: position 458,552,613 of record CM028135.1, on the reverse strand, counting down.
AAACATATCACTAGTAGAGAGCAGGAGGTGATATTGCCACTTTATAACACATTGATCAGGCTCCATTTTGATAATTGTGCATGTTTCTGGGCCCTTCATCAAAAGCTTATATCCACAAGCTGGAAAGGATCCAGCGTAGAACCACTAACACAGTAAATGGTTTGCAAGCCCTGAGTTATGAGGATAGGTTGATCAGTCTGAATCTTCATTCACTGGAGTATCTGTGCATGACTTTGTGCCTGGTTTCCAAGCATTCAGTACTACAGATTTGTGGGATAATCTAGGCCTGCAATTAAGTACATGGTCGTATGCCACCAGGCCACATGCACTGCAGCTCAAGGGAAATTTAAATTGTACTCATAAAAGAGCAGATTGGTTCTCTGAGAGTGTGGTGGCATTATGGAACAAACTCCAACCTGAGATAGTGGGAAGTCAAACAATAAATGGATTTAAAACAAAGCTAAATAATTACTGTTCTGAGAACAAAATTACTGGATACTGTTTTTAAGTTTCTAGTATACAAGGACAATTTTGTCCATTTTAGCTTATAACTATCCTATGAATTGTGTTGCTGACCAAACAATTTTTGTTCAAATATAAAAGCTGGTATACATCAATAAAACCAATTTTTGTATGTCCGAACATGAGACTTCTCGGCTCATGACAGTAAAATCAGATCCCTTGTTAAGCTGGTAACCAAAGATTTTTAAAGTCCAGAAAAAATGTTTCAGGGTAATTTCTCATTAAACAAATCCCAGAATCTATGTAAACAGGTCCTGTTTGCTTAGGTTCAGTTTTTGTTTTTCAAAAATGCATCATTTTTTTGTGTTTCTAATTTGTCTCACAAAAAACAAGATGGTGGTGGTTAAGACAATAACATTTTTTCTCATGAAAATAAAACACATTTTATCTTGAAAATAAAATGGCTCATGAACATAAAATTCTTTATTTGTATCAGTGGGTCAACTCAAAACTCTGCTGAGCATACTCCGAAGCCCAATTTCAAAACCTTCTAACATAACAAATAATTGATATTTTTTTCACAAAACCTTTAAAAGGCATACCCTTGAGCCAATCTCCTTCTATCCTGAACATTTTGGAACAAAATCAAAACCATTTTTGCTCCACAGATGAGCAAACAAATGGACAAAAAATAAATTTTTAAAGGCTTTTTACATGTCTGGATCTCAGAATCCAGATGAGCAGCTGTCAAAAACTTCCAATATCTTAAGAACTTGCCACCCTGAATGCATGTGCAAACTTTCGTGCAATCTTGCCAAATGCCACCAAAGTTATTAAGGTGCAAAGGGGCACAGTAGTGCCTCTATAGTTAGGGTTGAGTAGGCTATTTAATGTGAAAACTAAGTTTTTGCACCTTAATAACTTTGGTGGCATTCAACAAACTAGCCAGCAATTTAGCATGCAAAGTCAGCCTGGCAGTCTCAAGACATGAAAAGTGATGTGATGGCACCTCGTACCGTTTTTGAGAGACAGAAGGCCAAAAAATGATAAAAAAAGGGTGTTTGGTTTTCCTTTACTTAACATGGGGTTTTGTTTTATTTTTGTTTTGTTTTGCTCTCACACATAGCCTAGATAGTGTGGAACTTTTTCATGAGACTTTCAAGGCAGAAGCAGCTGGTACCAAGCTAGTGCCTTTCAAAGGTTTCATGAAAAAACATTATACAGTTCCAAAGTTATAAGGATTTGTTTGAGGAAAAAAAATGATCATGGCGACTGCCATCTTGGGTTTTTTTACTCAAAAACATTGAAAATATATAAAAATGGTGTATTTTCAAAAAACAAACAGCTGAACCTAGGTAAACAGAATCCATTTACTGTAGTTAGGTTCTTGTGTTTGTTTTTTTGAAAATTGCCCAGGGAATAAGGTTTCTGGGCACCGAAAAAATCCTGGGTGCCAAGCTTAGTGGGAAGAGCCATTCACATTCATTCTCAGTTTGAGAACAGTGCGACTTTCTTGAAATGTGAAGTCACAGCTGGAGTTGTGCTACCAGCTTCACTTATAGCAGTGAGCCAGCGATACCCCTCCCCCCTCTGTCTCTCTCTCCCTTTATATCTATCTATCTATCTATCTATCTATCTATATGTTTAACTGTCTGCCTGTCTGTTTTATTCATGATTTAAATAAGTAGCAGACCAAGGTGCCCATCCCCGGTACTACTTCTTTCTCCCTCCTACCGTCCAGGTCAATCGTCCTCCTTTTCACATGTTTAATTTAAAGTTTAATAAGTGGACTGGGGTGCCCACCCCCAGTACTACATCTCTTCACACCCCTCCCTTCCAGGTCGTCCAGCCCCCTTTCCCATTATATACATGGTGGCAATGGGGTGTCCACTGCTGGTGCCACCAAGCAGTAGCCCAACTCTGGCGTGCCCAATCCCAAGTGTTGGAAAGTCCCCTCCAATAAAGAAAACAATTCCTTATTGATTTTTTTTAAACATGTAAAAAGAAAATGGTCTCTTGGCAATCTGACCCCCACCCACTCCACACTGACCTCCCACTCAGCACTCCCCACACCCTCAACACACACCATCACTCACCTGAATAGTTCCCATGATGTAGATCCACTCTCCAATTGAAGACACATTTTGCTGCTGGAACCAGCAACTGTGATATAGAAAATAAGGTCTAAGTCCAGTTTAATCTATTTCAGTGGGGTTTGAACTTCTATTCTTAACTTTGTCATTGTTTAATATTTTAACACCAAATTTTCAACATGGACTTTTTGAGACCTCACCTCAACATCAAGAGCAGTGGAATTATTCAAATATGGCCTGAAAAGTGATTTTGCACTTGCTTAGCAGAATCACCATTCAGGTGGGATTTGAAAATTTCCACTACCCTTGTCCCTGACATGGAGTCATAAGAAGGCTATATTGAAAATTTGGGGTGAAGACATTAAAAAATAACAAATGTATAAGTGTACATTGAAATTTTTCTATGCTCGCTCATAACGTTGGTCATTTTTAATATTTTGATCCCAAATTTTGAACATAGCCATTTTTTCACACCACCTCATGAACATGACAGCTGTCACTTTAAAATCCTGGCCAAAATGTGGTTTCACACTTGTGATGTGGAATTACATTTCATCGGGGATTTGAACATTTCCACCTAGCGGATTCATTAGGTGGGATCATAAGAAGGCTATGTTGAAAATTCAGAACAAATATGATAAAATGACAAAGTTATAAGTGAACATTGCAATAGAAACATAGACTTTGATGGCAGATAAGGACCACTTGGCCCACCTAGACTGCTGATTTCCCTACCTATTGGATAAGCTGCAGATCCTAGTTAACCAGCAGCCTACTTCCTCCTACCCCCCCACTATAATTGCTATATGCTGGTTCCTTGCATTCTTGAATTTTCCCACTGTTTTTAACCCCATGACCTCCTCAGGATGGCTGTTCCATGCATCCACCACCCTTTCTGTGAAAAAATACTTCTTCACATTGCCCCTGAGCCATCCCCCCTCTATCTTCAAATTGTGCCTCCTTGTTCTTGCGCATCTCTTTTTCTGAAATATGCTCCCCTCTTGGACTATGTTGATTCCCTTGAGCTACTTGAATGTTTTTATCATGTCCCCCTCTCTCTCCTTTCCTCCAGAGTATACGTATTAAGCTCTTTTAGTCTGTCTTCATATGGCTTCTGGTGCAGACCCTGTACCATTTTGGTTGCCCTCCTCTGGACTGCCTCCATCCTTTCTATGTCCTTGTGGAGATGGGGTCTCCAAAACTGCACACAGTACTTCAGATGGGGTCTCACCAACTGTCTGTACAGAGGGATAACAACTTCCTGCTTTCTACTGATGATGCCTCTCCCTATGCATCCCAGAAACCCCCTAGCCCTCCTTACTGCCTTCTCACATTGCTTGCCTACCTTAAGGTCATCTGATATGAGTACTCCCAGGACCCTTTCCATTTTTGTTGTTGTTAGTGCACCCCCCATTGTGTACTCTTCCCCTGGGTTTTTGTTTCCTAGGTGCATTACTTTTCACTTCTTTGCATTGAAACAAACTAAGCTGCCATACTTCTGACCATTCCTCCAACCTTGCCAAGTCCCTTCTCATCCTTTACACCCCTCCATGTGTATCAACCCTGCTGCAGATCTTTGTGTAGTCTGCAAAGAGGCATACTTTTCCTTCCAGGCCCTCCACAATGTCACCTATAAAGACATTAAGGAGTACCGGTCCTGGAAGCACGAGATATTAGCACTGGGGACTGGGTGCCTACAATAATGGCAACCCAGTCCCCAGTGCATGTCTCCAGGGCTACTGAAGGGTAGGGCGGCTGGATGGGGGAGTTGGCAAATATAGTGATGGGATGTCGCTATATGTACGTGTGCAGGGGGAGCAAGGATGCAGAGTGAGGGGCAGGAGGGAATGTGAGGGGTGGTGCCATGGTGGGTTGCTGAACTGACCCTGTGGTGTGGTGGATGGGTTGGCAGTGTTGGTTGATAGGGTACTGGGTTTGGGTCTGGGCACCGGGGCATTTTTGTTGCGCCTGACCCAAACCTTTTCTTTTTTAATGTCCCCCAGCATGCACCCCTGTAGTTGAAAATCCTAAGTAGGGTGGCAGCAGGCAAGCTCCCCACATTGGGGGACATTAAAAACAAAGTCCCTGGTGCTGTTTTTCTGTGTGCGGGGTGTCAGAGTGCAGAAATAAATTTTCAGCACTCTGACTTTGCAATTACAGTGATCGCCTTTAGGCTTTCGCCGTTATCACATAAACCCCCAGTCCCAGTACTGAACCCTGCGCTACCCCACTAGTAACTCCCCTTTCTCCAAAGTGTGTTCTGTTCACTATTACCCTCTATGTCCTGTTATCCAGCCAATTTGTTACCCAGGCTACCACCCTGGGACCCACTCCAAGGCTAGCTAACTTGTTTATTAATCTTTTTATGTGGTACTGTGTCAAATGCCTTGCTAAAGTCTAAGTAGGCCATATCTACAGCCCCTCTCTGGTCTACTACTTTGGTCACCCAGTCAAAGAAATGTATTAGATTCATCTGACAAGACTGTCCTGCTGTAAATCCATGCTGCCTTGGATCCTGTGTCCTGCTGGCCTCTAAGTACTTGACAATTCTTTCTTTCAGAAGTGATTCCATCATTGTCCCTACCACTGAGGTCAAACTAACAGGTCTGTAGTTTCCTGCCTCTGCCTTGCTCCCACTTTTATGAAGGGGGATCGCATCTGCCTTCTTCCAGTCCTCAGGTACCACAACATCCTCCCATGATTTGTTAAAAAGGGTAGTCAGTGGAGTCACTAGGCCTTCCCTTAGTTCTTTTAGAATCCCGGCAGGCCCCATTGCTTTGTCCACCTTGAGTTTTAAGAGTTCTTTCTGGACCCTTTCTTCTGTGAATGGACTGGTATTGACCCCCTGTTCAGTGTGCTTCCATTGTTTGGTTTAGGTACCTCCCCATCTTCTTCTTTTGTGAATACTGAGCAAAAATATTTGTTCAGTATCTCTGCCTTTTCAATGTCACTCTCTGCCCATCTCCTCTCCCCTACATTAAGCCTCACTATCCTGCCCCTTCACTCCCTAATGTATCTAAAAAAGGTTTTATCCCCCTTCTTAACTGAACTGGCTGTCTTTTCCTCTGTTTGGGCCTTTGCTATCCTGACTGCCTTCCCTGCTTCCCTCTGCTTTAACTGATACAGTTCTCTGTCCTGCTCCTTCTGTGATTCCTTATACTTCCTGAATGCTATCTTTTTCTCTCTAACCTACCTTTCCACTTCTTTTGGGAACCATAGTTTGTTTTTTTTTTACTTTGTTTTGTTTTCTTTATTTACGTCACGCAAGCAAGTAAAGAAAACAAAACTCATAACTTTGCTAATTTGGCTAATTTTCAATATTTTGACTCCAAATTTCAACATAGCCAGTTTTTCACACCACTTCATAAATGTGGCAGGTGTCATTTTTTAAATCCTTGACAAGATGTGTTTTCACATTTCTGGTGCAAAATGATGTGGCCAATATACTATAAATGCCACATGTCATGTGAATAATGGTAGTCATAAAATGATTATCTAGAAAATGTGGGTTCAAAATTTAAAAAAAATTATAATTATTAAGAAACTTTGTGTGTGATGCCAGTCTTGACCCCCAGTGGATAGTACTTTGTGATCCTGTGGTGGTGAGCTGAGCTTGGGGGTGAGCTCAGTGACCCATCATGATGAGACATGGGTGGGAGAATAGTGCTGTTATGTGACATCCCCCCCCCCCAGCCAGGGAATGAAAGGTGCAGGGTTGCCGCACAGGCAAAGGTACAATATAGTGAAGACAACTCTTCTTTTGGCATAGGGCCCTGCACCTCTGTACCCATGGGTGGCAGAGACCCTGTGCATTGGCTATGAGACCCTAATAGCACATTTCACAACTTTGTGGACATTGGGTTGAAAATCATAATAGCACTTTTCCAAACTTTGTGAACATTGGGTTGAAAACCTCAATAGCATATTTGCATCATGGATTTTGAGTGCCCAGGAAAGGTATTTCTGGTAGTATTTTTAAAAAAACAAACACCAGAATCTAGCTAAATGAGTCACATTTAGCTAGGTTCAGGTGTCTGTTTTTGTTTAAATACATTGTTTTTATATAGTTTCCAAGTTTTTTAGTTTGAGGGAAAAACAGGTTGGCAGCCATCATGACCTAAAAAACTGTTTTTTGGGTTGTGAAATGTAAGTGATGAGAAAAGCTCTCGCAGCCCCAGATTTTTTGGGTCATATCAGGGTGTTATTCAAAAAACGTACTAAGCATGTGCAGAAAAAAAACTTTAAATCCTTATAACCCTGGAACTGTTTAATATTTTTCATGAAACCTTCACAAGGCACTTCCTTGGTATAGGCTGCTACTACCCTGAAAGTTTCAGAAAACAATTCTATTCTGTCTAGTTTGTAGATGACAGCAAAAAAACATGTATTAAGTATAGGAAAAAATTTAGGCAGTATTTGAAAAATGACATCTGCGGCTCTCAGAAGCTGCACAAGGTGCTGTCATGAAACTTTCCACTTATTGTGACCTTGCCTCCTAGACAACACATGCCAAATTTGGGACAATTTTATCAACTGCCCCCAAAGCTATTAAGGTACAAAGGAAGGGTTTAACATAGAAACTCTTGGTCAACTCTAACTATACTGGCACTGCTGCGCCAGTAAAATATATTTATAAAATGGGGAAAGGATTTCAAGCAATCTGATTGGTTGTTAGCCATGCATTAGATGTGTCTAATGCACAGCTAAAACTAGAACCCCCATTTAGAATATACAGGCCCATTTTATGTGCAATAAGCCACTCCAGGGATATGCATTAGACAGTTCTAATGCATGGCTAGGGGACTGGATGCACTCGGCCTGTGGCCTTGTGCCTCATTACATCCCCTTAGCCGTGCATTAGAACTGTCTAATGCACACCCCATCATGTCTTATTGCTTACATATTCTTTGCAAAAGAATACTTAATTAATTTTTATTACATGGGGATTTGGGCTGGGGGGGAGCTGCTAGCCACCAGGGATGTGATTTTTTTATTACAAGGGGATTGGGGCTGGGGGGGCTGCTAGACCACCAGGGTCATGATATTTTCTATTAAGACAGGGATCGGGGATGGAAGGGGCACTAGCTACCAGGGACTGCTGTTCATGGTTCCATTGCTGCACAGCTGCCCCACAGCTTCTGGCACACCTACCAGATACACCCACTGTTTGGCACAGGGCCACAGCTGCCACAAGCTGTGGGACTTTGCTGCTGGGACCCTATCCAATAGTCAATTGGTTGCAGGGTTCCTGGCACACGGTGATTGGTGCAGCTTGCACCAACCATTGTGAATTGGGTCCATTATCTTTAAGATCATACTGTATCATTTTTTCAAGTGTTAATGTTTCCCAGAAAATAATAGTCCAATTGTTATATTCAGAATCACCCAAATTTGGTTCCACGGCATTGCAGCAACACCTTTATGGCCTGGAGTCAAGATAGCACCAGATTATGGCCACTGATAAAATCAGCAAACTCTTTGTTTGCAGGGGGCTGCACCCCCATGCCCCACCTTGTGGGAGCTGTGCCCCCCACCTCCTCCTTACTAAATATACCAGCTCGGAGAGGCGGTCCTTGGGGAGGGGGGTACAGAGAGTTCTCTGACTGTGTCAGTCACCATAATCTGGTGCTGTTTTGACTCTGCACCATAAAGGAGTCAACATTGCGATGGTATATGCCAAAATTTGACTAGTTCCATTTTTGTAGTATTTGCCTCTCAGTGGCCATGGATGCCGGGGTGCATATCTTTTTTTCTTTTTGATTTAACTCAGTATTTTCTATATTTTTCAGTATGTAAAATTCTGAAATAAAATGTAGTTTCTTATTCAGAATCCTTTCAAGCCCTAGATGAGTAGCATGCCACCATAAGTTAATTATTTCACACTTCCAGACCACATTGATGCCAACATTATTTTAGATTTCCGAAGCTGAAAATGTAAAATCTTTACAGGAGTTAGATATGCCCTATCCAAAATTTTGTAATGAATGCTTTTATTTTTTGCATATGACAGACAGGTAAGAAGGATCATTCAGGCCCGACAGGGCCACAGCAGGATAAAGAAAGGGAAAGGGAAAATTGTTTAACCAGGAGTAGCATACTAAGCTGAAACTTACTTCCAGATGCAACCTGGGAGCACAAGAAAGTTAAGTGACTTGCTTAGGATCATACAGTATGCACCTAACCGGCTGTGGGATTCAAACCCAGGTCTCCAGATCTGCAGCTCAGAGCCTTTACCCACTGTGCTATACTGGAGAACACAGAGGAGAGTTTCTTCCAACCTTCTCAAAGTTCGGAACACTTGGTGATTAATTTCTGACAGACTTAGTGAGAGTGTTTCTTTCCTAGCAGGGGACTGGGAATCTCATATCAGAGATTCATTGGTTCAAATGACAGAGAGAAGTTCAATTTAACAGGTGCCTTCAGATTGTAGGCTTGATGACAGTCACTATAAAGATGATCCCTTGGCCCAGACTGTGTATGAGACCCTTTAGATCCATGTTCTCTCTCACTAGTTCACAGTCTCAGAACAATTCCATGTCCTAGACTGAATTTAACACTCGTTTCTCTAATCCTTGTAGCCGTGGGAGGATGCTCAGAAACTTTTGAGGGGCTCCCCTCTATATCCACCTCCAGAGAAAATTTTGGCAACTGACACCCATCTAACAGATTAGGGTGTTGTGTTAGATTAGATTCTGGTGCATGTGTGATGGTCCCCAGAAGAACAGAGCCTTCACATAAATGTTCAGAAAATATGGCCATTTAACTTGCATCGATCCACTTCTAGGATCAGAGTGAATGCCTGCCAGTGAGGTTAAATAGGACAATACAGTTACATTCTCCTGCCTAAACAAGCAAGGGGGCACAAGAAGTGAAATGAGTGAGGTATACAAGGTACTATACTGGGCAAAAAGAAACCCAGGATTTCTTTCAGCAATTCATCTAGCAGTAGAGTTAAACTATCAGAGAGATTGGCTCATTTGACAATATGTTCTATCGGGGAAATGGTCACTGAACAAGCAGGTGTCTCAGTATCTTTGTGCTGGTTTAGAAAATAGAAATAGACCTATTTGTACCCAAGGAGAAAGCAGTGGGCCCAAAATTATTAAGCTGACAAAAATGCATAGGAGTGGAGGCTTTGCACTCACTGCGTCAACTGTGGAACTGTCAAACGGCATACTTTTTTTCCACCTGATGCCTTTACTACCAGTACTTATCAGAAAGATTTATGAGCCACATGGGATTTTCCTTCTAATGGCTCCAGAATGGCCAAGGAGACCTTGGTTCTCTAATCTCAATCTGTCAGTGCAGGAACTGTTCCAGATTCTGCCTCAGTGGGTCCTTTTGTCCCAAAGACCTGCTGTCCACCCAAATCAAGCTCAGCTTTAGCTACTTGGCTGCTCAATAGAGGACTGTTAAAATGTGGCAGACATTTCATGTCTTCTGGGAACCAGTCTACTTCAACAGCCTGTTATATAGTTTGGGCAACTTTTTTTATACTCTGTTTATTGAAATTGTTGTATTTTTTAATTTATTTTTATTGATAGAGTAATCAGAATTACTGTACAACCTTTAAGCTAAAAGCTCCTTTACAAAGGATCCTCGTCAGATAAGGGAGGGCAAACATAATACATAAGTAGGGAAGACAGTAGCAACCAATAGGCATTGTCAGTAAACAACCAATGGTACATAAAGTAGTCAAATATACATGTGTGAAGGAGACAGAAGCAACCAATAGGCAATATCATTAATCAACAAATTAAGTGATCAATATAGTATAAGTAAGGCAAAAGCATAACATATTACATTGCATGGGTACAGAGTACATGGGGATGCCATACCCATGGCAGCCTCGATAATAAAGTGCACTAGTCCATATATGTACCAGCTTGGTTGAGTAAAAGTAGTAGTAGCTATAGGCACAGGGTCAATACCACGCACAGCAGAATGTCGTGCGACATAATCGCTTTGCACAATTCAATGTTAACTGTTTTTCTGTGGGGGGCTCCGCCCACCACCACCCCCGCCATGGAGGGCTGCGTCCCCTGGACCCCCCCCACTAAGGATTCCAACTCTGGGGGGGGGGCCAACATGGAGAGTGCACAGGTCTGGGTTTCGGCATAATGCCGTGACCTATTAAGCGTACGACATTATGACCCGGTACGGTAGCTATACAGCCATGTCAGTATCCTAAGGAATACAAATGTAACATCAGCTAGGACAGTAATACAGTCAATAGGGGAAGTAGCCTACGAGTGAGGAGGGCGAGGGGGAAGAATCAGAGTAACAGTACTAGAATCAAGAGAGATGAGCCGGTGGGACACATCAGGAAAGATGGGGTGAGAGGGGGGAGGAAGATATGGGTGGGCAGGAGAGAGGATCATAAGGGGGAGGTGTTGGGAGCAGGAGAGGGGTTAAAGATAGATAATTACAAGGAAAGGATAACATACAGTAGTTAATTCCACAATATACAATAAAAGTAACCTGTGTTCTTGATGGGAAATGGAACTTGGCAAAAAATCAGAACTACAAACTGATAAAAAACAATAAAAACCAGATGGTCTTGTAATAGCAATCTTTACAATTACAGTGTAACCCCCCCCCCTTCTTTAACTAGCAGGGCTTCTCCTCTCACCACAGAATGTCTAGGGGCAAATGAGAGGGGCTGGGATTTACATAAGTGAATACAAATTTGGAAAACAGAGAAATGGCCACCATTAGGCTAGGTGACCTGACTGTTACACTAGAACAGTCAAACCCAAGTGTGGCTACATGGCACACACCTGGGGGGACCCATTACCATGGCCAGCAACCCAGGTCCCTGAGAGAAGATGTTTGCTCACAATTATGCTAGGTTTGCACTTCTGGACAGGTGCACCCAAGTAAATCCAGGCACAAGGAAGCAATGACAATACTGTCCAAACCAGGCTGGGATTCTAGAGTGTGGCTTTTATTCACATAACAAACTAGGAATAATCACAAAGTGAAGATGGACCCCCATAGGGCTATACATACTGGTATTGCAGATTCTCCAGGGTACAGAAATTCCTGACATTCACATTTAGCATAGGCTGAAGTAACACAAAACAGTGAACACCCTGGTTCTGAAATGGAGATTGGCACACATGGCCAGAACTGGTACATTTCCCATCGACTAGGCACACACGGCCAGTACTAGGACACTTTCCCATATTTCATGAGGAATGAAGGTGGTACACATGACCACAAAGGAGCACATCCAGGCTCAGGAACTTTCAGAACCTGCCATACTGGGGAAAACTGAGAGAAAACAACCCACATCCAGGAGTAACTACTTCCATTAGACATTGGCCAGATACACTACATGAAAAAGTACTGGTGCCAAAACTGAACCCGGAGAGATAAACAGGGTCACTCCAGATGGGGGGGTCTCCCACCTTTTGCTTCCACGTTTATACCTGTCCATTCATCTGGTTCAAAACACCACACAAGGTAGAAAACTGTAGATGCTGTCTTGAAATGTATTTCACACTTAACATACTACACACACACACACCTTTGAAGTGTCAGAAGTTAAAAGTTCTGTACTTGGACAGTCACATACTGGACTCCAAAGTAGACAGATACTTTTAAAACACAGAAAGTCTAGGTGACTGAGTCCCTTTGTCAGAGAAATTCACCCCTAGGTATTGCAGGTGCCCCTCCTGGGCTTACTCAGAAGAAAAGTTGTACTCAAAACAAATGAAGATGTTCAAGGCAGCTTCACCAGACAGAATGGATTGAGGGGATTGCCCCTGAATCCTGGAGTTCGCCCCATCCCTCCTGGGATGGAGCAAAGGAAAACCAACTTAGCAAGGTCTCCATTGCTTCAGACACTGTCTTCTATGTTCTTCTTCTAGGGTGAGAACAAACTACCCAAAACTAAAGCGGTAGCTCTATAACAGAGCTGACTGAGGAGCTTCGCAGCAAGTTGCAGCCTCCCCCTGGAACTCACACTCCAAGACTACTGAACATTCTACTCTAGCTAACAACTGCTTGCCAGAGTGTTGCTTGTGCCGCTGCAAGAGTTCTAAGATTACATCATCACTCCAGCTCAGCTGAGACTGAAAACAGAGTGTGACAGTGTGAACTCCATTTACCTGGCATTTCACAAGCTGCCTTCCCTGCCTGCCACTGATTCTAACTGGGATTCTAGTAACCCCTGGGAACAAGGGGTTACACCAGTAAAAAACATTCAGTAAAATAATTTGAACCAATTCACATGGAAATACATTTACACCAAGTAAAACTAAGTTGGTATGTTGTCTATATGTATATTAACTTATGATGAGAACCCATTTAAATACATGACCCCCTCTATAAAGTAATATATTATCAGAGTCAATCTTCCTGAGTAGGGAGCTGGTCATACAAAATCCATCTGTCCAATAGTTTTGATATTTATGTAACTTCTGGTTTAGACAAAAAGTTAACCTTTCTATCTTTTGGATGTATTGGACCATCTCCACCCAGTCATGTACAGTAGGAGGGTTTTGTTGAAGCCATTTTTTAGTAATAGATTTTAAGGCAGCAACTAAAAATATAGACCACATATATTTCTCATCTTTACCCTGTACACCTTCTGGGTAGAGCCCCAAAATCAAGTTGTCTGGACCCATTTGCCCTTGTATATCAAGTATTCTGAATATATGTATTTATTTATTTATTTTGAAAGTCGGATTTACAACCTTTGAGTCGGGGACTCATTTACAAAGACACCTTGTCGCAAGGAAGGTAGACATGGTTACAGTGTGAGATACAACAGTGGTAACATACAGGTGCAATACAGATAACAAAAAGAACACAGTATAACAGTGGTTTACGGGATAAAGTTACATGCAGTAAATAGCAGAATAGATGAGATTTGATTTCCAAATAAAAATGTATCAAGCTCCAGATAACTCCAGAATATGTGTGCCTCTGAGGCATGTGTTTCCCCACATTCACGCCAGCATGAGGATATAACATTTGAGTTTTGATGGGACATCTGGGAGGGTACTAGGAAGTAGTGCACCCACAGCTTCCAGCCAAATTCTCTCCATATTAGAGAGGAGGACATTCTCCAGATAATTTTCCATATAACTAACCACTGTCTATCTGTAAGTGAAACATGCAGGTTCTCTTCCCACCTTTGTTTAATATAAAGTGAGCAGATAGCCTGGTCACTTATGTAGTTAGCATACAACAGAGAAATAGCTTTTTCTCCAGCAGAGGAGGTCCTGGTTGTTTAAAAGGGAAGTTGGACTCTTTCTACCTGTTGTCCCCCTTCTCTCAACCTCATCTGGGTGTTTATATAATCTCTAATATGATAAAATCTTTATCTACTGGAGTCCAATTGAATTGTTGCTGGACAGCCTCAAAAGAAAGAACTACATTTGCTGTGAGGAGCTGCACCGGAAAAGCTACTCCCCTGCCGGTTTGCTGATGAAACCAGATATCAGTTTTTGCCTGAGCAAAATGGGGGTCATATGCCCACCATCTAGATTTCCATATTTGGCTTGGCATATGTCCCTGTACAGTACCTCTTCTCCAGCCCTCAAGAACTGCCATTGTTCCCAAAAAGCATGCTTTAAAAGCCTCCAACAGCTGGGGTTAAAACAATACTGCCTGCAAAGGAGGATCTGTGTGTTCCCTCTGATCTATCTGCTGCCATAGTGAGTCATACTGGGGGTTACCCCAAAGCAGGGCCACTCTCATTTGGGTGGTCACCCAGTAACCTTTTAGGCGTGGGACCGCTAATCCCCTGTATTTTAGGGAGGTAAAGAAAATGTCGTTTGACCCTAGGACGAGTCTTGTCCCAGAGAAAATAACTTAATAGTTGTTGCCATTTCTCTAGAGACCCAGCAGGGAACACATTGAAATAAATATAAAAGTCTAGGAAGGGCGTCCATTTTTAAGGATTGGATTTGTGCATATAGGGAGATTGGTAAGAGGGACCAATGTTGAAAATCGGCATTAAGTTGATGTACCAGGGGTGGGTAATTCAAGTTATACAAACATGTGGGTGTAGTGCCCAGTTGAATCCCAAGGTATTTCATTGATGGCATATCCCAACCCATGAGAAATCACCGTCTGAGAGTCAGTGGCACCTCATAATTGAACCATTACACCTCCGTCTTAATCATGTTTAGGGAATATCCTGACAAGTTCAAGAATATTTCTATCTGATGGAACACCGCTGGGAGGGAGAGATCTGGATTTGTCATATACAGCAGAATGTCATCAGCGTTTAATGCCAAATTGTACTCTGTCCCTCCCAGCTTGACTCCCTGGATATCCACATTTTGATGGATGTTCTGGGCAAGGGGCTCTATAGAAACAGCAAATAAAAGTGGGGAAAGGGGGCAGCCCTGGCATGTCCCCCATCCCAGCTGGAAGTCCCTTGAGCTTTGGCCATTAGCTTGCACATACCCACTAGAACCCTGGTACAAACCCAATAGGCCAGTAAAAAATGTTTGAGGGAACCAAACCCGGAAAGGACCTGTCATATGAATGACCAAGAGACCTTGTCAAAAGCCTTCTCAGTGTCCAACCTTAGAAGGCAATTTCATATGATTTATATGATCAGTAATATGAACTGACCTCCTGTTTGGTCCAGGTGAATCAACCCTGGGAGAAATAACTGCAAGTGTCGGTCCAGGATAGATGTTAAAATGTTATCATCGTTATTTAAAAGGGAAATTGGTCTATATGAAGTACATTTTTTGTGGTCCTTTCTGGGCTTGGGCACCACAGAAATGACTGCCCTTAACCATGAGAGAGAGGTCACCCATCCTCTCTTGAAACCTCCTCATATACTTTTAGTAGCAAAGGTTGAACCATCCCCTTGAAACATTTATAAAATCCTGCAGGAAGGCTGTCTATGCCTGGGCATTTGTTGGTCTTTAACCTGTTTATTTCTGTTGATAATTCCTGAGCAGATATTGGAGCTATCAGGGCCTCACTCTGCTGCCATGTCAATCTAGGGAGGTTCAGTGAGGAAAGAAAATCCCTCACTTGGGGTTCATCTGGGTCTGGATCAGGGGCACATTGACTCAAATAATAAGTACTAAAAGCCTCTGCTATGTTCGGTACCTGACAAAGCAGCTGGGCACTGTGTGACTTATGAACAGCTACTATAGACACCTTCACTCTTTGAATACGCAACCTATTAGCAAGTGCCTTCAGTGAGTGGGCCCTCCCATAATATTTTTGTCTTAGAAACAACAGTTTCTGTTCCTTCTTAAGCACCTTAAGCTCCTTTGCACAAGCTCTGTTAATTTTTATTTTTGCTGAGACTCGAGGATGTTATTTTGCTTCTATAAACTGGCTCTTTTGGCCTCCCTAGCTCTTTTTTTCCAAACCGAAATTTTGATGAACTTGCCCTTTAACACCGCCTTTGTGGTATCCCAGAGCATCCCCACTGAAACCTCTTGGGATGTATTTTCTTCTATAAATTGTTTGTAAATGTCGTTGATGGCCTTTCTGACCTCAGGGTCCTGCAATAAGGACACAGTGAGGTGCCAGAACGTGGTCTTATTAAAGGCATCCCACGTCATTTTTATAAAGATGAGGGAATGATCAGATAATACAGAGTTACCAATCCATATGTCTACTACTGCCTCCACCTCCTCCTGAGGGAGGAGAAAATAGTCGAGGTGAGAGAATATATCTGGTGGGTGGCTGAATAGAAAGTGTAGTCTCTCCACCAACCATGTATACTGCACCATACATCTGACAGGCCCATCTCTCTTAATAGTTTATATACCTCCCTTGCAATGCAGTGTTCCCTTCTAGGAATACCAGACAAAGTGTCCGACTGGGGGTTAAATGTTAAATTAAAATCACCCCCACAGATCACCAAGCCCTCTGCCCACTCATGCAAGGTAAGCAGGAAGGAGTGGTAGCCTGCAAAGGCGGAGCCCGGGGGAAAATATACTGATGATAATGTTACCATGCAGCCATTATAATGACCCTTCATTAGTATAAAGCTGTCGTCTTTATCTGCCAGCATGTTCACCTTGGCAAACTGCACTCTGGAAGGGACCAATTACCCTTTTATACAAAGATGTAGCAACTACCCCAAAAACCACATTTTGTTAATTTATCATGCTCCACTGTAGATAGATGTGTTTCCTGTAACAAAAGGAAGTCAGCATTAGTTTTTCTCATATAACTGATAATCTTTAAAATCTTTTAATGGGGGTTCATCATCCCATTAACGTTATAAGAACAAACAGTAGGATTCTTTTTATCCATCAATGCCAAAATTAAAACAGTTCAGTTTGTCTTTTGCTACATGGTATGAAAAAATTAGCTGTACCTCCATATGAATAAAATAACAGACCAGACCTACAGTATATACTTGAGACCCAACTGTAAACAAACATAACCAGCCAACAGGGCTATAACTAACTTAGAGCAGCAAAACTCCCAAGGCTGAAAATCCTTAGCAAAGGATTTCTGGCCCCTTCACATTTTATGGTCTGTACGGAAGGGTATAAGGAGTGAGATATACTGTCCTATGTGAAGGGACTCACTCGTAGAGCCAAAACCGTATCCCAGTTGGCACCTACAAAAAGGAAAATATCACAGCTCACCAGCAGTCATTTGCAGCACTTGTAAACTCTCTATCTGCAACTCTTGACCCCCCCGGGGGTATAGCAGAGGCTTTATTTCACAACTTAAGGAGGCAAACCGTTACTTATGTTCATTTTTAAAAAAGATCACAGAAAATAATAAGGACATTCGACATGTCCAATAAACACAATATATCTACTAGGCCGTGCCCCAGCAGTGTATGGCTCAGTAGATTAGGGAATAAAAAAAAGTGAGGCAAACTTAAGCATTCCCCTCCTAAAGACTATGCAGTGCTATCCATTCTTTTAAGACAGTCAAACAAACATATATTAGCAGGAGCAGAAACAGAAATGGCAACCAAGAGTAACAGTTCAGGAAAAGTTTTTATGCTGCACCGTCCATCCAGTCTGCTTCCTATAATAAGGTATGCCACCAACAGTCAATGCACTGTCATCTTCTAAACAAAAAGGAAAAACAGTATGGTATCACTTCTTTACAATGCCAATAGTGAGGGGATAGATTAACAGTTTGTAAACTGAAGTGGTCCTCGCTTGGGCCATGAAATGAGGGACGATATTCAAGACATTGCTCACCACAGCAGAAAGGGCATGGTAGGAGACTGATCAAATAGCTCCAGTTTAGTAACGATTAAAATCCAAGCCTAGGGCTACAAAGAGCTGAAGAACTCAGTACTCCTCAAGATGCCAACATTTCAGGTGTCCTGTGCCATTCCAGCCTTCTTATCCTTTTTACTAATCTTGCTGAGGAGCTCAGAGATTTGTTGTGCAGCCTCCTGTGCAGATATCATAGCTGGTCCATTCTGTTTCCATGTTGTTACAAGCTGCCAGTTTGGGGGGAACAGTTCTCTCCAGGAAGACCATTCCATGGTGCTTTCTGGCACTGGGAATCCTTTCTGCTACATCACCTGCCTTGCTTCCTCCATCGTGCCATAGGTAATCGTGCCATCTTCCCATTGAATCTGGAGGCACGCAGGGAAAGGTGTCTGAAACTTCACGTTCTTCTCCTTAAGCAGTTTCAGCAACAGAGCATATCTGAGTCTCACCCATTGACCCTCTGGTGGATAATCATGGTCAAACGTGATTTTAGAGGAAAGGTAGGTTAAATTTCTTTTAGACCATGCTCGTTGGAGTAGATCTTCTTTTGTTTTGTAGCTAGAAAGTTTCAAAGTGAACGAGTGAGGGTGGGCAGTTGGATTGGAAGGTTTCAATAGCAATAATCGGTGAGTCTGTTCAGTACTGAGGGAGTAGCCAGCAGGGAGATCCAGAACATCCCTCAACAAATTCTTCATGAAGTTGGTCATAGGATATGTTTTGGAACATTCAGCCAGACCATAATGCCTTAAATTTTCCCTCCTGGACCTACTTTACAGATCAAGCTTTTTAATGTAGAGGGCTGTTGTTTGTTGAAGTAAGGTCTCGACTTCCTGTCCCAGGCACATGGTGTTATTCTCGACCGTGGAGATGCGATCCTCCACCTGACCTGGGGCTTTTCAAGTTTGGCGAGTTTCTGAGAGAGGTTTTTAAATTCCTTACGATTTTCAGCCTTGGATTGTTGTATTTCATTGAGCAATGTCTCAAAACGGCTTCTTGATAAGGTCTCTATTTCTCCATCAGTGTCTTAATCTGAGCCATGTGTGCTTGCTGGAGAATGACTCCACTCTCCACAGAGCAGGCCCCGATTCAATCCAGTCCCTTGCGTGGCATTGGAGAAAGATTTTTTTAGATGTTCTGTTGCATCTCTTGTTCCTGGAACCTCCACCAGACATTTTAATCAGTTCACCTGGAGTTTTGTTTCCTTCGGAGGCTATTTATTCCCCAAAGAGGTCAGGAGCTTGCTTCTTACACTGCTCTCAGAGGCGTGACATCACCGGAAGTCGTTTGAGCAATCTTAAAGGAGTTGGCTCAGAGGCTGGGTCTCTGACTGAAAAAGGTATTGATGGTGCACATCTATGTCTTAAAAAACCTTCAGGTAGGAGTAAATAGAGGTCTGTCAATCTGTACTTTGTGAGGGTAAGTATCCACTTTGGGTGCAATATCAATTAATTTTGAGAGACTTGCCTTGGGGTTGCGCTGAGACATGAGTTAATTCTTCAGAAAGGTTAGCATATACAGACCAATCTATAGACCTCCAGGGGCTCTTTGGAACCTTAATTTGGTTCTGAATGTGCTTTGAGAGACACTTTTCAAACCATTAGTCTCCAATGATTTGCTTTCTCTCAATATTTGTTTTCTGGTGGCCATTTTTTATGCAAGAAGAATAAGCAAACTTTAAGCTATTTCATGTATAGGGCACTATCTTATTTTTAATCAGGATAACATTGTTTTTCAGTATGCCCCCTCTTTTCTTCAGAAGATTACAACAGCTTTTCACATTAACCAAAAGGTGAACCTACCACCTTTCTGTAAAAAGCCAGTTACAGAGAAGGAGAAACAGCTTCTTAAGTCATGCATTCCCAGAGAACTCAAAATGTACCATATGAGAACTCTGTCCTTTCACTGGTTAGATAATATTCTTATATAGTTCAGCAAGGAGAGAAGTCATAAGATTGCCATGTCCACCTTAGGCAGATTTCTTTTGCATTTTGTTTTATTTTATATTTGTTGTTACCCAGGCCAGTCCACCTTGGATGTGACAAAACAGTTACATACTTAGCCTAACAGTAGATCTTCAAGAGAATCTCTTTCATCAGGCCACACCTATAGAACTATAACCGCCAGGTGCTAGGACCACATGGAAACTTTCTTGCAAGCAGTCCACTAGGGACTGCCCATGACAATGTCTGACATCGACATCCCCTGTATATAAACGGTGATGGCTTCTCTTCCTCCTCAGTTCCCCGCCAGAGATCATATTCAAAGGACCTCCCTCTAGGGAACCAGGAGAGAGCTGAAGGTTCCAGCTACCAGGTGAGGCTGGAAACAGTAGGTATTCCATCCTTGAGAGAAAGAGAGAGACAGGAGCAAAGAAGCTCTGTGTCTAAGGGGGACAGAGAGTGAGACAGCATGGCTTGGTGAAAGAGATTCTCTCAAACATCTACTGTTATGGTAAGTACATCGCTGTTCTTCAAGGATATCTCTTTCATCAGGCCACACCTATGGAATGAGTCCCAAGCAGTACTGACAGAGAGAGCCTGGGTGGCTGGAGGCTACTGGCCTAACAAAGGAGGCCTTGAAGCACGTCTAGGCTGAAGCTCGCTCTTCTTCGAGAGGCCAGATTGTAGTGTTTAGTGAAAGTGTGGACAGTACTCCAAGTTGCAGCAGCACAAATTTCTGCAGCTGACACATTCCTTAAACAGGCAACGCAAGAGGCTGTGCCTCTGGCTGAATGGTCACGAACAACCCTAGGAAATGTCTTACCATACTTCCTGTAACAAAAAGTAATACAGTTGGCCAACCATCTGGACAGGCACTGTTTAGAAACTGGTACGCCCTCTTTCCTAGGGGCAAAGGAAACAAAAAGCTGTGAGGACTTCCTGCAGTCCTTTGTAGGGTAAACATAATATCTGAATATTCTGTGTACATTTAAAGGTGATAGGAAATTATTTTTTGCTATTTTTAATTGTTACATAAAGAGGCCTTTGTGTGTATGTGTTTTGTATTTTAATCTAGAATGCACATTTCTGTGTATGATCATTATGCTGAAAGGACCACCGGCTTGGCAATCTGTGTTTTTGTATCAGGAGTCAGCATGTGGCAAGCTTTGAAATTCTTACATCACAGACTCCCGATACAACATTCAGTCTGTGTTCACACTGAACTTGTCAACGGCTTCAGCAGTATTGCCATGCCACACTTCTAAAGAGGAAATCTTGGCAATCGCCAATCATGGCAACTGACACAGCACACGCCCTGCCCATCCTCCGCCGATCACCATAAAGATCATGGAAAAGCCCTTAGTTAATTTTAAAAAGTTTATTTGTACAGAGGGAAAAAAAGCTATTTATTTAGTCCCTCCCTGGTTTCATGTGGGTCTCTATCCTATCTTTTTGTTTGTGTAACCCTGCTACCCCCTCTCCTCCGAGTACAATTCCTATCTTACCATTTGTGCCCTGTGGGCTTGGCAGCACCAGTAGCCGCTGAATCCTTTCTTTTGCAGTTGGTGGCTAGTGCACCCAGGAGCACAGGAAAAATCTGCTGCATTTCATGTCTGGCAAGCAAATTGCTCGAAGAAACCATTCTCTGGGCCCTCTCAAACTGAGCAAAATTGGGCCAGGGAATAAAACAGCATGCCACCTCATGATAGTGGAAATAGCTGCCTTTTATCTCGCTCCCCTACCCCTGGAGAAATTCCTGCAGCGGAGCAGGAGCATTCATTGCACCACCACCTCTTTGGGCTCATCAGTGTGCCCATGGTTCTGCAAACCCTCAGGATCTTTTCTTCTCTCCACCCCAAGACAACACTCAGGTGTGGGAAGCACAACAAATCGGGAAGTGCAGCAAACTTACTGCTTGCTGATTTCTTCTGTGCTCCTTGGCAAAAGAAAGGATTATTGGCACTCCAGAGGCTGCTGAGCCCCAGAGGGCATAACGGTAAGCTAAGGAGCTTCCTGGGAGGAGAGAGGGTGGTGAGGTTACAGAAAAGCAAGAGGATAGGATGGGGACCCACACAACACCAGGAAGGAAATAAATAATGTTTCTTTTTTCTTCTTTTCTCTGTACAGATAAATTGTTTAAAAATAACTAAGAGCTTTTCCGTGATCTTTATGGTGACCGGTCAAGGATGGGTGGGGCGGAGTGGCGTATGCGCTGTGCCAGTTGTCAAATGATAAAGGGATGTTAGTCAGAGTCCCTCTTTAGAAATGCAGTACAGCATACTGCTGAAGCCATTGATGAGTACAGTGTGAACACGGCAATTAACTGAATCTTGTATCAGGAGTCTGTGACATGATAATTTTACAGTTTGCCACATGCTGACACCCATTGCAAAAAACACAGATTGCCAAGGCAGTGGTCCTTTCAACGTAATGATGAGACACATAAATGTACATTATAAACATTTAAAATACAAAAAACACACACAAAGGCCACTGTTTGTTATTCATCATTTATTTACCAGTTAATAACAGCAACATATAATTTCCTATCTCCTTTAAGGTATGGAGCAATGCTTCCCCTGAATTGGCATGCTCTGGAAAATACACTGGATGGTGGATAGTTTGGTTTAAAGTAAACTCAGACACCACCTTCAGTAGAAATGTAGGGTTAGTACACAAAAACACCCTGTCTTTGTGGAAAATCAACTAAGGAGGCTCACACATTAGAGCCAGCTGCTGTGAAATCCTTCAAGCAAACCTGATGGCAACTAAAAATAATGCTTTCCAAGACAAAAAGCATAGCTTGCAAGTTGTGGCTGGCTCAAAAGGAGCCAAAGTAAGCTTCTCTAACACAAAATTTAGATCCCAAGCTAGGACAGGATTCTGGATAGGAGGATTCAAGTGTATGCCCCTTACAAAAATGTACGGTCCACCTCCAGCTGGGCAACCATACGATCATCAAAAGGCATGTGGAATGCAGAAATGGCAGCCAAGTGCACCTTGATAAAGGAGTATTGTAGGCCTGCATCAGATAAGGACAGCAAATACTCCAGAACCTGATTTACTGGACAGGTAAAAGGGTCCAGTTGGTGAGAAGCAGCCCACAGAGCAAACTGCTTCCACTTCACGGACTAAGTAGCCCTGGTGGAGGGGTTCCTGGCAGCCACCAGGACATTCACCACCTTTGAGAACACACCAAAGCTTGCATTGGCTATGTCTTCAGGATCCAGGCATGGAGATGGAGTGACTTGTGGTCTGGGTGGACCAGGGTTCCCTGTTCCTGTGACAGCAAGCCCTTGCACAGGGGCAGGGGTACTGGGGGTTCAACTGCTAACTGTTGCAGCAAGGGAGACCTGATGAGGCCAAAGGGGAGCCACAAGAATTAGAGTAGTTCCCTCCATTTGGAGCTTGATTAGCAACCTCTGAATCAGAAGAAAGGGAGGAAAGGGGTAAAGGAACCTCCCTTTACAAGAGGGGGACAACACATTTCACCAGAAAACTCCAGGCCCTGGAACGAGCAAGCAGAAAACAGCAGTTTTGCATTGAGTGAAGATGCAAAATGGTCCAATTCTGGACAGCCCCACCTGTAAAACAAGTCTTCTACTACTAAGGTCAGCAGTCCCCATTCATGCATTCTGGACTGGGACTGGCTAAGTCTGTCTGGCAGGATGTTTTGGATGCCTGGAACATGGATGGCTGAAAGTTCTAGACCATGTTCCAGAGCCCAGTATCAAACCCTCAGCGCTTCCCTGCACAGGGGATAAGAATGAGTCCCCCCTTACTTGTTTATGTAGTGGACTACACTGTTGTTGTCCATCTGCACCAGCAGATGCCCCGGGACAGATGGTTCTGGAAGGCTTGCAGACCATACTGAATTGCCCTCATCTCTAGGACGTGTATGTGGAGGGTGCTTTCCACTTCCGTCCATGTGCCTTGTGTCTGATGAAGTCCCAGATGCGCCCCCCAAGCCCAACACCAAAGCGTCTGTGGTGAGAATCTGCTGAGGGGAAGGGATAAGGTAGGGAACCACTTTCAGCAAATTGCTGGGTTCCATCCACCACTGTAGCACCTTTAGGACACTGGAAGTTACTAGAACCTGCTGTTCTAGATTGTCGGTGCACTGATTCCACTGGACTCTTAATGTCTGTTGAGGGATCTTCATGTGCAGCATGGTCAGGGGTACCATGACAATGGCTGCTCCCATAAGGCCCAGCAGTCTCAGAAACACTCTGGCTGTGACATACCTGTTGTTGGAAACCATCTGGGTCCGCGGCATGAGGCGCACTGCCCTGTCCTGGGGCAGGAAGGCTAGGCCTTGAGCAGTGTCCAGTATTGACCCTATGTACTGCAGACTCTGACAAGGGGTCAAGACAGACCTGGACAGATTGATCATGATCCCTAGGGCATTGAATAGCTGTCTGGTACATGCTAGGGACTGAGACAGTTGTTTCTTGGAGTGAGTTTTGAGCAACCAATCATCTGGATAGGGGAAGACATACAGTCTGTCTCTCTCCTGAGAGCTGCTGCCACAACTGCCAAGCATTTGGTAAATACCTTTGGCACAGAAGACAAGCCAAAGGGCAATCCCCTGAACTGATAGTACTCCCTCTGGAGCAGGAACCTGAGGAACTTCCAGTCAGGAGGACACAGCTTGACATGCGGTAAGCATCCTGCATGTCCAGGGAGCATATCCAATCCCCTTTTTGCAGAAGTGGCAGGAGGCCCTGTAGAGTGATCATTCTGAACTTCTTGTACTGAATGTAGAAGTTCAGATTCCTCAAATCCAGAATGGGCCTCAAGTCCCCTGTGGATTTGGGGATGAGGAAGAAATGACAATAGAATCCCGTTTCTTTGCTCCGAGGGAACTGGTTCAATGGCCCTCTTCCACAGCAGCATACTTACTTCCTCTAGTAGCACTGATATGTGGTCTGGAGGATAAGTTGGGGGAACAAGTGGAAGTTCTGGAGACAACTCCAGAAATTCTAGAGTGTGTCCCTGTTTTATTAACTCAGGACCCAAGCATCTGTTGTAACTGCCGTCCACTGTTCCAGGAGGTGGGAAAAGCGACCCTCTACCACCACCTCTGGATTTAGTAATGGAGGGTGGGGGTCTTAGAAGAATTCATGCAGAAGTAGATCTGGCAGCTACAGTCACACCTTCACCTCTAGGGGCTTTTAGATGGACACCAGTAGAGGAGGCTGGGGCCAGCAAAGCTGACCCTGCTCTGCTTTTGCTCTGTTGTCTGGCCCCTGACCTAGGTCTGTTAGTAGCCTGACAAAAGGGTACCTTCTTCCTATTTCTTGGCTGTGTGTGGTAGAGGGAATGTACTGACCTAAGACTCCTTCTCAAGGCCTTCAGGTCAGAGAAGATGTCCTGCACATCTGCTCCAAATAACTTGTATCCACTGAAAGTGGCATTCATGATTGACTGTTGAATATCACTAGCAAATCCTGCCACCCTCAACCAAGAATACTTTCTTAAGCAGATGGCAGCCACAGCTGCTTTGACTTAGGCATCAGAAATGTTGTAGGTAGACCTTAACAGGTGTTTACCTACATCAGCTCCAGTCTGGAGAGCCTTAAGCATCTATTGTTTCTGAGTCCCTCAGGGAGTGACAGGGCTGCAGCTCTAGCCTTTCTTCAGAGGGTATTCTTTTTTTTAACTAATTATGCTTTATTAGAAATTTTAAAGGGATGAAACCAACCTTACAATTTACAGTACAGTCTTGGAATGTCAGAGTACAAACAGTTGTACAGATTTCAGCAGTCTAACAAAGTGCCTGTTATCCAGAAGAGAAAGGAAAGGGAAAGGGAAAAGGGAACATTGTTAAACTAGGAGTAGCACACTAAGCTGAAGCCTGTTTCCAGATGTGACCTGGGAGCAAAAGGAAGTTAAGTGACTTGCTCAGAATCACACAGTATGCACCTAGGCGGCTGTGGGATTCAAACCCAGGTCTCCAAATCTGCAGCTCAGAGCCCTAACTCACTGCACTATACTGCCTCCTTTAGATAAGTGCCACCAACTAACACAAACCATGCAAAGCAAAACAAGACCGTTTAAACAGTGAAGTACAACAAATAATATAATAACAAAGTGGGTAGCTAATTAATAATATTTAAGTAATTCCAGTTAGAATAATCGCGAAAAGGCTTAATAAAAAGGCAACCAACACAAGTCCAACAAAACAGTCTAAAAGAACCCTGATACAAGTCTGTGGCAAGCAAGAAGAATTGAATGGATCCAGTTGGGTAACATGTACAATAGCAATTCCAGAAGGTATTCTGGTATTGGACTATATGGGCCGGGTAATTTGCTATTCTTAGGCCCAGTGTGGCAGAGGCAAAGGTTCTCTTTCCCAGGAGGTCCAGTTTCCTTGTCTCCTTATCTGGGGGGACAGAACTGAGACACTTGGGCACCCAAGACATGTCATGGGCTGCATTTATCATAACTGAATCAACCTCAGGTTCACCTGCAAAAAAAGGCTTTCCTAAGGGGATCTGGAACAACTTGTTACCTTCCTTGGCATGGCGTTAATCATAGAAACAATTACCCAAATGGATAGTTCTGTCTGCACTACTAACATAAACAGGCATTCTACCAAGAGGTTTTTCAGAAAGAGTAACAAAATTTATTAAAGCAGTTTAAACAGCAACCACGTTAAAGTGCATCTTTAGAATTCTCAAACATATAAAGTCAGTGCATTTTCAAGTCTAAAGAGTCACTATACCTGAACTCCGTCCCTTTGGTGTTTAGGCTTATGGAGATTTCACAACTCAGTTGCCTATTCCAAGTTGTGCTATACAACTTTGATATTAGCAAGTGGTAAACAAATGCTCCCTTTGCTGAAGCTTGCAAGCACGGATCCGAGCCAGTGCAGAAATGTAACCAAAAATTAGATCCTCAGCATCCTTCTCTCTTTGCATGCAGAGCAAACTGCTA
Source organism: Neoceratodus forsteri (assembly GCA_016271365.2). Classification (NCBI taxonomy): domain Eukaryota; kingdom Metazoa; phylum Chordata; order Ceratodontiformes; family Ceratodontidae; genus Neoceratodus; species Neoceratodus forsteri. Next base: position 458,525,991 of record CM028135.1, on the reverse strand, counting down.
CCAAACCCAGGCAAGGGGTGTCTCTTCTGGAAGGTCTCCCCCAGTGTGATGGTCAGCTTACATTAGCATGCTGACATTTCCGTGTTACTCAGACTCCATCCACAGAGCTGGCGTATTGGTGGGAATATGTCCCTTTATGTCGTCAGGTTGCCATAGCAATCAAATGTGTCATTCATCAACAAGGTCAAGTATGGTCAAATAACTGTGCAATAAGAACAATACAAATAATACATACTGTATATTATGTGACTACCAGTGTAGGGGTACATGCTACATCAAATACATTCAAATTCCATTTCTCCAATTCCTTCTAATAGCATTTCTATGTCATATTCATTCTGATGAAATCATACATTTTTTGTTTAAGTGCTCAGCCTTAATTTACTATATTTATACATATATCTAGTGATTTGTATGGTTATACTTATTTATAATCATATTCTAAATCTGGTTTGAATTGCCTACCCTTCTACATATTTAAAACCAATATAAATATTAAAAACATATTCCTCTTTAATTATTTATCATATTTTGGTAACACTTTGGCAATCAGAGTGGGGTAGTTGACTAGTAATGCATGCTGTATTTGATGGGTTTCTTATAAGAACTGGATGTTCGTGACTACTGGAAAACTTTCAATGAAAAAGGATTGTTCCATACTGCATAGATTTCTTACAGTTTGAAACCACAGTCTGGGGTCACCACAATGTGCCTCAAGTTCTGAGCAAGAATCAGTGATTATGCCTTATCCAGAACTAAATTCCGGACCCCTCATAAATTCAAGCTTCCTGCTTCATGTTGATTGCTTTCTATTTTAACAATCCATTTCGATATGTTCTGTCCATTCTTAGCGCCCTCTTGTGTTTCAAATAAATAATACCACTGTGCTGGACCTCATATAAACTGAGACAAGAAATCTTAACAAGCTTTTTAAAGATAAGGAACTCCCATTAAATAAGATGATTTTATTCTTGCTTGCATTTTCCACGTATAAATGACTAGTTGTTCATGGCTAGTGATGCTAATGTAACGACAGGCATCTTCTCATAAATTTTAGCTTCCTGTTTCATAATAATTGCTTTCTTATTTTAACCCTCCATTTTAATGTGTGCCATCCATTCTCAGCACCCTCTTGTGTTTTAAGGGAATACAACTTTCTGGACCTCACATAAACTGAGACACTAATTCTTAGTTGGAGTTTTGTTGATAAGGACCTGCCATAAAACGAGATGATTTTATTCTAGCAGACATTTCCCATGTATAAATGAATAGTTGTTCACCGATAGTGGTGATTGTGTATCTGCAGACATCTTCTACAGATAACTACTAAAGCCTGTGTCATCATTTAAACCCTTGGGAGCCATGGTTTGTAACTCATAAATCCAAAATGCTTCTCTTTGAAGCAAGAGGTCTTTAAGGTCTCCCCCTCTGCTTGGAATTTCCATTTTTTCAATTCCAATATGCACTAAGTCTGCAGCAGAGCCATGCCCTACATCAGCATAGTGCTTAGCCATAGAACATTTTAAGTTTTGACATCTTATGGCAGTTTTATGCTCGCTTACTCTTTGTTTTAGAGTTCTTTTAGTTTGTCCTATGTACACGAATCCACAAGGACCATTAAGCATGTATATTACGCCTTCAGCTGAGCAGTTTATAAGGCCTTTTATTTTGTATCTTTTACCAGAACGTGGATGGTTAAAAGTTTTTGTATTTCTGGTACTACTACAATGTGCACAGTTTCTACATTTGTAGTTGCCCCCTGGTGCAGCTGGCATCCAGTCTGGTCTTTGAGTGATTTTCTTGTTTATAAATAAAGTGTTAAAGAACATATCTTTAGGGTTCATTCCTCTTTTCTTCCCAAACATCGGTTCCTTGTCTGTAATGGTTGTTAGATTTGGATCTGCACTTAACACATTCCAACGTTGGTTAATTATTCTTTTTATGTCCCCATAGTCAACATTATCTGTTGTGCAGAATCTTATTTGTTCCAAATCATTTTCATCTGTATTCTTTCTAGTTAACAGTTCATCTCTAGTTCTGTTGATCACTTTGATTACTGCATTTTCAAGCACCCTTGGCTGGTATCCTCTATTTAAAAGTCTCTGACACAGGTCTGCTGTCTCAATTTCTCAGATGTCCTCCTCAGCAGTTTTTGTTGATCCATAATAGTTGCCCATGTGGGATATTATGCTTAGTGTGTTTCAGGTAGTGACTGTTATAGTGAAGAATGGTGTTCCAATCAGTCTTTTTCATGCAGAATTTTCTTTCAAGTGTACTGTTTTTGTTATATATCATAAGGTCTAAGAAGTTCACAGCTTCCTTACTGTATTCTGCAGTAAATTTTAAATCGGGGTCTTTTTTGGCTCATTTACTGCAGAAAGTGTTTTAGTTCTTCTTGTGCTCCTTCCCAAACAAAAAAGATGTCATCCACAAATGAGACCCATTTCAATATTTGATCATGCCATTGATGTTCATCTTTAATCCAGATAAACTTATCTGCCCAGTCAGGGGTGCAACCAGCATGAAAATTTGGGAGGGCTAGACATGATGCAAGGTGGGAATCTTCTTCATAAATGCAGGGGTCCTGGGGCCGCAAGGCCCCCAGAATCTATGGGGTACTAGATGCTCTGTGGTGCATTTTAGGGCCTATTTTGAAGTTAAATAACTAATCTCTAAGCTCTCCTCCACCATGGAGAGAAGAGGTCAGAGATGAGTTATTTAGCTTCAAAGTAATCTACAAACATCAGTTGTCTTTAGCTGGATACTTAGTACTGTGTCTGTTTGATTCTTGGCCAGGGCCAGGGGTCTTCTTGCTGGGCATGGGTGCCGTTAGGCACCCTGACTGAGGCCCTAGGGTGCTGGAGACACTCTGTGGTGCATTATTTAGATAAAGCTAAGTAACTCATGTCTTCTGAGTTGTGTTTCACTATGGAGAATAGCTCACAGATGAGTTGTTTAGCTTTAAAATAAGCTATAAAATGCCTTTCTGTAAGGAAAAGTATTGTTATCTTGCTGGCTGCAGGCTGAGTGAATACTACATATGGTGACTGTGATGACACATACTGTATTCTGAACCTGAGGCTAGCAAGATGCTGATAATGTGTACTGTACCTGTCTGATGATGAGGACAGTCACCATCAGCTCTCAGTCTCTCTTTAGCTGGATAGTTGCTGCTGTGCCTGTTTATTTGTATAACAGGTGCGGGGGGATGTCATGTTTCCTGAAGATGTGGGATGCTACATGCTCTGTGAGACATTTTGTGAAAAGGTACCTGTTTGTTTTATAGCTGGATATGACCTGTTGTGCGAAATCAGAACTATAGCATATTTATTGTACAGAAGAAACCCAGAAACAAACATGAAATCAGTGACGTGACTCATAATTAATCTAAATGACTATTTTTCTTCGTCAGCTCATCTATAATGTCTTGTACTTCTGGATACTCATTTCTGGAAAGGTTCATCATTACAAGTCCTGAAAGGCGATATTGTGCCATTGTTGTGCACAAATATGTCTTGAGCCTGCGTAGATAGCTGAAAGATCTTTCAGCTGATGCTGTTCTGACGGATATAGTAGCAAAGATTTTCAATAGGCAGTAAATGTTTGGATAGAACATTATGTCAGCTGCTACAAGAGCTTCCATGACATTCTTCGGTCTGTTATCCATGGACACTTTGCTCCATTTTGAGAGCCACCTATCATACTCATTCTTCAAGTCCTCCCGGGTATCAGGAATATCATCCTCATACATCTGTATGGTACTACTTAAGTTCTTGAACCCACCCTGAGCTACAGATTTTGGAATCAGATACTGAATCATGCAAACTATTCTAACATGTTCACTGAATCAGTCCTGTAGTTCCTATAAGAGGCTATCGAGAAATGGAAGAAAAATGGAAAGTTTGCAATATTGTTTTGGATCCGATGTTAGATAGTTTGCCCATTTTGTTTGCCTACCTGCCAGATAAGGTATTTGAAAAGGAATGCCTGCAAAGTTTTCTGCTTTATGAAATATGTCATCAAACTCCTTGGAGTTCTGCCTTATTCTCTGAAGAGCATCGAACATCTTCAACCTGATGCAAGCAATGCAAAATGTCAGCATCTGGTTTATGAAGAGAGAAGGACACGGAAAGAAGCAAACCTGAGAACCTAGCTAGTGCGTGTAATGAGACAAGGAAGCCATGTGCATGAATACAAATGAGAAATTGTTCAGCATTCAGCAAAGCAATCTGGCCAGTCACTTATGTCTGACAGTGCCTCTGTCATAGCAGGATACATATCAACAAAACAGACAATCATTTCATTCCTTTCAACCCACCGTGTTGCACACAGTACAGTGAGCTTCTTCTTTTTTATCTGGTAGCGCACTGATTTTCTCTTTCCGAAGCAGCATTCTCTTCATTGATCCTCCAAGAAAGTTCGACACCTCCTTTATTGTCTCAAAACAGTCACTGATTTCACGTAACTGACACACATGTGCTATGACGAGATTTAGTGAATGGCTGGAACAGTGTACGTTCAGTGCTTTAGGTGTTCACCTCACAATTACTGACTGCACACCTTTTGCAGTACTTCTCATTGCCGCGTAATCGTCATATCCTTGCCCACATCTTATCAAGATTGAGACCATACTGCTCTATGCTTTGTATAATTTTCTGTCCAATTCCTTCCCTTGTTCCATCAGTAAGTTGTTCAAAACCTAGAAACCTAGAAACTGTTCATGAATATTGCTGTTCTCGACAAACTGGATAATCATTGACAGCTGTTCCACTGTGGCACTGTCAGTAGTAACCTTCTGCAAGAATTTAATAAAACACTGCGTTATTTATATGCTTTGCAAGTGCTTCCCACATCAGTTTGCTGCTTGCAAATGTAATCTCAATGCTGCGTAGAAATTACCATCGTTTTCTTCTGGTTCTTCGAGACTAAGTGGTGTTTTGGTGTCACAGTGACCCCATAGTGCTAATCCTTGCCTATCACAGAAAAGAACTGTTTCTATTATTGGCACCAGTCTCTTTCTGTTTTCTTGTATTTTTTTTGCATACAAATCCATCATATCTATGACATCTGCCTTTTTACCCTCATTATATGCAGAGAAATCTGCTGCTGCACTAATACTATCTTGATGTTATTTAGACAATGCATGTGCTCGAAACTTGTCAAGCACGTCTTTCCATTTAATGAGAGGTTTGGTAACAAGTTGTCCTGCATTTTGATGCTTTCCCTGTCCAACTTCAGTGTTTGCAAAAAGAACACAGAATTTACAAAGGACACCCTCAACTTCAGAACTGTATGCTAGCCACAGGTTTGTTTTTAACCAGAAGAACTGAAAATAACGTGATTATTTCCCTTGTTGTACAGAAGGTAAATTACATGATTCTTGTGGTATCCAACAAGAATGAAGCGTATAGACAAGCTCTTCAGAAATACCTGATGGACCTTTGATGACAAATTCATAAATCGGCCAATATCATATTGGGCTGACTTTTGCAATGGCAATTCAGTTTGTGTTGATGATGTCAATGCAACATCATACTCAAAGCTTTGAGGTCTGTTTTGATACTCTGCCAACATGACTGAAGAAGAAGATAAAGGCAATGCACCAGAGAGAGAAGTCTGCTGCTGGCAACAGGTTAACGAAGAAGCCATTGAGGTTGCCGGCCTGACTATTACAAAAAAATCAGATAACATTTGCTGCTTTTGCTTACTTTTGCCAGTGTCATCTTTGTTAGCCATTATAGTAGCCAAAGTTTGTAAGACTTTCTCTTTTTTCCGACGTTTGGTTATTTCTAGTTAGTTCAGGAGGTGGAAGTGCCAAGACAAAAGTGCTGTGATGTGGGGTTGATGACAGTTATGACAGTAGGAAGTACAAGATCTAAATATTTTTTTGGGTCAGGTCACTGCTCTCTAACTGCAAGCCCTTCCTGTGTCTCTTTTGTATTTTAGTTCAAATGACAAGACAAGAGTGCCGTGAGGTGGGATTGATAACACTTATGATAGTAGGAAGTACAAGATCTAAATATTTTTTTGGGTCAGGTCACTGCTCTCTAACTGCAAGCCCAGCAGGCCTCTACCAGCCTGTGCCTCTTCTGGTTTTATATTTTACTTAAAATGACAAGACAAGAGTGCTGTGAGGTGGGATTGATAACACTTATGCCAGTAGGAACTACAAGATCTAAGTATTTTTTCGTATCATGTCACTGCTCTCTCACTGTAAGCCCAGAAAGATCTTTATCTACCTGCCTCTGTCTCTCTCTCTCTCTGGGTTTTATTTTCTCATAGTTCAAGGGACAAGTGTGCCATGAGGTGGGTGTGATAACAGTGTTGTGAACATATGACAGTATAGGAAATAAAAACATCTTAATACATTTATTAAATTTGCAGGTAGGCAGGGTAGTACTAGTCAGAGTGCACTGTCAACTCAGTTAGTCACAGGCAGCAAGCTGCTGTATAGTTCATAAAAGATTTTTTGAACACAAGTAGCTCAGCTGGTTGTATAGCTCTTAAGAGAGCTCAGATTTTTCACACAATGTTGTTTTTAATCTCCCTCTCTCTCTTCTCTCCTTCCTTCCCTCTCTCTCTCTCTGCAAGTGCAATTCTAATCTGCACACCACAAGTCTAGCACTAGTCAAAGTGCATAAATGCCTCGGCTCTCTCCTAGTCTCTCTCTCTCTGTCTCTCTACAATTCAATTCTGTTTCTGTGCACTGGCAGCAAGCTGCTGTATAGTTCTTATTAAAAGAGGTTTTGAACACAAGTAGCTCAGCTGGCTGTATAGCTCTTAAAAGAGCTCAGCTTTTCCACACAATGTTTTTAAACTGCCTCTCTCCTTCTCCTTCAATTCTGTTTCTGTGCACTGTCTGTAGGTAGCTCTTAAAGGCTTTGTTACACAATCTTTTTGATTTTTTTAAACTGTCTGCCTCTCTCCTTCTTCTACTCTGTCTCTAGACCAGGGGTCGGCAACCTTTTCAGACCTGGGAGCCGCATGGCCAATGACCAAAAAATGGGCAACCACAAAAGGGCCATTCAAAAATGTGGTCAGGTCTAACATTCACAGGTATGTGCCAGACATTCTCAAAACATGTCATTTTATGGCAAAATGTATATTGCTTTGTTAAAAGAACAACACAGACTGCCATATTAAGAGGAGTTCAGTTTTTATTAAATACATTTTCTGTGCAAATGCATGCACTGTGTTTATTGAGCAATAAATATATTTTCTGTGCAAATTAATTAGCTGTTTCTGTTGAATAAATAAATTCTGTGCAAATGTAGCAACCTCTTGTTATTAAAAATCCCACTTAACAAAATGCAGTAAGGTTCATGCCCCACTATCTATGCCAGAGCATAAACTGCTGGTTATTCAAAATCCCTGTTTCCAAACTAGAGGCAGTACTGTTCAGGCACCACTCTTCTGTGGCAATGCATGAACTGCTGAACAGTACTGACTATTTTGGGAACAGGGATTTAGAATAACCAGCTACCACATTGCTGTGCCAATCCACAAACTGCTGGCTATTATAACTGTCTCTTTCCATGATACAACATGTACTGTTCAGGTACCACTTTTCTGTGCCTGTACATTAACTGCTGCACAGTGCTGGCTGTGTTTTGGCAAGAGGGGTTTTAAGTAACCTGCTACCATTTCTGTGGCCATGCATGAGCTGCTGGTTATTCAAAATCCCTCTTTCCATAATCAAACCAGTACTGTTCAGATACTGCTTTTCTGTGCCACTTCATAAAGTGCTTCACAGTGCTGATTGTATTTTGGCAAGAGGGAGTTTGAATAACCAGAGTCCACTTCTGCTTCCATGCATAAGTTGCTGGTTATTCAAAATCCCTCTTATCAAAGTTCAGCCAGTACTGCTTTTTCACCAGTTTTCTGTACTAATGCATAAACTGCTGGCTACAAGAAAAATCCCTCTCTCCAGCACTTGTCAAGTCATCTCTTTTCTGTTCCATTGCACAAACTGCTGGCTATACATAAGCATCTTCCCAAGATATATAACCAGTACTGCCCTGTTACTGTTCTGTCACCACTTTTCTGTGCCACTTCATAAACTGCTGCACAGTGCTGGCTATGTTTTGGCAAGAGGGAGTTTGCATAACCAAATTCCACTTCTGTGCCCATGCATAAGTTGCTGGTTATTCAAAATCCCAATTTCCAAAATAGAGGCAGTACAGTTCAGGTACCACTTTTCTGTGGCAATGCATGAACTGCTGAACAGTAGTGACTGTATTTTGGGAAAAGGGATTTAGAATAACCAGCTACCACATTTCTGTGCCAATCTGCAAATTGCTAGCCATTATAAATTATTCTTCCCAGGATACAACCTGTACTGTTCAGGTACCACTTTTCTGTGCCAGTACATCAACTGCTGCACAGTGCTGGCTGAGGGCTGTGTTTTGGCAAAAGGGGTTTTGAATAGACTGTTACCATTTCTATGCCCATGCATAAGTTGCTGGTTATTCAAAATTCCTCTTCCCATGATCAAACCAGTAATCTTCAGGTACTATGCTTCTGTGCCACTTCATAAACTGCTGCACATTGCTGGCTGTATTTTGGCAAGAGGGAGTTTGAAGTACAACCAGTACTGCTCTGTCACCAGTTCTTTGTACCAATGCATAGACTGCTATCTACAAGAAAAATCCCTCTCTACAGTGCTTGTCAAGTCACCTCTTTTCAGTTCCATTGCACAAACTGCTGGCTATTGCAAAAGCATCTTCCCAAGATACAGCCAGTACTGCTCTGTTACTGCTCTGCCACCACTTTTCTGTGTCACTTCATAAAAGGCAGGCTTCCAAAAAAAAACCATAAAACCCTTTGCCCCAAAATAAAGACATTGCTGTTTAATTCATTCATTTCTATTAGTGCGATTTCTGCCCTTCCAACCCTTTGCTCAACGTTTTGACATTTGGCTCATAGCTGGTCAGTTTTAATTGAGTACAAACATTTAATGATTCATTAATGAGCTGAGAGAGGAATTTGTTTTTAATACAGTTCTGTGATAGAATATTTGGTCACACAGATAGGTGGAGCCAAAAACTGACAGCATGCCAAAAGCAAGTCACTTCATTGTCTTGAAATTATCATGGAGTGCCATCCAAACTTGGAAGATGAGAACATCTGTTTTTGGCAGCCTTTCCATCTCTGAACATGTGTATGCTACTGCTAGCTCTGCCCTTCTTCTTTCCAGATTTTCTAGCTCTGCATTTAGCTGTCTAAATTTATCCATCCAAATGTGCAACTCTGAATTCAGCCTCTTTCATCTCCAAGTCAGCAATGGGATGTTAAAATGGTCCAGCCACATTTCATCAAGATTTGACTGATATGACTGGATCATGGACTGGAAGGTTGGTACATATTTTCTGAAATCATTAAGTCTGTGACTGAAGTTTTTGATCAGCCCATTGATGGTTTCATCAATCACTGCAGTGTTCATGGTAAAGCTGGGTTCTTGTGTCTCGTTGTCCATTTTAAATTTACAAAGGTATTTAAAATGATGTAGTGTTCCTCTTTTTAAGTCATTCTGGAAGACTTTCAGTTTTCAAGAGAATATCAGGACCTGTTCACACAGGGAGAACACAGTATTGACCCTTCCTTGCAGACCAGTATTCAGTTCGTTCAAATGTCCAGTCAGATCAACCAAGAAGTAAAACTTCTGGAGCCAAAAGCTTTTTGATGTTTCTTCATGCACAAAGCCCTTCTCAAGTAAAAACTGCTTAATTTCAGTCAAGCAGTCTGTGAACCATTTCAGAACCTTACCACTGGAAAGTCAGCGAGCATTGTTGTACATCAGTAGGTCGAAATATTGTGAGTCCAGCTCTTCCAGAAGTTGGCTGAACTGTCAATGGTTCAGAGCCTTGGCAAGAATAGTGTTTACAATTTTCACAGCCAGTGCCATAACATCTGCCATCTCCTTTCAAGTGGACTGGGCACATGGTGACTCCTGATGAAGAATGCAATGAAAAATAATAACTGGCCATTGTAGTTTCTCCTCAAGCAACTTTACAAGTCCTTTGTGACATCCAGTCATGCTGAGGGCTCCATCACTACAAACATTCATCATTTTGTCAAGGGGCAGGTTCTCTTTCTGGAAATACTCACAGAGAGCACTGAAGATGTCCTCTCCTCTGGTTTGTTGCTTCAGAGGGCAAATGCACACTAGTTCCTCTTTTACTCCAGACCCACAAACAAAACAAACCATTATTGCCAGTTGTGCTGTATCCTTGATGTCTGTGGATTCATCAGGTGCTAAAGAAAAGTACAAACATGACATGATGTCTTTTATAACCTGGGAATCCACACCCTGCATCATTTTGTATGCATGATCCTTCACAGTCTTAGCAGATATTGGCAAATCTTGAATCTGGCGAATAATTTTGTCTTTTTCCCAGAATTCTGCAAATAAATATTGAGCCATTTCAAGAAGTTTGTCTTTCAAAAATTCTCCATCTGTGAAAGGCTTCCCTGTGCAAACACATGCAGAGCTTCGATGAAGCTGGCTGTTGTGAGATGATTTGCAGATGATGACCATGAAGTCAGCACAGTTTGCTCCTTCCCTAGTTTCTTTTCCAGCTCCTCAAAGACCTTGCTTTGTGCTTGTCCTTCAGGGTATTTAGTGGCAAATGCTGCATGTTTTGTCATGAAGTGATGCTATACATTCGATTTCTTCTTTGCAGCATGAGATTCTTGATAAATCATGCAGAATGGCAGTTCCTTCCTACCAATGAAGCCACAATCAAACCACTTATCTTGAAATGTCTGGTTCTCATCAGCAATCTTTCCTTCTTTAGCCAGATGCACCATGTTTCTTTGCAGTGTACATCAACTGAGATACTTTCTGAATAGAGGCCCCAAAAAAGAAAGACGTCAACAAATCTATAACTGTAATTGCCATGTGGCAGGAATAAGGTCATTAAAATGGAGCACCACAACTTTGAGACACTTGAGGGAACAAGGAAAACAGAAATAAGAATGAAAAGTTCTGCTGCACAAAGTATGTAAACAGAAAAAAAGGAGCTCCACAACCTGAGACACATTATGAAGAATGGCAACAACATTTTAATTAATTAATTTATTTATTTATTTATGTGTATTTTCGGAAACAATCTTTGAGTATTCACCCTTTTACAAAGGTTCCACGTCAGGATGTAAAATAGCAGAGACATAACATAAACGTGACAGTTAACTCAAAACATAAGATTGCTATGTAATACAGAAAATATAAAAATTCATTTGAGTAACCTGGACAACTGAAATTAAACAGCAGAAGGAGATTCTCAATTAGCAATGTATGGCATAGCTGCCCCGGTGGGGCCTGTCAAGGTAGAGTATTGGAAAGGGTAGGAGAAAGAAAGGAAGAGAGTGTGGATGAGGGGTAGATAGAGAGAGAGAGAGAGAGAGAGAGACAGACAGAAAGACAGGAGGAGAGAGAGAGAGAGAGAGAAAGACAGGAGGAGAGAGAGAGAGAGAGAGAGAGAGAAAGGATTGGGAGAAGGAGAAGAAGAATATTTAGGGGCAGAGTGGGTGGAAAGGGAGATGTTAGGGGAGTATGGAGGGGAGCGAGATGGAGGGAGATAGAGAGGGATGGGTGGCAAGAGGTGGCAGGTGGGGGTCCAGGGTAAGTAAAACAGGAGAAAATCTCAGACAGACGAGGAGGGTATCCAGGTTGAGGATATGGACTCAGGTAAGGGAGTCAGAGGTGTTTAAGAGGGGGGTATCCAGGTTGAAGATATGGATTCAGGTAAGGCAGTCGCAGACATTTGAGTTCAGCAGGTATTACTTCAGTTCTCTTTTAAATGACCAAACATTTGTTGTATTAAGAGCTGCAGCAGGGATCTCATTTAGCTATGGTGGAGCTTGGTACAGAAAGGATGTTTGTCCTAGCGAAGTTCTATGAAATGGGACATCAAGCTGTGTTGTCACTGTTCTTCGTATGTTGTATTTGGAGCTTGCTTCCTTTACCAGGTCTGCAATGCAGGTAGGGGTTAGGGAGAGCATGACCTTCTCCCTAGCTGGCAAGTTTGGTATCTGATTCTGGATTGAAGTGGTAGTATGTGGGCCAGACCATATAGGGCACAAGTGTGCATGAAGCGGTCAGCATTTAGCAGTAGTCTGCAAGCCTTGTTAAGGGCAGTGGCAACCCTTTTGAGGGCTGTATCAGTGGCAGCGCCATAAACCACCAGCCCGTAGTCAACCAGGGAGAGGACAGAGCTCAAGACTGAGAGCTGGAGGGCTTCAGCAGTTAGGCTTTTCTTGTGCCTAAACAGGATCCCTAATTTAACATACTAACATACTATTTGCCAGCAGATTAGGCCTTACAGTCTATTGAGTCTGCTCGAACCTTAGATCCTTAGTTGGGTGCCGAGACCATCCCATCCCTTGTGCTCCAGAAACCCGTATCATCCATCCCCACCCCCTGGGACAGGCCATCATCTGATACATCCACTTTCTGTGTCTGTCCCACCCTCTCTTGAAGCCCTCCACTGTGGATCTCTGAACCAGCTCACCAGGCAGTGCATTCCAAGGGTCCACCACCTTCTCAGTGAAAAACCTCCTCCTCTTTCCCCACTCACCCTTCCACCTTCCAACTTCAAACCATGCCCTCTGGTGATGCCTTCCTGCTTTAGTCTAAAGATCCCCTCCATGTTTACCCTATTTATTCCCTTGAGGTACTTGAAGACCTCAATCATGTCCCCCTGTCTCTCCTCTCCTCCAATGAAAACAGGCAGAGCTCCTTAAGTCTGTCCTCATACGTCAAATCCCCTAGCCCTTGTATCATCTTTGTTGCCCTTCTCTGTACACTCTTCAGGAGCTGTATGTCCCTCTTCAAGTGTGGTCTCCAGTACTGTACACAGTACTCAAGGTATGGTCTAACCAGTCCATTGTACAGCGGCAGAATCACTTCCTTGTGCCTAGAGGTGATCCCCCTTATGATGCATCCCAATATCCTGTTTGCCTTGCTAGCCGCTCTCCTGCACTGCTCAGAGTTATTCATACATGCATCCACCATGACCCCTAGGTCTTTTTCCCCTATTGAGGCCTCCAGCCCTCCCCTCCCAGGGTGTACCTGTGTTTAGGGTTTCCGACCAAGATGCAACACCTTGCACTTGGTGATATTGAAATTTAATTTCCATGTGTGCCCAGCTTTCCAGGGTGTCCAGGTCTCTTGCAGGGCCAACCTCCCTCTTCTCCCTCAACTACTGCTCCCATCTTGAGTCATCCGAAGAGACTCATTTCACACCTATACCATCCCTGATGTCCAATATGTATGCTTTAAACAGGATGGGACCCAGGACCAAGCCCTGCAGTACCCCTCACCAACCTCTCTAGGGTTGAGAGCTCCCCACAGACCACTACTCTCTGAGTGCATCCAGCTAGCCAGTTTTCAATCCATCTGACCATCAAAGGGCCTACTCTCTAACCCATCAGTTTCTCCACCAGACCATTGTGGGGGACAGAGTCAAACGCCTTGCTGAAGTCCAAGAATAATACATCCACAGGCTTACCCTGTCCAGTTCTGATGTTACCCATTCATAGAACTCCACAAGGTTGGTTTGACATGATCTACCTGGCACAAACCCATGTTGCCGACTATCCAGACCTCCCACCTCCTCCAAGTACACCCCCAATCGTTCCTTTAGTATACTCTCCATTAATTTTCCCCACCACCGAGGTCAAACTGATGGGTCTATAGTTACCTGGTACTTCCCTCGACCCCCCTTTATGGATTGGTACCACATGTGCCTCTCGCCAATCCCTAGGTACCCTCCCTGTCTCAAGTGACCTGCTGAAAAGCTCCATCGAAGTTGCAGCCAGTATGTCTGTCAATCCCATAGTACTCTCGGATGAATGCCATCACCAGGAGATTTGTCTTTCTTTAGGGCCTTGAGGGCTAACCACACCCTTTTGGTGGAGATGGCATCATCCGTCCCCTCCACCTTACTGGCCTTTTTATCCTTACCCAGATGTGACACCCCTGGGGTACCTCTCTCTCCCTCTTGCTCCATTTCTGTTGCTCCCCTGATCCCACTTACTGACGCTTCTATCCCCTTCGTGCCTTGCTTTGTAGATATCCCATCCCCCTCCCTAGTGAACACAGAGGCAAAGTACTCATTAAATACCTCTGCCTGTTCCTCGCCTCTTCACCCACCCTCCTTCTGATCTCAATCTGCTGAGATGGCCCTTAGTTTTTCTCCGGCTCCCCAATGTGCCCGGAAGGAACCCCTCTTCCCCTCCTTGTCCCCTGTGCCAGCAGCTGCTCTTTACTGGACTTTGCTCCCCTCACCATACGGGTGACTTTTCTAGATGCAAGATGGTACATTTCTTATCCCTATCCCTCTTGTTGTTTTATATTTTTGTAGCTGCCTTCTTTTCTCTGCTGCTACCTGTACCTCACTGGACCACCAGCATGGTTTATGTGCTTCCTTATGTTTCAACTTAGCGCAGATCCTGAATGCCTCATGAAGTCCCCGTTTTATGACCTCCCACCTCCTTTCCACACTTGTCATTGAGGTAATCCCCATCAAGTGATCCTTGAGAATATTTCCCATGCCCATAAAGTCTGCCCCCCTGAAGTCCACTGCCAGTGTCCTAGATCTCACCACCCCTCCCCCCATGCTTATTTGAAACCAGACAGTATTGTGGTCGCTCCCAGTCAGGGTCTTGTACAACCATGTCCCTTACCAGATCCCCATCTGCCAGAACCACATCCAGGACATGCCCTCCCTTGTGGGCTCCATCACATGCTGTGTTAAGAACACATCCTGGAAGCCATCCAGCAGCCTCTGCTCCTTAGCCACCTTAGGGGACATGGTTCCCCAGTTTGTACCTGGCATGTTAAGGTCCCCATCAACACCACTCCTTCCTTTTGGACCACACTGGGCAATGATGTTGTCCAGCAAACCATCCTCTAGAACATCACTCATCCCGGGGGGCCTATATGCTACTCCCAGCTTGACCTTATCTCCTGCTGGGGATCGTAAGGTGACCCATAAGGCCTCCACGTTTCCCTCTGCCTCTTCTACCCTAGCAATTTCTATGTCATCTCTAATGAACATAGCCACTCCACCCCCTCTGCCCTCCTTTCTATCCTTCCTAAGCATAGTGTACCCCATACGTTTAGGTCCCAGTCATGGTTTTTGTTGGCCCACGTTTCCGTGACTGCCGCCACATCCACCCCCTCGAACAGCATGGCCTGGAACTCTGGCAACTTGTTTCCCAAGCTCCTGGCATTTACTAACACCAACCCCACCCTTATCCCTGATCCTCTTTGTCGAACCCCACCCAGATTCCTTATACTTCCATCCTCCCTCTGCTCCTCCTGAAACCTCCACCCCAGTCTGTTTCCCCCCTCCCCCCCTTGGGCTTGAAGGCTACTCCCCTCATCTGGAGGAGAGGGCTTCTGGTCAGCCCCTCCCTTATCCCTTCCCCCTCACAAGTTTAAACCCCACCTTTCTTGTATGTAGTCAGCCATCCCTGTTTAAGGACTTCCTTCCCTAATGGGGCAAGATGAAACCTGTCCTTGGCATATAGTCCTTATCCTCCCAAACTCCATTCAGTTCCCTAACACCCCAACCCACTCTCTTCACCCCACTTCCTGAGCCAGTCATTAACCTCTGTGAGCTTCATTTTTTTCTCCACTGAGGCCTTTGGTACTGGCAATATCTCTGAAAAGGAAATGTTGCATCCATTATCCCGACAGACTCTGGCAAGTTCTTGGAACCTTGCTTGGATTTCCAAAATGCTATTTCCTCTAGATCATTAGTTCCCAAATGCACCAAATCCGGTTTCCCTCCACAATCCCTAACCATTTCATACACCATGAACTTTGCTCTGTGCACTGTCAGTCCAGAGATACTCACTACCTTCACTGGCTGGCATCCACCCCCTTGTCCCTCCCACTGGATACCCCTAATCATCGAGTCTCCCAATAACAGAACCTTAACACTGCCATCATCCTTATGGTTATCTCCACTATGCCCTCTCAGCCCCCCCCCCCCTTTATTCATGATCTCAATTTTGTGGGAGTCTTCCTGCCTTATTAGACACCCTCTTGTCACCCTCCCCTTTCTGCCTCCCTTGCTATTTTGCCCACTTAACTCAAACCCCCTCTGAATAGGTGTCCTCTTTAACCCTCTCTTATCGAACCATTTATCCTGTCCCTGATGGTTTCCCCTTTCCCCACACCACCATCCTCCCCCCTTGTAATAGTACCCCTGCCTTCAGAGGCTCTCTGTGGGTCCCCTTTAGCTGGGCCCCATCCTTGGACTGACCCCCTGCTGAAGGGGCTCCTCTCCCACCTCCTTGTCTCCCAGTATCTCTCCAATCATGCTCTCCTCCCTCATGTCTGGAATATGTTGCATCTCCCCCATTTGCTTAACATATATGTTTCCCCTTCTCCCTCTGGGACTATTTCTATCCTTTCCATAGCCGGTCTGTGATGCCCTATGGGTATCCTCCTCCCTCCTCCCTGCCTCTGTATAAGTTTCCTCATTTGCACCAACCCCTTCCTCCCCCTCTAGGTTGCTTAGTAGCTCAAATTTATTGTGACACTCTATGTCAGCCTCCATCAAGTAACCCGGGTTTCCCCTTACTGCACCTCAAACTGCCCCTCTTCTTCCCCTCTTGCTCTGTTCACCTTAGGGCTCCTTCCCACAGTCTGCTGTTTTAGGCTCCACTAATAGCCCCTCCTGACTCTTCCCCGCCACTCTCTTTGTATTCAGAATGTTCACCCGTATGCTTTCCCTTAGCATCAACTTCCCTATCTAAGGGTCCTCTGTCCCAATATCCCCCTCCTGCTTGCTGTAACATAACGTCCTGTAATTTCAGAGCATTGCCCCAGCCTCCCCTCAGCCCCACCCTTCTGCTGCCCATATCCACACCCCTATCCTTGGACACCCCCAGCATACTCTTAACCAATATACCTCACTCCTGATACAAGATAGCTGTCTACAGGTGGGCAGCCTCCTCTCTCAGGCCCAATTTAGAATTATTGCCATCCCACAGCCTGTGCAGCCTACAACCCTTCCGAAGATGCCTGCCATGGTGGAATATGGCCACCCTGTTTATCCCCTCTGTTTATAATGGCACCCCCTTTCTCAGTCCCTTTCCCTGAATACAGTTTCTCTCTATACTGACTGTAGTTATTTACAAACCCAATTTCAACCCCACCAATAAAGTTCCAAAGTCTTACAAACACATACAGTCCAGTGTGTGTTCGGTCCCACTAACAGTGTGTGTAAGCAGACATCAGGTACCATATGATGTCACAGGCCCACCAGCTCCTGTTCACAGCTTTCACCACCATGTCAATGTGCTGAACATACGAGAGGGTATCATCCACAATGACACCTAAGTACTTGAAGGAGTGAACCTGTTCCAGTGGGGCAGTCAGGTGATTTGTGATTGTTAGTTCTGGGCATCTTCTTTTTAGTTGTGTGCTAAGTTGCAGGAAGGATGATTGTAGCTCAGTCTGTAGGTGCTCTATGCAAGAGTGACAGCTAAGTAAGACAGCATCATCGGCGTATAGAATGACTTTGCTAGTGCAGGCATCGGGTAGGTTGTTCAAGAACATGCTGAAGAGCAGTGGACCCAGGATGGACCCTTGAGGCACCCCTAGCGATACTTCCTTGGATGCAGATATGGAGTGACCAATCTTGATCCTTTGAGACCAGGAGGTTAGGTGTCCTGGAACCATAAAATATAATACTCAACCTCTTTAAGAAATCCTTATGGCAGAAGTGCACATAAAAGGAGTTCCACAACTTGCTAATATGCAGTCCAGATGAAGGAAAAGATCATAATAATAATAATTATAATAATAATAATAATAATATCTCTATTTTTATGGTGCCTTTCAAATGTCAAGGCACCAAACAAAGTTTAAAATCACATGTCAGACATCCCAGCAACATTAATTATATAAAACTACTAATACCATTACACAGTCATTCACCAAATGCTTGGTGCCATAAGTATGTTTTTAAAGCATGCTTAAATCCCTTCATGATCGGGCACCCCTGTAACCAATGGGGTAGAGAATTCCAAAGGGTTGGGACTGTATGCATAAATGCTCGGGCCCCAGAAGATTTCAAACACACCCTTGGACTCTCTAGCAACCCCTTGTTAGCTGAGTGGAGTGATCGCCCAGGGCAGTAAGGGACCAGAAGCTCTTTCAGGTAGTCCGGGTCTAGTCCGTGTAGGGCTTTAAAAGTCAGAAGACTGAATTTGAAGGTGAT
This sequence comes from Neoceratodus forsteri, assembly GCA_016271365.2. Taxonomy (NCBI): domain Eukaryota; kingdom Metazoa; phylum Chordata; order Ceratodontiformes; family Ceratodontidae; genus Neoceratodus; species Neoceratodus forsteri. The sequence continues at coordinate 458,507,749 of CM028135.1, read as the reverse complement.
CTGCTGCTGTACTGACAGACAGTGTAGTCTGTGCAGCACTGGCGAAATATGACAGGACCAGGGAGTTCCCGTCAAAAGTTAGGCGCTGCATTTCTGCACTAGCTGCAGACCATGGACACAAGTGGTATCCAGAGTTGTATGTAGTCTTGGGCATCGGATGATCGAAAGATGCAGAACCGGAATGCTTATTCTTATGTGAGACATTACTAAAGGGCACAACAATCAATCACAGTTGAGAAACACTGTTTTAAGATGCAGAACCAACTAGTGTTACATTACACAACCTTTGTGGGAGAACGGGTAGGGGCGACATGGCCTGCTGTGGTGGATCACATCTGAAGTTTTCTCTCAACATGACTGCAGTAAAATGCAACAGTAACATAGTGCAACAAAACATTAGAAGTGATCAGTGCAACCCAGCAGAAGCCCCCCCAATACACACTCACCCCAAACAAGGCAGCACAGGACAACATCCTTTTATTCATGAAACACACAGAAGTAACGATGCAGCAGCGGCAAGTCAGACATAACCCAACCGTAGACACACTGTGTAAGATACACTGCCTTTTTGGGGTGAGTTGGGGGTGGAACATCCCGGCTTGCTGTATTCGATCTCATCTGATGTTTTCTCTCAACATGACTACAGTAAAGTGCAACAGTAAAATAGTGCAACGAAATTTCAGAAGTGATCAGTGCAGCCCAGCAGAAGCCCCCCCATACACACTCAGCCCAAACAAAGCAGCACAACATAACATCATCTTATTTATTAAACACACAGAAGTGACGACGCAGCGGTGGCAAGCCAGACATACCCCAACCTTAAACATGCAGTGTTACATTAGGCCGGCCTACACTACCAATAAAGACAGTTTACAAACAAAATTATATTAACACAATATAGTAGCACAGCAATCCAAACAATCTCCCACCCCTCTGACATATGTGAAAAACAAAAACAAAAAGGCAAAGTGAAGTCTTTCGGTTTGGGTGTTGGGGGTGAGGATAGGCTTGCTTTATATATGACCACAGCTGAAGTTTGTATTGATATGAGTGTGGTATTTCACACCAACTATGCCACAATCATATTAATAAAACTTATAAAATGGGCTAAAAAATCCCAAGGCACTGATTGGCTACAACATCATCTGAGCCGTGTCCTTATCAGATGATATTGTAGCCAACCGCACTACCACCCAGAAACATGCTGCATAACAACAGCAAATCAGTGAGCTCTGCCAACTGAAAGCAAGACGTGACTGGAGCTCACTGATGGCTTTGTGGAAGCAGATTTGACTCAGACTGCGCACTGAATACCACTATCAGACTCCGAAATGTAACAGACCATAAAAAATAAATACACCTACAAAGGACAAAACAGTACAAAATCATAAAAAATAGTAAAAAAGAAAACCTGTCACTGGCGGCAAGCGACGATATTAAAACACACACGCAACTGTCATCCTGTTTAAAACACGAACCAAAGAAATCCTGCACAGCACCCGACGCATGATAGCTTACGCAGTCCAACATTTTCCACATCTATTTCAAGAAATAATTATCAGTTTTGAAGAATATCAGCAACAGCGCAGTCCTGAAGTTACAGCCACAGACTGCTCCACTCAAGCATCCACCTCGACGACTGGCACAGCTGCAGATTCCGTCACCCCGCAGCACTATTACTCCCACGATCTCTGGCGCTGTAACTTCAGGACTGCGCTGTTCCTCATATTCTTCAAAACTCATAATTATTTCTTCAAAATCCATGTGTAAAATAGCTGCACTGGCATAAGCCATGATCGACAGGTCCTCTGCAGTTCATTTCTTTCGTTTCGCTTTTAAAACAGCGTGACACTTCCGATTTATGTTTAAATACCATCGTTTGTCGTCTAGTGACAGGTTTTCTTCTTAGATAGTTTTTTATCATTCTGTGATTTTCGTTCTTTCTAAATGTTAAAAACTTCATTTGTTTTCTTTAACGCTTTGAAAATCGCAGAAAACAGCAAGAATGCAATAAAATGAACTGCAATCAGAAGAAAGAAATCAACTGAACGTCTCTGCACCTGACATCTGCAATAAAATGAACTCAAAATTTACAGTAAGACACTCTTTCCTGTTTAATCCTCAAAATGTTTCCTTAATTCAAACCAAAATAAAACTATTAAAATGTTTAAAATTGATTTTTAAAACCTTCAATGTTACTATCCTAATGGCAATGTTACTATCCTAATGGCAATAATACAATAGCAAAAGGGACTCTTTTTCCCTACAATCTGTTCTTCTATTATTTATTAAAATATCAATAAAAAACTTTCAAAACTACAAATGTTTATTCACTTTACTGTTGCCCTTTATAAAGCGTAATTGCACACTCGAGTCAGGGTTACATGCTGATAAGAGCACGCTGGGGCATAAGGCACTTTCGGCGCAAGCTGCCTCATGCCTTAGTACACCCCTGGGCGTGTATCAGCCACGTAACTCACACCGTCGTGTGTGTGCCCACATAGCCAGCTGTCTGATGCACAGCCAGACCTCCTCTAGTGAACAAACCAGACGTCCCTCAGTGCACCCCCAAACAAAGGGCATACATATCACCCTTAATACCACACACCAAGGTAGCCAAGAGAGGGCATGGATGTCACACACTGCAACCTTGACCCCCTCAATGAATTGCCCCTCCCCAATCATTACTAAACATAATAGACAACACAGAATTCAAAGTATCCACATGCACCTCCCTGTGGATATGTCCAGTTGTTCCTGCTCCTCTTCAGGGTTCTTGTGATTGCTTGCTGGTCTCCCTTGGATAGCTGATCATGTACTCCTCTGGGCAGGCTGGCTATGACTGCAGGGCAGCCCAGCAGGTAAATGCAGCAGTAGGCAGTCACTGCGTTAGGCCAGGATCCAGAAAAGACTTGGGTACTGGAGTAGGCAGCAGTGGGATGCCCAGATTCCTTTGAGCACAAGTGCACTGCTCACACTCTGCTAGTGCAGGCCTCAGGTGTGGCAAGCCCCTCCCTTAGCATTCAGCAGCTCATCAGTGGCCCAGGTGAGTCTGTGGAACACTGGTCAGCACAACAGCACACAGCCCAAAGTGATTACAGCTCAGTTGTGAAACTGTGCTGAGTGATGGACGCTGGTTTCTTAGACCTCCTGCTGGTCTCTGACCCGCAGATCCTCCAACTGTGCCACAACACGGTGCTCAACAGGTGGCAGTGGAGCAGGGCTGCAAATGGCTGCTCAGTGGGGTGGCAGGCTGGCTGAGCACTCCTTGATGCCACAGCAGGCTGGCTGAGTGCTCCTACATGTGGTGGCAGGCTGGCTGAGTGCTCTTCGATGTGGGACAGGCTGAAAGCTCCTCAATATGGTGGCAGACTGAGAGATCCTCGATGTGGTGGTAGGCTGAGGGATCCTTGATGTGGTGGCAAGCAGAGAATGCTCCTCAATCTTCCTTGCTGTCCTTCCATGTCCTTCTGTGTTACAGTAAAGACTGTAGCTGATGCTATGGTTCCCCCTCAGGTTAACCCAGCTATATTGCACTGCCGCGGACCTGAGGGGGAATGGAAACATTCACACCTGTACTTTTTTGGGGGTGCACTTCAGGTAAAGGGGAAGGGGTTTACCACCTCAAAAATGATGCAGCTGGGGGGAGAGGTGTAAGTAGGAGAGGGACAGACTAGGAAGGGACCAGAAGGAAATGCCAAAAAGAAGTCCCCATTACTGCACCTATTCTTTGTCCTTTGTTCCTCACAATCACGTGTCCACTGCAGACAGAAAAAATGGGACCAGTGGAAGAAACAGGGCCAGTGGGATATTCATGACCAAGCAGCCAAGCAGAACTCCTCGGGACACCTCGGAGGTATATGGGTGAAATGGGAGGTGCCCCAGGAGCCACAGGTTAGGGCAGGGAGGGCGCGTGCAGCTCAAGAGCTGCAGATTGCTGACCATTGCTCTACACTCTCTCTCTGGAGTCTGCAGACTGAGTGATGAGCAGTGAGCACTCAGTGAGCAGCACCAATGATCCCTCAAATTTCCCTGTGGCTCAGTCTCAGCTGCGTAGCTCAGTCAGTATTAGCTCTTAAAAGAGCTTTTTTTTAGTGACTCTCCCCTCCTTTTCCTTTATTCTTTAAGTCAGGGACAGGCAGTCGTCCGACCCCACGCAGTGCCTGGCCTTGGCCTACCTGTTCAAACTACGACTGCACTGTCTGCCTTCTTCATTCTCTGATTCTCTCTCTCCAACTTAGACTGTCTTCTTAATCCCTCCTTTCCTCTCCCGATCACTGCAGCAGCTATATATATTTATTTTCTGACCGTTGAGTGCATCACACTTTCAGTAGGGAATGGATTGAAGACAGAGACCGATCATGTCGCTGACAAAGAAACCAAGCTCTCCTCTCTACAACTGTCTTTCTGTAACTGAACAAGTGTGGCTTGATCACAAGCGATGACTGAGAGAGAGAGAGAGAGAGAGAGAGACAGGGAAGGGATTTTTACAGCAGGAGCCACCATTGACTGGCCGTAGCCAGAATTGCCTTTCATTGGTCTGACCAGCCATCACTCAAGTCAGGAGGCTGGGTCAGACCACCAGATAACTCACACCCATCAGCTAGCATGATTGGATCACCTGACCTGCACATCGGTGTCACTGACTCCCCCGTGATTTACAGCATCAATGCACAGCCACCAGTGGCAGTCACTTTTGCGCTCCACAGTGCCTCTGGCAGCCCACCGCATCATTTAGAAAAAAATAAATAAATAAACACACTCGTACATGTGCAGTTCGCTTGGTTACTGCAAGTGGGGAAGGGTCTTTGGGGGGGCTATAGCCCTCTTAACCCCACTCATTGCGCCACTGCACCCAGTCTCCCACATATATAGTTGCTAGGGACAGTGTAAGGTGGTGCCCATTGAGGTTCCGTGCACTTGTTGGTAAAATATTTGCCCAAAGGTAAAATAATTGTTGCTTAATACTAGATCTGCCAGGTCCACACTAAAATCTGTAGGAGGTACCATGTCTCTAGGGCCTGTTGTAGTTTTTCTTTAATGGCTTTTATGCCTGCTTTATGTGGAATGCTGTTGTAAAGACTCTCCACATCTCAAGTGACTAAAATAGTGTTTTCATTGGTCACTATATCCTGAATACTATTTAGTACATTTTTAGTGTCCATTATGTGCAGCTTTACTTGCTATGCTAGGGGTTTCAAGAAGAAATCCACGTATTTGGACAGGGGTTCAGTTATGGAGTTAATACTGCTGACAGTAGATCTACTTGGCAGTGTCTCTTTATTTTTATGAACTTTAGGTAGGAGCTACATAGTTGGTCTAACTGGATTTTCAACAGTAAGGTAATTATTTTCTTTTTCAGTAATCCATCTCTTTCCCATGCATTCATAATTACTTTTTTAACATCATCTTTTATTTTTTCAGTTGGGGCCATTTTTAGTTGCTGATAACATTTTGTATTCTACAGTTGGTTTTCCATTTCAGTGATATATGAATCCTTTTTACAAAGCACTACTGCACCACCCTTGTCTGCTTTTTATGTTGCTTGCATGCATGTGCAAGAAACATAGTGCCATCATCCGAGTTTTTGAGGTGTGTCAGCCCCTCTTCCAATGCAGTCAGTGTGTTTGCAGGCGCGGCCCCAGTTCCCCAATGAGTACTGCAGCTGTCTATGACAGCTCCAAAATTCAGTGGCATACAGTTGAAAGGGAGAGCTCCGCTTCAGTGAGCAGAGCCCCCCTCATGCACACACACTGCAAGCATGCATATTGCGTGCTGATGCGCCCCATGCATACACTGTATGTACAGCAGGCGGTGCCCAATCCCCCATCGGCTACGTCCCCAACAGCTGTCCAGGTGCCACTCTGGGAGCCCACCCCAGCATGGCAACAACTGTTATAGCCGGCCAGGGGTGCCCAATCCCCATCAGCTCCAAGGCTGCACGCCCCCAAAGCTTTCCTGGTGCCACGCTGGGAGCCCACCCCAGCGTGGCAAATCTTGTTTTGGCCAATGGGGTGCCCAATCCCCCATCAGCTCCACATCCCCCCAAACAGCTTTTCCTGCTGCCACGCTGGGAGCCCACCCCAGTGTGGCAAACGTCCGTGCGTCTTCTTAAAAAAAAAAAAAACCTGTGAATAAAAAAATGGTCCCTCGTAGTCTCCCTGCCCCCCTCCCACAACCCGCACCCACCCACTGTGCACCCTGCCCTCCCCACCCTTCACCCCATACTTTCATTCTCCTGAGCTCGGCGCGACGATCATCAGTGGATTGGGAACAATGTCTGCACTCTTCAAAGCCGACTGCAAACTGAGGAAATGCCGGTAAGCTGTATAATGGGATAGATAAGGTTTTTCAACTTTGTTGCATATCTCAGGCATTTTGGAATTTTGTTTCAATTTTCAACATGGGGTTTTTGGGACCCCTCCTCATGAATTCTTGCACTGTCATGGCGTTACTCGGGCCCAAAGGGTGATTTTGCAGTCACTTTGTGAAATCACCTTTCCGCACCGATTAACAAAATGACACTGCCAGTGTTCATAAGGTGGGCTCTCAAAAAGCCTATGTTGAAAATTTGGTGAAAAAATTCCTAAAAATGACTGTTTTATGAGCGTGCATTGCGCAGTTCCTATGCAGGCTCGTAAGTTGCGAATTTTCAATATTTTCACTCCAGATTTTCAACACTGCCATTTTACCACACCTCCTTATGAGCAGTGCAGCTGTCATTTTTCACATCTTGCCCAAAACGTGTTTCCGCCCATGTAGCACACAATGGCGCAGTCGGTGTGTGAACTCAATGTATGGGACACATTAAGAAAATCACAGTGACACTGTTCATGAGCAGAGGTCTTAACCCTTTGAGAACTGAATATGTGTGAACGTATATAGATTCTGGACGTGTATATACACGTCCACAGTCTTCTAAGGGTTAAAATGGCTATGTTGAAAATTTGGTGCAAAAAATTCCTAAAAATGACTGTTTTACCAGCGTACGTCGTGCAGTTCCTACACATACTCGTAAGTTCACGAATTTTCAATATTTGCACTCCAATGACTTCCAAATACCTAAACAGCACATAGAAGCAAGCAACATTCAGCATTGACAAATGCTTGTTTAACACTGTGTCTGGAAGTTCTTTTATCTCTTTAAGGGCCTGCCATTCCTTTTTGGTTAAATTATCTTTTCCTAAAATATTTTCATACTGCTTAAGAACTTTGTCAACATCTACATCCTCAAAAACAGTCCAGCTCAGCCAACCTCGATGAAACACAAGAAATGTAATTAAGGAAAGGTGCTAAACTACCAATATGGCTTAAATATCACAAATGCTGATTGGTAGAAAATAAAGCTTGCTCACCCAATATATAATGTAAAAATAATATTTTTATTATGTTTCTTCTTGTTCTTTTATCCTTTGTGTATTTTTCTTTTCATTCAAAAAACAAAGACGCTATGCAGTACACCATATTAATTCAAACGTTTCAAGCAACAGCTCTTCATCAGTGAAGTACACTGCGTCTGCACTAAAATATAAACATAAATAAGAAAATTCATTTATTATCTATTAACTGAAAATATAGTATATCTGAATTAAAATGGCACATTATCTCACCTATTACCCATCTTGTCTAATGTCTCCTACACACCATTCCTCCAAAAATTGCTAAAATACATCCTCCTGTTACCTCAAAAGAAAAAAAAGGTTTTCATTTTTGAATTTGTAGAACCAGCTGGTACATACTTTGTGAACAACTTTTACATCTGCTACTAAATAAATTAGCTCCTGTTATATTTCACCAAGGATAGAAGCACAGTACACAAAATACCTTATTAGTCCAGGATTGCCCCAATCTAAATCACAAATATCCCCACATAATTCTCCTGCAGTTTATAACTAAAGCATTTCACTATATCAGTTTAAAGCCCATAAAAAACTGAGTTTCAAATACAGTAAGAACAAACGCCATGATATGGCCCTTAGTAACACATACCTCGAACAAACAGGGGCTACAGCAATCTTTGTGCACTGTGAAATAATTAAATAACACTTGAGAACATCATCTCTTACATTGGAAGGTCAAAAAGGTCATGAGCATATGAATACCTAAAAACTTTTTTTGTTCTATTCCTGGTAATAGATCCATTGTCTGAGGGAGTTTAAATGATAGATTGTCAGTCTATCATATCATTTAATCTGTACCTAGGATTGGTAGCCTTAAATTTATCTATGTAAAAGGCTTCTCTTGTTAAAATGAATGTTCTGAAATCACCACCTTTGGAATTCAGAACTACTTTTTCCAAACCAAAAAACTTAAATTGTGCAGTGTATGTGTAGCTTCTTCAAAATGTCTCACAACTGGGGAGGTGATATCATTCCTTCTTATATCAGATTTATGTTCACCAATCCTAATTTTCAGAGCTCTTTCTGTCTTTCCAATGTAAATTTTGTCACACGGACATTTAATAATGTAAATTACCCCCTCAGTGGAAGAATTAATGAATTCTTGTATCTGAATATTTTCATTCAGGGCCAAATTTCTTATTACTTTAGTCCTGTAGGTGTTATGACAATAGGTACAACGACCGCAAGGAAAATTTCCTCGTAAATCAAGTGCAGATATAGAGTGTTGTGGACGTGTATCAGGAACTGTGTGCACAGTTTTAGATAAAATATTGGCCAATGTTCTATTCCTTTTGGCTACAACTAAAGGCTGTGTTTTGAAAATGTGTGCCCCTAATTCAGTGGCTTGTAACACCTTCTAATGTTTATTAATCACTTGTTTAATTGCTCTAAAGTTATCTGAAAATGTTACTGCACATACAATCTTTTTGTCTGCCTCCCTGTTCTCAGTTCTTTCCCTTGATGTATCCAATAACTGGCTATGACTCCTATCTTTTATTTTTTCTGTTGCTCCCAATAAAACATCCTGCTTGTAACCTCTCTCTCTAAATCTTTCTACCTATCTTCTTGTGCTGCCATAAATACCATAAATACCTCCGGGTCACTACAATTATGTTTAGCCCTAATGAGTTGCCCATATGGTATAGATTGTATTAGATGAACTGAGAACAGGGAGACAGACAAAAAGATCATTTGTGCAGTAACATTCTCAGATAACTTTAGAGCAATTAAACAAGTGATTAATAGACATTGGAAGGTGTTACAAGCCACAGAATTAGGGACACACATTTTCAAAACACAGCCTCTAGTTGTAGCCAAAAGGAATAGAGCATTGGCTAATATTTTATCTAAAACTGTGCATGTAGTTCCTGATGCACGTCCACAACACTTTATTTCTGCACTTGATTTATGAGGAAATGTTCCTTGTGGACATTGTACCCATTGTTATAACACCTGCAGGACTAAAGTAATAAGAAATTTGGCCCTGAATGAAAATATTCAGATACAAGAATTCATTAATTCTTCCACTGAGGGGATAATTTACATTATTAAATGTCAGTGTGACAAAATTTACATTGGAAAGACAGAAAGAGCTCTGAAAATTAGGATTAGTGAGCATAAATCTGATATAAGAAGGAATGATATCACCTCCCCGGTTGTGAGACAATTTGAAGAAGCTACACATACACTGCCACAACTAAGTTGTTTGGTATGGAAAAAGTAGTTCCGAATTCCAAGGGTGGTGATTTCAGAACGTTCATTTTAACAAGAGAAGCCTTTTACATAGATAAATGTAAGGCTACCAGTCCTAGGTACAGATTAAATGATATGATAGACTGACAACCTATCATTTAAACTCCCTCAGGTATGGATCTATTATCAGGAATAGAACAAGAAAACTTTTTTAGGTACTCATATGCTTGTGACCTTTTTGACCTCCCAAGGGATTTGAATGCAATTTTAAACCCAAATGATATGATAGACTGGCAACCTATCATTTAAACTCCTTCAGACATGGATCTATTACCAGGAATAGAACAAAAAACCTTTTTAGGTACTCATATGCTCGTGACCTTTTTGACCTTTCAGTGGGTTTGAATGTGGTATGCAATATATTGTTAGATGCATGATCACAAGTAGGATATTTTAAGCAAACCAGAAAGCAAGATGCTGAGTGGGTATACATACTAAGATGCTCATGACCTGGAGGTTGACCTCTGAGTTTATATGCCATTGTACACTATGGAACCTTTTAGATATGAGATGTGTATAACATTCTACTTTCTAGGTTTTCACTAGAATCCCTTGAGATGAGGAAGGGAAAGATAGCCCGTGGTCCTTGTATTATTTACCTTTTATAAGGTTTTTATTATATACTGTACACCACATGCACTTTTAACCTCTAGTTTTACTTCCGTTCAGATTGCACAAGGTGCCTAATTTGAGTTTACAATATTGATAAAATAATTCACTATTTCATTTTTTTTTTTTATGGAGATTTTAATATCTTTATGGGCTGCCAGTGGCTTAGTAATTTTTGCTGGCTCCTGGTTATTTATGCCCATGTAGCTTTGTTTATATTTTCTGTGGGGACACTCATTCCCTCAGACATTGCAGGATCCCTAGTTTGTCAGGGTTAATAGTTTAACATTGGAATATGAACGATCAGTATGTCAAATTTACATATACAAAGATTTGTTCAACTTATAAAATATAAGGGATTCTTTTCATGAAAGTATTTGAACATTCTCCATTGAGACACCTGGCTTTTGGGACCCAGACATTTCTTGCTAGGTGCTGCTTTCCCAGCAGGTTGGGCGCACAGGTTTTGAGAGTGATTTGCCATGTGACTCACTCTCCCCTATCAGTGTACCTGATTCTCGATGGTGTAAGTTCAAATTTACCTTGCAAAAGTGCGTAGAATGCTGACTACCCTCAGCACACACAGTTGGGAGCAGTAGCACACGCCGTTTCTCCTTTTGCTGAGATTTTTTAAAACTAAAGTAAATGATTTTGAAAAGAATTTAGTGACTTGCTGGTGAATGAACTGTTTGAACATTCAGTGTGACAGAAATAGAGAGTTCGGCTTGTAACATCCTGTTCATTTATCCAAACAGAGAAACAGAAGCGTATGGAGCCATGCTGTATAAACCGGTCTGCTTAAACTTGTGAGCAGATGAGAATGTTACTTTTGAACTTCTACTTCATTAATAATGCAATTTGGGACGTGGGTTTATGCACGTATTTTTTTATGCAACCTTTTGGTGATGTTAATGAAGTGGGGTACACTTAAAATGGTGAAACAGTGTATAATACATGTAAAAGATGCAGTTCTCAAGTGTTATTTAATTATTTCACAGTGCACACAGATTGCTGTAGCCCCTGTTTGTTCGAGGTATGTGTTACTAAGGGCCATATCATGGTGTTTGTTCTTACTGTATTTGAAACTCAGTTTTTGATGGGCTTTAAACTAATATAGTGAAATGCTTTAGTTATAAACTGCAGGATAATTATGTGGAGATATTTATGATTTAGATTGGGGCAATCCTGGACTAATGAGGTATTTTTGTGTACTGTGCTTCTATCTTTGGTGAAATATAACAGGAGCTGATTTATTTAGGAGCAGATGTAAAAGTTGTTCGCAATATATGTATCAGCTGGTTCTACAAATTCAAAAATGAAAAACCTTTTTTCTTTTGGGGTAACAGGAGAATGTATTTTAGCAATTTATGGAGGAATGGTGTGTAAGAGACATTAGACAAGATGGGTAATAGGTGAGATAATGTGCCATTTTAATTCAGATATACTATATTTACAGTTAATATATGATAAATGAATTTTCTTATTTATGTTTATATTTTGGTACAGATGCAGTGTACTTCCCCGATGAAGAGCTGTTGCTTGAAATGCTTGAATTGATAAGGTGCACTGCATAATGTCTTTGTTTTTGAATGAAAAGAAAAATACACAAAGGATAAAAGAACAAGAAGAAACATAATAAAAATATCATTTTTACATTATATATTGGGTGAGCGAGCTTTATTGTCTACCAATCAGTATTTGCAACATCTACATCCACCAGTTTACTACAAGGTGCTAATTTGAGCATTCAATGACATGTTAGGGACAAACTTTGATTTTTTGTAGAATGGAGTTTCGTCTCTTACACATTCCATTTTTTCTTCCTTTCCATTAACAAATACCACGCTATTCACCTTTGTAATAGTAGAGACTGTGTTTTGCATTCCTTGTTCTCTGGAGAAGTGTGCTTTCAAATGTAGTTGTCTATAAGTTTTAAACAAGTCAATCTTTATGTTGAAAGCATTAACTTTTTGTTTAGGAATGAAAGTTAAACCTTTTTTCAGCACCTCTTCTCGTGTTTTTGTTAGGTTATCATTAGTTAAATTTATCAGTTCCATTTCTTTGTCCTCATGGATCTCTGGGGGGGCATTTCCTCCCCAGTAGTCTCCATAGTTCCCCCTTTGTCCTCTGCCTCTGCCTTCTCTTCCTCTTGCCCCCCCCCCCGGTCCTCCTCTGCAGTTGAGCCCCTGCTGGTTCCTTCTTGTTGGTCTCTCTGAAAATCCTAATACTGTCCTTCATTCTTTCTTCCACTATTAGTGGAATCTGTGAGGAGGCAACTATTATAGATCAAAAGAAACTGAAGTGAGGAGGTCATCATAGAAATTGAGACAGCAGACATGTGTCAGAGACTTTTATATAAAGGATACGATGTGATAACCTGGCTGGAGTAGCAGCTCCATGGACTAGCTCCTGCTTCACCTGTTCAATTTCTTCTTAAAAAAATGCTAAACCACTGGCTTCAATAGTTTTGAACTTCAGTCACAACTTCTTACTGAAGCAGTGATCGACTGAGGAGGGAAAAAGTAGAAAAAGTTGTTTCTTCAGACTCAGTACAGTATGGAGTCAGAGATGCACCAGGCCCTACCACACCACACACCACCACAGACTCCTGAAAAGTCCTTGAAACATACAAAACGCCAGCCAATCAATCTTACTAAATCTGCAGCAACCTCTCCACAAACTACATTGCTCACTGAACAAAAATTCCTAGAGGAGCTGCAGCCTTTCAAATCAGCCCTTCAAGATTTGACAGCAGAGCTGAAATCACTGCGGGGAGACCTGCCAGAAGTCACAAGAGCCATTATTGATGTGGCCACCTGCATGACCTCCCTGGAAGGGTGACGAGACAAAGTGGACCTGAGATGGTCTCACTCAGACAGAAACTCCACAAAATGGAATCATAACTGGAAGATCTGGAAGGTCGAAGTCGCTGGAACAACATTGTCGTCTTCGGCCTTCCAGAAGAGGCAGAGGGGGCAACTCCCATTCTATTTCTTCAAAAAATGCTCACCAAAGTTGTGGGGCCCTCTCCCAACAAAACAACATATATTACTGAGAGGGTGCGCCGTTCTCTGAAACCCAAACTGGCAGGGGTCTCCCTCCCAGGCCTCTGATTCTTAAATTCCTGAATTACCTTGATAACATCCATGTCCTTATCAAAGTGACAGAGCTCAAGGAAGTCCTCTGGGAGGGTCAGAAATTGCGGTTCGCCCAAGATTTCCCTGTACCCACAAGACAGAAGCGGGCGGCGTACCATCCCATGGTCACCAAACTAATTGCAGCCGGAATTAAGTTTAAGGGCTCTACCCCTCCCACCTCTTAATTATACACAAAGGCTCCTGACACAACTTCAAGACTGCAGAACAGGCCCTTCCTGCATTGCAGGTCATGTTTCAGGAGCTGTTTAGAGCACGCTGAGACCTACCACTAGAGGGCCACCTTCAGCCATTCTCTGCAGCACGAATGTGCACATCACCGTGTACACTATGGATGTAATTATTTCTTCTTCCACTGGAGGTCAAGAACGCTTTGTGGAACCACCCTGCTCTGGACTCTCCAACTTTTCCTCCTCAGTCTCCACTGGACTGTCCCCGATTTATACACGAAACGGCATGCCAGCTTCGATAGCGCCAACATCAACACTCTCTTAGCAATATCCCACAGTCTGCATATTGTCCTAGCAAGCATCTCTACTCATCAGGATGCAGTTTGGGAATGTGCTATGGCTGTGTTTGGGGACATGTATCTACCTACTTTCTTCTCTCATTACACATCACCATCCTCAGGTGACTTTTTCTCCCTTCTCCTTTTCTCCTCGTAGGGATTGACATAACAGCTGTTTCATGTTTCCACTATAAAATTATGCTGGTGTCAGGACCTGGTGCCTTAAGGGGAAGATCAATCTATATTATGATTGTCCCTTTTACTTCCCTTCTCATACAGGTGTGACATTTCATTATTTTTTTTTCTGGGTTTAGCACTGTTCTTGGACATTTTAATCTGGGGTTGGGGTGGTGGGAGGTGAGTGGTTAATCCTGCTTACTTGGCAGCGGATTGCGTATCATAAATTGCAGTGGGGGACCCTCACAACTCTAATTTGGATATTATGTTTTGCTTGGACTGAAGCATTTATTACTACAGGGCTACCAACAGCCCCTAAGGACTATTTGGATGTTTTCATTACACGTGTTACTATGTCTCCAAGGGAACCTGTCCATATGTTGTGGGCCTAGGTCAGTTTGGGGGGGAAGGGGAGGTGGGGGAACTCACTGTTGAATATGTTGGGTTCTTCTCTTATCTCACTTCTTGTTGCAAGTTGTATGTTGTTGTTTTGCAAAATTATAGGGATGGCTATGGGGGGGAGATAGAACATGATATGGGGCGTATACTAACAAGATTATTTTGCAGGATTATATTATTCTTTACACAGCTCAACTATAGACTGGGTATATCTACAGTAATAGGGGTTTGGGGTTCTGGGGTTAGGGAATACACCACTAATAAAGTTGTTTTAGTTCTCAGCCTGAACTAACCATGGGAAGACTATTTTGTCTAGGAAGAGTAGTTCAACATCACCTTAAAGTATGGCACTAAGTCTCAAATTTTGTTCATGGAATGTAAAGGGTGCCTGATCTCCCACCAAGAGGGCCAAGATTCTTTTACATCTTCACAAATTAAATGTAGATGTCATTTTTCTACAAGAAACCCACTTGCCCTCCTCCCAGGTCCTCCAGTTCAGGAGGTCCTGAGTGGGTCAGGCACTGGGGATAGGGCCGGACACACACAAAAGAGGTGTCGCCATTTTGGTGGCCTGCAAAGTACCTTTTAGACTGCTGGAATCCATCACAGATCCTCAGGGGAGGTACATTCTCCTAAAGGCACTTCTAGGCCACTTCAAAGTTGTGCTTGGCTCAGTCTATGGACCAACCACTGAGGACCCCCAGTTTTTCACTTCTCTTATGACACACTTAGCCCCCTGGTCCACCCTTCCCATTCTAATAGGCGGCAACTGGAATCTGGTGTACTGTAATGCCCTGGGTAGATCTAGTTCCAGTAACCACTTCCTTACGCCAGCGTAACTAGCCCTCAGAGAGATGATGGATTCAGTAGGGCTTATTGATCCCTGGAGGGCGCTCTTCCCCTTTCAAAGAGATTACTCCTTTCACCTGATTCCCTCATAATTCATTCTTCAGAATCAACTATTTCTTGCTGGGTATTGGGCACCTTCCTGCTGTCTTATCATGTAATTACCTATCCAAAGTAATTTTAGACCACCATCCCACGCTACTTCACTGGAACTTGGGTCCCCCACAAATAGGGATAAGGTCTGGAGGTTCAATACTCAATTACTAAAATCAGACCACTTTGTTTCTCACCTTAACACCTTTATTTCCAATTTTCTCAACCATAACTCTCCGACTATGCCCAAGCAGGATCTCCTTGTATTGAAATGCACTATAAGAGGGAAAATTATCCACCTTGTTTCTATTTGAAAAAAAAATCACTATCCAGGTCTCCTCTACCCTTCTGCAACAAATCCGGCAGTTGGAGCTGTCTCTCTCTCTCCTCACAACCCACCCCCACCGACCTTAGCCAACTAGAAATTCTCCGCTCTCGCTATAACGCCTTATTAACTGATAAAGCTGAACACCTTATTTTGTGGTCTAAGGCCCACTACTTCGATCAAGGTGACAAGGCTGGGAAATTACTGGCACTACGCCTCCAGGCTTAAGCTACGGACAGAATCATATCCTCTCTTTGTAAATCTGCTGGCAGTATAGTCAACTTGCCCTGAGAGATAGTATCCTGCTTTCGGGAATACTACCAAACATTATATTCCCAGCCTTCCGGTGCTTTTAGTCCTGACCTTTTAGACAACTTTATATAGGATATCCAGCTCCCGCACTTAGGACAACAACAGGTTGCCTTTTTACAAGCCTCCTTGACACTCACAGAAATCAAACTAGCCATAGGTGCACTTCCAGCAGACAAAGCGCCAGGCCTGGCGGCTACACTATGGACTTTTATAAAACCTTAAGTCTTAATTAGTGCTCATTCTCCGAAACACCTATAATTACATACTGTACATGAACAAGGTCTGTCAGATCTCTCCCTCACCAAGGCCATGATAGTAGTTCTCCCCAAACCGGGCAGAGATCCACTCCTTGTTTCTAATTACCATCCAATATCTGTGATCAATGTAGATCTCAAAATCCTCGCAAAGATTCTGGCCAATTGATTAGCTATGATCTGGCATGCACTCATAAGTCCAGAACAAGTAGGCTTCATAGCTGGCAGACTCTATGCAGACCATTTGCATAAATTAACTTAGCTTTTTTTTTTCAATTGTTTAACCAGGAGTGGCACACTAAGCTGAAAGCTTTTTTACAGGTGTGACCTGGGAGCACAGGGAAGTTAAGTGACTTGCTCAAAGCCACACAGTATGCAAGTGGGGGCTGTGAGATTCAAACCCAGGGCTCCAGATTTGCAGCTGAGAGCCTTAAACCACTGCACTATACTGCCTCCCTAATCTCTGATGTCTGTGTCCGGGGACTCCAGCATTCTTACTGCACTGGTGTCCCTGGACGCAGAGAAAGATTTTGACAGGGTGTCCTGGGATTATCTTTTTCACCTGCTGCCTAAATATGAATTCCCCCCCTCAACTTATCCGATGGATCAAGGTTCTATATACACACCCCACGGCCCACATACTTTGCAACAGAGTACTCTCACATACTATCACTCTTCAACAGGGCACAGACAAGGATGCATGCTATCCTCTTTTCTATTTAACCTGTACCTGGAACCCCTTATCCGATGGATTAACACTTCCCCATTAGTCTCTGGGATAGCTATTGGACTAAATCAGTACAAATTGTCAGTTTATGCTGATGATATACTCCTACATATAACACGTCCCTCCATCTCTCTTACTGCTACCCTAGCAATTACTGATGAATTTGGAGGGTTCTCCAACTACAGGCTGAATTTCTCCAAAATGGAGGTTATGCCCCTCAATCTTTTCACTTTGTACGCAGCACATCCGACACCTAGGACTCACATGGATTAAAGATAAAATTAAATATCTAGGAGTTTACCTCTCTCGATCTAGTTCCAAAATGAAGCAATACAATCTGGATGGGGTCCTTGCACAAATCAAAATTGATTTAAATCAATGGGCCCTGCTTCCTATCTCCCTTTGGGGGCAGATAAGTGTGGTGAAAATGAACGTTCTTCCTCGTCTCTTATACCCCCTACAGATGTACAACTATTCTCTTCCAAAAGCCTGGTTTACCTAAGTGCATGGTGTCATTTCCAACTTTATTTGGCTGGGCAAACCCCCTCAAAGAGCACTGTCCAAGTTACAGCATACAAGGACAAGAGGTGGCCTCCAACTACCTAACCTCTTCCTCTACTACCTTTCCATTAATTGCTCTGTTTTTCTCCACTGGTTAAGACCGTCAGCAAAGACACACTCGGCAGTTTATTCCACACTATGGTTACAAATAGAAACAACCATATGCACTCAACATAGTGTTGATTTAGGATCCCTGTTGTATGTCCCTCTTAAGCATGTCTCCAAACAGTTGTGAAGTACCCCTATTATGGCAGCACGTCGAGTGCACTTACAGCTTTGTGCCCTTACCCATACCTTTCTCATACAATATGTCTTGCAACCTATACTGCACAATTTTAACTTTAAAATTGGGGGTCAGATTCTTAGCTCATCCTTCTGGCCGCATGATACGAGAATTACCATCAGTGACTTATTAAAAGATCACAAATTTTTGTCTTTCCAGGAAACTCGACTCAGATGTGGCCTCCCCATCTCCTACTGGTTTAAATATATCCAGCTTTCCCACATGCTTCTTCACCATTTCGGCTTAGGGCCCTGGGACCAAAATCTGGCTGGCCCTATTCTGTTCATTATCTCAACCTCTCCCTCCTCCCATCTCACCTCCTTCTTCTACCATCATCTGTGTGATCTACTGGGGGACTTGGAAAGACATCCCTACTATATGTGGGACCAAGTTCTGCTCTCCTGCCCCTATCACTACCCATTCCAGGTCACAGATCTGGACCCATTTACATAAAGATGTAAAATGGGACCACTATCATCTGCTCCAGTTTCAGGTACTTCATGATCTATATTGCACCCCAGTCAAGCTCCATAAAATGGGAAGGCTCTCAACCAATCTTTGCTCCTGATGTCGTGAACAACCCGCGCGCTCCTCCACATATTATGGGAATGCAGTAAGGCCTCCCCACTTTGGTCGGCTATTAAATCCAAATTGAAGCCCATCTTAGGCCTATCTGGTGCCTTCCAACCTGAGATATGTATACTGGGGGACTATGGTGATGTCTTAATTGGCAACCAATGCAAATACATGGCTATAGTGTCCTTATGTGCCAAAAAAGTAATATTATGCAATTGGTTAGATCAGTGTACCCCCACACTTATGGAACTGCTACATGAAGTTCTTTTTGCCTTATAAGCAGAAAATCTCTTGGCCAGCCTCTCAAAAAGAGTAAGTTACTACCAAAGAGTGTGGGACCCCTACACACTTTACTGACTCTAATGTAAAGGTGATATTATTATTTTCTAGTTAATCCTTCTCCTAAACATGCTCCCATGAGGCTCAATGTTTGCAACATTCCCTATTGGTGCCTTGCAGTACCTGGTCTTTTCACATTGTTATTAGTGGTGTAGGGTGCAGGGAGGGGGATGATTAGGGAGGCGAGGAAGGGGGGAGTTTGTATGTTTACAAATGTTCTTACTCATTATATGCTTCATCAGTGAATGTTTGCCTATAATGTATGTAACATTGGGGGCTAACAAGGACTGTGTCTCAAGACTTACTGTATAAGTTGTTATGCTCCTGACTACCAGTGTATGTTCACTGTGTAACTTTTAAACTTGAATAAAGTATACTAAATTTGAAAAAAAAAATAGAGGATATAAGCCAGGGGTGCTTGCAAAGGCAGTAATCAAAGAAAATAACAGAGATAGAGATGAACTGTTAACTAGAAAGAATGCAGATGAAAATGATTTAGAACAAACAAGATTCTGCACAACGGGGGGGGGGCCAAGCCAAACAGCAAGATGGACACTTGAGAAGTGAGCTCTGTGTTCATCTAACATTTATCCAAACTATCCTATCCCTTCAAGCTTGAAATTGGCAAAATAGTGGCAGAAGATACATTTTTGATGGCTTCAGTAACAAAAACAGCAAAGACACAAGCGTGGCTGAGCTTCAAACTGGCAGGAAATTCCACTAAACAGTCAGGCCCAGATCCCCCACTGACCCACGTGGCTTCCAAAGCAAACATAGACACCACACCAGATTTGGAAACAACTATGGAACCACAGTGGTCTACAGCACATACATCAATTGAAACGCTCATCAGCAACTTGAAGTATGAGCTAACTACCCAAATGAAGGTGGACTTTGAAAACATTAATGACCAACTAAGTCATCTCCAGCAGATGATTAACTCAATGGGGGACACAATCGTGAAGCATGGCAGCAGACTCGACAAGTTAGAGGCCAGAGTGAGTGCACAGGAAGACACACAAAACCGCATGCACCCATCTCTCCAAAGAGCACTCAAGGAAATTAAACTGTTAAAAAATACTTTTGATGATTATAAAAACAGAGAGCGTCGCTGTAATGTGAAGCTAGCTGGCTTACTTGAAGGAATCAAAGATAGTTGACTGTGGTGGTTTTATGGGTCCATGGTTAATCAAGATGCTACACTTGCCAGAGAGCACCACTTTAAAGATTCAGCGGGTCCATAGATCCTGGGCAGATGGCCTGGACCAGCGGAAACACCAAGATATCTGTTAATTGAATTTCTGCAGTATTAGACCTGTCAGTTGGTCTTGGAAGCAGCGAGTAAGGGTGATCCAATCATGGTAAAGGGGGTGGGGAGGATCTGGCGGTTTTACCATGATGATTATGAATATATTGACATTTGTGGAGTGCTGGTAGAGCTCCAGCTTACATTACATGGGGAAGGACATGCAGTGATAGCTAATCTGCGACACGCATAAGGGGGAGGGGGAGGCGCCTGTGGGCACTGCTTTGAGTGCTCCACGTAAGGCTGTCCTTCATCATCTCAAAGCTGGCCTCTACAATTAGTACCTAGAAAGCATTTTTATTTTGTTTGGATTCAACGGGGGTGGAGGCGCTCCATATTTTTTCAGTCCCCCCCCCCACTAATCCCCAGTTTAACTGTCCAAGGGGCCCTGGGTCCCACCAGGGGTCCCCTGGCATATCACCCATCCCATTGAAGTCTAGATAGGATGATTTTCATATTTTCTTTATTATATAAGTTACCAGAGGTTGGAATGAATGCTGCTAGCTCTTCTACGAAGAGTAGTGGGTAATGGGGGTCTTTTCCCGATTTAGGAGAAGTGACAAAAAGGGAGGGAGTTCAAGGGGAGCAAGGACAATTGGTCCCCACATACAGTTTGGATTGGGCCGTATTCATTTTGGGAGAACAGGAACGGGGGCAAAGGGGAAGGTATCTGATTTAATTCAGCAGAGAAGGAAGGGAAGAAGTGGGTAGAGGGAAAAGTGTGTACTTTTCAAGCTAATAGGGGTACGGAAATGATGATGTGATGGGTTATATATGACAATATGAGTCTCTTGGCAAACCTCACAATTTCTGGGCCTCAATAAACTCCCTCATCAACCTAAAATCACATAAACAAATTACAGAACTTACCTCCCCCTCAGGACCTGCTACTGACCCAGGCAATATTGCTGACATCTTCAATAGAATGTTCACCGACCTTACCTCCTACACCAGCAAACTCCCTCCACAGCCTCCCTCTGCCCAGCACAATCAGCCATGCTGCCCACTGAAATCAAACTCTGTCTTTTATTTCAGAGCCATTGGCCATAGCATTACAGGCAAACTCCTTGAGACACTTCCTGCCAGGGGCAGCCCCAGGCAGTGATGGTCTGTATCCCACCTTTCTGATAATCCTCTCCCCTGCCCTTGTAAAGCCATTGGCCTACATATTTAACCTTACCCTCTCATCATCTACTATGCCTGAATCATGGAAGCATGCGCATGTGGTGCCAATTTTCAAATCCAGTGATCCCGCTGTCCCTGAAAACTACCATCCCATCTCCCTCCTCCAACACCTAAGCAAACTATTAGAAAAAAATCATTCACCATCAGCTATTCAAGCATTCAGATAATTACAACCTCCTGTGCCTCCTCCAACACGACTTCCGCAAACACCACAGCACCTCCTCAGCCATGGCCCTTTTCGCTAATCATGTCTTTAGAAACATGGACATGGGTATGGCCACGGGTGCGGTGTTTGTGGACCTAGCCAAGGCCTTTGACCGTGTTGACCACCACCTTCCTCAAATCCACCCTGCTAAACCTAGGCAGCTCCTCGGACATCACCACTTGGTTCAGCAGCTACCTTGCAAACAGATCCCAGTCTGTTCTGATAGGGAATTAAACCTCTGCCACACTACCAGTCCACACTGGTGTTCCCCAGGGCTCCATACTGGGGCCTCTACTATTCTCACTGTTCATAAATGATCTCCCAGCAGAAAGCATAAACTGTAATGTGCTCCTCTACGCGGATGACCTTGTCATCTACTATAGCTCCAAGTCCCTTGAATCTATATCTTCTCCCCTCATGATAAACTATGGAGCTGCTCAAAACTGGTTCCTCTCCAAAAAATTTCTTGTAAAGGAGAAGAAAACGAAAGCCATGCTTTTTGCTCCAAGCCATACCTTGCAAAAGCCGCCAAGTCAGAAACCTTGTTACATATAGTCACCCCTGCTGGCCCTCCTCTCGACATTGTGTCCTCCTTCAAATACCTAGGAATGACTCTTGATCCCTCTCTTACCTACAATGACCATGTTTCCAACACCATGAAGAGAATCCACCAGAAGCTGAGGACAGTCTACTGTGTTATCTACCTTCTGACCCCAGAGGCTCGCCTCACAATTGCCCAGGGTAATCTTCTGCCCATATATGATTACTGCTCCCCAGTTTTCTCCTCCATATCCTCCTCACTTCTTTCTCATCTGAATATCACTTGCAACTCTATCTGTTGCTGTGCCCTTCAGGTCCCTTACTCCACTCATCACTGCTCTCTGTTTCAGTCCCTAAGCTGGCTCTCTCTGCTGGGCCATTTTGAATATGCTTTGGGCTGTCTAGTCGACACCTCTCTCAGGAACTCATGAAAGTTCCCTTACACCTCGCTTCTCAATGACAGGGTTGTAACTAGGTGTCTCAGGGTCTTTCCACCCCCGGTAGTTCTCTGTGTATCCACTGTCATGGGGAACAAGGCTTTCTCCATTTCTGCCCCCTCCTTCTGGAACAAACTTCCTTCTCATCAGTCTTTCAAATTGAAACTAAGAGACTGGCTTATATCTCAGGCCATCTGTATCTGCTCCCTAGGAAACGCCCTTGCCAGAAAGCCACTTTAGGGGCCCAGTGTACCTGTTGCCTATTTCCCAAGTACTGGTTAATACATAAACAATTAACATGTTTTGCTCCTTTGTGAAGATGTTGTTTGCAATAATATTATCTCTAATGCACTGTATTGTAACCCTTGACTGACTGAAGAATGTCTTGAGCTGCTGTAAGTGTATGTCCTCATTCTCTGGATGCAGAGAAACATTGCTTATTTTGTCATGAACTTGTTTTTATGTTAAACCCCAATTCTTAAGATGTGATGTTTATGTATCACTGTTTCTGACACCTCTGCACTCATTGTGTTATATGTTATCCACTGTATTATAACTTTCACCTATTTGTCTGTGCCACTGTATAGTCTGGGTCATAACCGAAAATGGTCCCTTGGATCAGTTTACTTACCCATTTACCAAAAACATACATACATAGATAAATAAATATGAGGACTCCACTTTGAGGTTTGAATGTTGTGTGTTTACTGGAGGGAGGGATATTGTGGGATGGGGATAGATCTAAGTTACAGTTTCTTATGAGGGGAAATGGGGGAGGGGTGGGGGGCTGTTCTCCATGATGTTTCAGGGGTTGTTTCATTTTATAAAAATTGAAAAGTCAGCAAGATACAAAAACGTATACAGGGTGATGGTGGAATTCAATATACTGTTGTACGGTGTGTTCATATGCATTTGACTATCAACATGTAACAATTAAAATTTTTTTACATGGAATGTCAATGGCCTTAAAACAGTAGTCAAAAGGAAAAGAGTGTGATCTTATATCAAGAGGCAGAAGGGAGACATTATTTTCTTTCAGGAACTTCATTTAACTAAGCCTGAATTGGATAAGTTGGCGGGATCCTGGGGTGGTACTTTACTAGTGGTCTCTTTCACTTCTAGGGCTAGGGGGTAGCTATTTAGTTTCGTCCCTCTCTACGAGTGAAGGTACTGTACATGCCTCCATTTCAGATTCACTGGGGAGATACGCGGTTGCAGACCTGATGGTAGAGGAAGTGAGATATTCTCTAGTGTTTATGACCCAAACTTCAACAATCCTGACTTTTTCCAACACCCACCCATTGTTTTAGTCCCCTTCCCTGACAGCATTATAATTGGAGGTGATTTTAACACATTTTGGGATCCAATATTAGATTATTCTGGTAATAGAACTCTACCCCCTCCCAAGAGTGTAACAGCGGTTAGGAATGTGGCTAGGAAAAGAGCCCTGACTGAGGTCTGGCGGCAGCTCCATCCAAATAAGCATGAATATTCTTTCTACTCCCATGCCCGTCATCTTTATATTAGGATAGATTACATGCTGATCTCTTCCAAGTTACTTTGGGGACAATTAATGGCTACATATGGCCTTATATCCATTTCAGATCATGCCCCTTTGGGTGTCTCCTATCTACCCAAAATCTGCTCTCTGCTAGACAATAGAGGCTGGATCCCAGTTTACTATTGGACAAACAGTATGTTGCCCAAATGTCGCAATCCAGAAAAGAATTCTTGTCTATAAACAAAACAGAGGATATATCTCTTATCACTATCTGGGACACCCTAAAAGCTTATGTTCGGGTGGTACCATATCATATGCAGCCTATAAACAAAAATGGAGCTCCAGGAGTAAGCAGATTTGGAGAGGAGGGTGTTGGCACTGGAAGGTCAGGCGATGGAGGGGGTAGATGCGAACGAACTGAAAAGGTTAAAAGCCACACTCAATCAGTTGGCCACTAAATGGATTGAGAGGAATTTCCTGATGACCAGAGCGGGTGCTTATTTTGAGGGAGACAAGGCGGGGAAATGGTTGGCCTGGCAGGTGAAGAAAAAACAAGCGGACAGGGTTATTATGGGGATAGAGATGCCTGAAGATAATATTTCCACTGGTCAACATCAAATTAATGATACCTTTCGGTGCTTCAGTGAGTCCTTATACCCCTCACAGGTCCATCCTAATACTTCTCCATGGGACATTTTGAAAGACATCCCTCTTCTCACTTTGGATCCCTCCCTTGGTGATAACTTAGATCAACCGGTGACATCGCAGGAACTTAAACATGCAATATGGACTCCAGACCAGGTAGAACACCAGACCTGGATGGGTTTCCAGTACAGTTTTATAAAACTTTCTGGGATGATCTCTATCAGTTAATGTACTCCATGGTGCAGGAGGTCCTGGAAATGGGTCATCTATCACCATCTCAAACACTAGCCACTATAACGGTGTTGCCCAAGCCTGGGAAAGACACCACTAAATGTAGTTCTTATTGGCCTATAATGCTTCTCAATGCCGACTATAAAATAATTGTGAAAATACTAGCCTCTAGGCTGGAAGGGGTCCTCCCGGGCTTGGTGCATTCAGACCAAGGTGGTTTTGTCAAAGGTAGACAAGGTAAGTATAATATGCAGCGTACCCTAAATATGATGTCCCTCTGGTCTGTGAGGGGAGGGGGGAGGTGGTGACCAGGGTCTTTTGGCATTAGACGTGTAGAAGGCATTTGGCTGCATCAAATGGTCCTTCATGTTCATGGTCCTTGAAGAATTTCAATTTGGCTCCCGTATTCACTCCTGGATATATATTTTGTAACAATCTCCCAAGGCACAAATTTTAACTAATGATGACACTTCCCCCTCTTTTTATCTCACCAGAGGAAAGAGGCAGGGGTGTCCCCTGTCCCTGCTCTTATACGTTCTTACTATTGAGGCCCTGGCCACTGCTATCCGAAACCACCCTAATAGTCGAGGTTTTGAACACAGAGGGAGTAAACATGTCATCTCTCTATTTGCAGATGATGTGTTACTTTTTATTGCTAACCCTGAAGAGGCTTTTCCAGCTCTTGTAAACCTTTTCAACATCTATGGCCCATTATCAGGGCATAAAATTAATTGGATGAAATGTGAGTGGCTGCCTTTGACAGGGAAAAATATTTCTATCCAGATTGCTGGCACAACTATTCCCCCCAGCCATGGATATTAAGTATTTAGGTATTCATCTCCCTAGAAAGCTCTCTAAACTGGGAGAGTTGAACTATAAACCCCTTTTACACAAAATCTGGGAGGACTACTCCAGGTGGAGTTCTCTCCCCTTAACACTCTTAGGTAGGGTCAACTTAATTAAAATGTGCATACTTCCTCAATGTCTTTATTTATTTCAGACATTACCAGTACATGCGCCAAACAAATATTTCAGAATATTAAGGGTCTCTGTTTCCTCCCTCCTGTGGTGAAATTGAAGTCCTAGAATAACGACGGAGATACTATGGCACTTTGTGGAAAAGGGGGGCTTGGGTCTACCTAATTTATATTTATATTATTTAGCTGCTCAATTAGCCTGCCTTGAAGATACTGTCCATGGTGACACTCCCAAAAGGGCATGGGTAGAAAGAACTTAAGGGAGCAGATAGTGCCACCCTTTTGTATGATTCATTATTTGCAGTGGCATTAGTGAAGAAGGTGGTAAAACGTGTTAAAAATTCCTTTACCTGGACTTCCATGTGAGCTTGGCTAGGTGCTGATAAAATTATAAATTACCCTTCTTCACTATCTCCAGAAGCCTCCATAGAACATGCCCTCTGGGATGTCAGCCAGCTTCCAGGCCCTGTCCAAAGTATTTTAAACATCTGGCAGACAAAGAGTCTATTCTGTTATCTCATATATACTGTATAAAGACGGGGTCCTTGAGATGTATCAGCAACTTGCAAAGTAATTTGGCCTACATGCTTCCCATTTCTTTACTTATCTCCAAATCAGCTCTAGACTGAATGTAATTGGTGGGGAACAAGATACTTCTCCTCCCCTTGGTTGTTCTCCCTTGGAGGATATTTTTATGGGCGGCCTGGTGGGTCTGAACTCAAAACCATTGATTAAATGCTAGAGAACACTCCTGGGGGCACTGTCAGACCCCTTTACTCGGGGGGGGCTCTTGATGCCTAAATTAATACTTACAGCAACATCAGAACAAGTCATTGCTTTAAGTATTAATTTAGGCATCAAGAATCCCGTAAAAGCAATAAAATAAGAATATTAATCCCCTTCCACTGCTGCTCCATTGAGAGCAGTGGTGTTAGCAATGTCACTGAATGGGTGGAATACCCATGTAAACTTGCACCTGTTCAATCGAGACCCAAGTGACACTTCCAGATTCACCTAAAAGTTTCAGCAATATTTTAAAATATACAGATTATTCAAGAAATGGTACTGATAGCAGCCTCGGCTTCCCACCGCAGCTTAAAAAGTGATGTGGGATGGGAGTGGACTGCAGTATGTAATTTGCAGGTCACCTTTAACATTGTGGGCTTCTCTGAGACAGCACATGCAGACACCATGGTTGTCACCTGAATAAATCTTACCACCACACTCGCAGTGTTAGAAGAGTTTAGCAAGGTCTTTAGATTTCAACATGCACGATGATGGCAGTCACTTTTAAATAAAAGCGATAACTACTAGGGTGAGAAAATGTTAGTTAAAGCAGTCGACTGTAGTGGCATTTTCTCTAAGTAGTCCAGAGAGCATGGTCAGCAGCAGGAAAAGAACTGAGGAGAATAATGTTGATGTCAGACATTGTCATGGGCAGCCCCTAGTGGACTGCTTGCAAGAAAATTTCCATGTAGTTCTAGAGCCTGGTGGCTATAATTCCATATGTGTGGCCTGATGAAAGAGCTATCCTTGAAGTAGATATTTCATTTTTATTGGAGTCATAGAAACATAGAATTTAACGACAGATAAGGACCGCTTGACCCATCTAGTCTGCCCATTTCCCTTCCTAATGGATAAGCTGCAGATCCTAGTTAACCAACAGCCTACTTCCTCCTACTCCCCACTAGAATTGCCTTATGTCTGTCCCATGTATTCTTGAATTCCCCCACTGTTTTTGACTCCACAACCTCCTCAGGAAGGCAAATCCATGCATCCACAACTCTCTCCATGAAAAAATACTTCCTCACATTGCCTCTGAGCCATCCCCCTTTTATCTTCAGATTGTGCCCCCTTGTTCTTGCACATCTCTTTTTCTAAAAGATGCTATCCTCTTGGACTTTGTTGATTCCCTTGAGGTACTTGAAAGTTTCTATCATGTGCCCCCTCTCCCTCCTTTCCTTGAAGGTACAGTATCATATTAAGCTCCTTTAGTCTCTCTTCATACGGCTTCTGGTGCAGACCCTGCACTGTTTTAGTTGCGCTCCTCTGAGCAGCCTCTATCCTGTCTATGTCCTTGTGGAGATGGGGTCTCCAGAACTGCACACAGTACTCCAGATGGGGTCTCATCAACTGTCTGTATAGAGGGATAACCCTCTGTCCACTCATTTATACAGCTGTGTGGACTGGATCACAGGGGTTAAGTGAGCTGCTTATGGCCACACAGTAAGTGATTGGGAACAAGATGTGTCAGACCATGCATAGAAAAGGCTTATACAGCAGACAAAGTGAAATTTCCGGTATTGGTGAAACACAGTCAGTCAGCGCTTTGGGCAGAAAGAGTCGAAGCTTCAGTATCTAAATTGTGTAAGGCATGCACATGATCCACTCTGAATACATTAAGAAGGCTATAGATTAGTGTCAGTCACATGAAGTCTCAAGTTTGAATCTGGAAGATGGTCAGCAGGTACTTTAAATGCTAGGTTTTTGTAAACCGTGTAATGACTACGTGAGCATTTGCACTTTAAATGACATTTACTGTTTGTGAGCCTGAGGCATTGTCCTTCCTGTTGCTGCTGGTGTTGGGATTTTGATTAAAATGATATGGCCTAAAAAGCCTCTGTGTGAAAAGCCATTTTTTCATGAGGTGCTGACTATTCACCATTATGGTGGCTGCAACTGGGATTTTGCTAAACAGCCCTGGTATGTGCACTCAGACGCTTGTTCCTTACTTTTGAGCCACTAAATTGTGCTTTACATTAACAAAGGATTACAGAGCGGACATTCAAATTCTGTAGAAGCCACTTTTGAGTGCAAAGCACTGCAAGCAGAAATCAAAAAGTGAACTAATCAGAAACATAGAAACATAGAAGCTGATGGCAGATAAGGGCCACAAGGCCCATCCAGTCTGCCCATTTTTTCTATCTTATGAATGTTTCATAGGCCTTTACTGTCAATGGCCTATCTATTCATACTAATCTGTATTGCTCCCTTATGCCTATCCCATGCCTGTTTGAAGCCCTGCACTGTATTCATATCCACCACTTCCTGAGGTAGGCCGTTCCATGCATCCACCACCCTTTCTGTAAAAAAGAACTTCCTCACAGTACCACTTAATCGGCCTCCCTCTAATTTCATGCTGTGTCCTCTTGTCCTGCTATTTTACTTATACTGAAACATGTTAGACTCTTTCATCTTGTTAATGTCCTTAAGATGTTTGAATGTTTCGATCATATCACCTCTCTCCCTCCTTTGCTCTAGGGTATACCTATTGAGCTCTGTTAGTCTGTCCTCTAATATTCTCTTCCTCTCAGTAATGTTGTTCTTCTGCTTATTTCAGATCAGTAATTATGACTAACCCAAAAGCAATGTGGAATAGCACAGAAAAATGAAGTTCTATCGAACTTATCATAGTTTCACTTTATGTTTGGTCCAGTAACTGAAGTACACCTAATTTTGTTTTGTTTTTTGCTACCCATGAGAATATTTTACCAGCAAGCTGAAACTCAGATTTTTTTATATAGCTATAACAAATTTATTGTTGTGTTCAGGCTCATTTAGTTACAGTATGCGCTTGTTGTTAACTCAGATATTTTTACTTGTTGTAGAGACATGTTGATGAAATACTTTTATGAAATTGAGAAACAGAGTTCACATCTGAATCAGACCACAACATTGAACTGCATGGTGTGAGCAGAGTTTAACAAAGGATCTGGTGTGAATCATGGCTGTTGAAAGCTGTGACCAGGTTAAGTTGGTGTTGCACCCACTGTTTGTTAAGAATGCATTTTGTTCATTATGTCATAGTGGCTAGGCACAAATTCAAGCACTCACCACCTCCATGAATGGACACCACACAGCATCGAAGGAATTAAGTTGAAAAGTCATTTTGTTGACATCCACAAACAACAAGGGTGTGGGCTAACACCCCTGTACACGCCTGCCTAACTCATTTTGGATGCTCTGTCCTTTATCAAAGGACATGAGAGATAAAGGTCAGAGTGTTCAAAATGCATTAGGTGGGCACGTGCAGGGGTGTTAGCCCATACCCTTGTTGTTTGTTGATGTCAATAAAATTAGTTTTTAACTTAACTCCTTTGAAGCTGAGTGGTGCCCGTTCATGGAAGTGGTAAGTGCCCGAATTTGTGCCTAACTGGATTCTCCTCTTCGAGATCACCACAATTCTAGTGCTCACTTTCTTTGTTTTCTTGTTCATTATGTGACACCATATTCCTTGCATTGCATGGCAATAAAGCAAACTGCACAATCTGTCATACACTGTTGAGGGAGGCAGGGTTCCGTGATGATGTCACACTTTTCCTTGTGTGTCAGTCTTCTTAGTTGAATGACACAACTGCCCAGCAGTCATGTCTAACCCAGTGACAATGTTGGGACTAACATAAAAACAAGTTATGGTAAGTCTGATATAATTTCAGGGGCAATGTGAGGAAGTATTATTTCACAGAGAGGGTAGTGGATGCATGGAATAGCCTTCCTGAGGAGGTTGTGGGGTCTAAAACTGTGGGAGAATTCAAGAATGCATGGGACAGACATAAGGCAATTCTTGTGGGGGGTAGGAAGAAATAGGCTGTTGGTTAACTAGGATCTGTGGCCTATCCTGTAGGTAGGGAAATGGGTAGACTAGATGGGCCAAGCGGTCCTTATCTGCCGTCAAAGTCTATGTTTCTATGTTTCTATTCATGTCAGAAGGCTCTCACTGTAAAATAGTAAAAAACATACCAAGACAACGATGCTTCAGGTTTCATAGATTTTTTCTTTTTCTTTTTTCCTTTTCCATTTCTAGCTGAATAGTAGTGCATAAACACAGACAAATTCTGAAAGCTACCACTATTAAAAGAAAATTACAGTCAAAATGTACAAAACATTATGTTGTGCAATGTTTTGATTTGTGTATGTGGTCCTACTGCACTCTTTCCTTTGTTTGCTGTAAGAATTTTTTGTCTAAATTTATCTACTTGTTTTATGGTCCCTGGGGACCTCCATACCTGTGTCCTTTATCACCTTTCCTTATCCTACAATTCTTCCTGTCCAGTGTGACTGTGATGCATCAGAGATCATTGAGCCAACACTCCCAGAATCATTGGTCTCAGTACGTAACTGTCACAAGCATGGAGCCCCCACCCGGGTCATAAAACAAGTAGGCACATTTTGAAAAAAATCCTAAAAGAAAAGACTGCACTAGGACTACACACACAAATCAAACCACTCTGCACAGCCTATTCTTTGTAAATGTTGACTAGTTCGCCTTTAAGTGCCTGACAGGGACTCAGACCTACAAGACTAGCCAACCCCCTTAAATTAACTTTAATTACCTTTGCAGTTGTCTTTGCTATTTTTGACAGCTTTGCTTGCTTCTATTGGGTTCTTGCCTCCAGGCCGGCAAACTCTGATGGAAACAATGCAGGTCCTATGCACCATGAATTAGCTACATAAAACATTATGAATAGGACAACCCAGAAGAGTATATAATGACATTTTGGCATGGTTAATGTATAGTTTTATAAACTTAGCTGAAACAATATACTTACAACTAACCATTCTGCTCCACTTCAGACAGTGCCTCTAGGCCTGGTCATAATTTCTTCTTGCAGTTAACTGTTGCATCAGATAGTGCATTAAACTTGCAAAAGTGATTTGATGACTGGCAATAAACAAAGATTTGATATCTACCTTCAAATTGTCACTTGCAGTGTCTTGGTTATACTAGGGAGCACCTGGTCCTGTATGCTGCATTTTAACTAATGCATCCTGACATCCATTAATAACTTCAAGTGCCAGCTTTATAATGCGAGCAGCTAAACCCTACACAAACACCATACATGCATACATACATACATACATGCATACATACATACATAGATTTTTAAAAGGCTGCTGGGCCATGGATTCAAACCTGCTTAAGTCTGTGGTCTGTACTTAACCCGTCTATTCATTTAGTAGAACTTCATCAAATTTAGAACTCATAAATTGCTATGATGATTAGAACTACTGTATACATATGATTTTAACAACCATTCTTTGTTACTAACACACTTATAATTGCCTCTCAAAAGTAAAAAAAAATAATAGGAAGAAAACAGCAAGACAATTCAATGACACTGCCAAATATCTACAGTATGTAGCCAATTCCTGGCAGTTGGGGACTACAGGGCCCTTCACCATGGCTGTGCTCTGGCTAGGGTTCCTGCAGGTTTGATGAGACTACAAGGTAATTAATATGCAGACAAAAAGAGTTCAACAACTTGCACACAGTCCTCACAAATTTATTGTCAGAGATAAAAGGTCCAGTTAAGCAGCATGGTTTTTTAAGCCACAAACATAGATTATTCAGTCTGTTATTAACTTTAAATCTGCCCCCTCATGGGAAACTATTTGAGACATTTGCAGGACACATGATTTCAGCTCCAAAGGTTATAACCTCTTCAGAAGGAACAGAGAAACATGAAATGGGAAAAGTTAGCTAGTTAGTTTAGTTAGTTAGTTATATTTTGATAACTGTGTGGACCTGCTGAGACAAACATGTCCCTTTTTACGTTCGCTTGCACGCATGCGCAAGGAACATCTTGCAACAGTACGACTTTTGGAGGTGTGTGACCCTCCTCCCGATTCTAGTGCTCAGTGTAGCAACCGGGACCCTACCAGACCAATACATGCTGAGCTGTGTATGACAGCAGTTCGGCTTTGTTGGTCTTCACTTCTAAGAAAAGGTCCACTGCAATCAGCGGTGGTAGCATGTATGCAATTTGCATGTTGATCAGTCAAATTGCTGTCATGCACAGCTCAGCATTAAAAAACCCTGCTGCATCCTCCCTCTGCTAATGTTCTACCCCTCCCTCATTAGTGTTCTCCCCACCCTGATGTTGTGTGCTGAGGGATGCACCCCCAGCACACTGTGTGGCCGACGGTGGTGCCCAGTCTCCCATCGGCTGCAGCCTGCTCCAACAAACACCCAGTTGACACACTGGGAGCCCACCCCAACGTGCTCATGCCTCCCACCTATGCACACTGTATGGCCGGTGGGGTGCCCAATCCCTGCTGGCTCCAGTCCCCCCAACAAACACATAGGTGGCACACTGGGAGCACACCCCAGTGTACCAAAAGCATCCTTTTTTTCTTTTTTTCTAAATCCTGTGAAAGAAGAAAACAGTCCTTTGTGAGTCCCTGTCCCCCCGCCAACCCATGCCCACACTCTGCGCACCCACCTTTCCACACCACCCTCACCCCATACTTACCTCTGGAGCCTGGCATGATGATATTCGGTGGACCGGCAACACGGCTGCACTCTTCAAAGCTGACTGTGAACTGAGGAAATGCTGGTAAGCTGTATAATGGCATAAATAGGGTTTTTCCAACTTGGGTGGATATCTCGGCCATTTTTTGACTTTTGACACCAAATTTTCAACATGGGGTTTTTGACACCCATTCTCATGAATTCAGTCATTGTCATGGTGTTATTTGGTCCCGAAAGGTGATTTCATGGTCACTGCGTGAAATCACCTTTTGGGACCAGTTAATGAAATGACAGTGTCAGTGTTCATGAGGCGGGCTCTCAAAAAGCATATGTTGCAAATTTGGTGAAAAAATTCCAAAAAATGACTGTGTTACAAGCATGCATTGTGCTGTTTCCATGCACACTCGTAAGTTCACGAATTTGTAATATTTTCACTCCAGATTTTCAACATAGGCATATTTCCACACCTCCTTATGAACAGTACACCTGTCATTGTTCACATCCTGGCCAAGATGTGTTTTCACACTTCCGGCACAGAATAGCGTGGTCGCTGTGGGAAATCAGTGTTCAGTACACAGTAAGAAAATCATAGTGACAGTGTTCATGACCAGAGGTGACAAAATGCCTTGGTTGACAATTTGGTGAAATAATTCCACTGAATGACTGCACTACAAGTGCGTGTTGCGCAGTTTCCAGACAGGCTCATGTGCCTGAGCACAACCAGGACATTAGGGTTCCTAAGACAGACACTTAAGAAGTATGAGGTTGAAATGTTGATTAGATACAAGAGGAGTTGCATAGAGGAACTCTGTTGGGATATGGATGCTGAAGGGACATGGATACAACTGGGGGGGAGGGCCTGCATAAATGCCAAATACCAATGCAAATACCTGCAAGCGAACGTTAGGCATTGTCAAATGCTTGTTATATGTAGGGATCAGATAAGAGGAATGGAGGAGCAATCCATAGAGGAACAGGGAGGTGTGAAAATGCTGTGCATATATATTGTGTTGGTTGAAGGTGGAAAACATTACACAGACAGTTGTCTATAGGCCCTCAAACCAATCAGAAGCAGGAGGCCAGCTTCCTGTAAAGAGATCAGTTGAGTTGCTGGGATAGGGAAAGTGATCCTGACAGGTGACCTAAATATGCTTGACATGGACTGAACCATGGTGGTGACAAAGAACACATATTTAGGCATTGGTAGACACATCCCAGGATAGCTTGTTAACATAACATGTCATTGATCACAGCAGACAGAGAGTTATCTTGGAGTTAATGTTCATGACTCTAGATGATGATGTGAGTGTTGGGGCCCCTTTAGTAACCAGTGATCATAACATGATGTGGTTCTCCATAAACCTTCTGTCAAGACACAGTAAAATCCAAGAATCATGTATTGGACATTCATAAAGTAGACTTTTGGAAAATTATTAAGCTACTGCCAATTCCAAGGGAGTATGAATGGTGGATGGGGAGGAAGGAAATTGGGAGGCCACAAAAGCAGCAGTCCTGGAGGTCGCCAAGAGCTACATGGGAATGATAGGTAAGCAAGGAAGTACAAGAGGCCTTTCTGGTTCAGAGAGAGGTTAATAAAGCTATAGTTAAATAGAGGAAAGCTTTCAGGGCACATAAGAAGGAATAGACAGAGGCAGGCAGGTCAATCTACCAGGGCAGCCTGAGGGAAGCAGAAATAGCCTTGGGGAGACCCAAAGCTGAGGCAGAGCTCCAAATCAACAAGGAGTCAAAGAGAATGATAAAGCCTTCTTCAGGTATATCAGGGAGAGAAAGAAAACTAAGTAAGGCATTGAGAGACTGAAGATGGTCAGGTGAGGGTGTAATGATGTAGGCAAGGTGGATCTCCTTAGTGAATTGTTCATCGTTGTATTCATGGTGTAAAATGAGGGACCTCTCCCCAAGTGATCAGTCAGACCAGCAGGAGGGATAGAGGAAAAGGGTCAGGAGCTGTACATAAACTCAATCACTAAAGAAGGGAATTCACCAGACTTCTAGGACTGAAAACAAAGGTGGCACCATGCCCTGATAGACTCTACCCTAAGTACTCAAGCAGGCAGTGGTGGCATTGGCAATTCTTCTAGGAGATCTGTTTAATTGCTCCTTGGCAGCAGGAATAGTTCTGAAAGACTGGTGGGAGACACATTTTATTCCACTACACTTGGGGGGGATAATGGAGACCCAGGTAAATACTGGTTGGACAGTCTGACCTCTATATTTCATTTTTCATTTTTCATTTATTCTTTGGTAACCAGGTAAAGGCTCTGGACCACAGGTCCATTTTCAGGCCCAACACGGACAAGAAAACATACAAAAATACACAAATACAAACCACAGCAATACAAAACCAAAAATACAAATGACAAATTGCAGTTACAAACAGATTTATGTAATAAATAACTTTTTAACCTTTGTTTAAAAGTTAAAACAGAGGAAGCAATCCTAACATCACGTGGGAGTGAATTCCAATACAATGGTGCTGCTATTGAAAAAGCTGTAGAGCTTGATCTAAGCCGAGACCTGGGGACAAAATATAGGGGGCCGACAGCCGACCTAGGCTGGGAAGCAATTCCCTCATTACAACAAGATCAGAAAGAGGAAAAAGGGAGCCAAAGTAAAAGACATTTATACATCAGACAACCAACAAAATATTCTTTTCTGCAACTAGGGGAAAATCAGCCCAACCGAGAATAAAGATTATACCTATGTGTCCTGTTGAGGGCTCCTAAAATAAATCTACAAATATTATTATAGGCCACAGTAAGTGCTTGCATTTCTTTTTTACCTATGTTATAATATAAACAAGAACTGTAATCAAAGTATGGAAGAAGAGAACCAATAGCAATTGCTAATCTAGTTGCTTGTGAGAAGAATGGCTTGAATTTGTATAAAACCCCTATTCTTTGATTTACTTTCTTAACCATTGGCTGAATCTGAGGTGAAAAGATCAAACTGGGATCCAATAGTGTGCCCAAATATTTAAATTGAGACACTTGTTCAAGCAGACCACCCTGAAAATCAGATATCCTCAGTTCCGGGGTGTCCACCAACATAAATTGCATGCCAAACAACGTAACTTTTGTTTTAGCTGAGTTAAAAATTATGGCTATTAAATTAAGCCAAGAACAAATGGCACCAAAATCATTTTCTAGGGAACAAGAAAGTTCAGACACAGAATTTGACTGAACACAAATTACAAGCTCATCTGCCTAAAGCAGTGATTCACTAAACCTACAAACTCCAGGAAGCTGATTAATAAAAATAGAAAATAATAGAGGTCCCAAAATGGACCCCTAAGGCACAGCATAACTAACTGGCAAGACATCAGAAACCACAGAACCTTGAAAAAACTGACACCTGTTACTCAGATAGTCATAGAACCAAGATACAGCAACATCAGAAAACCCCAGACCTTTCGATTTTATGCAGGCCAAACCATGATCAATCAAATCAAAAGCCTTGGTTAGGTCCACGAACACCACCCAGGTCATCAAACTCTTCTCAAATCCACATAGGACAGTGTTCGTGAACCAAATCA
The DNA here is from genome assembly GCA_016271365.2 of Neoceratodus forsteri. Taxonomy (NCBI): domain Eukaryota; kingdom Metazoa; phylum Chordata; order Ceratodontiformes; family Ceratodontidae; genus Neoceratodus; species Neoceratodus forsteri. Next base: position 458,471,100 of record CM028135.1, on the reverse strand, counting down.
AGGCCGTGCCTGTACCAAAGTGCTTACGGAACCCATGTTGTTGTTTTGACAACAAATCATGAGTAACCAAATAGGCATCAATTTGCTTAGCCACTAAACGCTCAAGTAGTTTGCGAAGGGGATTCAGTATTGATATTGGCATATAATCATCCATGAAAGTAGCACAGCTCTTTTTTGGAATTGGAACCACCTTAACTTTCTTCCAGGACAGGGGAAAATACCTGTGGCCAATGACATATTAAAAATATAACAAAGCTGATCCATAATAAAGGGGATAACCAATTTTAAGAAGCAGGCATCCAACCCTTCCCCACAGTCAGTCCCTTTATTTGGAAGAGACTGCAAAAGATGAAAAACTTCATTTGTTGTTACTTTCTTAAACAAAAACCTGGGTCCATCTACCAAAGGAACAGAAGAAAAAGATTTAGTATTACCAGCCTGAGGAAAAAAAGATCTAAATTTAGAAATATCTGAAAATTTAGAATTCAACAATTTAACAATTTCAGGAAAGTCACCAATTTCTTTGTCATCAACATTTAATTTCTGGATGTCAGATTTTGATTCAGGAGAAAGTAAAGAATTTAGGTTATTCCAAAACTTCTTTGGATCTGCTCAGCTATCTTCAAAGTGATCCCTGAAATAAACTTTTTTTAACATTTCTAACAGTTTGAGAGACTAAATTCCGAAGTCCAGGGTAGAGATCCATTGAAACTCTACTGGGAGATAATTTAAATTAGTCCAAGAACTATCCCACTCCTTAATTCATTTCTTAATGCTGGGACCAAAATTGTCCGCAAAGGGAAAAGGAATTCCTGAATGGGAAGAAGTTGGCTGCAAAAAAATATCTAGTGCTGTGTCCACATCTGGAATGCATTCAAGAAATGACCAATCAATTAACTTCAAAGAAAAAAATAACAGGGAATAATCTATCCTTTTAAATGATCTAGTCTGAAACATAGAAGGAGGGGGGTTTAAGACAGTGAAAATTTAGGACACAAATGGTGGCCGTGTGATCGCTTATGGAATCTGTCAAGACACCAGAGGCCCCCACTCTATTAGTCAATACCCAATCCAACAGAGAATGATTCTGTGAGATGGAATTGAGTCAGGCTGGCACATTTATACACTGAGTCAGTACATAAGAGAGAAGAAGAGATTTGAACCCAGTGGTGTCATTAGCCCTCCAATTCAAATTCATATCTTCAACAACAACAGAATCACTCTGCTTTAAATAAACTTCACAAACATCCAAGAAATTTTTAAGCCCTTGAAGACCACATTGAGGGGGATTATACAAACAGCCCACATTTAACTTCTTTCCTCCAAGAACAAATTGCAAAACCAACCAATCAGTATCACAACCCAAATCCTCACTAGACCTAAAAAAATAATTTCTAAATGATACCTATAATAAATCAGGACCCCACCACCCTTTTTTTGACCTTTACTGTCTACCCTAAACATTTTATGACCCCCAATATAACACACATTATCAGGCAACCCTGGCTTCAACCACATTTCTGATAAAACAACAATATCAGGTAGATATAGAGCAATAAGCTGTTCAATTTCAGCAATCTTAGGGATTAAGCTATGAACATTCAAATGGATCATTTTAAATCCATGACAGTATTTCAAACAATTATTCAAAGACAATGCTAGAGAGGAAGACATAGAATCTAAAGAGCAAGGCCCTGGATTCTGCTCAACATCACCAGAAACTAATAACAGAAATGTGGCTGAAACACAGTTGTCCAATTTAGAATGAAGTAACATGCCATAGTGCAAAAAAGTAAAGTAACCCCTATTCTCACATTGTCTTATGGGCATAGGGCTACTCAACAACAATTGCCATGAGTCAGTAACAACAACATCATCAACTAAGCAATTTGAAAAGCAAAAATCACTTGTCTCATATGAGGTAGTGTTCCCAGTGCCAAACCTATATAATTCAATATGATCCACATATACCAACCCCCCCGCAAAGAATACACACCCAAATAGGTAAACACGTAACATCCCACATTATTACCATAACATACTTACAGTACTGACAGTATTATAATCAAACACTCCCGCTCCCCCACCTCCCTCGGACTCCTTTAAACTCCCCTACACTTATCGTACTTGCCGCACCTACACCATGCAAATGCCACTGCGTTTGGTAAGTGAGATCTTTAAACACCTCAACCCCACAGACTGGGCTGCCACCACCAATCGGGGGGAGGGGGTGCAGCTAGCAACAGATAGAAGAAGATAGTAAGTATCTAGTAATAGGGCTATGAGCAGGGTGCAATAACTGAAGTGGCAGCAGATGCACTTAATTAATCTGCTGCGCTCTTGGAAGGACAGCTCAAACACCCTGAACAGTACACTTTAGGGCCCTTTGTCAGCAGCACACAAGTAATCACTTTGTAAACAGCAGTTCGGCAGGGACTCAAACCAGCAGTGCTAAATATTAAAATCTCCACAGCATTAAAATGCACCCCAAAACTGTCAGCAGGCTTAGTTAATTCCCAAAGTCAATAAGGGGTTTAGCAGCATCACACTCTAGCAACATGAGCTCACACAGTCTCTGAATAAAATAAAACACAGTGCAGCAAAAATAGTTATGGTTCCTGTAGTCTCTCCAAAGACCCACTGCCACACAGCTCAGATCTCCCAGGAATACAGCAGCCTTCCAGATGGAAATGTGGACTATAGGGCTCTTCCTGTCATAACGACCAGATATTCTACAAGGTCCACAGAGCTTTTAAAATGCCAGGGGGGTTGAGAGGAGCCTGCCATACTCCCTTAGACTCCCCCGAACTTATCGCATTTGTCGCACGTACACCGGGCAAACACCACCGCATTTGGCAAGTGAGATCTTTAAACACCTCAACCCCACAGATTGGGCTACCACCACCAATCAAGGGGAGGGGTGCAGCTAGCAACAGGTAGAAGAAGCTAGTCAGTATCTAGCAACAGGGCTATGAGCAGAGTGCAATTACTGAATTGGCAGCAGCTATACTCAATTAATCGGCTCCACTATGGCAGGAAAGCTGCTAAAGACAACCACCAAAGAGTGGATGGTGGAATTCCTTGTGAGGAAAGGTTTACAAGATGGGAGGTACCATGGTTCTGTAACGGGAATGTCATGCCAAACCATCCTCATTTACTTTTTCTCTACAATGACAGAGAAAGTGGATAAGGCAGGCTGTTGATGTCACTGTCCACTGAGTACTTTAGACTTTCCTAGAGAGATTCCTCACTGTTCCTTACTTTAAAATCTAAATTGGTCTTCCATTGTTGATAGAAGATAATTTAGTAAAGCTTTTTATTTTAAGTGTGTAAACAGTTTAGTTCCAAGATATCTCTAAGATCAACTAGTTTTATCAGAATCTTAATACTACTTACATAATATACTGGTAGGGGGGTTAAAAGTACCAAAAATGCAATCCTATTTTGATCAGACAACTCTTTTGCACATCACAGCCTCCTCCTGGAATAAATTCTACTCAAATGTGTCAGCTACCTACTTATGCTAGAATTTAGCTTGCTATTCTGGAAATACATCTCTTTTGCATGTGATTGTATTTGAACTGATGTATTACATTGTATATTGTACTTGTCAAATGTATTTTATGTGTCTCACACTGTACATTGTACTTTGTACTACTGTAATTTTGACCTATGCGGGATGATCCTGAAAACAGGTATTGTACCCAGTGCTCCTATACTGCTAAAATACAAGTATCAATAAAAATAAATTCATTCGTGTCCATACTTGGACATCAGCAAGGCCTTTGACTCTATGCTGCATAGGAGGCTGGCAAACAGCTAAAAAATCTTGGGTGGAGAACAGCTTAGCCAAGCATATAGGTTCGATTATAGGACACAGATGGTTATGGTGAATGGGAGCCCTATGGGGGTCAGAAAGGTGACTGCCCTCAGACCAGTACTCATCAATATATTCATCTGTGACTTAGCAGTGGGAATCCAGAGAAAGATTAAGCTTTACATAGATAATGCGACACAATGCGGCAGGGTAGTCACAGAGGAGGGAATCAAGGAATTGAAGAGCAATCTAGTAAAACAGGTATGGTATTTTGGGACTCTAATTTGTATATCGTTTCTAAAGTTTATAAATGGCTGCCTCAACAGATTAAAAGGTAGGTCTCTCATTCTTTTTTGGGTACCTAGTTATCTAGTAAAATGGATCAGGTTGGGTGCTTCGTTCTTTCTCTGATGCTGTACTGGTTTTCTCCTCATTTGTAATTTCTCACTTGGCAGAAAAGTGTTGCAGATTTTTGTACCCATTGTGAAAAGTATATTGCATAAATCTTCTAGTGTTTTATATTTTTCATTAAGCATTAATGCATGGGATCAATCGTCCCATAAAGGGACTCTGATATTGTTGGATTAGATTGCTGAACAATCCTGTTTCATCAAGGCAAGCCATGTAGCTCTTGGACTCAGTAATGGCAAAATATTGTCTCAGTTCTAGGAAGTCTTGAAATTATAGTAACCTTCCAATGATGTACCACTATACAGCTGATGCATAATGTATCCTTCAATTAAGGGGACCTTTCCCCAAATGATGTTTAAGCAGATGGTCTGTTTGCTGTGTGTAATTCTTGGCATAAGACTTGATTGTGATAAAAGATTTAAAAATAAAGTAAAACAAAAAAAAAAGAAAAATAGGAGAAGTGGTTTGGGATCTGGCAGCTCAAAATTCAGTACAAAGAAATGTAGAGTCATGCATATTGGGTCCAATACTTCCATGCTATGTAGGTATTACACACTGCATAGCATGGGTCTCAAGATGTGTAAGACGGGAGCAGCTTGCCACAACCATTATGCTACATGCCCAACTCCCTGCACATGTGCATGGCATAGGTGGGCACTGATGTAGGAGACAGAAGTGCGCATCTGAAGTGGGCATGTCCAGGTATGCTGTCCAGCTACATTATGTGTATGCACAAAGGTGTGAACAGCTGATGGGAGGCATGTAGCATGGTGCAAAACTCCTCAGGCGCAATGCAGCCCAAGGGGCAGTCATAATGGTGGCTACCATATCACCCCAAAGAATGACATGGGACACAAAATGGGTGTTTGACTCACTGTTTACTGCACAGGTGGTACATGTAAAATATACCATATCCTTTATCAAAGAACACAATATGGTACTGCACTGCAAAGCTTACAGTCAGTTCACACAGCACATGCTGGAGTCCCATAGTCTGCTTCACACATCCCTGGTGATAGTCCATGGTGGTGCCATACCTGTGCCTGTATCCCACAGCACAGTGCTCATATTTGGTGGTCAGGTACCTACTAGTCATAGGCACCACCACTGTAAATGTCAGTGGCCCCCGGCCACTATGCTGTCCAAGTCTACATGATTGTCACCCCATAATACATGGCACATGTTGCCTTCTCCCACTCCTCTGGAGGCTGTTGCAGGGGTTCAGGATTAGTGTTGACAATGTTGGGTCTCTCCCTCACAGATGTATCACTGTCAATGGTGGCAGGGTATCCTGCAGGGGAAAAGGCAGGCATGAAATGGATGCATCCACATCCTAGACAGCCCACCTCCTCTTGACAAATGGCAAACTTGCCCCCATACACCTCCCCTACATCAATTCGCTCACCTACCCTCATGCCCCCTGTGAGGGCTTTACTCACCACAGTAGGTTCAAGGATGCATTTTACCAGCCTGAACCTGTCTCAGTAATACTCCCCAGTGTATTCTAGCCTCTCAGGCAGTTGCATGGCCCTTACTAGGGTGGCCTGGTGGCATAGTCCATGGCTCAGCTGACTACTGTGGTCCCAGTCACAACAGAATCTTGGCCAACCATCCTTAGAATGGAAGCAGCGGCAAGAACACAGGCATTAGTGGCAGCCATGGAGGGAACCCTCCCAGGTGTGGGTGTGCACTGGCCATACAGTACATAGCCTCACAGGCTGGGTCACCCCCCAGAGGCAGTCATCCTGTTCCTCATGCAGTAGGTTTCTAAGGCTCCCAGCATTTGGTGTCAGGATTTGGCATCCATGTAGCAACAGCATGTGACTGTGGCCACACTCTTACACACTTATGGAATGCTTTCTTCTGTATTGGCATGACAACCCCACCTACAGATAGCCGTGTAGCATCCATAACACTCTGTTACATGCCCAGTATGCTCCATGCTGTGCACAGCAAGTGTGTGCCATGGGCTTTGCATGGTCATGTGTGGTAAGATTATGGGGTGTTACTGGCTCTGGGAACCACCTGGTGGCCACCGTTCCCTATTTGTGCATCACTCTATGCTCACCTACTTGGCAAGGGGTAGGCCCAGGTAGGCAACCCCCACATTTTGGTGCATGCCATGGTGTGGTTCCATGCAGCCATTTACACCACATCACAGTCCATAACAGACCCAACAGTGCATAGGTCTCATTCAGAATAAGAATCCCAAAACAGAGTATTGAATAGGTGTGTTACTGAAAACTGTTCTACAGAGAAAACAAACGCTGAGATCACCATCAATTGGGATGTTCTGGTGGCCAGGGACAAAAAAGTCAGGCCTTGCAGAATGCTCTCCAGAACTGTCTCCTGGAACAGCTAGCTAAGAACCCTAGCAGACGGTCTGCCATCCTCGATGTGATACTTACCAGTTTGGAGGTGGTAGGAGCAGTGAGAATAGGGGAGATACTAGGGAACAACAATCATAACTCCATTAAGTTCAAACTGGCCCATGGGACTAGAAAGCCCCACTTAAGAACTGAAGTCCTTGATTTTAGGAGAGCAGACTTCAACAAGATGAGGGAACTGGTCAGGGAAAACATAGCCAGGGTAGACATTTTGGGTGGGGTGGAAGAGAGGATGGGGGTAATAAAGGTGGGCATTCTCCAGGCATCTAAGTAATGGATGAGAAGGATGACCAAAAGGAATAAGTGTAAAAGACTATCATGGTTCTCAGCAAAGGTTAGTGAAGCAGTGGGGGCTAAGAAAAGGCCTCTATGAGTACAAAGAAAAGCAGGGCAGGAAAAATGGGGAGAATATTTACTGAGAAATAAGGAGGCAAAGAGAGTGGTTAGGGAGGCAAAAGCAGACACAGAGCTGTGTATTGTAGAAGGGGTCAAGGGCACAGAAACACATTTCTTCTGATATATTGTAGAAAAAAGAAAAAAAGGAGGGAGAATTGCTAGGCTGTCAGGTGGTGTAAGATGATAGAAGAGGATGGGCAAAAGGCTGCTGTCCTTAATGATTATTTTTATTCATTTTTCACCAGGGAGGAAGGTGGGCTCTTGCCTGAGAGTGGCATTAAAGTGGCTGATAACGGGGTCCTGGAGATGAGGCAGACAATATTTACAAGGGACAGGGTCCAGAAAGGGCTGGCAGCCCTAAAAATAGATAAGGCCCTGGGACCAGATGGGCTGCATCCAAGGATACTCCGGGAACTGGTGGCAGAACTGGCTGAACTTATGGTAGGGCTATTCAACAACTCACTATGGACGGGGGTAGTTCCAAAAAATTGGAGACTGGTGGACATCATTCTGCTCCATGGGGGGGGGACAAGTGAAAAACTACAGACCTATCAGTCTGATCTCCATCGCAGGGAAACTGATGGAGTCACTGGCCAAAGATCTCATGGACTACCTGGACAGCAATGGTCTCCAGAATAGTAAAGATCACATGTTCATGGCAGGGAGCTCTTGTCAGACAAATGTGTTAGTTTTCTTTGATTGGGTGACTAGAGAATTGGATAAAGGTCATACTGTGGATTTGCTCTATTTGACTTCAGCAAGGTTTTCAACTTGGTGCCCCACAAACGCTTGCTGAAGAACATGGGGGATCTGGGTGCAGCAATGGACATAGTTGATTGGGTAGAAAACTGGCTAAAGGGTTGGCAGCAAAGGGTTGTAGTCAAGGGGTTCAAATCAGAAGAGAGGGAGGTCATAAGTGGGGAGCCACAGGTATTGGCCCTGGGCCTGGTCCTCTTCAATATATTCATCAGTGACATTAGGGAAGGTATCCAGGGCAGGTTATGTCTCTTTGCAATGACACTAAGCTCTATTTGAGAGTGGATAGCGATGAGAGAATCAGAGAAATGCAGAGAGACTTACAAAAGCTAGAGGCATGGTTTAAGGTGTGTCAGTTGACATTCATGCCAAAAAATGCAAGGTAATGCACCTACAGAATAAGAACCTCAGGACAGAGTACTGGATGGATGGGGTGAGACTTAGCACTGTGGCTGAGGAATATGACTTAGGAGTTATCATCAGTGACACCCTCAAACAATCAGACCAGTACAACAAAGCCTTTGGCAAGCCAATAGGATGCTGGGGTGCTTAGCGAGGGGTATTAATAGCAGGAGGAAGGAGGTAGTACTGCCCCTTTATGGGTCTTTAATGAGGCCACATCTGGAGTACTGCACCCAATTCTGGAGCCCTCACCTGAGAAAGAATAGGGACAGGCTGGAGACAGTACAGTGCAGGGTAACAAAAAGTACTTAGGGCCCAAAGGGCAGGTCTTATGAAGAGTGCTTTAAGACAGTGACCATGTACTCACTGGAGACCAGAAGGGAAATGTGAGATATAACAAAGACCTTCAGGTTCCAAAAAGGAATAAACAAAGTGAACGGTGAGGAACTATTTATCTTGAATGCTAATTCAAGGTCACAAGGGCATGAGTAGAACCTGACAGGAGAGAGGTTCAGGAAGGACATAAGAAGTATTATTTTACAGAAAGGGTGATGGAGCAGTGGAGCAGACTACCATCAAAGTGGTGCATTGTAAAACAGCTGATGGTTTCAAGCACAGTTGGGCCAGAAGAAGAGTATAATAGTCATTCCAGGTGACAGAACTGAAAGGGAAAATGGTGGGAGGGTGTGAGGTCTAGGACCCTGGATGACAGTAAGTCACAGGGTTGGATCGGGAACTCAGACAGACTGGATGGACCATTGGTCTTTTTGTACCATCATCATCTATGTTTCTGTTATCATAAGTAACAGTGTCACTTCATCAGTGCAATGGAGCAGAGCATTTGCAAAGGCAACCAGATGAGGTGCTGTATCAATAGGGGTATCACCAGGAGGAGCAAAGAGATGATCCTGCCCCTGTATATCTGTCTGGTGAGTTGGCACCTGGAGTACAGTGCACCATTTTGGAGCCCCCACCTCAGAAAAGACCATGACTCCTTAGAAACAGCACAGAAAAGGGTCACTGAAATGGTGTGAGGATTTTATTTATGTATGGTTCCTTGGTTTTGAAAGGCACTTTATAAATAAAGTTATTATTATTATTATTATTATTATTATTATTATTATTATTATGAAAGGAGTCATTCTTGGAGCAGCTGGGTAGTCTAAACATGCATTCACTTGGGAGAAGAAGAGAGTGGTAGGATATGACAGACACCTCAAAATATATCCATGGGGTCAACAGAGTGAACTGGTCAACATTGTTTAGTCGAAGCAATGGGTCAAGCACCAGGGGCCATGAGTACAAACTGGTAGGGGATACATTTAGGTGAAATGTAAGAATGTACTTCTTTATGGAGAGTGGTGGATGGCTGTAATAGACTGCCAAGCAAATGAGTAAGACTGAGACTGTCCATGGATTTAAAGTTGGATGGAATAAGAACATGGGGCTGGTGGCTGTAGGAATGGAGGGATGATGATGCACTGCAGACAGAGCTCACTTCAGGAGACTTAGTCTGACACTGATAGCAGTAGGTAGTAATGGGTCATAAGAAGATAAAAAGTAGCCAGCAGAAGAGACCACGTGGTCTATCTTGTCTGCTCGAGTTGTGTTGGGGTTTTGCATTTTCTCCCTATACCATTGCCCCTACTCCCTCCTCTCCCTCCCCTTCCCTTTTCCTATGTCCCATGACTTCACTTTGTGTTTGTCCCAAGCTTTTTTGAATGATCCCACTGACTTGGCTCTCACAACCTCTTCTGGCAGCTCATTCCAGGCCAACACCACCCTTTCTGTGAAGAACTGTTTCCTCACATCCCTTCTATATCTTCTCCCCACCAGCTTTAGTCTGTGTCCTCTTGTGGTGGTGTTTTTGCTCTTGTTGAAGAGACCCTCACACTCTACCTTGTTTACTCCCTTCAGGTACTTGTATATCTCTATCATACCTCCCCTCTGCCTCCTCTCCTCCAATGAGTACATCTTCAAGTCCCCCAGCCTCTCCTCAAAGGACCTGTCCTGCTGTTCCCTGATCATTTTAGTCACGCTCCTCTGCACCCCCTCTAGCAATTTAATGTATTTTTTTAAGTACGGTGCCAGTACCTCACTCCATATTCCAAATGAGAACTTACCAGTGATCTATATAATGGCAGAATAACCTCGCTGTGCCTGCTACTGAAACCCCTTGCAATGCAACCCAGCTGTTGGCCTTTGCCACCACCTTTTAACATTGCATGGACTGCTTCAGATCACTAGTAATTGCTACCACCTGGTATTTTTCTTCCTGTGACTCGGCTACTTGTACTTTTCCTATGTAGTACTCTGCACTTGGGTTTTTTGGCCCTATGTGTATCACCTTGCACTTTTTGGCATTAAACCCCAACTGCCAAATTCCTGACCATTTCTCCAGTTTGGCTAGGTCCTCCCTTAGCTCCTCTATTCCCTCCTGGGTGTCCACCCTTCCACAGAGTTTGGTGTCATCTGCTAATAGGCACATTTGGCCTTGAATGACCTCCCCGATGTCGCTTATAAATATATAAAATAATACCAGGCCCAAAACTGGCCCCTGTGGTACTGGAGGTTACTCCCACTACCACCACCCTCTGTGTCCTACCCCCAACCAGTTTTCAACCCATCTTACTATTTTCTCCCCCACCCCAGCCCCCTCAGTTTTGTTATCAGTCTTTTGTGTGCACCAAATCGAAGGCTTTACTGAAGTCCAGATAAATGACATCTACTGCCTGACCCCTGTCCACTGCCTTCGTGACACAGTCAAAGAACTCTGCTAAATTCATTTGACATGATCTGCCAGACACAAACCCGTGTTGCTTACTATCTTGTAGGCCATTTTCCTCCATGTACCTCACCAATCCCTCCTTTAGTATGGTCTAAATAAGTTTGCATACTATTGAGGTAAGGCTGACTGGACGGTAGTTGCCCAGATCCTTCTTAGGACCACTTTTGTGGAGTGGCACTACATTTGCTGTTTCCAATCCTCCAGCACTACTTCTGAATTCAGGGGAACTATTAAATAGAATTGTCGTTGGGCCTGCCAGTTCTTTGGCAAATTCCTTGAGCACCCTGGGCTCATCCACCCCTGGGGTTTATCCACTTTTAGAGCCGTCAGTCCCTCCTTCACTCTTTCTATTCCAATGACCTCTATTGCATCTGCCCCGTTCCTTCTTTTCTTATCGCTGCCTGTGGCATTGATCCATCCTTCTCTTTCATAAACACAGAGCAGAAGTATTCATTTAATACTTCTGCTTTTGTCCTGTCCTCCACCACCCATTCGCCCTCTTTTTTAAGTCTTACAATGCCATCTTTATTGTCCCTTTTTTCTTTGATGTAATTAAAGAAGGCCTTTTCTACCCTCTTTATCCTTTCCGCTGTCTGGAGCTCTTTCTGAGCCTTGGCTTTCTGTACTTCCTTTTCTGCTATTTTGGTCAGCCTTTGGTATTCCTCATCCTCCTCTATCCTAACAGTTCTTCTGCTTTTCCTGTAGGCTGCCCTCTTTTCCCTTATCACCCTAGTGACCTCCCCACTGAACCAGCTAGGCAGTCTTGACCCCTTCCTCTTCCCTCTCGTTTTTATGCAACTGTCCGTGGTGTTTTGAATGTCTCCCCTGATGGTTTTCAAAAGTGTTTCCACCTCCATTCCCTCGTCTATGTTTCCTAGTTGATCCCTAATCAGTTCCCTCATTTTGTTAAATTTCACTGTCCTGAAGTCCAGTGCCTTAGTCTGATACAGAGTTAAATTTCATAAGCTCAGGAGAAGCCCTGAAATGAGCTACAAGGAGCTAGCAATTAAACAACATCAGTTTTTAAAACTTTGGTGGGAAGGAATTGAAGCAGACTCTGTAGGAAAAAATTGAAAATGCTGTACTGTTAGAGCAGTTTTTTGGGGCATGTCCAACAGAGCTGAAGACCTGGCTGTAGGACCGAGATCCAAAAAGAGTGCAAGAGGCTGTTGAAATCTCAGACCACTATGCCAGGAGCAGACCTGCTCTGAGAGAGAATGGGGTGGGCGTGGCAGTGTAGAAAGGGAAAAATGCACCTTCAGGGCAACTAAAACCCTCCCTGCCTCCACCAAAACCAGGTAGCCCCGGGTTACAAGGAAAAGATTTACCTGAGAAAAGAAATGAATGTTGGGTTTGCAAAGAAACTGGGCATATTGCAAGGCAGTGTCCCAAAAGGACAAGCAGTGCACAGAGTGGTGCTATGAAAGAAATGGGTTGTTTGTGTGTCCCTGAAAGCATACCAGTAAACATGAGGGAACACATGCACCCAGTCACTGTGAATGGTGTACAGACACATGGGTTAAGGGACATGGGGGCATCCCTGACTTTGGTAAAAGGGGATTTGGTAGAGCCTGGTCAGCTTATACCTAATCAATTTGTAACTGTACGGGGATTCACCGGGGATGAGAAAACATTGCCACTCACTAGTGTCCTCCTAGACTGGGGTGATACAGGGGGGACTGTGCAAAAGGTTGCTGTAGCCAAGACTTTGGCTCTTGATGTAATTATTGGCAACAATATCAAACAGGGGATGGTGTGTGCAGTTACCCGTAGCCAAGTAGCAAAGGAAAATTGTAATTCCCTGGACCCCATAGAAGCCCCTTGAAAACCCTGGGAGGCTGGTTCCCCAGCCTGTGTCTCCTGATATGGAGCATAATGAAAGTGGTGTAGAAATTCCCAGGTAGCAGTAAACAGAACAGCTACAGAGGGTTACTCAGAGAAGGAAGGTGTGACCCATAGTCAGAGGGTTAGAGATGGCAGTGATCCTGAATGCCTGACACTAGAGCAAGGGACTCTAGCATAGAAATTGAAGGGGTTCTGTCTCATGCCTTGGGAATGTGTAAGGAGTTTGCAGCTGCTCAGAAAAGTGACCCTAGTCTAGAGAAGCTGAGGGCTTGGGCAGACTCTGACAGAGCACCAGGAGGTGACGGGAAACATAAAATTTATTGGGAAAATGGACTGATGTATATTAAGGATGCAAAGACAGATGGAGGAGTGATGGGCAAGCAGTGTGTCATTCCCCAGGGGTACCGTGAGCAGTTGCTCAAGATTGCACATGATATTCCCACGTCTGGTCATCTGGGAATTGTGCACACTATGCAGTGGTTGGACCAGAATTTCTATTGGCCCAACTTCACACAGCAAGTGAAGGAGTATTGCAGGTCTTGTCACCAGTGCCAAGAAATAGGAAAGGCAGGTAAGAAAACCCAAGCCTCCCTAATTCCCTTAACCATAGTGGAGGAGCCATTCCAGAGGGTGGGAATGGATATTGTGGGGCCTTTAAATACCCCCAGCTCCTCCAGGAAGAGGTTACTTGGTATTACTTGGTATTTGTGGGCATAAGTAGGCATGAGCGCATCGAGAATGCCCCCCACAGTTTTGTAGAACACTGTCACATTAGAGTGTGGTTTAACCATATGTCTAAATCCTTTTAGAAGGCTTCAAGTGTTTTGCTGTCCTAACTGTGGTGGATTATGCCACCTGGTACCCAGAGGCAGTCACCCTATCCTTATTGATGACAGACAAAGTGGCAGATGCCTTGCTAGGGATTTTCTCCCATGTTGGGTTTCTGCAGGAGGTTATCACCAATCGAGGGGGTTCCTTCATGTTGGACCTGATGAAATGTTTGTGAGAGAAGTGTGGGGTGGTGCAGAGATGCATGACACCTTATCACCCACAAGCCAATGGGCTTGTGGAAAGATTTAATGGTACCCTTAAGTCAATGCTCCAAGCATTTGCTGAACAGCATTGGCGGGACTGGGAAAAATACCTTCCTCACCTGTTGTTTGCATACAGGGAGGTGCCCCAGGAGTTGACAGGGTTTTTCCCCTTCAAGCTCTTATACGGACACAGGGTATGTGGGCCCCTAGACTTGATCTGGGAGGACTGGGAAGGCAAGCATGCCACCCAGGGAACTCCCATAGTGGATTATGTCCTTAGGTTTAGGAAACAGCTGAAGGAGCTTATGGGGACAGGCCAGAGCAACCTGGCAGCTGCCCAACAAAAACAAAAGGTGTGGTGTGACCGCAGAGCCAGAGCTTGCTCATACACTGTGGGTCAGAAAGTCATGGTCCTAATCCTGATCTGGAAAGACAAGAAGCAGGCTGAGTGGGCAGGACCGTACAAAGTAGTCAGACAGAAAAATGATGTAAACTACATTATAGAACTACCTGACAGGAGACATACACAAAGAATGGACCACATCAACATGATGAAGACATATGCTAATAGGGCTGACATGGTGTTTGCAGTGTGTAGTCCTGGAGAGGGGATGGACAAAGGAGACCCCCCTTCTGGACTTGCTGGAAGAAAGCAATTAAAATGTCACCCCAGTTGACCCCGAGCCAGATCCAGGAAGCAAGGGAGGTGTTAGTAGACTTTGCCCCACTGTTTAGCTCCAAGCCTGGACTAACCCTCTTAGCAATGCACTGACGTGGAGACAGGGATGCAGGGGCCCATATGGCAGACAGCATATCGGGTGTCAGAGGCTGTCCAAAAGGACATTAGGAGAGAGGTGGAGGAAATGCTGGATTTAGGGGTAATCCAGAAATTCCACAGCACATGGGCCTCAACCATAGTCCTTGTTCCCAAGCCAGATGGCTCTACTCATTTTTGTGTGGACTATCATGGACTGAATGCAGTCACGAAGTCAGATGCCCACCCAATGCCATGGACGGAAGAACTCCTAGACAAGTTGGGAGGGGCGACATACCTTACAACTATTGACCAGACAGAGGGGTATTGGGAGGTAGAGTTAACTGCCAGAGCTAGGGAAAGGTCAGCCTTCATCACTCTGATAGGGTTATTTGAATTTGAAGTAATGCCTTTCCGAATGAAGAACGCCCTGGCCACTTTTCAAAGTCTGGTGAACCAGGTGTTAAATGGTGCTGAGGAGTATGCCGTGGCATACCTGGATGACATTGCCATCTTTAGTGCCAGCTGGGAGGAACACCTGTCCCACCTTAGAGAACTGCTGGGCAGGGTACAGAGGGCCGGACTCACTGTAAAAGCAGAGAAGTGCCAGGTGGCCATGGCTGAGATGGCATACCTTGGGCATGTTGTAGGCTGGGGACAGCTCTGTCCTAACCAAGCAAAAATAGAGGCAATCAAGGCATGGCCCAGACCAGAAACACAGAAGCAGGTCAGGAGTTTTCTAGGGACAGCAGGGTTCTATTGGACATTTGTACCCAATTACAGTGCCCTGTCCGCTCCCCTATCGGGCCTGTTAAAGAAAACGATGACTAAGAAAGTTACCTGGGAACCAGCCTATGAACAAGCCTTTACAAGACTAAAGGAGGCACTGTGCAGTGCTCCTGTATTGACAAGTCCAGACTATAGTAGACCCTTTGTAGTCCAGACCGACGCCTCAGATGTGAGTGTTGGGGCAGCGCTGAGTCAGAAGTCCAACCAAGGGAAAGATCACCCCATAGTGTACCTCAGTAAAAAGTTACTTCCCAGGGAGCAGGCTTACTCTACTGTGGAAAAAAAGTGTCTTGCCATGGTGTGGGCCCTAAAGAAGTTAGAGCCACACCTATATGGGCAGCATTTTAAGGTACAAACTGACCACAACCCCCTGGTTTGGCTGGCACAGTTGGGTACAGCAAATGGTAGACTATTAAGATGGAGCCTTGCCTTGCAAGGGTATGACATGACTGTCTCACATAGGGCCAGGGCAGCGAATGAAAATACTGATGGTTTATCCCCATTGGTTTGATATGTGAACTGAATTTGGAGAACTCATCCCATGCAGGACTAGATCCCCAAATTCAGTCTAAGGAGGGAGGAGTGTAACATGATAAACCCTCTAATATTATTATTGTATAATATTTGTAAATAAATATATGGTATGTGAAGGTCTGCTTACACAAAAAAATAGCCTAGCAGTAATAATTGACCTTTGACCTCAGAGATGACAGTGTTGAAGCAGCTGGCTGTTAGAAAAGCTGGCTAAGGGAAAACTGAATCAAAGGTTTCCTGTCTGTTTAGAAGAGGGCTCTGGCCATCTGCCAGGAGATAGAACCTCATAAAATTTTATGATTCCTGCAGGAAGAGACCATTTGGTCACAGAACCTTGTTATCAGTCATAAACCTAAGATCATTCTTGCAAAGCAGGAAACCAGCAGACAGATCAAAGGGAATGTTTTGATCAAAAGAGACTCATGTTTTGGGAAATTGCTAGTTGCTGATTTTCACAGTAATAACACACATCCTTATGGATATCCATACTCAGATTACAGATTGATCACAGATCTAACAGTGACCTCATGGGTGACATCACCAGGAGGGGGAGAAAACTGACTTTTGAATATTGATTGCTTTGACAAGTTTGTGTAGGAGGACTACTTGAAACTTCAAAGACACACACAGTCTGTGGACTGGCAACTAGGCTCTTTAGAAAGATAATTCAGCTGGAACTTTTAAGTATTTGTAGTAGACGTATTTGTGTTCTGTAACTTCCCATTTATTTTATGTCACTGTAAGTTATTGATATATTTGTTCTGTGTTTGATATTTTACCTATTTTACAATTTTTAGTAAACAATATTTTTCCTTGAAACACTGCCTGTGGTTTTCTCAGTTTTCTTTTGCACCAATCAATATTGACCCCGCAGCGTGCCCGCCGCCTAACTAGAAGATCAGACAGTCTCACCTTTACAATACCTCACTGTCGGACCTCTCAAGCTCAGCGTTCTTACCTTGTCAGAGCATCCACCTGGTTCAACTTGCTACCTACAGAAATCTCCAACATTGCCACGATTGGTGCTTTTAAGTGTAAACTGCGTCAACACCTCGTAGCTAGTGCCTTCTGTGATTGCTTCTTATAATCCCCTCCAGGCAGACTACCCTCAAGCATCCCTCCTCACTGCCTCAGCTCCTCCTCCTCCTCTCCTACCCTCATTACTGGGTATAGGATGAATCTGTCTCCTTTTCATCCTCCCTTTCCTCCTCCCTTGCTGTTTCCCCATCTACCACATACCCAACGCAGTGCCCTCCCCATTTCTCCCCTCCTCTCTCTCTGTCTCTCCCATACCACCCCCTCACCACCACTCTTCTTTCTCTTTTCCCACTAACCCACTCCTAACAAAGCTTCACTAAGCTGCCTATGACTTGTACTGTATAATTAACTCGCAACACAATTCCTTGACAATGCCTTTGGCTGCTATTATTGTAACCTGATTTGTCTTTTTTTTTTTGTAAGTTCCATTGTAATGATCATGTTATGTTTTGTACCTTATTGTCTTTATTGCTTTGATGTGGAACCTTTGTAAAAGAGCCCTCGGCTCAAAGGTGTCATCCGAAATACAAATAAATAAAATAAATAAATAAGTGAATGCTGAACTGGTGTTTAATTCTGACAGCTGTTAAGGGCTTGAATGTGTTACTAATCTTGTTAAAGGTAAGAATATACCTAGGTCTCATATTGAGTTGTAAGGGTATAATTTGGAAACCTGGTTGAGTGCCACTGTGTGAAAGATTGTACTGCATTCCTGAAGAGGGTACATATCTGAGCCTGCTAACTGGGTGCACTAACATAAAGTTCACATTGACCCCCAGGACTCGAGGCTAGTAGGTGATTCGAACCCAAAACAGGCAGGAGGGTTACCCTGTCTGTCCCCTATTCACACTATCACACTTTGAGGTTTGCACTGTGGGAGCACAGGGCCTGATCTGCATAGCACATTTGTGACACTGGGAACTGGGATTATTTCTGAAAATGTCAGCATGTTTACTGACCCCTCACATGACCTAGCTATTTCCCTGAATCTTTCCTGAACCACTTCTACTTCTTCCCCTGTTACGTCATCGTTGCCAGTATGCAACACTAGATCTGGTTTTCCCTCTTCCTCCCTTAACAGCTCCTTGATACTGAGTGGTGTTCTCCTTACCTCCATCCCTGTTCTGCTAACTGCTATTGTTCTCTTGCGTAGGTCCTCTCTTCTTTCCCATGTTGTGCCTTTAATAATTGAGTCACCAAAACTATTATTTTTGTGTTTCAAGCATGTCCATTCCCTGCAACCATGCCCTCCATTGTGATGCACCCTTCTCCTTCCTTTGCTCCATCTTGTTCCTTTACCTCAGTTTTTGTACATATTTCAGAGCCCTCCCCGTCCCCCGCATCCTTTCTGCCTTGTGGTCTTCCTCCCCTTTATAATCCCTACTTCTACTTTGCCTTTTACCCCTTCACTGGTAGGTAGACCTTTATACTCCATTCATTTCTCCTGTTCTCTCCTCCCCTTTGTTTTCCTTGTACTCTTTCTTTTACTTTCCCCTTCCACCATGGTTTCTGCCACCTGACTGACCCTAGGTGCCATCTGTTCACCCCCCCATCTCCACCCTAGTCTCCTTATTTATTCCTGCCCTTTGCCTCCCTTCCTCCAGCACCTCATACTTATTAGAAGTAGGTACCTGGAATAGCTGGCTATTTGGTGCTTCCCTCATTATTCCTAAGTTAACTTCTCTCTGCCCCTTCTTTTCTGCCATTTGCCATTCCTCTCCCCTGTTCTTACTGTTATCAAAAATGTTGCTTTGCTGGTTACTTTGTTGTCCCTGTTTATTTTCCTGTCCTCCCTCCTGGTATCTCAATATGTTGCTTCATTGTACCTCAGCCCCTTCCCCCATAATTCTATGATAATCCTGTCTATTTTCCCCTAGCATGCCCTCTAGTATCACTCTAAGCCATTTTATTTCATTCATTACAATGTCATAACCCCTGCACACTGGGCATTCTCCTAACGTCCATAGTGTTTCCATGAACAAGGCAGCTCCACATGTGTTACATCCCACTATCCTTCCCCTGCCGCCTTGCTTAGATAACCATCCCCTTCTTCTTCCCCATACATTTTTCAGTTTGTGCTCCTGTACCCCCACATGTTGCCCTTTGTTCCTATAACAATTTAGTTAGGCTCCCTGCATAACCTTTAACTTTCATGCCTCTCTAGTACCTTGTTTCTTGTCCTTCGCTCTAACATCCTGTAGTCCTTCGATCTGCAATTGTTTAAGACCTGTATTAGTACAGTATTTTAAAATTATTACAGTCTATTGTACCTCTCAATTTTGTCACTGTACTGTACCCACTTATTACCAATTATCATTTCATTATAAAGCATGCACGTTATCTCAGTACTTCTATCTGCTGCAGTAACCGCCCCTTCTAGATAAAGTCAAGATAGTTAGCACTGTACCCCCTTGTTACCAATTACAGTTTCCTTTTAAAACATGTTAGTTATTTATCTCGGTGCTTTTCATCTGCTGCAGTGATTAGCCCCTTCCAGACAAAGTCTAGATAGTCCCTTCAAGATAAAGTCAAGATAGCTAGTACTGTACCCTCGTATTACAAATTACAGTTTCATTATAAAGCATGTATGTTATTTATCTCAGTATTTTTATCTGCTGTGGTGAACAGCCAAAGCAAGATAAAGTCAAATCAAGTGAACAGCCCTGTCAAGATAAAGTCAAGTTAAGTCACTGTACCAGATCTTGTGTCCCTTGGAGATCACTTGCCTTTTAGAGCATTCTGTAGTGTATGATGGAACATAGTTATTGATAGAAATCCATCACTTTCTAAATGTTGTTATGCTGCAGTATCTGTGTCATCATAGCTGTTATGCTGCACTAGAGTAGCTATGTAGCTACTGCAGCATAACAACATTGAACGCGTTCCCTCTTGTGCTCGACCATTTAAATAGAAAAAAAACTCTCCTAAAGTGAGGCATTTAGCAGGTCCCCTCAGAGTGGCGGGGTTCGATAAACAGCAGCCCCTAGTGTCAGCAGATGGTAGTAGGGATCCGGTGGCTGCTGTGAGGGGTCTTTCTGTTTATCCCCATTTTGTTTAACTGTAAAGCAGCTGTAACAAAAAAAAAAACAAGTGGGAGCACTGTTGGCAAGCGGGACTGCGGCAGTGGCCAGCATGAGAGCATCAGGGTGGAGAAACTAGATCCCCAACTGACATCTGCTCTTCTGCTGGCATCCTCGCCTCAAAAATAAACAACAAAAAACATACACTATAAAAACAATCGCTAGTCACATTTTGGTAACAAACTCGGTTAGGACATATTGAGGCTGCCATTGGTGACCAAACCTCTTGAACTTTGCTCTCGAGGTTACTGTGGTCACCAAGGCAACCTCTCGGTGCACTAACCAGCTTGTTACCAATAGGTGACTAGCAGTTATTCTCTATATTCTATTTCTCTGCAGTGATCAGCCCCTTCTGAAATAGTTTCTTCCGGTAGCACGTGAGGATGGCACCTGAAAGTAGGCACTGTCTGTAACGGCAACGCAATGTGGGTGAAAGCCCGAAAGTTGAGGGGGCAGGGAGGGCAACTGGATGTAGGGTTGTGGGAGACCCTAGCAACAGGATGTCGCTATATGTACGTATGCGTGTGGGGCGGTGGAAGCGCGTACGGTGAGCATGGCCTGGGAGGGGACAGAGGGAATGTAGGGGGTGGCGTTGTGGTCAGCTGCCAAGCTGCTCCATGGAATTGGGGTTGGCCTCCACTTGCAGTGTGTGGGGCTCTGGGTTCGGGTCTGGGTCCAGGCGCTACTGCATTTTTGTTGTGCCCAGCCCAGAACTTGTATTTATTTTGCTTTTGCAACCCCCCGACATGCAACCCCCTGGAATTGAGAATCTTTAAGTAGGGGGTGCAGTGGTGACACCCCCCTCATGAGGGGGTGTGGGGGGAAGGAGCAGCCCTCCACAGAAAGCAAAATATTTAAATCCCCAGCGCCGTTCTTCCGTGTGCCGGGGATGTCAGGGTGGCAAACTTGTTTTCACTGCCCTGATGTCCCGATAATGCAAGTCACCATTCGGCGCTTGCTATTATCACATAGAACCATTTCTTCCTCAGTCCTTGCCTCCATGCTCCTCCCCTTTGGTAGTTGTCCAATCCTAGCTCAATTTCTTGAGCATTTCTTGAGCATTGAGTACACCATTCTGGGGGAGCATAGTTCCCCTATGGATGCACCCGCAGAGGAGACTAAGGAGGGTGCAGACAACTGTCACAAGGGAGGCCCTCAGGAAGGAGGCAGAGGGCACCACAGGGAAAGAAAGCAGCTCCTGGTGGGGGACTCAATTATTAGGGGGATAGAACTGGGGGGAGCAGGGAAAACTGAAGTAAGGTGCCTGCCTGGTGCCATGACTTGGAGGGACAGGAAGCGCATCCTCAGGATCACGAGAACAGCTGCACAGGAGTCTGAGCTGGACGTCATTGTCCACCTAGGGACAAATGACTTAACTCAACATGAGATTAAAGCAGTGCAGAATGACTTTGTAGAACTGGGGAGGGGCCTAAGACAAGTAGCACACACAATATCCTTCTCAGAGGTGCTGCCTGTCAATGGCATGAGTGAGGCGAGGGTACTTTGCACCATGCAGTTTAATGAATGGTTGAAAAAATGGTGTGGAACACAGGGGTTTGGCTTCATTGGTGACTGGGGTTCCACCTGGAGGGACACCAGCCTATACTGGCAGGATGGTCTGCATCTGTCCAGGAAGGGAACAAGTCTTTTGAGCAATCAGTTTAAATGCTTCATTGGCAAGCTTTTAAACTAGTCAAGGGGAGAGGCACTGATAAGCAACAGGAAAATCCCAGCCTCTCCCTACAAAACAGGGTACTAAATGAGAAAAAGACCAAGGTAGAAAGGTCAGTGGGGGATGCTGCAACTGAAGATAAAGCCATCAAAAAATGGAAAGCAATGAGTACCAATGTCCATAGTCTGAGTAACAAGCTTCCTGAATTACTGGCCTTGATGGAGGAGGAACATCTGGATATCGTGGCAGTCACAGAAACAAGGTTCACACAAAACCATGACTGGGACATAAACATACCAGGATACACTATCTACAGGAGGGACAGAGAGGGTAATAGAGGAGGAGGAGGAGTAGGTCTTTACATAAGGGAAGGAATCAAAGCAGCAGAACAAAAGGGAAAACAGGGAGGAGAAGAAGCACTGTGGGTAAATTTGGAGACCGGCAATGGCACCACAATCCGCACAGGGGTTGTATACAGACTTCTTCTCAGGGGAGAAAATGATAGAAAGTATACTTAGTAAGGCAGAAAAAGGGGAGATATTGCTGATGGGTGATCTGAATATGCCAGATGTTAACTGGAGTGCAGTTGCAGCAGCCACTTGAAGAGTGGGGTTATTCTAGATGCCCTACAGGGGGCATGCCTTAGACAACTAGTATTGGAACCCACTTGAGAGGGAGCAATCTTAGACCTGGTTCTCTCAAATGGAGATGAAGAGAGGATCACAGATGTAGAAGTGGGTAGCCATCTGGGAACTAGCGACCATCGAACAGTATGGTTCACAATAAACACAGCAATAGAGTCAAGCCATACAAAGGCAAAGGTACTGGACTTCAGGAGGGCTGACTTTGCCAAAATGGGTGAGTGCCTAAGGAATGCACTAGCAAATGGGCAGGAAGGTGGGGGTGGAAGAACAATGGGGAATAATAAAAACTGCCATCACAGAGGTAACTAGCCTTTGTGTGAAGCAAATAAACAAAACTAAACGATGTAAGAAACCACTATGGTTCTCAAAGGAAGTGGCAGTGAAGGTTCAAGAGAAAAAGAAAGCTTTCAGGAAGTACAAGGAATCACAGAAGGAGCAGGACAGAGAACTGTATCAGTCAAAGCAAAAGGAAGCTGGGAAGGCAGTCAGAACAGCAAAGGCGCAAACTGAGGAAAAGATAGCCAACTCAGTTAAGAAGGAGGATAAAACCTTTATAGGTACATCAGGGCGAAGGAAGACTAAGGAGGGATAGTAGGAGGCTTAATAAAGGGGAGGGTGGGCAGAGGGTGACTGTGAAAAGGCAGAGATACTAAACAAATATTTTGCTCTGTATTTACAAAGGAGAGGGGAGGTACCTAAAACAAACAGTAGAAACACTCTGGATACAGAAGTTGATACCAGCCCATTTACAGAAGAAAGGGTTCTGAAAGGACTCTTAAAACTGAAGGTGGACAAAGCAATGGGGCCTGATGGAATTCATCCCAGAATTCTAAAGAACTAAGGGTGGAATTAGTGACACCACTGACTACCCTGTTTAACAAATCATGGGAGGATGGGGTGGTACCCGAAGACTGGAGGAGGGCAGATGTGATTCCCCTTCACAAAAGTGGGAGCAAGGCAGAAGCAGGAAACTACAGACCTGTTAGTTTAACTTCAGTGGTAGGGAAAATGATGGAATCACTTCTTAAGGAAAGAATTGTCGAGTATCTAGAGGCCAGAGGGGCACAGGACCCAAGGCAGCATGGATTCACAGCGGAAGGTCATGCCAGACAAATCTGATAGATTTCTTTGACTGGGTGACCAAAGTAGTAGATCAGGAGGGCTGTGGACATGGCCTACCTAGACTTTAGCAAGGCATTTGACACAGTCCCACACAAAGATTAATATACAAGTTAGCTAGCCTGGGAGTGGGTCCCAAGATGACAGCCTGGGTAAAAACTGGCTGGAGATAGGACACAGAGAGTAATAGTAAATGGAGTCCTCTGAAGGAGGGTTACTAGTGGGGTACCACAGGGTTCAGTATTAGGACGGTCCTCTTCAATGTCTTTATAAGCGACATTGCAGAGGGACTGGAAGAAAAGTATGTCTCTTTGCAGATGACACAAAGATCTGCAACAGAGTTGATCGCAAGGTGGGTGGAAAGGATGAAAGGACTTGGCAAGGTTAGAGGAATGGTCAAATGTATGGCAGCTTAGATTCAATGCTAAGAAGTGCAAGGTAATGCACCTGGGAAACAAAAACCCAGGGGAAGAGTACACAATGGGGGTGAGATACTAACAACAACATAAATGGAAAGGGACCTGGGGGTAGTCATATCAGATGACCTAAAGGTGGGCAAGCAATGTGAGAGGGCAGCAAGTAGGGCTGGGGGATACTGGGATGCATAGGGAGAGGCATCACCAGTAGAAAACAGGAAGTTATTATCCCTCTGTACAGACAGCTGGTCAGACACCATCTG
Source organism: Neoceratodus forsteri (assembly GCA_016271365.2). Taxonomy (NCBI): domain Eukaryota; kingdom Metazoa; phylum Chordata; order Ceratodontiformes; family Ceratodontidae; genus Neoceratodus; species Neoceratodus forsteri. Next base: position 458,446,955 of record CM028135.1, on the reverse strand, counting down.
GAGTACTGTGTGCAGTTCTGGAGACCCAGTCTTCGCAAAGACATAGACAGGATGGAAGCTGTCCAGAGGAGGGCAACTAAAATGGTGCAGGGTCTGCACCGGAAGACATTTGAAGAGGCACTTAAGGAGCTTAACATGTATAGCCTTGAGGAAAGGAGGAGAGGGTGGACATGATAGAAACTTTCAAGTACCTCAAGGAATCAACAAGTCCAAGAGGGTAGCATCTTTCAAAAAAGTGTGCAATGAACAAGGGGCACAATTTGAAGATAGAGAGGCGGCTCAGAGGTAATTTAAGGAGTATTTTTCCAGAGGCAGTTGTGGATGCATGGAGACGCCTTCCGGAGGAGGTCGTAGAGTCAAAAACAGTGGTGGAATTCAAGCATGCATGGGACAGTCATAAGGCAATTCTAGGGGGTTGGGGTAGAAAGAAGTAGGCTGCTGGTTAACTAGGATCTGCAGCTTATCCAGTAGGCAGGGAAATGGGCAGACTGAGAGGGCAAAGCGGTCCTTATCTGCCGTCAAATTCTATGTTTCTATGTTTCTATTTAAACAGTCGAGGTGGTGAGGGAGTGTGGGTGGACTTTTAATCCACTGCCGCTGCTTCCCCTTGCTCTGCCAATTCTCCTGTCTCTGATCCATTGGAGGAAGAGGGAGTCCCTACCCAACCTCTCCCCTAGTGTCATCTGGCTCCTTTTTGTCTAGGGAAAACAGTGCACACTTGATGGACTCTCAGTCTTTTTTGACTACAAAATATCTCTGTTTCTATATTTCTATTACATGTTGTTGAAAACTGAATTTAATAACATTACTGTATTTTTTTAGCATATTATTGATCTGATAATTGTGAATATTTAATTCAGACCAATAGGTGATGTACAATGAATTGCAGCAGTAAGCATTCTAAACATTTACTTTTGCTTTTTTAAGTTATATATCCAATGCTTGGTTAAAAATAAACAGGGAATACGTGATGGAATGCAGTGGAATGACACATCTATCTCCTCTAGTGAGTGGTAAAACCCATAACTCATGAGTGGCGAAGCCACAAGTTACTTATAAAGGTCTTACCACTCATGTGTGGAGATAAATGTGTTGTTCTATTGCAATCCATTATGTGTTTTATATGTACACCACACCATCTGTAGTGTTTTTACTGGTGTTTTACCTTGTTTTAGCTTAAAATTGCCTTTCTTTCCCTTATAGTGTATGGTGGAATGTAATTGTGTATGGACTTCCATATACTGTAAAAAGTCATTCTGCTGTAGTAGTGACATAGCTACTAATGCAGAATGACTTTTTGTTCTGTGTTAGTTGCTACATCACAATGCAACCGCCCCCATCAACGCTGTTCATAGGACAGGGGGCAGTTGGCGAGCCGGGTGCGCAAACTGTCCCGCGGGCTCGAGAATCATGGAGTGTGGGTCTCCAGTGGCAGACACTCAGTAGAAAACAGAAGTGATCTTGTTGATTGGGCACCATACACTATATAGAATAGTGTATGGCATCCCAAACAACTCAGCAACTCTTTCCCCTTGTGTTTTCTATGACGGCAGAGGGACCGCTCAAGCTTCGCTCTCGAGGTCATCAACCATCATAGAAAACACTCAGGTAAAGAATCACCTTGCTGTGTATGGGATGCTATACACTATCCTATATGTAAGTTCCCTATCTGGCCTATTGTTCTGTGTTCCATTTCCAGATTCTAAGTGGAACTAACATGTTCTAATTTACATAAATGGTATTTTAAGTTATATAAATGTTGTTCTAAGTGAAAATAAATATATATCCCAAAATAACATGATTTAGTGACCCAATTTATTCACCACTGGTGTGGTATACATACATGAAAACAACCCATGTTTCTGTCCACCCCTGTACATTTTGTGCTATGTGCAAGTTTATGTAGCCTGGTCAAGACTGAATCCTGGGATGACACACATTCCTGCTTAGATAAATACATGAAGTCATGGCCCATTTGTTTTGATATTTCAACACTGTTCTAGACAGAAGCAGTCATCACAGAAACTAGGAATGAACATATACACATACAGTAAATAGCTTAATTTATTAAACTCAGTAGATGATATTTCACACTAATAGTTACATATTAAAATGTGTTTGGTCCTACAAAATTAGCTCTCAAGCAAGCCATCTGCCAGTTTTGCTCTGTTTATTTTATTGTAGATGACTGTTAACAGAAAGAAAGGATTATTCATTTAACGGTCAATGACTTTCAAACTCGCAAGTGCACTTTGGGTATGTTTTGCTCTGTTCCTCTCAGGTTGTATTTGTGGAATTGCCTGCTGTGAGATGACAAAGTTCATGGTTCATCTGAACTTTTGAACTCATGCTGGTATTTGACACAGCAAAACAATCTAAATCAACCTAACCCAAAGTTTTTATAGCTTAAACCTTGTGTTTGGGTCTTTGTCTGGGGCAATTGGATAGGAAAGTTCCTTATTGACATTGTAAAAACTACCAGTTTATTAACAGACACAGAATGGAGACAAATAAAAGAGCACCTTAGCATTTCTGAAATGTGCTGGTTTACCAGTTCAATGAACTTTACCTGACCCCATAATGGAGACTTCCCCAGGACAAGTTGAAGCAGAATTTGTGATAGAGGGGAAGCTTCCTATTTAATTTCACATGCCTGAGGGCTGGGTGTTTACAAAAACAGCTTACTTTAAGTTTCCAGTTTTCTTGTCTGCAGCTCTTTTATTAAATGACTGTAAACCGTGGTCAAGTTTACAAAAAAATAACAGCCATATTTCATCATACGTATTTCAACTTGATTTGTTAAATAGGTTAGTTTTATTATTCCTATGTGAATTAGGCACAAATAAAAATAATAATTTTTGAACACTGACCACATCACCAAAAAATATTCTCCTTCACATAATCACTTCCAGTGAACTGAACAAGTAGAACGTAACTATACTTTTTCTCAACTATGTACAAGTATGTTGCCATAAAAAATCCAGGCAAAAAAAAAAATTTGAGATTATTTTAGTACAATGAAAAAACAATATTCATAAATGTTATATAAAGAAAAAGTTGTATAAGAGCTACAAAATAGAAATGTGGTCTAAATAGTTTGTGAGTACTGACCACGTCACCAAAAGAATATTCTCATGGACAGAATCTCTTCCAGTATATTTAACACCTGGTACTGTAAGCTATACTTTTCTGAACTCTGTGCCACAAGTACATTGCTATAAAACTATATGTATCACATTTCTTTTAAGGCACCAGAAAAAAAAGCACAGTATCAGATTATTTTAATGAAATGGTAAATCAATATTCAGGAATTTTATGTAATGGAAAAACATTGTATATAACAAGTACAAAAGAGAAATGTGGTTCAATATAATTATTTATGCATTTATTAAGTTTTGTTTACATATCAAACATGACATTCAGGATTTACAGTTCCAAGTACTGTCTATACATAGATAGATACATGTAAACAACAAACCCCAAGCGAGATGTGGGTTGTGCTACAATAAAACCAGCCAGTGTGTGCGTTGGAGCCACAAGACAAAGCCGCGTCACTTCAACCACAAATAAAGTGATTTATTAGAACATCAAACCACAATCTGTTGAGTGGTCTACTGTGCTCATAAAATGGGACACTGACTTGTAAAAAAGTGTATGTTTTTATTTTATTTTTTTTTTATTTTATTTCAATCTAGGTTTACAAGTACCTTTGAGCCACAGGCTCTTTTACAAAGGTTCCAGGTCAGATGATGGACAATAGTAGACAAGACAGTAAGAAACTGGACAACTGGAAAGAGCAATGCAATTTGAGATGGTGGATTGCAATACCAATTTACAGTCAATTCCAAACAGTTACAAACATACATTACTAAGGTACAGGTGCAGTCAATGGCAATTGTCAGGGTTTAAGCATTAAAGAGACGTCTTTGTTATGGTGGCTGTACCAGGCTGTGCTGCAAGAGAAAACAGTTCCACTGGAAATGAAACAACATAAATGTTACCTGCTAAAGTGATGCGCTGCTAAACATTTTATAACTACTGCTAAATATCGTTACTGGATCTCTGATAAAGTCCAATAGTTTCTAAAACAGTTTAAGTGAGTTGCAGTGGCAGAATATACAGTATATCCTCTACACTAGCCACACTCACATAACCTTCTTTGGATCATTTAAGATCAGTCAAGGGCTCTGGCTAGTCATGCTGATAGATGTGCTCAAAGTCACCTGAGCTGCTGCTACAGCCCTAGTTGCACACTCAAGGTAGAGAGGGAGAGGGAGAGAGACAGAAAGAGAGAATATTGTAAGAGACAAGAAGAGAAAGGGACTACTAAAGGTAGGAAATAGAGAGTTATTGAAAGAGAAATGTTCTGAAAGAAATATTACTGATTGAGAATGATTGAGTTTTTACAGGTCAGCTGTGGGTCTAGTGTACTAATTTTGTTCAGATACTGAGGTTTGCTTGTCAAATTATGGTGCTGGACAAGTACTATACCTCAGTGTAAGTACAGTATGTGCTCTGTTAACCCACTTTCATGTGGTACAAGTTGCCCAATGAAGTTATAGGATTTATAGTATCCATTTTATAAAGATGGTTGAAGTGCAGCCACTTTTAGGGTGGAACACAGCAGCCAAGTAACCTTTTGAAAGAAGTCAGCCCATTATTAGTTCGGTAAATAGCCCTGAAATGACTGTTTATTTTCTGTTTGTTTGAGCTTATTTATTCCATACCACCAGTGCTGCCCTTTTCTGCTTTGTTACCTTCCAGCCCCATCCATTCCTTTCTCTGAATGTTTAGAATCTCAATATCTACCATGCATGGGTTTTATTTTTTCAAGCTAGATGCATCTTTTTAAATTGGATATCTAGAAATTATTTAACTCAGTCCCTACAAACCAGCAAAGTGCACAAATCATGATGTGGTACAGGGGCTGGTGTATGCACAAGGACATCTTGCCCTTAAGAATGCCTAACATTAGACATGCTTCACACAACAGAGGTAGCCAGCAGCAGGCAAAGGCACTGTATTAATATCAAAAAAACATTTTATTATATAGCAAAAATATATACCAGAGAAAGTTGCCTGACAAAGCAGTATTGGATCCTCAAAGTGCTGGGGCAATTGGACTCTTAACTGTTTCCACTTGAAAGCGGGGCATATTATAGGCACATTAATCATCTTTTTCTGGTATGCTAATGAATAAAATGATTTTTGACATTTATGTTTGCCTTTGCCTGCTATTTTCTACCTCTGTTGTTTGCAGTATGTCTGTTTTTCTTGGCTTTTTAACTCAGTTGCCACCCTTACATTCTCATATAGACATTTTAAATAAGACCTGTAAAGAAGCACAACTGACAACTTTAAGGAATGTAAGCAGAGTTTATTTAAAAAAATCTTTTCAGTACTTACCCCCCCCCCGTTCTTTACTATGTACATTTACATGAAAAACAGGATTGGGCCCCTTTATTGAGGTAATGAGGAAGTAAGAAATTGTAGGTCTTCAGGACATGCTTGATGGACTTGTCTTTTTATGTCTTTCTGTGTTGCTATAAAAACTGTATCCTTTGGCCTCAGAGTTCATGCACTCCTGCTGTGCATTCCCCACTTGGAGTCATAATCTCTTTTTTGTGACACCACAGTCTCCTGCTAAGGAAATGGTTATCATGCCACAAACAGAGGATTGTGACTTCAGGTAGTGAACAGGTAACAATACAGATGAAGTTTAAAGGACATAATTCCCATGTACACGAAAAAATTCTTAATAAAAGTAACATAGGACATGGAAATACATACTATAAATGAAATATGACTAGAGTTATTTCCCAACATCATATTTTAAAAAGTTTCACAAGTAGTACCAGCTGTTCTTTATGTTATCTATTGCTGACACTTACGTAATATGAAAGAGAAGAAAAACTGCACAAAGAACAGGATGGTGAACTGAATGATTAATGTAATTAAGGAACCTGAAGAAAGATTTTATGTGACATTGTATTTGTAGAGCATTTGAAAATGTTTATAATTTTATATAAAAAATGCACTAATATTGTTTACATGTACTTTTAAATGTCTATAATTTTGTAATGGCATTTTGTCGGTCAATAAAGTACTTGAACTATTGCTGACTCTGATACAAAACCTTTTTTTTTTTGTCCTTTTTTTTGGCAAAACTTTGGCAAGTTTGACAGAGCTGCTTGCTGTTTATCAGTACTATGGATCGTTTTGATTTTGGTGTATCACCAATTATTCTAGAGGGCCCCAGAGATACAAGGAATACAGCAGCAGTGAGAAGTACATAGATACAATCACTGTGCAATGCGATATTGCTATAAGCTTAAACAAAGCTTTTCTACAACACTTTTTTATGTTTGCTTGCACGCATGTGCAAGAAACATAGTGCCATGAATGGAGATTTCAGAGGTGTGTCACCTCCTCCTCCAATTCAGGCACTGGGCTGGCAGGCGCGGCCCCTGTAAGCCAATGCATTTTGGAGCTGTCTATGACACACTCCAAAATGCAGTGTCATACAGTTGAAAGGGGGAGCTACGCTAGAGTGAGCACCGATAAGATATCGGCTGCTCATGCGCAGCTCCCCCCCACGCACAGACAGACGTAGGCGCCCCGCACTGAATAGCCGATGGGGTGCCCAATCCCGCCGGCTGAATGCCTCCCCATGTCTCCTGCCACGCTGGAGCCCACCCAGCGTGGCAAACGGTACGAGATTTTTTATTTTTGCCGACGGGGTGCCTAACTTCGCCGGCTGAACGACCCCCAAGTCTTTGTGCCATGCTGGGAGCCCACCCCAGCGCGGCAAACATCCCACGACGCCTTTTTATTTTAAGACTTGTAAAATAAAAACTGTCCTGCGGCGTGTCTCCCAACGCCCCTCCACAACCCGCACCACCCCTGCACACCCAGCCTCCCCGCACCCCCACCCCATACTTACCTGTGACTCCGGTAGACGAGTCTTGGTGGACGAGGCAGCTCTGCACTTCTTCAAAACCAACCGTGAACTGAGGAAATGCGGTAAGCTGTATAATGGGTTACATAGGGGTTTCAACTTTATTGCATATCTCGGTATTTTGAGAATTTTGACAAATTTTCAACATGGGTGTTTGGGACCCCTTCTCATGAATTATGTCACCGTCATGGTGGTATTCGTGCCCGAAGGGTGATTTCGCGCAGTGACTGCGAAATCACCCTTCGGGCCCGAATACTGCCATGACAGTGACATCATTCATGAGAAGTGGTCCCAAAAACACCATGTTGAAAATTTGGTGCCAAAATTCCAAAAAATGACTGTTTTACCAGGGTGTGTTGCGGAGTTCCTACGCAGGCTCGTAAGTTCGCGAAATTTCAATATTTTCACTCCAGATTTTCAACATTGCCATTTTACCACACCTTCTTATGAGCAGTACAGCTGTCATTTTTCACATCTCACCCAAAATGTGTTTCCACCCATGTAGCGCAGAATGGCGCAGTCGATGTGCGAAATCAATGTACGGGACAAATTAAGAAAATCACAGTGACACTGTTCATGAGCAGAGGTCTTAAAATGGCTATGTTGAAAATTTGGTGAAAAAATTCCTTAAAATGACTGTTTTACGAGGGTGCATTGCGCAGTTCCCACGCGACACTGTGAAGTCGTGAATTTTCAATATTTTCACCCAGATTTCCAACATTGCCATTTTATCACACCTTCTTATGAGCAGTACAGCTGTCATTTTCTCATGTCACCCAAAGCGTGTTTTGCCCATGCCAGCACACAATGGGCGCGGTCGGTGTGCGAGATCAATGTACGGGACAAATTAAGAAAATCACAGTGACACTGTTCATGAGCTCAGGTGTTAAAATGGCTATGTTGAAAATTTGGTGAAAAAATTCCTAAAAATGACTGTTTTACGAGCGTGCGTTGCACAGCTCCTATGCATGCTCATAAGTTCACGAATTTTCAATATTTTCACTCCAGTTTCCAACATTGCTATTTTACCACACCTTCTTATGAGTAGTATAGCTGTCATTTTTCACATCTCACCCAAAACGTGTTTCCGCCCATGTAGCACACAATGGCACAGTCGGTGTGTGAAATCAATGTACGGGACAAATTAAGAAAGTCACAGTGCCACTGTTCATGAACAAAGGTCTTAAAATGGCTATGTTGAAAATTTGGTGAAAAAATTCCTAAAAATGACTGTTTTACGAGGGTGCATTGCGCAGTTCCTACGCACACTCGTAAGTTCGCGAATTTTCAATATTTTCACTCCAGATTTTCAACATTGCCATTTACACACTCCTTATGAGCAGTATAGCTGTCATTTTCATATCTTGCCCAAAATGTGTTCCCACCATATGTAGTGCACAATGGCGCAGTATGTGCAAAATCAATGTATGGGACACATTAAGAAAATCACAGTGACACTGTTCATGAGCAGAGGTCTTAAAATGGCTATGTTGAAAATTTGGTGAAAAAATTCCTAAAAATGACTGTTTTACGAGCGTTCGTTGTGCAGTTCCTATGCATGCTCGTAAGTTTGCAAATTTAATATTTTCACTCCAGATTTTCAACATTGCCATTTTATTACACTTCCTTATGAACAGTACATCTGCCATTTTTCATATATCGCCCAAAATGTGTTTTCGCACATGTAGCGCACAATGGTGCTGTTGGTGTGCGAAAGCAATGTTTAGGACAGATTAAGAAAATCACAGTTACACTGTTCATGAGCAGAGGTCTTAAAATGGCTATGTTGAAAATTTGGTGACAAAAGTCCATAAAATGACTGTGTTACGAGTGAGCAATGCAGTTTCCACGCACCCTCATAAGTTCATGACTTTGTAATATTTTCAGTCCAGATTTTCACCAGTGGTATTTTTTCACACTTCCTTATGAACAGTACAGCTGTCATTTTTCACAACATGGCTGAAGTGTGTTTTCACACTTTCAGTGCTGAGATGCATGGTCGCTGTGGGGAATCATTGTTCGGCACAGATAAAGAAAATCACAGTGACACTGTTCATGATCGGAGGCACCAAAATGCCTGAGTTGACAATCTGCTGTAAAATATCCCCAACCTAATTATATTACGGGTGTGCGTTGCACAGTTTCTATGTACGCTCATGACTTCACCATTTTTTTAAATATTTGTACTGCAGATTTGCAACATTGCCATTTTTTACACCTCCCCATGAACAGTACAGCTGTCATTTTTACATCCTGTTGAATGTTTAGCACCTGTGGTGCTAAATGCCTGTACTAGCTGAGCATAAGCAGCTTTCGGCTAACAAACTGATATTCCCCTGTTCATGAGGTGGGGTCACAAAAAAACGTTGAAAATTTGGAGTGAAAATACCAACGAATGCCTGAGGTATTAGGGTTTCCAACCATAACCCAACCCTGTAGAGAATGACAGGCATCAGGGTGTGACTTGGGACTTGCCTGTAATGCTCATACCATTCCACACCCTGCAGCCAGTGAGAGGTATCGAGGTATGCCTTGGACTCTTCAGCCCCAAAGTTCACCCCATTCTCCTATATCGCACCCATCTCACCGTGACTAATGAAATGGGTGCGATAAGGCCAAACACCCTAAGGAACACCATGACACTTGTCAGTGTCTGCAGGGTGGGGTGTGGTGAAATGGCAAGGCCATTATGCCTGATGACCCAAATGCACACCCCAATGCCTGTCACTCTCTGCAGGGTGGTGGTGGGGTTGGCTTCAGTTCAGTACTTCACTGCCATTCCTATTACACAGCTCTGTAACTTCTACATTACCACTGCCAATGCCAGCAAGCAAACATTCGGCATTGACAAATGCTTGTTACAATAGCTATATACAATAATAAATATATTTGCCGGCATGCAGTGCCAGTGCCAGTGCCAGTGCCAGTATCAGAATGCCACATTTAGACAGAGGGGTTACAAACATAACTGAGGACAAGTACATGGTATGTTTAGATATTGTGCACTACAGATGTGACCTGAGAGAGACTTGTGGTTATGACTCTGAGGTAGTCTGGCCATTCGTAACAGGTGTGGCTTAGCTGAATGACTTTGTACCAATGAATAGTTTAATCTGGGAATATGAAAGAGATCATTTACTTCAGATCCAAGCCTATAAATGGTTAGGGATTTTTTGAGTAGACTGCAGAAGTAGTCAGGAAGGGTGCTTAGTGTGCTGCTAGAAACAGTAATAGCCCTTTACAATGTTTTCCGGTTTAACTGGTAAGCATTGTACTTAGTCCAGGATATGTTTTAAACCAATAATGGTTCTTGCACCCACAACATCTGCTGGTAGGCTGTTCCATGGCTAAATCACTCTCTCTATAAACAAAACATTCTCACATCCCTCCTGAATCTGAATCCCCTCCTGCTAGCTTCCACTCATGTCCCTGTGTTCTGGATTTGCCAGTCCTGCTGAATATTCCCTCATAATCTACCTTGCTCATTCCTTTCAGGAACTTGGAGGTCTCTATCACATCTCCCTGCTCTTTCTGGCCTCCATCCAGTACATGTTCAGGACCTTAAGCTGATCCTCATAGGATCCTCTCTGCTGGTCCTGAATCATTTTGGTTACCCTACATAGAACTGTCTCTAGCCTGTCTTTTCCTTTTTTTAGGTGTGGGCTGCAGAACTGGGCACAATATTCCAGATGCAGCCTCACTAATGATCTATATAGAGCCAGTATCACCTCCTTCCTCCTGTTGCTAATGGTTCCATGTCAAAACAGCAAAGGCTAAGCAGCAACCACCATGAACAGCATGGACAGAACAGCGCAAGCACATGTAGTGAGGGCTCTTTCTATGGGGTGGGGCTTTGCCCCTCACATCCCCTTACTATAAATACCAACTCCAGGGGAGATGCACCTCGGGGAGGGAAGAAAACTGCTCAATGTATATGTTTGCGCTGTTTTGCTGTCGCTGTTTTTGCTGCACTGTTTTGCTTTCACTGTCTTGATGGGATACCGTTGCCAACCCCCCTCCCAATATACCACAACATCCTGGTTGCCATCCTGGTTGCTGTAAGCCTTGTTATATTGGCTAGGTTGTTTCAGGGAGTTGCTTATGAAGACTCCCAGGTCCCTTTTCTTAGTGGTAGTATTCAACTTAACCACTCCCATCCACTCTGCATAGATGGCTTGGACAGTGGGGGAAGTGGCTGATGGGGCTAGGAGGTCACCAGACAATGGACTGATGAGAGGTGGAATTTGCAGTCCAGGGAGCAAAAAGGTGCATAGCAAAAAAAGGGCCAGCTCCTCCTCAGATATTTTCATACTTTTTCTATAGGTGAACCACGTCTTCCTGGAGCCACACCCTACTAAGCTAAACTTCTTAACATGTATTATAAAAATGGAATTTAGAATGTTGATAAATGATTGGCTGATACGGATCACATGACCGTGCATTGATCAAATGCACAGCCAGCCTGGTCCTCAGCCTAGTTATATATAAATACAGCCTGACATCTCTGAAAAAATGTGCAGCCATTTATTTTCTTCTCACTAAAGCAGTCCTTAACTGCTGGTTCTCTTACACCATATCCACATCAATATACACATTGGGCCTGGTTTTAAAAGTGCCCTCACAGTGACACAAGTTGCATCTCTCTAGGGTTGCATCAAACTCTGGGTGCATCAGGGACCCTATGCTCAGTTTTATAAAAAAGGGGGGGTCTCTGCACCAAGGACCCCGGAGTTACAACAGCCTCAGCTTGCGCCAAACATGTGGTGCACCTGCAGGGCTTTGATTCAGGGATCTGTCACCCCTTCCCGGTGCAACACTAGAGGGGCCTCAAAGGTGGGGTGGTGGCTATGCCTGCCAGGAGGGGGGCTGGGGCAGAAGGAGCACTGGCAGTACCCTAAGGGGCATAGAGGATACAGCAGCCATGACAGAGTGGTTATGTGACACCTGGCAGGGGTGCCATTTGCAATGCCAGCCAGCCGATCAGATTGGAACATTTCATGGGGGGTTGGCAGGGATGGACAGTGACCTGGCCCCATGAGGGCACAGCCCTGGCACCTGCCCCAAAGGTGCAACAAATCTCAACCCTGTAGGTGGGAGTCAGCCTGTCACAACATGGGGGAGAGTGGGTACCAGGGCGGTACCTGGAGAACATTCTCCTCCACTACTGGCAGCCCTCAACCTGCAGCCACTGCTTCCCACCTATATGGTAGAGATTTGTTGTACCTATGGGGAAGGTGCCAGGGCTGTGCCCACCTGGAGTCAGGTCACTGTCCATCCCTGCCAAACCTCATGAAGCTGTCTGATCTGAGCAGCTGTCTGGCATTGCAAATGTTACCCTCACCAGGTGTCACATCACCACCCTGTCATTGCCACCATATCCCCAATGCCCCATAGGGCATCCCTTGTGCTCCTTCTGCCCTCAGCCCTCTCCTGACAGGTTCACCCCCAATCATCACATTGTCCAGCAGTGGCACATGACCCTTAGACAACCTCCTGGCTGGTCTAACCTGAGGTCCTTGTTGCATCCATGGCAGGGCTTCCAAAATTCCAAAAAAGGGGATGGTGCAGCCCCACTGTTGCAAAGCCCCCTTGCAACCTGGTGCAAGGACACTTCTGCCATAAGGGTAGTGCAGGGTAGCCCAGGCACAACTTGCATCATACCCATTTGGCACAGGCACCTTGCATCAAATAATTCATTTTTAATATAGAGCCCATTGCGTATATGTAGCAAACTGCTTCTACCACTAGGTGGAGGAGATTGTTTACCTTGTGTGTCCAGCCTGAAACTGCCTGGTGCCATGTCTCATGGTTTTGTTCTGTGGGAGGAGTTTAAAAATAAAAAGTGCATCACACTAAAGCAGTCAGGGGAATTCGGGGAGAAACTTACAGGTAGCAGAGAAAGGCAAAGAGGTAACAGGAGTTGTGGAGCCAGCAGGGATCCAAGGGATGCTTGGATCATATTTTTTTCTCATTTAGCTCTTTAAGAGAACCAGTATTAAGTGGAATGTCTTGGATGCTAAAGGAACCCCAGGGAGGGTTCCCCATAAGGGAAAAAAACTAATGGCCAGCTGGCTTGTGGTTGGTTCACCAGAGAACATTGAAGAAGATCCTGGTGGGGGGTGCAGACTCAGAGAAGAGCCTGTGCAGAAGTTCAGCATCTGAGGATGGCATGAGGAAAAGCTGCCAGGCAGGAAAGAGATCCGTTTCCAGGCACTGGGGTGAACCTAGGAAGCAGGGCCTGGATGGCCACCACTACTCAGCCCTGTGTGTAAGATAGCCCATGTAGGTATTGGAGTGGTTGTGCTGGGAATACACATGGCTGTGTGAGGGGTAGTAGCTGGCCTAGACTATGTCATGCTAAGAATGGGGAGAGTCACCAATAGCTTATGTTGATGAGTACTGGAGCCCCGACTTCTTTGCCTGCTAACAAAGGTACAAGTGCAGCATAAATCACAGATGCATGCATGGCACACAATGGAAAAAAAAAAAAGGAAAACATCCACAGAGTGGGATGTAGCTCTAGGTCGTACAGTGAAGGTAATCACCAAGTGCAATGTTTAAATGCAAGGAAGAACAGGAAGTGTCGGTTGGTGTCTGTGCGGGACATGTACTAGGTTCTGTATCACTTTTTCCTGACAATGTGAAGTGGGAATACAAGAATCTGTAGCTCATGCCTTCATGATGAGGCAGTATTGACAGAGCAAAAAATTGTGATCTCTGGATCTCTAAACTAACTCGTGCTGTTTAAATGTCAGTAAAGGGCTTGTAGAAACATAGAAACATAGAAGTTGACAGCAGATAAGGACCGCAAGGCCCATCCAGTCTGCCTATTTCTTTTTCTACCTTATGAATGTGCCATCGGCCTTTGCTCTGTCAATGGCCTATCTATTCATACTCATCTGTATTGCTCCCTTATGCCTATCCCATGCCTGTGTGAAGCCCTGCACTATATTCATATCCACCACTTCCTGAGGTAGGCCATTCCATGCATCCACCACCCTTTCTGTGAAAAAGAACTTCCTCACATTACCCCTTAATCAGCATCCCTCTAATCTCATGCTGTGTCCTCTTGCCCTGCTATCTTTCTTATAATGAAACATGTTAGGCTCTTTCACCTTGTTAATGCCCTTAAGGTGTTTGAATGTTTCAGTCATATCACCTCTCTCCCTCCTTTGCTCTAGGGTATACATATTGAGCTCCGTTAATCTGTCCTCATATGTTTTCTGATGCAGTCCCTGCACCATTTTGGCTGCCCTTCTGTGGACTGCCTCAGTTTGGTTAATGTCCTTGTGAAGGTGTGGCCTCCAGTACTGCATGCAGTACTCCAGATGGTGCCTAATCAGTGTCTTGTAAAGCGGGATTATTACCTCCCTCTTATGACTTGTGATACCCCTACTAACACACCCCAACATCCCCCTAGCCTTACCTACTGCTTTAGTGGTCTGCTTGGATGATTTCAGGTCATCTTTAATGATGATGCCCAAGTCTCTTTCTTCCCTTGTGACTGCCAGCAACTCCACTCCCAGCCTATAGGTGGCTTCGAGGTTTCTCTTCCCTAAGTGCATGATCTTGCACTTCTTTGCGTTAAACCCCAGTTGCCACTCTTCCGACCATTTTGACAGTTTATTCAGATCTCTTCTCATTCTGCCCACCCCATCTGGATCATCTGTTCTGTTGCAGATCTTGGTGTCATCTGCAAACAGACAAACCTTACTCTCCAGTCCATCTGCAATGTCATTGATGAAGATATTGAAGAGGACGGCCTCAGAACTGATCCCTGTGGTACCCACTTGTGACTTGCATCTCTTCTGACTGTATACTGTTTACCACCACTCTCTGTTTTCTGCCCATCAACCAGTTTGCCACCCAGTTGACCAACTTCTGACCCACCCCGAGCCTACCCGCTTATTAATCAATCTTCTATGTGGAACAGTATTGAAAGCTTTCCTGAAGTCAAGGTAGACAACATCAACTGCTACACCCTTGGTCCACCACTCTGGTTACCCAGTCAAAGAAATCTATGAGATCACTTTGACAGGACCTTCCTGTTGTAAACCCATGCTGTCTTGGATCCTGTGCTCCTATGGATTCCAGGTGTTGCACTATCCTTTTCTTAAGGAGTGCCTCCATAATCTTGTCCACTACTGAGGTAAGACTGACTGGTCTGTAGTTCCCTGCCTCCTCCCTGCTGCCACTCTTGAGGAATGGGATCACATGAGCCCTTCTCCAGTCTTCTGGGACCTCTCCTGTTCTCAGAGACTCACTAAACAGTTTTGATAATGACTGTGCTAGTTCCATCCTTAGCTCCTTTAGTACCCTGGGATGTATGCCATTAGGTACCATTGCCTTGTCCACCCTGAGCTTATCAAGCTCTTGTAGGACCCTTTCTTTTGTGAATGGACTAGTGCACCCCTCCCCGTGTCCATGGTGCTGAACTGTGGGCCCTGCCCTTCCTTCTCTTCAGTAAATGCTGAGCAGAAGTATCTATTTAGGATTGATGCTTTACATGGTCCTCCTCCTCACAAGCCCCCTTATCCCCTTTGATCTTAGCAATACCCACTCTGAACTTTCTGCTTTCCCTAATGTAGCTATAGAAAGTCTTGTCACCTTCTTTTACTGTTTGTGTTAGTGTTTCCTCGGTTTGGGCCTTTGCCTGCCTTACTGCCTTCCCTGCTTCCCTCAGGGAAGTTTGGTATGCCTCCCTGTCTTCATACCGCTGCATTCCCTTATATTTCCTGAAGGCCAGCCTTTTGGCTCTGACCTTTTCTACTACTATTTTTGAGAACCAAAGTGGTTTCCTTCTTCTTTTGCGCTTCCTTTTCTCTCTAACACAGTGGGATGTTGCTTCAAGTATTGCATCCTTAATGCTTGACAACTTTGCCTGGACCCTCTCACCTGTGTTTCATTTTGCCAGGGCTAGCTTAACTCTGCTGGCCATCTTATCAAAGTCAGCTCCTCTGAAGTCCCATATTTTTGCCTTGGAATGGGATGATTTAGTTCTAGTGGCCAAACTGAACCATACCATGTGATGGTCACTGTCTCCCAGGTGACCTCTACCTGGAGATCTGTGATCCTTTCCCTGTTAGTCAGTACTAGATTCAGGATAGCCCTGTCTCTTGTGGGTTGTTGTACCAGTTGTTATGTTTACGTATTTATTGTTGACTGGGAAAGGAGGGCTAGACAATTCTGCTTCTTTTCAGCCTTGTCCTGGGGAGGGGGGATACAGATGGTAATGAACTGAAATTTAACCAGATTAAGCTGTTGGTGTTGGTGTTTTTTAGTGAATGGGGTAAATTTGACCAGGACACCAGGGAAATTCCCTCACTCTTTTTCAAGATGTGCCATGGGATCTTTAATGTCCACCTGAAAAACCACCAGAACAGGCAGACGGGACCTCAGTTTAACATCTCATCCAAAAGACAGTACCTCAGAAGTGCAGCATCCCCCTCATGATGCACTATGGCATCAATATTGGGATTTTACTCGAAGTGCCGTGTGGGGCTTGAACCCACAACCTTCCACTCTTCTGGCCTTAGAAGTGAGTGTACAACCTGCTGAGCCTCTGATACTGCTCAAAGTCATATGTACTCAAAAGTCTAGTGCTTGTGGCATTTCTGTTTGCACCAAGTGGGTTAAGGGCTCTTCCAGTGAAGCTCTAGCCTGGACAAGGTTAATACAACTAACTGGTTTGTAAGGGACCTTCCAGCAAGCATAGAAGTACACTTAAATATGGAAGGCTCCCTGAGTAATACCCCTATAGTAACCTGCAATGCCCAATAATTACATGGCATGTTTCTTTGTGCGGGGTATTGGACTGTTGTCTACCTTTTCCACCTTCGACACCTTAGATTTTTCTTTTCTATTACCCTGCTACCAATTCAGATAGAGAGTCTCCTTTATCAGTTCAATAGTGCACATTTTGTTGGATTACTGGTAAGGTCTGCTTTCTAAATTACTTCACTAACCTTTGACAAATGTTCCATGTGATTTGCCCAATCTGTACTATAGGTCACTATGTCATTCAGATAGTCTGCATTTTTACCTGAGTGTAGGGACAGAATTCAGTCCATCAGCTTTTGGAAGTTGGCTGGTGCGCCATGCAACTCCACAGGCATTGTGCAAAACTGATAAAACCCTATGGGTGTGGCAAAGATAGTTTTTCTCATGGGAGGATGAATCTAATGAAATCTGCCAGTACATTTTTTTAAATCCAGGGTGAAGATGTATTGAGCAGTTCCTAGATGGTCTACTAGACTATCTGTCCTGGGAACTAGAACTCCATTAAATTTTATCACCTTACAAATTTTAGCAAAATCAATACATACCCGAATCCCACCCTCCTTTTTTCCAACGGTAACAACAAGGGAACACTGATCACATTTGGAGGGTTCTAGTATTTCCAGTTCCTGCATACAGTAGTCTTGATTTATTTGATTACATCAGGATTTAATCTTTTAGGAATTCAGTATGGTTTCTACCTGATAGGCATATTATCACCAGTCTTGATATGACATTCTGTACCCTGAGCTCTTCCAGGACCCATAGTGAAAGTCTTTTTATATTGTTCTACCAACCAATTTACAACAGCACACTGTTCAGCAGACAGGTTGTTCATAATGTTTGTCAGAGCAGGTTGTTCTGCCTCCAGCCCCTGATTAGCTGTATTGTGCACCCCTTCTTCATCTGTCAGAATAGTTATGAAGTATTGAGGTTTCTCTTCCACCCAAGCTTTTAAGAGGTTGGCATGGTAAACCTTAGTCTGTGCTCTTTTATCTGGGGTCTGTAGTTCATAAGTTATAGACATGACCAGTTGTACCACCTAAAATGGGCCCTGGCACTTAGCAAGCAGTTTATTTTCACTTGTGGGCAGCAACAATATAGTGAATAAATTATGGCACAGTGTGGTATACAAGAAAAATATAATTGAGGGGTCAAACAGGCCATAAGGTTATGAGCCCAAAGGTATTATTTCACAAGTATGCTGAACTTTGCCATCATTTATTTTATATAATGCATTAGGCTGGATGCTGTTTGCCGTGTCCAATGTTGTTCCATAGTATAGGGATTTTCTGTAGCATAGTGGTATATGGATAGTATTTTTCCATAGTGATGGATTTTCTTTAGTGTAATGCTAGTGTTTTTCCATCATGTAGTGTGTTAGTATGGGGACTGCATGTTTTGTCCCTTTGGTGTTTCCATTGTGTAGGGGCCTCCTATAAAAGGAGGCATGGCTCAGGTAGTCTTTCTTTTAGCATGTGATGGTGGGTATAGTGTGTGGTTGTCAGTCACGAGTGACATGCAGTTGGGAGCATCATGCAGTCTGCAAGGGAACAGCATGGTTTAAAAGAACAAATGGTTGGTTTGAAGTCAGAACCGGCTTTTTGTATAGCTAGAGTGACATTTAGTACTGGGACACACACTCAGCTGTGTTAGTGGCATTTGGAGGTTGGGAGCATCAAGGGACCAGGGCCTGATGAATGGCAGCAGCAGTAGCATGGAGGGCCTACATGGAAGCTGCAGATTGAAGGATCAGCATTACTTAGTAAGCAAGTTGAAAATGAAGGTGTTGGGTGGAGTTTTCGTGTAACTTAGAGTAGTTTTCTACAGGTAGAGTTTTTTTGGTGGTAGTGTGGTTGTTACATGTATTGTTAATGGGCTTGTTACATGTATAATTAAGGGTCTCGATACATGTGTTATTCGGGCAGTTTGTAGTGTGGTGGGTTTTAATTTGTTATTAAGGTATCAATAACACATCAATATAGTATTAGTATATATTTAGCAAAATCTTAGTTTTTTTAGAAATAGGAACGTTTACACCAATAAGGCAAAATATTTGGAGGGTTTACAAGGTGGTCCGACATACTTCACACTAGGAGTTTCACATATAAAGCATAGACAGTGCACAAAAAAGAGAAATACCTTTCTACACATATGCATTAAGTTATTTACACTACCATAAACGCTTTACATGCACTTAGTATTTAACCACAAGTACTAGATAAAAGGTTGCTTAAATTCTTATATTAATATTATTAGGCATTTCATTTACTGCAATCAAAGTCATACTTAAAAGCCCATCAATACCAAATTAAATGGATACTTTTCTTTGTATGTTGTGAAGGTTAGGTATTTCATTCAAAACATTCATATCTTTTGTCAAGTTCTTGCTTTATGGTCATGTTGAATGCATTTACAGTAACTGGTGTTGTTCTCACACTTATAGAGGGAGTCTGGACAAATGTGCTACATTGCAGAATTAGAATCAACATTTTCTTAATAAGCTTCAGACCAAAAATTAGCACTCTACATTGCTTTAAAAGTTATGAGACATTTGATAATCCTGATTTCACTCCCTGTTCAAAAAGTTTCATTGAAGAGCTACTGATGATGTCATAATAAGAACTCACAGCCTAGTCTTCCATGTCAGCACCTTTATTGACCTTTGTTCTCCAAATTTTAATAAACTGTAGTTGTAGCAATGTTTTGAAAAAAAATGACAGAGGGTTGTGTGGGGTATGCTGTTTCAGGGTCCTGTCAAAACTGTGACAGCAAATACATGTGGTCAAAAACCACGTGGTCATAACAGCACTGTGCAGTTTTGGAGTTAGTATATCTGATCTAGCATGGTTTTGGACTGTGCAGTTTTGTACTGACCATGTGTCGTGGTTGTTGACCGCACTGTTTTTCACTACACAGTCTTGACGGAGGACTTGATTTTTCAGAATGTTCATATGCATGGTACTGTACTTTAAAATGCAGCAGGAGGTAGTTTTGGAATGCAGTGCTGGACAAAGCTATGGAATGTCAAGGTGGAGCACAGTTTCAGAATGTTGGGGACATGCAGTCTTGGAATGTGGCAGTGATATGCAATCTCAAAATGAGGTGGAAACACAGTCTTGGACTAGAACAATGACAAGCATCAAGGAATTTAGGGGGGCAAATAATTTCAGAATACAGTGAGGATGCACACTGTTGGAATGTGACAGAACTCAGTCTTTTATTCTGAATTTGCTTGTCCCTCACACAGTCAAGAATCGTACACTCCCACCACACTTCAAAATTGTGCATCACATTCCCACCACATTGCAATATTGTGCATCCCTGCTACATTCCAAAATTGCACCTCCCCCCACATTTCGAAGTTATGTCAATGGTACATTCTGAAATTGTCACAACCACATTCCAAAACTGTGCATCCCCATCAAATTCTGAAATTGTGTGTCACTACTATATTCTGAAATTTCATGCCCCACCACATTCTGAAATTGTATGTCCCTTTCCCACATTCCAAAATTTTGCATCCCTGCTGTATTCTTAAATTGTGTCACTACTACATTCCAAAGTTGTCCATCCCTGTCACATCCCAAAAATGTTCATCCTCCCCACATTCCAAAATTATGCGTTTCTGCCATATTCTGAAATTGTATTTCCCAGCCACATTCCAAAGCTTGGTGTCCCCATCACATTCTAAAATTATGTGTCCCAACCACATTCTGAGATTGTACCTTCCCACCATATTCCAAAACTATGTGTAACTGCTACATTCCAAAATTGCCTGTCTTTGTCACATTCCAAAAATGGGCATCCCTACAATATTCCAGAACTGCACATGCCCACCACATTCTGAAAAATGTCCCTGCCACATTCTAAAATTACATGTCCAAGTCACATTCTAAAATTGCACATCCCTGCCACATTCCAAAACTGAGCGTAGTCATCACATTCCAAAAATGCATTTCCTTACCATGCTCCAGAATTACGCATTCCACCACATTCCAAAAATGCGCATCCCTGCCACATTCTGAAATCGCATGTGACCACCACATTCTAAAACTGTATGTTGCCATCACATTCTGAGATACTGTGTCCATGCCATATTGTGAAACTGTATGTTGTCACCTCAATCTGAAATCAAGCATCCCCAGCACATTCCAAAATTGTGCATCATCACCACATGCTAAAATTATGCATCCCCAGCACATTCTGAAATTGTGCATCACCACCACATGCTAAAATTATGCATCCATGACACATTATGAAATTGCATATACCTACCATATTCTGCAGCTATGCACTTTTTAAAAATTGCATATTTCTGCCACATTCTATACATTTATGACACCACCTCATTTGAATTTCTGCATCTGTACCACATTCCAAAATTGTGTGTCCCAGCTACTTTCTGAGATTGTGCCATTGCTTCATTCTACAATTGCAACTTGTGGCATTCTGAAATCTCATCTCTGGAGTATTCTAAAAATTGCATGCAACTATGACATTCTAAAGCCATGCTTGCTGATGCATTCCAACCCCCCATCACATTTTTCAATACCTTGCACTTGCACAGTATGGAAATGCATGCCTCTACCCACCCAGTGTCAGCTTTCCTCTTCTAAACATTTTCTATAGCTACAGTTTTATGTAACATGGGAAAAATAAGTCCTATAAGGTAGCTTGCAGGGAGGAACAGGTTGTGAGTTCTGGTTCTGACATCATCAGTAGCTCTTCATTAAAACTGCCTTTTTTTGAACAGGTGGTGAAATTAGGGTTACAAAATGACATAACTTTTAAATAAAATAACTTAAGAGTTTTCATTTTTGGCATGAGGATTTATCCTTTTACACAAGAAATCTAAGTGTACATAACATTTTATGTTTTGTTCAATCCAAACACCCAGGTATTTGTATTCAGATACCTCGTTTAATATTTTACCTTGTGTTGTCAGAATTTCCAATCTAGGGCTTGTAATTCTTTTGTTTTGTGATGATGGGAAAAGTACTACAGTCTGAGTCTTTCTACAATTAATTACAAGATTTTATTCTTGGAACCATTTCTGCATATTTGTGGAGCCTACCGGAAGTTTGTTTTTGACTTCAAAAATACATACACCTGATACCTCCAAAATGGTGTTGTAGGCATCTAACCTTATGTCTGAATATGTGATCTTTGTTTGGCAAGTGGTTCACATACAGCAAAACAGGAGTGAGCCCAGTACCAAGCCTGTGGCATTCCACAAGTTACATTGGCTAGTTCAGATAAAGTGCCGCCAATAGTTATTTTTTTCTTCCTTTTTGTTAAATGTGATCTGAACCACTTGCCAACATACTCAGAAATGTTAGACTTTAATATTCTCTCCATAAAGATCTCATGGTCCAGTAGTTCAAAAGTTTTGGAAAGGTCCATGAAACAATGCACCCACCATCCTCCCCATATCCTACAGGGAGGAGACAGAGGGGATTTTCAAAAGGGTTCCATATGGACGCAGATGCATGCTGCATCTGCATCCATTTTCTTGCGTCCAGGCAGCTTTGCTGCTATTTTCAGAAGTTGCATCCATTTACTACAACAGATGCAATTGTATCCAAATTGGACAGAAGTGCAATTGCATCCATTTTTTGATGCAAACTTTGGATGCTGTTAGGCCATTTAATAGATGTTCTAACAGGTTTGGATGCATTTCTGCTCTGAAATAGTAGCAGACACATCTTGGGTGATCACTGGTCTCTCTGATCATCCCCCTACCCATATCACTCAAACTCCTCCCCTTCCCTCTTTCTACTTCTGAACAATCACCCCCAGGGACACTGCCATCCTGCTGAAGAGCCTGCCTAGCCAGGGCAGCCCGGGCAGCAATGGTTTTTTCCCTGCTATGCTTAAAGTTGTATCACTGACCATCTTAAAACCACTCACCTACCTCTGTAACCTGGCATTGACTACCTCCTCAGTGCCAAGCATTTGGAAGCATGCCAGGGTGGTCCTGATTTTTAAGACTGGTGACCCGTTAGCCCCAGATAACTATCTGCCTATATCCTTGCTCCCCCACTTTAGTAAACTCCTGGAAAGGGTAGTCCACTGATAACTGTCTGACTATATTAACACTCACAAACTACTGTCCAGACAGCAACATGGCTTCTGTAAACATCACTCCACCACATCTGCCTTTGCCCTGCTTTCCAATCATATTCTTAGGAATATGGTCCTTGAAAGGGCAACGAGTGCTGTCTTTGTTGACCTGTCTAAAGCTTTTGACCTGGTCGACCACACCCTGTTGCTGTCCTCCCTCTGCACCCCTGGCTGCTCTACTGAGACCACATGGTGGTTCCAAAGTTACCTTTCAGATAGATCTCAGTCAGTATGTGTAGGACCTTCCACCTCCCCTGTCCTCCCAGTCACTACCGATGTACCCCATGGCTCCATTCTGGGTCGACTCTTATTCTCCCTGTTTATAAACTCTCTCCTCTCTGACTGTCTCACTTGTGATGCCCTATTTTATGCAGATGACCTTGTCCTCTTTACTAGTGACAAGGCTCTTGAGAATATATCCAGGGCTTTATCCGATAACTACTCTGAGGTGTGCACCTGGTTCCACTCACATTGCTTAATTGTTAATGCTAAAAAAATGAAATCCATGCTATTTGGATCCAAACCCTTCCTATCTAATGCCACCAAGGCTGGGTCCATCCTCTCAGCAGTCTCACCAGATGACACTGTACTTGAAACTGTACTAGTTTTCAAATATCTGGGAGTTATCCTGGACCCATCCCTCTCCTTTTCCAATCTTATCTCCACTGTTATCTGCCGTATTAACCAGAAACTTGGTGCGGCTTATCAGATAAAGTCACACCTGACCAGGGAAGCCTGTTTAGCCATTGCCCAAAGGAACCTGCTACCTTTGATTGACTACTGCTCCCCTGTTTACTCACACACATCCTCAGCCTTGCGTGCACACCTCTGCTCCATGTACAACAACATATGTTGTTTCACTCTCCTGGCACCATATTCCATTCATCACTGCCACCTCTACCAGACTCTTGGCTGACTCCCACTACACAGCAGATTTGATTACGAGCTTGGCTGCCTCTTGGACAGTGCCATCAGGCATGGCAAAGCCTCCCTTTTTATGTCTCTCCTCAAGACCAGAACTCCCTCGAGGTGTCTGCGTGAATCCTCAGTCCCTCCTGGATATCCTGAAAGTCTCCTTGGCTATAGGTAGCAGAGCATTATCTGTAGCTGCTCCCACTCTATGGAACAGAATCCCCACACCCATCTGCTCTCTGGACTCCCATGCCACTTTCAAGACACATCACAAACCCTTGCTGCTTGATGATGCCACATGCTGTTGCTAGCTTGGATAACACCACCACTACCACCACCACCACCAGCTTTGTGACTTTTCCCTCTTGGGCTGCTTTTGCCTCCCCTGCCCTCTCTCATCTCTTTGGACTCCTGTCTTACATCCCTCACTACCTGCTTCTTGAGCTCTCCCACCTGACTATTGTCTTGTATGTTTTTTTTTACATCATGCATTAATTTGCACTGGCCACTTATCCTTAGTAAATAATTGAATAATAATTGTTGCTTATCATGATGTACTGATTGTTTTTCAGCCTCTCATTAATTTTATTTTCCCATGTTACTTTTTCTGTTCACCAAAGATGCCTGTATATCCACTTTGTTCACTAATGATGTCTGTATATCCACTTTGTTCACCAGTGCTGTCTGTATATCCACATGGTTTGTACTCATTGTATAACTTGTCACTACCTCTGTAACTGCCACCTGTATGGCCCAGATCCTTCCTGAAAACGGTCCCCAGGATCAGTGCACTTACCCAGTTACCAAAAACTAAATAAATAAAATAAATAAATATATCTCTTTGGAAATTCCCCCTAATGTCTAATAAGTCAGTGAGCGCGGGGTTCATGTCTTAACATTTCCTAAAGCCAGATTGAAAGTCTGTAAGCAGCAGGTACTTTTCTACATGTTCATAAATTTGACTGTGGACCAGTTTTTCCAGAATCTTTGAGAGAACAGTGCAATTGGCCAGTAGTTGGAGGAGGACATCAAATCTTCTCCCTTAAAGATGGGCACTATTTTAACAAGTTTATTATAATGGAAAGATGCCATCTTTTAGACTCCAATTGAATAATTTCATTAGG
Organism: Neoceratodus forsteri; assembly: GCA_016271365.2. Taxonomy (NCBI): domain Eukaryota; kingdom Metazoa; phylum Chordata; order Ceratodontiformes; family Ceratodontidae; genus Neoceratodus; species Neoceratodus forsteri. The sequence continues at coordinate 458,422,058 of CM028135.1, read as the reverse complement.
ATTAGTGTTATTTTTTTAATTACATCTTTCAAAAACATATTTTCACCCCATCTACCCCAAATGCTTTGTTTGAATTGAACCCCCTTAATACTTTATAGACTTCCTGTGCTTTAAGAAGTTTAAATTTAAATTTAGGTACCTCGCTATCAATCATTGTACTGTTGTCTACTCTCCCCAATAGACCAACGCCTACTTCCTCCTTTGGTACACATGATATATAGGTAATATAGAGATAGATCGTGTTTGTTAGATAGTAACGTGTTATTAAGGTGTTAATAACACATTAATACAGTGTAAGTAGCTAACTGGTTTCATATATGCTAAATTGTCTGCCATCATATATGAAGAAATATATGATTACTTCTTTTATGTGGATGAGGGCCCAGCCATGCATTATGTAAGCAATAAGACATGACTGGATGTACATTATGGTGAAATAATCACACATGTCAGCTGCATTGTCAGGCACAAGGTGCAGCCAAGTGTCATTAAATGCACCTGAGAAGCGCAGTTATATCATTATAATGGCACACCCCCTGGAGTGTCTTATAGCTCTTATAGAATAGCATTTAAATATTTGACTTAAAATGAATGAAAGTCAGAGAAAATTATGTTAAAATGATAAAAATAGGTCTTTTCATTAAAATATGCATCCATTTTAACTTTGAAGACAAAATAGTGGTCCTGGTCCTGATGAGTTACATCCAAAAATACTCAGAACTGGAGCTCACATACTAGCTTCCCCATTGACAGAAATTATTAATAAATCATTACAGAGTGGGATAGTACCACTAGATTGGAGACTTTCTTTGGTGACCCCTACATTTAAGAAGGTAGACAGGAATCTTGTAAATAACTATAGACCTATCAATCTAACCTCTATCCTCTATAAAATCATGGAGAGATTGATTAAAAATAAAATAGAACAAGAGATTGTCACACTAAATATCAAGGATAAAATGCACCATGGATTCCAAAAGGGGAAGTCTTGTACAACAAATTTGATCACATTTTACGAGAACGCAAATGCTAGTCTAGATGGAAAGTGTGCATTGGACATGATTCTGATGGACTTCTCCAAAGCCTTCGATAAAGTACCACATATGAACTTAGTAAATAAATTGATAAATTTGGGATTCAGTAGTATTCTGGTCAGATGGATCAGAAATTGGTTAATAGAACGTGCACAAATGATTAAACTAAACGGTTCACTATCTGACATGAGAGAGGTTACAAGTGGGGTGCCGCAGGGGTCAGTCTTGGGCCCGGTCCCCTTCGGTATTTATATTTGTGACATCCAACACAATATTGAAAATAAAATGGTTAAATTTGCAGATTATTTAAAAATAGGTGGGGGAGGTAGATTCCTTTCAAAAACATATATCTCTAGTCAATGATTTAAATAAAATTATGAAATGGACCAATGAGAATGGAATGCAGTTTATTACTGAAAAATGTATAGTCCTGCATTTTGGGCATAAAAATCCAAAATATATATACATATTAGGAAACCAGATCTTAAGGGCAGTATTATCAGAACATGATCTAGGTGTTACAATATCTACCTCTTTTACCTCTACTGAACATTGTAGACAGGTTTCTTTAAGGCAAGGGGGTCTCATTAAAAGGATCAAATGTTCCTTTGTTGGTAGATCTGAACAGTGTATTATACCATTGTATAAGAGCTATATTAGGCCCATGCTTGACTTTGGGTCACCTTTCTGGTCACCATGCTATTATAAGGATATCAAAATGATAGAAGGAGTACAACACACAGTGACTAAACTGCTTTATCATTTAAAGGGACTACCTTATGATTCTAGGTTAAAAGAAACTGGGCTATATTCCCAGGAACTTAGAAGGAAGAGAGGGGACTTGCTTTTGCTCCATAAAATAATGCATTCATCTGATTTATTTAACATTTGCAGTTTTGAATTCAGTAATTCTCGGGGAAATCTTAGATCACATGGTAAGAAACTAATCTTACCTAGGGTAAACACTAAAAAAAGAGACAAATTTTATACGGTTAGGAGTGCTAGGACTTGGAATAGGCTCACACAAACAGTAGTAGAGATTGAAGATTTTGGTAAATTCAAACACTCTCTAGATAGATTATACTATAAGGATGGTATTATGGTTTAAATTGCCCGCATGATGCCTGGGACAATTCTTATGGGCATTAACTGCTCCCTTTTTTCCTTTACATCCTAGTAATCCTAGTGATATTCTGATAACTAGGGGTAGCTAAAAACAGTAAAAGACAATGAAAAACATGTGTGGCTTGCATAAGAAAAAAACACTTATTACCTTATTTTCATTTCAAATCACACACATTAAATTGCTTTTCTCATTGGGGTGCTTCTGGTTATGGCATACACAGGCAAAACAAAACAAAAGATCCAGTGCCCCCAAAAAAAATGGGACATCAAAAGGAAGTCCACCTTGCTGACTGGTGGCTCAGCTTAATTGCAAACCAGAGTTCTGATTTGAAATACTAAGATATAGGATTAAATAAGTGAGTAGCCATTTGAGGCAGAAAGCACATTTAATAATTTGCCTTTTTTTGGGGGTGGGTGCACTGCATCTTTTGTTTTGTTTTGTCTATGTATGCCATAACCGGTAGCACTCCAATGAGAAAAGCAATTTAATGTGTGTGATACCTCATGGGTCAAGCAGCTAATTTTTGTTTCGCTTATGTTTAGGAGATTTATGGTTGTGTCCATTAACTGGCTCCCCATTGACCACCAATATACTGGCTGGGTTCTGCACCTTATTTAAAGTGAGCCAATCAGGCAGTGCACTGTATTTTAAAAGGCAGCCATCTTTGGCAGCTAGCATTTTAGAACAGGGGCTCAACTGATGGGAGGTCTACTTTGCCAACTGGTGGCTGAGCTTAATTTCACACCAGAGCTCTGATTTGAAAGACTGAGAGACCCCCATTCCTCATTTGGGATGAAACAAGTGAGTAGCCATTTTAGGCAGAAAGCACATTTAATGATTTGCCTTTTTGGGGGGTGGCAGGGTGCAATGGATCTTTTTGTTTTGTCTGTGTATGCCATAACGAGTAGCGCCCCAATAAGAAAAGCAATTTAATGTGTGTGATACTGCGTGGGTTGAGCAGCTAATTTTGGTTTTGTACACAAGTGACCCCCATGTCAGGATTTGTTTTGTACATACCCAGGAACATGTCTGTTTTGATCAAAGTCTGGTACCTAGCTGAGTCAATCAGTGCTATCGTCATCTTGCCCTCAACTCAAGTACTGTATTGATAAGGTATTGACCCCAATTAGCTAATGCCAGTTTGGGTGACTCAGTCATCCACTTCTGGCACCTGTGGGCAATAAGCACCATCCCTTTGAAATTACTGTATGATAAATTATTTCAGATAATTGCCAATTTGTCCCACCTACCCACCAGATGGTTTGACTTCAGGCTGAGGTAAAGAGTGAAAAAAGTTCTTTCAGGACTGGCTTGTTCTGGGTGGTCCTCTTGATGTCATCTGCCATGCCAACTGAAAATACTCCGCCAGGGTGATGGCTCTCTCACCTGTTTTTGGATGATGTTCTTTCACCCACATTTGCAGTAGGAGCTGTAGACTTTACTCTAACAGGAAAACCTCCAGCACCTATTGCACAGTTTTGCCCTCTAGTTGAACCCACTTGTAGCATACCTTTTTCAGCTTCATGAAAACCTGGCAGGCTGATTCCTGATGCTGAAATGTCACTTTCTAGAATTATTGATGGTAGGGCTCACCACAAATGTTGTACCTCTGGAGGATGGCCTCTTTTACCTGGTCATAGTTTTCACTTGTGGTGGGGGCCATATTATTATATGCCAGTTGGGTTGCCTCAGTCAAATATGGCACCAGTATGATCATCCACTGGTCCCATGGCCACTGGCATGCTCTGGCTACCCTCTTGAATGTTTTCAAGTAGGTCTCAGTCTCATGTGTAGGTGTCAGCTTCATCAGCTTGATATCCTTCAGGCTAGATATCCCTCCATTCCTGTTCAAGGCACCATGATTTGTACCTGTCCCATCATCCTGCAGGAGCCTGATCGTTTCCATCCAACTTGCCTCATTCTCATCTAACGTCACTGTTAGCCAACATAACAACCCTTAATGCTTTCTGGGACCTTCTTCAGCCCTTCAAACTTCAAGTCTGGGAGAGGGGTACTCTCAGCCTGCCTCATCAGGGGATCTGTCTTCCTTGGTCTCACCCCTTTCTCTGCCATGCTTCTAGTGACTACCCCAACTGTCACACAAGAGGGCCATTGCCTTGTCCCAACAGTCTTCTTCATCTGGCACATCTGCTTGTTTGCCTTACTGCCTTGCTGGTACTATGGCTTGTACCCTAACAGGAATGTTCCCCAGTGTGCTTAGACCATCCCTGGTTTATCTCACTTCTAACACAACATGTGAGAAGGAAAACTCAACAACCAAATTATATGTTGCAAGGTGCAAGCAGTTCAGTAAGGCACAGTTGTCAAGATGGTTCTCAGATGGACTTTCTCCAGGAGGGGGCTAGGACCACATGACCATTCAGTATTTTGAGTTTTCCAAATTACAGTTCAAGAGAGTGGATGATATACACAGGTTTCAGCTAGTGGAAGTCATGTAATTACACTTGCAAACACCAGAAGGAGGTCTGCAGATGATCTTCACCTAAGGTAACACAGAGCTGAGTCTTCATCTACTTTCTCTCTCTCTCTCTCTCTCTCCCCCTCTCAACCCCTTTCTTCCTTCCCCTCTCTTCCTCTCTCTCTCTCTCTCAAGGTTGAGCAATTTTTTTTCCTCACTAGGGCCTTATTATACTCCACCGATGTCACAGGATTCTGCCTTCTTTACACAATTAAGAGGGTTTTTTGTTTATATAAGCAGGTAATAGTAGGTTTTACAAAAGGAAAAACAGTGTTAAATGGAAACAAGTACCATTAAACCTTAAAGAAGTGGTTTTCCTTTTTGCATATTATATGTAGAAAGATAACATAATTAGTAATCCAGGGAGAGCTGCTCCCTAGGTCCACCCTGGATTCTGTCAAAAGCTCCTCCACAAACTCCTCCCTTTGCCTTCAGTGTTACGTAACAACACCAGAGCGAAGCCAGTCAGTCCTCTAGGGAACCTTGCTGTTGGACAGTTTGTAGGGTACCATTTTGGAGGCAGCTTTACAGACAACCTGGGATAAATTGTACTACATTTTGGTAAAGGGTACATTTTATAACTCAGAAGTAAGGAAATTGTTCTCTAAACATTTTCACCATCACGTGAAGTCATTTGTTGTGGTACTGTATTTTGTTTTTATAAACATATACAGTATGGAAAAGTTATCTGGTCCAGATAACCTTTTTGTTATGCTATCCTGCATGGTACTGCAGTCACAGCAGGAAACAGAACCAAAGAGTTTTTAAAGTGTGTTTTCTGTGTTTTATAAATGACACTCTATCATCTGCACTTAGTATGGTTGGACATTTAATTTTTCCAGGTAGCTTTAAAGCCGGGAGTTTAAATCCTGTTATGTGTCAGGACTGAGTCAGGAGGTATCTATTGTGTACTGCTTTCAGTAGGGAGTGCAGCTCCATCAATAAATTCAGTTGAGAGGACTAAATTTATGATTTAATGTTGTACATAATACTTGGACCTTGACTGTAATCCATACCTTACTGTAGGGGCTGCTTGCCTTACTATTGTTTATTTACTGTTTTACCCTGGTTATTATGGATTTTTTAGAAATATTTGACTATTGTTTCATTGGAGTGAGTTGGGATGTGGGTGGTTTAAATTATTTATTTGTGTGAGTGTGTGTCTGGTATGAGTGTTTGAGGGTGGAGCAGTGATTGAAGTTTGAGGTTGTGTAAGGAAGGAAAGGGGAAGGGGAAATTGTGTAACCAGGAAAGGCACGCTAAGCCAAAGCTTGTTTCCAGGTGCAACCTGGGAGCACAAGGAAGTTAAGTGACTTGCTCAGGATCAGTATGCAGGTGGGGACTGTGGGATTCAAACCCAGGTCTCCAGGTTTATAGCTCAGAGCCCTAAACCACTGTGCTATACTGCATCTGGAAGGGGAGGGTTTAATCTGTTATGTTTTGTGGATTGCTAAAAAATGAGCCCTATACATGAAAGGGTGTAAAATATGAATGAGGGATGCGTACCCCACCCACGTAGCTCCATGCCCATGGAAAGGTGCACACAGTTCAGTATGCACTATCACTGGCCACCTGTCCATGGCCCCACCCCCTCACAGAAAATGCCCCCACAGACATGTCTGTGCTCTGGCCCTGGTCAACATGTCAGTGACATTCTCCCACCCAGAGCCCCACCATCGCAGACCCTGTCAATTATTGCACAGGTCAACCACCCCCTGACCCCTGATCCCAGCCCTATCCCTCTCATTGGTGGACAGTAGTATGCCTGTGGCACTGACATAGGCATACATAGCATTAGCTGGATGACGGGTGGCCAAGGTGGTGTGTGGAGGGATGTGCCACTCACCGTCCATCACCACTGCACTAACTTGCAGGTAAAGGGGATGAGGGGTAGTGTTGTTGGTGCTGTGGGGTGGCCACTATCCACTAATGAGGGGGTAGGTGGGCCAGACTCAGGGGTCAGGTGTGGTCGACCTGAGCAATACAGGACAGGGTTCACCAGAAAGGGGTTCTGGGTGGGAGAATATCACTGACATGTGGACCAGGCTGAGGCACAGATGTGGGGGGGTGTTCTGTCTTACTGGACTGGGGCTGAGTCACAGATGCCGGGGGTGCCAACTGTATTACAGGACTGGGCAGGGGCTCTCTGTGCATGGGGCTAGGTACACATGGCAGTTGCAGCAGGGTCCCCCTTGCCATATCCAGCACCCTCCTGTGCCCTCATGTGCACAGCACTACATGCCTTTGTTCATGGGGTGTAGTGGGGGCACCCCCCGTCTCTGCCCCAGACCACCCTGGCACATACCTGCCTGTGGGGATTCAGGTGCACATCCAGGCTGTGAATGCCACAGGACCCCCACTGCATGTCATTCACACATACTGTTGCCTACACTCCTCAGATATGTGACACATAGGCAACCCTTCCTGTTGTGCATGGGTTACAATGTGCCATCCTGACCAGTCATGAAGGCTCAGCTACCCCCCCATCCCTACTATGCGAATTGCAATTCTTCTGGGATCTCCTCTTACCTGCAGAGGTATACCACCAATGCAGGGGGCTGGGGATTATCAAATGACAATGTAAGAGGGCTAGGGTGTGGGATGGGAGAGGGGGACTGACAGAAGGGTGATCAGGATGGTAAGGACTAAGAGATGCCCCAGGGTTAGAGGTGTTTAATCCCTATCCCCTCAGTTTCAAATGAGCCGGGTGGACAGACAGCTGATGGACCAGTCACCACTACTCGTCCTCTTTGGATGGTGCTTTGTAATTTATTTATTTATTTTATTTTATTCTTTGGTAACTGTGTAAGGCCCAATAGGCACAGGTTTCGTTCAACAAATAATAACCGGAGTCATCTTTTTCTGATGATTTCTTTTTATTTTCATTAGCTTCACCCTTACGTTTCACTCCTAAGAGCTTGATCACAGGGTTTCATTACCATCTAGTTCAAAAATAAATACACAATTTATTATATTGTAATTTCCATATTTCTAATAGATTAAATATGATTCTTTTAATGTATCTACCTGAAAAAGCACTTTTCTGTGTGCTGGGTCACTTTAAAACTTCAGTGTTTAAATTTCTTCCAACCTCTTTCTAAAATAAATACATCGAATACAATGTTATAACTTATTCATTTAAATTTTTAAAATGCTTTTATAGCAGCAGTCTATGTCCTAATGTTACCAAAGTAAGAACTTAAACTTCCCCATAACAGGCATACCTCGAGAAATGTTCAAAACGTGTGGCTCTGCGCTTTTTATATCTTTAAAATTTCTAAACAAAAAATATATTTTGTGTGAGCCATTATACTTTAAATACCAAATCTTATTTCTGATGTGATAAAAAGTTTTAACTACTGCAGTTAATAGTGTGGCTTACCTTCTTAATTAGATATTTTCAGACATTCCATGGCCTTTACAAATTCACTGAGAACAAGTTGAAAACAACTTCCAAGCTTAAGCCGTAATGGTGCCCACCCACTAAGACGCTATAGCGTTATGATCCCTCTCTAGAGAAGAAAGAATCAATTTAGCAGAAGAAATACAGAAAAATCAAGAACTGTTAAAAAGTCAGTTGTTAGCAGATGAATTTACATCCACATTAGAGGAATTAAAACAGAAAATATTGGATTATGAAAACAAATTAAAGCAACAAAAAATTAGAACGTTTATCAGAGACACAAATGACTATAAAGATAATAAAGTTTATACATATAAACAATATAGCAAACAAAGATACAGTTACAATGCCGAAAGTGGAACAGAAAGTGACAACAGTTACGCTATAGATTCTTCCACATGATCAGGAGAAGAACATGTAAATCTAGAAGAAACTCAATGACCCACTATACCATCAGAAGACGTTATGGCACATAGATATGAATTAAGAACTTCTAACACCTATCAACAATACTCTAGGGCACAGGGGGTTTGGGGGGCCAAGAGGGGAAGGGTACGAGGAGGAGGAGGAGGACCAGGTGGAAGAATAACAAGAACTACCAACATGGACAGGAGTACAGGGAGAGAGACCCAGAAGTAATACCCATATTCAATCTTAGCAACAGAAGGTCATCTGAAGTGGAATCTTATGTTTTAGGACTTGGTCTCTCTTTTGCACCTTCACAACCAGTAGATATATTTGATTTAGTGGTAGATGTACAAGGATATTTCAGAACTTTGAGAATTAAAAACTTGTTTGGAGTAGAGAATACACAGATAGGTGAAGAAAGGAAATTAAAACAAGCATTAAATATAACATCTAAATTCAGTCCCCCTAGTGACAAAAATCATGGTATAGAGAGCTTCTGCACCATCGTAGAAAAAGAAATTATGGCACTTCTTAATGAGAAATCTGCTCTTTGGCCTCCCCATCCAAACCTAACTAAAGAACAAAGGGATGCCATAAAAAGTTTAAGTAATGACACAGAAATAGTCATTAAACAGACAGATAAGGGGGGGGAGGTATAGTGATTCAAGATAGGGAACAATATAAGTCTATGTGTTTGAAACTGTTAGAAAGCAGACATAATTATTCACTACTGATGAGAGATCCAACGGCCACAATACAGGGTAAACTTAGGGAAATATTGGCAGAATTTGTTGATCTTAACTGGCTACAGGATTGGGAAATGAGAATATTGTTAAAGGAATTTCCAAGAATTCCCACCTTTTATGGTATACCAAAGTAACATAAAAATATACAGGACCCCCCCAGGTAGGCCCATAGTATCTGGGATTGATTCCATTTTTGATCCAGTTTCAAAATATGTCAACTATTATCTACAACCATTAATAGATAAAAGCACAACATACATACAAGATTCGACCGATTTGATGAATCAATTAGAAATAATAACAAAAGAGATTGAATTACAACATATTTTTCTTGTTACATGGGATGTAATAGATCTGTATACATCAATACCACATCGAGAGGGAGTCTTACACAAGGGAAAAGTATTAAATAAAAGACCAGTGGGTTCACTACCAAGGACAAATATGCTACAGGAATTAACATTATTTGTTCTACAGAATAATTATTTTGAATTTGAAGGGAAATTTTATCAACAAGATAAAGGCACAGCAATGGGTAGTACCATGGCACCCAGCTATGCAAATGCCTATATGATCATTTTTGAAGAAGAGTTTGTTTTAAACAATGATAAAAATGTTTACAAAAATCAAATTAAATTCTGGAAAAGATTTATAGATGACATATTTTGTTTGTGGATTGGAACGGAACAGGAATTACTATCTTTTAATGATATGCTTAATCAATTCGATGTTAACCTTAAGTTCACATTAAATTATAATAAATCAGCAATACCATTTCTGGATTTATTGATTAAGGTTACAGATGCAAGAATCAGTACTTCATTATTTAGAAAAAGTACAGACAGGAATACGTTGTTACACAATAAAAGCTATCATGAGCCCAAGTTAAAGATTAGCATTCCTTATGCGCAATTAGTCAGAGTAAAATGTAATTGTCAAGAGACACAAGATTTTCTCAATCAAAAAGAAGATATGGTGAGCAGATTTTACAATAGGGGATACTCAAAAAAAGTTCTTACACAGGCAAGCCACAAAATAGATAAAGTAACTCGACAACATCTTTTTAGTAAAAAACAAAAGCAGAAACAGGAGAGATTAGTATTTGCCACCAAATACAATCACAAAATGACAGAAATAAGAAAGATCATAAATAAACATTGGTACCTGGTATCTGTGGATAATACCAGAATTAAATCTTTACAACTAAGACCGATTATTGTGTCCAAAAAAGTTAGAAATTTAAAAGATAAATTAGTACATTCACAATTTCTATATAAGGACATCAATAAAACTCAATTACAACTTGGACCCCTACAACCAGGGATGACTAAGTGCGGCAGATGTTCAGTTTGTAACAACACTAGTAAAAAGGCTCTGTTTAAACATCCACATTTTGGTGAAGAATTTCCTATTAGAGATCATATTGACTGTAATACAGAGGGTGTTATTTATGTGCTACAGTGTTTATGCGACAAATTATATGTGGGACAAACTAAAAGGGCTCTCAAAGTTCGAATACTGGAGCATAAAAGTGATATCAGAAACAAAAATGAAAAATCTCTGGTAGCTTTACCTTTTAATGAGGCTGGACACACGGGTGCATCCCTCAGATTTTGGGGTCTCGAAGTAGTAAAACTACCATACAGAGGTGGCAATTATACACAATTGCTAGATAAGGCTGAAATGAAATGGATTTTCAAATTAAAAACTTTAAATCCAAGCATAGGAATGAATGTTGATTGTAATTGGCAGGCATGGCTGTAAATACACGAATTAGATAATTACAGAACTTTCACATTGTAACTTGTTTCTTTATGTTCTATATTGGTATGTCAGTTAATAACATGCATTACATAGTTTGTTTATTATACTAGATTAAAGTTTATAGGAGCTCTGTATTGGGTTGACTGTTGGGACATAACATTGGAGTGAATCATAAGATTTATAAAATGAGTCTTATTTCATTAAGCAGCTCGTTACTACTAAAACAATGACATAACAGTCATGGTATATTTTTGCACGTTTAAAGTAGATTTATAAGATTTCAAAATGAATTAAATGCAATATGGACTCAATCTCATTATCTGTTCTGTTTAATAAGCTTTCTGCACTACGGATCAAAATGTTATCTAACAATATATAAATATCATTTGGATAAGTTGGTTTGAATATTAAGACACCCCCACAGTGCTGATTGGGTGTCTGCTCTCTTCCCTTCAAGTATTTTTTCATTTGAAAATGTTCATGCTATTGGCAGCAGCTGTGTCCGTATAGAGCAGCCTGACTTTGCCGTGCGCACCCTCAATATTAAGAGGATGTGTGTTTAGTTGCTTGGCAACGCTCTCGCATCACACAAGAGTTTCGGGAAGTGATACATCACTCCCGCGGGAAATTCAGGCTGCTCAAGAGGCAAAGCAGCCGAGAGAGGGATCATAACGCTATAGCGTCTTAGTGGGTGGGCGCCATTACGGCTTAAGCTTGGAAGTTATTTTCAACTTGTTCTCGGTGAATTTGTAAAGGCCATGGAATGTCTGAAAATATCTAATTAAGAAGGTGAGCCACGCTATTAACTACGGTAGTTAAAACTTTTTATCATATCAGAAATAAGATTTGGTATTTAAAGTATAATGGCTCACACAAAATTTGTTTTTTGTTTAGAAATTTTAAAGATATAAAAAGCGCAGAGCCACACATTTTGATCATTTCTCGAGGTATGCCTGTTATGGGGAAGTTTAAGTTCTTACTTTGGTAACATTAGGACATAGACTGCTGCTATAAAGCGTTTTAAAAAATTTAAATGAATAAGTTATAACATTGTATTCAATGTATTTATTTTAGAAAGAGGTTGGAAGAAATTTAAACACTGAAGTTTTAAAGTGACCCAGCACACAGAAAAGTGCTTTTTCAGGTAGATACATTAAAAGAATCATATTTAATCTATTAGAAATATGGAAATTACAATATAATAAATTGTGTATTTATTTTTGAACTAGATGGTAATGAAACCCCGTGATCAAGCTCTTAGGAGTGAAACGTAAGGGTGAAGCTAATGAAAATAAAAAGAAATCATCAGAAAAAGACGACTCCGGTTATTATTTGTTGAACAAGATTTGGAAACACCACTACAGGAGTCAAAGAAACATCACCATTTCCCGGATTCTGTTGTTTCATGCCACTAGGCACAGGTGCCTGTTTTCAGGGGTGACCTGGGAGCAATGGGCAGTTAAGTGACTTGCTCATAGTCACACAGTATGCAAGTTGAGGTTGTGAAAATCGAACTCAGGTCTTGTCTGCTATATGTATCAAGCTTGTTCACACCTCATTCCTTTAACCTCTAGGCTATACTGCCAGCCCTATGGCTGATGAATATGACTGCTATTATTGTGGATTTTGTTTCACATTCCTCAGTAAATCTGGCATGAGTCACAGAGACCAGGTTAGGTGACAATGCTGATCCAATTTTGAAGGTGGCTGTCCCTGCCAGTTTCTCTGTGGTGCACTGCCTGAGGAAGGATCAGGGGAGGGGTAGCCATCTTCTTCAGATAAGAGCTGAACATGGTGGTGCACCTAATGGGAGACACTTTGTCCTTTGAGTGGATATCTGTGCATAGAGATCTAGGTGCCAGGTGTAGGACCCTCCTCATATACCCGCCACCCAGGCAGGAGGGGACTTCCTACAGGAAATCGTGGAGTGCATGGCTGACAGGGTGTTGGAATCTCCAAGATGGTTCATTCTTGGTGATTTCAATGCCTGGGTCAACAATGACCTCTCACGCTTTGGACAGAAATTCCTTCTGAGTATGACAGCTCTGGGCCTCTTATGGCTCCCTTTTGCTTCCCAAAGACAAGGGAGGTCTAAGACTTCCCAACTTTCAGTTTTATTACTGGGCGGCTCATCTAGCTAAGTTAGGACAGTGGTTTGCGGCAAGACCTGAAAATTCCTCTCCGGTTTGGCTTCATTTAGAATCGACTTTTCTTTCTGAACTTAAATTTGACACAGCTACCTTACCTATCTTACTCGATGCATTTTAACGCCTGATTTCTATATAATGGTGGTGGCTTCTCTTAAAGTGTGGGCCCAATGTCTTAAGTTCTTCCGGATCTCTAATCAACGGATTTGGGACAACCAATTATCTCCAATCCTAATCTTGTTATTGGTAATTGAAGGTAGGAGTAACTTGGTGCATAAATCAAAGACTCAGAGTAGAACAGTTGTATAACTCAACTTCTCTTCTCACAACAGGCGATATTCTCACCAAATTTGGTATACCAAGTACGGAGACCTTTAAAGTGTTCCAACTCCGTCATTTGGTCTGTAACAAGTTTGGCTTGGTATCTAAACCATCTAGGGTACACCCCCTTTTCTCTGATATTATTAGACTGGCTACTCAGCCCCATTCCATTTCGCAGATCTATTCTTATTTACTGACTTTCAATCTGAAGGAGGAGGTTGCTGGGCCCTCGCTTTGGACACGTCTTCTTCCTGAAGAGGTCCCTTCTTGGAGGACCCTATGGCCTAACTTGCACAAATACCACACTCAAGATAGGTTTCGGTTGGTGCAATATAATATTGTTAATAACTTATACTACACTCCAGTCAAGCTATTTCAGCGTAAGATGATCTCTTCCTCGCGGTGTTTTCGGTGTCTTCGGGACGAGGGTAACCTGATTCATATTTTTTGGGAGTGCCCTAAAGTGGCCCCGTTGTGGTCCGCTATTATTGACAGCCTAGATCCCTTTTGGGTCTGAGCAGGTTTTTCTCTCCTAATATCTGTGTATTGGGGATTTCTATATAGACTCTGTGGAGCGAGATACCATATGGCTTTGATTTCATGGCAGTCAAAAATTGGTGTTAAGACACTGGAAAGACCAATTAGTACTATCCTTTATGGACTGGTTAAAAGAATTGGTGCTGTACCTCCAGTCCGAAAGTCTGATTGCCAGCTGTAAACAAAGTGGGGATCTATTTTATAAAAGATGGGGTAAGCTTCAATCCCTTTACCTATCAGGAGATTAGGTTGGGGATCTGATCCCTGGACCCTCAATTTATGTTATATAATGAATTTCATTCCAATATATGAGCTGAAAGTGATAAAACCCAGTCTCTTTCACTGTACTGTGGACCCATTAACATAGCCAGCTAAGATGATAGCCTAAATGTGATATCCAGACTCTGAAAGTTACTAAATATGCTTTGTGCGGGTGCACCTGGGGGAGGGGTGGATTTGGTTCCCCCCTTTGGGGTTTTTCCGGCTTATGCGAAATCATGCTTTATGTTATCCTTGTGAATTATTAGGTTTGTTATTTTGCCTTTGTATAGCTGACTGGGGGGGGTGATTTTGATGTCCTCTTAACTGACTACTTTCCTAATACTGTGGTAAGGTGTATTTTTCCTTTTTCTTTGTGAAAATAATAAACTTAAATTTCAAAAAAAAAAAAAAAAAAATGACAGCTCTGGGCCTGGCACAAGCAGTTGCTACTGCGACTCACCAACATGGACACAGATTGAACTTGGTGATGCACATGGGACTTGAGGTGGAGAACCTCAAGATTGATCCAATTAGTTGATCAGATCATTGCACCATAGGTTTTGAGTTCAGGGCACCTCTCTGTGGTCCACCTCCTGTGGAGGTGGCCACATGCAACCCCTTGAGAGGGCTGAGCCCTGATGAACTCATAGTGGTACTGGATACCTTGGGTATGAAGGCGGCTTGTGCTAAGGGTACAAAGGAAGCAGTTGTGGCCTATAATAAAGTCATCAGTGTGGCCTTTGACCTAGTGGTACTAGTCCATGTTTGCCCACTGGTTTCATGCCTCAGCTTGCATTGGATTGACGGTGAGCTGAGGGCAATGAAAGCAAAGGGGCAGAGGTTGGAGCTGCATTGGAGGAGGTCTGGGGCCCAGGAGGACAAACTGGATTTGAATACTCATTAGCATGAGTACCAAAGGGGAATCTCTCATAAGAAGGCAGAATTCCTGTCCAGGGAGATTGTGGCTGGGAAGGACTGACCAGCTCAGCTTTTTCGGGCAGTGGGCAGGCTTTTACATCTAGCCTGCCTGGAGCCCATGAAGGTTCTTTCATGCACGAAATGTGAGTTTGTTTGGTTCTTCTTAGACAGAGTGTCCTCTATTAGGGCTGGGATCTCTTCTACTGGACTGTGATTGCCTAGCAGTGTCAAGACTGGATGTTGCAACAGCAGTCAGTGGTCATGGGGTGAGTTTCAGTCAGTAATGATTGAGGAGTTTGTTGGTGATCTTAGGGTTGCAACTAACATACTGTGAACTGGACCAAGGCCCAACGGGACTCTTGGTGAGCTGCATTGTGCAGCTGGACCCAGTGTTTACCAGGATTATTTGGTGCTCCTTCTTGGAGCAGCTCTGAAAAGTGTGTTGGTGAGGCCCCTTTTGAAAAAAATGACTGGGCATGGATATCCTGATGAACTACAGGCCTGTCTCTAACCTGCATTTCTTTAGGCAAGGATATTGAGAAGGTCGTTGTGTTGCAGCTGGAGACTCACTTGGCAACCTTCAACATATATTAGCCTCTCTAGTTGGGATTTCAGTCAAAGTTCAGCACTGAGACTGCTCTGGTCAGGGTGCACAATGACTTGCTCGGGGTGAGGGATAGAGGAGAGCAGTCAGTTCTTGTTCTCCTGGATCTCTCTTCAGCATTTGACACTGTTACCATGGCCTTTTATTCAACTATCTCAGGGAGTATATGAGACTCACCAGCAAAGTTATTAGCTGGTTTGAGTCCTACCTCATCTCAGTGGGTTGTGATGGGTAACTTCTCATCACACCCAATGGACTTGTACTGTGGTGTACTCCAAGGGTTGGTTCTCTCTCCCATGCTTTTTCAGTGTACATGCTGCCCCTGGGTGGGATCATTAGGCAGTATGGAGTTGGATTTCACTGCTATACTGATGACACTCAGCTCTGTCTGTCCTTTGCTCCCATTGACCAGGGAGCAGTGAATGTGATGAACAAGTGTTTGGCTGAGATCCAGGATTGGATGTCATTGAGCTGGCTGAGAGTCTACCTGGAAAAAACTGAAGTACTGGTGACTGAGCCAGGTGGGGGCACTGGCAGTATCGGGGAGAGAAACAGAGATTTACCTCGGTACCTCCAGGCTTGACACTGCCAAAAAGGTGAAGAATCTGGGTGTCATCCTGGACGAAAGGCTGACGTCTAAGGACAGTCACCCAAAACAGCTTCTACCACCTCAGAAATATCAGCCAGATTTGCTCCCTTCTCCCCCCCAACCCCCGTGGACCTGCCCTCTCTATTACATGCCTTTGTCATGTCTTACCTTGATTACTACTACATCCTTTGCCTTGGGGGCAGTGGAAGTACACTTTGATGCTTGCAGCAAGTGCAGAACGTGGCTGAGAGGTTGTTGACCAGCCTTCCGAGGAAGAGTCACATTACCCCTTCACTGCAGGAACTGCATTGGTTGCCAGTTAAGTTGCATATCTCCTACAAGGTTGGTTTGCTAACCTATAAAGTCCTACATGGTCTGGGTCTGGGTTACCTGTGTGAACTCCTGCATCCTTATCTTCCTGCTTGTCCCCTCCATTCTGCTGAAGAGGGCATCCTAGTTGTCCACAGGACCAGACTTAAAATGTCTGGGGACAGAGCCTTTGAAATCTGCTACTTTGGAATTCATTACAGAAGGTCCTGAGGGAGGTCCCCTCTGTGGAAGTCTTTATAAAAGGACTTAAAACTTTTTTGTTTGCTCAGGCAGTTGATGTTTGAATTGTTTATTTATCAGTGGCTTGTTTATCTAGTATTCAATCCTGTTTTTAGTTTTTACAGTTGCGTGTAGGGGTTTTAATTTATATTACTATATTCTGTTGTTAATTATTATGTACTGGAATGTTATTTTGCTATTTCCTCTTTGTAAGGGCACCCTGGGCCTCCAAAGAAGGGTGCCATAAATAAATAAATAAAACTACTACTACTACTACTACTACTACAGTACAAAGAGCCCTACAACCAGTTCCAGGAGGGCCAGCCTCACAAAGCATTGTGACACTGTGCTCGAAATACCTTCCCCCAATGCTTTCAGGCTTGGAATTAACTCAAGGAAAGCACAGAAATGTATTTATGTCTTTCACTCTCCCACTCTGTTTCTGTTACCCACACTCATGGGGGTTATGTTTCTCCTGTTCAAGATTTTCTACTAGCTAGCACACAGCCAGCACTCCGGTCCATATGCAGAAATCTTTCCTCTTTTATATCCTCCTCAATGGCGGTATTATGTAGTATGCCAATGACAAAAAAAAAAAGGAAAGGCAGACTGCCTAATAAAAAGAAGGCAGGAGAAAAGCCCCATGTAAAGAGGGAATTTGTTTCCAGGTGGTCAGCCCGGGAACCAGAAACACAGAATACCAACAAGAGCAAAAGGAAACATAGAAGGAGGTGGTCATGACCAGCAGAAAGATAAAGTTAAGTACCTAGGTATTTTATGTGCTTTATTTTATTGTTTTTTTCCTTAGCCTGTTTTACTTATACAGTGTCGGGGCTTTGACGTGCCAGCACCACTACCAACCAACATCCCCATCCCTTTTCCAGATATGGACAGGGATCCTAGTACAAGCAACAAAGTCAGTAGTGCAGAGTTCAATCTCAGCACGTCCTCCAAGAGTCCGAGAAGTGCAATGCAATTGTGGAATGAGTGGCCAACTAGCAATCAAACTCTCCAATAGACAGACTGTGTAATGAGGAAACGGCCTTTCCTGTGCAACAGTTTGTTTTGTCTTGAATGTAAAACATATAAAACCTAACACCATCTGCCACTTCCTTCTTTGTTCATGGCTCTCTCACCAACACCGCAGAGATGACACTCATACCACAAAAAAACACCTCTCACAGCACATACAGTATATAGACTAACCCAGGGAAAACATTACCTAAAAGGATACAGAAGATCCATCCATAAATGTAAAACCCCAAGCTCCTACAGACCGTTTTGTGAGAACTTTACAACAGGGTCCACTGTAGGCAAAGGGACAATTACAGTTCTGCTTTGAACCACTGTATGATCCTTCAATGTCACACAGCACCACCCAGTCTACTGATGTTTCATCAGCTACTATGCAAATCCCTCCAAGCAGTCTGCTGTTGCTTATACCTATTTGTAGCGTGAATCCTCTAAACAAAAAAAAGTGCCCTTAATATTAATTAGCTACTCTGTCACTGCCTTGTTCCTGTACAAGAACCCCCGAGGCCAATGAAATTGTTTCTAAAAAATCAGTTTGGTTGTACTGCATTTTATAGATAATCCTTCAAATCAGCTGAAAGCTCATTGCAATGAATGTGGGAAAAAATCAGTCAGAGTCAGTTTCTTAAAAATCTGTGGGCAACTGTACTGGCTGATCATTTAAAACACTGCATCCTACAAACAGCCATGCTCAACTCTGGTCGGGGCAATTAAGGATGGGAACTGGGACAATAATTGTTTATTCAGTTTGAGATATGGAACTAAACATGTACATCTGCAGCTACCAATACTTCTCAAGGAGTCTAACCACAACTGGTCAACAGAAGTACTGTGACTAAACACACTGCACTGCCTGTCAATCCAGGACACCCCCGGACCACATTTCCATATACAGTAATCAACAAGTTCTTTACAGATAAACACAGCTCATTCCGGAGATGATGACCCTTTGATGTCAGACATTCTCTACATTAGAAGACACCATCTTTAGAAGATTCTTAGAGGAACTCAATACAAAATGCAATATTCTGCCATGATTCACATTTTCCCAAATACTACTCTCAGTGCATAGGGGCACTTAGTGGTGTTCCTCAGGGATTAGTGCTGGGGCCACTGCTCATCAATATCTTCATCAGTGATCTGAAAGCTGCTCATTAAGTTCATAGATGACACTAATGTAGCCAGGGTGGTGCACTTCCTTGAGTTGATGACAAACTTATGGAGGACCTGAACCAGCTGGGCAATTGGTCTGACTTCTGGAGCCTCAGATTCAATATAACCAAACGCAAGGTGCTGAACTTGGGGAGGAAAAAGAGAGGTAAGGGCTATACATGGTGAGGGTTCCTCTTGCTGCAGTAAAAGGGGAAAAAGACCTGGGTTTAAATTAGATAAGAGGCTGAATCAGGACAAGTAATATGTGGTTGCTGTCAAGAGGGCCAGCAGAATACTGGGGTGCTTCAAAAGGGTGGTAACCAGCAGAGAACGGGAAGTATTCCTGCCACTTAATAAGGCCCTAGTCAGGTTCCACCAAGAATGCTGCATGTAGTTTTGGTCTCCAGAATACAAACAGGGCATTGTGGCAGTCAAGAAGGTGCAACACAGGACCACCAAGATCATCAGTGGTATGGGGGACAAAAGCTATGAGGAGAGGCTGGAGGCCTTTAACATGTTCACCCTGGAGAAAAGGCAAGAGTAATGGTCCTGCACTTCGAGATGCCCGTGGTACAACACAGAGGCAGCCAGCCCCAACCCAAACAGTATGAAAACCAGAAACGTGTGCGCTCACCATACCTGAAGCCACTGCAGTTTGATCCTCCTCAGAAAGACTGGATTGTTCACTCAAAATATATCCTTTGCAAAGGAAACTTTTATTGCTGTGCAAAAGGGCAGTTATAGATAAAGTAGGCAGGTGAAATCCACAGGAGGTAGCAGAATTTAGAGATGGTTGCTACACCATGCAGGTCAATCCCAGATGCCCCAGTACTTTGCTCGAAATGCTTCGTCAGGGGTTGGAGTCTGGATCAGGACCACACACGTAAGTACTTAAACAAGTGTTGCCCAATTTTGTTTGCCTAGTTAAAGGGTGTTCAGACTTTAGAAAAAACCTCTGGCCATCATACATGGCTGTGTGCATTACAAAGTAGATAAATTCATGCTTCAAAAAGATAAACTGCAAATACAAAATCCATGTCATTAAGATGTTCATCTACAGTGATTTCTTTTCATGGAGGCTATTACACTGATAAGTACTATAATTACTAGCTAGTTGCGTTTGCTTGCGCGCATGCGCAAGGAATGTCTTATGCTAGTAGCACATTTCAGAGATGTGTCTGTGTTGGCTAATGCAGGGCACGCTATAGTAGGTGTGTTCTTCATTCCCCAACAAGCCAGCATGCTAGTGCTGACACCAATATTATGTAAAATGAAAACAACTTCTAAGAAAAGTGCTGCTGCAATCAGAGACAAGCTTGTCATGCAGCAGCACCGATGACACGCCTCCCAATGTGCTGTTCCTGGTGAAGCATTTAAATAAACAAAGCACTGGCATCTGCCACCATCTGCCACACAGAATCCCCAGAAAGCTGACTTTGGGGGTGCCCAATCCCCCTGTTGGCATGTTTAATATCCCTCAAAATTGTGTGGCACACTGGGAGCCCACCCCAGTGTGCATCCTTGTGTTTGGAAGCCGATCGCCATCGGCATGTTCCTGCCCCCACCCCACCCCCACTATGTGCCACACTGGGAGCCCACCCCAGTATGGCCAACATCATCCCCCAAAGTCATGGGGCACACTGGGAGCCCACCCCAGTGTGCCCAACATTTTTCTTACACCTGTAAGGAAAGAAAACTGTCCGTGGTGTTCGTTTTGTTTTTTTAGATCTGAAATAAAGAAATCAATGTTCAGGACACATTAACAAAATCACAGTGACACTGTTCATGAGCAGAGGTCCCAAAATGCTTATGTTGAAAATTTGTTAAAAATCCCCAAAATATTTGCGTTATGGGCGTGTGTTGTGCAGTTTCTATGCACGCTCGTGACTTCACCAATTTTTCATATTTTCACTCCAGATTTTCAATATTGCCATTTTTGTATACATCCTTATGAACAGTACAGCTGTTATTTTTCACATCCTGCCCAGAATGTGTTTTCGCACATGTGGCACACAATGGCGTGGTCGCTGTGGGAAATCAATGTTCGGGACAGATTAACAAAATCACAGTGACACTGTTCATGACCAGAGTTCCCAAAATGCCTATGTTGAAAATTTGGTTAAAAAAAAATTCCCCAAATAATTGCGTTACATGCGTGCATTGCACAATTTCTGCGCACATTCGTGACTTCATCAGTTTTTAATATTTTCACTCCAGATTTTCAAGAATGCCATTTTTTTACACCTCCTCATGAACAGTGCAGCTGTCATTTTTCACATCCTGCCTGAAATGTGTTTTCACACCTGTGGCGCCAAATGGCACAGTTGCTGTGCAAAATCACCTTTTGGCTAACGAATTCATAGTGCCACTGTTCATGAGGTGGGGTCACAAATGGCCCATGTTGAAAATGTGGAGTGAAAAAACCACAATGCCACATCTTGTAGAGACTGACAGGCATCAGGGGTGTGACTTGGCATTGTCGGCTGTAATGCTCATGCCATTCCACCCCCACCCTGCAGCCAGTGACAGGCATCAAGGTGTGCCTTGGACTCTTTGGCCCCAAAGTTCACCTCATTCTCCTATACTGCACCAATCACAGCATATTTCCTTATGGAATGGAGTGAGCATAAGGCCCGAAGACCCCAAGGCACGCTGTGGCACTTGTCGGTGTCTGTGGGGTAGGGTGAGGTGAAATGGCATGAGCGTTATGGCTGATGACCCAAAGGCACACCCCAATGCCTGTCACTCTCTGCAGGGTGGGGCTGGGGTCGATGTCAGTTCCCTACTTCACTGCCACTCCTATTGTGCATCTCTATAACTCCTGCACTACCAATGCCAATGTGAGGAAGCCAACATTCGGCATTAACAAATGCTTGTTTGCTGAGAGAGACAGAGGGGGAGAAGAGGGAGAGAAGAGAGACAGACAGACGGGGAGAAGAGAGAGAGAGAGAGAGAGACAGGGGGTTAAGAGAAAGAGAGACAGAGGGGGAGAAAGACAGAGAGAGTGGCAGAGGGAGAGAAAGAGAGAAAATAGGGAGGAGGAGAGAGGGAGAGAGAGAGATAGTGGGGGGAAGAGACAGAGGGGAAAGAGGGACCAAACCTCTCAGCTTTCCCTGATTTTCAGGGATATCCCTGATTTTGCCTCAAAATGTTTCTGTCCCTCCAAAAATTTCTGTGATTGAACAGTGGGTATACTCTATGCTCACAATATTGTCAAACAGAGTTACAGACTTGTTCTTCTGCAGGCAAAGTATTTTACACAATACTCTTACACTGCCTGCTTCAGGGGATAGACTCAATTGTTAAACTGTGTCCCTCCTTTTACTTCTTTGTCACTGATTTCTTTAGGCCATGTTCAAGTGCCAGACATCACTGCAAATACCTGCAAGTGAACGTTCGACATTGACAAATGCTTGTTTTTATATTGTCTCCATAAATAAAAAAAATGGGAGGGAAGGATGGGACAATGGAGGAAAATTGGGAAGGAGAGTTGAGGAGGAGAGATTGATCAGAAACAAACGTGAAGGATGTGGTACATGGAAGAGAATAGAGTGGCAGATTTGTAGGGGAGCAGCTTTGGATAACAAAAGTGGGTTAAAACGGAGATAGATAGGGAATGGGAAATGGGAAATAGGAAATGACAAAGGGTTAGAAATCACTAGAAAAATAACACATGCATCTGAAAGCAAAACATCACTCTACTATTCCAGTTAGCCCATTATTCGTTTGATGACTAGTATAGTTATATGTCAATACACAATATGTTAACAGTCTATTGTTGCTAAGTTAATCCAGTCTTGCTGTGGTGTGCTTCAGAGGAGGGTCAAACTGCAGTGGCTTCAGATCTGGTGAATGCTCACACTTCTGTTTTTCACCCTGAAGAAATGGAGGATATCAACAAAATTAAGCAGTTGAAAATGTTTGGCTCGGTGTCCTGCAGCAGGATTCTGGGACATGCCCTGAAGCTCAGAAGTGGTAAATTCAAGGGTAACATTAAGAAGCACTTTTTCTTCCAGCATTAGAACAGCCCACCAGAGGAGGCAGTGGGCATGAAGACACTGTGGACCTTTAAGGTAAGCCAGGACAAATTTCTTCTTACCAGTGGAATCACAGTGTTCCCCTGGTGGTAAAATGGGTAGGAAATCCGTACAAACTGGTTCATGTCTGCATATAATATTTGTGTCATTTCTGCTTGTGAAGCTGGGGGCCATGATGGGCATATAGTCCCTTTACCTTAAATCACTATCTTATATGATGCTGTGCTAACCATGCTAATCAAGATGATGACACTACTTATGTCATCTCTGCTTGTAAAGTGGGGATAGGCATGATGCACATACTGTACAATCCCTTTTGTTTTGACTTTTAATCACTATCTTAATATATATGGTACTGTGATTATTAAGATGTTGATACTACTTATATCAGCTCTGCTTGTGAAGTGCGTGTGTGTGTGTGTGTTGGGGGCATGATGGATAAAGAGTGCCCTCTCAACTTAAATCACTATCTTACTACACATGATGCTGTTCTTATCAATCTTTTTGACACTTCTAAAGCAGGCAGAGGGAGATAATATCTATTTCACTTGTCATATTTGGACTAGTAGTGCAAACCAAACCTTCCTGAGCCTCCCTTTCCAAGTGCCATTGGGTTGTCTTCAAGTCAGTCAGTGCTACTACCATGCCATTCCCATTTCGCAACTGCCACCACAATCTGCAGGAGTATTAAAGCAACCAGCCTATCAGAGGCTCAGCAATAGAGGAAGTGCCTTGTGTAATGTGGCACCGATTGAGGGGAAACAAAATGGGAAATTTACAGTTCATCCAATCACTACTATAATAAGAAAATATTTTAAATATAAAATAAATATGCATTGAATGGATGCTACAATCTTGCTCAGTATTCCTCTTGTAGGACATATGTGGAGGGCATTATACTGGCCCTTGAATTATATTGTTTTACATGTTGATGCATTTTTTCTTGTATTACAGGCGGCCAGCTGGCTGCCAACATCAACTCATGAGGTATGTTGTCTAGACTATTTATCAATATTACAGTCGCTATACCTCCTCCTCCCTTCCCTGTCCTCATCCCCCTCTCCTCACCAAATCTATGTTAGGTAAAAATTAATAATGAATATTATGTATATAAAAATATGGAGAGGAGACCAAGGGTGAGTGGTACTTCACAGAACTAAGTGGTTTTGTATACACTCTTTTACTTATTTATCTAATTTACTTTTTATATTCATTTATTTAATATTTTATCTTTCTTTCTGTTATAGTGTGTGAGAATGCTATTAGTACATTATTAGCGAGTGTTCTTTGTTCCACAGTTTCTGTAGACTATGCATGGCATGTTGAGAAGAATGGGTGACAGGAGTGGGGAACTTTCAATTAGACAGGAATTTATGGAGGTAGATGTGAGGGGTATGGCAAAGTGGGAGGCTCAGTAGTCTTGGATTTGTTAGTGTAGCTTTGATAGTATATTTCTGTTCCATACAATGCTATCACACTATATGTGGCTTCACATATTGGTAGACATTGTATTTTCTGCTGCCAGCTGACTTATAGTAATTTAAAATAATACTTTAAGCAATTTAATATCTGATGGATAAAACTGCAAAAAAAAATTATTTGGGTTTGGAACTTGAAATAAACAAGAGATGATACATAATAATAAAACATTTTTAAACTGATTAATGGAATCAGTGCACAGAATTCCTGGTTTTCACAGGTATCTTCTTCCCATATGCATTTTATGCCTGGTGTCTTCCATATATGGTGCTCATTTTGGGAATGCTCATCAACTTGACATCAATTCGGTGATGTATTTTACACTAGTATTTAAACCCTCACTGGCACATCATTGCACTTTAGCAGTTGAGGAAGAAGCAATGCTATGAGCTGGAACACAAGTACAGTAAATTAGTAGGTTCATAGCCAAGACCTACTAAGTACTTTGTATCTGTGGTCAAAACTTAAAAAAACTCTTGGTACCCCACTCTTTGTAAAGAGTTTGTTTTATGAGGTGATCAAGTGCATGGCCAGAGCTCTCTGTTGCCTATATGACTGCCTTACCTGCTAAATACAAGAAGGAGTTAATCTCTTAAAGAAAGAGGGCTGAGAGCTCTTGAGACACATGTGGAGATGTGAAGAATCAATCTGGTGGCTGAGTCAGCCAAATCGCTGAGTTAGGAACTATTCCTGCTTTTTCCACAGGAGCTCTGTCTATTGAATCAACCAAACAGTAAGTTTCAAATTACAGATTGTCCTATATATTTTTGAAGCTGCTTAAAAGGGAAATTAACAGAATAAAAACAACTTTCCCTTTTTATATATATCCTATTATGAGCTTTTGGACAACCTGATATTTTGGGAACTCACTAAATTGGAATAAATTTTTTAAGCAAGATTGTAATGGATTCTGGATAAATATATGTACCTTAGGTAAACTCTGAGTTGCAGTTGCTTTATGAAGTACCAATCTATTATTCAGCAGTACATTGAAATCCTTCCATTTTATTGAAAATATTTGGCAAATTGCTATTTATAATTATCCACATTTATC
The DNA here is from genome assembly GCA_016271365.2 of Neoceratodus forsteri. Classification (NCBI taxonomy): domain Eukaryota; kingdom Metazoa; phylum Chordata; order Ceratodontiformes; family Ceratodontidae; genus Neoceratodus; species Neoceratodus forsteri. Next base: position 458,396,418 of record CM028135.1, on the reverse strand, counting down.
CCTAGACACCTAATAAATTCTATAAAGATGTGTGCTTATGTAAGTTAATTGGTTAAATGTAGGGCATGGAAATAGTTAATTGACTAATTGACTTAAAGGAATTTTATAAAGTAATCAAGGAATTTTATCTATGTTTATGAATCTATGTGTCTATGTTTCTATGTTTGAAGGATATTGGGTAACATAACCATTAATGAAACTTGATCTTGAAAAATATAATATATTCTTAAAAAACTTTGATTTTAATATTTTAGTGGCTTTTAAAAAGGAAAGGCCTGGTTATCAATCCCAGCATAACAACAGATTTTCCAGGAAGAACAAGCTGACTTAAAACATCAAGAATTCTATAAAATTATTTTCTGGGGAACTGAAATCTGCAAATCTGGAGACACTCTGAACTAAATATCTTAGTCTTATCAGAAGGAGCTACGGTCTGACATCATTGGACCCAGTAATTTGTATATTGTACTTCAAGTGTCATTTATAATGGACTACTGATTATTTACATTGTATTTTTATAGTATAGCACAAATTGGCCTAAATATCAGGGGTTGAAAAATTTTGGGGGGATGCATAAGTCCAGGACTTATGGTACATTTTTTGGGTAAGTCCATATCAGGATCCAGTAAGTCACAACATTTTTCATATTATTACGAGAAAAAATAATTATTTATTTTTTCCCCCTTTTAGGATGCTCCAGTGACAGTCAGAGAAAGGTTACAGAGAGGCAGAGAGAATATTATAAGACAGCAATAGTACTGCAGCTTGCTTCAGGCTGATTTTCTTCTGTTTCTTTTGATGGACATTTGTGACCAGAGGAATGGATAGTACCCAGACTACTGTCAAGCCAGTACTTTATTGATGGCAGTGGATCAAATTCAGAGACAGATGGTCCTGTAGTCATGATAAGCATTTGGTTCTCGAAAGACTGTTGTGTCAGGGTTGTTCGTAATTTGTTTTTAATGAAATTAGCTTTTGAAAATCCTCTTTCACATTCACTTGTGAAGGGAAATCATGAAACAGAATCTCAATAAGCTTTTGCATAGGGCCCTTCATGTAGTCTGGGCCACGTTCACCAATTTTCATTTGTAACACCAAGTGGTACATAGTTATGAGAGGTTTAGTTTGGAATCGAGAAAGGTATAACTTCAGCTGCACCCACTCATCTATAGCAGAATCTTTATCAAGTTCTGAGAAGTGAGAAGAGAAAGGGCTATCTGTGATGAGTTCAATTAGTTCAGCATTGCCAAATGTTGCTAGATCTTCCTTTTCCAGTGGCCAGTTGTGATAATTCAAAATCTGAAGTAAAGACAAAGGTTTCTCTGAGAGAACACCAAACCTGTTCTGGATGTACGTGACAGTATCATTAACAAATGTGTGAAGTTCAGCTTCACTTCCAGGCGTTCCATGAACTTTTGTTTTGCCAAACATGCATTCTTCTGCGTTATACTGTTCCTGGAATTTTGTAAGATATTTTCCAGGAGTACTTTAAGTGCTTCTAGCTGCAGAATGGCTTTCTCTATATGTTCTGGTATCTCAACAATTAAGTAGTCTGCCAGCTGGAAAGTTTTTGATAATCTAGCAACAATTGGCAAAAAATCTAATAAGAAATGAAGAACTTTAATGAAATGCATAGAGGTCAGTTCCTTGAGGTATCCCCTTAGCTCTGTTAGCATCGTCTGCCCTGTTGCCATCCACAAATCTGTGCTCTAGATGCATTGTCACAATGTCCAAGTTTTTTTCTAATGCCACAACTGCTCTCTCTTTGCTTGTTAGCCACCTGACTTGCTTTACAGCCATGAAATGTGCAAGATGCTCATTGAGAACTTCAGCAATTTCTTTAAGTTCTCTCCTGCGCTTTGGAGACCAAAAATAAAAACTGAAAATGCCTTTTAAACACTCTTCAAAGTTGGCCATGTATTTGAAATGTTTATTTGCATCCAAAATGGCAAGCTCAAGTTTGTGATCAACACAGTGAATGCCAATAATGTCTGGCAAAAGTGATTTGAGTCTAGTAATGACTCCTGTCCAATCACCAAGATTAACTGATGCACCATCAAAATTAGCACATACAAGTGCTGGATGTGAACTGCCTGTCAGTTCTGGTAATGGCAAACCCACTGATTGTAAGGCTTTCTCAATAGCATTAAATACACCCTCAGCACTTGCAGTTTCAAGTGGTAACACAGATATTAGATGTGTGACTGGCAAACAGTTAGCACCTACATATCTCAGGTAGACAATTTCTTGTTCAACGATGGAGTGGTCTGTACTTCCATCTGCAAGAATACTCACAAAGGAGGCATTTTTTTACCTCTTCAATTATTGCTGAACGTATTGTTTTAGCTATGTTGTCCACAAACAAGCGGCAACCTGCTATATTCATATGAATTGTTGCCAACATTTAAACCATTTTACGGGAATCTCACAAATGATTTCAAAATCAGAAAAAGGTTTCCCATTCTTTGCAACGGTGTATGCATTGTTAAACAAAAATTTGTATTTCTCAACTTCTTTTGTTGTCATGTGTCTTTTTTGAAATGACTGACCCAGAGCAGTTTCTGACAGATGAATGGGTGGTACTTTAGCAGTATCCTTTAAGTAATGTTTTGTGCAAGTGATGTGTTCCCTCGTCAAATCATGCCTCTTTATGGGGTCTAACTTAAAGGAAAACTCCACCCTCAGCTAAGCCTGGATGCCTCTATAATATCGTAAAATGAGCAGGAATAATCTCCAGTAACTTTTAAAGCCCTCTGTAGTTAACTTAGAGTTTTACCTTTGTCTCACGTCTGTTTTTCCAGGCCACCCCCCTTTCTGTGGGTCGCCATCTCGGTCTGTTTGCTAGTCTCGCTCTCACATTTTTGCCCGAGAAAATGACATGCAATCGCCACCTATACCTTCCCATTGTATTATCGAATTCAAACTCTGCAGCTTCCATGTTTGATTATGTTCCCTTGGCTACACAGTTGGCTTCAGCACGAGTGCCTCAACTTCTCTGATTGGCTACACTGTGACACTGGTGATTGGCTCTAGATTTCTTTTGTCCCTTATTGGATGTATCAAATTTTACCCAGCGTGCGATTCGGCTGAAAATGGCATACTTTGTTCGGTTTTGTACAGACTCAACATCTACCGGCAGTGAGCAAGTTATCCGACAAGGCAAAGGTGTTCATTCCAGCAGCAAAAAGCAAAGGTTAGTTGTGTCTGCATTATCACTTACAGCGTGTTTGGTCTGTCTGTTACACTCGGCTACTTGCTCATCTTGGAGCAGACATGGAACAATTGCCGGATTGTGATCTCTAGGCAGCCCACTCTTTGCTTTTTCTCCCTCTCCAACTACAGTGAACTAGCAGAGATCGTGAGTGAGTGGTGTAGACAGCGAGAAGTTTTGGGTAGTGAGGCAGTGGCCAATTCACCAGCTCCTAGTCCTTGCCACCTGATAATTCAGGGCCTGCCATTCTGTAGTGGATTTTGTTTTGGCGAGTGGGTCTGGTCAGGCCATGTTCCAGGACAGAGAGAGAAGGCGTGCATGAAGTGTGGACGTGGTGGCCTGCTGGCAGTGATAATGTGATATTGGGGGGATTTTTGGGAAAGCAGAATGAGCGTTAGCACGCCACCAAAGTAAGAGGAATCGGCAGGAGCGGACGGGAGAGTGACTGCTAGTGAAGGTAGCTGCAGACTGCATTACTGGTTAGCAAGCAAAAGCTGACTGAATTGTTAGTAGAGCTGCGAGCTGATCTAAGGACTCAGGCTCCGCTGTCCGCTCGCTCCGGCACTCCCAAGTCCCGAAGTTTCTCCTCTGACTCTCCCGACTCCCACAAGCCACAGTCTAACAATCACCCAACGCCCCGACTTAACTCCACCTGAGACCACGAGTCGACAGCCGCAACACATCTGTAGCACAGCCAGCAGAAATTACAGCCTTCTGTGGCAGCCAAGTTAGCAATGCCATGCCAACAAGTTCCAAAGCTGCAGACTACTGACTGTGCACAGATTCCCGCTTCAAATTTAAGCAGCCCACGCTGGACCCCACTCCGCCCCTTTCTATCATTGTGCCATGCCTCCATTCTGTATGCAGACCTGATTGAAGTGGGCAACCAACATATTCCACAATCGGCTCCAATGAGTCACGGGACCCTGCCCGCTGCCTCCCCCACATCCAAAAAGTCTCCGAGTGCCAGAAAAGCCCGCAAAAAAAAAAAAGAAACAGAAGAATGCATCGGGCTTCTGCTACCCCCTGGCTTTACTACTACACGCCATGGCGTGTCTGTCGTATCGGTAGCGACGCCCTTGGACTCAACTAGTGGAGGATTAGTGCAGCAGTGCTGTTCCATGCTGCAGCTTTGTCTACTAGGACTTGGAGCCGGTCAATAATCTGCTTGGACACTGCCAAGCCAAGCCTGCCAAGGTCAGAGAGGAGTGCTGCACTGCAGTGTGACCGAGGCATGGCGTGTGCACAGTGTAAGATCGGGAGAGCGAGTGGCGGTGAGAGTGACTCCGGGGGTACTGACTGAGAGTGAGACTGAGTAAATTATTTTTTATTTCCCTGACATTTTGGGATAGGAACAAATACTTAGTTTTCAGAGGGCCCCACACTCTCGAGAGCCGGGATTACCTTCACCAACAATATGCTACCAATAGTAGATAACTGGATCAACTCAGCCAGACTGAAAATACTTTTTTTTTATTTTGATAAGACTCTAACAGAACTGTCTAACCAGACCTGCCAGTGTCCACCAATGTTTCACAGCACAACACAAATGTGTTTATTACAGTGACAGGTTCTGGTGTATTTTCTTCCCGAAATTCCATTTACTGTCCCCAGCCTTTGGGTATTGTTTAAATAATACTGTAGATTTAATCTGATTTCTTTAATGCATTGTTTATGACTTCAGAATATGGGCTCAAATTATCTCTAGTCTGCTTACTTTTCCAAAATGGTTTGCAGCAGAACGAAATGATGTGCGACAGCGTCCAATCAAGTCTGTCCTTGGTACTCCAGCATTAGAGAACTGGCAAGAGTGCATTAAAAAAATCTGAAGCCAAGTTAATTTTGTGGATAAATAGGCACTCTCAAAACAATGGAGAGCCTTCCTGATAGGTACCCATCTGATTCCATGTTTCTTTATGTTACATCAGTGTACCCACTTCCAGTGGAGTTAGAAACAAAACTATATGGCCCTTCTTCCCAGGGGGTACTTTGGGAAAGCAGGCTCAACCCTGTTAAGAGGGATATTACTTACAGGGACAAGAAAGATGTTGGGGTTAAGATGGTAAACCCAGTAGTCTTTTAACAATATTTTTATATCATAATATAACCCTAGACCCTGCTGTTAGAAGTTTGCCTTCTTCCATGGTTTATGGAATTGCAGATTGTGGAAATGGGTGAGCCCATTTAAAGGGAACATACATGCAATGCCACAGTATATTCAGACTGTTTAAGATAAACTAAAGCAAAATAAATTGTCACCTGAGGCAATGAAGTCTGGTACCAGGAAACAGATGTATGCCCACATCTTGGTGATCTGCTTTTCTCCACCTTTCGAACTGAAGTTTTTGCCTAGTAGGGGGTTAAAGAGTGGCAATTAGGCAGTTGGTATTAAATGAATCCCCAGCTGGATGTGGGATATTAACTTGGTGGGAGCTCATGGGTGAACAGCAGTCAAAGATTCCCTGAAGCATAAACAATAAAGACGATACTATCCTCGAACCACATGCAGAGGGGTACCAGAGAACCAGTAGCACTTCATATTTGACTGCCCACATGCCAGGGTTTTTAGAATATGTTAAGTCAGTCTTACAAACAGCCTCTGTTTCAACAGGTTAATTACCAGGTGGTAGTCTTGGGACTGTTTCATGGCTCTTATGGACAGTTTCATAGGACCACTGTGCAGTTTTATTTCACAAGCTGTAAACACTATCTGTGGCGGACTAGATGCACTATCACATTACAGCAGAAATACATTGCCCCACATGTTGTGGTGGAGATTATTCATAGAGCCTTACAGAAAGTATATGAAAAAGAGCATAACATTTGCCTCTGTATGATTTTAGGAATTTATGGAAGGAATGTTATTGGTTAGAGGAAAAGGAGGGAGTGAAATAATGTAGGCTTGAAGGTGCCTGGCACATGTCTATTTTTTGTTAAATTGAAATCATTTTTTGTGAGAAGGTGCTGTTGGCAGAGCGTGGGGGGTGTTTGTCTGTAGATGGCCCATTAATCAATCTTCCTATGGCTATTCCTTATTTTTGTATGTTGTTGAGCTGCGGCCAGTGGCATAGAGTATGTGAAGCAAGTAAATAAAACAGTGAATACAGTAACATGCCTATCAGATATTTGTGGGAGTATGTATTGAGAATTTAGTGAGATTATATGTGGGAAGTGGCATTTTCTGTGTTTATTGATAGATTACAGTTGAACTCAGTACTTGTATGCAGTAATTATATTTGTGACAACCCAACACAAATGTGGATTAAAGCTCTGATAGGATTGGCTCTCTCATCTGCCGCTTGGTCAGAAGGGCCCTGCATTTGTGATTGTAAAACTTGCTGATTTAATTGTGCCATGTGCTATGCATCTGCCACTATCAGAGATGATAGAAATCATATGTTGGTTGCATGACCCCGGTGTGTGTGTGTGTGTGTGTGTGTGTGGGGGCCTCTGTGGGATTGGCTACCTTGATGTGGTACAGAGGCTTGTCGCAATGCAATATTGTAACCAAAAGCCAGTCTGTGTGTCTGAAACCTGTTGGTGTGGTATGTCTGGTGTGGTTGGAATGGACCTCTGTGGGACTGGCTACCTTGATGTGGTACAGAGGCTTGTCACAATGCAATATTGTAACCAAAAGCCAGTCTGTGTGTCTGAAACCTGTTGTGATACATCTGGCGTGGTGGGAATGGACCTCTGTGGGACTGGCTACCTTGATGTGGTACAGAGGCTTGTCACAATGCAATACTGTAACCAAAAACCAGTCTACACTTTTATGGTGGTGTGGCTAGTGGTGTGCTGGCATATAATACAGAAAATAATGCATTGGGGAGGGGGTATGGATGGGGGAGGGGTAGCTCGCCCTAAGGGGGTAGCTCACCCTAAGGGGGGTAGCAGTGACACCACACTTGGTGTGCAGCTCAGAAATTCCTGGCTACACCCCTTCTAAGGATAACTGAGTGAATGGGTGTTAAAGACGGCTACCCAGCGAACTGAGAACTACGCTGCACGAATATCTACACAAAAGCACCTCAGATGATCTGGTGTGGCGTGAGTGAGTTTGAGATTTTACTATCAGTATGTTGTCTCTTTGAATTTGTAGCAATCCGTTAGGAGGTGTGTGTGTTATTATTACTTTGAAAAGCACTGTAAATGTAACAGGAAAATCATCCAGAAACGAAAACTTACTGTAAGTAGTGTGAGCCAGAAAGAAACATGTAATTAAACTACGCTAGGTACCAGCACTGTGAGCAATGTTTACAAGAATTGCGGTACTTATGTGACTGCTGCAGTCCTCACTTTCCACTATCCTGTGGATCTAGTGAGGTCCGACGGCTGCAAATACAAGTTTAAGCCTAGAAATTTATTTCAATACGGTACTTCATTGCACACAATATTTAAAAGGTTAGAGCTGAGCAATGAAATGTTTTGTAATGGAATTCGGGAATAACAACTTCAGTGTTTAACGAAGAATATACTCTTTGTTGCACAAGTTTTAAGGTTAGCATATCTCTCCACTTTTATGTGTGTCACCATAAACCATTGGGAGGGGAGAAGCCCCAATAAGACAAAGAAACCAACAAACACAATCAGCTGAATTACGATATTTTGTGACCGTGATAAAGAAATCTGCTGCTTGCTCCTGATACCCGAAGCCTTAGTCTGAGTTTTTGTACTTTCTGACCGCATAAAGTAAATGTCAGGGGCGCTCACGTAAATACTGTCATTCTGGTAGACATTGGGAAATCCAGCGGTGTGCCCGGAGTCCTTCAGTATCGCTAACAAGGCGAGTGACTTTATTCAGTTAGCCCGATTGTGAATATTGCACGTATATTGCCCTGGCCATACAGATAACGGAAAAATCGACGATCGAAAAATTAAGTCCAAGAGCAGTTGTGAACTTGACTTTGAAGGACTTGAATGGATGTGAATTAATGAGCTCCTTATGATTGGGGGAAATACTTTGAAAAAACAAGATTTTGTTGTTCTGTTGTAACCGGGTAAGGCCCACTACGCACTATGCGTGTTTTAGGGACGGCCTGGGAACACTGGGGAGGTGAAGTGACTTGGTCAGAGTCGCACGGTATGCAAGTGGAGTCTGTGGGAATCAAACCCGGGTCTACTGGATGCACGAAGCGCACTCACAGCTCCTTACTGCAACCTGTAGGTTAACACCATTTGACATATTTTCCATGTTGTCTGATTCCCATTTTTTATTGTGACTATCCAGATTAATAAAAAAAAAAAAAAAGTTTACTGTCCTGCTGTGTTTGTCTACACCTGGCATCCTAAATTCTGTTGGTGACATCATAGTCCTTTCCATAGCACCAAGCTGTATGTAATCTCACTAATGGAGATTATGATTGTCTCTGTAGAAAACCAACCAGCAAAATGATGAAATGTCACCCCACAGAGATTTTTAAGTATAATAGGGAGCTAAATATAGACAATATATGAAGTACAGGCTGAAATGTTTCTGTTTTGTCTGTTTGTTTGTTTTTCAGAATGGTTCCTGAGGTGTTCAGAACGCTTTTAAAGAGGTTAAAATAAAGGGTGGGTTTGACTTCTTAGAAATGGGCAACTCAGGTCTAATAGCCAGTGCAGCTTCAGAATTACGTAGATGTGCAGTGATACGTAGATATGGGGGGATTTTTGGGAAAGCAGGATGAGCGCTAGCACGCCACCAAAGTAAGAGGAGTCGGCAGGAGCGGATGGGAGACTGACTGCTAGTGAAGGGGTGGCTGGTAGCTGCAGACCGCATTACTGGTTAGTCCTCGTTTTGCTGTTTGCTTCTTGCCCTGCTGTGTCTGCTCGCCAAGGAGCTGCCGGCTTTCCTCTAGCACTGTGATTCCGTGGTGGTGTAAGGGTTCATACCTTATGGCCTGCATGAGATTGATAGCATTGTGGTCTTTTGTGGGGTTGATCGGATCATCGAAAGTGCATTGTTCAAGAGCCTAGTAGGCTAGCAGCACTCACTTTTAGAAGCAAGTTTTGTCGGAGCTGAAAGGCAGAGCATAGGAGAATACAGAGGCTCGGATGAGGCTGCAGCTGTGTTCTGCAAGCAAAAGCATTCAAGTAAGTGTACTGCAAGTACTTTAAATGGGGGAGATGGAGACTGTGCGGGTGGTAATGCAGTGTGGTTGGTGGGTGAGTTGGGTTTTGTGGGGAGGGGCTGTACAGGACACAGCCAAACAAGAAAAGAAGGTCGTGGATCGAATTGCACAAAGCTAGCGGGCAATAAACTATTTATTTGACATTTATTTTGCACCAGTAGGGCCAGGGAGTTAGAAGTGCCCTGTCAAAGATAACTCATGCAGTTTGCAAGACATGGTAGTGTTGTGTCTGAAGTGTGCCAATGGTTTTACCATTCCAATAGATTTTGACCAGCACAGCCAGCAACCGGACAGTAAAATATAACATTGCTGCTCGGCTTGAGCAAGCAAGAATCCTAAGATAACTTGCAGTTTGTTTTGGAGTGGTCTGCATTGTTGGCCTTGTCTACTTGCATGCACTGTGTTACTGTTTAGTTATGTGCTGTCTCTCCTGTGAACACCTGAGCCTGACTAATACTTTGCTTGCTTTGGTTAGGGCAGGGAGCGGTGGTGGCTCTTGTTGTTTTGTGGAGGGGTTGTTATGGGTAGCTTATCTTGCATACAGGTGCTGGGCTATCCTCTGTGTTACCTAAGTCAAACTTGAAAATAATACCATGAAGTTGTAATTTTTTTCTGAGATGTTTGGAAATTACTGTTCCAATTGCTGATTGTCATGTCTCAGCTATGGTTCATGTTATTGGCAAATTAGTGTTACAAGGGTTCCTTTCCTTATAGGGCTGCTTTATGACTCCGTGCATATGCATAGCATTATGCACTAACTGGCAGCTTGGTGGCTGCGCCCCTACGTTCCCACCAACACATTTCAATTCAAACTAAATAATCTTTTTCAAAAAAACAACATTAATGTATTACTTAGGGTTGTTTCTACACCAACAAAATAGTGGTAATTCATCGCTGGGGTTACCACTACTACCACCCCACCACCACTCCACCCTCCGTACACCAACATGCATTGGGGTGTGCATTGTGATTGTTGTGCTTCACTCTCACCACAGTCTCCTATACTGTTTCTTTACATGAAATGAGGTGAGACTTATGCACACCAGAAGTGTGTGGGTAGTGGGTTTGGTAGTGTTGCAGTGGTAACTCTAACGCTTTAATTTCCACACTGTCAATGTGGAAACAACTGTAACTGATGCATTAACTGATGTTGGAAATTTTTACTATTTATCCGTAGATTTACTTTTTGTTGGCTAGCACAGATCTTATGGTTCATGACTGGCTGGTTGTGAGTGCGGTTGTCCCCACCCCCCCCTCGCCGACACCTGAATTACTCCTCTGGTGAACAGTCACCTATGACTGCGTGTATATGCTTGAGAGGCAGAGGATGAGAAACTAGAGCTGTCAGTGGCAGGGTGCACGACTTTGACCACACAATTCTGTTACTTTAATCTATCTCTCCCTCTCATCTATGTGGTTCCGAGTATTGGTAAGCAGCCTTCATTAGCTATATTACAAAATTGGCATGGAGGAACGGACTACCTGTCTGCAGATGACACCAAGATCTAACATTCTGGATGCCTCCGAAGCGGTGGAGGCGGTAAGAAGAGTGCCTGAGAGCTTGAGAAATGATCTGGTGACTTGGCAATATAAGTTTAATTTACTAATCACAAAATTTGCCAGATTATGCATATGGCACATAGAAAACCTGTGGAAAGCTACTGGATCGGGATGGTGTTGCTGACAGTCACAAAGGAAGAAAGGGGCATGGTGGTTATCAGGTAGGATGACCAGAAGATGTCAATGCAGAGTACAACGGCAGATGGGAGTGCCAATAAGATAATGGCATGCAGCCTGCCCGCCATTGCAGTGCTTTGATGTGCACTTGTGTCTCTGGTTCTGGTGCAGACCCGGGTTCCAGCAGGCTGGATGGGGTGGTGGGGGGAGGGGTGCAGTCTAAGTGTCCAATGCACTGCTCAGTTCCTCCAGGGTTTTGTTTGTTTTGTGACTTGGGGTGTATTGACCTAGAGGAAGGCAGGAGTATAACTGGCTTGGCATCAAAACTAATGGGAAGGAACAGACACCAGCACAACCAATGGCATTGCATATCACGTTGCAGGTGGGGGGGTGTACTCACAAGTACACCACCAGGAGCAACACCAATGCATTGACCCAATACTGGGTCCTTCCCCAGCTACCAAAGGTGCAATAGGAGGTCCCCGGTGAAGACTTGATCCCTTTGGAGGGTGGTTATAGGTGAAGCTGCACTCCCACTGCCAGTTTGCCTTGGAGTTAAGTCCAGGCACCATGGGTGAGACCTCTGACAGCTGGTGGCAGACTGGGAGTTTGGTTGGTATGGGTATAAAGAGTTTATAGTGCAGTGGTATCGCCAGCATGAGGCAGGAGATACTGATGTGACTTGAATCATCAATGTAAAGTAATTTCTACCGACTATTAGGGATGTCTGGTAGATACTGATGTTGTAAGAACACATACTGCATTATTATCTAAACCAGATCAATGTGGAATGTGGAAAGTGGTGGTGGTGGTGGTGGTGGTGGTGGTGGTACCACCAGTACCAGTACCTCAAAGGCCCTCAAAGTAAATGTGAGCCATTTGAATACGGTACTTTCCCTAGCACGATTGCCATTGAACAAGGAACATGAGGTAGTGCCTTACATTACACTGCTGCAATGTTGAGATATAGTAATACATTGTTGTCGTGCACTACAAACAGGAACAGTGCTTGGGTTTAGCTCTGAGTGATAAATTTCTAGTTACTCACACAATGCAAACTTTTTGCCTTTGATATCATTTTTCTGCCATAAAGCTATTAATAGTTGCTGGTTCTACAGAACAATAAGACGTGCTAAAGCCTTTTGCATCCTATGCTACCTTTACTCCTTCATCCTACCTTTTTTTTTTCTCCATCACAATATGGCGAGTTGTACTTGCTGTTTGTGTTTTCAAGCTAAAAACCCACATACTAATAAACTGTGGACTTTGGTGTGCCTCTGTACCTTTACAAAGTTCTGACGCAACATGTTATGGAGCAGAAGAATGGAACCTGTCTTGCACATACAGAGACAAACATGTTCCTCTGGCATTGCATCGCAGCTAAAAAGTAAGCACTTCAATATTGACTAGTTTTAGCTCATTTAATTTCTAATACTATTATTGACCTTTGTTTTAATTATTGATACTGTGTGTTTCACCTAGGCAATCAAGATCGCATGGCTCAAGGGTGGAGAAATAATCGCCATACCAATTTGAGCCACAGTTTGAGGACCATGAGATGCCACAGTGCAGAACAGTCGACAGTGGTGACAGCAGTATTGACAGTGACAGTGATGGTGATGTGGAAGGATTCCAGCTGCCCAATCCACGTTTGGAAAATAGAGAGTGGTGCTTGTGCAATAATTGCACAATTATGAACACTGCTCTTGAGTGCTATTGCTGCATGGAGTCCCACATTGCCATACAAAATGTGCGAGTGACGTTGGTGTCCGTTACTGCATGTCACACAATGAAGCATTCCGTCGCCTCTTTTCCTGTATGAAGAAAGCCTCAAATTACTCAGTTACCAACTCACGGCATTTCCGTGGACAGTCTGAAACATCCAGCGGACAAACAGGCGATGAAACAGAAACTTGTGTAATTTTTATACTTTATTAACTGTCAATAGCGATGCTCAGTGTATAACTTAAATCTATTGCGTATCCCTTTCAACAGTGTGTTTCTATGCAGTGGTGACCAGAGATACACTGGCCATGCGCCACAGTGCCACAACGTTGTGGCTCTCAATGCATGCATTCGGCTCAGGTATAACCACATATTTTTTTTATTTATTTATTTTATTTTGAGAATCAGTTTACAACCTTTGAGCCAGAGGCTCATTTCCAAAGGTACCTCGTCACATTGAGACATACATAGCATTTAGATTACATAGTACAGGTTTTCTTCAAGTAGGCGCCTGTTAGTGGCACCACGTCATACTGTGGTTAAACAACATACATTTTAAGTTACAGAACACTTGTACTAGAAATAGGTCTGACACGACTGGTTTCATTTGCTGTGCAATCAACTGGCATGATACAGCATGCTCTGGCCAGGTTATACTTAGGAATGGAGTGCTGGGTAAGGGATGGGCTAGACTAGGTGGGGAGCTGCCCGGTGGGCATTGTCACGGGTGGAGTGGTCGAGGTCAGACCTTATTCAGAGACAGGAACAGCTACGAGTGTTGAGAAGTTGGCTGTGAAGGGGTGGTTTTGAATTTGGAGATTGTGGTGGCATTGGAGGTGGTGGCAGGAGAGAGTTAAACCAGAGTGGGGCTCTGTACCAGAAGGACCTCTGACTATGAGTGGTTCTTGATCTGGGGACCAGTAGAGTGGTCTTGTTGGAGGACCTTGTGGCAACAGTGGGCGGGATCCAGTGGATGGATGCAGTCACCCTGGTGGAGAGAGTCCGAGTAGGATTTTTGTGAGTAGGCAGGTATGATAGTGAAGTCGCTCATCTAGTGTCAGGAGTTTAGCATCGTTATACAGTTGACAGGTGTGTGTGAGCCTGGGGGCACCAGTAATCAGTCTGCAAGCCTTATTTAGGGTTGTGTGATTTTTTGAGAGCGGTTGTGTTAGCAGCACCATAGATTGGTAAGCCATAGTCCACCAGGGACAGTACTGAAGATGTGACAGCGAGCCGGAGAGCATTTGGGGGGAGGCAGTTTCGATGGCAGAAGAGGATGCCAAGCCGTATGTTGGTGGCGGATGCAAGGCTTCTATGTGTTACCGTGGAATGTGAGGGCTGGTCGAAGGTAATCCCGAGATATGTGTAATGCAGCAGACTTGCTCCAGAGGTTGTTTGGTACTTGGAAGAATATGGAGTGGGTGGTTTCTAGCTTTGTTTTGGGGGTGGGCAAAAAGTATAGCCTTGGTTTTTTTAAGATTAATGATGAGTCTGTACTCTTTAAACCAGGCATCTGCCTCATCGAAGGACTGTTGCAGGGAATCCTGAAGGGAGATGGGGTTGCGGTGAGTGGCAAAAATGACAGTATCGTCCACATACAGAAGCATTTTGCCCGAGCAGGCACTGGGCAGGGTGTTCAGATAGAGCGAGAAGAGGAGGGGGCCAGGATGGAGCCTTGGGGAACTCCTGAGTGTATGGGACTGGTATCAGAGAGTGTTCCACTGATTTTTACACACTGTGACCGAGCGCTTAGGTAGCTTGAGCACCATGCCAGTGGGCCAGCCGCGAGACCAGTGTGACAGAGGGCGTTCAGCAGAAGAGGGTGGGAGACAGTGTCAAAAGCCTTTGATAGGTCAATGAACACTGCACCAGCTAGTGAGCAGTGTCCAGGGAGGAGTGAAGAGGTGGAGAATTCAATTGGCGGTGCTGGAATTGTGGACTAGCATGGAAGCCATGCCGCTCAGGGCATAAGATGTCATGCTTGATAGATATTCGTGATTTGAATGGCCACGATTTTTCCAGGGCTTTGAGAGGGGCGGAGGATGGAGATTGGTCGGTAGTTGTTGGTTGCAGACCTGTCACCACCTTTATGAATGGGCATTGACTATGGCTGTTTTCCAGGCAGAAGGAAATTGTCCCAGGCAGAGTGACCGGTTTAGTAGGCTGGTGAGCGGGGCTAGGACTTCATCTAGCACCAACCTGAGGATACTGGGATCAGCAATCACTGCCGGATTGTTGCCGTTAAAGCTTTGATAAGGATGGGTCTGACCTCCTGAGCAGATACCTTGCACAGATGGAAGCTGGGGTGGTGGAGGACAGGGGTTGGTTTGGGGGTTCAAAGAAATTACTGGGGAGGACTGAGCTAAGGTCGGTGAAAGCGGTGTTGAGGCAGTTAGCGGTGAAGGCAGGATCGGTGGAGGTAGTACCAACACTAGGAGAGCTGGGATGGGGAGGGACCGTGCCTTCCATTTAACTGCTTAATATTACCCCAGAATTTGCAGGCCGAGCCCCAGGAGGAGGTGAGGGTGGCCTGGAGTAGTCGGCCTTGGCTTATGGACGCCCAGGAGCACTTATTCGGGGCTGCATTATAGGCTTGTCTGTCAGCCAGCCGGCCTGTTTCAGTGGCACGGTACCAGGGTATCCCGATCTCTAAGCAATTGTAGGAGGGCCGGGCTGACCCAGGGTGCATTCTGTTTTTTGGATCGGGTTTTTGTGAAGGGTGCAAAGAGATCACAGGCATTGTTGAACGTTTGGGAGAAGAAAGCGAGGGCAGTGTCAATGTCTGGCGCATGCTGAATGGGGGACCAGTTTATCTGGGTGAGAAACTGCCTAAGTTTTTTCAGCCCACCGGGGCGAAGGCGCCTTCTGAGGGTGGTTTGTGCTTTGGGTTTGGGATTGGGGGTTGCCCATAGAAATAGGATGGGGGAGTGGTCACTTAGGGAGTCTGGTAGGACCTGGATGTCTTGGATTTTTTGGGGTCGATTGGTGATGAGTACATCCAGTAGGGTGCTGGTTCCTGTTTTTGGGTTTATTCTAGTGGGTTGGGTGACGAGTTGTGTAAAATCTTGGGCGGCAAAAGTGTCCTGGATTGAGGAAGAGGAGGAGCTGAGCCAGTTTATGTTTAGGTCACCAACTAGGATTTGCTCCGCCATATGGTGAAGGGTGGCCAGATAGTCAGTTAGTGATACCAAGGCTTGGTTCTGGTTTTTGGGGGGAATGTAGGCAGTGGTGAAATAGAAAGGGCCCCTAGAGGGGTCAGGGGTGAGCTTGAGGGTGAGGGCCTGGGCCTCATTTACAAGGGCAGGGGTAGGGAGAGCTTGATCAGTAATTATGTCCCTAGTGTAGATTGCACAGCCTCCCCCTCGTTTGTCTACTCGGTCCTCCCGGTATAGGATATAGCCAGGGAGGTAGACAAGAGAGTCAGGAGTGGATTTGGACAGCCAGGTTTCTACCAGCGCTATGATGTCTGGTTGGTGTGCTGTGGCCCAGCATTGGAGGGCGTCAAATTTTTTCAGCAGGCTGCATATGTTCATAGAGGCTATTTTAAGGCCAGTGGGCCAGGTTGATGGGTGGGAGGGGGCTGGTCCTGGGTTGGGATGTATGTTGCCAGAGAGTAGAAGCAGGAGGGCCAAGGCTCTAATCTGGGCACGGCAGCAAGTCAGCTTCTTTGGTGTACGCTGGGGGTGGTGGCCATGGTGGTGAAAGGGATGGGCAGGGTATGAAGGTTTGGGAGGGCATGGATGAATTCCAACCATGGGATGTCAGGGCAGACGGCGGGGGGGTGGATAGGAGGTGGGTGCCATGGGCCGGGGTCCATGGTCAGTGTAGGGTGTGATCGTACTAGATCAGGGAGAGTTGTGGGCACCGGGATGCATGGACCTGTGAAAATGTTTGGCTGATGGGATGTATGTACTAGCAAGAGAACGGGGGGGGCATTTGAGGATAAGGGGCACAAACATAATGCTTATTGTAAGGAGCTAGGTAGGAAGGGTACAAGTATCTTGTATGCCCCCAGGAAGCGTGGATACCACTTTGGATTAGTGGTAGTGTCACAGACTCTGGTGGACAGGGTACAAGGTTCTAATCCCTGGTGGGGCAAGAGGAAACTGGACCTGGGCAGGTGTAGGTTCCACTATCCAGGTGGTTCAAAAATGGGCTAGTATTGGGCCAAAACCAGGGTGGAAATAGCGACTCCAGTGGTCACTGAAGGTTAGTGTCAGGCTAGAGTGTGGTCTGATAGTTGGGTCAGATCAGTGTACCAGGCTAGTATGACGTCTGGGTATAGGAATGTAGAGTTCAGAGACAGGAGTGGGAGTAAGGGGAGAGAGTACTGCATGAGGGTGAGGGTTCCCAGGAAGTAGGAGGAGGTAGTTCAGACAGTGAGAACCAATGTGTAATCAGGGTCCCTCTGTTGGCAGGCTGGTATAAGCTGCTAATGGGAAAGTGGGGAGAAAGTGGGGACTTAGTAAATTTAGCAACAGGATGTGATGTCATAGGCAACAGGCTATAAAAGTAATGCCGAGCCAGGGTGGGTGGGTGGGGGGCAGTCGACCGCATGGCGCGTTGGTGAACCCAACACCCCTCCTGAAGTGCACTTCAGGAGGTGGTTTAATTACCTCCGCGCCCGTCGGAGCTTCCGATAGCTCAGCTGCTGCTGCTCCTTGGGGTGATTGTCTGGGCCTATGGCCATATGGTCACCACCTGAGGCAGGATTTACCAGGTTTTGGACCTGGCACAACGCTAGTTTTCCTGTGTACAACTTGGTGTTGTGAATACATGGAATTCACAAACCCCAGTTTGCCAACACAAGCTGGGATTGTACAAAGACATTCCATACATTGGTCAATCTTGATATCTGGTGAACACAAATTGGATGCTTGCCTTTGACAGTAATAATTGTGAGGGATTGTACAATTGAAAAAGCCCATTAGTCAGATTACGTATTGTGTTAGAAGGTGTTGATACAACAGTTCTGACTGTGAGCAAACTTTGGTGTGCTGTATACTGCTCTTGCAGGCAACATGTCACCACAATGAGTCATGGAGAGAGTGGTGACATGATGGAGACGTGTACTAAAATGCCATCAGAATAGGCATTATGTTCTTTTGTGTCTGCTCAGTAGTCAGCACCCATACTGGGCGTACATTTTGCTGACCCACCCCCACCCCTTATGTTCTCCCATATTCTTGACTGGGTATTTCCCCAGTATGGTACTTCCACAGCTTCACCATAATCCTATACCTGTTCCTGCACCTCTTGAACACCTACATGGTATCCACCTCCACTAGTCCCCTGGGCAGCACATTCCATTGTTCCACCACCTCTCAGTGAAGTAACTTCTACTCCACCACCCCCAGCTTCCACACGCCGTCCTTGTGTTGCCCCCTCTTTGATTAAATTATAACACCTCTTCCAACTCCCTTACAGATCCCCTATAAATTAAAAACCTATCGTGTCCCCCCCCCCGGGGCCCTCCTCTACTCCAGTGTGTACATTTTGAGCACCCCCAGCCTCTCCTCATAGGTCCTCCACCACCATGCCCCTGATTTCCTTCCTGTAGACCATCTCAAGGAGGGCAATGATTTTTTTTTTTTTTTTTTTTAGGTGTGGCCTCCGCAACTGCACACGGTACTGAAGGTGCATCCTAATCAGGCAGTTATACAGAGGGAGCATCCCCTAGCGATGCATCCCAGCATTATATTTTCCTTGGCTGATGCCCTTCTACATGTCTGGGTTGTTCATTTTATCATCCAACACCACTGTCCCCACATCCCTCTCTCCCTTTGAGACTTGTAGTGTGTCGCCCACCAGGGTCTAGACTTGACCTGTGTTATTGGTCACCAGGTACAGAACATTGCACTTTCCATCATGAAACTTTATCCCCCACTATCTCGAACACCTGTTTATCCCCATCTTAGTAACTGTCCATGCCAATCTGTCCACAAGACAGAGCACACCGTCTGAGCGAATGAATACAATCCTCACACATCCAGACAGAATTGCATTATAAACTGGTTTCCCAAAGCTACTCCCCCCTACCCCAATGTACCATGGTTCCCTCAATGACACTAAAAGATACATGACACATGTTGGCGAACTGGAAGTGTGTGGTGCAGACAGTGGTTAACTAGAATCTGCAGCTTATCCAGTAGATAGGGAAATGGGCAGACTGGGTGGGCCAAGTGGTCTTTATCTGCTGTCAAAGTCTATGTTTCTGTCATGATGAGGTGTACACTGGCCTGTGATTTGCAGAATATCAGCAGGTTTAGCAGGCTCTTTATTAAAAATGTAGCAAATTCAAATTAAAGGAACACAGGGTTGGCCAGTCTGTCATTTTCTGCACTCCTAATACATTTTTCGTGTGTGTGTGTGGTTTTAACTTAGAGCATAAACACATAGGTGGTCCAAAGGGTGTCAAATGGAGCCATCAACTAGGACAGGTGGTTAATCACCCAGGTTCATTTCTATTATTCTGTCCTGAGGTGATAGGTTTATTTTTATAGTATGTGATAAGCAATTCGCTTTGTATACTTAATTTGTTCTGCAGAACTCAATAACAATTAAAGTCCTTAACAGACTGTTAATTAGTGCATTTGTGGTGTTGGACAACTTCTCTCAATATGGGTATACGCTGTGGCATTCTCGCAAGACTACAGTAGAAGCTCTTCCAGACTCTAAGTTACCACACAGAGCTTCTTCAAACCATTACCAGACATTTAGAATCAAATACTCCACAGCTTAAGGCTGCCATGGATGCTTTTGACACTTCCTCCTTCAGATCACCATCATGCCTGTGCAACCTTTGCTTTTTACCAGGCAGGTTCTGCCCTCTACTGGCAACTCCCATTTGGATACCTCTGAACATGGTGTACCACAACAGTAGCACTCTAACCCCTTTCCTCCCTGCTCACCATGCTGAAGTCCCTTCTTTCCCTGCACATCCTCTCCCCTCCTTCCGTTCACCACTGCAAGCCATCTACTGCACCTGCAACAATCTCCAAATCAAATGTACTCCACTCCTACCACACTGACCAACACCTCCGCCTCAGTCCTGGGCATCCCCCGCATTCCTTCTTTTTTTCTTTTTTGTTATTTTTATTTGCTATCCGTCTTCCTCTGCCCTTGACTGGGCCATCCCACCTATCTGTTGACCTAGCTTTGTTATTACACCGCTCTGTCTCATCCATGTTCAGCCTCCCTCAACTAGCATGGCCTCCTTGCCTGTACCTTCTTCCCCATGCCCCCAAGTTTTGTGCTTCCACCCTGCTCACCAGTTCCTCCTTCTCCTGCCCTCTCTCCACTTTCCTTTCCTCTGCGGGTCAGGGTCCCCACCCCAAAGTCCACCCCCTTCTCACCCACTGCACCTCCCCCCTTCTTCCCCAATTTCAGGTCGCCTTAAGTAACTGCCCCAGACCTGTCTTGATCCTCTGTAACACTCCCCTCCTCTACTACCAGATGTATGGGGTCAAATCAATTTGCGAGCCTAAGAACCAAACCCATCCCACCACCCTATCTTGGTTGTATTTGGACAATCCCAGAAGCATGCCTACTTCTTAGGGAGTATCCACCTTTTGGGCTTACTCTACTGGTGTCCCCATGTGCCCCCTGAGTACCCCCTGCACAACTCTTCCCTAAGCCTGACTCTCAGCACCTGTGCAGATCGTATGCTATCCTTGCCTCCTGCTGTTCCAATTTCGTATCTCCCAGCTGTCCTTCTAGCACCGCAACTGCTTAAGCTGTGCCTCCTGGTGGCACACTGGGCAACCCCCAAACTTCTAAGCCCAGTGAAGTACCACGGCTGCGATACACCATGTTCTCCCAACCACCCTCCCAAAGATGCTGGCTCTAGCGAGGTAAGGTGCACTCATCACCATAGCAGGTTTTTAGTCCCCCCGGTGTCAAAACCAATCCCACATGGTTTCCACACGTTCCACACTAGTGTCTGGGTGACATGCCTACAGTCATGACTACCTAAGGTAAGACCACTTTAGGAGCTGGATGATGGGGCCATTGGGCTCAGTCTGATGGAAGCCTCAATGTGTGAAGAACGGAATCCTAAAGCATGGTTTAAAAGAACTGCATTTGTTTCAGTGTAGCAGCAGTGAAGCATTATGTGTCACATACGGGTTGTCACATATGGTTATAATGGTGACTATGTTTGGCATTATGAAGCAAACCATTCATGACCCAGTAACTCACCTGTTGCTTTTTTTATTTTATTTATTTATTTATTTTTTAGGATGTTCCGCTTTGTGGTGTATCGTGGCTACATTATCTGGATATATGAGGGACGCAGGCTTGGTTACGGACATCGGGTTGTAATTCCATCATGCGTTGTGAATGCCATACGGGATAATTTTCCATCGGATGAAGAAGACTATGTTGGCTTTCTGCCATTCGAAGGAGTCTGGGTATATCCAGACACAATGAATGGCTAACGTAATACTTGTGACTAAGTGCGGGTTACTGTATCATTGAGAGTAAACCATAAGTTCCTTGTGCCCACATGCATACAGTGAGTTTTGCTCAACAATCACCCATTTTTGTCCAAAATTGCACATGCTTCTCTTTGCACAGAGTGTGTATTTCATGCACATAAAATTCCTTCTGAATAACATCAAAACTCCCTCGCAAACTGCTGTGAAAACTCTTTTTAGAGACACTGTCCATTCCAATGAAGGTTGGTTGAGGCTAATGGTCAGTAATTGTATGTAGCAGTAGATGAAACTATAATGTGTATATGTATTATATTCTGTTCTTTTTATGTTATTGACTGTTAACTATTAGTTTCAAATGCCAAGGCTGTAACACATTTTAATAAAAATGAAATCATTGGAGTGAGCTTATGCCTCATTTGGAGTACTCGGTGGTGGTGGTGGTGGTGGTGGTGGTAGCAGTAGCAGTAGCAGTAGTAGCAGTAAAAAAAAAAAAAAGTAAAATGAAAATCCATTGTGCCGCAACTGTCACTGGACTTGTCTGTTCTCCACTTGGAACATTCTTTAATTTTAGTAACATATTCAGTGTTGGAATGCATTGCATATTGTACTGTGGAAATGGGACAATGCTGAAGTATGGTTTAGCTGTAACATGAATAGTTGGGCATAAGTGAAACATCAATTCTAGGGACATGGATATGTTGTTCATCCACACTGTCTGGCAGGTATCCCTGCTGCTTTAATTCTTGCCGGAAGGTCTTCAAGCTGGCTCCTCCCACCCATCCGGGTGGTAAAACTCTCGGCTCTGCCCCATGACACCAAATCTTCCTTACCGCTTGGAAGCTCAGGTTCCCTCCTTAGTGCTCTGCATTTGAGACGGGATCCTAATTCTTCGGTTCACCCGAAATTGATTTTGAAGTTTTCCAAACTTCGGTCTTCTTTTTCCCTCACGGCTCCGATGGACAAATCTGTTCCCGGCTTTCGGAGGTGCCCCTAGTGCACAGCCTGGAGGCGGATCTCCTAGCCATTCATGTGGCAGGAGCCTCCAACACCCTGGCCGATGTCCTAAGCTGGATAGGGACTGCGTCACACGAGTGGTCTCTCCTGCCTGAGGTAGTACAAGATTTCTTCTCCCACTGGGGCACGCCTCAGGTGGACCTGTTTGCCTCCAGGGAGAATGCGAAGCTGAGTCTGTTCCATGCCCGCCCCCCTCAGCAGGGCTCACTGCAGGGGGATGCCTTCTCGAGGCCATGGACCCCAGGCTTCTTCTATGCCTTTCCCCCATTTCCCTTGATCCACAAGGTGCTTCTCAAGGCGAGGAGGGACAAAGCGCAGGTGAGTCTGGTAGCCCCAGACTGGCCCCGCCAGTTCTGGTATCCAGATCTCCTCAACCTCAGCTCCTGAGGTGGCTTCCAGCCCGCCCGGACCTGATCTCAGTCAATCAGGGAAAGGTATTCCATCTGGACCTTCAATCCCTGCACCTGGCAGCCTGGTTCCTGAGTGGCTAGAGTTCCAGGCCTTGGGTCTTTCTGACGAGGTCCTCAACGTCGTTGAGGCATCCCGTAAGGAGTCGACCAGAAAATGCTATGCCTTCAAATGGAAGAGGTTTTCCATTTTGGTGTCAGGGAAAGGGCTTGACCCTTTGACTGCCCCTTGCCAGCATTCCTAGACTACCTGTGGTCCCTTTCTCAGCAAGGGCTTTGGTCGATGACCTCAAGGTGCACCTGGCAGCCATCTCGCTTACTGGGTGGGGCTAGAAAGCAGTCGGTGGCACAGGAGAAGGTGGTCGGGTGCTTTTTCAAAGGCCTTGACCACATTTCCTCCAGTACAGAACCTCCATCCGTGGGACCTACTGCTGGTATTACAAGCCTATGGGCAAGCCATTCGAACCAATGCACAGGTGTGATCTTTCACACCTGTCATGGAAGACCGCCTTCTTGGTGGCTATCACATCAGCAGAAGGATGGGAGAGCTCCAGGCGATTTCCATCGAGCCTCCCTACCTGGTCTTCCACAGGGACAAGGTTGTCCTGCGCCCCCACCCGAAGTTCCTCCCGAAGGTGGTGTCAAGTTTCACCTTAACCAGGTGTTGACTCTGCCGGTGTTCTACCCCAATCACACCTCGGAGGCAGAGTATAGGCTCCATACTTTGGACCCTAGACGAGTGCTCGCTTATTATAAGGAGTGGGCGGCTGAAATTCGGGGAGCGGTTCGCCAGCTGTTTGTCACCTACGCTGAAGCTGCACCTGGCAGACCTGCAGCAAAGCAGATGATAGGCAGGTGGATCACCTCCTGCATAGAGCTCTGCTACAGGTTGGCGGACATGAAGCCTCCCAGAGGGATAAGAGCTCATTCTACCCGCCATACCACTGCATCGGTAGCTGCTTCCAGGGACGTCCCTATCCAGGACATCTGCAGGGCTGCTACCTGGAAGTCGGCACATACCTTCATTACCCATTACCACATCGACCTCGTAGTCACGCCGGATCTGGTTTTGGGGCCTCAGTTCTCCAATCTCTCTCCAAGTAAGTATCACGGGTGTGCATCTTGCCTTCCTCCTCCCGAGAACTGCTAGGAGTCTGCCAGACAGTGTGGATGAACAGCATATCCATGTCCCTAAAATACAGGTTACTCACCTGTAACAGGAGTTCTAGGAATGGTATATGTTGTTCATCCACGCACTCCACTCAACCTCCCCGGCTCTGACGCACATACCTGAGCTTCCAGAGGGCAAGATCTGGCATCATGGGGCGAAGCCAAGAGTTTTACCACCCAGGTGGGTGGGAGGAGCCAGCTTGAAGACCTTCCGGCAAGAATTAAAGTGGCAAGGATACCTGCCAGACAGTGCGGATGAACAACATATACCATTCCTAGAACTCCTGGTACAGGTGAGTAACCTTTTATTTCTTAAAGTGCTCTAATGTGCCCTAGATGGTGCAGAACTTGCACCATGAAACACATGAGGATAGGTTTAAGGGACCTCGATATGTAGTCACGTAGTAAAGGAACAGTGGGCACCAATCACAAACTTTCCAAGTACATCAAGGCCATTAACACGCTGCAGGTAGGGGAACCTTTTCCAGTGTAGACAAAGTACCAGAAGAAGGGGCATAAGATGAAAATTGGAAGTGTATAGGTAATGTGAGGATGTTTTTCAACCTAAAAATGGTTGATGAGTATTGGAATCGTATGCCATAGGAGGTAGTGGGGGAAAGCACAGTGTCTCTGTTCAACTTCAGCCTACTGGAATCCATCCAGTCTTGGATTTCTTTCAGACAGTTATTAAAGACCGATACAGCTCCATTCTGGTCGGGTGCAAAAGATAGGTAGAGCTGGGTATCATCAGCAGAGCATTGAAACCGGAGCCCATACCTTCTTACAATGTCTCCGAAGGGGAAGCATGTACACCACAAACAACATGGGTGAAAGAACCAAGCCCTGAGGAACCCCACATGACAGAGAAGTAAGGTCTGAGGAACAAACCCCAGACACCACTTCGTGTTCTACCGCCGAGGAATGATGTAAACCACCTGAGGACTGTTCACGATAGTCCACAGGTGAACCTCAAACAACCCAACAACACCTCATGGTCCACAGTGTCAAATGCTGAAGAGAGATAGAAGTTCTTCCAATCTCTTGCCATCAGGAGATCTTTGAGCACCCAAACCAGCGCTGTCTTCGTACTGTGTTTTACGAAACCAGACTGGAGTGTTCAGGATGTCATGGATGGTCAAATGGTTCTCCAGTTGCGCAGCCACTACTTTATCACACACTTTCCTATTAAAGGAAGGTTAGAGATAGTCTGTAGTTTGCATGTCAGTCTGGGTCTAAGGAAGCTTTCATCCAGAGAAGTGTCACCACCGCTTCTTTCAGAGAGCAAGGAAACTCTCCAGACTCCAAGGAGCACCAGACAATCATTGCCAGGACCAGACCGATGGCATCAATACATACAAAAATTAGGGAAGTCGGTCCAGGATCCAAATTACAACACATAGAGTGCACACTCTGGATAATCAGCATGACATCCATGAACTCCGGTTGGCCAAAGGTACTCCAAGACAATCGAGATGTAGTGACCACACACTGATCGATAACAGCATCCATAGAGTGTGCAGTCTGAAGTCCCACCCTGATGTTAGTCACCTTATTAGCAAAGAATTGAGCAATTTCATTGTACTCTAATTGCGAAAATGCTTTCCGCACATGTAGACAGGCTGGGTTGCACAGTCTGTCCATGGTACGAAAAAGCTGAACTGGTCAGTTCTGAGAGGCTGCAATCTCCCTGGACAGGAATTCTGCCTTCTTACTGGAGATTGCAGTTCGATAGACTGATAATGGTCCATCAATCTAAGGCGGTCGGCATCAGGGTGGACTTATACCACCAACGCTCTAACCTTCAATATAATCTCCGAACTCCCAAAGCCCCATCAAACCAGGGAGATTAAGGGCGAAGGAGAAAGAACGAAACTCAGACGGGGCAATGGAATACACAGTTGTCGAGACGGCCCAGTTACAAGTGGTCACGAGTCTCAGGATCATTGCTGGTAAATGAGGTGGGCGATAGGTCAAGTACGCCATTATATTCTGCAAACTTATATTTCATAAAGGGCGGTATTTGACCATCTCCAAGTAGATATACTAGGGTGGTATAAAACTAAACACCCACAGTGCAGTGATCAGACCACCTGACTGGTTCCACCTCAAGTCACAAGTTTCGATCCCACAGAGAAGACTAGGTCGAGGAATGACCGTGTTTATGAGTAGCAGTGGTAAACACCTGTGTAAGCCCAGAGACGACATCAACTGGAGGAAGTGCTGACCAAATTGCGATAAGTTTGTCATTGACACAGCCATTCAAATAACCCAGAACCATCAGTCGGGTTATCAAATGCCATGTCAACGATGAAGTCCTACCACTTCCTGAAGGAAGCGCTTCGCCACCGGGTGGACGATGGATGAGAACAATCTAGCAACCTGCACCTGCTACAATGGCACACTCAAATGATTCAGTCTCCTCAACCAGTACACTCGGGAGGTTAAGTTCAGTCTTGAAACAGACCCCAACCCCCCCCACCTCCTACAGTCCAATCTCGGGAGAGGTATCACCGAGAACCCGGCCCAAACTAAAGCCTCCAAAATGGGGCCAGAATTCTCATCCATCCAGGTCTCGGTGATGCAAGCCAGGTCAACCATTTCAACAAGATCAGCAATAATTGCTGTCTTGTGTTTGACCGACATGCCATTGCCTAACAATGCCCGAGTTCGATGAACTCCTAGTACCTCCCGAACCACCTGGTGACTTAATTCAGTCGTGCCCTTGAGTATGGAAACCATGCATTAAGGACCACATTTGGAGTTCCATTTTGCCCCATGGTGTCTCTTGACTCCCACCACCCCGATAGGATGACCCCGCTCACTCATCCTCCGCTGTTGTCCCTCCCCCCGTCCTCCTCCATCTCCTGTGCAACACCAAGCATTCTACAGCACTGGTAAACAACAAATTCAAGAGGAGGAGTGGAGAAAGGGTGGAGGGCATGAAGGACAGAGGGTGAGTAACGCACAACTGCGGGGGCAGACAAGCAACACATTCCACACAAACTCAGATAATCGGAGCCTAAAAGGACACTTAATTACTACTAGAGTTCCTCAAAGTACATTAATCTAATTCCACAAACCTTTAGAGAAAATTAGCTAACAGTTCAAAATCAATTCAGGAAAACCAGATGTGCATGTTTTACTGGAAGCATGGTATATAGGTGTGTCACAGTATCAAGGCACAGTATTATGTACAGTACAATAAGAAGTCATTGAAATGACACGGGACATTGTCTCTGTGCTACCATGCAGTCCATAACTTCTATCCATGCTCAACCAGTATGAACTGCTCCATATATGTGTTTCTGCTTGGATGTGGAGTCATTCTGTGACAGTCATTCATGTTGGCAAACAATCTGCAAGAACCCTGCCCAGTGTTTGGCAGTATGTGATTTTCTTTATATTGCCGGGTTCAGGATACCGAGATAATACAAATTGGCATTGTGTTGATTATGGGGACCATCGTTGTGAAATCTATAATACAGTCGCCGTACTACTTCATGTTTGGGAGGACACGGTTTGTTGGCTATGTTCTGCAGAATCTGTGGAACAGACATTTTGAGTAGGACGATTTCCTGTCTCTTACTTGTAACTTGAACTAACATGTTGTAAATATACTTGTGTGATTTTGCATCAAAGTGGTTTGGCAACCCATTCTTTCTTCGCTTTTGGGTACACCACTTTGTAGCGTTTATCCCTTCTGACCAGACATTGCCGTTGGGTGTTTTACCACTGCTTGTTGCGCTGTACATTGGCATTGTGGTCTAAGATTCCAGCATTATCGTGCCTTCATTCCTGCATGGCTAAAGCACTGGGACTTTGAGCATGCATGTACATAGAAGGCATGAAAACCTCTATGCTCCCAGTGTGGCAGAACTGCGTTACATGCTTCAAGTCGTTGATTAAAGTACGGTTATTTACAATTTTGCTTAGAGCACTATGCGTAGTGTCACCATAAACCAGCCACTTTGTTCTGTAAGCATGTTCCACAGGCATTTGATGATCACAGTGATGAAATTTTTGAGCCCATGACCAGCTGTGCGTATTGCTCACATGATATAGTAGTGTGAGCCACTTTTCCCTAAGTAAAGTCTCATCACCTTGACATGTTTCAGATGCCCACCAAAGATGATTTGAGAAGCTGTGGCACCACTCCATGAGTTTTTCATTACCTCTGGTCTTTGCCTGAATCAAAATTTTTTTGCATATACTTTTTGTCAGGTGCCACAGATCGAACTGGTGTGAAATCATTGGGTACTGCTGTCTCATCAAGGCACCAATTCCACAGTGCCGGTCTGTGGCAATGACCGCAATCTAAATATTGTTCCCTAGCAATTTACGAACACAGTTGTCAAATGCCTTTTTTTCTAAAGCAACGGATGTAATGCCTGGCTGCACCTGCTCCAGAAAACCGACTATTTTGTCGAGGTCCAGAATCCATCAATGTGTAGCTGCAGTACTTTGCTGAAAGCCAGGGCTGTTGCAGTGACCATCCCTGCAGGCATGCTGAGCGTGTCTGTATTTCCTGTATAAGAGTCTGTTCCTCCGTGTCCCATGACTTTTGAACCACAGGGAAAAGGTACTTTCTCTGAAAATCAAAAGAGTTGAAGAAGAAATGAACTGCAGTCCCAGTTACTCTGTAAATTTTGATATTTTGTAAACAAATTTCCACTGAATAATATAGCAGCTGCAGGCAGAATGTTTCCAGCCAGCATTTTCCAGTCAATGGTTGTGAGTGCCAGCGTACTATCAGAGTCTAATGATGCATGTTACTGTTACTGACAACATAGAGCCAATAATGCTGGTCTTCCTCCACATCATCTGCATGACACTGACATTCATTGCAAACTAACTTTGAGAACAGTGTATCGAGGCAAGACTCAGACCTATGTACTTAGGTTGATGCACAATGCCGTGTAATCAGTCTCAGAGTCATTGAAGCATATGTCACTGTCTGTCGTGTCAGTGTCTGGCACATAATAATCATCAGAATCTTCCATCTCTGATTCCATGACTGTCTCGTGACTGTCTTGACTGTTTGTCCAATGATCTTCATCAGATGTGTACTCTGTATGATCTGGTACTACCAAGGGTTCAAAGTTGTATGGCACAATGTTGGAAAGTGGTGAAGATGTAATCTGGTATGGAGCTTAAATGGAGCTGGTAGTGGCAATAGGAGAGCTTGGTGGTTGTGCAAAATATTGATGGTCTTGGAGTGCCACTTTCACTGGAATCACCTCTTCTGGAAACTGTGTTCCAACTTCCGCTATGCAGGATACTGTCTGAGTACTGGCACTACAGAAATTGATAGGATCTGTCTGCGTAGCAACAGTGTTAGTTACTGGTGAACTGTGGTACAAAACGCTCTGTGCCAAAGTCCATGGTATATGTAGGGAAGTCATTGGGGATGGTTCCATAGGATCAGATGTAACAACACGAGAACTGTCTGTATCCTAAAAGAAAAAGTGACATGTTATTTATATGAGATAGTAGTGACAAGGAGAAATGGAAGTTGGGTAGTGATCTTGTTTATCTGTGGCTATTTAATTCTTTGAATCAAGAAAAAGCAGCAGTAACTGCTCATTTACAGGAGGTAGACGTCATGCACGATATATTACCGAAAATGTGGACAGCAGAAATCTTTGTACAACAAAGGACAAAAAGTTGAGCAAAAGAATTATAATACATGGGTAAACAAATGCATCTGAAGAGCATTGCGCACAGTTACAAATACACAGTATGCATACATGTACTAACACAGATGGCAGTAAAATGTTGACATTCAGGGTGATCGTTAGGAGTGGGCATAGGTACCTGGGTTGGAAGCTGTGGGATTGTGAGTGTGGCGTGCACGGTGTGGGGAGACTGTGGGTGTGATTGCTTAGGGATGTGGGAGAGGAAGAGGGAAGGTGGGAGATATGCCAGTCAGTGTTGCGGGCTTTAGGGGTAACCGCAGATGTGCCTTTCCATCTAAATAAGCAGGGAAACATGACACTGTTAGATGGCAGTATGCAGAGGTGGTGTGGGGAGTAGGGGTATGTGTGCCATAAATTGAATGGGACAGTGTTGAATGTAGTTACCATGGGCACAGAGGGTGACACTTTGCATGAGGCTATCATGATATGTTGCTGGAGCAGATGATTCCCATGACAGAGGTGACACAGGGCATATAGGAACATCATGTGTAAGTTTCACAATGTGTACGATGTGAATACAACATTCATGGTCCATGTTTAGGAATGGAGGAGGACCCTGTGAGAGGTGCCATTGGAAATAAGGACAGCTTGTGTAGTTGTCAAAACATGTACCATGTCAACATAAGATGCAACATGCATGAACTCTTGAACACACTATGGCAGAAATAGGGAACCAGTGGAACTTTAGTGGATGTTGCTCCTGTGTTACTGTATACTGACACTCGGTGAGTGCAGTGGATAAGTGTGATAATACTACATTAGTAATGGCACAGACATGAAAATTACTTACATTTGGACTTCTATTCTCTTTTCCAGATGGAGATTGTTTTTTAGTCATTGAATGTAGTTTGTCTGACTGTATAAGCTCTGCCGCAAGCTGCAATAAGGATTAAATATGTGAAGATTGGAAATGTAGTGTTCATCATTAAGCACACAACAGGAGTGTGATTATGAAAGAACAAAACAGACAATTTTTCACACTTAGCATGCTGTTACTGCATTCACTATCTAAACATAGCATATTTATTGTCACAATGGATATTTGCAAGTTAGTAGCATCATAGCTCTGTTGCAACGGATATTGTAATCAACAACTATTGGTCGAAAATAAAACTTTGATCCATTTTTGACCAACATATTTCACCACCCTCTCAAAAAGGAATTGGAAAACAATTGTGTATACAACGTTTTCATTATTGCACTGACCATGATGCACAGTTTCGGGTACATGGCAACTGCGAAGCAACCTCTTTGCTAAGTGGAGCCACAATGTGATATAGACAGACAATTGCATTTACCATTCCTTTTAGCATGAGAAACAAAACAAGGCAGCTATGCAACAGATGTATTTACCCTTTTACGGTCCAGCCGCTCAATACAATTTATTGACCTTTGACGTGCTGTTGATTTCATGGTTGGGAATACTGTTGGCACTGCCCCTTCCTTTAGCCGACGAGTAAATCTTCTTGGGTGTAAGTTGGGAGGTAACAGCTGCAGCTGAAAGTTCGGTTCAAACATGTTCTCTTCAAAGTGTAGAGAACATAAACTGTACTTATTTCTGTTTTCCTTGAGTTGCTTGTTGACAAATTGTTTAATGTTCCCTACATCTGTGCGACTTCTTTGTGCCCAAATTTCAGCCAATTTGCCGTCAAGAGGGAAAAGATAGATGGAGACTCCTTTAGGTAATCTACCAGTGTGTGTTGTGCAACCAAAAGCCATGCAATGTGGCATCTTGGGAGGATTAGTTGGTATGAACCTGCAAAAGAGTCCACAAAAGTAAAGTCAGACTGACCTGGTGCAAGTAAACAGACATTGCCATATGTCAGCAGAAACCAAAACGTGGATGATCATCAAAAAGTGTCATTGCAAACACACACACACACACACACACACACACTTGTAAACAGAGGTTATATGGAACACGCATGGTAAATATGGTTAATAACTATAGAAACATAGACTTTGATGGCAGATAAGAACCGCTTGGGGCCAACCTAATCTTCCCATTCCCTACATATTGGATAAGCTGCCGATTCTAGGTAAGCAACAGCCTACTCTGCCTACCCTTCACTATAAGTGCCTTATGTCTGTCCCATGCATTCTTAAATTCACCCAATGTTTTTGACCCGGAAACCTCGGGAAGGTGGTTCAACTGCATCCACCACCCTATCCGTGAATTAATACTTTCCGACGCTGCCCTGGAGCTGTGCACTTTGTATCTTCAAACTGTGCCATCTTGTTCTTGCCCATCTGTCACTCTCAAAGATGCTCCCGTCAAGGACTTTGTTAATTCCATTGAGGTACGTGACAGTTTCTATCATGTCCCCTCTCTCCCTCCTTTCCTCAAGGATATACATATTAAAGTCTTTCAGTCTCTCCTCGTGTGGCTTATGTTGCAGACCTTGCAACACTTTGGTTGCCCTCCTTAGGACCACCTACATGCTGTGTATGTCCTTATGGAGACTGGGTCTCCAGAACTGCTTCCAGTACTCAAAATGCGGTCTCACAAACTGTCTGTACAGAAGGATAAAAACTTCCTGTTTTCTACTGGTGATGCGTCTCCCTAAGCACCTCTGTATCCATCCAGCCCTCCTTACTGCCTTCTCACATTTTGCCTACCTTGAGGTCCTCTGATATGATGACCCCAGGTCCTTTCCATTTTGTTCATGCCAACCCCCCCCACCCATTATGTAATCTTCTCCTGGTTTTTGTTTCACAGGTGCATTACTTTGCACTTTTTTTGCATTGTATCTAAGCTGCCATACTAGTAACCACCCTTTCTTCAGAGTGTACTCTGTTCACTATTACCCTCTGTGTCCTGTTGGTCAGCAAATTTGTTATCCAGGGTATCACCCAGGGACCCACAATGACACATCGCTGAAACACCATTCTTTTAACAAAATCTTTGTTGAGAGCACATCCATAAATAAGCAAATTTCAATGCCAAATGTTTGCTTGCTGCCATTGGTAGTGCAGGAGTTGAAGTGGTGCATAATAATAAGAATGGCATGGAAGTTTTGAACAGCAGCAAAAAAGACTGTCAATGACAAACACACTCTACACAAAGCATGAGGTGTCGAGTGTGGGAGAGTAGCCCAGGTCCATGGGAGAGTAGCCCAGGTGTCGTGGGAGGAGATGGCCAGTAGGAATTAGGGTTAATATAGAATAAGGTGAAAGGGCAACTTGGCACAGTGGAAAGTTAGGTGAGGTGATAACGGGGTTGTGGTTGGCACTAGATGGGACTGGAGGTGGAGTGAGGTGTGAAGGTAGAGGGTAGGGGGGAAGAGTTGATACGGGGAGGGGGAACGGATGGAGTGGTGTAGTTGTATGGAGCATAGCGTCGGATGTTTGAGGGTTTGCACAATTTTAACACCACACGCACGTGTGTGTGTGTGTGTGTGTGTGTGTGTGTGTGTGCACGCGTGCACACACACGACACACTGATGTTAAGCCAACACATGCTTTAATACCATGATGACTTTAGCAGACATCACTGCCACGGGAGGGCACTCTCAAGTGTCTGAGCTTTCTGCGACCAGATACTTCCTGACTGTACCACTGTGACTGTTACAACTCCCTCGTGATACTGTGCTCATTTCAACGTGGAGATATTTTATTCTGAATGCTATTTATGTAGTTTTTGTTGACCGGGTAAGTGCACTGGATAAATTCTGCCTATTTTCAGGCATGAACCACGGGAGGGGGATACAGAGGACTGCCAACTGACTTTTGACCAGATTAAGCTGTTGGTGGTATGTTAGTGAGTGGGGGTACATTTGACCCGGGCACCGGGGAAATTCACCTAATCTGTTCGCGAAGTACCATGGGATCTTTAACATCCACCCCCCCTTGTCATCCCAATGACGCCACACACACACTTCCACCACCCTCACTCTCCCCTGTACCATGCCCTTTTAAAGCAGTTCAGAGTTAAAGGATACCACCCATTCTGGTAGTGTGTTCCACTTTGCTACCACCCTCTCCATGAAAGTGTTTCCTCATTTCCCTCCTAAATCTCTCCCCCCCCCATTCTTAGCCCATGCCCACTGGTGTCCATCACACTCCTTAGCTTAAAGACCCCATCGGCCCCATCCTTAGTGATTCCCCTAAGATACTTGAATGTATCTATCCTGTCCCCCTGTCCCTTTTGTCCTCCAGTGTGTGCATTTATTTATTTAATTATGCGTTTTACCAGGAAGGCATGCTGAGCGGAGGACAATTCTATTCCAGATGCGTCCTGGGGAAAGAGGAGTAATAATACAGACATATAATAGATAAACATTTGCAGATGGTACAAGTGGCATTGAGCCAGTATTTAGAGTTACAGATCGCCCAAGGATGAGAGAAGTAGCGGTCAAGGAAGACAATAATAGAGCAAAAATTGCAGACAGTACTAGTGTCATGGCACCAGAGATTACTGGTTACAGAGCAAGCAGCATTAACCATAGCATATGATTCATTTGACCTATGGAGGAGTGAGGAAAGGAATCCACAGCAGGACACCCTGGGTGAGTTAGCAACCTGGTCCCCTTTTGCGAGGCTTGGTATGCAGAGGGTACTTGTTGTGGGTGTACCAGACACTTGCTTGTGATAGGTGCGTGTACATCTGGCAGAGAAGTGAGAATTTAGGAGGAGGTAGAGATACTGAGAGTTTACAGTACATATTCAAGTCTTCTAGTCTGCTCTCATAGTCTCTCCCTGCCATTCCACAAATCGTCTTTGTTGCCTCCTTTGTACCCCCTCCAGTAACCAGACTTCACCAGGTATGGCCTCCACAACTGCACACAATACTCCAAGTGTGGCCTTACTCGCGACCTGAAGAGGGGCAAGATTAGCTCTTTCCGCCTGGATGAAACCACCCTCACTATGCACCACAGCATTTGGTTCACTTTTGCAGCCGCTCTCCTGCACTGGGCAGTGTTACTCATGGGCCCTGTTACCATTACTCCTAGGTCATTCTCCTCCTCAATGATCCCCAGCTAAACCATGCACAGCCAGTATTGTTTTCTGAAACAGTGACATATTTACAATGTTGGGTGGAACATGTATACATCACGATATACTGTACAAAGTATGGAGGAAAATGTATACATTAGGATGCATTCAGTTGGGTGTTGACTCTGCATGAAAACATTCTGGTCCAGATACACACAGATGCAGTACACTAGTTTGGCTGTGAACACCTTGTTTTGTAGTAGTTGGGGGCAATTGTTGATACAACACATGAGTTCTGTTGAGTTAATTTGATAGCAGAGGCATATTGTGTGTTTTCTTGTGTGCATTGGTTTGGGCGGGGGTAATCAAGCTGACATCTCAGCCTGCCTGATTGCATTCATGTCTGCAATAAGGAAATCTGGATCCAGTCCAGTGTAAAATACAATTGAAAAAATGACAAAGGCTAGACTTTAGCTAAGGAGATCTCACTAAAATACACACGTACTGAGGATGGGATCTGTAACAAATGCAGCAGTGAAGCAGTGTTCCTAAACAGTTGACTGCTCATCTTACACCATGATCTCATTTGCTCAGTTTCCCCCTCCACCACCACACAGTGCTGCAAGTGGCTGCATGGTTTCGACTTGTTAGTAACACCAATCCAATGGGAACTATACCATTAGAAAGCAGCACTAAAAAATATTTGTCTTAATCAAAGTTGCCATCAATACAATACTAGCTACCAGCAGAAATCATAGGGAGGGCTCATGGAAATTGCATGCACACAAACAATCCTGATGCATGCACTTTAGAAAAACCTGTCCTTTTCAATGCGTGACAGTAGACAGCTTGCAGACAGAAATAACTGAGATGGAGAACCCGATGTGTACTCTGTTATGCAAAGGGAGGGGGTAGGGAAGTGTCAAGTAGCATTGTTGAGGGGAAGACACTAACTTGTATTACAAATAGATGAGCTCCATGGTGTTTTCAAGGATACTTTATTTAAAACATTCCAATTATGCATATTTCCTTCTATGGTGTACGCAAACAACCTATAAAGTGATATTTTTTGCTACTTAGGACTGGTACAAAAACAGAAAGGGACTGAGAGGAATAGCCAGATGAGTGCTGAAACAACCACTGTAACACACACACACACACACACACACACACACACACACACACACAGCTGGACAAGGTACCAATACTATATCTAAAACTAAAAATCAGTGATTAAACTCACCCAAAATTTAGGATTGTGTTCTCTCTGGAAGCAATCTTCTGTCTGTGTCTGAGCTGTGGCAGACCCTGTAACAAGACACTGTCCTCTAGCAGGGGCGATTAGACATCACAGCAAAGAGCACTCTGGGAAGACTTTCTGATAGAGGAGGTTGTAAAAGAAACCTGAATGGCAGCCTCCAAGTGCAATAAAACTGCCATAGAAAGTTAGAAAAAAAAACATCTCACAGCCAGAGGAAAAAAAACACTGGGAATGGGTTAGAACACTGAAAAAAAGGCTAAAACATATCTTTTTATGATTTTAACACAGAGTTTTCCTTTAAGATCTCCTGAACCTTTTATCATAGCTGAGTTAGGATCACAGATTTGGGGGTAGGCTTTACAATATATGTAGTACATCACAGATTTTTCTTCACTGTAATCCAGCCATGGAAATTCTTTTTTTCCATTCAGGATGGAAATTCCTGACCCTTTTGTCTCTGTCATATCTTTGATCCTTGGTAAAGCCATCGTCAGAACTTTTACGTTTAGCAGAACTGGATGTTGTAGCACTACTAGAAACATAGAATTTGACGGCAGATAAGGACCGCTTGGCTCACCCAGTCTGCCCATTTCCCTACCTACTGGACAAGCTGCAGATTCTAGTTAACCAGCAGCCTACTTCTTCCTACCCCCACCCCCTAGAATTGCCTTATGACTGTCCCATGCATGCTTGAATTCCACCACTGATTTTGACTCCACAACCTCCTCCTGAGGCCGTTCCATGCATCCACAACCCTCTCTGTGAAAAATACTTCCTTAAATTACCTCTGAGCCACCCCCATCTTCCAAATTGTGCCCTCTTGTTCTTGCACACCTCTTTTTTTGAAAGATGCTACCCTCTTGGACTTTGTTGATTCCCTTGAGGTACTTGAACGTTTCTATCATGTCCCCCCTCTCCCTCCTTTCCTCGAGGCTATACATATTAAGCTCCTTTCATCTCTCTTCATATGTCTTCCGGTGCAGACCCTGCACCATTTTAGTTGCCCTCCTCTGGACAGCTTCCATCCTGTCTATGTCTTTGTGGAGATTGGGTCTCCAGAACTGCACACAGTACTCCAGATGGGGTCTCACCAGCTGTCTGTACAGAGGGATACTAGTACTTGCTCCACCAGATTTTGAGAAACCAAATTTTAATAAGCTCATTTTGCTGTGAGAAACTGCTCTGGGTAAGATTAGAAGACTAGTTTTTGTAATTTGGAAATGTTTACTTTAATGAGCAAGGATGGAAATACATGTGAGGCACTATTATGGCCCAGAAGTATTGGCTTAGGTTAACAAGTTAGGGCAGACAGACAGAACACAAATGACTAAATGACTGACAATGAGATGATGCTAAGGGGTGACACTATAAAATGTTTTATTTATCAGTCACAAGGGAAAAGTGGTGTGCTTCTGCAAACTATTTCAGTGACACACTGATAACTTCAGAAAAATATTAGTGATTGTACTCTTGACGCCGGGTCTATCTCAAAGTAATTGATCTGGCTATTGGACACAGTCAGATGATGCAGGCTTTGCTTCAGCTCAGAAAAATATTTAGTGACTGTAGTGACTTCTCTCTCAAACTAATTATAGACAGGTTTTGCTTCAGCCCAGAAAAATGTTTAGTGACTGTAGTGACTTCACTGACTCAAAGATGCAGGCTTTGCTTCAACCCAGAAAAATATTTAGTGACTGTAGTGACTTCACTG
Source organism: Neoceratodus forsteri (assembly GCA_016271365.2). Classification (NCBI taxonomy): domain Eukaryota; kingdom Metazoa; phylum Chordata; order Ceratodontiformes; family Ceratodontidae; genus Neoceratodus; species Neoceratodus forsteri. The sequence continues at coordinate 458,359,063 of CM028135.1, read as the reverse complement.
ACTCAAAGATGCAGGCTTTGCTTCAGCCCAGAAAAATATTTAGTGACTGTAGTGACTTCACTGACTCAAAGACGCAGGCTTTGCTTCAGGCCAGAAAAATATTTAGTGACTCTAGTGACTTCACTCTCAAAATAATAGACGCAGGCTTTGCTTCAGTCCAGAAAAATATTTAGTGACTGTAGTGACTTCTCTAGTAATATAGACACAGGTTTTGCTTCAGCCCAGAAAAATATTTAGTGACTCTAGTGACTTCACTCTCGAAATAATAGACGCAGGCTTTGCTTCAGCCCAGAAAAATATTTAATGACTGTAGTGACTTCTCTAGTAATATAGACACAGGTTTTGCTTCAGCCCAGAAAAATATTTAGTGACTCTAGTGACTTCACTCTCGAAATAATAGACGCAGGCTTTGCTTCATCCCAGAAAAATATTTAGTGACTGTAGTGACTTCACTGACTCAAAGATGCAGGCTTTGCTTCAGTCCAGAAAAATATTTAGTGACTGTAGTGACTTCTCTAGTAATATAGACACAGGTTTTGCTTCAGCCCAGAAAAATATTTAGTGACTCTAGTGACTTCACTCTCAAAATAATAGACGCAGACTTTGCTTCAGCCCAGAAAAATATTTATTGACTGTAGTGACTTCTGTCTCAAACTAAATGGCTTTGCCTCAGCCCAGAACAATATTTAGTGACTGTACTCTGACTTTTGCAAACAAAATAAATATTGTCAGATAGTGACGCAGGCTTTGCTGCAGCCCAGAAAAAGTATTACTGTCAGACGTCTTTCCAAGTACTGCTAGATTTGACTGTTAGACTCACTAACCAGGCTTTGTTTCAGCCCAGAAAATTTACTGACTTGCTACTGGCTTCTCTCAAACTTTTGACTGTCAGACATAACCAGGCTTGCTTCAGAATAATTATAAGTCTGAATGTAAATGTAGTGGCTCAGTATGTCAGTTAGTTACACTGGCTTGCAGTAATTAGCTCCAAATTAAATTCTGAAATAATGTACCACTGTTTCACAGACTTGCTGCAGGCATCCTTCAGACAGACAGTGCACTAATAATTGTGTCAGGGTTAAACTAATTTTATTACTTATTTGTGTAGCCCACTACAGCCCTAGGCAGCCAGATCTCAGACAGACTGTGGTAACTCAAAGGAAAAAATCCCTGACAGATTAAGTCTCAAATCGTGCTTTTTTTTTTAAAACCTCCTCAAGTGACCAGCTCAAAAGACTGTTGCTGTTTAAAAGCTGCCTTCAAACTGTCTGATCACTCATATGGTTCAGCTGCAGCTTGAGTGATCCTTTCTGGCTCCTTGAGAGGTCACACATAGATTTTCACCCCTAAAATTCCCCCCAAATCATCTATTTAGCCCTTTTTTGTGCCCAAAGCAAGACTAACATGCCAGAGTGAGCAAGAGATCCAGATTTTTTTTTTATTTGCCCCACAATACTGACAATGGACTGCCTAATCACACGTCTTCTCCCTCTAACAGCTAGCTCAAAAGTGTTGGCGCAGTTCGTTTAATCGGACACATGCGCAGATCAGCCACAGACCACCTGATCACTGATTGTCACACATGTGATCCCCTGTGGCTGGTCTCGCAATGTGCCGACTACGCGAGACTCTCTGCTGTGCTGTCTGGACTGCCAAAGCTGCTTCTGTGTCATCGGAACATGTAGGAGGATCCTGAAGCCCTGCCAACCCCGCCCCACGTTTCCTCGACCCCACCCCACCCCACGTTCTGGATACATCATTGGAAGCCCTGCAAACACCGCCCCATGTTTCCAGGACCCTGCCCCATGTTTGGAGACAGGAGCTTCCTACTGAGCTTCCCCTACCCAAGCGCATTCCTGAGGGACTCCGAGAGGAGGAGCGCTGGGGAAAGGCTGAGCTAGTGCACGGCGCAGAACACAGCAGGACAGTAAGGGAACTGCACATGTACAGCTGCAGGAACTGTACAGCAAGTCCGTTGGACTTTATAAGTCTGTGCAGTTTAAGTCCTGCTGCTGCTAATGTGCGTTCCGGACCTCGGACTTGGGGATTTTTCATCCCCTGAATATTATTGTGCATTAAATTAATGTTTTTTTTTTTTGGTATTTACATTTTATATTGTGCAGGAATAGTTTCTACTTAGAATGAGAACTAGGAAAAGAGAATCACATGAGATGCTGTTAACTCCAGCAGAGTTAGATAAGCTTTCTATTAGAGTGAAACAAAGAGGACTACAATCAGTGGAAGTGTTAGACACAATAGATAATGAGAGGATGGGTGAACCAAATAAAATAAAAAGAAGGGGAAGAAAGTTAATAAATATAAAGAAGACCTGGCCCAATTCAATATGATAGACTTTGGGGAGGGGGGAGTACCTCTACTCCCATACTGGGTAAAGGTTATACTTGGCAAAACAAAACACCCTGGGCCAGATATTCAAAAGAGTTGAGCCATGCACAATAGGGTTGCACCTGTGCAAGTCTGAAATGTGCCATTCTGCGATATTCAGCAGGAGGCAGTTGCGCCCCCCAAATCATGCTGAGCAACAGCGCAATGATAATGAAGGCATGCGCAACTGAAGGGGGAGGAACCATGCATAAACTGCACAGCCCAATATTCAGCCCGGGCCATGCAGAGTTATGCAGGTGCAACCTACGCCGCCAAAGTTACGCTGAAAAAAGGAACAAGTCGAAGGGCCACCACAGGTGAGCCGCATTGCAGGGTGCAACACAGCAGCTGCCACCTGTGGGTGGCCCTCCACTGTTCCGCCGCCTCTAGCTGCTTGCCCCCATGCCCCAATCGGGCAGAAGTGTCACCCCCCAGTAGCCCGATCGTGGGCATAACAGTGATAAGCCCCCACATTAGCCCGGTCGTGGGCATAACAGTATTCTCCCCCAGTAGCCCAATCGTTAGGCATAACAGTATTCCTCCACCCCTGGTAGCCTGATACGTGGGCATCAGACCCCCAAAGTCAACATCCCTGGTGGTCCAGTGGACCATGAGTAGCCTGATGCGGGTGGCATCCTCACCCCCCCGTCTGAAATCCCAGGTGATCTAGTGGCCCCCCACACCACCCACGGATCCCCACCTCTCCATCCACCCGGTCAGCGGCGGGCGGCAACACCCACCACCTGCCGCCCGCCCGCCCGCCCGACAACAGCTCAATGGGCTGCACGCCCATTAGTTTCAAACATGAGGCAATGGGCGTGCCTTTCACTCTGTACTAATCGGTCCAGATATCTGAATGAATTTTCATTCATTCACATATCTAGACAGCTTTTCTCTGACTATCAAACTAAATGCCGATAGCTCATGCTCTGAACCAATAGAGTGCAGCCCTACGAGCTGTCAGTCGGCGGGTAGGCGGGGTGGCAGTTAGCTCATGCTCTGAACCAATCGGGGTGCAGCCCCATCGAGCTGTCAGTCGGCGGGTGGCGGGTGGCAGGTGGGTGATAGCTGCCACCCGTCAGCTGACTGGGGGAGCGGTAGTGGGGATCCGTGGGCTGGTGGGTCAGCCACTAGATCACCAGGGATTTTGATGTGTGGGTTGAGGATGTCACCGCGATAGCAACCGCGTCGACCGACCACCAGGATATTGGACTTTGGGAGGTCTGTTGCCCACGATCGGGCTACCGGGGTGGGGTGAATACTGTTATGTCGCGATTGGGCTACTGGGGAGAATAATATTCATAATCGGCTAATGGGGACGACACTGTGCTATGCCCACGATCGGGCTACTCGGGGAAGAATACTGTTATGCCCGCGATCAGGCTAATGGGGAGGAGAATACTGTTATGCCCACAATCAGGCTGCAGGGGCGTCGGTCCCCGATGGCTGCTGCCTGGCAGGCGCCAGGAGCAAGTTGTCAGGGATCGGCGCACCTGCATGCTAATGGCATGCAAATGGGGCCATAATCAGATGCAAATGGCCCCCGTGCGCCTTGCATAAATTATGGCCCCATTTGCATGTCACCCTTTGAATTGCAGTGTGCATGGCGAATGGAACTTGCGACCACCGCGATCTCTATGCTCCACTTGCATCACTTGCGCTGGCGCAGTTCCGTTCGCACCATGCACAGTGGTGGCCAGGGGTGATATTCAAAGAAGTTGCTCCACAGCACAATGCCATTGAATATCACCCTGGCCACAACCCTGCGCAACTATTTTGAGTGGCGCAGGGGCTTGTGCCACAAAATGGTGCAGTTTGAATATCTGGGCCCCTGTGTATTGACATAAGGATGGATAACAGAGGTGAATTAACAACCAATGTAGCCCCCATCTGATGGTCTTGAATTAATGGAAGATCAATAAGTACTTAATATATATAATCTAGATAGAAACACAGGGCTTTCTCATTTACACAGTATTGAGAAGGGACATTTTGTGCCCAATAAATGTCAAGATGTGGCTGAAATGGCAAATGAGTTTGGAACTACAATACATGGCATGAAAACTCTCTTACATAAAGACAAACACAATGTTTTCTTTATTTATTGCCTGTAGCTTGAGCTGACCATTCTCAGCAATAGAGAAATGTTTATCAGTATCTCCTGAAATTAGAGATTTGTCTTTCCACAAATTTTCATTGGGACCATTCTCATGGAAAAATAATTTAAATAAGAATGATCAGAACTTGTTATCCCTACAGGATAATGGAAAGGGGTCAGTTAATCAGTACTATCAAAAGAACTTTGGAACTATATTAAGAATACAATTAATGCTAATGTAGTAATTTTTGGAAACTTTGTGGATGTTAAAGAATGAGCTTTGGGGCCTTAGAGCAAATGTAATTAAAAATCAGTTCATGATCAAATGGTTGATCAAAGACAACTTTAAACTGTGCTATGAAGTTGATGTAAATGGGTTCTTAATTTTGAAAAGGAATGATAGGGAAGGTTCAGAAGAAAATGAAAAATTAAACAAATGTACCCAAGTAAATTTGTCACTACCATTTTTCACAGAAGAGATTATTGACTTGGTGAACACAGAAACTAGTCATAAACAGTGGAAAAAAATCAAAAGGAAAAAATAAAATCAAAGATAAAGGTCAGCAAATTAAAGAAAGGGAAAATGGGAAGAATAAAAGAAAGAGGTGAACTTATAGCGAAACAAATACCGAAAGTTTAAAAGAAATGTCAAGAAAGTAAGAGTTTAGAAGTGCAAGAACAGGTTGCAGTTGAGTCCCCATTGAAATAAATGTTAAGGAGTCAGTTGTTTGTCCTCCACCTTTAACCATAGAAGAACCAAAAGAGATTTTGTCTCAAGCATCATGTCCCTTCTCCATTCTAGATCAGATAGATTATTTAATTAAAATGAATGGTTTTCAGCCCCTGATCAGGTCTCTCAGCCCCTGATCAGGGAAACATCTGAGCGGCCGGGGCTACCTGGGCCAGCCATCCACACCACCACTGCTCACCGTCAAGGAACCCTCCTCTTGTTGATATCTCAGCCCCTGATCAGGGAAACATCTGAGCGGCGGGGGCTACCGGGGCCAGCCGTCCACACCACCACTGCTCACTGCCAAGGAACCCTCCTCTTGCTGATCTCTCAGCCCCTGATCAGGGAAACATCTGAGCAGCCGGGGCTACCTGGGCCAGCCGTCCACACCACCACTGCTCACCGCCAAGGAACCCTACTCTTGCTGGTAAGCTCCCAGGCCAAACTGGGAAGTGCTGAAAGGCTCCCATTGGCTGCTGCCTGTTGCTTCCATCTCCTCTTGTGCTCCGCACGGCCACTGATTGGCCCTGCAATCTTGACTGATTCAAACTGTTTTGCTGGGCTCTGCGCCCATAGACTTCAGTGGGTTTCGGAAGAAAATTTTTGTTAAATTGCTGGACAGCTGGCTTATTTTTCTGTTAAAGTCTCAATTAATGTGTAGACCAGTCTTGATGTTCTTAGCACTCGACTTCTAAAAACTCTGGGTCTCAGCCAATAATCTAGGCTGAATTACTAGACTTCTTGCTATTTTTTTGTCAAAGTCAAAATTAATTGTGTAGACCTGCCTAAATGTTTTAGAATAGAACTATAAAGTACAGATGGAAACTGCTGTAATTTAGAACTGTGAAGTAATTCCTGCCTCTCTGCATTCATTCTTTCTCTCCACCCTCCCCCCTGCTGTTAAACCCTGCATCTCTCTTCTCCTCCTCCCCTTGTAAATTTCATATTCTACTAAATCTCCCCTCTGTCCTCCCCCGGTGCCAGTTCAAGCTTATTCTCTTGTCTGTGCCAGCCTCCCCCTCTGCCAAATTCCCCTCTCTCTCTTCACTGCACACACCCCTGATTTACTCTCCAGTGTCACTCTTTGTTATTACTGTGACTCACAATCTGTTGCTCTGTTCCTTTCCTCAGATCGCTCAGCCTCTGATCAGGGAAACATCTGAGTGGCCGGGGCTACCTGGGCCAGCAGTCCACACCACCACTGCTCACCACCAAGGAACCCTCCTCTTGGTGGTAAGCTCCCAGGCCAAACTGGGAAGTGCTGAAAGGCTCCCGTTGGCTGCAGCCTGTTGCTTCCATCTCCTCTCGTGCTCCGCACGGCCACTGATTGGCCCTGCAATCTTGACTGATTCAAACTGTTTTGCTGGGCTCTGTGCCCATAGACTTCAGTGGGTTTTGGAAGAAAATTTTCTCCCACCCCTCCTCCCCACCTCCCACCTTCCACCTTAATTAAATAGGCCTTAGCTCCGCCCACTTCTGCCTAGGGAACCACCCTTTCATTTCCTATTAGATACTCTCTCCTGTACCTCCTCTCTTTACTGCCCACTCTCCCTCCTCCCTGCTCCTCTTCCCCCTCTGCTAATCAACTCAGTCCCCTCACTTCCCCTGCCTCCCTTCTGTGCCTGACACCCTGGCGGCTTGAGAGGATGCCTCCACTGAGAGGTTGTCCTGGGTGGCATGGACTGGCTGGGGCCCCTATTCAAATTATGGGCTTGATGAACTCTAGAACCTCCCCAAAACCACCCTCCTCCTCGCTATCGGCCAAAGGCTTGAGGCTCGTGCACTTAAACATACGCAGCCTTCTACCAAATCTTACTGAGCTAACAGCTTGGGTGGCCCACTATAATCCGAACATTATGGGGATCATTGAGACATGGCTTAAGCCACACGTATCTGACTCAGTTTGTGACCTTCCAGGCTACAACCTCATTAGGTTGGACAGGCCCCAGAACAAGAGGGGGGGGCGGAGTACTCATATACTACAAGACGCACTTAAACAACTTAGTCATAGGACACTCGCAATCTGCATCGCAGCTCTGTGAGTTCCTACACATCCTCCTCCTGCTAGGGAACACCAAAAAGGTGCATGTGATATGTGCCTACAACCCTCCCAAGGGCGGTGTGTCCGGATTCTCCTACCTCCTAGACAGTCTCAGCCCAAAGGTTGGCTCGAATGAGTTACTAGTCCTGGGGGACTTCAACCTTAACTGGGCAGGATGTAGTGCCCAGCAATATGAGCCACTGTTGGCTGGACTGGCCCTAAGTCAGCTCATCTCTGAACCCACTAGGCCCTCTCTCAGAGGCGACAAGGGCTCCATCATCGACTGGGTACTAAGCAACAGAACGGAGAAAATTATCTCCTGTGGCGTTCTACCTGATGCTATATCGGATCATTCTCCCACCTTCTGCGTATGGGGCAACGCCCCTCCCAAAATCCAGCACAAGGTGATTCAAATGAGGGATTACTCCAAACTCAATGCTGGAGACTTCCTTGAAGATCTGAGGCATACTGACTGGTCTCAGGTCATGGCCACCAATGACCCCTCAATGGCCCTTGACAACTTTCTAAAAGCATTCACCCCACTTCAAGACAGATATACCCCCCCTCACAAGAAGGAGAGTGAGGGGCACTGCAACTAAATGGCTCCATGGAGGCCTGTATACTCTCATGAGGCAAAGGGATAAATGCTGGGCTTGGTATAAGAGCTCACTGTCCAGCACGGATCTCCAGAATTACAGGCAGCTGAGGAACTCATGCAAGAGAGTCATTCACTCAGCAAAAAGTGAATACTGTTAGTCCATCCTGCTCTCCACAGCCAAAAATTAGAGGACTTTCTGGCAGAGCATTAAGAAAGTGGTGTGTGGGGCCACGAGAGCCCAGGTCACTGACATGCTCATTGACGAGGTTAACTGCAACAACCCCCTCACTATTGCCAATGCCTTCAACGTTCAGTTCATAGACTTGTCTACTTTACCCAAACTGCCACACGACCCTGCTGGCTGGGCCTCCTCACCCAGAGGGACAACCCCCCTACTGCCCTTTTACCTCAAGGCAGTAACAGACATGGAGGCCCAGAATCTCCTTGCTGGTCTATTTCCAAACACTGGAGCTGGGCATGACTGCCTGGAGCCCAAGCTGCTAAGGCTAGGGGCATCAGTACTAGTCCATGTCTTCAACCCATCGCTCACCTCAGGCATAGTCCCGGACATATGGGAGATGGCCAAGGTGATACCTGTACCCAAGCAAGGGGACACAAAAGACCTCAAGAACTACCATCCCATTGCAATCCTATCAGCGATCAGCAAGCTCATGGAAAAGGTAGTCGCATCTCAGGTCACCCACTACCTACAGACCCACAATCTTCTCTCCCCTGCACAACATGGGTTTAGAAAGGGGCATAGCACCTCCTCGGCCCTAGCAGTTGTTACCTCAGAGATCAGGTCTGCTGCTGACTGAGGTGAACTGACTGGGGCCATCTTTGTTGATCTCTCAAAAGCCTTTGATCGGGTTGACCACACATTACTGTGCTCCTCTCTCCTGTCACTTGGCTTCTCCTCCCCAGCTCTTGCATGGATCAGTAATTACCTCACAGGCAGACATCAGTACACCAAATTCAACAAGGTCCTGTCTGAGCCTGCCCAGGTTAACTGTGGCGTCCCCCAGGGCTCTGTCCTGGGGCCTCTCCTGTTCTCTCTCTTCATAAATGAGCTACCCTTGACTCCGGCTCTAGGGTCCTCAGTGCTGTACGCAGACGACCTAGTCATCATGGCCAAATCCCAGGACATCGCCACCATTAACACCAAACTAAACTCGGACTTCAACCACATTCAAACTTGGTTACAGGACCATAAACTTGTTATTAACCTACAGAAGATGCAGGCCATGCTATTTGGTTCAGCAGCCATGTTAAAAGCTGCCCCAGATTCACTACAGATTTCCGGGGCTGATGGGTCACCGCTGGCTGGCGCAGGCTCAGTCAAGTACCTAGGGGTAACCCTTGACCCGCAGCTGGATATGAACCTGCACATACGAAATACATGCAAGGCCTCAAACTGCAAGCTGGGTCAGGCTTACAGAGCAAAAAGCTGTCTAATTCTAGCTGCCCATCTTGCTCTAGCCAGGGGAGTCCTCCTACCCATGCTTTGCTACGGACTAATCACCTTGCCCACATTGCAAAACTAGTCTAGTAAAGTGGACTCGTGAACAACATATGCTGCTTGCACCTCAGCCCCACCTCACTCACCGCTGTGAGCTTTACACCCGGCTTGAGTGGCTTCCACTGGAAACTCACCGCTCTTATGTCGTGGGCAACTTCATTGACAATATTGTCAGAACTGCCACCCCTCAAAACCTTGCTGAGACCCTTGTTCTTTCTACACCCTCCTACAACCTGCAATCCAGCGGCTCCCATGCCCTCCTGGTACCTAAAACCTGCACACAAATGGGTGACCGAGCCTTCGCTGCGTATGTGCCCAGGGTTTGGAACTCTCTTCCAACTAGCACTCACTCCTCTCCCTCGCACCAGAGCTTTAAAGCCATCCTCTGGGGTTTTCTCAAAATGGCTGCCACCTGTCTCTGCACTTGATAACCCTCTCAGTCTGAGATGCCCCAACTAACTGAGATGCTACCTAAACATTACGACTTGGGCACAGCACAGCTGTGCTCATACTCCTCCTGTTCTCACAGCATATATAAAAATGGACCATTTAGACCCACCGGCAAAACAGGGTGTGAACTATAACTGTGCACTCCTTTCTCTCGCGCTGGGCCCACTCTATCCCAACTGTGACTCCTCTTTATTCTAACTGCTAGCCTTACAACTTGCTGTCTGGAGTGATGAATTCACACTGCACTTCTTCCTACCAACTGCAATGTTTAATACTGTATTGTAATACCTGTTTTTGGTATTGTTGTCTTACAATGTCCCTGTGTTCTGGTCACTTTATATTAACTCATCACTACTATTTGCCTGATGAAATCTGATGCTTGTAAAGTCCCTGTTGTGCTAATTCTACGTAATGTAATCCTCCACTTGTATTTGCCTGATGTTCACGTATATACCTTGTAATGTACCTTGTAATCTCCTGGGTCGCACCTGAAAATAGGCACTTGGCTGCCTAGTGTGCTTACCTAGTTAACAAAAGCAAATAAATAAATAAGAAAGCCTGATAATGAAACAGGACACTTTGAAGAATCAGATAAAATATGTATTTCATATAAACAATCAAGGAATGGGTATTATAAAAGTGGTTATATAACCAATCAATGAATAGAGATTATAAAAAAAGGTTAAATTATCAAATGCTTTGTCACAGATATTGATCTTTATGAACTCAAAGAAGGATGCTATACAGTTTTCAGAACACAGTGAAAAAGAGGTTTGGGCATCAATCTTGAGTACTCATGGTTACTGGGATCAATATGTCCTGATTTGGAAGTACAGCAGAACTACCATAATCAGGAGTTCAAATTATCTGTGAATGGAATCCTACAGAGTTCATATGAACATAACAAAACTTAAAAAGAAAAGGTGAACTACCTGTTACATCTAATCACTTAATACATGTTTTAGAGTGGAATGGATGTTTACTCCTGAAAATAAACCAAATTCAAGAAATGAGCTCTTCTTTGAAACAGAAAATGGGGCAATTATGACTTGGAACATAAAAGATCTACTAGCCAAAATGGGTGACAATATTGATGTCTGTTATTTACCAAGTTGTGTGAGAGATCATAATAATACTGGAGAACTTAAATCCAATATTAATACTAGTGAAATCCAGGAGCTCTACTAGCTATTGAAGGGGCAATATGGTACTTACAAACTACTACCCCAGAGGAAAATGTAGTATTGGTTCAACCAGAACACAAATTAGTTAATATCTTTGGATGGCATGTCCCTCTTGAAGAATATGCAGGAAGAACAAAAATATCTATATGTGAATTTTTAAAGTGGCTCATGCAAATAAATTTAGAATGAGGTATATGGATTTGGCACTTGCTGTATTAAACAAAGCAGAACTCTTGGATAATTTAGGAATTAATTTGGCATCATTGGATATAAGATGTAATAGACAATATAACGTAACATCATATGTGCCTAAGGTGTCTAACTTATACCTGGAGGATGTAGTGCCACTACCAGAATATCTTCCACCACAACAGAACCGATTTGCTCCCTTGGAAAGTTTAGGGGATAAATTAGTGGTTTCTACACAGATATGTAAGGATGAAATTAGGAAAGAGAAAGACTGGAGTTTTGTCCTGGAATATTGATGGCCTGTCACCCAAGTTATCAGGTAAGCAATGTATGAAATGTATTCAATCCTTCAGTATAATTATGTTACAGGAGACTTGGTGGTCTCTTGATGTCCGTTATCATCCCTGTTTGATATTTTCTATATAAAATCTAAGAGGAAATATAAGTTATGAAGAAGTAAAATGGGAATTTTTAATTATGATAAAATTACATTGAACAAATGGACAGTAAATCAGATCACTTTCTAGCAATTAAAATTGTTGTAGGTGTTCTCTATGCCATCTTTCTTAATTTTTATTTACTGTGTAAGAATTCACAAACTAATGATACTGAAATGTATTTATTTTTTATTTATTTAAAATTTGGTAACTGGGAAAGGCACACTGAGCTGAGGATCATTTCCAGGTGTGACCTGGGAAGAGGGAAGACAATACATACACAGGGAAATAAACATTTTGCATAGTGACCAATATTATATTGTACAATATACAAAATTTTGCATACAATAAAGACAATAAACAAGTGCAGTATAACTGAAAAAACAAGGTTGAAATATGGGCAGTACAAACCTAGCTCCTTTGTGCAGGACCATTGAGAGGTGAGGCAGTTATGAGCTTGAGGAGCAGCAGCAAGGACCACCAGGCGCATGTCTAAGCAGGTGCTTAAGGGCAGGGAGTGAGGTGGTTATGAATGGAAGAGGTGAGTTGATTCCAGAGGAAAGGGAGGAATTGGAAATGGCTTACTGACCAACAGTAGAGTGGGGATGGGTAAGGGAGAAGGAGCAGAATTCCCTGGAGTACAGTGAGTAAGAGGTAGGAATAATAGGCATACCTGTCAACTGTCCCATTTTATTCTGGATTTCACAAATTTAGGCTCCCTGACCCAAAGTCCTGAGTTACTTACTTGTTTTCTGGATTTTTAAAATGCCAGTGTAAGCCTAGTAGACCTGTTTAATCCTTAAGCTACCAACATAATTAGAAAGTATAGGAGTTCGCGACTGATATATCAGTCAACAGCACAACAAGGGTTAAGGGTTGTGCCAATGGTGGTCTTCCACACTGATAGTACAAAGGCAGGTACCCTCCCCCAGTATTCTGCAGGCCCACCTGTTTCTGTAACTGTGCTGAGAGAAGGAGAAAAAGAGAGACAGAGACACAAACACACACACACACACACATATGATGCATTCCAATACAGTATCTTTCTGTTTAGCTAAATATGGAAATTAATAACACTGGATCCTTGAATGCCTGGAAATTAACTTAACACTGGATCCTAAAAAAAATTGCCCATGTTCCACCTTAGTTTCAAGTAAGTAAATAAGCAAAACATTTGCCTATGTTTTTTGTGTCATTTGGTAGTATGCAACTGAATTTGACATTTAAAAAGCATAAACTAAAGGTACATTACATATGTTGTAGTGTACTATATCATGTGATGTACATATCATGGGATGGTGCAGAGCCCTGCTGAAAAAAATATGATGTCCCTGATTTTGTTCATTTGTCCCTGATTTTTGGGGGCAGTATCTCTGATTTTGGTCCTAGTGGGTTGAGAGGTATGATAGTAGGGGAAAGGAGAGATAGAATGGGAGAGTGCCAAATCAGTAATTGGCAATGAAGGCTAAACAGTGGGCCAGGTGCCTTTGTGTTAGGGGAGTGATTGAGAGAGAGGAGTTAAGAGAGCAGTGGTGTGCACGAAAAGGTGAGTTAATGGCAAAATGGCAAAAATTACCTAGACATCTTTATTCAAATAATAGAAATAATGGAGGAGATGTCAATCCAGATCAGCTCAATTATGTCTTCGAATAACAGGCCAAATTCATTACACTGCATTAAAAGTGCTATGTGTTGGACTGAAGTCCGTTAACTTGGGGCATATTACCATCTAGAAGAGAATGAGTACTTTCTTCCCCCAGACTATGCCTGATCAGTATTTACATCTTTCTGTGAGAAGGCTCTCTGATAAGCCTCACAGTGCCTTTGTGGGACAAGCCTCTCCTCAAGGCAATATGATTTTCTTCATTTGTGCTCTGCTCTCTGTTCAAAGTTTCTTAAGTCATTTAAGGTTGCCATTAAACTGGTGGTCTTCTCTGAGCTGCTGCTTGGTGGGCACAGAGTGTCACTATGGTGTAAACAGTAATAGAAACCATACTACAGATATAAACTAATGTATGGGAGAAATGTATAATGATGTATTTTTACAAAACTTCTGCTGTGTCTTTACAGAAGAGAAAGACAGCCCAGTACTGCAAGGGAGGAGAAGGAGGGAAGGGGGCATAATATAAAAGATTAGTGAGTACAGGGTCAGGAAAGGATGAATTACCCAAAAAGTTGTTAAATCCCCAGGCCCAGATGGTCTCCACCACAGGGTGCTGAAGGACTTGTCAGAGGAACTAGCAGGCCCTCTAGCAGACCTGTTCAGTAGTTTGTTGGAGTAGGGGGTAGTACCAGAACTTGATTGTGGGTAAGCTCAGGGAGGCAATCCTTCAGGAAAGGATGTTGGGTTTTTGGGAGTAGAACAGTCTCCAAGACTGGAGACAGCATGGATTTATGGGGGGCAGATCCTGCCAAACAAACCTTATCAACTTCTTTGACTGGGTAACAATAATAACTGACAAGAGCAAGGTGGTTGAAATCCTTTACTTGGACTTCAGCAAGGTGTTTGACTCAGTGCCCCCCCAGGAGGTTGATCAGAAAACTGGACAACCTGGGGAGAAACTCATTAGGTGGCTGCCAAACTGGCTAAAGGATAGGACCAAGAGGGTGGGGGAGCTGTCAGGCTTAACGGAAACCACCGGTGGGGTCACCAAGGGCTTGTTGCTTGGCCTAGTGTTGTTTAGTGCATTCCTTAATGACACTGGAGATAGCATAAAGGGCAAGATCTGCCTGTTTGCAGATGACACCAATCTCTGCAGAAGTATGGATACAGTGGAGGGGAGGCAGAACCTTATAGAAGAACTAGCCAGGCTGGAGAGGTGGTTGGGAATACGACAACTTGTGTTCAATACAAAGAAGTATAAGGTCATTCATGTAGGAGGTAGGTGTGACACTCAGAAAGCTGGTTCTGATTAATCTATGATTTTTGTAATATAAAAATGTGTTATTGAATGTCTCTCATGAGAGATGCTGACAGCCTGTGGAATGACACCCCCCTCCCAGGTTTTAGCTACAACCTGTTACCTGGAAGGCCAGGAGATAATTACAGGCTAGAAGAGGCCTAAATTAAGGATCTCCTGTTTATGTGACTAATTGCAACTTGCCAGCTGCCAAGATAGATCATAAACTTTTATGACGTTCAGAGGAAACACAGTTAATTTCATATGGTGATACAAAGCATGTTGCACTTCCGTGAGATCTGGCAGAGAGTCATAACAAGTCCTTTGATGTCCTGGAGAGGGGAAGCTGCTCACAAGATCAAAGAAAGTCATTTGAAAAAAAAATGAGTTTTGCTGAGGTCACAGAATTTTAATTTATCTTCTAAATAAGACATCCTGTTGGTACGATTTTTTTATATTCTGACAGGGAGGAGCTAGGTGACCTAATACAAAGAGGTTGGCAAAGCCAGTTTTTATACAGTATTCTGTTTTCCATTTAGACACAAATGTTTGGACTCTGAAAAAGCAACATCAGGCACTGTTAGAAATATATACCTTAGAAGAGACAATTCTAAGAGTACTGTGGTAGGAGATTTAGTCTGCACTTTTAAACCTGTTTTTTTAAGTGATTTGTAGTTTTGTGATATATGGTTCTGTATTTACATTTTACATTTTTTTAATCTATTTTTAAGTAAACCTGTACTTTAGAGACTACTTAGTGTGCCTTTGAAATTCTTTTTCTTGATAAGTGAAGCATACATGGTTAAAGTTGACACTGTACAAAGCTTACTGGTTTTACCAAACTGGGAAAAGGTAAGAAGTTATTCTGAGGTCTTTAATAGAGTTTTAAGGGTTCATTTTATACGCCTGGTTAGGTGCCCATAGGCGAAAGATATCTGGCCCCCCCAAAGAGCAGAATTATCTGATCCTGTACATTGGGTACAATAACAAGAGGTTTACAGTTTGAATCCCTCTAAGACTTGAGACCAAAGGTTGATTTGAAAAAACAAAACAGACAGGAGTGTTACCCTGTTTCTGTTTCCTGTTCACAAGACTGCACTCAGAGGTTGGCATTGTGAGAGCAGAGGGTCTGACCTGCTGAGTGGGTTTGTGACAGATTAGTTGGCAGCAGTGTGATAATTTTGGTATTACAAGCTTTTATTGTTCAGTGAGCGAATGAGGCAGGCATGGCAGCGCAGAAAGGGAAAAGCGCATCTTCAGTGTATAGTCAGCTTGAGACCATCAGCTCACTTGCAAAGAAAGAAAAAGGCAGTGATTTATTTTTAAAAAGGAGACAGAACTATATCACTTGGCGTACAGTCAAGTTCCTACCCGTTTTATTTTTTTTCTAAAGTGCAAGTCAGAGTAGCTGTAGTTCAGGAAGAAGATGGTTTCCAACTACAGCAGGCACACTGTAGACTACTTAAAGCAGTTGTGTGGGGACAGAGGAGTCCCGTTCGAGGTGAAAGCCAGCAAACAGAACCTCATGGATGCCCTGATGTTAGCAGATACCCAGAGCACTGAGTCACAGACAGTGACCGTAAGGGACCAAACCTTATATGTGGCAGGGCTAGTGGCCAGTGCAGTGTCCAGATCCAGTGAGGATGACAGCAGAGCCACTGTCAGTGAAGAGCCACAGCAGCAGGGGAAGGTCACCAGTATCCTGGATGCAGAAGTACTCAGGCTGCAAATTGAGTTGCGCAGAATGGAGCTGGAGTTCCAGAGGGAGAGGGACCATGAACAATGGGAGGCAGACCATGAGGAGCATGAGTGCCAGTGAGCTGCAGAGGAGAAGAGAGACCATGAACAGCGGGAGGTGGACCGTGAGGAGTGTGAGCGCCAGAGGCAACGTGAACTGGAGAAGCTATGACTCCAACCACCAGCGCCAGAGCAGGTAAGTGGCTTGGGTTTAACTGGGACTACAGGACTGGGATACAAATTGAATTCCAAATTGATAGCCGAATTTAAGAGGAGGAGGATATGGATGCCTTTTTAAATTCTTTTGAAAAAGTTTGTATTCAGGCTAAAATTCCTAGGGAGTCCTGGAGCTTCCAGCTATCCCCGCTACTTACCAGGAAAGCTTGGGATGCATTGGGTCAAATGGACAATTGGGATAGTGATCATTACAGCAAACTTAAAGCTGCACTGTTAAAGAAATTTGAATTAACTGCTGAATCATACAGAGCTAAATTCTGTAAGCTCAGGAGAAGCCCTGACATGAGCTATGAGGAGCTAGCCATGAAACGTCAGTTTTTTAAAACATTGGTGGGAAGGGATTGGAACAAGCTCTGTTGATAAAATTGAAAATGTGATTTTGTTAGAACAGTTTTTCTGGGCATGCCCAGCAGAGCTGAAAACCTGGCTTGAGGACCGAGATCCCAAAACAGTGCAAGAGGCTGCTGAACTCTCGGACTGCTATGCCAAGAGCAGACCTGCTCTGAGAGCGAATGAGGCAGGCATGGCAGCGCAGAAAGGGAAAAGCGCACCTTCAGTGCAGCTAAAACCCTCACTGCCTCCACTGAAACCAGTTAGCCCCAGGTTTCAGAGAAAAGATTTCTCTGAAAAGAGAAGTGAATGTTGGTTATGTAAAGAAAATGGGCATAATGCCAGACAGTGTCCCAAAAGAATGAGCAATAATATGCAGAATGGTACTAGAAAAGAAGTGGGTTGTTTGTGTGTCCCTGGAAGCATGCCTGTGAACATGAGGGAACACATGCACCCAGTCATGGTGAATGGTGTACAGACGCAAGGGTTAAGGGACACAGGGGCATCCCTTACATTGGTAAAAGGGGATCTGGTACAGCCTGGTCAGCTTATACCCAATAAATACATCACTGTACAAGGGTTCACTGGTGAAGAGAAAACATTGTCACTGGCCAGTGTTCTCCTGGACTGGGGTGAAACCAGGGGAACTGTGTAATAGGTGGCTGTAGCCAAAATGTTAGCAGTGGATGTGATCCTGGGCAACAATCTCAAACAGGGGATGGTATGTTCAGTTACCCATAGCTAAGTGGCAAGGGAAAATCATAGTTCCCTGAACTCCACAGAAGCCATTGTGGAAACCACTGAGAGGCTGGTTCCCCAGCCTGTGTCTCCAGATGGGGAGACTAATGAAAAGGGGGTAGAAATTTCTCCAGTAGCAGTCAACCACACAGCTACGAAGGGTTACTCTGAAGAAGGAGGGGTGTCCCATTGTCAGAGGGTTGGAATTGACAGTGATCCTGAATGCCCTGACGCTAGTGCTAGGGACCATAGTTTAGCAACTGAAGGGGACCTGTCCCATGCCTTGTGAATGTGTGAGAGGTTTGCAGCTGCTCAGAGAAGTGACCCTAGTCTAGAGAAGCTGAGGGCTTAGGCAGACTCAGACAGCACACAGGGAGGTGAAGGCAGACATAAGGTTTGTTGGGAAAATGGACTTACGTATTCTCAGGCTGTACAGACAGAGGGAGGGGTGCTAGGCAGACAGCTTGTTGTTCCCCAGGGGTATCGTGAGCAGTTGCTCAAGATTGCACATAATATTCCCTTGTCTGGTCATCAGGGAATTGCACGCACGATGCAGCAGTTGGCCCAGGATTTCTACTGGCCTAACTTCACCCAGCAAGTGAAGGAGTATTGCAGGTCTTGTCACTGGTGCCAAGAAATAGGGAAGGCTGGCAAGAAAATCCAAGCCACCCTGATTCCATTGCCCATAGTGGAGAAGCCATTCCAGAGGGTTGGAATGGATATTGTGGGGCCTTTAAATACCTCCAGCTTCTCAGGGAAGAGATTCATCCTGACTGTGGTGGATTATGCCACCCGGTACCCAGAGGCAGTCGCCCTATCCTCTCAGAGGACAGACAAAGTGGCAGATGTCTTACTTGGGATTTTCTCCCATGTTGGGTTTCCACAGGAGGTTATCACCAATTGAGGGAGTTCCTTCATGTCGGACCTGATGAAATGTTTATGGGAGAAGTGTGGGATGATGCAGAGATGCATGACACCGTATCACCCACAAGCCAATGGGCTTGTGAAAAGATTAAATTGTACCCTGAAGTCAATGCTCTGGGCATTTGCTGAATAGCATGGGAGGGACTGGGAGAAATACCTTCCTCACCTGTTGTTTGCATACAGGGAGGTGCCCCAAGAGTCAACAGGATTTTCCCCCTTTGAACTCCGGGTATGTGGGCCCCTAGACTTGATCCAGGAGGACTGGGAAGGCAAGCACACCACCCAGAGAACTCCCATCATGGATTACAGCCTTAGGTTTAGGGAAAGGCTGAAGGAGCTTATGAGGACAGCACAGAGCAACCTGGCAGCTGCCCAACAGAAACAAAAAGTGTGGTATGACCTCAGAGCCAGAGCTCGCTCATACATGGTGGGTCAGGAAGTCATGGTCCTTATTCTGGTCCGGAAAGACAAGCTGCAGGCTGAGCGGGCAGGACCATATAAAGTGGTTAGGAAAGTAAATGACGTGAACTATATTATAGAGTTACCTGACAGAAGACAGAAAGAAAGGATGTACCATGTCAACATGATGAAGCCATATGCAAATAGGGCTGACATGATGTTTGCAGTGTGTAGTCCTGGGGAGGGGATGGATGAAAGAGACCCCCTTCTGAACTTGCTGGAAGAAAGTAAGTGGGAGTCCTCTGTGGAGGCAGTTAAATTGTCTCCCCAGCTGACCCCGGACCAGATCCAGAAAGTAAGGGAAGTTTTAGCAGACTTTGCCCCATTGTTTAGCACCAAGCCTGGACTAACCCCCTTAGCGACTCATGATGTGGAGACAGGGACACAGATGCCCATACGGCGGACAGCATATCGGGTGTCAGTGGCTGTCCAAAAGGACATTAGGATGGAAGTGGAGGAGATGCTGGCTTTAGGGGTAATCCAGAGATCCCACAGCCCCTGGGCCTCACCCGTAATCCTTGTGCCCATGCCAGATGGCTCTACTCATTTCTGTGTGGACTATCATGAACTGAATGCAGTCACGAAGTCAGACGCCCACCCGATGCTCCAGATGGATGAACTCCTGGACAAGTTGGGAGGGGCGACCTACCTCACGACCATTGACCTAACAAAGGGGTATTGGCAGGTAGAGTTGACAGACAGAGCTAGGAAGAGGTCGGCCTTCATCACTCCGATAGGCTTATTTGAATTCAAAGTAATGCCTTTCAGAATGAAGAACGCCCCAGCCACTTTCCAAAGGTTGGTGAACCAGGTGTTAAATGGTGCTGAGGAGTACGCCATGGTGTACCTGGATGACACTGCATTCTTTAGTGCCAGCTGGGAGTTCCACCTTAGGGAAGTGCTGGGCAGGATACAGAAGGCCGGGCTCACTTTCAAAGCTGAGAAGTGCCAGGTGGCCATGGGAGAAGTGGCACACCTTGGGCATGTGGTAGGCTGGGGACAGCTCCATTCTAACCAAATAAAAATAGAGGTAATCCAGGTGTGGCCAAGACCAGAAACACAGAAGCAGGTCAGGAGTTTTCTTGGAACAGCAGGGTACTATAGAAAATTTGTACACAATTACAGTACCCTGGCTGCTCCCCTATCTGACCTGATAAAGAAAAGGATGCCAAAGAAAATTACTGGGGACCAGCCTGTGAAGAAGCCTTTACCAAATTGAAGGAGGCACTGTGCAGTGCTCCTGTTTTGACAGGTTCTGACTATAGCAGACCCTTTATAGTTCAGACTGATGCCTCAGATGTGGGTATTGGGGCAGTACTGAGTCAGACATCCAGCCAAGGCAGGGATCACCCAATAGCCTACCTGAGTAAAAAGTTACTTCCCAGGGAGCAGGCGTACTCCACGGTGGAAAAGGAGTGTCTTGCCATAGTGTGGACCCTAAAGAAATTAGAGCCATACTTGTATGGGCAGCATTCTGTGGTGCAAACTGACCACAACCCCCTGGTTTGGCTGACGCAGATGGGGAAAAAACTATGGTAGATTGCCAAGATGGAGTCTTGCTTTGCAAGGGTATGATATGACAATTCTACATAGGGCTGGAGCCAAAAATCAGAACTCCTATGGTCTGTCTCATGTGTACGAGGAGTGAACTGATTTGGGAAGCTCATCCCATGCAGGGGATAGAGCCCCCAAATTCAGTCTAGTTGGGGAGGAATTGTGACACTCAGACAGCTGGTTCTGATTAATCTATGATTTTTGTAATATAAAAATGTGTTATTGAATGTCTCTCATGAGAGATGCTGACAGCCTGTGGAATGACACCCCCCTCCCAGGTTTTAGCTACAACGTGTTACCTGGAAGACCAGGAGATAATTATAGGCTAGAATAGGCTTAAATTAAGGATCTCCTGTTTATGTGACTAATTGCAACTTGCCAGCTGCCAAGATAGATCATAAACTTTTATGACGTTCAGAGGAAACACAGTTAATTTCATATGGTGATACAAAGCATGTTGCACCTCCGTGAGATCTGGCAGAGAGTCATAACAAGTCCTTTGATGTCCTGGAGAGGGGAAGCTGCTCACAAGATCAAAGAAAGTCATTTGAAAAAAATGAGGTATGCTGAGGTCACAGAATTTTAATTTACCTTCTGAATAAGACATCCTGTTTGTATGATTTTTTATATTCTGACAGGGAGGAGCTAGGTGACCTCATGCAAAGAGGTTGGCAAAGCCAGTTTTTAAACAGTATTCTGTTTTCCATTTAGACACAAATGTGTGGACTCTGAAAAAGCAACATCAAACACTGTTAGAAATATATACCTTAGAAGAGACAATTCTAAGAGTACTGTGGTAGGAGATTTAGTCTGCACTTTTAAACCTGTTTTTTTTTTGAGTGATTTGTATGTTTTGTGATATACGGTTCTGTATACACATTTTACATTTTTTTTATCTATTTTAAGTAAACCTCTACTTTAGAGACTACTTGGTGTGCCTTTGAAATTCTTTTTCTTGATAAGTGAAGCATACATGGTTAAAGTTGACACTCTACAAAGCTTACTGGTTTTACCAAACTGGGAAAAGGTAAGACGTTATTCTGAGGTCTTTAACAGAGTTTTAAGGGTTTATTTTGTACACCTGGTTAGGTGCCCATAGACAAAAGATATCTGGCACTCCCAAAGAGTAGAATTATCTGAACCTGTACATTGGGTACGCTAACAAGAGGTTCACAGTTTGAATCCCTCCAGGACTTGAGACCAAAGGTTGATTTGAACCCACAAAACAGACAGCAGGGTTACCCTGTTTCTGTTTCCTGTTCACAAGACTGTGCTCAGAGGTTAGCACTGTGGGAGCAGAGGGCCTGACCTGCTGAGTGGGTCTGTGACAGTAGGAACCCGAGGATAGAGTACAGCCTAGGTGGGACCTACTAACTATAGCAGAGGGGGGAAAAAAACGTTGGGGTGACTATCACTAGTGACTTTAAGCACTCTGCACACTGCAGGAAGGTAGCAGTTAAAGTCAAATAGAAAAGAATGTGTTTATTCAACCACTAATATCTTCCAAGCATTTCCAAGCAATTAGAAAAGAATGTGTTTATTCAACCACTAGTATCTTCCAAGCATTTCCAAAAACAATCATATATTTTTATAATGGTTGAAACTACATTTTGAAAGCGGTAACATCTGAACAGTTAATGCAGTTCTCCTGTGTTGCTGCATGATATACAGGGTGATATAATATGTTAAAAATGACAGGACTTGAAAAATGCAATCAACGATTTTATGCTTTTTACAGCGATATGAAACATTTTATGTTTTTGTACTGATATTGGGTCACTGTAGTGATATGTTAATCATATGTCTACTTAGCTGACTCCAAGCTTTCATTAAAAAAAACTAATTTACTCTCTAGTCCTAATGGTTCCAAAGTTATCACATATTAAAGAAAATATATTTTGAAAGGTCTACGTCTGGAACTGCTGATGTCAGAAACTTAATTTTCTTTAAATAAAAGCTTAGAGTCCAGCAGTTACGAAATACTGTTGTTATTTTATTGTTATTATGTAACAGTAGTAATTATGTTATCAATGTAGAAATAGGCAGCTTTCTCTAGCTGTATCGATATATATATTTATATCATGACAGAAGTGTTTGTATAATAAATGTTATCAATATACTTTTTCCATAATGATAAAGTATATTGATATACTTTTTTTTTGTATTCTCTCTTTACTAATTTTCAAAAATACATGACAACCATAAAAATATACACTAAATTAAATAACATTGTAACAATAAATAAAAGCAACTCTTTACAGGCAAGATACATTTCATCTAACCTATAAAATCAGAGTTAATGCAGGAGATTACTATAAATAATATAGAGAATAAAGTATGGGGTGGTGTGTGTAACGAGAAGTTCACACACACCCAAGGGGTTAGATGCTACATAAACCCCGAGAGTGAAGCTTGAGGGGTTTGTGCAAGCATCTAACCCTGAGGGTTTGTGTAAACTTCGAGTTTACACACAACACCCCATATTTTATTTTATATAATTGCTGGCTCCCCATTTTTCACCACAGCAATTATGTAAAATAGCAGAGGTTCTGGCCAGGGACCGCACTCCATTTTAATTTTTTTGTCGGGTGATGGTGCCAGATTTAAAAAGGGGTCCATGGTGTTCATTTGGCCCTGTAAATTAAAAAAAAATGTATTTAACTTACCGCCGTTACTGTGGTGGATGGCAGTTCACTTTTCGGCGAGCAGGCAAGCGGCATGTTTTGGAAGCAGCGAACTCTGGCAGGCACATGCGCAGAGTGAGAGAAATCGTGCGTGTGTTTGCTGTTATAAATGCTCCTTTATAATGGCAAATTACACCATGGTTTCCCTATAGGAAAAATGGGGAGCCAGTTATTATCAAGGGTTTACAACTGTTCCATTGCCTAGATGATATATTAAGTGACTGTGCATATAGCGGGAAAGGGCACCCCATACCCATCTCAAGAAAGGTCCATAGATGTAACAAAAAGAGAGGCCAGGGGGCATCATCCACCTCCAGGAGCACTGCCTCTCAGGTCAAAACAATTTCCTAATTATACCAAGCTATCCTTTAGAGTTTGTGCCTCCGAAGGGTACAAAGAGTTCAGGAAAGGGTTCAAGACAGTCAAAGATCTTTCACCCTTCCCCCTCAGGACAAATGAATGGTGCTTCATTGCCAAAATCTGTATGGTCAAAGACCTCCAATGTTGGATCATGGACTGGGCACACGATACCCATGTGTTCAACATAACAGTGGTGTGCTAGAACCAATAAAACCCAGATCCAGTGAGGTAGAAGTCCCAAGCCCTCAGTCCCAAAATCGTCCATGCCAAAAAGTATGGTAAGGGTTGTCAGTGTATTCTGATGCCCTGACATAGTTGACAATTCCTCCGATACCACCTTTCAGAAATCCTGTGGGGTCAGGCAAGTCCAAAAATAATGCAAGTATGACCCCAGGTCACTCTTACTGTGCCCACACACTGGAGAAATCACTGGGTTATATTTGTGAATTATCAAGGGATGGCAGTATAATCAAAGGATCAATTTAAACTGGAATTCTTTGTACTTATTACAAATGAATAATCCTATCTGAGAGCATAACAAGAGCTTCCAATCCTCTTCTCTGATGTTTACCCCCCAGATCCCTTTCCCAAACAGCCTTACACTTATGAGTGAGGTCATGTAAATATTGTCTATCCTGGTGGGTTTCTTTTCATATGAGATCCTTAATGTTTTTGCTGGCCACATAAATCAGCTGTTCCATTTGAGCTAATGGAGACACCATTACTGGGTCCCTACCCAGTCACGTAACAGATTCCCAGACCTGTAAGTACCGGAAGAAATGAGAGTGTGGCAGTCCAGTGTCCCCCTGCAGATCCACAAAGGAGCACAATCTCAATTAAACAAGGATATTTGGTGATATGAGGAGCACTCAGTTTGGTCCTTCCTTGGCTTTAGTAATACACAAATTACCACTTCATAGCATGTGGCAGGGAGAACCCCCTCCTCCCAAACCTCCTGCAACAACTCTCACAGGGGGTCAACCAGTGATCCCACCATAGCCTTGTAATATTCAGTAGTGAAACCATCAGGTCCACTGACTTTTCCTTTTTTAAGACTATTGATAGCCCTTCGTATTTCTTCCATGGTGACCTCCACTCCTAACCCCCGTGCGCTGTTCATCCAAAAGCTTTGATAATTCTATTCTATCAAGGAACCAATGTGTCACCTCAAGCTCCCTGGAACCTTAAACAGGTCCACTCTTCCAACAACTGATTTTGCTATTTGTAATGTGTTTCCTCAAATGTCTCTGTCTGGTATGTACTGGGGCCATAACCCCCAACTACTGTCCAGCTACTCAATCCACGCTGCACTGCTATTCAACTATGACTACCTAACAAATGCCTAGCCCAGCCTGTTCCTCTCTGGACCTGCTGTTTTATTACTGTCTTCTTCTCCCTTATGTACTTGGGTGTTACCTGTCCTTTGCACCATTGCCTTTGCATCTGTTATATTGCATTGTATGTGTTGATCTATGTATTTATGTAACATTGCCTTTGCATCTGTTATATTGCATTGTATGTGTTGATCTATGTATTTATGTATGCAAATCCCAGGTCGCATCTGGAAACGAGCGGTTTACTGCTCTGTATGCCTATTTGGTAAATCTCATAAATAAATAAATAAACACTCAGCCATGTATAGCCATTGGTAGAGGCTTTTAAATACCTCCTTAATCTGTCCTTCGTCTGGCACCAACACTCCCTGCCTGTTTTGAATAACAGGAATGCATGTTGGGGTACCCCCTTCCTCTAATGAGGTTAACAAAGAAAGGGCTGTTTGTTACCCCATTCAAAAAGCTGTTTTCTCACAAAAAACAAGATTTTCTCACCTCCCCAACCAATAGCAGGTTAAGTGCTTTATACAGTGTGTTTAACTGTTTCAGTACATCCCCCCTAGAGCCCATCACTACTTTACGTTCCAGCTCCTTGAACTGTCTTTCCAATTCAAGTATATTTTCCCATTTCTCCCTTATTTTTGGAAATGTAACTAATAATGGTGCCTCTTATACAAGCTTTCCCAGCATCCCAAAACACCCTTTTATTGGCGGCCGAGTCATAGTTTGTCTCTTTATACATCTGCCACTGGGCCTTGAGGTAGTCTTAAAAGTCCTGTCTTGCCAGCAGATATGTTGGAAACTTCCAGGTGGGAGGTCCCTCCCGATCCTCCCCCTGTGTCAAGGTAAGGCCCACCATAGCATGATCTGAGATCATAATGGGGCTATGCCATGCCTTAACCATCCTATGATATTGTTCCCTAGGCATGTAGATATAATCCAAATGGGACCATGTTTTATGGGGGTTGGAATAAAATGTATATTCCTTGGTCCCCAGGTTCGCTGTGTGCCAACTGTCAACAAGGTTTAGGTTGCAGACTCCCAATTGCCATTGCTTCATAGTGTTTCTATGTCAGCCCCTGCACACCGAGTGGTCTAACTCAGGATTCATAATGCTATTTGGGTCCCCTCCTAAAATTAGACCCGGGAATGGCTCCCAAATAATAATAATATTCAAAATATCTTGATAAAAGGTGGGGTCAAATACTGCCAGACATAAATACTGCCATATGTGACCTGTTCCCCCAAACAACTCTCCCTCAACAAAAACATAGCGTCCCTCACAGGGATCCACTACAACTCTACGGACCTGCAGGGGGAGATTTTTATAAATTAAGACCACCACTCCTTGTTTACGTGAAGTATAAGAGGCCGCATAACAGGAGCCCATCCAGCTTTGAACCAACTTTGCATGCTCTGTATCAGTGAGGTGTGTTTCCTGTAGTAGCACGATATGGGCATGTTGCTACCTAAGAGCTGTGAGAATGCTAGTTCTCTTAACTGGGGATGAGAACCCCCTAACATTCCATAAGATAACAGTGGTAGTATAAGGCAAGACCATTATGCAAACCAGTAAAAGTCTTTCCTATAAAGCAACCCACTCACCACCCAGCACAACCATGTACATAGCACCCTCTTTCCTGCTATCAGCATTTTAATAAGTGGAAATAGACCAAAATATATTGCCAAATAACAAAAATATCCATCATAAGTAACAGACACAACTTCAAACATTACTCCTCCCCACCACCAAACAAGCAAATTAGTAAGGCCCATACCATTATTATCCCCCCCCCCAAGGACAGCAGTAGCAATAATACACACAAAAGATACATTGGCCAACAAAGAACAACTTGAAAAGCTGTCTCCCCAGTAGATGATCAAGCTATTACCCATATCTCAGAAAGCAATAACAGTCCTTCTACTACTGGGAAAAGTACCAAGACTATATTAAATCACTACTCAATAGGTAGTGAAAGTTAATCCCATATAGAAAAAGAGCTCCCCCGGCCTCTGTTCCCCAGAACCAATTTTATGAGACAGAAACATTCCAGAGTCCCACCCGAGCATGAATTTCACTGAGTGACGAGAAAAAGAAAATGAGAGAGGCCCAGACCCCCAACCCCCAGCCAAGCCACTTGGAGTAACCGGAGCACTTCGGTACAGCACATATACCAGTATATACCCCTGCATTTCCTTTGCAGAATGACAGGCCCAGAATTCAGTTTATTTGGGGGTACAAAGAGGACCATCCCTGAGTATATCCAGCATCCCCCACCTGACTCAGGAGGCAATGGATCCCGGACCCACCCCTCCCCACCTGAACCACCTATTCTACGGCTATATCAAACATCAATAAAACAAGGGAAATCAGTAACAAGCAACCATCCCACAAAACACAAAAGCAAACATCCCCCAGACATGGGAGCCATGGGCCCTGCAGCCACCCTGCAGCCACCAGACAGGAACTACAAGGATGACCAGAACAACAGATCAACCCCCCTTCCCTAACCCCCAGCCCCTGCAAGAACAGGGTTTCTCACTACACATCCACCCGGGCAAGTAACTCCCACCCCCACCACCAACACTCCTGATGTGCGACATCTCGCTTACATATTTATCAGCTATCTCAGCATACTGCATTAGCCTGTCCACAGAGGGTAGAAGCACATCCCCTCGTGGCTCTTCCCCACCCCACCCCCACCAAAAGTGTTGTCCCATATCACTGACTTTATTTTCAAAGACAATATAGCGTTATTTAGCACAAATACAGATTTAACTAAAGGGGGTAGTGTCCTATATGTCTCTGCCAGTACAGAAGTCATGCACAAGGGTCAAGCTGGAGGGGCGGGAAGAGGCAGTGCAAATCTAACAACCACGCGCAGCACTCACCCCACACACACACACACACACACACACACACACACACACACGAGGCCTATCACAGGCAGCCAAATCCATTTCTATGCAACCTTTCACCTCCAGTGCGGGACATAACTGTTGTTCCAGAAAAAAACATGGACTGCTATCCAAACTGCAAAGGATACAAGCAACTGCTCTCTTGAAGCCTTGCAGTCATCCCATGTCTCCATTCCAGGTACCGAATCATCTGTCAGTTTGTTTCAGTGGATATCGCATTGTCGAGCATCAATTTCTTTTAGACTTGTGCTGCAGGCATCAATAAGCAAGTCCACATCAGGGATACTAAGGGCAAAAACTGATGGTATGGAGCAGGCGAGGTCCCCCACCCAGACACACAGCAGCGAGAAAAGGGGAAGTCTGTCTGGTAGTCAGTCAGTACAAATCCTTCATAGGATGAAACTCAACCCATCTCCAGTTCACTTATCAATCTTCTTTTGCAGATCCTGCATGAAAGCCAAGGTTTTGTCCGCCTCCCGAAAGGAATATGAAGCTCCCTCATATTTGATTTTAGGGATAGCAGGATATGCAAAGACAAAGTCCAATTTAAGGTCT
Organism: Neoceratodus forsteri; assembly: GCA_016271365.2. Lineage (NCBI taxonomy): Eukaryota > Metazoa > Chordata > Ceratodontiformes > Ceratodontidae > Neoceratodus > Neoceratodus forsteri. The sequence goes on along the minus strand of CM028135.1, from coordinate 458,330,701 downwards.
CGCATCTTATTCATTATGAGGTAAAACAGTTTCCGTCTTTTCTGCAGCCGCTGTGAAAAGTCCTGAGATATATACAGCCGATGCCCTTTGTATACCAACTCCTTCACATTCCAATATGCATTAAGGACTGCTTGCAGATCTTTAAAGTGGTGAAACCACATAATTATCTGGGAGGAAGGCTGGCCGGTGGTCGGCCTGGGCATAACAGTCCAGTGCGCTCTTTCCAACTTGAAACTGCCATTTTTCTTCGCCAGTCCCAGTAACTCCGACAACTTTGAAGCGCAAAATTCTTCCACGCTGTGGCACTCTTTGCCCTCCAGGAGCCCTCTAAGATGGAGATTCAGGCAACTATGGTAATTTCCTGGTAATTGAAGAGATCTTTAAACTCTTCAAGTTCCTTCTCCAAACAGACCAATTTTTCAGGGAGCAGGCCAGTAGCATCTTCAAGAGCAGAGATCTGAGTTTTGGCTTTGGTAAGTTGTGAAGCATGAAAGGCATTCTGGTCAACTACCTTCTGCAATTTAGCTTCATATCGGTCCAGCCTGGGGTTCAATGCCACCAAAACTTGCGCAGTCACGGTTCTGCCCAGTGCAGACATCTCAGCTGCCGAGAGAGAAGTCAGGCCCTGGCCATCCAATGATGCAGATGGCTGCTGCTGCTTCTTTGTAGTTTTTGCCACAGATCTTTGGGTTTTCCCCAAATCTGGCACCAAATACTCTTCCATTTTCACATTAAAAGTTGACTGTGTGATAGTGCCCCAAAATATCTCTGGAAATAAGTATTTTTATAAAATATTAGTTCTGGTGGGATGGAGCTTAGGCAGAGCACGTCTTTACCCATGGATGCTCAGCAGTGCCCCCCTACTTTTTTCACATCAACACTGAACATTTCATGACAGTTTTAAAAAATAAAGGTTTAAACCATTATTGTTTGCACTATTCCTGAATGTATTAGCCCCCATAATTTAATTGGTATTTAAATCATGTTACTAACATCTCACTCTCCACCCCAGCAATGCCAGTTTTTCCTTGCTTTCACAGGCTTCACTTGCAAAAGCATCAGAAGATGATAAAATGCTGGGTTGCATTTATTTATTTTATTTATTTATTGTCAGGGATCGGAAATTACAATCCTTTGAGTCAGAGACTCATTTTCAAAGACTCCACATCATATTACATAGTGAGAACAGTTATATACAGCAAATAAAATAATCAATATATGGACAAAAATAATGCAGACAGTACAGTTTATTAAGTACTTTAATATAGCCTGTTACACATTAGAGACTGGGCAATGAATATTGTATACAGGAGAGGCACAGAGCCTATACAGAGGCCTATACAGTGATTTAGCTAAGTATTATTTACATAGCAACAGACATATGGCTAGAAGGACAGTTTACATAGGTGGTCTAAATGCAAGACTTTGTCGTAGGTGACTACCTGGTTATATTTCAAAGTAGGTGGGTGTGCGGTCCAGTGGGTGCATTGCCAGGTGATTCACTAGCAAGTAGGAAGACGTCATATTGCCACTAGACAAATGACTGGTGTGGCTGCACCTTGAGTACAGCATACAGTACTGGCTATCCTACCTGAAAAAGGACATTAACCTGGTGGAGTTGGTCCAGAGACAGGTGACAAAAATTGTTCTGGGTCAGCAAGGCTGGACATTTGAGGAGAGATGGGAGGACCTCAACATTTACTCCCTAAAGGAGAGGAGGGAAAGGGGGAACATGGCTAGGACCTTTAAGTACCTGAAAGGCATCAATAAAGTGAACACACAGAGCCCTTTCAGCTGGTTCTATGTCATATCGTGGCCGCCAAAGGCGATCGTCAAGAGGACTGCACATCTCCGAAAATAAATTTAGGAGATGTAACCCCCCCCCCCAGTGCACAGCAAAATGGCGCTGGGGACTTGAATTTTAGTATTTTATACAGGAGGCATACCTTTTCAGCCTTAGTGAAAGCAAAACCACAAGGGGACAGTGCCTTAAACTAGCTGGGGGAAGATGCAAGAGAGAGTTCAGGAGGCATTTCATCATGGATAGAGTGGTTATAGGGTGGAACGATTCCCTGAGTAAATGGTTTTCCTAGAGATGGTGGACAGCTTCAAAAAAGGATGAGAGAGGGCAATGGGGAAGGTCAGGGGAATAGGCAAGAAGGGGCATGTCTCAGTCTGGGAGGGGGAGTGAAGCCCTTAATAGCCATTGAGGACTCTGCAACATGAATAGACTTGATAGACCACTAGGTCTTCTTTTGCTAGCAATATTCATATGTTCATATGTCTAGTTTGTGTCTTTAAAAATCTTCAGTAGAATCATACATAGAAACATATAAATGCAGGATTTGTCAGCAAAAAAGGACCAGTAGGCCCATCTAGTATGCCCTATTTTCCCTACCTATTTCTACACCCCAGACCCTATTTGTTCAAAGGTGTCGCTTCTTCCTCCCTTTCCTCTATCTAATATGCCCATGTGCTTATCCCACACATGCTTGAAGCTCCCCACTGTCTTTGCACCCACCACCTTCTCTGGGAGGCTGTTCCAGGCATCCACCACCCATTCTGTGAAGAAGTATTTTCTCATAACCTTCTTAAATTCCCTCCCAAGCTTCACTGGATGCCCCTGTGTTCGGTACACCTCCTCCACTGAAAGAGACTTTCCTCTTGCATCTTGTTCACCCCCATGAGGTACTATACTTACAGGTCTCAGTCATTCCCCTATCACTTTCCTCTCCTCCAGGAGTACAGGTTAAGCTCCTGCAATCTCTCCTCATATGGATTTTTGTGCAATCCCTACATCATTTTGGTAGCCCTCTTCTGGACTGCCTCCATCCTGTCAATGTCCCGCAGAGATGCAACCTCCAGAGCTGGACACAATACTCTAGGTGGGTTCTCCTTAGCTAACAATATAGTGACAACACAACCTCCCTTCTCCTGCTAGAAATACCCCTCCCTCTGCAACCTGGCATCTGGCTAGTCTTGCTTATTGCCTTGTCATACCATCCTGCCACTGTGAGATCATCAGATTTGATTACTCTAAGGTCTTTCTCCTGCATAGTGACTGCAAGTACCTCCCCCGCCCCCACCCCCCATCTTATACATAGCCCTCTGGTCTTCCCATCTCCAAGTGTATGACTTTTCACTTTTCGGCACTGAAACCCAATTGCGACAACCTAGAATACTCTTCAGGTTTCCCCAGACCCTTTTTATTTTCTCCACCCCTTCTTGGGTGTCCACCCTGTTGCAGAATTTTGTGTCATTTGCAGAGAGACACAGCTTCCCCACCAGTTACACAGCAATGACACCTATGAAGATACTGAAGAGGACAAGAACCAGTACTGATAACCTGTGGTACTCCACAGTTACTCTTCCATCCCCTGAGTGACTGCCATTTACCACCACCCTCTGCTTCCTGTCCTTGATATCCAGTTTACCACCTTCTCTCCAATCTCCAGGTTGCTCAGTGTCTTAATTAGTCTCCTATGTAGCACAGTGTCAAATGTCTTACTAAAGTCCAGATTAGATTACCACATCCACTGCCTTCACTGATCCACTTCTTTTGCCACCCAGTCAAAGAAATTAAATTTTCTTGAAATGGCCACTTCTTTGTGAAACCATGTAGTCAGTAGTCTTTCTGCCCATTTGCCTTCAGGTACTCCATTAGTTTCTCCTTCAGCAGAGTTTCCATTAATTTCCCTACCACTGATGTAAGACTGACTGGCCTATAATTGCTAGCCTCTTTCTTGTTGCCACTTTCATGCAGCAGGACCACATCGGCCCTTCTCCAGTCCTCTGTAACAATCCCCGTCACCAATGAGTTTCTGAATAGTGTTGCCAGAGATGCAACTAGTACCTTGCTCAGTTCTTTTAGTATCCTTTGGTGGATCCCAACTGGTCCCATGGCCTTATTTACCTTTAGGGCTTCTAGTCTCCTTCATACTCTCTCCTTATATAACAGTGATGCAGTAGAACCACAATAGTTAGGGTTGAGCAGGCTGTTTAATGTTAAACCCCTAACTTGGTACTTTAATAGCTTCGCCACCGTTCAACTGATTTGTACGAACTTTTGCATGTGCAGTCTAGAGAGGAAGGTCTCTTGACTTGCCAAGTTTTTTTCAGGCCAAATGTGTGGATTCTGAGAAATAAATAGTGAAAAGAGTGAATAAAAATCTGAATCTTTTGCTGTTTTTTTTTGTCATCGCCTAGTGTCCAGATAGTTTGGAATTTTGTTCTGAAATTTTCAAGGTAGAAAGGGCTTGGGTCAAAGTGATGCCTTTCACTGGTTTGGTGATAAAATATTAATCCATTACAGGGTTATAAGGATTTGAAATTTCAGTTCTGAGCATGCTCAGTACAGTCCTAACACAATATGTCTCTACTTTTGTCAATTTAACCTTAACTGGTGCATTAACAAAGTTTATTGCAACAATTTCATACATACATATATATATATATATATATACACACATTGCAAATACTTTTGGTAATCGCTAGTTAGGGTTAAAGCAACAAAAGTTGGGAAATATGTTGTTAGGTTTCAACCCCAACACCCACACCCACCCTGCAGGCAACACAGCCAGCAGGTGGAGGAATGGTCTTTGCTCAACACACTCACACCATTCCATCAGTAAATAAGCTCAGATGTGTACAGTATATGAGAACTGGGTGAGAGTTAGACTTGAGAACCCCAAGACACACCCCACACCTACTGTGATGCCTGCAGAGCAGAGATGGGGTGTTCCACATTTCCCTACTTTTGTCATTTTAACCCTAACTAGTGCATTAACAAAGATTTTTGCAATGAATTTCCTTACTTTTTTAGACAGTATAATCATATCCTTATTTGACTTTGGGAGTGCAGGGTCCTCTGGGCCCTGAGCTCCCATCCATACATAATTGTTCAGATAGTATAATCATATCCTTATTTTCCTGTGGTAGCGCAAGGTCTTCTGGGCCCTGTGCTCTCGATCCTCCATGGATGAGTATACATGTCTGGCTGTGGAAGTGCAGGGCCCAGAGGGCCCTGTGGTTGTATTTGTAGCAGAACAGCAACCAACGTGTCTGCGTAGCTTTCCTATTACCCCACCTCATTATCCCAGTACTGAAAGTTTTCAAATCACCACCAAAATGTGGTTCCATGGCACCACAGCATGATACTGCAGCAGAGGCACAAAACTGCATTTTGACAAAGATTTGAACAATGACAGCTGTCACATTCATGAGCTGGTGTAAAGAAATGTCTATTTTGAGAATCTGGGGAGAAAATATTGAAAATGACAAAAATTATGAGCAAGCGTAGCTTACTTTTAATGGATGCACATAACTTCACCATTGTAACATAGTTTGACCCCAAATTTTGAACATACCCTTATTATAGCCCCACCTCATGAACAAGACTCATTAGACTTTGATGGCAGATAAGGACCGCTAGGCCCATCTAGTCTGCCCATTTCCCTACCTACAGGATAGGCTGCAGATCCTAGTTAACCAACAGCCTATTTCTTCCTACCCCCCACAAGAATTGCCTTATGTCTGTCCCATGCATTCTTGAATTCTCCCACAGTTTTAGACCCCACAACCTCCTCAGGAAGGCTGTTCCATGCATCCACTACCTCTCTGTGAAATAATGCTTCCTCACATTGCCCCTGAACCGCCTCCTTCTATCTTTAAATTGTGTCCCCTTGTTCTTGCAAGTCTCTTTTTCTGAAAGATGCTACCCTCTTGGACTTTGTTGATTCCACTGAGGTACTTAAAAGTTTCTATCATGTCCCCCCCCCTTCTTTCCTCAAGGGTATACATATTAAGCTCCTTTAGTCTCTTCTCATATGGCTTCTCTTGCAGACCCTGCACCATTTTAGTTGCCCTCCTCTGGACTACCTCTATCCTGTCTATGTCCTTGCAGAGATGGGGTCTCCAGAACTGGACACAGTACTCCAGATGGGGTCTCACCAACTATTTGTATAGAGGGATAACAACTTCCTGTTTTCTGCTGCTGATGCCTCTCCCTATACATCCCAGTATACCTCCAGCCCTCCCTACTGCCTTTTCACATTGCTTGCTAATCTTAAGGTCATCTGATATGATTACCCCCAGGTCCCTTTCCTTTTTTGTTGTTGTTACTACCTCCCACCCATTGTGTATTCTTCCCCTGGGTTCTTGTTTTCCAGGTGCATTATTTTGCACTTCTTTGCATTGAATCCTAGCTGCCATACTTCTGACCATTCCTCCAACCTTGCCAAGTCCCTTTTCATCCTTTCCATGCCTTCTTGTGTATCAACCCTGTTGCAGATCTTTGTGTCATCTGCAAAAGGCATACTTTTCCTTCCAGTCCCTCTGCAATGTCACTGATGAAGACATTAAAAAGGACTGGACCCAATACTGAACCCTGTGGTACCCCACTAGTAACCCCTCTTCTTCAGAGTGGACTCCATTTACAATTACCTTCTGTGTCCTGTTGTGCAGCCAATGTTTTACCCAGGCTACCACCCTGGGAACCACTCCCAGGCTGGTTAATTTGACTATTAATCTTTTGTGTGGGACTGTGTCAAATGCCTTGCTAAAGTCTAAGTAGGCCATGTCCACAGCCCCTCCCTGGTCTACTACTTTGGTCACCCAGTCAAAGAAATCTATTAGATTCATCTGACATGACCTTCCCACTGTGAACCCATGCTGCCTTGGGTCCTGTGCCCCACTGGCCTCTAGGTACTCAACTATTCTTTCCTTCAGAAGTGACTCCATCACTTTCCCTACCACAGAGGTCAGACTGACAGGTCTGTAGTTTCCTGCCTCTGTCTTGCTCCCACTTTTGTGAAGGGGAATCACGTCCGCCTTCCTCCAGTCCTCGGGTACCACACCATCCTCCCATGATTATTAAAAAGAGTAGCCAGTGGTTTCACTAGTTCCTCCCTTAATTCTTTTAGAATTCTTGGGTGAATTCCATCAGGACCCATTGCTTTGTCCACCTTCAGTTTTAGGAGTTCTTGCAGAACCCTTTCTTCTGTGAAAGAACTGGGATCGACCCCCCTATCAAGAGTGCTTCTGTTAATTGGATTAGGCACTTCCCCCTCCTCTTTTGTGAATACTGAGCAGAAATATTCATTCAGTATCCCTGCTTTTTCACTGTCCCTTTCTGCCCACCCACCGTTCATTCTATTCAGCCTCACTATCCCTCCCTTTGTCTTTCTACATTCGCTGATGTACCTATAAAAGGTTTTATCCCCCTTCTTAACTGAGTTGGCTATCTTTTCCTCAGTTTGGGCCTTTACTATTCTGACTTCCCTCCCTGCTTCCTTCTGCCGTAACTGGTACAGCTCTCTGTCCTGCTCCTTCTGTGTTTTCTTGTACTTCCGGAATGCTATCTTTTTCTTCCTGACTTTCACAGCCACCTCTTTTGAGAACCATAGTGGCTTTTTCTTTCATTTTGACTTGTTTATTTACTTCACACAAAGGCTTGTTGCCTCTGTGATGGCAGTTTTGATGATTCCCCATTGTTGCTCCACACCTCCTTCAAGCCTGTTTGCTAGTGCTTTTCTGAGGCACTCTCCCATCTTGCCAAAGTCAGCCCTCCTAAAGTCCAGTACCCTCACTTTTGTATGGCTTGACTCTGTAGCTGAGTTTAACATGAACCACACTGTTTGATGGTCACTTGTCCCCAGATGGCAACCCACTTCTAGATCTGAGATCCTCTCATTGCCCCATTTGAGAGTATGAGGTCTAAGATTGCTCCCTCACAGTGGGTTCTGAAACTAGCTGTCTAATGTCTGCCACCTGTAGGGCATCAAGAATGGCCCTGCTCTTGGATGTGGCTGCAGCAAATGTGCTCCTGCTAACATCTGGCATATTCAGGTCTCCCATCAACAGTATCTCCCTTCTCTGCCATTCTAAGAATGCCTTCTATCATATCCTTGTCCATTCCTGCCCCTGACATGGGGTCTGTACACAACCCCAGTGCGGATTGTGGTACCTTTCTAGTCTCCAAGGTGACCCACAGTGCCTCCTCTTCTCCCTGTTTACTCTTTTGTTCAGTTGTTTTATCCCTTCCTTTACATAGAGAGCTACTCCTCCCCCTCTTCTCCCCTGCCTGTCTCTCCTGTAAGTTATGTACCCTGGTATGTTAACATCCCAGTCATGGTTCTTTGTTAAAATGTTGAAATCCCATAAGAAAGGAGATTTTGCCAACTGACAATGAATTCACCTTTCATGCCATATTTTGGTAATTCCACTGACATTGTTCATGAGGTAGGGTCTCAAAGAGCACATGTTGAAAATTTGGGAAGAAAATATAAAAAAATGGCTAAAGTATGCACCAAAGTTGAAATCCCCATCGAAATACATGAAACAGCACGTACCTTATTTAGCATGAAGAAATATACTGTATATAAAGACTAAATTAATAAAACATAAAAGCAAAATATGCATATGTACACAAAATGGGGACATCAATGTGGGAGTGGGAGATGCCAGTAGACACCAGGGAAGCATTAGACAATTAAGGGGATGACATGGAAAAGACTTCTTTCCTTTGGAGAAATCCTTTTTCGTTCCCTTTTTCATGTGAAACAGAAAAGGATTCCTTCAAAGGAAGAAAGCCTTTTCCATGTTTTCCTGTAGTTTTCATGTGTTTCCCTGGTGTCTAGTGGCACCCCATCCTCTGATTGTTCTCCCTGATTTTGTATAAAATGTGTTTTATATATATATATATATATATATATATATATATATATTCATGGCAAAAAAAACTCAGTTTATTGCATCTGTTAGGGTTGTTCCACAGAGACACAAGTGAGGAAATTTGGTGTTAGGGTTACCAACCCTTGCACCCCACACCTGCCTCTCCCCCACCAACAGGCATTAGGGTGTGCGTTGGGGTCATCAGCCCTAATTCTCATGCCATTCCATAGTTAAATAAGCTGAGGTGGTGCAGTATAGGAGAATGGGGTGAGAGTTAGGCCCGATGACCCCAACACACATCCCAATGCCTGTTGGTGGGGGCAAGGTGGGCATGGGGTGCAAGGGGTGGTAACCCTAACACCGAATTTCCTTGCTTTTGTCGCTGTGCAACAACCCTAACTGATGCATTAAACTGAGTTTTTTACCATGAATTTCCCTTCTTTTTGAGAATGTGCAATAAAAATAGTGAATGGAATGTGGTGTAGGGAGTGTGAGGCCCTTGGGGCCCTCCGCTCCCACCATGCTGCCCATGTCTGCATAATAACCATAACAATAACACTAATGCTAACAGCAATGGTAATGGTAAGTGAAACGAAAACAATAATGGTAACTGTAACACCAACAGAAATGATAACGGAAATGCAAACGGTAACTGTTAAGGTATTGCAAATGGAAATGCAAATGCAACTGGTTATGCAAACAGTAATGCAAATACAAATGGTAATGGCAACAGCAAGCTTATGTAGGGCAACAGTAGCGAAAAGTCTATCTCCCTTCATTTACGAGATAACGGCACAAAGATGATCTGAGGCAACAGTAGCGAAAAGTCTGTTTCTCGCTTCGTTTCCGCGATAACGGCACACAGGCGATGTGCTCCAACAGTAGCAAAAAGTCTGTATCTCGCTTCATTTCTGGGATAACAGCACAAAGGTGATCTGAGCCGGCAGTATTGAAATGTCTATATCTCGCATCATTTCTGAGATAACAGCACAAAGGCGATGTGAGCCAACAGTAGTGAAAAGTCTGCATCTTGCTTCGTTTCCGAGATAACGGCACAAAGGCTAATATGAACCAAACCACTGAAAGGCACCTCTGTACCACTAGGGCTAACTACGCTATAAATTTCAAGCCACTATCACCATGCATAATGCTACCCACAAAACATTAACGGTGCCACACAGTATCTCTGCAGCGAATTATTTTCCCAACATGTAAACAGCATAATTCACATCTCCAGGACATCCATTCAAAACCCTCCAAATTTCATGTTAAAAGACCAAACCATTCCAGAGATATTCAATTTTAATGTGTGTGCACTTTTAAGAGGTCTTTCACCACAAAATGGTGGAACTTACGGCCGAAAATGAGCTTAAATGGCAGACCTGGTGGCCGAAAAATCTTTAACCGCAGGGGGACAACTTCAAATGGCAATACCTCTGGAATGGAACAACATTTTTTCACCAAACAAAAACTGGCATCTTCCTTGAACAAAGGGCTTTCTCTGTGCCAAGTGTCAGACCAATATACCACACAGTGGCTGCGCTATTTGTCATGCAAGATAGTGAAAAAAAAATAGCAAAAACTGATTTTTTGGCACTTCACTGCTCAAAACCGTATCTACCGGTGGAATAGAAATTGGTAAATAAAGAGATGTACCATGCCACTCCATGAATAACAAATCTTTATCCAAATCTCTTCAACGGTTGCAGAGAAGCACGACCGTAAAACTGCGAACGAGTGCCGAAAAATACATTTTTGGTGCTTCATTGTGCAAAAAATGTATGCAGATATCAAACAGAAATTGGTAAATCCACAGAAGTACCACAGTAGACCAAGTATTACAAATGTCACACAAATCCGTTCAACAGTTGTAAAGTTATAATCACACAAAGAATGTGATGTTTAAGTGCAAATGCAAACAGTAACGCCAACGGTGATGCAAACAGAAGCAATAACGCAAATGGTAACAGAAATGCAAGCGTAAACATAAACGCAAACAGTAACAAAAAAGCAAACGTTCATGATAACGCAAACGGAAATGCAAACGGTAATGCAAGCGGAAATGCAAACTGTAATGGTAATTGTGACACAAGCATAAACAGTAAGACAAACATTAATGGTAATGTAAACACAAGTGCAAAAGCAAATGCAAACGGTAATGTGAACGCAAACGCTAATGGTAATGCTAACAGTGATACAAACAGAAATGCAAACACAAACAGTTACGTAAACGAAGTGCAAACACAAACGGAAATGGTAACGCTAACATAAACAGAAACGCTAACGATAATGGTAACGGTGATGCAAATGGAAATGGAAACACAAATGGCAACACAAACACAAGTACAAATGCAAAAGGAAATGGTAGCACAAATGGTAATGTAAGCTCAAATGCTAATGGTAACAGTAACGGAAATGCAAACTCAAATGGTAATGCAAACGCAAATGGTAACAGTTACACAAATGCAAATGGTTACACAAATGCAAACAGTAATGCAAAGGGTGACGTAAAAGGAAACAGTAATGAAAATGGTAACGCAAGTGCAAGTACAAACGCAAACGCAAACTGTAAGGCACACATTGACGCAAACGTAAACGGTAACGCAAATGGTAACGGAAATGCAAGCAGAAACATAAACGCAAATGCTAGCAGTAACAGTAATGCAAATGCACATGCTTTTTGTCCCAAAAAGGTGCATTCAGAAGCACAGTGAATGGAAAGAATGTGGCCATAATAATGGCCCTCATACCAGAAAATGAGCACTTGGAATACTAAATTGCTTATATCTCAGGAACCATACGATGTAGAAACAAAATTAAAATATCATATTATTTATGACTTTCCAGGCTAGTTTTGTACTTAGCTTCCTAGTGGGGGGACTAAGCATTTTTACAACGAAAAGTCCATATCTCAAAGGTGCGGCGGACACTGTAATGTTATCCTATGGGCAAAATCGTCAACTTTGGAGTGCTGTAACTTTGCAGCCCTGTAATATTTTCTCACCAAACCACAAAAAGGCACATCTGTGGGATCTTGGCGTTCCTCCCTGCAAATTTCAGCCCAAATGACTAAACCATTCTTTTGCTTAAGTGTCAATCCAGAATGTAATTGTGAGGACTTGAACTGTGCTTTTGGGAAGGAAAACCTGTGTTTACAGCCCTTTTTCTGCATAAGTGCACTGGCCCCAGACTTTTGGGCACCAAAGTAATACACGTCCTTTTGTTCTGCAAATATTGGACTCCCCGCTGCTCTGTCTACCCCTTTGCTTGAATCCCCATTATTAATCCTTGCTCTCCTTCTCTCCCTCAGCCGAGGAGCCACCACCCAGGCTCCCAGCTTCCAAGCCGTGGGATTCCCAGCTACCGGGCAGTCAGCGCCTTCCTAGCCAATGCTTGAGACTGCAGACATGGACCCAAGGCCCCACAAGGTACGGCAACTGCCGCAACCAACTGGATTGCGAGCGCCCTTTCAGACTACACTGTGATTGGTCCCTGGCAAAAGCCAGCTTCTGCTTATTGAATTTAAACTCTAAGGCCCAGATATTCAAAAGGGTTGCACACTGTTGCACCATGCGCAACCCACTGATGCACCCCGGCACGATATTCAAAAGGGAAAAGTGTGCGACACAAATCCCGATGCGCCGGAGGGCATCAGTAATGTATGCAGACACAGGTAGGGGGGACGTGCCCATGCATAACCTGCACAGCCCGATATTCAGCCCGGGATGTGCAGAGCCATGCATGCACAACCCCTACCTGCACCAGCACAAAGTTAAGCCCCCAAAAAAAGGAACAACTGATGGCCACCCACAGGTGAGCTGCCGCATTGCAGGACGCAACACGGCAGCTGCCACCTGTGGGTGACCAACCGAGTTCCTGTTGCACCTGGCAGCTTCCCCCCATGCCCGATCGCGGGCATATGTTTAAAAATAAAGTCCCTGTCCTATATCCCTGGTGGTCCAGTGGACCGCTATGTGCCCGATCGTGGGCATCCGTTATAATAAACCCCCCCCCAATATCCCTGGTGGTCCAGTGGACCGAATGCTGCCCGATCGCGGGCATCTGTTTCAATGAAAAAAAGACCACGGCCAATATCCCTGGTGGTCCAGTGGACTGAATGCTGCCCGATCGCGGGCATCTGTTTAACAGAAAACGTCCTATTACCCTGGTGGTCTAAGGTACCCCACTCCTCACCAGCCCACTGAGCCCCACCGCCCTGCTTCCCCTTCCCGGTCGGTGCCTCCCTAGCCAATGCTTGAGACCACAGACACAGACCCAAGGCCCCACAAGGTACGGCAACTGCTGCAACATTTTTTTGCCCGCCTTCCTCCCCCACCTCCACTGATTATTAAATACACTAGCTCCCACCAAATACTATTTCACGCTCCCTGGCACAGCGCCTCCCCAGTAGAGACTTAGCTTGTGATCCCTCTCTTCTCTGTCCAGCATCCAGGGTCCAATTTACAGGGCCATGCCTTACTAAAATGAATAGGTTCTCCCTGGCTCTGCCTTCATCTTTAAATATTCTTTAATACTCTCAGATTCGAGTTGACCTGGATCTGAAAACTACTGATAAGCTTCATTAATCCAGCAACCTCTCTGGACACTGGGCTAATCTAGTGGCTCCTTTTTTCTCGTGGTACCATCATGTCGGGTCCTATATGGCTCCTTATACTGCCCCTTCTTCTGCTGGTACCAGCTGGCCATCATTGGACACCTGAACTACCATCATGCATGGTCTACAACTGCACTTTGTGCTGTATACCACATGGCAACTTATCCTTTATTTGCCTCTGTGATTCCAAACACCAATACCTTGAACCCTGCTCTTGGCCTACACATTCCAGCAGTACTCATAACACCCCCCCCACCACATGGCCCATCTCCCACCACGCAGACTTCTATCTCCTCCCTGCCTATTGCAGTTGGGGTATTAGTTCTCACTACAACAGGTCACCTTTCCTATGGTGGCTACATTCCAGTCCCTAAAAACATCAGATCTACTAGACAGGAAAAAGGCAGGAATTATAAGCTTACAATTGGCGCACTTAGAAAAATCCTACTTATCCTCCTGTTATGTTCAGGCAATGTAGAACTTAACCCTGGCCCCCCAGAAGCTATTGCTTCACCAGCAGAATTAGCCAATTTAAAAGGAACAAGCTTCCTGCATATTAACGTACGTAGCCTCCTTAAAAAGATCACCTTAATCCAAGCCTGAGTAAATCATACCTCTCCTGATGTACTTGTGATTTCTGAAATTTGGCTTAGACCCAGCACCACTGATAGAGAAGTAAACATCCCCAACTATGCCTTGTTCAGAGCTGATAGGCATACTAGAGGAGGAGGGGTAGCCATCTATGTTAAAGACAAATTTTCTGCCTTATGCTTATCCTCGGCATCTGTCGCCAATGAATGTCTAATTCTCAAAGTGGAAATTACACAGACTACTGCACTCTGCGTAGTAGGATGCTACAGACCACCGTCTGCTGGCCTACAGCTTGTGTCATATCTAAGTGACAAGTTGGGACAGGGGCTGCCAGAAACTATTATCTTAGGAGACCTCAACTTTGACTGGCTGTCTAACACAGCAGCCCCACTTGCATCCTTCTGTGATGCACATGGGCTGATGCAATTTATTACTGAACCAACGTGACAAAACGTGAAGAACCCCAGTAAAAGCACCCTTTTGGATGTGCTAATGGTGAGCAAACCTCATCTCTTCTCCTATGCTGATGTCTTCTTCTCAGATGCCAGTGACCATTGTTTTATTGCGGGAGTAAGATCGACCAACAACTCATCACCCATTATCAAGTTCTCTATGAAGAGATCCAGGCGCAACTTCAATGAACCTGCCTATCTAAACGAGCTTAAGTACTCCCTTCAGTGGCAAGACTTCTACCTGGCCAAAATGGTTACGTCAGCTTACAATATCTTCCACGACATTCAATCAAGGGCCCTTAATAAGTATGCTCCCTTGATTAAAGTTTGAACTAGGACCAAAACCTGTAAATGGTTCACCCCTCATATCAAGTCCTTGCTCCTAGAAAGAGATAAGCTCTGGAAAAAACCACGCAGACTGAACACTGCCAAGGACTGGAATCAGTTCAGGAGACTATGAAATTTATGTACTAAAACAATCAGAGAATAGAAGGCTATCTTCTTCAAATCTGAATTTGACTCTGCCACAAAGAGCCCAATCAAGATCTGGAACACAATTAACGATCTGCTAGGCCACTCCCCAGGAAACTCACTCCCGACCAAGATTACCTCTGACAACTCAACTATAACCAAAAAGATGGATACACTTGATGCATTTAATAACCACTTTACTACTGCAGGCATGGCATTTGATAACTCCCCTACAAACATACTTCACTCCCAGACTGCCAGCCACCTGCCTGAAATACCGATAGCTTCTTCACCTTTCACGCTTCAACCTGCCTCACTGAAAGTGGTAGAGGACCTCTTGCTACAGTTGGATATTAGAAAAAGTACTGGGGCCGACACCCTTGACCCTTACTTCCTAAAAATTGCCTACCATATCCTAGCAATACCCGTCACCCACCTTTTTAACTTATCCCTGTCTCAGGGCACCTTACCAACTATATGGAAGATGGCGCATGTCATACCACTGTTCAAATCAGGTGACCCCGGTGATGCCAATAACTACAGGCCAATTTCTGTCCTTCCGGTCCTGTCCAAGCTCCTGAAGAAAATTGTAAATGCACAGCTGAGGACTCACCGTGAATCCAAGGAACTGCTAAACCCTATGCAGTCCGGATTCAGAGATAAACATAGCACTATCTCAGCCCTCGTCAAAGTAACCAATGACTAGCAGAGTAATCTTGAGAGCAAAAACTTTATTTGTGCTGTTTTCCTTGCTCTAAGCAAGGCTTTTGACACCATCGACCATAGTCTGCTCCTCTCCTCCCTTCAAACCATAGGTGTGGACCCCTCCTGTCTGTGCTGGTTCACTGACTATCTTACAGGGTGCCTTCAACAAGTTAAAGTTGAAGGAGGCCTATCTCCCTTAAAAACTCTTCAAAGAGGGGTACTACAAGGATCTATATTAGGGCCCTTACTATTTGCAATCTACATTAATAACATTGACCACTGTATAAAAGAAGCCAACATCCATCTGTCTGTAGATGATACAGTTCTCTATGTGAGTCGCCCAACACCTGAAGCTGCCTGCAATGATCTACAGTCAGAATTCAAGCTTTTGCAAATCCAACTTCTCCAAACAAAGCTACTCCTCAATGCCAAAAAAACTAAAGTGATGGTCCTCTCTCCATTCATCTGTACAGCTAACCCTGTGTCAAGTGGGACAATTCCCCAAATTACCACAATTCTAGGTGAAAAACTAGACTTTGTTACAAAATTCAAGTACCTGGGAGTCTGGATAGACCATAGACTCTCCTTCATTGAACATATCGGGGACTTGCTAAAACGACTTCGGCAAAGGCTTGGCCTGTTTTTTAGAATCAACCAATTCCTCACCAGAGATGCCAAGCAACAACTGGTCCAATCCATTTTCCTATCATTGGTTGATTACGCTGATTTTCTGTACAGCCAATGCCCCAACTCTTACATGGCAAAGCTGGACATGCTCTACCATTGAGCACTGAGGTTTATAACGGGACTTCCCTTAGCCACACATCACTGTACCCTATATGCGGCAGTGGGGTGGAAATCATTAAAGTTCAGGCGCCTTAGAAATGCTGCTTTCTGGACCTATAGAGCCATCTCTAATGAGCTGCCTTACTATATCTCCTGTTGTCTTCCTCTGAGTGTAATCGGGAAATACGCACTAAGAAGTTACTCAGTTATAACACTTAAAGTACCCAAAGCAAAATCCCATTTTGGCAGGGCAGCCATAAGCTTTGTGCTACCTACACTATGGAACAATCTGGAAAAAAAACTCAAACTAAGCACTCTAATTGGTTTAAATGCCTTCAAGACACTATATTTCTGTACCATCAGAGAAGCATGTAACTGCTTCATCCACTCAGATCCAGCACCGGTGCCTGCACGGTTATACAGTCCGCCTAGACCCAACTTTAAGCACTGACCCCCCAGCTTGCTCCTCTCAAGCCTAAATGTTCTATCTTTTATATCCCCCTGACTTATTAACTCTACACCTGACCTTCCCCGAATTTTTCCTACATTGGATAGGAGCTCATTACTCCTGAGTTGTGACAACCTCCCTGCCCTGTACTTTATAGCATACAATCACAGGGTCCACACATACTCCTTTCCTCCACCCACCATCTCTTCATCCCATTTTCCCAGCTCCGCTCTGTGCACCATGCCCTCCTAGCCTTTCTCTCCCTACCTCCCTCCCTTCCATCCTACCTCCGCCTCTACCTTGTGTAAATGTTTTTTTTGTTTTCTTTTTCTTCCTCCTGCAACCTTATACAACCAGCCTTATAACTTTCTATAGACACTTCAGTGTATGTAGATACCCTGCAATCTGTACAATGTCTGTATAATTCTATGTACATATGAATTTCTTTTTTCCTTTCTGTAAAAAGTATTATCTGTATTGCCTTGTAAATACCTGTGTTGACCTGTATATACAATTGTTCATGATTCACCCAGGTCCATCTTGCAAATGAGCTTCTGCTCAACGATGAACGCCTGGTTAAATAAAGACTTGATTGATTGATTCATTGATTGCAGCAGGGTGGCAAAGATTCCCTATTGCTTTGGGCATAGTGTCCAAAGTACTTTTGCAAATCACAACACTTTCACAAAAAAAATCATGAAAGTGTTGCATTTGCGAAAGTACTTTGTGACACTACTTTTTACAAAAATTTTAAAAACATATTTCTGGGGTGTTTTACCTCCCAAAAAAGACATAGCTAGCATCCTCATGGCTCGACTAGGTGAACACAGCTAGAATTGTGTCCCTAGAAGGTCCCAAATTTAAATGCCAAGCATTTCTCTGACCATCAACTGAAAACAAAATGGCCAATTTGTGAATATAAAAGGGTCATTTTCGAAAGTAAAAACTGCATTTGCGACACTTTCGCATATTTTAACTTTTCCCATAGACTATAATGGGGAATAGTTTTTTTTTATAACTTTTGAACCGTTTAATATTTTTTCATGAAATCTTTCAAAGGAACATTGGGGACCCTGGCTGCAAGTTCCCTAAAGGTTTCAGGCTGATCGCACAAACCATGCGGGCTGTAGGCACGAGCAAAGAAATGCACAAAAACCCGTAATTTATGCATTTGTTTGGCACTCTGTAGCCCCGCAACTGTACATCCGGCCATAACAAAACATGGCAGGTCCAGAGATCTATAGTACCAGACCATACATTCTAAATTTCAGGCACATTCATTATACGATTGCAAAGTTATTAAGCTGCCAAATTTCAGATTTAACTTTAAATGGAGGTACTCAACCCTAACTATAGTGGCACTACCGTGCCACTATAATGCATCCTATATATATCTATATACACTTATATGCATTTTTGTATATATTTTTCCCTGGTGTCTAGTGATACCCCCCACCCTCTGATTGTCTCCCCATAACATTTATTTCCCTGGTGTCTAGTGGCACCCCCACCCTCCAATTTCCCTCCCCATACATATGTTATGTAACCCTGGTGTCTAGTTGCATCCCGCACCCTCCTGTGCCCGAAGTCCTTAAAAGTGGCTTTATCCCTGGTGTCTAGTGGTGTCCTCCCCACCCTCAAATGTCCATCCTCCTTGTTTTCTTTGGTAGCCCTGGTGTCTAGTAGCACCACCACCCTCCGATGTCAGTTGGACTGTGAAAGTCAGAAAATGGTCCCTCGATGTCTTTTTTTTTTTTTAGATCTGTAAAAAAGAAAAACTCCATCAATGATACAACCCCCCTTCAGCATGACCCCCACTGAACACCAACCACCCCAAGACCCTCTCCACACACCCTTACTCACCTCAACAGATCCCAGTATGCAGATCCACTCTCCCATCGAAGACACATCTTGCTGCTGGAACTGGTGACTGCTATAGGAGAACTAAGGTAAGTGCAGTTCAATGTATTTCAATGGGATTTTCAACTGTAGTTACCTTATTTGTCAGACAGCAGTTGCCAGTTCCTGCAGCAAGATGAGTCTTCAATGGGAGAATGGATCTGCGCACTGAGACCTGTTCAGGTGAGTGAGGGTGTGTGGGGATTCTGGGGGGGTTGCAGGGTGGTGGGTGCTCAGTTGGAGATCGGGCTAGGGTGGGCCGCGCCCACATCACTGATGGCCTTTTTGTTTTTGTTACAAATTAAAAAATAAAAATGACATTGAGGGACCATTTTCTTATTTTCAGCATCTGACCAACATTGGAGGGTGGGGGTGCCACTAGCCAGCAATGACAATATACAAGTTTATGTGGTCGGGAATGGAAGGGTGGGTGGCACCACTAGACACCAGGTATATAGAAAATATTTATGGGGATAGGACTAGAAGGGTGTGGGGTAACACTAGACAGCAGGGAAATAAAAAACATTAGGGGGCAGAAATCTAAGTTTTTTTATGATTTACAGGATAGGTTCTATGAGAAACAAGTCTCATTTACAGAACATCCCAAGTCATGAGTACAACTTTCAAAATCTTAGACAAACCAGTACATAAATGTTTTATGCACAAACAGAACATAAGCAGCAAAAATCAGAAATGCAATACTAATAAAGTTTGGTTGAATCATATATAATTAGTTAAAGCAAGTACAAAGTTGTTTGAGTAAAAGTAACTTCTTTAAACTTTGCTTGAGATTGGGGGTGCCATTGGACCCCAGAGAACAACATAACAAGAAAAATACATATAAAAATAAAAATTGGGGTGGCAGTTGAGGGAGGAAGGACCACTAGACATCATGGACACCAGGCAAACACATACAAATTATGGGAAAGACATAGAAAAGGCTTTTTTTTTGTTTGAAATAACTATTTTTCATTTCAACAGAAAAACAGAATGAAAAAGGATTCCTTCAAACAAAACAAAAATCGGACAAAAACTAAGTCCAAAATTATTTTCCGTGTCAACAGATCCTTTTTCATTTGAACAAAATAAATCAAACGAAAAAAGATCCCTTCTCATGAAAAAGAAATCAGGCAAAAAACGAAGTCAGAAATCCTTTTGCGTGACAAGGGATCCTCTTTTGTTTGAACAAAAATATCAAATCAGAAAGGATCACTTGTCTCAAAAAAGGAATCAGAAAAATGATTTGGAGGAGTAGCTCTTTACATAAGGGAAGGAATCAAAGCAACAGAACAAAAGGGAAAACAGGGAGGAGAAGAAGCACTGTGGCTAGAGAATAGGACACAGAGAGTAATAGTAAATGGAGTCCACTCTGAAGAAAGGGGGGTTACTAGTGGGGTACCGCAGGGTTCAGTATTAGGACCGGTCCTCTTCAATGTCTTTATAAGCGACATTGCAGAGGGACTGGAAGAAAAGATGTCTCTTTGCAGATGACACAAAGATCTGCAACAGAGTTGATGCACAAGGTGGGGTGGAAAGGATGAGAAGGGACTTGGCAAGGTTAGAGGAATGGTCAAATGTATGGCAGCTTAGATTCAATGCTAAGAAGTGCAAGGTAATGCACCTGGGAAACAAAACCCAGGGAAGAGTACACAATGGGGTGAGATACTAACAACACCAAAAATGGAAAGGACCTGGGGTAGTCATATCAGATGACCTAAAGGTGGGCAAGCAATGTGAGAGGGCAAGGAGGGCTGGGGGATACTGGATGCATAGGGAGAGGCATCACCCGAGAAAACAGGAAGTCATTATCCCTCTGTACAGACAGCTGGTCAGACCCCATCTTGAGCACTGCAGTTCTGGAGACCCAATCTCCATAAAGACATAGACAGGATGGAAGCTGTCCAGAGGAGGGCAACTAAATGGTGCAGGGTCTGCACCGAAGACATATGAAGAGAGACTTAAGGAGCTTAATATGTATAGCCTCGAGGAAAGGAGGGAGAGGAGGGACATGATAGAAACTTTCAAGTACCTCAAGGGAATCAACAAAGTCCAAGAGGGTAGCATCTTTCAAAAAAAGAGGTGTGCAAGAACAAGGGGCACAATTTGAAGATGGGGGGCAGCTCAGAGGTAATTTAAGGAAGTATTTTTTCACAGAGGGTTGTGGATTCATGGAACGGCCTCCGAGGAGGTTGTGAGTCAAAAACAGTGGTGGAATTCAAGCATGCATGGGACAGTCATAAGGCAATTCTAGGGGGTGGGGGCAGGAAGAAGTAGGCTGCTGGTTAACTAGGATCTGCAGCTTATCCATTAGGTAGGGAAATGGGCAGACTGGGTGGGCCAAGCGGTCCTTATCTGCCGTCAAATTCTATGTTTCTATGTTTCTATGATTACGTCCAAAATTATTTTTCATGGCTCATGATCCATTTTCATTTGAATGAAAAAGGATCTTAGAGAGTGATGAAAAAGGATTTAAAATGTTCAAAGAAAACATTCCAGGGCCAGTTTAGCCACCAGACAACTGCAGAATCCACGTAATGGAGTTCCAATAAGCAAGAAACATGTGTCGGTGTGCATAGGGCACCTCATCTTTGTATGTTTTCAATATTTTAATTCTGAAAAACCTGAAAACATGGTGGAAAATGAAAAGAATTTTTCATCATGAAAAAGGATTGACCCCTAACAAAAAAGACTCCTTTTATGTCTGACGAGATTATTTTTTCGTTCCAGGAAGCTATTCAACAAACTGCACTAAGCATTTTCAGGAACCAAAATTTTAAAATGTAATAACTTTGGAATGGATTAATATATTTTCACCAAACCACTGAAAGACAGATCTGTGGTGCAAGCCCTTTCTACTCTGAAAATATCAGACCAAAATTCCAAACTGTCTGGGTGCAGTGAGATGATAAATCAAGCACAAAAAACTATGATTTTTTTTAATGTTTTTTCATGATGCGCAGCTCAAAATCCACAAATCCGACCAGAACAAAACTTGACATGTCAAGAGATCTACCCCACAAGACCACACATGCCAAAGTTTGTGCCAATCTGTTGAACAGTTGTGAAGATATTAAAGTACAAATTTGAGGTTTAAAATAGAAAGCCCTGCTCAACCCTCTAATATATGTATGTATCTATGTATATACACACACACACACACACACACACACACACACACACACACACATATATCACAGGTTGTGGTTAAATTTTTCACAGATTCTGTCACTAAAATATCAAGTTGTAGTCCTCACCAAGAAAAAGGAAAGAGAGTTCGGCATTAAAAAGCAGCTGACGCCTCAGTGGACTTGTTTTAAATGTAGTATTTACAGTAGACACAATTTTGAATATTTTCTGTATTTCTCTTTCCTGTGCTGTTTATTACTAGGAAGATTTGCATCAGACAACGTGTAGTTCAAGTGCTTGTGCAGCTTATTTACCACCTGTGTTTATAATGCCCTACTTATGATATTACAGTTTATTTATTTAGAATTTCACACACCAGTATAGCATCATTTTCGTGCAACGCTTATTTTATAGCATGGGCCTGTGGGGGAAGGGGGAGACATTTCAGCAACAAATAATTAGACATAAGCAAATAAATGGATATAGTTAGCTGGCACAGTGGTGTGGAGGGCTGAGGCACTAAGTGCCTCGCCTGCCACCATGACATTGACCCAGATTCTGGAACAGATGCAGGTCACTTGGGGGCCTGCTGTAGAGGGGAAAAAAATCCAAAGATCAGTGATGGCACTTGAGACAAAATGCAGTTGGTGTAATTTAATCAAAGAAAATGCAAGTACAAGTGCTAATAACAATGAAATCCAACCACAGTCTAACAGCAGTGCTTGCTGTACCAGCAATGGACCCCGGTGCTTCAACTCTCTCGCGGGTCTTCATCACTGGTCTATGGATTTTCTTGAGTTTTGTTTGGGGGCAGCCAACTCCTGTTGTGATGAGCACTGGCCCCACACTGGCAATTGTTGCCATACTTTTGGATTCTGACTGGAGAGGTTAGACTGCACGTCCATAAAACTGCACTCCTCTCTCGGAGAGAGGGGAGTTAAGATGGCTCACTGTCTGTCTGCCACATGGAGGTATCCAGGTGGCAGTGCATGCAAGTCATACAAGAGGGGAGGATCTGATTCATATGGTGCTGGGGCATCTTCGCCGAGGCAGAGCTTGTACATTGCAACCATTGCACATGATGTAGGCAGGGCAAAAATACATGGAAATCCTCTGAACCTCAGGATGAAGACTGACTTCTCACAGGCCCCACTCTTGTAACTGGGCACCCTCTACAGTCCTGCATCAGAGGACGACAGAGAAAGATAAGTCCCAGAGAAGCCAGGTGATGGGGCTGGGGGAGTTGTTCAGAATGAGACAGCCAGGTGTGGATAAGGCGGATACAATGTATATGGGGGGAAAAATGCATATAGCTTCGTCAAATTTAAATACATTCAAAAGGAAACATGTTATACATATTTACAACAGATGAACAAAAGTTTCTTTGGCAACAGATTGTGGTGTCTCAGAGGATTATGACTTCGGGTAAGAAGTAATTATCAGGGGAGGATGAAGTATATAAAATAAAAAAAATTCTATTTGCATGCAAAATCAGGGTGCTCAATTTTCAAAAGAAAAACTTTGAAGCAAGGTACCTGCACCAAAGGGGTATGATGCAAGTGGCACCTTGCATCAAAGTTTGTGGGCATCCTGATTTTCTAATGCAGGCTGCATCGAAATCAGGATGCCTTGTGGCAAAGGCACCCTGTGCCAATCTTGTAGCAGAAGCGCTTGTGCGCCAGGTCACAAAGGTGGTTGTGCCATGGCAGGGCTGCACCATCCCCTTTTTTTCAGTTCAGGAAGCCCTGCCATGGATGCAGCAGGTGGCTGACTTTAGACCAGCCAGAAGGTGATCAAAGGGCCCTGTACTGCTGCCTGGCAGGGTAGCGATTGGGGTGGGGGGACCTAGAAGGTGGGGACTGGGGGTCGATGGAGCCCTGGAGGTGCCATGGAGGGCAAGGGGACATGGCAGCAGTGGGAGGGACATATGGAGGCACCCATCAGAGATGCTGTGGGACTTTCACACAGTTGCTTGGGCCATGTGGGGGGGCAGCCAGACCATGATGAACAGACCCCAGATGATGGCAGCCCAGGTACCTGCCCCACAGGTCCCATGGTCACCCAAAGATGGTGAATGGCAGTGAATGCAGGTTGTTGGCTGCAGTTGCTGGCCGGGGACATGCCCCATGCACCGTGACATTCCCTACATACAGAACCCCCGGGTGGCAGCCGGCAGATCCCGGACTACAATGCCAGTGACTATGGGTTCTGTGGGGCCGGTGCCAGGGCTGCTACCCACTGGGGTCCAGTTCATCATGGTTCAGCCCTGCTCCCACATCCAGCCTGATTGGCTGTGTGACAAGTCCCATAGCACCTCGGCCGGGTGCCTCCACACATCCCTCCCAGCCATAGATTGATGGATATTGCGTCAGTCTACACAGGCTTTGAAAATCGAGCCCATGATCTGATATAGAATAGGAAAAGAGCAGTTCGGGAGAAATATGAGATAAAATGTGAGATAAAAGCGGAACTGTGTTTAAATGTTTTTTTAAAAGTTTCCTAACAGGTCAACTTCTCTTTAAATTGTGACTAGCTACCTAGAGGAGTCGGAGTTTGCCACTTGAAGTGTGACAGAATGCTTTCTCAAAGACTGATTCTTATGTTACTTTCTTAGTGTGTTGAATTTATATACCATTGCTCTTGAAGTTGTAAGTAAAGTAAAGTCATTCTTGTCTAGTCAGTCATTTGCCTGGCTATCTTCTTAGCTTGTTTATACTGAACACCTCAGGTGAGTGAAACAGAAGGCACTATTAATGCACATCATGCCTATGCACAGACATTGTGGTACATCATGGAACACTGGTACACTGTAGAACAATATAAAACATTGCTGTAGGTGTAATGCCCCAAAGTTGTAGCACCACAGAAATAGGAAGCAATAAATATATAGGGGTTAACAGGCACCCAGGGTGCCTGCTGTTTGAATGTGGCTGTAGGGTACAAGGAAGGGGCTCCTCATGAGTAAATTCTCCTCCCTATAGTGGTGGAACAATGGTAAAAAAGAGAAATGTGCCCAGTGCACTAAAATACTTGTCAAAAAGCAGAACTTTTATGCAGTTCAGGCAAAAATGGTCTGGATGGAATGTTGTGCTGAGCTGCTCATGCACAGCATTCCACTCTAGCCATTCCAGAACCAGAAGGTTTAAGTTCAAAATATTAAACTGTTTTGGGGGTAGTTCCTGGGCAGCTGTTGAGGAGAGAGGATGCAGCAAGTCAAGGGGACAAAGAAAGGGGCTTACCTTGGGTTCAAGCCATCCCAGAGGACTTGTCTGCGTGCCTGCTCTGCCTCCAGTGCCTGAAGAGTCATCCAGCAGTTGTGTGGCACAGTCAGTGGTGCCATAGGGACACCACAAAGAAGTGAAACCCATCCAGTGCAGCTGTTCAGGCTAGAAGCCCCATTCTGTTTGTTATTTTTAATTAATTTAAAAGTTCCCTGGTCCCAAGTCGGTGGCTAGCAAGGGCCACATTGCCAGTTTCACCGTCGGCCTTCCAGAGGCCCCCTGATGTCCACCGCATCACCTGCATTCACACCCTCCCACTGCCTGTGCACCTCCCACTTCCCAATCCACCTCAGAAGCCCAGTGAGAGTGGTGAGTCAGCGGCAGCACTTGTTTCATGTTGACTGCCTCTACAACAATGCAGGACTGTATTTTGTTTTTAAATCAACAGCGTTAGGTGCAACAGAGAGAAGCGGCCGAGTGCCACGGGGAGGTCAGGGTGCTAGGACCCATATTAACAACGCCCATGGGAGGAGTCACCGGGAAGGCCAAGTGTAAGGCCTGTTGCATATGCAAAAGAGGGGTGGAGTCTGGGAGGAGCAAAAGGAACCATGTGGCAGTAAGCTCCCTGAGCCAAAAAGAAATTATAAGGGCAGAAGGCCCAGTACAGTATGGGCACCAGGCCCAGCAATAACAAGGGCACCAGGCCCAGTACAGTAAGGGCACCAGGCCCAGTACAGTAATAAGGGCACCAGGCCCAGTACAGTAAGGGCACCAGGCCCAGCAGTGATAAGGGCACCAGGGCCAGTATGCTAGGGAAGCACCAAGTTTGGTAGACAGTAAATCTGTCGACCACCTGCACAGCGACGGCACAATACCGATGCAGGTATTGTGCCGCCCAAGCCCCTAGTGTTTTCTGTGGAGGCTGTGCCCCACCCCCATGTGGAGGGCTGTGCCCCCACACCCCCAGACTTTAGGATTCTCAACCCAGGTCAGAGTTGATCCAGGGAGGAGGCAGGACACTGGGGAAAGCAAAACACGGAAACAGACCATTACAGCGACTGTCGCTGTAGTGGTGGTAGCATAGAAGATCAGGAATTGGGGCCAGGCAGTCAAAATATTGCATTTAGCCTTCAGCAAAATATTTAACATGGTGCATCAAAGGATGCTAATAAAAATGGTAAGAGGCTTAGTGTCAGCAGAATAGCTTACTAGGTGCATTGGGAACTGGTTGACAGATGGGACGCTGACAGTAGTCCTACACAAAAAGTTCTTCATCAAGAGTGCCAATAGAGAGGTGCCACAGAGGTCCATCATGGGGACAATACTTTTTAATATGTATATTAGTGACATTGTGGATGGTTACAGAGGAAAGCTAGTCTGTTCATAGCAACACAAAACTCCGTAGGAAGATAGATAGAGAAGAGGAAATCGGCAGTATAAAGTGATGTGGAGATGTTGGAGCAGTGGTCCAAAATTTGTCATATTAAGTTCAATGCCAAAAAATGCAAAGTGATGTACATTGGTAACAAAAATCTGCAAGAAAGGGTGGCAAAACCCCAGATGGCATAGTACCACTACACAATTCCTATGCCACTCTGGCAGGGCGGGACTGTCCCATGGAGGTACCCACAGTAGTGGCCAGGGAGGATGTGGGGTCCCTCCATAGTGTAGATGCCAAAAAGGGGGGCAGAGGACCCCAGAGGAGGAGGAAGCAACTCCTGGTGGGGGACTGCATCATGAGATAGGTAGATCTGGGGACAGGAAGACAGGTGGAGAGGGAGGTTAGGTGCCTACCCAGCATCATGGCTCAGAGGGATGGGAAGCGGATCCTGAGGATTGCTAGGGCAGCAGGACAGGAGGGAGAGCTGGATGTCATTATCCACCTAGGGACTAATGACCTGGCTAAGGATGAGGCTATGAGAGTGCAGGAGAAGTTCAGAGAGTTGGAGAGGAGTCTTAGGTAGGTAGCACACTCAGTGTCCTTTTCTGAAGTGCTGTTGGTCTATGACAAGAGAGGATAGGGTACTCCTTACCAGGAGCTTCAACAAATGATTGAAGGAGTGATGCAGAGAGGAGGAGTTCAGCAACATTGGGGACCGGGGTCCCACCTGGAGGGATAAGGGCCTATATGTTGGTGAGGGCATGCATCCATCTGGGAGGTCTAGTGGACTCCCCTCCCAAGCCTGATCCCCCATTGTTTAAATATATCCATGGTGGTCTAGTGGACTGCCTGCCCCAATCCCCCATTAATATATTTAATTATTCCCTGGTGGTCTAGTGGACCTCCTTCTCCTTAATCCCCAGTGTGCCCCATAAATCATTTCATTTTAATTCCTGGCAGTCTAGCTGAACCTCTCCCCAATCCTTGTATCACTGATATATTCCGTGGTGGTCTACTGGACCCCACCTCTCCACCCTGGCAGGCAGTATCCCACCACTCCACTCCTCCCCAACCCAAAACAGAGCTGGCAACCGGCACAGCCCTCCTCACACAACCACATCCAGCCACTGACTGAGCTGTCAATAAGGAGTGGGTACTGTATACAGTGCATGCTCCTTATTGACAGTTCAGTCAGTGGTCGGATGCAGTCATGTGAGGAGGGCTGTGTTGCTCACTGGATCTGTTCAGATTGGGGAGGAGTGGGATGATGGGGCTCTGCCTGCCGGGGTGGGCTCCACTAGACCACTAGGGAATATATCAATGATACAGGGATCGGGGAGGGGGTCCACTAGACCACCAGGAAATAAAATAATAAATGTATTGGGCACATTGAGGATCAAGGAGGGGGTCCACTAGACCACCAGGGAATAATTAAATATATTATTGGAGGATCGGGACTGGGGCAGTCTGCTAGACCACCATGGATATATTTAAATAATGGGGGAGCAGGGCTTGGGACAGGGATGGCTAGATCACCGGGGGGGGGGAGTCTGCTAGACCGCCAGGGAATATTTAAATATATTAATGGGGGATCAGGGCTGGGGTTGTCTACTAGACCACCAGAAACATCTTCACTTTTCTTAACGGGGGCTTGGGGTTTGGGGGGCTGTCCTATATTGGCCACATTCGCTCCACATCATTTGGCAACCCTCCAGATGTGCCACATGCTTGGTGCATGGCCAGGGTTGCTGCAAGCTGAGGGACTTTGCCACCAAGACCCTACCCAATAGAGAATCAGCCACAGGGTCCCTGATGCACTGAGCATTGACGCAATTGCCGTTTGCCGCAGTTTGCATCAACCTAAGACTCCTTGGAAAATTGGGCCCTGTGAGTTTGGGCTATTAAGAGAATCGCTGATCAAGACCAAATATTTTGTGGTATCAGGGATCATCATCCCTAAGGTAGACTTCTTAAGCAGACCATTTTCAGAAAAAAAAAAAACAATCGCTGTCTGTCATGCATGAGAAGTTATCTTTTGTCAAATGAAAGTACTAAGTGATGATGCAGAGATGCAGGTTCAAAAAGCAAAGAAAATATAACCAATGTCCAGGAATGCAAAACAGGATGTTAAGACAGTAAAGGCAAAGGGACAGGAAGAATTTAAATGCGATAGCAGTGGATACTAGCATGAAAAGTACAAAAGCCTTGCTTTTGGTCAAATATGTAAGGCCAGTCACAAAACGAATCACTTTGTAAAGATGTGTAGGTCAACCATCAGAAAACAACACAGGGCGGTACATGTAATAGAAGAGGAAGAGGAACTGTTTATAGAAACTATCAAGATAAACCAGTGATTGTGATAAATAAAGACTGGAAAGAAACTCTTCAAATAACAATAGGGATGTTCAGTTCAAACTTGGCACTGGGGCAGAGTGCAATGTGATAGCTTTGCTGTAATGGAAAAAAGTACATCTGAAGCAAAATAAATTGAGCAGATCAAGATATAAAGTGATTACATATTCAGTGTACCAGACATTTCTATGAGGTCAAATGGAGATTACATGTGCATACAAAGGCCAGAAGAATAATATACCGTGGCAGGTAATTGAGTAAACTGCGCCTGCAGTACCAGCTCACCCCATAGGTGTTCAGTTAAGAATGTTGAAAAGGATCTTTTGCGTGAATTCACAAGACAATGGTACTGATTTCTGAGAGAATATACAGATGTGTTTACAGGCTTGAGATGTATACCAGCTCAGTACCATATTCAGATAGACCTACCTCGCCGGTCGCTCCCAAACTGTTAGTGTCAGGGGAGTTACCTCCACAGCTAGGGCAGTGACCACAGGTGTTCCCCAGGGCTCTATCCTGGGACCCCTCCTTTTTTCACTATTCATAAACTCCCTCCCCAATGACAACCTCCCCTGTAATGCCATACTCTATGCAGACAACCTAGTGTTGCTCCACAGTGACAATTTACTGGATAGCCTTTTAACCACACTCAGTTCCAACTACTGCACTGCCCATGAGCGATTCCTAGAAAACAGACTTCTGGTTAATACAAACAAAATCAAGGCCATGCTCCTAGGTTCCAAACCTAAACTAGCCAGACACCAAAGCACCTCCACTGCCTCTGCGTAGCAACATCCAGTGGCCCCCTCTTGGAACAGTATCCTCCTTCAAGTACCTGGGCATTACCCTGGATCCAGCATTAACATTCTACAAGCACATAGGAAACACCATCCAGAGCATCAACCAAAAATTGGCAGTGAGATACCGTTTAAAATACTACCTGATTCCAGAGGCCCATCTTGCCATAGCCCAGGGTAATCTACTTCTGCTGATGGATTACTGCACCCCTATTTATATGAAATTCTCTGCCCATCAACTCAATAGACTAACCATGACATATAATAATATCTGCAGATTTGCAGTAATGGCAAGCTACACTACCCACCGCTGTTCCCTATAACAGTCCCTTGGCTGGCCCTCCCCCCAAGCTCACAGTGACTACTCCCTTGGCTGTGTCATAGACAATGCCATTAGAGGTAGTGACTTATAACTCCTCTTCCCCCTGCTCAAACAAAAAAAGTCCCCCCGTAATCTTTGTAACTCCTGCAGCCTGTTATTGGATGCCCCACAGATCACCACCTGCCTGGGTAGCAAGGCTTTCTCTGCAACTGCCCCTAAACTGTACAACAGTCTAGCCATCTCCCTCCACTCGCTAGACTCCTACCTTTCATTTAAATCTCACTACAAAACAGCTTTAATGGCCACTGCTGCTTGTACCTGCTCTCTTGGGTGACCCCCTGTGCCATCCCAGTCAATTACTGTGATAATTACAAAGGTAAACCAATAACACAGACGCCCAAGTGCCTTACATTCTTGATATTTCCACCTACTATTCTACAACACAGACTTTGTAATTCTTGTGTAGCTATGTGTTTGTTGACACCAAAGTGTTTGCATCTTGGGCACTTCTATGAAAATACTGTTCTCTATGTACTACAATTTTGTACTTTACTGTAAAATTGTACTCACACGATGTATCTACTGTACTAATTCTCATGTTTTGTACTTGCACTGGGTATCTACTGTATTTGTATCCTTGTAATGTTGTATTTTTGGATCCCTGGCTGTTCTCGGTATACTTGGATCCCTGTACTGTTTTCTGTAATATGCACCTGTACCTTACCATCGTGACATCTTCATGGCCCGGATTGTGCCTGAAAACTGTCCCCTGGATCAGTGCACCTACCCAGTAAACAAATGCATAAATAAATAAATAAATATAGATCCCGATGTAAATCCTTTAGTGCACTCACCAAGGAACATGCCTATAGCCCTAAGGGAACAAATCAAAGCTGAACTTGACAGGATGAAACAATTAGATGTGATAGCCAAGCAGACCAAATTACAGATTGAGTGAATAGTATGCTAAAAGTGATGAAGTCCAACAAGATTAGATTCTGTATTGACCCAAAGAACTTAAACCATGCCATTAAAAGAGAACACTACCCAATGTGTACCATAAGAAGAAGTTGTGGCCAGAATGCAAAAGGCAAAAATATTTTCAGTATTAGATGGTAACCAAGGGTTTTGGAAAATACAGCTTGATGAAGAGAGCTCAAAGCTGTGAACACTCGATACACCTATTGGTAGGTATTGATTCAAGTGGCTTCTCTTTGGTGTCTCATCTACACCCCAGGTCTTTAAGAAAAACTGCACAGTTGATTTAAGGCCTAGATGAAGCTGAAAATATTATTGATAACATATTGGTATGGGGTGAAAATGAACAGCAACATGATCAGAGGCTCATTCCGTTGTGTTTGACAGAGTCCAAAATAAAAAGTCTGAAACTGAATTACAAAAAATACAAAATCAGAATGATTGAAATAAAGTACATACTGTATGTCATGTGCTGACCAAAGATGGCTTGAAGCTAGATCTGAAAAGGTGAGTCATTGAGATGGTGCCTGTGTCCAAAGATAAGTCAGCACTGTTGAGGTTTATGGTATCATTCTATTCTTAGAAAGGTGCATTGCCAATCTTTCTGAAGTGAGTGCACCATATGGAAACTGCTGGAGAACAAAATCCAGTGACACTGGGAACAGCAACTGCAGAATAGCTTTTAGCAGCTGAACATCTTGGTTTCCCATTCACTGGTACTGACATTTTAGGATGTGTCACAGAATGTAACCTTATCAGTACTGTAGATGCAAACTCCGAGGGAATCAGGGCAGTGATTTTACAAGATTGTAAGGCAGTAGCTGACAGCTCAAGAGCTCTCAGTGAATGCCAGAAAAGATATGCACAGTCTGAAAAAGAGTTACTAGCCATTGTGTATGGGTGTGAAAAATCCCATAAATATTTATGTGGGAGAACAGTACTGGGGGAACTGACCATCACACACAAAAGGCTATTTTAAAAAAGCACCTACTGAAGTTCCACCAAGTCTTCAGAGAATACTAATGCAGCTTCAAAGGTATAACTTGCAATTAAAGACAAGCCAGGTAAAGAAATGCATATCACAGACAGTATACATAATGTACAGGTACTTAGATTTCAGTAAGGCCTTGGACTAGGTTACAAATAAGAAGTTAAACAAAAAGTTGGAGAGCTTAGGGATATGTACCAACTGACCAGGTGGGTGGCAAATTGGCTCAGTGGAAGGACCCAAAGAGTGGTGGTGATGGGGGCTCTGAGGACTGAGGGAAGTTAACAGTGGGATCGAGCAAGGATTAGTACTAGGATCTGTGTTGTTTAACATATTTATAAATGTTATAGGGGAAGATATTATTGGCAAGAGCTGCTTCTTTGCAGATGACATCAATTTATGTGGAAAGGTGGACACCAAGGAGAAAGTAAGAGACCTGCGGATTGACCTAGTAAAGTTAGAAAGCTGGTCTGGTATCTGGCAACTCAGTTTCAATGCTAAGAAGTGCAAGGTCATGTACATTGGCTGCAAGAACCCAAGAGCTGAATAAGGCTGTGAGGGGTAATAGTCACAGAAATGGAGGTGGAAAATGACCTGGGATTAGCTATAATGTATACCGGCATCTGTAGCAGTGGTGGTTCTGTGCAGCCAAGTGCGGCAAAGTGCAGGGAGTCAGTGGGAGTGTGGCAGGCTCCTCCAGTCTCTCCTGCTGCACCGTTACACCTGGCCATATGGGAAGCAGTTTTAGGGAGTCAGTGGGAGTGTGGCAGGCTCTATCAATCTCTCCTGTTGTACTGCAGCACCAAAGTTAATTTGCCAGATGGGAAACATATTACAGTCAAGAGAAGTTGCTGCTTACTTGCCTTTTGTGATCTGTGTGTAACATCTGCTGCCCTGGACATGGCTTTTCTGTTTGTTACCAGTACATCCTGGTAACTGTTGTCTCCATGTTTATGTGCATTACCCACAGTAACCTTTCTTTGAACTCAGGACTGATGATTTGTCTATTGGATTTGTGATTTCCTCTGAACCTGGCACAAATGTAATTCTGCCTTGCATGTGTGACATCTCCTGATGTAAGGATCTACCATATCTCGATGCCACATTTAGGGTGAAACATAGAAACGTAGAAGTTGACGGCAGATAAGGACCACAAGGCCCATCCAGTCTGCCCATTTCTTTTTCTGCCTTATGAATAAGAAGAGACAGGGCAGGTAGGAAGGGAGGAGGAGGAGGAGTGGCACTGTATGTGAAAAATGACATAAGGGCCACAGAGATGCAGGAGGAACAAAATGAGGGAGAGATACTGTGGGTTAAGCTGGAAAGGAAAATGGGGCCAGCCATCTGCACAGGTGTGGTCTATAGACCACCAGCCCAGGAGGAAGAAACAGATAAGGAGCTGATGCTAGCCATCCAAAGGATGGCAGACAAGAGGTGGTGGTATGATTGGAAACTTCAATATTCACAGACGTGGACTGGAGCATCCCAGCAGCAGCATCAACTAGAGCAGATTTATCCTGGACTCCTTCAGGGTGCCTTCCTCAAGCAACTGGTCATGGAACCAACTCGGCAGAAGGCAATACTGGACCTTGTGCTCACAAACAGGGACAGTGTGATGGGGGTAACAGTGGGGAGCACCTGGGAGAACAGTGATCACCAGTCACTGTGGTTTGAAATCACAGAAAGAGCAGAACCAAACCACGAAAAACATGTATCCTGGATTTTAGGGGCAGACTTTGGGAAAATGGGGAGATACTTGAAAGAGCATTAAGGGGAATGGGGCAGGAATCAGGGGTTGAGGAACAGTGGGTAGTATTTAAAATGGGGATTACAAGAACAACATAATTATGCATTAAGCAGGTTAGCAAGAGGAAAAGGAAGAGGAAACCATTATGGTTTTCCAAAGAGGTAGCAAAGAAAGTGAAAGCCAAAAAGATTGCATTCAGGCAATACAAAAAGATACAGGCAGAAGGGGAAAGGGAGAAGTACCAGGAGAAGCAAAGGGAGGCAGGGAGGTCAGTAAGGGAAGCCAAAGCTCAGACAGATGAAACACATTGCAAAATCAGTGGGTAGAGGGGACAAAACCTTTTACAGATACATAAGTGAAAAAAGAAAGGCAAAGGGAGGGATAGTGAGACTGAAGGGGGAGGATGAGGGCCTCGTGGAGGATGACAACAGTAAAGCTGACATACTGAATAGGTATTTTTGCTCAGTCTTTACTGAGGAAGAGGAGGGTAATGGGTCTGAAGGGAGTACAAGGGGTCAGAATGTTGCAGAAATGGACACAAGTCCCTTTACACAAGAAAGGGTCCTGAAGGAACTGGAAGTAATAAGAGTTGATAAAGCAATGCGGCCAGATGGGGTGCACCCCAGGGTCCTTAAAGAACTAAGAGAGGTGGTGGCTGAACCTCTGGCTATCCTGTTTAGCCGATCACTGGAAACAGGGGAGGTACCCAAAGACTGGAGACAGCAGATGTACTCCCCTTATACAAAAGTGGGAACAAAGAGGAAGCGGGGAACTACAGACCAGTCAGCCTCACCTCTGTAGTGGGGAAGATCATGGAAGCACCACTGAAGGAGAGATTGGTGGAACATCTGGTTGTCAATGGACTACAGGACCCAAGGCAGCATGGTTTCACCAGGGGAGGTCATGTCAGACCAACCTCATTGAATTTTTGACTGGGTGACTAGGAGGTGGATCTGGGGAGGGCAGTGACATGGTCTATCTGGACTTCAGCAAGGCCTTTGACACTGTGCCACATAGAGACTATTACACAAACTGGGGAATATGGGTGTGGGCAGGACAGTAGTGTGGTGGGTAGGTAACTGGCTGGGCGGCAGGACACAGAGGGTGGTGGTAAATGGCTGTCACTCCACAGAGGAAGAGTGACCAGTGGGGCACCACAGGGATCAGTGCTGGGTCCGGTCCTATTCAACGTCTTCATCAGTGACATTGCTAGGACCTAGAAGGCAGAATTTCACTGTTCACTGATGACACAAAGCTCTGTAATAGAGTACACACCAGAGGTGAGACAGAATGAGAAGGACCTGCAGAAACTTGAAGAATGGTCAGGGGTTGGCAGTTGAAATTCAATGCAAAGAAGTGCAAGATAATGCATATGGGGCACAAAACCCTGGCACAATATATCAGTTGGGGTGAGGATATAGCATGCACCAAGCAGGAAAGGGATCTTGGGGTTATCATCTCTGATGACCTCAAGGTAGGGAAACAGTGTGACAAGGCAGCAGGTAAAGCAAATAGGATGCTGGGATGCATAGGCAGGGGCATCACCAGCAGGAAAAGGGAGGTCATAATTCCACTATACAAGACACTAGTGAGGCCCCACCTGGAGTACAGTGTACAGTTCTGGAGACCTTACCTACGTTAAGGACATAGACAGGGTAGAGAAGGTTCAGAGGAGGGCAACAAAGATGGTACATGGATTGCATCACAAGTCCTATGAGGACAGGTTGAAGGAACTGAACATGTATTCCCTGGAGGAGAGGAGGGAGAGAGGGGATATGATAGAGACATAAAAGTATCTTACAGGGAGTAACAGGGTGCAGGAATACACTATTTTTAAGCAAAAAAGATGTTCCAGGACTAGAGGGCATAGGATGAAGTTGGAGGGAGGATGATTCAGAGGAAACATGAGGAAGAAGTTCTTCACAGAATGGGTGGTGGACAAGTGGAACACCCTGCCAGAGGAAGTGGTGGGTGCTGAAACAATCACAGGATTTAAGAATGCATGGGATAGACATAAACGAATTCTTGAGGTCAGGGGTAAGGGGCAACAGACTTCTAGGAAAACATAAACTGAACTTACAAGCTCAAATGGGCAGACTGGGTGGGCCTTATCTGCCGACACTGTCTATGTATCTATGTATCTATGAATGTGCCATAGGCCTTTACTCTGCCAATGGCCTATCTATTCATACTCATCTGTATTGCTCCCTTATGCCAATCCCATACCTATTTGAAGCCCTGCACTGTATTCATATCCACCACTTCCAGAGGTAGGCCGTTCCATGCATCCATCACTCTTTCAGTGAAAAAAGAACATCCTCACATTACCCTTTAATCAGCCTCTCTCTAATCTCATGCTGTGTCCTCTTGTCCTGCTATTTTTCTTATATTGAAACGTTAGACTCTTTCACCTTGTTAATGCCCTTAAGGTGTTTGAATGTTTCAATCATATCACCTCTCTCCCTCCTTTGCTCTACAGTGTACACATTGAGTTCAGTTAATTTGTCCTCATATGTTTTCTGATGCAGTCACTGCACCATTTTGGTTGCCCTTCTCTGGACTGCCTCAATTTGTTTAACGTCCTTGTGAAGGAGTGGCCTCCAGTACTGCACTCAGTACTCCAGATGGGACCTAACCAGTGTCTTGTAAAGATGGATTATTACCTCGTTCTTCTGATTTGTGAAACCCTTACTAATACACCCTAACATCTCTCTAGCCTTACCTACTGCTTTAGAGGTCTGCTTGGATGATTTCAAGTCATCAGTGCTGCATCAAGACAGTGCCAGAGTTTGGCGACTGTCACTTAGAGTGAATTCTGTTTGCCCCCCACACCTCCTCTTACTAAATATACCAACTCTGGGGGTGGGGCAGACCTCAGGGAAGGGGGCACAGAGAGGTTGCTGTAAAGATAGTTCCCAAAATTCGGTGCTGTCGTAATGCAGCACCCTAAACGCAGCACTGTAACAACACTATCCCCCGAAGTAATTGGCTTCTGAATGTGATTGAAGAAATTTGCCCTAAGTCCAGTATTATTATGACTGTGTTTTGCCTGCAGTTTTTGGACTATTATTGTATTGTGACAGTAAACCTGTGTGCTGGGTAAACTAAGGTA
Organism: Neoceratodus forsteri; assembly: GCA_016271365.2. Classification (NCBI taxonomy): domain Eukaryota; kingdom Metazoa; phylum Chordata; order Ceratodontiformes; family Ceratodontidae; genus Neoceratodus; species Neoceratodus forsteri. The sequence goes on along the minus strand of CM028135.1, from coordinate 458,294,040 downwards.
TTCTGCTTTCCCTTCAGTTTCCCTGCTGATTCCTGTGCCACTTGTTTGAGCCACCCCCTGTCCGAGAATAATGCCCCCTACCCTCCGATTGGTGATGGCAGCCTGGTTTGGCAGAGTATGGGAGTTTTCAATTCAATTGCTGATTGATGTGGTGGTGTCTACAGTGGCAGCAGCTCCATGTGCAAAAGTGCAGGGAGTCTGTGGGATTTCGTGAGAGCCATGGGGCCTGGGCCATGAAATTCTGGTTGTTTTATTGCTGATTTGATTGTTTTTTATATTACTTAGATAGAGGGCATAGTGGGGAAATTTCTTTTGGTAGCAAGTAGTATTTTTTTTTATTATTAAGTTGTCATGCCTTATGTGATTCATATCTGCTGTGGTTGTAGCTGATTTGGATGACAGATATTTTAATGAATACGATTTTACTATGTCAATTTTTTCCATTCAGATTTCAAAATGGGGAGGCTGTTTTTGTGGTTTATAATGTATAGTAGAACGCTGTTATGGCCCAAAAATCATCTTTTTACAGAGTTGTTACACTGTCGATGTGACGTCAAGCTCTTGTTATACTATCAACGATGAGTCACATCGATAGTGTAACAGATTTGAACCACCACGCGATGCTGTTGCCATGGCCCCCATAACAGCCGAACATGCCTATGTTTAAAAAGTTTATCAGGTAATTGGCGAGAGAGTCGCGGAGCTCTGTCAGAATGCTACCATGCGGTCGGAAGCTGCACCGGAAGTAGAGGTGGTGGTAGTAGTAGATTATTTTTCCCAACACTGGCATCAATTTTTTGTTTCTACGCTGACCGTACACTTTAAAAAGACAACGTATGGTCAGCAGTGGGTTATAGAATTTGTTGTTTAATTTTTAAAAGGCTGTCTAGAGGCTATCATTCTCAGTTTTTTTAGGAAATGTAAATGTATTCTACATTTTTTAATTTCCATGATCGGGGATTTGGAAACTAAACCTGGGCCCTCTCCTTCATAGGTTTCATAGGTTATCAGAGCAAAAAAAGATTGAGATCCATATAGCTCGCTAGGAAAATTTAAGTATAACCATATATTGAGTTTTTATCTAGATAAATATCTAATCTTGACTTGAAAATGTCCATTTTATCACTAGTTACCACATTTATGGGTAACTGGTTCCAGACACTAGTGACTCTTATAGTAAACCAGGAGCTCCTTTTCTTTGTTTTACAACATTCTCCCATAAGTTGGAAGGGGTGAGACCGAGTTTCATATGGATTATTTCTTATAGTTAGTCCCAGTTTAGCCCACAAACTGTCATCATGAAGAGCTTTAAAAACCATACAGAGGTCCCTCTCATTCTTCCGATATTCTAAGGAATAAAGTCCTAACTTGTTTAAATGATCATCATAATTTAGATCTTTAACTTCGCTTCATTTTCTTTGTTGCTTTTCTCTGAATTTTTCCAGAGCATGTTTTGAGCCCTGGTCTTGTGGTGACCAAAACTGAGCACAATACTCCAAGTGAGGCCTCACTAAAGAAGTGATATATGGGGAGTAACAGTCTACTACTGTTACTTTGAATGTGTTGTTTATACAGTGAAGTATTCCTCCAGCTTTTTTAATGACTTGTTGACAATGTAGTTTAGGACTCAAATTATTTTGTACCCTTATACCCAAGTCCCTTTCATCTTCCACCACATTTAATAATTTGCCTCCCAACTTATATTTGGCTAATAGGTTATTTTTCCCAAAGTGCATAACAGTACACTTATCTATATTAAAATGTAACATGTTTTTGTCTGCCCAATTTTCAAGTTCACCAAGTGCATGCTGTAGAGTATTTGCATCTTCAACATTATTTACAGTATGGCCTATACAGAGTATCATCCACAAATTTGGTTAGCCATACACCACTGACGTGATGAAGCAATATATATATATTAAAGAGACATGGGCGAAGCACAGAGCCTTGTGGAACACCACTGGTCACTTGTTCCTTACCTGAATAAGAACCTTTTATACAGACTTTTTGCCTTCTATTGGTCAACCATGATTCCACCCATTTGGTAATATTACCATTTAAACCCATTTCAATCAAAGTGTCTAACAATTCGCCATGAGGGACCTGATCAAAGGCTTTTGAGAAGTCCAACAAAATGACATCGACTGCCTCATTTCTATCTAGAGCCATACTAACTTTGCCGTAAAATTCCAGCACATTTGTCTGGCATGATCTGCCCTTAACAAAACCATGCTGGGAATAATCGATATTAACTATTTCCCCCCTAGATATTCCTTGGTGATTCCCTCTAGGATTTTGCTCAAAATAGACGTTAAGCTAATAGGCCGATAGTTAGATACTTCATGATTTGAACCCTTTTTTGTAAATAGGCACAACATTAGCTTGCCTCCATACATCAATTACTTGTCCTTCATCGATAGATCTAATAAATAATGCTGTAATTGGACCAGATAAGGGAATGGCCAGTTCTTTGAGAATGCGAGGGTGAAGACCATCCAGGCCTGATGATTTAATAGAGTCCAACCCTAATAGACGCTTTTGAATGTCTAATGCTGTAATAAGGTGCGACCCAGGTGTTTTATGTGGGTTATGATTTTTTTTAGGCAGGGACTTCTTATTAAAAACAGAGGTAAAGTACTGATTACATAACATTGCCATATCGGAATTCTCTAAAATCATTTTACCAGTTGAATCCTTTAATGGGCCTAGGGTAGGAGTGGCACCCATTTTATTATTTACAAATTTGTAAAAGGACTTATAGTTATCCTTAACCCTTGTTGCCAAGTTTACCTCATAATCCCTTTTGGCTTTTTTAACACAACTTTTTGGTTTTTTTAGTAAATTTTTATAATATTCCCAATTTGATGGTGTACCACTAAGTTTTGCGTTTTTAAATGCCTTATTTTTTTGTCTTATCAGTTTTTTAACTTTGGCATTTATCCAGGGAGTTTTACATTTAACTCGATCTCCTTTTTTCATTTGGGGGATATACTTTAATATTCCTGTAGATAATTTAGTATTGAATATAGACCATATTTCATTCAGTGACTTGTCTGTAAATTCCTCTTCCCAGTCCCACGATGTCAACTCTTTATTAAATTCCTGGAAATCAGCTTTTTTAAAATTATAGATAACTGCACATCCTGTGTCAGAACCATAGATACCTTTATATGTAAAGTTAACCATAGAATGGTCACTAGTTCCAAGGGGGTGGGAAACATTACAGTTAGTTATACTGTCACCCAGATTATGCAAAACTAGGTCAAGTATATTATTTCCCCATGTATTCTGTTTCACTATTTGCTCCATATTATTTAGCAAAAAGGATTCAAGGTAAGTATTTTCAATTTTAGTAATAGTGCTAAGAGTGTTCCAGTTTATCCCTGGGAGGTTAAAGTCACCCATGAGTAAAGCATCTCCTGATGTGAAAGTTGATCCCTTATGCACGGTTTAAAGATTATTCATTTAGTTGTTTGTAGCTTGGTTTCCAAATTAGCAGAGTTAGAATGCATTGTTAATTTATATCTGCCTGATAGTTAAAGAATTACTGAAACTTGCCTAAAACCTTCTTTGTCTGATAGTTTATATGCTTTGCCTAGGTACAGGATTGTAAGACAAGATTGTGGAGGGAGGAAGAAAGGAGGAGGGGTGGCAATGTACTTCAAAGAGCATTTACAGGTTAAGTTGATTACTAATGGTGTTATGTCAGATTCTTTTAATGAATGGCTTCTCCTTCATTCGGTTTTAGGTGGGCAAACACATGTTGTTTTAAGCTGTTTGTATTATTTATTTATTTACTGAATTTTCTTGACTGGGTAGGCCAACTGAGACAGATGTCCCTTTTTCAGGGGCAAGCCGGAATTAATTACAATAATGTAAAGATAGAGAACAATTTGTACACACAGCAGCAGTTGGTAATAACACTTGGTTATTTACATATAATTACAAAAATGTATAGACAGAGAAGAGATTGTACATACAGCAGCAGTTGAGGATAACACTTGATTATATACATATAACACATACTGTAGGTACATAGAATCAGTAAACTGTTGTTTAAAATCCAAACACATGTGGCAGATAAGATATAAATTGCAGCTTAAGGGAGAGCAGGTACATCAAGTCTGTAGTCAAGACAGGTGAGCAGATTACAGCAGGAAAGTTCAATGGTGACTAGGGGCAAGGGTTGGGGGGTCAGACCTGGTCAAACAAGACAGTTGCAGATATTACACCCTAGCAGGTAGGTCTTTAGATCTTTTTTGAATCCGCCAAGGGTGGAGGAGTTTTGGAGGGCAGGAGGAAGATTATTCCATAGAGATGGATTTAGAGTGCCAAAGGATCTTTCTCCTACATTGGACCTCACATGTGGGACTTGCAGTAATATGTGACTGGAGGACCACAGAGCTCTTCTCAGGGGCTTGATGGACAATATATTTTTCAGGTTGAGTGGTGCAGGACTTTTTATTAGTTTGAATGCTAGGCAGAATCAGGAATCATCTAGTCTGCCCTCCAGGGTGGGCTAACTATTTTTAGTACTTTACAATGGTGCTCCCTGTTGGGGGACCCTGCTGCAAAGTGAGCTACCCTATGATAGAGGGAACTGAAGTTTTGCATTTCTGTTACCCTGGCTGCCCTAAGTATTGGGGCACCATATAGAAGTGTAGGAAATAATGTGGGGCTCGCAATAGCTAGTCTGGATTGTTTGGTTATATATTTTTTTGTGATGGTACAGCAATCCAATTTTTAGTGCATAGTCTTGGTTAGATGTTCAACATATAGTCTAAGAGTCAAAGCTTGGTCCAGGTGGATTCCTAGATATTTTAATGGATTCCACAACCTCAATGTGAGTACCATGGCTTGTATTGATATTTAGTAGGTTCTGCTGGGCTGCCTCAAGGTGCCTGGGGCCAAACAGGATAGCTTTGGTCTTTTTTGAATTTAGGATTAATTTATAGTTAGCAAACCAAGTTTCTAGTATGCTAAAGTCATTAGCTAGTTGAGCATGAAGACTGCTAGTGCTGATGGTACTATGATATAGTATGTCATCTATGTAGAGCAGAAGGTTCCCCCTCCACAGTTTTCTAGCATGTCATTTTATGAAAAGGGAGAATAAAAGTGTGCCAATGATTGAGCCTTGTGGGACAGTGTCCATAATTGAACACTGGCCCGATAGGACACCTTACTAGCTGTGATCTACTGGTCAGATAGTCAGTTAACCACAGGAGGAATAGCCTGTCCAGCTTAACTGTGTCAATTTGTTCAGGAAGAGATTATGATTTACTAGGTCAAAGGCTTTGGTGAGATCAAGAAAGACTGCACCAATGTTGTGCCACTGATCCATGGCCCTACATATGTCTACGGTCAACCTCACCAGAGCTTTGTCTGTCCCATGGTGTATTCTGAAACCATGTTGTTTATCAATGAGCAAACCTCATCACTCCATGTATTTCTGAATCTACACAGAAACATAGAAGTTGATGGCAGATAAGGACCCAAAGGCCCATCCAGTCTGCCAATCTGATTATAGAGTAATCTCTCTTGCATTTTGGCTAGTGCACAGAGAAGCGATATCAGTCAGAAGTTTTCTCCTGGTTCTTTGATAACCCCCCTCAGTATGGTTTAGCAGGTTTAGTAGAATTTCTGGGTGTTGTAGAACCCCTTGTTAAACTCTATGATTTTGTGGGATTTGGGGATGTACATTTCAAATTGGTTTAATGATCATAAGTTATCTTATGGGTCCACATTACAATCCCACCAACTGGTTCAATTAATTAGAGATCCCACCAGATTAAATTCAGGTAATAGTAATCACTCACTACAAGGTTATGAGGCCTTCAGACATGATAGAATAGGTAAAAAGGGAGGTGGTTGTCTCATATATGTTAGGGACTCTATTCAGGAGAGCACACTACCAGTTACTGATGCCCCTGGTTATTATGAAATGCTTGCTGTTAAACTCATGCATGGCAACCAAAACAAGTCTCTTACTATAGCTTCAGTTTACATCCCTCCTGGGAAGGGAAAATTGCAGCTAGGCAAAGTGGTCAATGCACTCACCCAAATTGAAAAGAACACTGAAATCTTTGTTACCGGTGACTTCAATATCAACTGGTTAAACAAGGAGTCTGACCTCTTGAAGGACCTAGTTGCCAGTGTGTACCTCACGCAACTGGTTACTGAAACTACTAGACTAAACCATAAAAGTGGCAACAGCACACTTATAGACTGGATCCTATCCAGCAGCCAAACAAGGATCTCTAGGGTCATAGTACTTTCCGACATACTGAGTGAGCATTCACCTGTCACCTGCCGTTGGTCAAATAAATACAGAAAAGCAGGTCCTACAATCACTGAAAGCAGATAACATAAGAGGTCAACTAAACTCACTTAAAGCAGCATTATCTCAGATTGACTGGATCCCTCTCGATGAGCAGCAGGACATTGATCTAGCCCTGAAATACTTCATCGACAATTTCAATGCAGTATTTGACAAATTTGCACCAGTCAAGAAGAAAAGCCCCATGGATTCAGGAATGGGCGGATCACTCAGGACCTATTGGAGCAAATGAGGGATAGGATAATCTGTGAAGTAGGGCTTGGAGCATGGGCAGCCAAAATGACTACCAGAAATACAGGGAGGCCAGGAATAAGCCAAATTCTATAAGGAACAGATGGAAAGGAACTGGGCTGATGGCAGGAGATTCTGGGAGAACATAAAGCATCTCTTAGGGAAGGATGACAGGTAACATCCCAAGATGCTTAACATCAATGGTATCCCTACACTAGACCCTCACACCATCACTGACTCATTCAATGCAGCCTTTATGTACTTGAGCTCTGCACTCCCTCCAGAGTATATCAAGACAACTGAACCCTCACTGAATGCCCCTAGAACTGGCAATAAACATCTTCATTTCTACTTCAAATACATCACTGTCAAGGAGGCAAGGAATTATGTAAAAAAGGTCCTTGGCAAAACCAGGCTTGGCAGTGATAAAATAGACATGAAATCGGTTGCCCTTGCTCTTGATGACGTTATAGTTCCCATCTTGAAATTATTTAATAAATCTCTTGCCTTGGCTAAATTTCCCACAATCTGGAAGCTGTTCTTAGTTACCCCAGTACACAAAAATGATGACCGATCCAGGACTGCCAACTACAGATAAATCTGGATCTCCCCCCCCCTCTTGAAAGCACTAGAGAATTGTGATCAATCAGATCACAGAGTGCCTCCAGAAATACTATCTCCAATGCCCCCAACAGCATGGCTTCTGCAAGAGCCATAGTATCTCAACTGCCCTGGTCGAGTTCACTGACTATGTACATAAGGCCTTGGATGGTGGCAAGCTGGTGGGAGCAGTCTTTATTGATCTCACCAACACCTTCAACACAGTCAGCCATTCCCTTCTACTGAAGCAATTACTGACCCTAGGGCTGGTCACCAACTCAGTCTACTGGTTTCAGGACTATCTATCACACAGAGAATCAATATTGGAGCAGCTGTCTCTAGCTCTAGAGAAGTCACATTGGGTGTCCCTCAAGGGTCTATCCTTGGCCCCCTTTTTTTCAGTTTATTCTTGAATGCCCTACCAGAGTCCTGCAATGGTAAAATAATACTCTACCCTGATGATGCAGTCATACTAAATAGCAATCCCAACGCTGACAAACTTCAAAATGAATTACAGGCTGCCTTCTACCAACTTGATGATTGGTTTAGCTCACAAAAACTACTTCTCAATTATAAAAAAACAAAAACTATGCTTCTGTCAAGTCACCAGCTTAAGAAAAGCAACCCACATCTCATCATCACTAACTAGAAGGTAGTCCCTCTTGAGCAAGTCCATTCATTTAAATACCTAGGGGCCATGATTGATGACACCCTCTCTAGTAGTAGTAAAAACCTTTATTTTTAGACAGGAAGTATAATGACAACTCATTTCAATCACCATTAGGACAAGTCCAATTTTACCTCTTTCTCGCAGCACATAGACCAGGTAGTAAAAGCTGCCAGTTCCAAACTTGGTGTCCTTTACGGGCACAGACAATACCTAACACCCACTGCACTTCTCCCCTCTATCTCTAGCTCAGGTCCTGTCAATAATAGATTATGGGCTGATAGTATACAGTGCAGCCTCAGACACAGCACTCAAACAGGTAGCTACAGTACTAAATAAGGCCTGCAGACTTACACTAGGGGCAGATAACCTTACCCACACATGTGCTTTGTATGAGCAAACCAAATGGCTTAATTTGAATGACAGGATAAAGGTCCAGACATGCCTTCTCGAGAAAAAAGCACTGCTAGGCCAAGCACCCCCGTGAATTCTAAATATCCTCCAAGCAACACACTCCCAATATGACACAAGGGGTAAAGCTCAGAGTTCTCTCAGTGTTCCATTCAGAAAGACATGTCTTGGTCAACACTCATTCGTGTATAGGGACCCTCATTGGCTGAATGAAATCCCAGAAGAAATAAATAATATTATGAACCTTCCAGCCTACAAGCTTAAAGTGAAGCAATACCTAGTCAAAATGAGCACTTGCGCGTGCATGATAGCATCACGACCCCCCAACTTATGGTCTTGTCTCTCTCCGACACCCTAACAAATCCTCAGTGTTGGATAGGAAACCTTAAATCCTCTACTCCTTCCTCTCATCTACATCTTCCTCCTGCCTTTGCACTTACACCCACAAATATTTCCCTGTCCAGCTGTTGCCTCATCCTTAATCACTTTCACCTCTAGGCTCTAACCTCTTACACTCCATTTTTTGTCCTGCTCTAAACCCCTAGCCTACTCCCTTGCCCTGACTTCCCCTTCTAAGACTTGTACTCCTCAAACCCCCTTCCACTAGGTCTCACCTTGAACCTACCCTTTTTTCCTTTGTCTCTTACATTTCACTATAGTCAGCTGAAACCGCATAAGTTTGACGAAGTTGATATGCTTGGCTGCTGTTGACCCAGTCAATGTCTGAATCTCTTGTAATTTTTTTTTTCCTTTTGTAATCTACATTATTGCTAAACACTTGTCTAGTATTTGCTGTTGTCTATGTGTTTGAAATATATGTTCAAGTTTCAAGTTCAAGTTCAAGTTTATTGCAGGAAAACTCCATTGAGCAAGCTCATTCACAAGGAGGTCTTGTGACATAAACACTTAAAGTACAAACACAGATAGGTAATAACAGTACATACATGAAATGCACATTACATTATACAGGCTGGATATACATACAAGGGTACTACATAGGGTGACCGCAGGTGGTAAACATTGATATGAGACAGGAAGCGACACAGGTTGCATACTGATAAATGAAACATGATGACTGGTGTGTGCAATACATATACAGTATTTTACAGCTAGAACAAACAACAGTCTACAACTGATATGGGGGAGGAGTGATTTGATAGAGTAGCAGTGGAGTGTAAGCAAAGATAAAGCCAGGAGTAGAAGGGGAAGGGAAAGCAGTTAATGTGACAAATCAATTATACCTTACCAGTGGATAAATATGGCACACATGGGGAAGGAAGAGACTTAATGACAGATACAGGAGTCTTTTATTTTGGCTGAACTTAGCGATTTGTAGAAGTTTATTGAAACTGTGCTAGTTAGTTTCAGTACGGTTTGTAATTGGTTCCAAATGGAGGGAAGGGCATATGCAATAGCACGTTTACCAAAGGAAGTCCACGTCCTTGGTATGTCAAGCATAATAAAGTCAGATTTTCTTAACAAGTATGCACTATGTGAGATACTAATAAGGGAAGAGAGATAGCTTGGCAATTTCTGCAGGAGCAGTTTAAGAGTCCATAGCTCAGCATGGAGCAGGCATCTAGTAGTAAGGGATGTCCAACCAACAACTGCATATAAGTCACAGTGGTGCGAACGGTAAGGGGAGTTGGTAATGAACTGTAACGCACGATGATAAAGGATGTCCAGTTTACTTAGATTTGCAAGAGTGGTGGAGGAATAGATTACATCACCATAGTCGAGTAGGGGGAGAAAAGTGGCCTGTACAAGCTTGTTTCAAGTTTCAAGTGGGAAAAGGGGCCTATTTCTGTAGAAGAAACCTAACCTTGCTTTTAACCTTCTAGAGACATCTTCAACGTGGTCACTGAAAGATAATTTATTGTCGATCCAGATACCTAGATATTTAAATTTGGTTACAACTTCCAGAGGCTCGTTTAGTGTGGTGACAATGAAGTCTTGGGCAAGGGTATTGGGGGGGGCCTGAGACAGCACTGCAGGAGAATATCATTGCTTTAGTCTTCTTAGCATTGAGCAGAAGCTTGCTTTTATTAGATTATGCTCAAGTTGTCAAGTCCGCTTGAAGCACTCCCTTGACTTCAGATAATGATGAGCCAGAAGTATACAACACAGTATCATCTGCAAAAAAGTGCAGATTGGACATAGATATGTTAGCATCTAAGTCATTACTGTACAGAGAAAACAAGATAGGGTCTAAGATGGATCCTTGGGGGACTCCTCTTGCAATTGGCAAGGCAGCAGAAAAAAAGCCTTCCGTCTTTACTTTTTGGAATCTTCCAGTTAGGTAGCTTGCGAACCACTGGGTGGTATGGTATGTGGCACCCAACTTTGCAAGGCAATTGACTAATAGTTTGTGATATGTCTTTGTGATTTGTAACAATTGTAATGTCTTGTACTGCTGACGTGGAACCATGGTAAATGAACACCTTGCTCAAAGATTGTATCTGGAGATTTTAATAAATAAATAAATAAACTCACTGCTGGACTGGACTTTTACTAAAAAGGAGAATAAGATCTTATCTGCTGGTGTACTGAATGACTCAGTAAGTGACCATGTGACCACTTACTGTGTTCTGACATTTAAACCTCCTAGAGCTCCATGTCAGTTAGTTCAGTTTCAAAATTTCAAGAGATTTGACCATGCTGCTTTGTTACATGAAATGTCCAGCATTGACTGGTTTTATATTGATCTGACTCCAGATGTTGATTTGGCTTTAGAATATTTTTATCTATAGTTGAGCCTGATGCAGGAAGACTATTTCCTTAAACATTTGGTTAGAATTCGAGGTTCTCCAAATAATTGGTTTTCTGACCATGTAAAATATTGGATAAAACAAAGGAATTTGGCCTGGGCTCAGTATAAATCTAATCGTACTGAGTGCAATTTTTCAAGTTACCATTGTCTTAGGAATAAAGTTACTTATTTGATTAGATCAGCTAAAGCTGTATTTTTGAAAAATCAATTAGATTTGAATTGGTCAGAGGCAGTGTGATTTTTGGACAATGTACTCACTTACAAATAAAAAACTAAAGGCTTGACTAAGACATTAATGGTAAATGAAAAGGAGCTTACTGATCCTTTGGAAACTGTGAATTCTTTGAATTCTAAATTTACTGATTTCTTCCACTGTGATTCAGTATTGACAGCTACTGATTCTACTGGGCTTTGGGAATAGACTTCTCATGTAGATCAACCAGCTTTCTACTTTACAAAGGTTACTGTAACTTAGGTAGCTAAACTGCTCTTGTTATTACCTGACAAGCTAAGTCACTGTGGGAGTGTTCTGGATGGCCACTTTTTAAACTTGTGGCCCGTTTTATAGTGTTTTCTTTATGTTCAATTTTTAACTTATCTTTAATTTCACAACAGTTCCCCACTAGTTGGAAGTGTGCCAGGGAAGTACTCGTGCAAAAGAAACTCCATGCTGTTATGCTTGAAGATTTTCAACTAATATCAATTCTCAATCCTGTCAGTAAATTACTTGAAAAAATTGTAATTGGGCAGATGAATTGTTATTTGGAAAAATATAATATTTTATGTTCACAGCAGCACAGCTTTCGAAGGGGCTACAATACTGGGACTGCCTTGGTCAGGTTCACAAATACAGTCCTTAATGGCATGGATTCTGGACATGTGACCAGGGCCATGTTTGTGGACCGGACCAAGGCTTTTGATCTAATTGATCATAATATGCTTTGTCTTAAGCTGCAAGCCCTTTGTTTTTCTGCCAATGTAGTCGCAATAAAACGCAGTATGTTGGGGTTGGTTCAGTGTGTTCATATCACTGTAACATAGGTAGGGGGTACCACAGGGGTCAATTTTAGGGCAGCTAATGTTTAGTTTGTTTATTAATTGGCTCCCTTCTGTATTTAAATATTATGATTCTTTGTTATATGCAGATGATCTTATTATTTTTTCTGCTGGAAAGGATGTTTGTACTGTATCTCAGAATTTAGAATTTGATTTTTTTTCTTCTTGTTCTTGTTTTTTTAATAAGTCCTTGATTCTCAATTCTAAAAAAACTAAATGCATGTGTTTTGGTACTCGCAGCATGATTAGTAATGCTCCTTCTCTAAGACTGCAATATAATCTTGGAAATGAAATATAGCAGGTTTCTTAATTTAAGTATCTAGTGGTGTTGCTTGACCCTGTTTTGTCCTTTTCTGATCATTTAAAAAATGGCTTGTTGAGCTATTAAATCAGAAATTGCTACACTGTACAAGTTGAAATAGTTTTTTTCTTTGGATACTCAAAAAACAATTACTATAAGCTCTCTCTTACCACACTTTAATCATGCAGTTAGTCTTTTTATGGTTTGGGTGTTAGAGAATGTCAGAATCTTTCTGTTGTTTATAATAATATTTGTCATTTTGTTTTGTTGCCTCCCTTGTGTACCCATCATTGTTCATTGTACTCTCAGCTTGGTTGGTTATCTCCATCTTTAAGAACAATTTTTTTTTTTGGTTGTTTGGTTTATGAAACTGTGTTTTCACCTGCTTTAGGGGCCTTTTCTGATTTAGTTTTTGTTAGACAGGTGTTACTTAGTTTAAAGCAGCAGTACAGCAAATGTGTTTAAGATATGGAATGTTATTAACAGATGTATGTCTGTTCATTGTTGAGTGTTTTGATTACTGAATCTAAATTTTTTATTTAATTTTGCCTTGCTTAAAATTATTTTTGAAAAATGACTGATTAATTCACGTGAAGTAATTCTCATCTGCCATGTTGGATCTTTACTGTTTTCTTCCCATGATGCATTTATGAAGCCATTCCTCTTACAGTTGTGTGATCGTTCATGTGTATGCAGCGTGATATACATTTGTCAGGAAGCAGAGCATCAAATAGTTGGAGGTGTATTCATTATTTTTGTTTCATTAACATTTTTATAATATGCTTGTTTTCTCTTGTTCCATTTTCTTCTTTTAATTTTTTTTATCTTGGGTTTTTATTGCTTCAGAATGTGATTCAAACTGTGCTTGAGAATAACAGAGGAGTTCCTCATCAGCCTGGTACTATAATTGAGAGGCTGTTGATCTGTTTTTTTAATTGGATTTGTGACCAGTGAGTGTGCTAGCAAGTGTTATTAAAACTCTGATGTACGGTGGAATTAAACTTTAGTACTTTTTGTTTTTTCTTTAAAAATGTTTTCCATATTTTGGAACTCACCACTTGAACAGAAATGCATGTGTGCATTGTAGCATGACTGTAAGATAACCATCATGTAATTTAGCATTGTTCAACTGTTCTTGATGTATGCAAGCAGAGCATTCAAACTTCTTCATTTTGGCTTGTGTTGTGGTGTTTTACACTGGTACATACTTTATGAGGTGGTGCTGCTTGACGAAGTCTGTGAGTCAATGTTAATATCAACAGTATATCTGCTTGAGCTATGGCCTGCATGACGCTATCCTCTACTGTGTTTATCTAGTAATGTAATTGTGTGTGTCAGACTGATGTTATGTTTCACAGCAGCCTTACATTTGAGCACAGTTTTTGATAACAACATAACTGGTACAAGTAAAGCAGTGCTTGTATCATAGTGTTGTGGGTTGGGTGTCGGAATATAGTTTTTTTTTGGACAGGGGTTGTTGTTGTTGTATAGGAAATTTGTGAAATCTGCAGGCAGCTTGGTCTGTTGTGTTTCGTCATGTTATTCACCTGGAGTGGTTTGCTTCGTCTTGCTTCTGCTGCCAATATTTAGAAATTTGTTGAAAGACTACCTAAGGAAGATTACAGCACTCACTCTGAATCAGAGCCACTAGAAGCAGCACTGATAATGATACTGTTTGACTGCACTGACATTTTCTCTCCACAACCTGATTGCAATTCATTGTGAACATGCACAGGAAAATAACAGAAACACTGAACTGCATAATGGGATATGTGGAAGTTGCATCGTCGAAGGAAAAAGTAACCACAATGCAACATGATTAAAGATGGCAAGTCTGGTGATGGTATGCTCTGAACAAGAGATGAGTACAATGCAAAAACCAGAAAAAGCAGAAAATGCAAACATGGAAAATTACTCTTAAAACAGGCTCCATCCATTAGTTTAAAACAGAACATGAAAGTTAGAAAAAATGCTTCATTGCACTGCTGCTTTAAGGTCTGTGAAGTGGATTGTTTAGGCCGAGAAATCATGCAAATCTAAAATTGGTGCCCATGCTTTTTCACTGCTACCCCTCATTTCTGGAATCATTTACCTGATTTTTTATGATTAACCTCCTCACTGCATGTTTTTAAGAATAACTTTAAACAATATTTATACAGTAAGTGTTTTTGTAATTGTAATTGTAATTATGTCTAATTTCAGTTGTGTATTTCATATTTCACATTTGTCACACTGTTAATTTGTTTTGCAAGTTTCTTGCCCAGGTCAGGCCTGAAAAAGGACCCTTGGTCCAGTGCCTCTACCTGGTAAACAAATAAATAAATACAAAATTAAATAACCACAATCTTAAGCAGTATTCACAATGTAACAAGGCAGTAGACAAAGCAAACAGGATGCTGGGGTGCATAGCAATGGGGCAATCACAAGCAAAAGAAAGTAGGTGATTATTTCTGCTGTACATATCCATGGTGAACCTCACCTGAAATATTGTGTGCAGCACTGATGTCCCTACATATGAAAGGATCCTCACACCAGAATATTCTCATAATAGGATGGTTACTTGAGAGTCTACACTAAAGTAACTACAGCAGGATACAGTCAGTTAATAGGGGAAGTGTGAGACTGTAACTTATTGTTTGGTGTCTAAAACATTTTAAAACATACACTATGGCTGATATACTAATGATGTTAGAGGGAGAAGTTGGACTGTCCTGCCAAATGCACAAAATCACTAAAGTTATCCCCAAAAGTATTTTCAAATGTGATAAATGTATTCAAAATGAGGACATGTCGAAAGAAATAAGTCTTTTTAAGTTCAGATTAGCTGCTTTAGAAGCAAGCCAGTGAGACATGGCCTCAAGATTTCAGGCAGGGACCGGGAGTATATCTCAGGCTACAAAATCACCTAGGATAAACAGTACTATAACAGAGCCCATCCAAAGCACAAATGTTATATATCCAACCCTTACAAATACTATCACTGAAATGCCTGTAGCAATAACAAATCAATATCCAACAAGCTGTATGAATAAAAAAGATCAAGAGTTGAGGAACCTTACTGTGGGTTCTGATGAGGAGTGGTATATGGTTCAGAGTTCAAAGGTAGCTAAAAAGGGACGCAAAGCAAATATCTTCTCACTGCCACTCCAAAAACACTTTGAGCCAATATGTATATTTAATGAACTTTCGCACCCTATACCTACCACATCCCGGGAACACTTACCATTGCTGCCTTTGGTATTTAACTTTACTACTACAAATGATATTGTAAATGCTATGCAAGCAGGATCAGTAAGTGAAAATAACATAACAGGTCACATAATCCCCAGCTTGCCCACCCCTAATAGCTTAGATGAGCACTCTGCAATTGACTCTGTGACCTCTGTAAATTTAGACATTGAGGTTAACATGGATACAGGCACTGATAGCTGCACAAAACCAAAAGAAATTCTAGTATTAGGTGACTCCATCATCAAACATCTGGATCGTGCTGTTTGTAATGCAAATAAATCAAGTAGAACACTTTCTAGCTTAGGTAGTGCCAGAATCATTGTTATAACATGAATGCTAAACACCATCTTGCATAATGTGAGGGACAGACTTTTGGTGATTGTTCACACTGGTGCTAATAGCATCTTTCATGACTCGGTTCTTAAAATCAACCAAGAGCATGTGGCACTAACAAACTCATTGAACTATGATGTGAAGTCACCTTATCTGAGATTTTACCACTTCTCAAAGCTTCAGAGAATCAATATAAAAAAAATTAAGGAAATCAATGAATAGATGAGGAAATGGTGCCTAAAAGAGAAAATCAAGTGTATCACTCATTGGGAAGAATTTTATTGAGCAATAATGAATGAAGAGCTGGTCATTTCCTACCCCACAGCTGGTTGTTAATCTCTTGGAAATGGCCAGTTCTGAGGTCATTATTGCGATTATAAGTCTAATCGCTATAATGACTTCAGATCATTTATGTTCTGCTTCTGCATGCTGATAGAAAACAGCTGCTGTAGCAGGAAGCTATCAGTGGGTGCCACACCAGTCACTTCTTAGAGATTTCAGACCGCTCATGGCAACCAATCACAGATAGAGATACCATCATGAATAATTAATTAGACTTATAATGATCCTGACAAACTCTTCTGCTGGGACGGCATACATCTAAGCAGAAGAAGTACTGCCTTTCTCTGAAAACATATTACATCCTTCATCACAGATCATTTAAACTAATTAGCCAGGGGAGAGGCAAGATTTCTCAACCTATCTTGAACCAGGTATCAGCCTCACCTCGGATAGCATAAGGGCAAATCCTTTACAATGTAATAACAAAGAATCTAGATTAAAGTGAGATAGAAAGAAATATCTGGATAGTAATAATTTAAACATACTACTTGTAAATGTCCACAGCCTAAATAACGAGACTGACAAACTAAAATATGCTTTGTTGTCACAAAAAAATCACTAACTGTGGATTCACAGAAACCTGGTTCTGGAATAAGGATTGGAACACTGAAATTCTGGGATATATGAAAATATCAAAATATAGGAAACATAAGAAAGGAGGAGGTATCGCCTTGTAAATAGCTGAAGAATATGAGGCACACCAACTTTGTCCCACTGTGGACACTAGAAACAAAGTGGAACTTTCATGGGCGCAAATTCATTTACCAGTAAGTAAACTGGTGGTGGGGTTTGGATATCGGTCACCTAATCTAAATTCAGAGGAAAATGAAAATTTTCTGTCAGCTATTGAAAACATGGATGTCACATGTGATTATATTCTTTTGGGAGATTTCAATTTCCCTTCAATAAATTGGTCCACCCTAGAGGGAGTTAGTAGCACTGAGAAAAGATTTCTTGATATAATATCACAACAAAACCTGGAACAATTAGTAAAACATGGTACTAGGGAAGTGAACATATTAGACCTGTTGTTTACTAACATAACAGAAGGTATAACCGAGCCAGTAGTAACTTTGCCATTAGGTGAGTGACCATAAGATGGTTCATTTTGGTTTAATCATAAACAGTAAATGTACCCAAGGTAAAACTAAGATATAGGACATCAAGGCAGACTACTGTAAAATCTGGCACTTCCTTTCATCCTGGGACTGGGACAGTGAACTAAGAAACCAGGGGTTAATTAAAATCTGGGGAAAACTTAGTCACAAATTAAATCACTGTATTGAAAACTGGGTGCTCGCATGAATCAAATATAAAAATAATCACAGAGTTCCTATATGATGAAAGAAAAACATCCAAAAATATATTCGGTAAAAAATATTATATGCGAAATACAAAAAGCAACAAACAGAAAACAGTTGGCAGCTATTTAAAAAAATCAACAAATAACACCAAGGCTGCAATAAGAAAAGCTAAACAAAATCTCATGAAACAACTAGCAACTGACACAAAAGATAAAAAAAATGTTTCCAATCACATCGGCTCCATGAAGGGTAACCATGGGACAATAGGACAATAGAAACAGACTTAGGGATTGTAAGTGACAAGACCAAGATGGCAGATGAATTTAACAAACACTTTCTGAGTGATTAAAAC
Organism: Neoceratodus forsteri; assembly: GCA_016271365.2. Classification (NCBI taxonomy): domain Eukaryota; kingdom Metazoa; phylum Chordata; order Ceratodontiformes; family Ceratodontidae; genus Neoceratodus; species Neoceratodus forsteri. The sequence continues at coordinate 458,276,105 of CM028135.1, read as the reverse complement.
CCAAGGAATGCAATAGAATTAATAATAAACCTAGCTCAGAACACTTTTCTTTTACAACCTATGAAGTAATGAATGTACTCCAAACCCTCAAACAAAATAATTCTCCCAGTCCAGACGGAATTCATCTCAGATTCCTAAAAGCAGTGGCTAATCAATTGTCAGGGCCGCTAACATTGCTATTTAATGCATCTCTGATTGAGGGTAAAACTCTTCCTAAATGGAAAGAAGCAATAGTAATGCCCATTCATAAATCTGGTAGTAGGAAGGAGGTTAGGAATTTTAGACCTATCAGCCTAACTTCAGCTATAGGAAAATTGCTCAAAAGATTGATACTGCAATGCATAACCTTGCATGTAACACAAAATGAACATCTAAACATAACCCAGCATGGCTTCTTCCCAGGAAGATCCTGCTTGACTAATCTTCTCCACGTTTTGGAACCCGTTAGTGTAGTTCTTGATAAAGGTTTTCCTGTGGACATAGTTTTCCTAGATTTTCCCAAAGCTTTTTTTTATTTATTTATTCATAATTCCACGTCTGGGGGGAGGTTGTGCCTTTGGTTCCTCCCCCCACCTTCTAGCCAGCTAGGCCAGCTGTCGCCATGGTCCCGGGCAGAGCTCTGACCACCCCATCACTACCCTTCCTTGGTTGCTTTGTGGTGGGTACGTACCCCATCACCACGGAGATCAGGAGGGTGGACCTAGGAGGGAGCTGACTTACTTGGGACCACGGTGGCACTGGCGAGCAGCCTTCATGCTGCCAGGGATTTTCTTCCTTTTTTTTGGAGTGGTTCCCCTGCTGGAGGAGGCATGCAATGATGCCAATGGATGAGCGTGCATGCTTTGTATGTGCTCTTCCTGGCATCTGCCTCCTCCCTCCCCTTACTTCTGCAGTGTCAGTGGTATTGCCCCCCCAGCTTCAACCAGGGGGCAGCCATGTGCTGACTGCTTATGACCCTCCCTCCCCAGAGAAGGAGAGCAGTCCTCCAGATGCTCGATCCCTCTCCAACCCTACCAATCCCTGATGACCTGTGCTCACTCCCGAACACGGGTCACCACTGTAGTGCGATGTGTGGTGTCCAGCACCTCAACCCTCAGCACCACCGGGCTGGCTATTTCTCAAAAGTTTTCAACAATGTGTGTCATAAAATCTTGAATGAACAATTAATTAAACTCAAACTTCATATCAATATAATTAATTGGGTTAGTTCATGGCTAGACAGTGGAAGACAGAGAGTGGAGATTAGGGGACATTTGTCTCCATGGGGCCAGGTTATGAGTGGGGTCCCACAAGGCTCTGTCTTGGGGTCTGCTCTCTTTAATATTCTAATCTCCTCCATGCAGATGACCAGCCATGTCTGGATGTCCAAATATGTAGATGACTGCAAAATTGGCAGTATAGTGAACAAGCCACAAGCAACACATCAGTCCTGGTTCCTTGCTGTTTAGTGGCTGGCTGTTTTTCTTCTGATTGGGGTTAAACATGTTTTACTTTGGTGTATTTTGTTTTATGTTTCTTTTGGTAGGATATTCCCCTGCTGCTTTTGTTAACACAGGAGATGAAATGCCTTACGACATTAATAATTTAGTTCAGGTAACTGGGCGTTATACAAAAGTCTTCTGCTTAGATTTATTTTTGTCTGTCTTAACATCTAATGACTAGGTTAGGGATGGAATGGCATATATCTATAGGAAGTTACAATGGTATAGTGTATAGTGGAATGTCATTGTTCACTGAAATCTATCGCTCTCAAAATGTTGTTCTGCTGCACTAGTGACATCCGCAGTGCAGCAGAATCAAAAAGTGACATTTGCTGGACAGCAGAATGACTTTTAGTTCTGCTGCAGTGTGGACGTCACACATGGTGTCCTCGAGCAGCAATATGACAGTCTTATTTTAAAAAGAAAGATGTAGTAATTTTTTTTTTTTTAAGCAATGACATTCCACTATACACTATACAGAACAGTGCATGTGTACCATTTAACGGCAGGGCTCTTCTTTCGCCTCGTTGGTACTATGACGACATACACAGAGCACATAACAGTTCAGATTAAAAGTGTAAATCAGAGATTAGGAGCTCTTAGAAGAGTAGTGGGCAGCTTACCATTAGTGGCTAGAGAGCGGTTGGCTAAACAGATGCTTTTGCCAGTGGTGGAATATGGATCCATCATTTACATGAATTCAAATCAATTGGCTCTAAAACAGATTAATCATGTATACTATAGGATAGGAAAATTTGCTGTTGGCAGTGGTAAGAACTTGCATCACTGTATAATTTATAAAAAACTAAACTGACTTCAACCAGAGGCATACAGAAATTATCTATGGCTTGTCACATGTCATAAGATTCTTCATAAAAAATATAATCATCCACTACACAAACAGGTAATAAGAAAACACAATAAGGAAGTATATATTAAGACAAGGAAATCAGTGAATAATATTGTTATGCACAGATGCTTTAACAGACTAGGCAACAGCACACTTCAGAATAGTGTAGCATGTAGCTGGAATAAGCTATCTAATTCTTTGAAATTAGATACAAATCTTTTTAGTTTTAAAACTATTTTATTTAATTATTTGACATCATCTTGTACCTGTTTTTAATGTAAATATTGTATTGTGTTTTGTATTTGCGTAATGTTTTGTAAAGTGTTTAGTATAATTATATAAGGTTTAGAATGCAGGACTTTATTGTAAATGGGACTTTTGTCCTAACAAATGTTGTTTCCTGTGAAAAAATAAATTTTATCAAATCAAATCAAAAAGAGGAGGGGCTGTCTTTTTTATGTGAAAGACAATTTGAAAGCACTGCCAGGTGTAGCTATCAAAGGACCTCCCACCTGTGAATATTTACCTTTGACAGTTGTCTTAGGTAAACAAAAAATGCTGTCTGTGGTAGTTATCTATGTACCACCTGGTTCCCAGGGGGATGGACTTCGATTGCAAGAGATTACATGTGGGTCCTTGCCAAGAAATAGAGAGCTTATTATTATGGGCGACATGAATATTAACTGGCTGGGAAAGGACAATATAAAATTTAGAGATACAGTTATCAACCAAGGATTAACACAGATAATTGATGTTTCAACACGGACTAATTATAAATCTGGAACTTCATCATTGATAGACTGGGTACTTGGTCTCTGACACTAATAAAATTGTAGAACATGAGGTTCTTCCCAATGGTGCCAGTGACCACAGCCCAGTCTATTGTAGTTGGTCTGCAAAGAGAAAATCTGTTCCTCCTGTTTTTGTGTTTTCACATAATATAAAGACCCTGGATTTGGTTGGATTTAGGCAGGCAGTTGCCAATATTGACTGGTCTAAGGTTACACAGAGTCAGAATGTGGATATAGCATTAGGTAACTTTATTGATTTATTTAATTTAGTTTGTGATAAATTCCCTCCCCTAAAGAAGCTTAGGATTAGAGATAATAAACAGGCCTGGGGTTCATCAGAACTAATATATCAAATTAGAATTTGAGATAGACTTTGTAAGGCTTTTAGGAAGTCACTAGTCACACTAGCTTAGTTTTATATAACAGGCAAAAACAAATGCAAAGCCATGGTTAGACGATTAAAAGGAATTACTTTCTTGAAAGGCAAAAGGACTTTCAGGGAAGGAATGTTACAGATACCTGGAAGTTAATACATGAACTTATTGGGAAAAAGCATACTTCAGCTATCCAATGCTTACAAACTAAGAATGGTACTATTACAGATCCATTTGAAATAGCACAGGAACTTAATGATATATTTTCTGATTATTCCAAGTATTCATTTTGGAATTGAATGTCTTATGCTAGTGTGTCTCAGGAGAATTCTGCTTTGAATATTCCAATGTTTTATTTTCAATCTTTGTCACCAGGTGATGTTTTGAAATATCTCCTTTCAATCGACCCTCGTCCGTCTGTGGGTAAAGATGGTATAGATTACTGACTTGTGAGGACTACTGCTGATTTTCTTTGTATTCCCCTCTCTGCTATTTTTAATTTTTCACTAGTTTTCCTATTATTTGGAAAGATTCTACTATTGTTCCTATCTTTAAAGCTGGTGATATTTCTGATCAATCTAATTATCATCCTATTTCCTTACTGGCTCCACTTTCAAAAGTTCTGGAGAGGGTCATTTTTGACCAGATTATGGAGTACTTGTCTAAATATAATGTTTTAACACCTGTGCAGCATGACTTTAGGTCAGGACATAGTACCATGACTGCCTTGGTGAGGTTCATGAGCACGGTTCATGAGGCCCTTAATAAGGGTCATTTTACGGTGGCCGTGTTTTCATGGACCTCATCAAGGCATTTGATCTGGTTGGACATTCCCTTCTGTTGTCTTTAGTTAATTTGGGAATATCTAAGGATGTAAGGGATTGGCTAGGAAATTATCTGGTTGATCATACACAGGTCACAAGGGTAAGTGGTCAATTTTCTTCTCCTGCTAAGATTATACTGGGTGTTCCCCATGGCTCTATTTTGTATCCCCTTTTGTTTAGTCTTTTTCTTAATAGTCTTCCTTCTGTTTGTACTAGATTTCAAATTTTCTTATATGCTGATGATGCAGTGGTCCTCACAAGTGGTTCCCATGTTGATAAAGTTCAAAAAGATTTAGCTGATGATTTTTTGGAGGTACAGAATTGATCCAGAGTTCATGGATTGGTTTTAAATGAGAAAAATAAAACTAAATTTATGGTTTTTGCAAACATTAAAAAAAGATTGAATTTGGATCCTCTATTGTCATTACATACTGTTTTTGGAACATTGATTGAACAAGTTAAACAATTTAAGTATTTGGGTTTGTTGATTGATAGAGCCTTTCCTATGAACCTCATATACTTCATATGGTGAAGGTGACTCACCAGCAGCTCAGGGCCTTATATAGGTTATCTCCTCTACCTACTGGTTCCACACAACTTTTGTTGACCCAAAGTTTTTTATTGCCGTTAATTGACTCTGTTTTTTTTTTTATTATACTGCAAGGGAGGGGTTGTTATCTAAGGTGAAAATGTTACTTATTTCAGTTGCTAGATTTGTAGTAAAATCTCCACAAAAGGTTCATCATTGTAATCTTCTAGAGCAGGTGGGTTGGTTTCCTCTAGTTGGAAGATATAAATTTCAATTGGGTATATTAGCAAAAAAGGTGATACTTAATAGAGTCCCAGACTGTTTTTTCTTAACTTTTAAAAAACAGAATTCTAGTGTTAATACACGGGCAACAGATAATTTTTTCTCTTTGCATTCCAAGAATGTGTACTTCCCTAGGACAAAAGGCTTTATCTTATATGTTACCTACTATTTTTAATACTATATAGTCTGTCTTTGATTGTGTGAACCTTTCCCTTTGCTCCTTTAGGCATAGATTGAAAGAGTATCTTTTTTACAGAGTGCAAGTGTAAATGTTTTGAATGATGCTGCTAAGACATATTTATCTGAATTGGCATGTGTATATTTCATTTGTTATTTGTATTTTTTTAGATGTATGTATTTTATAATGTATTCAATTGTTATTTGTACACTGATCGCCCATGAAAATGGGTAATTTTTGGCCCATGGTCCTAGCAGTATAAATAAAAAAAACAACAAACAAACAAACACAAGAATTTCAGGCAAATCTAACTAAACTGGAGAAGTGGGCAGAGGTAAACAAAATGTTCTTTAATGAGACAAACTGTAAAGTTATGCACCTGGGGCATAACAACCCAAGAACAACGTACCAGTTAAACAATCCTGCAAGAAACCACAAATGAAAGAGATCTGGGTGTAATTGTTAACAACAAGCTTACCTTTGATACCCACACAAAAGCAACGGTCAACAAATGCCAAAGAATTTTTGGTTATATCTTTAAAATTATTAAAAGCCATGAGCCAGATGTGATCGTACCTTTGTATACAAATCTGGTTAGGCCACATCTCGACTATTGCTCCCCTTTCTGTGCTCCAGCTACTGTGGGTGGGGAAAAAATGATAGGAGTTTAGAGAAGAGTCACCAAAAGAGTAAGAAACATGCAGCATTTAAATTACAGTAACAGGCTAAATCAACTTGATATGTACTCGATGGAGTAGGGGAGACTTAGGTGTGAACTCTGCCTCACATACAATGCCATGCAAATGCATCTCAGTTGGAGACAATAGGATTATCAAGGCAAAAAGTTACCAGAAACACTAGAACTCATAATAAAAAGTTAAAGGGCGAAATTACTAAGACACAGAAGAGGAAAAATTGGTATACCCAAAGAATTATTGCACCATGGAATGCACTTCCTAAATGCATAATTGACAGTAAAATAATGAATATATTTAAAAAGAAGCTAGACAAACATATAGATATTGTTACTCAATACTTCCACCAATAGAACAAAGATGGTGAGTTTTCTTAAAAGACCATGGCCTCCTAAACTCGTACTAACCTATGAACCTATGAAATCATTTTAAGGTGGTACAGAGAAGGGCCTCAAATATGATTCAAGGCCAGCAAGGCAGCCCTATATGAAGACAGGATGAAGAACCTTAATATGCATTCGCTAGAGGATCGAAGGGGGGATCTTTAATACTTGAAAGGAATAAACAAGATGAATTTTGAGAACCTCTTAAGTCTGAGTCAAAATGATAACATGAGAGGGCACAGTTACAAACTGGTTGGTGGAAGGTTCAAGAAAGAGGTCAGAAAATACTTTTTCATAGAGCAAGTGGTGTCAAGGTGGAATGAACTGCCAGCAGAAGTTGTCAATCAGAAGACGGTTGACGAATTAAAGAGGAGGTGGGACAGTTTAAGTGGAGGGTTGCAGTTAAGGGGAGAGGGTAGAACCAACTGTAAACAAATTGCACAGGGGGTCCACATCAAGCAGACTTGATGGACCAAATGGCATTCTTTTTGTAGGCAGTTTTGTATGTTCATATCACAGATGCATCAAGAATTCAGAGTTGCTACCGAGCCAGATGTTGAATTTCAGGTGCTTACAAAGGCTATGCTAAATGAATGGCCTGCTGAGCAAAATCAGATACCAATGGAAATCAGAAGCTACTGAACTTTTCATGAGGCAATCAACAAGGCCACTGCTTTATGGTGCTCAGAAACATAGAATTTGTTTTTGACCATTCCGGATTCCTGGATTTTGCCAGTGTTTCAGAATCCAATTTCTGGGATTTTACCGGTAATCTAACGTGGAATAGTTTTTACACATTTAATAAATAAAACAGTCTATCACAATGTTTTATCACATTTTTGTGAAGATGTAAGCTACATAAGCAGAATACAACAAAAATCTCATATTACATTTTATTATAGCTGTTTTGCATCTCTCAGCAGGCAAGGCTAGTGACTGTGGAACTCCAGTGGCCTTACCTGTATACTTACTAAAATGTTACCTTCACAAAAAAAAACAGCAGGTGAAGTTAAATGGACCCACAGCAACAGTAACATTTTTCTAAAGGAGTAGGTATCAATTTTAACCATATTTTATATCAAATAAACACTGAAGTGTAGTCTTTGTTTTCATGCTGTATGTCAATGTAATCCATATTCTGTGATGTATGTAATAAAACTTCTGAAGGACTAAACTGCAATTAGAGTGGTTTTGCTTAAATGAGATTTACAAAGATATACACTCATGCAAAAAAATACAATGTGAGTACTGGTAAATGGCTACATATGCTACATAAACTAAAATAAAAGAACATACCGGGTGAATGACAAAACCAGAACCTGACACATAACTACAGAAACAAGTTATAGAAGCAAACATTGAAGCAACATATTACACATTAAATATATACTTTATTGCACATTTAAGTGCCATTTTATTGCAGTGGATCACCATTGTTTACAGTATTACACAAGAACAGTATTTTTATCACACAAACAAGGTTGGGAGATATTTTTTTTTATTTGTTTATTTGCTCTTCGTTGCCTGGGTAGGGTGGACTAGGCAGGTAGTTGCCTATTTTCAAGCATGGCCTGGGAGGTTACAAAGCAGCAGAGATTACAAATTCAAGGGCAGTGGAATAGTGCTTGGTTCATAATACACAGGGTTGCATAAAACTAACAAGTAGCAAGTTACAAACAGTACAGAGATTCAGAATTATGCATTACATCATAACAATGGGCATTCTTAGAGACAAGGGTCAAGAGAAGTGGGGACTTAAGTTCAGGGGTGCAGGGGTAATTTACAGAGGGTGTAGACATGTGGTCTTTAGTGCATGGTGGAGTGGAGGGGGAGTTGGTCAAGGTAAGTAGGTAATTAGGAGCAGGCACATTTGAAATATTGAATCAGGAACGAGCGGAATGCACTCCTATAGGTGTTGGCTGATTAACAGTGTCAAATTGGAGGTGAAATATTTTTTCATTGTTTAGGGGCGGTGGAGGAGAAGGCAAACTCTCCATATTTAGTACAAGACCTTGGGATGGATAGATGCTTGAAGTCTGAAGACCTGAGAGGGTAGTGATTAGTGCAGGGTGCAGAGTGCAGGGTGCTAGGTGCGAAGCTAAAGAGTGGGGCCTTTGATTAAGTAATACAGTGCTGATGATTCTCCCAAGTGAAAAGTCAAACAGGGCCATAGGGGAAGGCCAACCCAACCTATTGTATGGGAGGCAGTAGTGGGTGAGGTGATTACACCCAAGAGTAAATCTGCTTTCCGGTGTAATGTGTTGGTATTCTACCTGTTTAACAGCAGCAAGGAAAATAATTTAAACTGCCCACAGTAGGCTTATCTGTTAGTCAGGTAGGATTTGTCCATATGTAGAAAATTACTACTTCACATCTGCACTGGAAAATGGGACCCCGATGGCCTGAAGGACTGCCTTAGCTGGAGTCAGTATCTGTGAGGACATTGAAATCCTGTACTAGTGAAGATCCAAAGTTCCCATCTCTGGTAGTTCCTTCACATCCTGTCATGTGTGGATCTCCCAGTCTTTCAAAATGGCAGTCTTATTATGCACACTGAAAATTGGGATACTGGGAGAGTACAATTAAAAGTCCTTATTGAGTTTGTGGAGGTTCAGTGGGTTTAGAACTTGGCAGGCCTTGAGAAATAGTAAAGATGGGTTTTAGTCCAGGTGTTTTGACAGTTTTTCAAAACTGACCTTGAAAGCATTTTGGAAAATTTAAATGTGCTTGTCCCTTACCTTACTCCTCGGCTGAGACAGGTACCTTTGTGTGTTCTTACTAAAGCCAGCATTTTACTTGTTCCAGCCTCAAACTGGCTCCTAATTGAGATCAGTGAGTTGTATGTAGATGCCACAAGAGGTTTTTTCCTCAGACTGCAAAAGTTCTATGATAGCAATAATATTGGTTGAATTCTCAAAAATGAACACCAGTTGTGCTTGGAGCTCTTTATACCAGTCTTCCTCCAACAATACCCTCAGGTTGTTTATTGAAGTGGCCTCACTAGCATCCTCCCTTAAAAAATCCCTCAGGTATTACAGGTGTGTTGAGTGGAATGCCACAGCTACAAACCGTGTGCTCCACATTGTAACAAATGGAAAAGCAATCAAGTCCTTTAGAACATCCTGATCCTCCAAAAATGTAAAGAACTCCCCTGCATTTTGGAGATTGCTGGAAGGCATATTTTACTAATGAGACAAGTTCATTTACACTTTTGAAGTGGTGCAGCCATGTAATCCCCAACAAGGGACAAGACATGTGCCCAGCAACAAACATGCACAGCATGGTCCCCAATAATCCCACAAAGTGCATCATTAAAATATTTAATCATGTAGTGAGAACTGCTACTGGCAAAGGAAACTACATTCTTAAAATCAATATTATTGCTTTGTAGAGTCTTCAGGACTGCTTCAGCCACTGTTGAATGGTTTACAGCTTCCAGTTCTGCACTGTTTGCAAGGAATGTCTTGTTCCCTTCCAGTACAAAAATGATATTGAGACTCTGACTCTGCTTCTGTGCTCTCATAACATATAACAAACAATGATTTCCCCAGCACAGCTGTATTGAGGTCTGCACCAATTTGGTCTCTTAACTTCCGTATGTAGCTCTGCCTCAGGGTGTTTGATTGTTTGCTTTCAGCAGTTCTCCTGTCCCCTTCATGTATTTGCCCATCAATCCTCAGCTATGGATGATTCAGCTTCTCCGATGGGATATTTGCCACACCCCATGCCTTCACTGTGTCCATGACCAGCTCATTTCTTGCAGTAGATGATTCAGTTGTAGAACTGAAACTGCTGGTTAGAGTCTGCTGCTTTGCTTGCTTCTTTCTCTAGCAGCCCATTCTTTATTCCTGGTGTGTTTCTAGCTGATCAAATGCTCCTTTTTTGTATCCTTTCTTGTATGACCCAGGACCTAGTTGCAGTATGGGCACAAAAGTTTTTCTTCATCCTTGTGTAACCCCTAGGTGGTGCTATCCCAAGGGCTACTACCCCCGCCTGCTTGGCTAGTAGCAGGTTAAGGGGCCTGAGTTCTGAAATGGGTGCCTCCACGTGGAGGTCAGGGTTGGTAGTGGTCAAGCTAACCTGGGCACAGCCCTCTGGGACACTGTAACCCCCTCTTTCCCCTCTAGTGGCCTGAACACTGTACAATAATCACCCTCGCAATACCCCTGATACACCACACAAGTACCCACACTGACTGCACTTACTACCAAGGCTGGTTTCTCTGGCTCAACCCTGGGGACCCCCTGTAAAACAAGGTTATGCACAGCAAATAGCAACAGTACAGTACTTTGAGCACAAACTAGAAACACAGTCAGATTACATGCAGAAAATTTTGATCTTATTTATTCAGGGGACTTGAACAAGGGAGGGGCAAAATCAGGTTAATTAGCTTAAAGGTTATATCAATCAAGCAGTTATGCATGCGCTTTGATTCCCCCCACACAGTCACACCTCTGGGTATCCAGGTGGAGAAGAGATGATCTAGCCAGGACTGTTGCCCGGGGTTGGCTGGCGTCACAGCTGGTTGGGGTCCTGTGATGGAAAACACAACATGCACAGCACACAATATTTGTAATCCAGAGCCAGAGGGCTCAGTTTGTAAAGGAAACAAAACAACAAGACAATCAGATGACACACCCAGATTAAGCTGTTGTTGCAGGGAGCTACCCTGGTATTTACTCACAATACCCAAGACTGGACACGAGCTGGATGAAAATTGAGACTGCAGGTGGTTGATCTGGAATGCCAGGAGAAGCAGGGCCCACACGAGTTGCAGAGGCATTGATCCTATTCAAGCATGGAGCAGGGGGGCTCATCCCCAAGCAGGTCTCTCGTCAATGGCTTCTCTGTGCAGTGGGTAGTCTGGCAAGGCCCAGACCACATGGAGACAAATTCAGATGCAGTTCATTTTGGGCTGGATACAGCTTCCAGCAAGCAGAACACAGTTCACACAGTGGACAACTAACTCACAAACTACTAGCAGCTCATAGCACATTTACATGTACGGGAATTCTACTATACCAGGCAAAGCACTCCCCCGGTCACAATCGCAAAGTCTCTGTACACACCAGGAGCTTAGGGGTAACTGGAACTCCTGACAGGCCGATCGCATTCAGCAAAATCTTCGGTCTTCTTCAGGTTGAGCCTGGCCCACTTCAGTAGCTTACTTTAGTCACACAAACTCGGATTTAGTCCAAAATAATTCTCTTCTCTCCCTCAGGAGCAACAGGCAGCCATGCAAGCCAAAAACTCAGCCCTTACAGTTTTCCCATGCGAATCCACTCAGGATTGCTGTTCAAAATCACTTCAGCTCCTTCTTGTTCAGCTTCTAGCTTAGATCTAACTGAAAACTGCAAGCAGCCCGGGACTTCCCCAAGATCCAAAAGGTTTGGTTGGTTGATCTGGCTGTCATTCACAGCAAGAGCTCCCCCTTCAGTTGAAAGGCCCAAAAAGTTCAAACTACAGTTCCTACAGATTTTGAATTCAGACAGCTCCTGTAGTCCAGCTACATTTTAGGTTCCACCAGTACTGTTTGGTCCAATTTGCAGTCCAGGACCAAGATAGTGGAGACAAACAAAACAGTCCTTGCTACAAAGAAAGCAGGTTAGTCAAAGTACATTATCATTATCATTCTAAATGATTTTCAGCAAATAGTTACATATTTCAACAGAGCTCCCTCTCAGATTCCTTCAACTGAAATTAGGCAGCTCTTAAAAAGACAGTACACAGAGGCTATACAGACTCTGATAATCACATTTAAACTGCTAAAATGCAGGACACCAGCCTGGCAGTAAGTATTTAGACAAGCTAAAGGAAGACTTTTTCAGAACCTCCATTTGTAGAGGGTTACACCCTTCTCTGCCTGGGAAAACTTGGTGTCCGCATCAAGTCTGTACCATCATAACATTGAAAATGCAACATATACAAGACATTTATACCATTAGCATGCTATACAGGTACTATCTGATTCATCAATTGGCATAACTTGTCACTTTACTATACATTTCAATGTACTCCACTATATCATTTCCATTCTGACAATACATTATGCATATTTCACACAGGTAAATTGAACATTACTATACAGAATCATGTAATAACTTCTTATACTCTAAACAATGCAAGAGGGGGCCCTTCCCTATCGGCTAACTTGGGGCTGGATGGAGCAGGGGCACCATGGTGAGAGGGCAGAACAAGTAACCTGGAATGGGCCGTCAAGCTCAATTTGGGCAGTGAACTCTGAGAGACATAAGCACCTTTGTGGACTACATTGTGAGGCAAGTCCACTGGCCTCCCAGGGGAATCGTAGCTGAAGTGCACCACTGGCTTGACAGCTTGGCCAGTCTTTCTGGGGTGAACAACCACAGTCTCTGTACTTTCAGCAATGGTTTTGGAGCTTTCATCACTTGTGAGGGTGCCTCTGCATGAAGGGGAATGTTCAAGCTGGGAGCACTGTCAGCCCCTTGCTCTGTAGTCTCTGTTTCTACAACACTTGGCTCATTTTGAAGACACTCTGGCACTGAAAGGGGGTTGTCAGCACTCTCATAGTGTTCCTCAAGTTCTGGCATGTCATCAGATAGACTCATACCATCAGCCTCTCCTTCAGGCAAATCATTCAGTTCCACAATACACAAAGACTCGGCATCCTCAGACGTGACACTTTGCACTTCACTTTCAGGAAGCATTGGCTCCAAGGATGATGCCGGGGGGTTAGGCAGTCCAGAAGGCCCAGCTTCATCCCTATAATTCAACATAGGATTTCCATGAAACAACTGACTCAGTTCATATGAGGGGTAATAGGCATTATCACACTCAATGTCATCTGAGTTAGACTGGCAGTCAATATCATTCTGAGTCTGCTGCGGGGAAGTCTTAAATTGGCAACCACGGGGGCAGACTGACTGTTACTTTCTTGCAGCAGCATGAGTCACTGGTCCAGGGGAGTCCATCTCAGTGGGTTCAGCCTCAATTATAACTTGACCAATAGGTAGTAAATGGTTATGGTGCATGGTCTTGACAGCTTTGGAGTTATTCTTTGGGCACACTTTGTACACTGGCAAATCATCCAACTTTCCAACTATGACATGGGGAAGATGGTGCCGTCAATCAGCAATTTTGTGCTTGCCATGCAATCCTAAATTTCGCAACAACACACGGTCTCCAGGCCTAAGCTCTTGAGCCTTTACTTTTCTATCATGTCTCTCTTTATTGGCTAGATTTCTTTTGGTGGCCTTTGTCTGGGCCAATTGATCAGCATGGTTCAATTGAGCTTTAAGTTTTTTTACATATTGCAGGTAATGTTCGTCTCAGACCCCATTGGGAGAAACCCCAAAACAGACATCAACAGGCAGCTGGGCCTCTCTTCTGAACATGAGGCGGTAGGGAGAGAACCCGGTAGTATCATTCTTCATGCAATTGTATGCATGTACCAAGGTGCTAATCTGCTTGCTCCATTTATGCTTATCTTTTGGGTGGAGGGTGCCTAGCATGTCTAGCAGGGTGTGGTTAAAGTGTTCTAGTTGAGGATCCCCCTGTGGGTGATAAGGAGTGGTTCTTGACTTTTGCACCCCCCATAGAGAGAGCATTTCGTTGATTAGCTGACTCTCAAAGTCCCGGCCCTGATCAGAGTGAATTCACTGGGGGGCACTATAGAGGACGAATAAATTTTCCACTAGCACCTTGGCCACGGTAAATGTTTTTTGATCTTTGGTGGGAAAAGCTTGTGCATACCATGTGAAATGGTTCATAACCACTAACACATTGCCAAAGTTTCGCTGATCTGGCTCTAAGCTCAAGAAGTCTATGCAGACTAGTTCCATTAGGGTGCTGGTAGTAATGTTGACAAGGGGGGCAGCCCTCTGAGGCAGGGCTTTTCTCTGCAGGCAGCGACTATAAGTCCTTACATGGTGCTCAACATTGGCCCCCATCTTGGGCCAGTAGAATTGAGATCGTACTAGGTCAAGGGTCCGGTCGATACCAAGGTGGCCCATATGATTGTTAAGGGACCTCAGTACCAAATCTTTGAAGACTGTGGGCAGGACCAGTTGTTGCTTGTCTATTTGGCCACCCCGATCTACTGTCTCTCTGTACAACAACTGATTAAGCAGCTTTAACCTGGGACATTCTTTAAACAATAAAGTGGTTCACAGATCAGAGGAAGGCAACTTGGACACATCTTTTCCTGCACGAAGGGCATCAAGTGCTGGCTGAATCATAGGATCTCGGGATTGAACCCACTGAATGCTGTCATTATCAAACTGAGGTAGTGCACTAATATCTAGAGAAGAACAGTGGCAATACGCAGCCGGTATGCAGGTGTCAGAGGGGTCCAAGCAATCTGCTAAGCAGTCCGCTGTGTCCTTAGACATCTGTTCATTTCTATCAAACTTTTGGCACAATGCTTGGATGTCAAGTTCAGACAGCCTGACCCAGTTGCTCTTGTAAATGGGCCTCTGGGATAGGGCATCAGCATCAATATGATTCAGGCCTGGTCTGTATTCGACAGCATAATCATGCGTTGACAATGCAGAAAGCCACCGGTACCCCATGGTGTCTAATTTAGCCGAAGTCTGTACATAGGTCAATGGGTTATTGTCAGTCCTCACCAATATTTTCACCCCATAGAGGTAATCATGAAACTGGTCGACAATGGCCCATTTTAACACAAGGAACTCCAACTTGTGCACAAGGTAGTTTTGCTCTGACAGGGTCAAGCTCCTACTGACAAATGCTGCTGGTCTCAAACCATCCTCATGGTCTTGATACAGTACAGCTCCTAGATTCTGTAGACTGGCATCAGTATGCAGCACATAGGATTTGGTGAGATCAGCATAAGCGAGGATGGGGGCATGGGTGAGCTGGTATATGACTTTGTGGAAAGCTGCTTCACAGTCAGGCATTCAACGGGACCTGAAAAGTTCACCTGGGTGGAAATATGCTTTGTCTGGTTCTTTGACGGACCCTTTTTTGTATTTTTGATTGGTAGGAGGGTAACCCTTGGTAAGATTCAAGAGTGGCCGAATCACTTTGGAATAGTCCTTTATGAACCAGCGGTAGTAGCCACAGAATCCCAGAAAACATTGTAGTTCTTTCAGATTGTGGGGCTGGGGCCAAGTAGTCAAGGCTTCAACTTTACTAGGATCAGTCTCTAGCCCCTCTGTGGACACTATGTGCCCCACATACTTCACAGAGGTTTGGAAAAACTGGCACTTGTCAATGGACAGCTTGAGGCCGAAATCTTCCAGTCGATCTAGTACTTTGAACAGTCGACTCTCATGTTCCTCTAGGGAGCTCCCAAACACAACAACATTGTCTAAGTACACCAGGCATTCCAGCAAATTCATGTCTCCCACCGCTCATTCCATCAGTCACTGGAAGGTGGCTGGGGCGCCCTATATCCCCTGTGGCATTCTCAAGAATTCATAGAACCCCAAAGGACAGATGAAGGCTGTCTTCTCATGGTCCTCTGGAGCCATCGGAATCTGGTAATATCCACTGCGAAGATCCAACACCAAGAACCATTTGCTCCAATTCAAACAATCCAGAGCATCTTGTATACGGGGCATGGTGTATTGATCAAGGATGGTCCGCCTGTTGAGGGTCCGATAATCCACACACATTCATACTGTTCTATTCTTCTTATGCACAACCACAATGGGAGAAGCATATGGGCTCCTGGATTCTTGTATCACACCAGCTGCGAGCATTTCCTGCAAGTGTCTTCTCACATCGTCTATGTCTGCAGGGGCTAGGCGTCGAGGCCTCTCTCAAAATGGCCATTCATCATGCAGGCATATGTGATGCTCCGCACCCTGGACACATCCCACATTCCATTCCTTCAATGAAAACACTTGATCTCTCTGGGAAAGTTTCTGGCTAATTCTAGTCTTCCATTCAGCTGGCAACAGGGAGTCACCAAAATCAAACAAGCCGGGAGTCACTCTATCTGTCTTGCCAGAGGGCTTGCTGGGCAACACTGTAGTGTCTGCGTAGTGTACCGTAGCTAGGGTGCATCCTCTGTTCACCCCGATCTCCCTATCTGACACATTATGAATCTGGACCATCACTCATTGTGTATAGGCATGAGCACGAACTGGCAAGATGCTGGGCTTAACCAATAATCCTTCCGGCAATTTTCCATCGCCTGGCAATGTCCAACATCAGTATTTTGTTCTTGACATCTTTGCAGAGGTGGACCTCCCCTTGAACGGTATACTGGGCGTTAGGGGCCAGTACCATTGAATCGGGATCCTTCTTCCACACAACCCCTACCCGTTCATCCTGGTCCACTTCCTTGGGGCTCTGTTGGAAATCATAGGCCCTCTTGATCAGAGCAGAAATTCTTAGGGTCCTCCCAGTCCATCGCCCTTGTTTCTCGTGACAGAGTTCTGCCAGTCTCCCAAACATATGGGCGTTGGTCCCAATAAACAGGGGAACCCCATCATACAGTCCAGTAGAGGGACACACTAAGGCCAGTGTCTCGACTTGCTCCTCTACACCAGTTATAGCTGCAGGAAATGACAACCAGAGGCGGACATATCCTAGGTAGGGATAAGACTTGTCGCTCAGCCCCCACACATGTAGGCCTTCCAGGGATTGTAAGCGCACAGCAGATAAGTGTTTGTCATATCAGTCCTTAAATACAATGGTCACTTGCGATTCACTGTCCAGCACAGCCTGAGTAGGAATACCATTCACAGTCACGGTATTCTCCATTGAAGGGCCTACTATTTTGGACCAGTCTGGTGGGACAGCAGCAGGTGCCTGGACAGATGATTTAGCCACATAGGGATTTGAGCTACTACTTCTTGAACCCTCACTGCAGTCATTTTGGGCACTCCTCGACCATTGATTCATTCTCCGAAGCTCACCTTGAAGCATATATACAACATTATCTAGGTCTTTTGTGGACCAGCATTCTCTCTTCATGTGTCCATCCTTCCCACAATTATGGCAAAATATGTTTTCTGGGATTTGGGGTGGCTGAGGCATCACACTGGGAGCTGGAGCAGTGGTACTACCAACTGAAAACCTTGGTGCCATCTCTGTCTGCTGTGTGGTGAGCATTTGGAGACATCTCATCAATTCTCTTACTTCCATAGTCAGGACATCGAGTTTCGAGCTGCTGTCAGCAGGAGATGCCTGGGTGGACACCCCCAACCCCATAGCAGATGCAGTTGGATAAGGGTTGGTGCCTGTACTTGCAGGAGCGGCCTTCATAAAGAGACTGTTTTTTGTTTCCCTGAACTCCCTCAGCAGTTCATCCCATGGTGGCACACCCTTATTGGTCCCCACTTCGGAAGGGCCTTCCGATGCTGTGATCACTTGGGCTGCGCTCACCCTAGAATTACAATCCCCCTCATCTTCAACCTCCCGGAGTTCTTTTATCAAGTCACAATAGTCCGGTGGGTTACCCCTTCTATCTGGGAGCCTTAATTGAAGGAGCTGCAATTTAGAATGCTATGCATGTTGCAGTATGTGCCCCAACCTCACATGGTTTAAGTCACTGGCGGCTACCCCACCTTTTTGGCAAACCTTCTGCAGCACTCTTTCCAGATGAGTAACATATGCAGACAAACTTTCCCCTGGCCATTGTTTTGTACCTTGAAATTTTCACATCAAGTTCTCCCCTGACTCAGTGCTCCTAAAATTGCCTTCGAGTGCAGATAGGTACTTCTGGGAAGATGCATCAGGGTTTGCAGACCTCAGAAATTTAATGACCTTTAGGGCGGGACCCCTCAAACTTTCTATGATCCTTTTCTGTTTCTCAGCCTCCGTACACTGCCATTCAAGTACCAAAGGGGCAACACAATCTATCCAGGTTTCCTAATGATCCTCCCCTTGGTGGGGGTGCCGGAGAAGATTCTTAACCTTCGGTAAGAGTCATGACTAATGGCAGATACAGACATAGGAGCCAGCATTGGCACGGGCAGAGAAGGAGGGGCAATAACAGGTACTGGAGTGGGAGGGGGTGTTGGGGGAGGAACACCCCAGGTGGCAGGAATAGTTTCTTTAAGGCCTCCACAGTTTTCCCTTCCTCCAGCAACAACTTAGCAAATTTCTCCTCAAAAGTCTCAGATAGTGGGGGGGGGCTCATTCTCCCCGGGGTCTTTACTATCTTTAGTTATCACTCTACAGCCAGTGAGGGCTCCTTCGGGGTGATAGTCAGTGGCACTTTGGAACTGTCTACTGGGTCCTTACACTCTACTAATGCCATGAAACTTTGTGCGAGCAGATTAGCCTGTCGACCCACCACCACAAAACCTTCGATAGTACTCCCTCTACAGTGTCCTTATTGGTACCCGGGGAATATCCAGGATAAGTATAGCATTTTGGGGGTTGATCTCCTGCCAAGTACATCACCCCACCAACTGGTGTACAGCCACTTCTGTTGGGGTAGCCATTTATTTTTAACAGCAATTCACAAATTTGGCCATTAGAGGACAAAAAATCCCAGCGGTGAGCCTCCAAGATGTAACCCCTAGGTGGCGCTATCCCAAAGGCTACTACCCCTGCCTGCTTGGCTAGTAGCAGGTTAAGGGGCCTGAGTTCTGAAATGGGTGCCTCCACGTGGAGGTCAGGGTTGGTAGTGGTCAAGCTAACCTGGGCACAGCCCTCCTGGACACTGTAACCCCCCTCTTTCCCCTCTAGTGGCCTGAACACTGTACAATAATCACTTTCACAACACCCCTGGTACACCACACAAGTACCCACACCGATTGCACTTACCACCAGGGCTGGTTCCTCTGGCTCAACCCTGGGGACCCCCTGTAAAATAAGGTTATGCACAGCAAATAGCAACAGTACAGTACTTTGAGCACAAACTGGAACCACAGTCAGATTACATGCAGAAAAAGTTAGACCTGATTTATTCAGTGGACTTGAATAAGGGAGGGACAAAATCAGGTTAATTAGCTTAAAGGTTATATCAATCAAGCAGTTATGCATGTGCTTTGAGTCCCCCCACACAGCCACACCTCTGGGAACCCAGGTGGAGAAGAGATGGGCTAGCCAGGACTGTTGCCCGGGGTTGGCCAGCATCGCTGCTGGTTGGGGCCCTGTGAAGGAAAACACAACATGCACAGTACACAATATTCGTAATCCGGAGCCAGAGGGCTCAGTTTGTAAAGGAAATGAAACAACAAGACAATCAGATGACACACTCAGATTAAGCTGTTGTTGCAGGGAGCTACCCTGGTATTTACTCACAATACCCAAGACTGGACACAAGCTGGATGAAAATCGAGACTGCAGGTGGTTGATCTGGAATGCCAGGAGAAGCAAGGCCCACACGAGTCACAGAGGCATCGTCCCTGTTCAAGTGTGGAGCAGGGGGCTCATCCCCAAGCAGGTT
Source organism: Neoceratodus forsteri (assembly GCA_016271365.2). Taxonomy (NCBI): domain Eukaryota; kingdom Metazoa; phylum Chordata; order Ceratodontiformes; family Ceratodontidae; genus Neoceratodus; species Neoceratodus forsteri. The sequence continues at coordinate 458,256,364 of CM028135.1, read as the reverse complement.
GCTCGTCGATGGCTTTACTGTGCAGTGTGTAGTCTGACTGGGCCAGTCTGGCAAGGCCCAGACCGCATGGAGACAAATTCGGATGCAGTCTGTTTTGGGCTGGATACAGCTTCCAGCAAGCAGAACACAGTTCACACAGTGGGGAATTAACTCACAACCCACTAGCAACTCATAGCACATTCACATGTACAGGAATTCTAACTGTACCAGGCAAAGCGCTCCCCGGTCACAATCACAAAGTCTCTGTACACACCAGGAGCTTAGGGGTAACTGGAACTCCTGACAGGTCGATTGCATTCAGCAAAATCTTCGGTCTTCTTCAGCTTGAGCCTGGCCCACTTCAGTAGCTTACTTTAGTCACACAAACTTGGATTTAGTCCAAAATAATTCTCTTCTCTCCCTCCCAGGAGCAGCAGGCAGCCATGCAAGCCAAAAACTCAGTCTTTTCACAGTTTTCCCATGCAAATCCACTCAGGATTGCTGCCCCAAATCACTTCAGCTCCTTCTTGTTCAGCTTCCAGCTTAGATCTAACTGAAAACTGCAAGCAGCCCGGGACTTCCCCAAGATCCAAAAGGTTTGGTTGGCTGATTTGGCTGTCAGTGAAAGCAAGAGCTCCCCCTTCAGTTGCAAAAAAAGCGCAAAAAGTTCAAACTACAATTCCTACAGATTTTGAATTCAGACAGCTTCTGTAGTCCGGCTACATTTTAGGTCCCACCAGTACTGTTTGATCCAATTTGCAGTCCAGGACCAAGATAGTGGAGACAAACAAAACAGTCCTTGCTACAAAGAAAGCAGGTTAGACAAACTACATTATCATTATCACGCTAAATGATTTTCAGCAAATAGTTACATCTTTCAACAGAGCTCCCTTTCAGATTACTTAGGAGATGAATAGAAGTTCTTGGCCTTCTTATTGGGTGGTGCAGCCCTGATAAGACAACTTAAGTGAAAAAAAATGGAAACTGAGATCCCCACGGTATTGCAGTCCATCACTTTTACCCTCCAGTATTATAGCAGCAGTCTAGAACTCCAATCCTACAGGTGCAACAACAGAAGCAATCTGTGACCCCATCCTCCAGGTACGATGGCAGAAGCAGTCTACGACCTCCTTCTCTAGGTGTGATGGCAGTAGCAATCTATGACTCCCATCCTCGGAGTATGATGGCAGCAGTAATTTACAGCCACCATTCTCTAGGTGAGATGGCAGCAGCGGTCTGCTGCTCCCATCCTCTAGGTATGATGCAGCAGTTTCTACAACCACCATCCTCCAGGTACGATATCAGCAGCAATCTACAACTTCATCATCCAGGTATGATGACAGCAGCCAACGACCACCATTCATTATGCAAGATGGCAGCAGAAGTCTCTGACTCCCATTCTCCAGGTATGAAGGCAGCTTGTGGGAGGGCGGGTTGGATAAAGTCACAGAAGGCAAGACAAGTTCTTTTAAAATGTCCCATAGGGCAGTGCACTTTATTACAGAAGGACTTCAACACACTTTGCAATAAAATAAACAGTTCAAACAGTGCAAATCTGGAACTTCTGTGTTGCTTGTACTACTTGACTAGTCAGGATGATCTTGGACAACTGTAAAAACCTGGCATAAAGGGCTGTCAGTTCCCACTTAGCAAGTAGGCTCACAGGAACAAAACCAGTACCTGAGGGTGGTCCTACCTGCACCTGCAGTTCTGCAGCCCATACTTTAGGTAGATCAATTACCCCTCCAGCTGCTCAACTCAGCTCTGGTCCAAAACATCCCAGCCTTGGCTAGCACCGCCATTGGTCAGTCTTTCTGAGACTGCTCCCAGCACCAACTACTCCCCTCTTGCATCAGTCAGTTTTCACTTCTGCAGAGGACTGCTCCCTCTACAGCTCAGATTTTATCTGCCAGACTGTGCTCAGCCAGCTCCTTTTATAGGGCTGGAGATCATGTGACCTGTCAATCATAGCTTAAATGTTAGTTAAATGTTTGCAACCATTTTAAATATGTCTGTTTCATACAGAAAAGTAAGCAAAACATGAAACAACAACATTTTAACACATATCAGCTTTTAAACAATCAGAAAATAAAGCAATAAGAAAATAAAGAAGGAAACTTCCAGGCAGGAAGTCCCACCTTTCTAGTTCCCAGATTCCCTCACGCTAGAGCTCTATAAAGCCCACAGATTTCAGCCATCCTGAGCTCATAGTAATCCACAAAATGGATGCCAGCAAACTAAAAGCACATGGAGTCAAACACTTCCCAAACAGGTCATTTTTTCTCAACATATAACAACGTGTTCAGTTTTGGCTTAAAAAAATATTTCACCTAATGTCAGGAAAATATAGATAAGACCAGCAATATAAAACAAAAGGCATTGCTAGTGCATTATTTGTAGCAGTTTGTAAAACAAGTTTGGTACATTTCATAGAACAGTAAGAACTTTGGGATTCCCGACACCTTCATTGCCTTCCATATGAAACTAAAGGTGATTTATAGTAGTTCGTCTTCAGTCCTTTGTTTTATATGATATTTAGGACCAAAAACACAGATTCATTCTATGTACTCTCTTCCCAGGTACACTATTTTGCAAATGGAAACTTTTAATAGAGGGATACATCACCAAAGTACACAACATTTCTCTCACCTTAATTGTGCTAGGACAGCTCTTGTATACTTAATGCCAGCTGTTATGTGTGTGTGTGTGTGGGGGAGTTTAAAAGAGAAGAATTAAAAGAGCATTAAAGTTTCAGTGCTGGGTGAGATCAGTTCAGCAAAGACAAGACAGAATATTAGCACAGAAGAAAGGCTGCAGCCAAAAGAATACGAAAGAAACACTAATTTGCCATGCTGTAAGACCATTCCTGCACCGAATGTTTCAGGTCACAGCAGGCTTTCATTTTATTTGGTACCTTAGAACAGCCTTGTTGTGGCTGTAAGGCTTTCTAGTAGCCCCTTAGGACCTCGTTCTCTATTTTCATTAAACAAAAATACAGTAGGAGGGTTTCGCCGTGCTACACAGCTACAGCCTAGGGCCACCATTCTCTGGGCAAGATGGCAACAGCAGTCTACAACTCCCATCCTTCAGGTACACTGGCAGCACATTCTATAATTCCTATCCTACAGGTATGACAGCAGCAGCAGCAGCAGTCCACGGCCCCTATCTTCCGAGTAAGACAGCAGCAGCAGTGTACAACTTCCATCCTCCAGGTACATTGGCAGCAGCAATCTAGGACTCCCATCCTCTGGGCATGATGGCAGCAGCATTCTACGACCCCCATCCTCCAGGTACAACAGCAGCAGTAGTTTACAGCCACCATTCTCTATGTGAGAAGGCAGCAGCAGTCTACAATTCCCATCCTCCAGGTGTGATGGCAGCAGCATTCTGGAACTCCCATCCTCCAGGTACAACAGCAGCAGCAGTAGTCTACGACTCCCATCCTCTGGGTATGATGGCAGCAGCAACCATCATCCACCATTCTGTATGCGAGATTGCAGCAATGGTCTACAACCCCCATCCTCCGGTTAGGATGGCAGCAGCATTCTATGACTCCTGTCCTCCACGTATGATGACAGCAACATTCTATGACCTCCATCTTCCAGGCACAAAAGCAGTACCAGCCTACAGCCACCTTTCTCTAGGTGAGATGGCAGCAATGGTCTTCATCTCCCATCCTCTAGTTACAATGATGGCAGCAGTCTATGACTCCCATCCTCCAGGTATGACAAAGGCAACAGAAGTCTATGACCCTGATTCTACAGGTACGATGGCAGCAGGGCAGCCTACAGCCACCATTGTCCAGGGGCAATAACATCAGCAAGTAAGCCCCCCCAACTTGCCCACAACCACATGGCAAGTAACCTTCCCCTGACTTGCCGACGACCATACAAGCAACACAGAGACAAACCTGGTGCCACAGAGCTAGGAACTCTAGTTTCCCACAGCCATGCAGAAAATACCTACACCTGTGACTTGCCCAAACGCACACTGCATAGGGGTGCAAAACAATCAGATGCACACTGTATAAACAAGAATGCATTTGCAAGCATTTTAAGGGTTTTTTCAGTGGTTCTGAGCTGCTGAAGGCCAGGGCAAGTTCTGTTTACCCCAGACCAGTCAGATACAAACCACAGCAGGTCAACGTAGCTTAAAAAAAATTAACATGAGCACAGGGACACACCAACTCTCCCCCAAAAATGTATGGCCTCCACCTGCAAACTTGCTCTCAGGCTGTGTTGCCTTTTGTGCATCCCAGGGCAACAGAGATCCTCAAACTTGCTTGGGAAGTCACAGTGTGAAAGGCCCCCCCCCCACAAAAAAATTGCTGTGGGGCACACAGAAAGCACTACAGCCCCAGAGCAAGTTCACCGGTAGGAGGCCGTGCACACTGCCTGTCCCTAAACAAGTCTATGGGTATCTGTTGCTCTGGGCTGCACAGAAAGCTGTGCAGCATGAGATCAAGTCTGCAGGTGGAGACCATGCATACTTGCCAGGGGGGAGTTGGTACAACTCCCTGAGCAAGTCTGAGGGTCTCTGTTTGATGTGCACATCACAGGAAGTTTGACAGGGGAGTTGGCATTGTCATGTGCCTTGCTCATACTCACATGGCAAGTCATGGCAAATACACCTGAATTGCCCATAGCCACGCAGTAAGTGACTTTTTGGATTTGCCTAGCACCACAAAATGAGTAAAAAGACTTACTCAGCACCACACATAATGTACCCTCCCCTTCTGGCAATGGAGTTGACTTAGGCATGCCCCTTTCCCAAACTCACTGCCCCCTGCCCTGAATAGCCTACAGCCACACAAAACGTAAGCTGTTACACTTGTCCAGAACCACAGAGCTAGGAACCAGGTTTACCCAGCAAAACAAAATAAAATATCTCTCTGATTTGCCCAAACTCACACAGTAAGTAACCTGTGTCTCCTCCCCCCACCCACTTGCCTGCAACCACAATTCACAGAGCAAATTTTCAGAGAGGGGTTCTCACAGTGCAATGTGAGCAGTGTGTAACATGAACTCCCCCCACCCCACAACTTTCTCTGGCACACATTACAATAACAACCTCGGACTTGCTGAGGTACTGTATATAGTATGTAAGGCCCCCCAATGCAAACTTGCTCTGTGCTGCACAGAAAGCAATGCACCCCTAGAGCAAGTTTACAGTGATGGAGGGCCATACACACTGTTTCTCTGAGCAAGTCTGAGGCCCTTGGTTGCTTGTTACGTGCCCCACAGCAGGTTTGGGGGTGGGGGAGTTAGCATGGGTGTGTGCCTCAACAAATCTGAAGGTCTCTATCACTAGTTCACACAGCAAGTTTATGGGGGCTCACACAATTTACAATGTGAGCGGTGTAATGTGAACCTCCTACCACCCCACAACATGCTCTGGCACATGTTATAAGCAACAAGAGACCCTCAGCCTTGCACAGGGACACAATGGTGCCTTCCTCCTTGCCAACTTGGTCTGAGAGATGCAGTAAGCAACCAGTAACAGAAACCCTCAAACCTGCTCAGGGACATACAGTATGCTAGCCCTTCCCTTTTTGCAAATTTGCTCTGTGCCACACAAAATGCAATGCAGCATCAGAGCAAGTTTGCAAGGGTGGGCCTTACACACTGTGTCCGTGATAAATGTCTGAGGGTCTCTGTTGCTTGCTGCTGCCCCAGAGCAAGTTTTGGGGACTTTGAGACCCCTGGACTTGCTCAGGGCCACAAAGAAAGCAAAGTTTGCAGGGGGGACCTTACAAATTTCTACCTAAATGCATTACACTGCATTTTTTACAGATTAAAGGTCATGCCCCATCTGTACACCAATGCTACAATTTATTGAGGTCTGATTGTATACTATGAATTTCATCCATGGTACTGCATTTATCCCCCAATTTACTGTTGTCAGCATATTCTGACGTCCAGTTAATCACCTCTGCATTCATATTGGCAATGAACAGTGAGAATACAATTTGGCACAACATAGAGCCTTAACAAACCTCACTAGTCACTTTACCATGCTTTGAGCTGTGGCCATAATTATTGGTTATTCATGCTTCATTATTCAGCCACTGGAACAGTGCCTGAGACTTCAATATCTCCTGAAACTTCCTGTGGAATCAGAGGCAACTTTGGAAGCTCACTGAAGACATCCCATGTGACCCAACACTCACAGAAGCTACAGGCAAGAGAGACAGACATCTGAGATGCTGTGAAAGAGCAATCAGTGGCAGGAATAGTCTCAGTCACAGTGACAGGAATAATCTAGGTTACAGTGCCAGAAGTGGTCTGGGTCTCAGGGGCAGGAGTGCTCTCAGTAAGAGTGACAGGAGTGATCTAGGTTATAGTGGCAGAAGTGGTCTGGGTCTCAGAAACAGGAGTGCTCTCAGTCACAGTGACAGGAGTGATCTAGGTTACAGTGGCAGAAGTGGTCTGGGTCTCAAGGGCAGGAGTGATCTTAGTCACAGTAGCAGGAGTGCTCTCAGTCACAGTAGCAAGAATGGTTGGCAGGGCCACTGTTACAGCAGAAGTTGGGATGCTAGTAGTCACAGTGATAGGCAGTGGATCAGAGCAGTGGTGGTTATTAAGAATGAGGTGATGGTGGTACTGGTGACAGTTGCAAGGGATGAAGAGGGCACATTTGCATTTGTAGTATCAGTGGCAGTTAATGACAATGTCCTCTTAGCAGCCCTACTAGTTGTTCGAATGGTACTTTTTTCCCTGGTGTGAACCGATGCCATACTGTAGCTGGAGACTGCAAGCTTTGCCAGGGTAAAATATAATTTTTTTTAAAATGATACTTTATTCCCCCTACTGCCTGCTGACCCCGACCCTTCAGAGCATCCAAGGGGTCATCCTCCTGCCACCTGCTCACCACTACCTACCTCCCAGTCCCCATGTAGCTTCGGCTTAACCCCCCCCGAGCAGGGACAAGGTGGGGTCAGAACCCCGTAATCCTTCATTTCATCAGGCCTGGAGGTGGCCAGTGAGCAGGTGCAAATCGGAGGCATGCCTCAGGAAGCCTGTCATCCCGGAGCTGGCATGTGTTTTTCTGTTTTCTCCCCTGATGCAGTGTAAGCCCCTGACATCAAGGCGCTACACGCCGATGTCTACTGTGCATCTGGGCCACCCAACCCCTTCAACTTGGGGCTTGCAGTCCCTGAGCCTCCACCCAGAGTTACACAAGTGTGGTGGGCATCAACCCTCCCACCCAACACCCCTGGAGATGGCGAGCTGTCGTGGGACACTCAAGCTGTTCTTCCCCAGCTGGCCCTCCAGCGTCCCGAGTCCGCTCCAGAACCAGGGTTGCTGGCGTCGCAAGCAGAAATCCAGCCACTGTGCCGACAGGCTGGCCTTGTAAAATATCATTTTTGAGCAGCAAATGCACCCAGAGCATCACTCTGCAGTATGCACACCCTCACTGGCTGCTGGCTGCTCTACACTGACTGAAGCTTTGCTGGGACTGTTGGACCAAGTACATTTTCTGGAAGACACTTTCTGCCAGTGAGCTGACAAATCACATTCAATGATAGTCAAGCCTGACTAAAACAATTTATTTTTAAAATTTCTTCTTTGCACAAAGCCACAAACTTAAAACAATGCCTTTCTTGAGTGCACACTGTGTGCACAGGTTCCATGTCATAATAGCGATCACTATTATGACAAGTGTATATAGTCGACATGCATATCGGCGATATACACATGCCGGTGAACAGACATCCTGCAAGGAATCTAAGTATTCATGCAGGGGAGCTGTGCCCCCCCCGAGCCCCCCTGATTTAGAATTACCAACTCCAGTGAGATGCATGTCGGGGAGGGGGCAACACTCCAAAATAAAATTAAAAATACACGGCATCAGCAGGCAGCAGCAAAATGTTCTCCCCCTGGTCCCCAGCCCTGAACTTAGTACCTGCTGCACTGTAGCTAGCCACCCTCACCACCACACCACACAGCTGGCTCAGCTACATCAGGCACACTACCCCAGACAAACCCTCTTCTCTATCCCTCCCCTTCCCCTCCCTATCCCTCCTTTTTGGTTGCCCTCCCATACAGTTGTGGTCACATAGGGTCACTACCCTTACAGGGTAGCCCAACAGGATAGTGCTGTAAATGAGTCACTGTTTTTTTCTAATTCAAATTTTTATTGAAGTTTTTACAATACAATACAATACAATACATTCCAGAGAACAGATTTATAGCTGACACACACAATATACCAAACATGTATTCAACAATGCAATGGACCCGTCCTCCCCGCTCCCACCTTCTAATCCCCCGCCTCCCAAACCCCCCAACACAGAAGGTAAACAGTGCACACCTAAGTGTGAGTAAAGGAACTAGTTCATATCAATAATAAGGAACAGAAAGTATGTAAAGGGTCCCAGATCCTTGTATACCTTTTTAACCTGTTGTTAAGGCTTGCTACTGCCTTTTCTATTCTAAGATTTGCTAGCAGTTCATTAAGCCACTCTATGTAATAGATGTCCTCCCCATCCTTCCAGTGTCGCAGCACCAATTTTTGGACGGACATGGAGATAAGAGTCATATAATATTTGAGGTTTAGCACTGAAATTCCAGAATAATCTCCAAGTAAACAAACTTCTGCAGTAAATAGGCCATTCAAACCTAACAGAGGATCTGCTCTTTGTTGAATACTCGCCCCACAATGGAGCCACTTTAGAGCAAGTCCAAATGATTTATTTAATTTTATTTTTGTTTTTTATACTTATAAAACCAGATGAGCAAAATTGCCCGTTTCACTGGTGACAAGTTCAATCTAAAAACACACAAAAAACAGCAATACATTTAAGAGCAGACCATTCAAACCAATAAAGTGCAGTTACAGAAGCAGATACATTTGTATTTTAGAGTAAAGCCAGAGTTTTAACCTTTTTTTAAAGCACTGAATGGGATTACTCTCAATAATTTCTGTCGGTATCTTATTAAAAAAGGTAGGTGCTCTGAATAATAGTGATCTTTACCCAAAAGTGGTCTTAAAAATTGTATTTTAAAGTTAAATTTGTGCTGTGACCTAGTGGATAATGCATTTATTGCCATGGGAAACACTAGGGAAGTTAACGAGGGAAGATTACATTTTACTTTAAATAAAAAAGTACCTATTTTGAAAAGAACTCAGTCATCAAAAGAGAGATTATAAGATTGTTTATACAGATCGGAACAATGAGATCGAAAAGGCAAGTCAAGCCAAAATCTTAGGGCAGAATGATAACTCGCTCGAAGCGAACTCAAAACATTACAACATGAGGAAGTGTATACCATAGTCCAAAACCGAAAACAGGAAACTATGAACCAAGAGCTTTCTGGATTCAAAAGTAAGAAGAGACTTCATCCGATAAAGAGCACCCAACCTTTGATGCAGGGTTCTCCTAAGACTCTGAATGCGGGGTTCAAATGAAAACTGACTATCTAAAGTTATCCCTAAATATTTGAAAACCAAAACATATTCAATTACATTACCCCTTCTATCAGTGATTATAGGAAGATTGGTGGGTGCCTTCTTATGATGAGAAAAAAACATTACCTTTGTTTTTTGTGAATTCGGCACCAGATGATTTGATGATAGCCAATCTTGCAGATGATCAAAATCAGTCTGAAGATGAGAAAGAGCAATCTCAGATCTGGAATTAATACAATAGATAGCGTCATCTGCATAGAGGGTCATCTCTGTGTTAGTGCAAGTGTTTGGGGCTGAAGTCACAAAAAATGAAAAAATAAGTGGCCCCAGGATTGAACCCTGAGGAACACCACAAACTAAAGGAAGGGTCTGGGATAAAGAAGAACCAATAATAGTTCTAAAGAATCTATTACTTAAGAAACTTTGATACCACACAATTACATCACCAAAGAAGTGAAGACCACAAATAACACCTGGGAGAAGATCTCAGGTGCAGTGGAAGGGGAGGAGGAGGGGGCAGGCACATCGCATGCAGGAGAAGGGCTGGAGGAGGGGACGGGCATATTAGGGACACACCAAAGGTGGCACTAGGGGAACTGTGGCATAAGAAAAGGTGGCACTAGGGGAACTGTGGCATATGAAAAGGGGCAGGAAGGAAGCACTGGAAGAACTGGAGTTGAGCTCCTGGGAGGCTGAAAATGAGCTGGAGGAAACCCTGCAGGGTAGGAGCTGCAGTAGGAGGCTGTGCATGTGCTGGGCAGGGTGCAGGAGAGGGGAAATATGCAGACAGGGCAGGTGGTAAGGAGGAAGACTTCCCCATGTGGGGTATGGTGCTCAAAACCTTCTGCAAAGATGGTCAGGACAGGAACAGTTGGAGGGGGATCAAGCACAGTTGGCACAATCTCACACAGTGATGCAGATGAGGGAAGGCCAGGAGCAGTTAGAGGGGAGTCAGGTGAAATTGGATCATGCTCAAGCAGTGAAGCAGGAGGAGTCTGCAGGGATGAAGGAAGCCAGGCAGAAGTACAAGGGATGAAGAGGTACAGGAGGGGGGAGTCTGACGAAAGGCTAAAGGGAGATGGTGAAGAGGTACAGATGCGGGTGTGGGTAAAAATCAGGTTAGGCTAGGTGATGGGGAACAAAAGATGAGCAGGGGTGAAACCAAGTCAGGATGGAACATGAGGAGGAGTACAAAGGGAGCTAAACTCCACAACACAAAGCTAGAGGCCAAAAGGACACCCAGGAAGCAGTGGGCAGTAGAGTGGCACTCTTGGGGGAATCAATAATTAAGGGGCTAAAATGGGGAAGGAAGGGAGCAAAAAACACTGCAGTATGGGTACAGTGCATGCCAGGGATGATGGTGCTGGAGGTGAGGCATCATATTCCTTACTGGGGTAAGCAGCAGGATGAAAAGACACATCTGGTGTTTCACTTGGGCACAAATGACTTGGAAGGGAACAATCTGATGGAGGCACAAGCAAGGTTTGAGGAACTTGCTAGGTTCTGTAGGAGCAACACTGTTTTTCCTTCCATTTCCTTCTCTGAGGTGTTGCCAGTACCAAGAGCAAGCACACCCAGAAAGGAGAAGATAAGGGCATTCAACAATTGGTTACAAGGTTGGTGCAGTAGGATGGGGTTCAGCTGGATAAGTGACTGGGACTCTACATGGGAGGAGGAGGAGGAGGGGCTGTATGCCCAAGACAGGCTGCACCTGAGCTCTTCAGGGGCAGCTGCACTAAAGAGTAAACTGGGGGACATCATGACAAGGAAGTTCAATTTAAACTAAATAAGGGGGGGTGGCTAAGGACTGGGCCAGCCTTACGTGAGGCAGAGCAGAGAGGCTATCAGCCTCCCCCCAAGTCACAACACTCATCAAGGGAACACTTAGCGGCAGGGAAGGACGGGATGGGGCTACATGTTGGAGGTCTTTGGCCTCAAATGCCAGAAGCCTGGGGAAAAAAATGGGAGAACTGGAGGCCACCATGATGGAGGAGAACCTAAACATTGTAGCAGTGAGTGAGACTTGGTGAAATGAGCTCTATGCCTCAGAGATGGTGATCCCAGGGTATCGGTTGTTTAGGAAAGATTGGGAGGGTAAGGGGGGAAGGGTGGCATTATATATGAGAGAAGGGATTGGCACCATGGAAGGGCATGATGAGGAGGGGATAGAGATAATGTGGGTCACCCTAGACAGGGGACAGGGGAAAACCTGCGTGTTGGGTAGTCTATAGGCCTCCTATGCAGGGGAGGAAGGGCTAGACACTCTGTAGAATCAGTAGTGAGGATGGCATGGAAAGGGAAATTAAAGAAGTTAGACTTAACCCAGACATCAACTGGGAGACCCAGACAGCAATTCTGCAAGGAACAGGGGTATCTTAGAGGCTCTTCAGGGCATATTCCTGCAACAAAGGGTCAGTGAGCCCACTAGGGGTGTAAACCTGTTGGATGTGGTCCTCACAAATGGGGCCGGTATGGAGGAGGTGGAGGGGGAAGAGCTTGCACCAGTGACCACAGGGCTGTCAGGTTCAGGGTGAGAGCAGGCAGGAGAGGTTAGGACAAGAACCAAGGTAATGGACTTCAGAAAGGCTGACTTTCATGGAATGAGAAAGGTAGTTGGGGAAGAAATGTTGAGGATAGGGGATATGCAGGGGGTGGAGGAATTATGGGCAGCCATCAAGAGATGGGTATTTAAAGCCATGGACTCATGTATAAGAAGGGTAAAATGAATAGAAGACAGAAAAGACCTCTATGGTTCACTAGAGAGGTGGTGTTAGGGGTCAAGGAGAAGACTAGATCATTCAAGTGGTAGAGGAGGTCACAAAAGGATGAGGACAGGGAAACCTACAGGGAAAAAAGAAAGGAGGCTGGGCAAAAGATAAGGAGGGCTAAGGAAACCACTAAGGAGAGGATAGCGAAGCAGGCAAGGAGGGGGGACAAAATCTTTTTTAGGTACGTTGGAGAAAGGAGGAGGGCACATCATAGGATTGGCAGGATAAGGGGGGAATTGGAACAATACTGGAAGGGGAATTTGAAAAAGCAGAGGCATTAAACAGCTCTTTCGCCTCAATCTTCATGGAGGAAAGGGAAGGCAGGGGACCAGGAAGGGGTGGGGAGGGTGACAGCCACAGGCAAGTGGCTGTGGCAGAATTCACTGCTGAAGGAGTAAGTGAAGAGGGTTCTCAAGGAGGTGAAGGATGAACTGGTGCCGCATCTAGCAAGGCTGTTTAACTTGTCCTTGGTCACAGGAGTGGTGCCAACGGACTGGAAGAGGGCAGAGGTGGTCACACTACATAAGAGGGGGGTTGGAAGGAAGAGGTCAAAAACTACCATCCTATTAGTCTTACCTCGGTGGTGGGGAAGGTAATGGAAACACTACTTAAGATCAGGTTGATAGAATACTTGGGGATGAATGGCATGCCGGATGACAAGCAGCATGGCTTCACCAAGGGAAGGTTCTGTCAGACTAACCTGACAGAGTTTTTCGATGGGGTGGCACAGATAGTGGACCAGGGAGGGGCAGTGGACGTGGCCTATCTGGATTTCAATAAGGCCTTCGACACTGTTCCGCATGGTGGAATGGTACATAAGCTGGACAGACTGGGGTGGACAACAGGATCACCAGATGGGTGGAAAACTGGTTGAAGGGAAGGAGTCAGACGGTGGTGGTAAATGGGACACATTCCAGGGAATAGGCGGTGACCAGTGGGGTGCCACAGGGGTCAGAGCTAGGACCAATACTCTTTAACATCTATGTTAGTGACCTAGCGGAGAGTCTGGAGGGACGGGTGTGCCTGTTCGCAGATGATACAAAAGTCTCCAATAGGATGGATTCACCTAGTGGGGTGCAAGCCATGAGGTGGGATCTGGAGAGGCTGGAGAGGTGGTCTGACACCTGGAAATTGAAGTTTAATACACAAAAGTGCTCGCTGATGAACCTGAGGGGAAGAATAGGAGGGAAACTGACTTCCTTGTGGGGTTGGTGATTAAGGAGAAGGAAACAGAAAGGGACCTGGGGATTATGGTATCGCATGACCTCAAGGTGGGCAGCCAGTGTAGCAGAGCAGTGGGAAAGGCAAATGGAATGTTGGCCTGTATTGCGAAGGGTTTTAATAGCAGGAAGAGGGAGGTGCTAATGCCATTATAAAGAACCATAGTTTGGCCACATCTGGAGTATGGGGTGCAGTTCTGGAGGCCTCACCTATGAAGAGATGTTGAGCTGATGGAGAGAGTGCAGAGAAGGGCAACCAAAATGGTACGAGGGATGCAGAATGTACCCTATGAGAGAAGGTTGAAAGGGCTGAATTTGTATCCTCTGGAGACTAGGAGGGAGAGGGGGGACATGATTGAGACCTTTAAGTATCTAAAGGGAATAAATAAGGTAGAGGGTAACAGCTTGTTCAAACTGAAGAAGGGAGTGAACACGAGGGGACATAGCCTCAAACTGGAAGGTGGGCAATACAGAGGTAATGCAAGGGGCAGTTTTTCACAGAGAGGGTGGTGGAGGCCTGGAACAAACTGCCGGAGGAGGTAGTGGCAGCTGAAATGGTGGAGGGGTTCAAGAAGGCTTGGGATAGATTTAAGGGGTTAGGAAATGAGGGTGGAAGCATAACAGAAGGGGGGAGGTAGGGTGTTGGGCAGACTAGATGGGCCGTGGTGCCTTTCTCTGATGTCACATTTCTGTGTATCTGTGTATTCAACCAGGTCAAAAGCCTTGGTGAGGTCCACAAACAGTGCTGTGCATGAGTGACCTCTGTCAAGTGCACCATGTACACTGCCCGTGAACCCCACCAAGGCTGTTTCGGTGTTAAAACCTGGCTTAAACCTATGTTGGTTCTCCAAGAGCAAAGAGTATTTCCTAAGGAAAACCAGGGTTTGGTCCATCACAATTTTTTCCAAAATTTTGGAGATGGGTGATAAGAGAGATATTGGTCGATAATTAGTGACAATAGAAGGGTTTCCATTCTTCAAGATGGGTTTTATAATTGCCAGTTTCCAACTACATGGAAAGACATTGTGGGACAAAGAAAAATTAAAAATATGAGCTTGTGGATAAGCAAAACATTCTATGCCTAGTTTAATAATCCTAATGTCGACTCCATCCTGACCTTGAAGGAGTTTTGGATTATTTTTCAAAAAATATTTTTTTACTAAAGAGGGAGTAATAAGTTTGAAATAAAACTTTGGGTTAGTATCATTATAGACATCTTTGGGATCAGTTTCACTATCCAAAACTATGAGGGCTCTATAAGGACCAAGATTCCCAAAATGTCTATTGAAAATATTAGATACCAAAGAGGGATTGCTAATACTTTGTCCATCTTGAAGAATGGTAGAGGCAAAAACTTCTTTTAGTTTTCCCATGATTTTATTCAGGAAATTCCAGGTTTTGTTCCTTTAGACAGTAAGCAACCCTGGCTTTCCTGATTTCAGATTTACATTTGTTTCTGAGTGTCTCATACTTCTGGAGCAGAGCAGAGGTTCTCATTACCTTATATTGCTTCCAGCGTTTGTCACGTTTCCTCATTAAATTAATGAGATCCCTAGTGACCCATTCTTGTTTAGAGGATCTAATTCTTATTTTCTTTAGGGGGGAAGCTCCATTTATGGTGGCATTATAGACTATACAAAAAAACTCCCACATTGCGTCAGTGTTGGTACAAGATAAGAGGGGAGACCAATCGATTTCATTGTACAGATCTTCAATCTTCTGGGAAGTTATGTTAGCCAAACTTCTACATTCAACATATCTGGGAGGCCCTTTGGGCACTCTTACTGACCATTCACATTTGATGGGATGGGAGTCACTCATAACATCAGGCATGACCTCCCAGCTAATTATCCTATCTGCATGAGTGACCATGATCCAATCAAGGACAGTCCCTCCACCTGTTTTATAATTGGGCCTTGTGATTTCATCTATTAGTTGCGAAACACCCAGGTCAACCAATATTTCTCTGGTTTCACCTTTCAAACTTTTATCCTAGCTACAGTTAAAATCTCCAAGAGTGATCCATTCTCTATTAGAGGGTAGAGTTTCATGAGTCACTGTTTTGACAGTTGCTCATTTACAGTCACTATCATCATGGGATACCATGTGCACAGACAGAACCAAATGATAGACAGCAGCTCAGAAGCGATGAAAGTCAGCCAACTAGTCCCACCCTACCAGCTAACAGCTATATACGACAGTGCACTCACAGCTGAACAAGTGGCCACAGAGGGCCCTGATATTGCATTCCTCACAGGAAGATGTATGATATTAAACATAAATTATATTATTATGAAACGTAGACACTCACTGCAACAATGACAGCTGGTAAGTCTCTTTCATTAAGAGTCAAGCCTGACTAAAACAATTTCTTTTTAAAATGTCTTCTTTGGCATGAAGCCACACAAACAAGCTGAGTGTACAAGTGTGCACAGTACACACTACTGCACACAAGCACAGGACCTCAGTTTGCCTTGTTCTTTGTTGCAGACAAGCCCAACTAAGTTACTGAAAACCCCCTACATTTCTATTCACTAAATAAACCCCTTCGAAATCTCCCTTACCCCCTTAAGATGACAAAAGCTGCCGCCAGAACCTCCTACAGCCACTAAGGAACCAAGCCAGAGGAGACCCTGAATGAGGGCAATCCACACCGCCTAGCCCTGCAGCGATTTCCAGCTCTTACAAGGACCTCTTGTGGGGTGAGCAGCCACTCTCAAGCCACCACCTGAGCTTCCTACAGTCGCTAAGAAACCAAGCCAGAGGAGGCCCTGAAAGGGGGTGCTCCACACCACCTAGCCTTCCAGCGATTTCCAGCTCCTCCATGGACCTCTTGCAGGGCAGGCAGCCACTCTCAAGCCACCACCTGAGCTTCCTACAGCTGCTAAGTAACCAAGCCAGAGGAGGCCCTGAATGGGGGCACTCCATGCCACCTAGCCCTCCAGCGATTTTCAGCTCTTCCAAGGACCTCTTGCGGGGTGAATGGCTACTCTCAAGCCATCACCTGAGCTTCCTACAGCCGCTAAGGAACTAAGCCAGGCACGGCGCCTCCGCAGACCAATAGGATTCTGGTGCTCTTTTACTCAGACTGCCTGATTGGCTGGCACCCTAGCTGCTGCTTTCCTATTGGACACTAATACTTTGAACTTGTCTGCCTTCTATGGTGCTGATTTCCTTTTGAAATTTACTGCCTATCCCTAATTTTAGAGCCATTTCATTACATTTGTATCTAACTATCAAGGAATATAACTGCATAGACATAAGTGAAGCAATTACTGCCTAGTTAATCTTTCTGTGTTAGGCTTGCTGTTCATCTTTACAGCGTGCAGAGAGGTGTCGCCATTTGGCCTTTTTGCAACCAAGTGATTATAGCCTTTTTAGAAATATTGTTCGAGTGCCTTAGATTTTTTTTAAGCAATCTGCCCTGAATTCCATCTGCTGCTTCTTCTCCCGGCTCTAATTTTCCTGCTTGCTGCCACCTCTGGTGCTGCCCTAGCCCCTCTGTTTCAACCCCCCCCCCGCTAATACTCCTTCTCACCTCTTTTGGCTAAAGAGCCCAGTAAACGTCGCTGATCGTCACCCCTATTGTCCTGCTAATTTTTTCCCCAGACTTCCCCGCCCCAGCCCCTGCTGTGCTGCCGGCCACAGCTCTATCCTCACCCTATTGTATGATTTAGATCCCTTCTAATTTCTCTACTTTCTGCTCTTTCTCTAGAGGAGGCCCTGAATGGGGGCGCTCCATGCCACCTAGCCCTCCAGCAATTTCCAGCTCTTCCAAGGACCTCTTGCAGGGCGGGCAACTACTCTCAGCCGCCACCTGAGCTTCCTACAGCTACTATCTCCCCCTCCTGCCCTATCTGATCTATTATATTTATAGCCATGGGTGGGTCAGGTGACCTGCTCCCTTGTAAATTACTCTGCTCCCATGTAAATTACTAAGTACCCACTTTTCCCCCTGCAAGTTATATTCTGTGCCCACTAGAGGACCAAATAACAAAACCTTACCATTGCAGCTCCTCCCTACAGTACGCGGACACACTGCTGCCTTATTCCCTTCTCTCTTCACTCTCCTTCCAATCTACAATTCCACCTACTTTTGTCTCACTACTCTCCTACTCTTCAGACTTGGCCTAACCCCCCTCCTTCTACTCTTGAAATGCATCTCTGCCTCTCCTCCTTCCCCCTTTTTCTGTTCCTCACCCTCTCCCTACCCCCTCCTCTTGCACACTACCCCCCTGAACCTATTAACCCTACATCATTCCAAACCCCATATCCTCAGGCTCCTATTTTCATCCTCACAATCGCTCCTACCCCTCCTCCTCCTCATACTCTGGTCACATTTTCCTATCCTCCCCCAGGCCTCCCTCATCTCTGAGTCTGCTAATCTTGCCTTTCTTCATCTCATGTTCTCATTCGCTCTCCGTCTCTGCCCTCCCACGCCCATTCAAAAGTGCTCTAAATGCCCAAAGCTTCACTTCCTTATTATTGCCTTGCTCTTGCTCTCCTCAGGTAATGTACATCCTAACCCAGGTCCAAATGTCACTTCCACCCAAGGCCCCTCCCCTGCAGCTGCCTCCTCCTCCTCCTCCTCTGCCACCTCTGCCCTCCCTAAAGGACTCAAGGTCCTACACTTAAACATCTGTAGTTTACAACTAAAAATCGACATCCTACAAATCATGGTGATCAATCTAAAACCTGATATACTAATTGTCACGGAAACATGGCTAAAGGCTACGATCCCAAACCACGTGGTCTCAATCCCAGGCTACTCCATCCTAAGGCAAGACTGGGTTGGTAGGGGTGGTGGCTTGTTCATGCATATTCTCACCACTCTACAGTATTCTACAATATACTCTACCTCCAATCCAGCAACCCACGATGCATTAACTATTCAAGTGACCCTGCCCTTCACTATTCCTATCTTCATATCTAGTATCTACTGCCGCCCAAACATTCAGCCAAGCATTGCACTCAAATTGGTCACCTCAGTCTCTGCCCTCTGTCACTCTGGTAAACTATACATCCTGGAAGACTTCAATTTAAAGTGGCTGTCCCCCAAATCTGCCAAAACATGCAATGAAATTGGAGCCCTTAACCTCACCCAGCTGATCTCAGAACCCACTCACCCAAACCACAAGACTCAAAACTACTCCCTGATTGACTTGGCAATCACCTCCCACCCACACAGAATAATCAAATCTGGTATCCTTCCTGACGCTCTCAGTGACCATAACCCAATTAATTTTCATAGTCAGAAAAGTCCACAGGCCAAAATCCCTACATAAAAACCTGCACATAAGCTCCTTCAACTCACTGAACCTAGAACCCCTACTGTGCAACCTCATCCTTTCTGACTGGTCACCCCTGGCCTCCACTTCTTCGGTGGACCAGGCCGTTATTTATTTCAAAGGCATATTTCTAAATACTTGGGATAGTTTCACCCTGCTAAAAACCTCCAGAGTAAGGGGAAATCACCTTCCTTGGATTACTCCTGAACTTCTTGCCTGCCACAGGGCTAGAGATTGTGCCTGGAAGCTTCACAAATCAACCAAGACCCCCAATGACCTCACATCATACCGTCAGCCATGAAATGGCTGCACTAAGGCTATGAGATTAGCTAAGTCCAAATACTTTAAATCAGCCTTCCTCACAAACATAAACACTCCTTCAAAATTCTGGGAGGTAGTCCATGCCCTTTTCACTCCCTTATCCCACCATCCTCCCCCGGTCCTTAAGATAAAAAACACTCTAGTGGACAATTCGAACATGGTGGCATTGGAATTTAACTCCTACTACACCACATGTACCACTGAGCTATTAAAGTCACTCCCGTCCTTCTGTCCCCCAGTTACTGCCTCCAACTCACTAACCCCTCTCTTATCTACCATCACTACTGATGATGCTCTAAATGCCCTGCTTACAATCAACCCTTCAAAAGGTTCCTCCCCAGATGACCTGGATCCCAAGCTCCTCTCTCTCTCTCACTCTCTCTGCTTCTTCCATTGCCTACCCCCCTTTCCCTCATTCTAAACCTCTCCTGTGCTACAGGCACAGTCCCCTCCTCTTGGAAGCCTGCAGTCATCCTCCCCCTACCTAAAGGCGGGGACCCCTCTTCCTCAAGCAAAATACCTCCCCATCTCCCTCCTCTCTACGCTTGCTAAACTCTAAGCATATCTGTTTCATACCCAACTTACTGCCTGTCTGTCTGACTCCTCCTATTTCACCCCTTTCCAATCTGGTTTCAGAAAAAAAACACTCCACCACCACCTCCCTGCTCAGGCTCACTGACTCCATCCTTACTGGGATGGACAATGGCCTTATCACCTCAGCCATTTTTGTCGATCTTGCCAAAGCTTTTGACACGGTCTCTCACACCCTCCTCCTGGACTCTCTCTCATCAGCAGGCCTATGTTCTTCTGCCACTAACTGGTACAGGGCCTACCTCATTGGTACAACTCAACCAGGATCTCTGGAGTAACCCCCCCCCCCACCAATCACCATAGGAGTCCCTCAGGGCTCGGTACTTGGTCCCTTGCTATTCTCAATCTTCCTAAATGCCCTGCCTTCAGTCTGTTCCCCCTCCACCTCCATCCATATGTATGCCAATGATACCATCCTGTATGCATCTGGCTCAAGTCCTGCTGAGGTTACAACCAGCTTACAGCACAATTTCAACAAAATTCAGCTCTGGGTTGCTAACCATCACCTCTTCCTTAATGCCAAGCTGACTGTCTCCATGACTTTTGGCACTAGGTAAAGACTCCCTAGGCTCCCCAATCTCCCTTCCTTCCACACCCTGGATGGGACTATTTTGGAGGACACTTCCTCCTTCAGATATCTTGGGGTTTGGCTTGATCAACACCTCAGCTTCTCTGAACATATTGATGATATCCTGAAAAAACTGCGTCCCAAGCTTGGTGCCCTCTACAGGAACTGCAGTAGCATCCCTCCTGCGGCCAGGCGTGAACTAGTCCAGAAGATGATCCTTCCCATTTTCAACTACTGCAACGTAGTCTATGGTGCTGCTTCCAAATCCTCCCTGACCAGACTAGACACCCTATTTCACTCTTTCTGCTGCTTTGCCCTAGATGCCCCTGCTCACACTCATAATTGCAATTTATACCATGCTCTATGCTTCCCCTCTCAAACAAACAGACGCCTATCCCACTGCACAAAATTCACCTTCAAACACTGGTTGGGTGAACTCCCTTCATACCTCTCCTCCTCTTTCATCGCCTCCCCCCCTCTCATTCCCTTAGATCCACCGACTCTCGTTCTTTATTGATCTCGCAGTGCTCCACCCTTATTGGACAAACAGGCTTCTCATACCACTTCCCCAAACTCTGGAACTCCCTCCCTCCTCAAGTCCATCTGTAACCCCTATTTGGCTCTATCCCAAGGGCTACTACCCCTGTCTGTGTGGCTAGTGACAGGTTAAGGGGCCTAGGTCCAATGGCGGGTGCCTCCACCCAGAGGTCAGGGTTGATAGTGGTTAAACTAGCTCAGGTACAGCCCTCTGGGACACTGTGACCCCTCCTTTGTTCCCACTAGTGGCTCACGTAATACATGGGAGTTACCTTCCCAATACCCCACATATGCACACTTCTTACACATATTGTAACCACTTACCCTCAGGACTGATTCTTGCAGCACGTCTCTGAGGACCCCCTGTAAAACAAGGTTAGATAATACACACAGCCAAAATGCAATGCTTATTATACATGTACTGACACCACAGACAGAATATAATTCAATAACAACAAATCTGATTTATTAGAGGGGCAGTAACAAGGAGGGGGCAATCAGGTTGATTTGGTTTGGAAATATTCAAATCACAGTACTGTGCATGCATATAGGGTCCAAAATGTCACACTCTGGGTACCCAGGATGGGGGGGTGGGGCTAGCCAGGTCCGTTGCCCAGGGTTGGCCAGCTGATGCAGCTGGATGGGACCCTGTGGGAGGAAAATATGTGCACAACACACAATTGTAATCCGGAGCTGGATGGCTCGGTGCACAGAAAGAAAACACACAGAAATCAGTTGACACACTTTGGTTAAACGAAAGGTGCAGGAAGTTTCCCTGATTTGTGCTCATGATACCCCAAGCAGAGAACCTGATAGAAACAGTTGTTCTGGATTGCCAGAAAACAGGGCATGGAGATGAAGCCCTCATGACAGGGCCCACTGCTTTGGACAGCAGGCGGATTCGGTCCGATTAAATTGAGTTCAGCTTCCAGCTTCAGCTCACAACTCACAGTAACAGGGAAATGGAATTGCGATTCCACACAAGCACTGGACTCATTCATATGTAAAGGAAATTACTATACCAGGCAGCTGCTTCTTGATCCTGGTCGCAAACACTGCAAATTACCCAGGAGCGCACACAGCATCTGCAGTCCCCGACAGGCCGATCACACTTCAGCAAACCTTCAGTCTTCTACGGGCAAGCCTGGTTCTGCACACTTCTGCTTTCTCTTCCGAAGTCGGGTTCAGCCCGACTCACTCACTCACTCTAACAGCTGCAGGCTGACTACAGGACCTCCCATGCGCTTCCCGCGCGAACTATACGCCACAGCAACAAACAGAGCTCCTTCTCCTTACACAGTCAACTCGCATCTGAACCTCCCAGCAATAGTTCATGGCATTTCCTTTGGCTTCATATCAGTTCTGTTGGTGGATTTGGCTGTCAATCACAGCAGGGCTCCCTCTGTTGGTGCAAAAAGGTGCCTAGGTCCAAACTACAATTCCCAGAGGCTCCTGCCATATATTCCCCTTTGGTAGCAGGCTCCAGGTGAGAGCCCAAGTTCTGGTTGGCTCCAAGCAGTCTCCATTTTAGGGTTCCCCTAACCCAATTGGCCCAGCTTAACAGTTCAGGTCCAAAATTGAGGGCAACACACACACAGAGTCCCAGCTGCAAGAAAAGCAGATTCGACAAACTGCACTTTCATTAACACTCTGATTTCTGGCAAACAGTTACATCATTCAATTAGGCTCCCTCTGCGCTCTTAGCGACTGCAGAAACGGAGCGATTAGACAACAACTCGGGCGGGAGTCAAGCATTAAACACACAGTCCCCCCATTCAAACTAAATTAGCCTGCAAGCAGGCATCTCCTAAAGAGACAGTACCAGAGACTCTAAAAGCACTCACAGTTAAGCGGTTTAAACGCCGAACACCATTCAGGCTGGGAGCACTTAGCCAGCTCCTAGAAGACTTTTGGGAACCCCCGTTTGCAAGGGGGTTACACCCTTCCTGGCCCCAAAAAATTTGGCATCCACTTCAAGTAGGCACCCTTATAACACATTTAAAGCAGATCATCACATTTGTTAATATCACCAACAGTTTAGGTCTGTATCCTGTCAAACAATTTTCCACATTAAACCCTTGTTATATGCACTTATTCTGTATTTCAAAGTTTACTACTGGTTGCCCAACATTAACATACAATACACCTTGAAATCGGGTCATTATTTTCTGCACATGAAACCTAGAGACAGGCAACCCTTCCCTGTCAGCTACCTTGGGTTTGGATGGGGCAGGGGCACCATTCCTAGAAGACAAGACAAGTAGTCTGGAGTTAGCACCTATGCTCAGTTTGGGCAATGAGCTTGGGGACACATACACTCCCTTATGGACCACATTGAGAGTCAAATCCACAGGCCTCCCAGGTGAATCATAGCTGAGGTGTACTACAGGTTTTACAGCTCGACCAGTCTTTCTAGGGGGAACTGTTACAGTCTCTGCATTTTTATCCTTACTTTCAGCATGATCTTTACTTGCGGAGGGGGGTCCTCTCAGAGTAGCAGGGCTAGATCTTGGGGCACTGTCAACTCCAGTATTTGCAATTTCAGGGGTCACAGCACTTGTTTCACAGGGAGAGCTCTCCGGCACTACCAGTGAACCATTAGGGCACTCAAAATACTCCTCTTGTTCTGATATATCACCAGTCTCTCCCAGTTCATCATCTTCCTCCTCTGAAAGCTCATACAGTTCCACCATGCACAGTGATTCCATGTCATCTGACTTAACACTCTGCACCTCACTCTCAGGGAGCATTGGCTCCAAGGACAAAGCTAGGGGCTTAGACAGCCCAGAAGGCCCAGCTTCATCTCCATAATTGACATGGGAATTGCCTTGAAACAATTGACCCAGTTCATAAGAAGGGTAGTACCCAAAGTTGCACTCACTTTCCTCTGAAGTAGACTGACAGTCATTTTCGACTGGGAGTTGCTCTGGAGAAAACATCAACTCAGCATCCGTAGGTGCAGATTTTCTTTGCCTTTGCTTAGCAGCAGCTCTAGTCACTGGTCCAGGGGGGGCAATTTCTGGGGGGTTCAGACTCAATCAATATTTGGCCAATGGGCAGCAAATGATTTTGATGCATTGTCTTGACATCTTTTGAATTATTTTCGGGCCTGACTTTGTACACAGGCAGGTCATCCAGCTTTCCTACTACAATGTGAGGGAGATGATGCCACCTGTCAGCAATCTTGTGTTTGCCACGCAGTCCCAGATTTCTTAGCAATACACGATCTCCCTCCTGGAGTTCTTGTGCTTTCACTTTTTTATCATACCTTTCTTTGTTGGCCAGATTTCTTTTGGCAGCCATGGTTTGAGCCAGTTGGTACGCATGATTCAGCTGGGCCTTTATCTTTTGCACATACTGTAAATAATTATTAGCTCGAACCCCATCAGGAGAAACTCTGAAGCAAACATCTACCAGTAGTCGGGCTTCTCTTCCATCAGGTGGTAGTGGGAGAACCCAGTGGCATCGCTTTTGGTGCAGTTGTGGGCATGTACCAAGGTGCTAATTTGCTGGCTTAAGCAGGGCTTGTCTTTTGGGTGGAGGGTGCCCAACATGTTGAACAGAGTGCGGTTAAAACGTTCAGGCTGTGGGTCCCCCTGGGGGTGGTAAGGGGTGGTTCTGAACTTTCGCACTCCCCACAGAGAAAGCAACTCTTTGATCAACTGACTCTCAAAGTCTCTCCCTTGATCAGAATGGATTCTTTGTGGAGCCCCATAGTGAACAAAAAAGTTTTCTACAAGTACTTTTGCCACAGTGGATGCCTTCTGGTCCTTGGTGGGGAAAGCTTGGGCATATCGTGTAAAATGGTCAGTGACCACCAGCACATTACTAATACTTCTTTGATCTGGCTCCAAACTTAAAAAGTCAATACAGACCAGCTCCATGTGGGCGCTGGTGGTGATGTTAACAAGGGGGGGCAGCCTTCTGGGACAAAGCTTTCCTCTGTAAGCAAAGACTACAAGTTCAAATGTGTTGTTCAACATCAGCCCCCATTTTAGGCCAATAGAATCGGGATCTCACCAAGTCAAGTGTTCTATCTATACCAAAGTGCCCCATGTGATTGTGTAGGGACCTTAACACTAAGTCGCTGAAAGCAGTGGGTAAAACTAGTTGCAGCTTGTCCATTTGTCCCCCTCTATCTACTTTTTCTCTGTATAACAGTCGATTGATCAGTTTCAACTTAGGACCTTCCTTGTACAACAATGCAGTTCTCAAATCAGTGGAGCGTAACTTGGATAAATCTTTCCCTTCGTAGAGGGCTTCTAGAGCTGACTTGAGCATAGGATCTCGGGACTGAGCCCGCCAAATACTGTCATTGTCTAGCTGAGGCAGTGCACCAATGTCTAATGCAGAAAAGTGGCAATAAGCAGCAGGTATGCAATTCTCAGAGGGCCCCAAACAATCCACCAGACAGTCCAGTGCGTCCGTGGACATTTGTTCCTCCCTGTCAAACTTCTGGCAGAGTGCTCGAATATCAGGTTCTGACAGTCTGACCCAGTCATTCCGGGAAACAGACCTCCGGAACAGAGCAGCAGCATCTATATGGTTCAGGCCTGCTCTGTATTCTACAGCGTAATCATATGTAGCTAATGCGGAAAGCCATCTATGGCCAGTAGCATCCAATCTGGCTGAAGTTTGCACATAGGTCAAAGGATTATTATCAGTTTTTACCAGTATCTTAGCCCCATACAACTACTCGTGGAATTGGTCAACAATGGCCCACTTCAAAGCTAGAAACTCTAACTTGTGCACAGGATAGTTCCTTTCAGATGGGGTCAGACTTCTGCAAGCAAAGGCCACTGGTCTCAGGCCATTCTCGTGCTCCTGGTACAACACAGCCCCCAACCCTGCAAGCTAGCATCAGTGTGTAGGACATAGGGCTTCCTTGGATCTGCATAGGCAAGGACAGGAGCGTAGGTAAGTTGATATATAATCTCATGAAAAGCAGCTTCACAATGAGGTGTCCATCTTGCCCCAAAAACCTCATTGGGATGGAAATACACTCTCTGTCTCAGGAGAAACTGACCTCTTATATTTTTTGTTGGTAGGAGGGTAACCTTGAGTAAGATTGAGTAGAGGACGAATCACTCTCGAATAGTCCTTGATGAACCGGCAATAGTAGCCACAGAATCCCAGGAATCTTCACAATTCTTTTAGATTGTGGGGCTGTGGCCAGGTGATGAAGGCCTCAACTTTACTTGAGTCTGTTTCTATTCCCTCAGTGGACACTATGTGTCCCACATACTTTACAGAGGTTTGGAAGAACTGACATTTATCAATGGATAGTTTAAGGCCAAAGTCTTCCAGTTGGTCCAACAACTTGAACAGTCTGCTCTCGTGTTCCTCCAGTGAGCTGCCAAACACAATAACATCATCTAGGTATACCAGGCACTCTAACAAGTTCATGTCCCCCACTGCACACTCCATCAGTCGTTGGAAGTGGCTGGGGCACCTGAAATCCCTTAAGGCATCCTCATGAACTCATAGAAACCAAGCGGACAGATAAAGGCTGTCTTTTCATGGTCTCCGGGGGCCATCGGGATCTGGTAGTACCCACTGTGAAGATCCAACAGTGAGAACCACTTGCTACCATTCAGGCAGTCCAAGGCATCCTGAATGCTGGGCATTGTATACTGATCAGGGATAGTCCACTGGTTCAAAGTGCGATAATCCATGCACATCCTTACTGCCCCACTCTTTTTTCTCACTGCCATGATAGGTGAAGCATATGGGCTTCTGGATTCTTGTATTACACCAGCTGCAAGCATGTCTTGCAGATGCCATTGCACATCATCTATGTCAGCAGGGGCCAGGCGTTGAGACCTCTCATGAAATGGCCTTTCATCATGCAACCGGATATGGTGCTCAGCTCCTTGCACACATTCTATGTCCCATTCCTTTAAAGAAAACACCTGGTCTCTCTGGGCAAGCTTCTCACTGATCCTCACTTTCCATTCAGCTGGCAGCGGGGAGTCACCAAAATCGAACAAGTCAGGGGTCACTCTATCACTCTTCCCAGAACATTTGTTACTGGGTAACACTGCAGTATCTGCACAATGCACATTAGCCAGGGTGCAACCTCTATTTACCCAAATCTCTCTATCAGATACATTATGAACTTGAACCATTAGCCTTCTGGCATAAGCATGGGCTCTGGCAGGCAAAATACTAGGCTTGACCAGTAGTCCTTCCAGCAATTTTCCATCGCCTGGTGCATCCAGCATGAGTATTTTATTCTTGACATCCTTTCTCATATGGACCTCCCCCTGTAGGGTACACTGGGCATTTGGCGCCAGGATCAGAGACTCAGGATCCTTTTTCCAGACAATTCCAACCGGTTCCTCTGGGTCCACTCTTTCAACATCTCTCTGCACCTCATAGGCCTTGTTGATCAAGGCCGGGATTCTTAAAGCTCTACCAGTCCTTGACTCCTGTTTTTCATAACACAACTGTACCAACCGTCCAAACATATGCGCATTCGTTCCTATTAGTAGAGGGACCCCATCATACAGTCCAGTAGGGGGACACACTAGGGCCGGGGTTTCCACTTGCTCAGCCACTCCAGCCACAGAGGTGGGGAAAGACAACCAAATTCGGATATAGCCGGAGTATGGGTAGGCCTTCTCTCTTAGACCCCAGACATGCAGCCCTTCCAACGGTTGCAGGGGCACATCAGGCAAATGCTTCTGATACCAATCCTGGAACATAATTGTCACTTATTTTTTTTAATTTTTTAGTAAAATCTAGGATTACAAATACCTTTGAGCAGGGACTGCTCATTTACAAAGGTTTCACATCAAAGGAAGTAGGGTAACGACAATACAAAGGAAACAATAGTTACAAATATTATACTTAAGGTTCACTAAGCAGTGGTTTGCAGAGAGATTCAGCTATTGCCAGCATGAGTCAATTTTGAAGGGGAACAGCAGATGGAGAGGAGAGATGCAGAGATGAGTGAGCAGGCAAAGGCCATTGTCAGTTAGTAGGAGCAGGTGGCAAGAGATAGGTGATGGTGGCTAGGGCCTAGAGTCAGCTGCTAGGGGAGTGGTGAGCATAGGGAGGAGTGTGGGGGGGGTGAGCAAGGAGGATTAAGGAGGCAGTAGATCCAGAGTACCATTGTCACCAGTGCAAGGTGAAGACCATAGTTTAGGAGTGGCAGTCACACTGCGTGGTTGAGACAATGGAGCGTTGAAGTTCCTTTTTAAAGGGACCTAGAGTCGCAGCTGTAAGTGCTTCTTTGCTTAAGGTGTTGTACCACTGAGGAGCCCTGAATGAGAATGATCTCTGCCCCATAGAGGTCCGGCATCTTGAGACCTGGAACGTCTGTTGAAAAGCTCTCTGTGTAGGTTGGATGTTGTTGTGGGTGGTTAGTTTAGCAACTCCAGGCGGCATGTGCCCAAGGATAATTTTTTTGGTGAGTAGGCAGGTTTGGTATTGAACTCTGCTCATGAGTGGAAGCCATCCAATCTGGGCATATAGGTCACAGGTGTGAGTTAGGCAGGAGACACCCATTAGGAGCCTACAGGCTTTATTGAGTGTCACGGATATCCTCCGGAGAGCAGTTTAGGAGGCAGAGCCATAGATGACAAGAGCATAGTCAATGATGGAGATGACAGAACTATAGATAACCAGTCTGAGGGCTTCGGGGGTCAGGCAATGCTTGTGTTTGTGGAGCAGGCCAATTCATATATTGGCAGCTTTTGCCACATTACCTATATGCTGTGTGAACGTAAGTGAGCTGTCCAGGGTGATGCCGAGGTATTTAAATGCAGGAATATGCTCAAGTGAGGCCCCTACTTGGTTCATAATGTTGAGGGGCAGAGGTTTGTACTTGCTCCGTTGTTGTAGAATGTCATAACCTTAGTTTTGCTAAAGTTCAGGATGAGTTTATTGGAGCAAAACCAATCTTCAACACACCTAAAGTTGCTTTGTAGGTGACTCTCTAGGATTCTAGTATCTCGGTTCCTAGTGAATAGTACTGCATCATCCACATAAAGTAGGATTCTCTGTTGGCAGATGCTAGGAAGATCATTAAGAAAGAGAGAAAAGAGTAGTGGTCCCAGTATCGACCCCTGGGGGACACCCGAGAGGACTGGTTTTTCATCTGAGGTGACTCCAGCTATCCTGATACATTGTACCCTGTCCCCAAGGTAACTAGCAAACCAGCTTACTGCATGTTTGGAGAGGCCAAGGGTGAACAGCTGATCTAAAAGCAGCGGGCAGTTAACGGTGTCAAAGACCTTTGTTAGATCAATGAATACCGCCCCTCCACACATGCTTTGGTCAATGGTGTCATGGAGGAAACTGGTGAACTCTAGCAGTGCTGTGGTAGTACTATGCCCTTTCTGGAATCCGTGTTGCTCTGGGCAGAGGATTTCATACTTATCCAGGAACTCCACGAGTTGATCAGAGACTGTTCGTTCCAGAGCTTTAAATAAGGGGGGGAGGATGGAGATATGCCTGTAGTTGGCGTGTATCGTCTTGTCTCCATTGTTGTACACTGGTGTGATAGTTGCCTGTTTCCAGAGTGATGGGAATTGATCCAGGCTTAGGGAAAGGTTAAGTATCTTTGTCAGGGGTTCAAGGAGCTCATCGAAAACTAGTGAAAACAGCTTTAGATCAAGGGAGTCACCACTGTAGCCGGTTTTGCTGATGGTCTTGCATATGTAGGTTCTGGCTAGGTGCATTGGGACCTCTTGGAAGAAGAACTGTGGGGTATGGTGTGCTTTGGATGATGATATTGGGGTGGAGCTGGAAGTAGGGACATTGAAGAAATCAGGTGGTAGGACGCTGCTCAGGTTAGAGAACGCATTGTTGAATGTGTTAGAAATCGTATAGGGGTCGAGCATAGGTGTACCATCAATGTTGAGCATAGTCAGCGGTGACTTAGCCTCTTTCCCCGTAAGGTCCTTCAGGTTATTCCAGAATTTTTTTCCATCTCCCCAGGAGTTGGAAAATGCCTCTCTAAAGTTTTTGCGTTTGGCATTCCGAATAGACTGGGTACAGCTATTTCTTGCTGCTCTGTAGCGTGGGATGTCCTTGTTTGCTCCCGTGGCTTGGGCACACTGCCAGAGGTGGTCCCTAAGTTTTAGTTGCACTATGAGTTCAGAGTTAATCCAGGGGTTCGATATGCCTTTAACTTTTTTCTTGACTAGTGGTGCATAGGCTGTAGTGAGGAATCTGATGAACAGTTCCAGCGCTTTGTTGACGTCCTTAAGAGAGTCAATTTTAGACCAATCAAGCCTACTTAGATGAGATTTTAGCTGGTGTAGATGTCCATGTTTAAAAACCCTAGTGTAAATGATTTTCGGGGGAGGCTTAGTGATTTTAGTAGCCCATGAGCAGATCACAGGCGAGTGGTCACTTATCCAGTCCGGGAGGACAGACACCTTAGTAATTCTGTCAGGGTGATTTGATAGTATCCAGTCTATTAGGGTGCTGGAGCCTGTTCTGTAGTTGTTTCTAGTAGGAGAGGGGACCAGCTGAGTGAGGTGCTGTGCTGTGATAGAATCCTTATAGCTGCAGGCCTCGGGTGCAAGCCAATTGATATTGAAGTCCCCCATTATTATGATCTCCATATCATGGCGCAGTCCATTGAGGCATTCTATTAAGTTGTTGAAGCTGGTATCCTGTTGTTTAGGGAGTATATATACAGAGATTACAGTAAGATTTTTGTTGTGGGCCCCTAGAAGAACTCTGATAGCGAGGATCTGGGACGGTGAGTCCAGGTTTGGAACTTGGATAGCGTGTCCCATGAGAGAGTCTTTTAAGTAAATGGCACAGCCACTGCCCAGCTTCGAGATCCTGTCCATCCTGAAGATTGAGTATCCGGGAATTACTATCACAGAGTCAGGGATCTTGGGGGAGAGTTATGTTTCAGCTACCGAGAGGATGTCGGGATTGTGTTGTTGGATCCAGGTTTGGAGATTGTCGAGTTTGCTAAGAAGGCTACAGACATTAATAGATGCTAGGGTGAGGGATCCCGTTGCTTTATTCTGAGGGTAGGTAGTTGGTCCATGTGGTCCAGGGTTTGGATGAATATTTCCAGATAGGAGAAGCAGTACAAATATAATTCTCAAGAGACAGGTTTTAAGAATTTTGAAGGCTTGCTTGCTTGTTAGGCATCTGTATGTCTTGGCGCACCGGTGCAGGGGTCGTCTAGCCTTATTGCAGAGGGCTGCCACAGTCAGTAGGTAACACGATGTGCCAGACTTATGGGGCTGCAGGAGATAAGGAGTAAGCCACAGTAGGAAGCAGTGGTTCAAGGGATTATTATAATGGATCACTGTTATCATGCCAGGAGTGTAGTGCAGAGCAGTGGTTAGCATTAGCTGACTGTTGGGGTAGGAGGATGTAACCTCTTGCCCACTGGGGCAGATCAGTAATATAAAAGCAACAACTAATAGTGCTGGCCTCAGCTTGGAAGCCACAATGGTTAAGTGAGAGAAGGAAGGCACAGTAGTACTTGGGGGGGTGGAGAGAGAGAGAGGGAAGAGAGAGTTAAGGGTGAGGACAGATGCAATTGGTTGAGGACAGTGGGTGCTGAGCAGATAAGTGTATAGGTCAAAAGTGGGAGGGATGAAAGAGTATTTAGTGGAGGCCTGGGAGGAGGTGGTGGGGGTGGGACAAAATATTACACACTTCTCCCAAGCCTGCCTAACTGAAAAGCTGTGGGAGTTAGAAAAAATAGCAGTCTGAGTGCCCCACCAATGGCTGTGGTGAGAGCAGAATGTCCTAGCCAATCACTGTGCACTGCGATCAGCGCCGCACCAGTCGGAGCCCAGCCGCAAGAAAGGGGCTCTTTCCAACAGTTGGCACTCATACCTGAGGAGAGGATCCGCTGATGGGTTCCAGCTAGGCAGCCAGTTTTGGGGAAGGAGTCGGCAAAGGCGGCCGTTGTGCGCTGCTTGTGGATCGGACACAGAGGCATCCACCAAGGATCCTGGTGAGAGGAGCCCGCCGCTGGGTTCCACAAAGCTGGCCTGAGGATCGGCAGGAGTCAGCAGGCAGCCGTAAGGTGCCGCTTTTGGCGGTGGTGCCAAAAATTCAATCAGTGAACCTGAGGAGAGGATCCACTGATGGGTTCCAGTGAGGCGGTCAGTTTTGAGAGAAGGAGTCGGCAAAGGCAGCCATTGTGCACTGCTTGTGGATCGGGCGCAGAAGCATCCATCGAGGATCCTGGTGAGAGGAGCCCACCACTGGGTTCCACAGAGGTGGCCCAAGGATAGGCAGGAGTCGGCAGGCAGCTGTAGGGCGCCACTTTCGGCGGTGGCGCTGAAAATTTAATTAGTGAACCTGAGGAGAGGATTAGCTGATGGGTTCCAGCGAGTGCCAGTTTTTGGGGAAGGAGTCGACAAAGGTGGCCGTAGTGCACTGCTTGGGAGCCACTGTCTAATACAGCTCTCGTAGACACTCCATTCACCTTTACAGTGGTCTCCATGGAGGGACCCACCACTTCAGACCATTCTGGTGGTGCGGACCTAGGCGTCGCTCGGGCACTGGCCCTGGTGGCATAACTTTTCCATGCAGCTCCCCCTGGTGGCTGGACAATAGCATTGTGATACAAGGCCACCAACCTATGGGTAACTTTTCTCAAGTTTTCTGGCAAGCGGCAAGTTGACTGGAAATGCCCATCCTCCCCACATTGGAAGCAAACCTTAGTTTCTTTAGAGGCTTTGGGGGCGGGGTCCCTTTTCTGTTGGGACACTTCTAGGGCTCACCGAGGCTGTTCTTGGATGGGAGACCTACACCCTTGAACTTCTAAACTTCCACTACGGTTGGGGGTCAGGGCAGTTCTTTGTAGTTCCCCCACCATTGCTCTCAATTCCCATATCTCTGCTAGCAAGTTACCCTCGATCTGGGTCTCCGGGGAAACAACATGCACTCCCACTCCACTTTTGAGCTCAGGGGGAGCCTGATACAGATCAGGTTCTCTGGCTACCTCAGTCAATTCTTTAATCAATTCTCTCAACTGTTGGGCCTCCTCTGAATCACTCTTTTCAGGCGTCGGACAAGTGTTCACAGCCCCAGCACAGGGCTCCTAGCCCTCTTCATCAGTCTCAATCTCACAAATTTCTTTCATTAGATGACAGTACTCGGGAGTGCTTGCCCTCCTGTCTTGCAATTTGAGTTTCAGAATCATTACACTTGAAAATCTAGCTGACTTTAGGATGTGGTCTAATTGGACCCAGTTCAACTCTTTGGGTAGGCACTCCCCCTTTTCTATGGGCCCTCTGCAGAGTCCTCTCTATCCTAGTGACAAAGGCAGACAACTTTTCAGTCCTCCACTGTTTAGCTGACTTGAATTTCCACAATAAATCATCCCCCAATTCTGTGCTGCCAAACACCCCCTCCAAGGCAGAGAGGTATTCGGCTGCAGTAGCCTCCGGACTAGTGGCACGTAGAAACCGGATGGCTTCCAGGTCAAGGCCTCTCAAGCTCTTCATCAAGTGCTTCCTCTTTTCCCCCTCTGAACATTGCCATTCCTGCACTAAAGAGGTAGCATAGTCCATCCAGGTCTCTAAATCATCTTCCCCTGAAGGCACTGGGACAGTACCGGAGAAAAGTCTGAGCCTTCTATAGGAATCCAGCTGTATCGGGGGAATTACAATGGGGGAGGTAGCTATTGGGGAGCTCTTGGGGGACACAGGAGAGGGAATCATGGAGTGCACAGGCATGTGGTCCCCAGACAAGTCTAACACTTTTACCACTTCCTGGGCAGTTTTCCCTTCTGAGGCTAACAGCTTGAGCAGCTTCTCTTTAAACCCATCAGTACTAGGGGACCCACCTGGGGTGGCCAAGCCACTATGTAAGTGAACAACCCACCATCCCTTCTGGGCTCCTTTGGGCAGAATCATAGGTGGTACCTTTTCAGGGTCTATGGGGGAACTACACGAGAGCAGCACTAGCAAAGTTTGGTCAAATAAGTCAGCGTCTCGTCCCTTTACCTCTACCTTGCCCAAACACTAAACATGCTCTGCAGTGGAAATAATGTCAGCACTGTTAGTCCCTAAGGGGACATCCAGTAACAAAATAGCCTTTTGGGGGTCTATCTCCTCAGCTTAGCACCACCCCATCAATTTATGCACCACCAGCTTATGGGGGGCCATTTTTAGCTTGGGCATGGTACTCCCTTCCATTTTTTCTCTTAAAGTAAACATATCAGGGTAATTCTCTCACAGGGTCACTAGAGGACGCAAATCCCAGTGGTGCTTCCAAGATGTAACCCCTAGGTGGTGCTATCCCAGGGGTTACTACCCCCTGCCTGTGTGGCTAGTGACAGGTTAAAGGGCCTACGTTCAATGGCGGGTGCCTCCACCCAGAGGTCAGGGTTAGTAGTGGTTAAACTAGCTCGGGTACAGCCCTCTGGGACACTGTGACCCCCCCTTTGTTCCCACTAGTGGCCCATGCAATGCATGGGAGTTACCTTCCCAATACCACACATATGCACACTTCTTACACATACAGTAACCACTTACCTTCAGGACTGATTCTTGCAGCATGTCTCTGATGACCCCCTGTAAAACAAGGTTAGATAATACACACAGCCAAAATGCAATGCTTATTATACATGTACTGACACCACAGACAGAATATAGTTCAATAACAACAAATCTGATTTATTAGAGGGCAGTAACAAGGAGGGGCAATCAGGTTGATTTGGTTTGGAAATATTCGAATCACAGTACTGTGCATGCACATAGGGTCCAAAATGTCGCACTCTGGATACCCAGGATGGGGGGGGGGAGCAAGCCACGTCCGTTGCCTGGGGTTGGTCAGCTGGTGCAGCTGGATGGGGCCCTGTGGGAGGAAAATATATGTACAACACACAATTGTAATCCAGAGCCGGATGGCTCAGTGCACAGAAAGAAAATACACAGAAATCAGTTGACACACTTTGACTAAATGAAAGGTGCAGGGAGTTTCCCTGATTTGTACTCACGATACCCCAAGCAGAGAACCTGATAGAAATGGTTGTTCTGGACTGCCAGAAAACAAGGCATGGAGATGAAGCCCTCATGACAGGGCCCACTGCTTTGGATAGCAGGTGGATTAAGTCCGATTAAATTGAGTTCAGCTTCCAGCTTCAGCTCACAATTCATAGTAATGGGGAAATGGAATTGTGATTCCCCACAAGCACTGGACACATTCATATGTAAAGAAAATTACTATACCAGGCAGTTGCTTCTTGATCCTGATCGCAAACAATGAAAATTACCCAGGAGCACACACAGCATCTGCAGTCCTCGACAGGCCGATCACACTTCAGCAAACCTTCGGTCTTCTATGGGCAAGCCTGGTGCTGCACACTTCTGCTTTCTCTTCCAAATTCGGGTTCAGCCTGACTCACTCACTCTAACAGCTGCAGGTCAACTACAGGGCCTCCCATGCACTTCCCACACGAACTATATGCCCCAGCAAACAGAGCTCCTTCTCCTTACACAGTCAGCTCGCATCCGAACCTCCCAGCAATAGTTCAGGGCATTTCCTTTGGCTTCATACCAGTTCTGTTGGTGGATTCAGCTGTCAATCACAGCAGGGCTCCCTCTGTTGGTGCAAAAAGTTGCCAAAGTCCAAACTACAATTCCCAGAGGCACTTGCCATATATTCCCCTTTGGTAGCAGGCTTCAGGTGAGAGTCCAAGTACTGGTTGGCTCCAAGCAGTCTCCATTTTAGGGCTCCCCTAACCCAATTGGCCCAGCTCAACAGTTCAGGTCCAAAATGGAGGGGCCACACACACAGAGTCCCCGCTGCAAGAAAAGCAGATTAGACAAACTGCATTTTCATTAACACTGTAACTGATTTCTGGCAAACAGTTACATCTTTCAATTAGGCTCCCTCTGCGCTCTTAGCGACTGCAGAAATGGAGCGATTAGACAACAGCTCGGGCGGGAGTCGAGCATTAAACACACAGTCCCCCCATTCAAACTAAATTAGCCTGCAAGCAGGCAGCTCTTAAAGACACAGTACCAGAGGCTCTAAAAGCACTCACAGTTAAGCGGCTTAAATGCTGAACACCATTCAGGCTGGGAGCACTTAGCCAGCTCCTAGAAGTCTTTTGGGAACCCCAATTTGCAAGAGGGTTACACGTCACTCCTCCTCTATCTATTCCATCAGCTCAGCCCTTCACAATTACCTATCATCCAGCTGCTCTTGCCATGACCCTCCCAATTCCACGTCCTCGCACAGGTCTAGTCACACCCCTAACCATAATCTACCTCTTGCCTACCTTTTTCCCTCTATAACTTTTACAGCCTCCCATGCCCCCTTGCAGGGTTTTCATCATCCTGAAGGGGTCCTATTTCTGGGCTCAGCTCTCCTTCCTTCCTCCTTCTCTTCTTCCTCTCCTCCTACCTCCCTTCTCTACTTCCTCCCCCTCCTACCCCACCTATGCCATAGGTATCTTGCAATTATTCTGTCAATATTCCTACCTCCCCTTTGGCCCTTCTCTTCCAGCCACCTCACAGGATTCTCAGCATCCTGGAGGGACTTCCCCCCCATTACAGGGTTCTCAGTATCCTGGAGGGATCCCCTTGCCCTGACCCCCTTCTTCCCACATTGCACTTGTTTTCCTTCCCCCCACCATACCTCAGGCACCCATTAGTAACCCCCTCCGCCTCCAGCAGTCCATGACCCCTTGCAGGGTTCTCAACATCCTGGAGGGGCCCCAGGGTTGCCACTTCTCCTCCCTTGCCCCAACCTTACAGCACTTATCACTTACCTGCTCTAACCCCCCCTTTCCCCTTGCACTTGTGGTATCAACAAAAACAAAAGCACTTACGATTGCCTTACTTCTCTACACTGTCTCTACACAGTAAATCTAATTTGTTCCCTTCTACTAGTTATTTCCCACCAGTATAGGTACTTACAGGATTCACTTCACTTACACTATATTGCCATTTGTTAATTGCCTACTGTTTTATTCACTGTATGTAACTGTTGTCTCATGTACCTGGATTGTAATTACTGTTTATCCTCTCTGTACCCCATGTCACACCGGGAGATGAACAACTTGTTGTTCAGTGCGCCTTCCTGGTGAAACCTTTTTTTTTTTTTTATACTTCATCTTTATTAAAAGTATTTTCAATTTAATACATAACTGTATCAAGGATTTTACATGCACAGTATATTTAACATTTAGAAAATCTTATATCTGGGAGTTCCATTTTACAGCATAGTGGATACTCCCAGCCTTTCTTATACTATACAATATATTTTAACCAGAAGTACAGATAATCAATTTAAAAACATAAAATCAAATGATAGTATCATTAAAAAATAAAGCTTATAGAATCTCTATCATTTGTTCCTTACTGCATTAAGTAATAAATTAACTTTTATAATTATGTTCATAGAATTCTAAATACTAATTAAAAACAGAGATATGTAGAACCAGTCTATGTCTCTAGAAAGACTACAGATTGTATATATTGAAGAGAAAAAAAAAGGATTATAGAAAAAGAAAGAAAAGGAGAGAGAAAGAGAAAAAAGTAAAAGCCTCAATTCAGCTCATCCTAGGTCTACTGGCAGTAGAATTTAATATATATAGGCCCAGATATTCAAACTGCGCCAGGCTATGGTGCAAGCCTAGGCGCAGCTCAACTTTATTGAGCAGGGGTGTGGCCTGGGCGATATTCAACGGAGCTGCGCTATGGCGCAGCAGCTTTGAATATCGCACCCTGGCCACCCCCACTGTGCATGGCGCAGTGGCATTGTGCCAGCGCAAGTGGCCACAGTGGAGCATGGAGATGCGGTGGTGCAAGTGCCATTGCACCATGCACAGCACCTCCGATATTCAAATGGGGACATGCAAATGGAGCCATAAGTTATGCAAGGCACACAGGGGGCCATTTGCATCTCATTATGTCCCCAATTGCATGCCATTAGCATGCAGGTGCGCCAATCCCCGACGACTTGCACCTGGCACCCTGCCAGGCAGCAGCCGTCAGGGATCGACGCCCTCTGCAGCCCGATTGTGGGAATTCCTGTAAGATAAAAGAAAAACCATCCAATATCCCCGGTGGTCCAGTGGACCTCTATGTGCTCGATCGCGGGCAACAGTACAATCCCCTCCCAAGTCCAATATCCCTGGTGGTCCAGTGGACCGCACTGAGCCTGATCACAGGCATCTATAATCGCCCCCAAGTCCAATATCCTGGTGGTCTAGTGTACCCCAACCCCACCCGCCCACTGAGCCCCCACCGCCGCTCCCCTCATCAGCCGGCGGATGGCAGCACCCCACCCGCCTGCCGCCTACCGCCCACCGACTGACAGCTCGGTAGGGCTGCATGCCCATTGGTTCACAGCATGAGCCAATGGGCGTGCAACCCATACCATACTACTCAGTCCAGATATGAGCAAAGGCTCTGTTGTTTCTTGCTTACTAATACGCCATCTTGTTTCAATGTGCCACAAGTACTGCCATCAGTCTGAGCCAGTCATCCATGCCACTGTGCCTAGCAGGTGACTGATACCCTGCTGCAAAGCTCATTGGTGACTATATTGCTCTGCCTGTGGTGGAGGAGGACATCAGACAGACCAAGGCAGCCTTCTTCTCCATTGCAGAGTTCCCTAATATAGTGGTGCAATAAACTGTATGAATGTATGCACTGTCACCCTGGAGAAGATGTACCATAATAGGAAGGCATGAATATGCAGGCCATGTACAATGCACATTGGCTCATCACACACATGTGTGCCAAATACCCCGGTGCTACACACAATACATTCATACTGGAGCAGTCACAGTTTATGCAATGACTATGTGCCACTGTGGGCAACAATGGATGGCTGATTAGTAGGTACCAATGCACACTCTGTGTATGTAACACACATGCACACACTGTACCACAGTAGCCATGTCCTACCCCCACAGGTGACAGTGGGTACCCTCTGAGAACATATCTCATGACACCCTATCTGAACCCAGCCATAGATGCAGAGGGCACATACAGTGAGGTGCATTACCAGGCATGGTCCATAATAAAATGCACATTTCGGATGCTGAAGATGCAGTTCTGCTGCCTGGACAAGACAGTGGGGATATTATAGTTAACACCTGGTGTGAATGTATATGCTGTGTGCTGTATGCTGCACAATCTAGCACACAGAAAAAGACTTTTACCTGACTGTGTTGTTCCTGGCAATGGTGGTATGGCTCAGCCATGGACAGACCATGACGGTTGTCCTCAGGCACAGGGTCCACAAGACATGGCAGGATACATTGCAGGGAGGGTTGTAAGACAGGGGATGTTGGAAGGGTACTTTACATAGGGTGGGTACTATAGCTGCAGATCTGTGAGTTGTGCCATGCAGTGCACTTGGTGCAAGCCACTGTGCTGTTCATGCCTACAGGGTGTATGGGAGGCAGTGGGTGATACAGGTGGGGAATCTGGTGGTATCATGTGTGCTTTGCTGAGGAGTGTGCTCTGTGTGGTGGTGGTGCAACTGGTGTCACTATGGGAGCTGCCATGCACATTTGCTGAGACACATGCCAATATATGTCCTCACCGACTAGGTACAGTGAGAAAAGTCACAGGGCACTGTGGTATCCAGTGGGTTAGAATGTGCAATGGCAGGTACTCGTTGCATGTACACCCTTGTGTGGGTGGAACTCTGCATGAGCCTGTTGCCTGGCTATGGGATGATAATTCTCTGCTAAAGTTTTGTCCCCACCTTTGTGTAAAGGGATGACTAAAAAACGCTTCCATGCTGAAGGAAAGGTTTGGGTGGTAAAGGATAAGCTGAAAATATGAGTCAAAAGAGGGGCTAAAATATCATCACAGGATTTAAGTGAAAGATTGTCTAGATTATCAATTCCCTTATCGGTATCCTCTCCCAGTGAGGACAACAATTTGAAGACTTCTTCAGATTTAATATATTTGAACTAAAATTTAGGCCTTGAGAGGGAGTTGTTAGGGGATCAGAAGACACTCCAATGGTAGATAAACCAGCTTTTTTCAATAATTGAGCAACAGCCTCAAAAAAAAAATGTGTTAAACATATCAGAAATGCCTCCTTTGGAGTACGTAGTGGAACCAGCACAGGATACGTTTGTGGTGGAGGATGCAGAAGGGACCCTCCAAATAGAGTCAAACATATGCCAACATATCTTAGAATGGTTTCTCACATTAATTAAATTGCTTATATAATAAGAGGATTTGGATTTCCTTATAACAGAAACACAGTAATTATGAAATTTATGAAACGTCTGCAGGCCTCTGGGGTATCTAGTTTCTTGTCCTTTTGATAAAAGTTTGTCTCAGGACTTCAGCTGGAAAATGATAAAAGGGATCACTCATGAAGCATGTTTAGATTTAAGCCTTTTTTCTAAAAAAGTGTCATGTTGATTAGAAAGCAAATTGAACTGTAGAAAGAAATAATCCGAGGTGGCATCTACATTATGGAGGGAGAACAGCTCCTCCCAGCTGATTATAAGCAGACCAGTGCGAAAAGCTTCTAAACTGATATGTTTAAAACAATGAAGCTTAATAGTATTAGGGTTCAATTTGGGGAAAAGATTTATCGTGAAAAAATAAGGGCATGATCATGAAATAAGTTTCCCTGACAACCAGAAGAGCTAATTGGGATATCAGGGGAAATAAAAATCACATCTAAGATAGTGGATATGCTTCCAGCTAAATCATAATGGGTGGGATTTATTTATTTTTTTATTTTAGTCTTTGGTAACTGGGTAAGGCCCATT
Source organism: Neoceratodus forsteri (assembly GCA_016271365.2). Taxonomy (NCBI): domain Eukaryota; kingdom Metazoa; phylum Chordata; order Ceratodontiformes; family Ceratodontidae; genus Neoceratodus; species Neoceratodus forsteri. The sequence goes on along the minus strand of CM028135.1, from coordinate 458,215,976 downwards.
AGGCACAAGTGCCTCTTTCAGAGCAACCTGGGAGCACTGGGATCTTTAATTATTTGGTTCAAACCAAGAGGGGCAAGGAAAGACTTCACTTCAAGCCCCCCACTAGAGGGCCAATTTGTGTTAAAATCACCCAGTAATATGGTATATTGAAACTCACTCAGGGAATAAATCAATGAAAACAGCAGTGGAAATTTAGTTATTTTAAGTTTTGGGGGCAATACATGCTGCCAACTAAAATCTTCCTTTCAGATAACTTTATCGACACAAACACAGCATTAATCAAGCCGCCCAAAGTGTCAGTTTTGACAAGTCAACATAGCATGGAGGAGTGAATAAATAAGGCAGAAACACCACCATTTCTATTCCTATCTAACCTAAAAACTGTATAATTTGGGAGACTGATGTCAGAATCAAGAATAAAGGAATCCAGCCAAGTCTCAGTTACAGCAAGGATAGAAGGACGTGAGGAAATATAGCCTAGAGGTTAAAGCAATGAGCTGTGAAAGAGCTTGGTACATCCAGCAGACCAGACCTTGGTTTGATTCTCACAACCTCCGTTTGCATACTGTGTGACTCTGAGCAAGTCACTTAAGCGCCCTGTGCTCTCAGGTCGCCCCTGAAAACAGGCACTAGTGGGCCTTACCCAGTTACCAAAGACTGAAAAAAACAAATAGACCAACTTATCAATAGATCTCTTTTGGGGAGATGACTTTGAACATTGTAATGAAAATTATTTAAATTGTGCAAAGGAGGGCCAGGATTTTTTTTCTGTATCACCTCCAATTAAAAGTAGGGAGAAAATACACCAATAATATGGAAGGAAGAGAGGGTACTTAGAATTCTTTTTTGGCCAACATAGCCATCTAGGGCTAAAGGAAAAAGAACTGAGGGAACAAAATGTAATACTTCTTAAAATAGGGTAATTTAAGTATTCCACAGAGGGAATGTCAGACCAGGGTGGAGGAAAAGTGATTGGGGAGGCAGGCTGTAGACACCATGCAGCTGTGACTTCTGCAGCAGTTTATAAGCAATTTCTCCCATGGCTGTTACCATATGGTCCTACTCGCTGTTTGAGGAACAGATCTACTGTGGTTCAAACACTTTTGGTAATGCAGCCTTTTTTAACCAGTTCATTTATGTCACTCTAGGTTAAGAGCTCACAAAAAGGCAACATCACCATTTTGATTGTCTGCTTTCTTGTGTTGCCTACTGATGTCATGAATTTTCAAAGACATAAGATTGCCGCCAAGTCCAGGCTATGCCAACTATATGGTGCACTGGGGTTGCAGCAATCTAGCAGGATTTTTCATCCCATGTGGCAAATCAATGTTAGCTAGACTAACTCTTTGTGCTCTAGCTTGCAGCATTCCTGGGGACCCCTAACATGCAGCTTGTGGCTGAACTTTGCTGTGAATTGCTGCAAAGTGGGTCAGCTGTCACCACTGTGCCCAAGATTATAACATTGGGTGCAGTTATGTCATTTGGAAATGCTGCAGCTGCAGTAATGCCCAGGTTTGATGCAGGTCTTGATGCAAACCATGCATTACTCTTGGAAAATCTGTTCCCATGACTCCAATGTGGGACAGTCATGGAAGTCCTGTTATAAAGTTATTTTTCTTGCACAACTTTAAGGTCCATGGCCAATCTTTAAAGGAGATAGGAAATTATTTTTATATAGTTTACTGCCCTTCCATCTTCCTTTCCATGCCAGTTATGTATTCTGATATGTCTTTATGATTTTTTGATAAATAATCTAGCTTTGGGGTGCCTTCAGATCTACAATGAGTTCCACTCTCCTCGCCAACTACTGCTCTTGATTTTCATATTTCTAAGACACCCTTATCTATGGTGCTCTCCTCCTACATTTACTTAAGGAGAGTGAACACTGCAAGTTGTCTGTCCTCTATAATAGGATTGCACGCTTTACTACCCACTCCCCGTCCAGGAGTCATCATTGTGAGGTCCTTGCAGACCTCAACTGGCCCTCAATAGAGCATAAACTCTCCTATCCCTTACTATTTTGGACCTACAAATTCATCAATGTTAGCACCCCTTAGTTAACTGGCCTCCTGAATCTAAAAGCTCCCCAACAGACACTACGGACATCAGGTAGCTTCCTCCTCAATATCCCTCATCTGTGCACCAACCTAGGCAAGAGATCCTTTTGGTACTTGGCACCCTACCTCTGGTGCTTACTCCTGGAGGAGCTGATCAGAAGTTCCACCCTGGAAGGGTTCAAATCCAGCCTAAAATCATACATGCTGGAGCAGTTTCTCTGCAGCTGCTACCATTAGCTCCCCTTCCTAGCCCTGAACATTGTTCTCCTGTACACCATTATAGGTCTAATAGGGTCTGTACACTATAGCAGGTCTTTGACACATTGAATACATATCTCCTAGCATAAGAACTTGTGGAAAGTATCCATAATGTTGTCACTCTAATGTCACTGTCCAACTGTCTCCTTCCTTCGTGACTAATAATTGTTGTTGCATTACTCTGTATGTAAGTCCAATGTCTATTGTTTCTACTGTTGTAATTGCTAAGTCAAATGTATTTTGTGAACTGCTGAGCTATGAGTAATGTATGTGAACAACTGTATAAATGATGTATGTAATTAACTCAGTGTTGCCCCTGAAAAAGGGACCTCTGGTCTCAGTGGGTTCACCCGGTTACCAAAATGCAATAAATAAATAAATAAATAAAAATAAAATCTATGAAATCAGAAACTCCCATTCCAAGCCATTGATCTGAATGGTCTGGAATGGGTATTTCTGATGTCATAGAATGTTCAGGTAGTATGAAAAAAAGACAGCAGCAACTGCTGAGCGCAGAAGGATTCAGGGCAATTACAAAAGCAACACAATTAGCTTATTAATTTAACAAAAAAGGTCAAAAACATATCAGAATAGTGATTATCCAATAAAAGAACAATTACAGGGCATCTAGAGGTCTAAAAATTGTTTTCTATCACCTTTAACACTTTATATTCAGAGTAGCATTTGAAGCAGTGAAGTGGACTGCTGGTATTTTTCATGCTATTGTTGGGGGAGAGAGAGAAAGATTGGCATAGGCTGGCATAGGCACAGCAGGGGGTCCTAGAGTCTTCAATGTTACATGATGATTTTTGGATGACAACTGATTAACATTGAGAAAACTGGTATACAGCCCTGATAGCGATATGTTGAAAGCGACCTACACTATAGTGACAACAACACCAGGTCACTGTAGTGTTGGCACTGGACCTCAGCACTGTTTTATGTGTAACCCCCCTGCAAATGGAGGGTTCCCAAAAGACTTCCAGGAGCTTGCTTGAATGCTCCGAGCCTGAATGGTGTTTGGCATTCAAGTAATTTATCTGTGAGTGGGTTTAGAGCCTCTGGTATTGTCTCTTTAAGAGCTGTCTGCTTGCAGACATAATTAGTTTGTACGGTGGGGACTGTGTGTTTCTCTGCTTGAGTCCCACTCGAGCTGTTGCCAATTCACTCCATTTTTGCAGTCACTAGGAGTGCAAAGGGAACCTATCTGAAAGATGTTAACTGTTTGCTAGAAATCATTTAGAGTAATAATGAAAATACAGTTTGTCTAACCTGCTTTTCTTTGCAATCAGAACTGTGTTTGCCTAGTTCCCCATTCTAGTTTTGAACTGCTGAACTGGACCAATCAGTGTGGGTTATGGGAGCTCTAAAATGGTGCCTGTGGATGAATCAGAACTTGGACTTGTAATCTGAGCCAGCCACAAGAGGATTGTATGGGCAGTGACTCTGGGAAATGTAGTTTAGACTTCGGCGCCTTTTTGCACCAACAGGGTTGGTGAGTGACATTCAATCCAGCCAAGAACTGGGAGAAACTCAAAGGAAGTGCCCGGTTTTGTCTACCGGAGTTTCAGTTTAGCTCTGGCAGTGAAGAGGGAAGGAGCCCTGTGCTCCTTTGGTGAGCAGTTTTAGTCGGGAAACGTGTGTAAGGCCCCAAGTTTTGGTCTGCAGCTTGTGCAAGTGCTTGTTTGGACTGAATCTGATCTGTGAAGAGAATCAAGGAAATCTGAAAAGTAGAAACCAGGCTCACCCTGTAGAAGACTGGAGAAATTGCTGAATCGCCTGCCTGGTATAGTACTTTCTTTTTCCATATAAATGTGTGTAGTGCTAGTGGGGACTCACGTTTCAAATCCCCTGTACAGTGAATTGAGTGCATGAAGCTGCAAGTAAACCTCAGCTTAATCCAGACTACATCCATTTGCTCTGAACTGCCTTGGGGTCCAGTCACAAGGACCTTGTCCACATGGTCTGCTCCACCTGACAATCCAGGACAATCTGCATTCCATTCAGTTTCAGCATTGAATTTGTGAGTACAAATCAGGGTAGCTCCCTGCCATCATCAAATTGCAAGTGTTCCATCTGATTTCTTTTCCTGTCTTTCTCCACAAACTGAGCCTGCTGGCTCCAGATTACAATTTGGGTATTGTGCATGCATTTTCCATCTTCAGGGCCCCAACCAGCTGCACCAAATAGTCTAGCCTGTTATTGCCTGGGTACCCAGTAAAAGTGACATTAGGGACATTTGGGATTCTTAAATATGTGCACAGTACTGTGATTATTAATGCATTTAAACTAATTAACCTGATTTCCCCCTGTCCTTGTTATATGACCCTAAATAAATCAGATCTGTTTGTTTCAGCAAAGTTACACTGCCTGAGGTGTTCATCTATGTTGAAGTATTGTACTGTGGTTTTTGCACTGTATCATCTTATTTTATAGGGAGTCCCAGGAGTCACACTGCCCGAACCAGTCCTGGGGGTAAGTGTATATTGTGAAGGTAATTCTGATATATTGTGTGGGCCACTAGTGGGAAGAAAGGGGGGTTGCAGTGTCCCAGAGGGCTGTGACCAAGTTAGTTTAACTAGTGCAAACCCTAACCTCTGGGTGGAGGCACCCGCCATCGAATCCAGGCCCCTCAACCTGTTAGTGGAAAAACAGGCAGGGGTAGTAGCCCTTGGGATAGCGCCATCTAGGGGTTACATATGGGGGTCTTGCCACCCTCTCCTAATCAGCTCTGACTCAGAGTTGATTATTTTAATTGGGGGGTGTGGGGGGCACAGGCCCCTGCTTGGGGGGTTCGGAAAACATGGTAGGCAGTGACCACCTTTATGCCGACTGCAAATGCGGTCAACATAAAGGTTTCACTGCAACGTCGGTTGACAAAATTTTGTTGATCAGGTGTCATGGATCCGAGAAAATCTGCCATTTTACACCTTTTCATAGACATCTGCCAGGCTAAAACTGGCATCACTTATTTCCTGAACATTTTAGTCTCATTATACAGGCACAGTAGTGCCTGTATATTAGGGCTGAGAAAGCACCTTAATGTTAAACCCTGATTTTGCACCTAAATAACTCAGCCCCCATTTGACTGATTTGCTTGAAATCAGGCAGACATGGAGGCAGTGGCTGAATCTCTGGATCTCCAAAATTGTGTGACAGTTGGTTTAGCGGGGACAATATTATGGAGGTGCAAAAACATCTAAATTCACCAAAATTAAAGAGGGACTCAGGCCAAAATGTCTGGCATCAATAAATTCAGAATTTGTATCAGCATATCTTCAATCAGCCTCATGCCAAAAATAAGATCTCTAAGTTACTTTGTTTAAAAGTTACAAGTCATTTTCTAACCCTTAATTCACTGCCTGTTGAAAAAAAAAACAGTTTGAGAGAAGATCTACTGATGATGTTATAACCTGAACTCGCAACCTAGTCCTCCCTGCAAGCCACCTTACATGACTTATTTTTCCTATGTTACTTAAACCTGCAGTTGTAGTAAACATCTGAAAAAGAAAAACTGACACTGGGTGGGTCAGTACATGCACTTCTATAATGTGAAGCTGCAAGTTACAGTACTACAGAATGTGATGGGGGTTGGAATGTAGTGGTAAACATGGCTTTAGAATGACAACGTTGTATGTGTTTTTTGAATACTGCAGGTATGAGATTTTAAAATATAACTAGGTTGCAACTGTGGAATGCAGCAATGACACAATCTCAGAAAGTAGCTGGAACACATAATTTCAGAATATGGCAGTGACGCACAATATAGAAATGTGGTGGTGATGCATAGTTTTGGAATGTGGCGGTAACACACAATTTTGGAATGTGGCAGTGACACACAGTTTCAGAATGCGGCTGTGATGCACACTTTCGGAACACAGAGGTGACGGACAATTTCAGAATGCGGTGGTGATGAACAGTTTCAGAATGTGGCAGTGATGCAAAGGTTCTGAACATGGCGGCGATGCACAATTTCAGAATGTGGCAGTGACGCACAGGTTTGGAATGTGGCGGTGATGCACAATTGTTGAATGTGTCAGTTACATGTGTGGTGAGCTAGCCAACTGCCAGTCATTATTTGCACATATAATTATGTTGTGTGTATATATATATATATATATATATATATATGTTTTTATTGATTCTGTGTATATGTACATGCCACAAGAATGCCAGTGTTAATGCAAGGGGTACATGGAGAGAAAGACTGGATTTCTTTTAAAAATGTTTGACCTTCCTCTGACCTGAGAGGCAGCTGCTTGCCAGGAAACTAAGATTGCATTTCCAGGTCTCTTAACAGAGATATGCCAAAATCAATTTACCTGTCATAAACCACACACTTTAGAGCCCAGGATGTGTTAAACAGGATTTTGGGAAATAGCCATTCTTGACAGGACACTGTGAATTACCTTACAGGATGTAATACTGAGACATCAAAGTTTTAACTCTGAAGTCATGTTCATATTTACTACATGTGCCAGGAAGTTGTGATGTCAGAACCTTAATTAGACAGTTGTTAGGAAATTGTAAGAGTGACATCTACTGGTCTGAAAGAGAAGGCCCCTTTGGGATTAGACAGTTCTTTTTCTTCAGGCTTCCTCCAGCTATTTATTTATTTAGTTTTTGTTGACCGGGTAAGTGCACTAGACATATTCTTGCCTATTTTCAGGCACAACTTGGGGAGGGGGATACAGATGAATGCCAACTGAACTTGAACCAGATTAAACTGTTGGTGGTGTTTTTAGTGAATGGGATAAATTTGGCCTGGTGCACTGGGGAAATTCCCCTACTCTGCCTGCAGGGGGTCTGACTTCCTGTGAGCAAAGTGTGAGCAGTCCCACTGCTGGAGGAGGACAGAATTGATGTTGAGAAGGCTGGGGAGCAGATCTCTCTCTTGCAGGTCCAGTGCAAGAGGAAAGTGCAATGGAGATGGAAGTGGGGATGGAACCCAGGGCTTCAGATAGTAGCAAGGTAGTGCTACAGGATGAGAATCTGGAAAATCTGCAGGCAGCAGGTTTGTAATATGAGATTGATTTTGTACAAGCACTGCATATAGAACAGCAACAATGTTTGTTAACTGTGCTTTCCACCTCGGGACAAGGAGCACAGAAATGTAAGCCTGCTGAGAAATGCTCACAAGAGGCCACAGATGCTGTCAGTACAGGGCCTGTACATCCTGACAGTGGGTGTGATGCATCTGCATTGCAGACCAGTATGACTCATCAGCCTACACCCAGCGAAGCTAAACCTGATCATAGAGAACCTTCTGATGCTGTGCTGGAAAGATCCCAGGTGCTAAACCCTATTATAACACCATCTGTGCTACCAGTGAGTACACCTCCTTTATTTGTCAGAGGCTGAGAGTATTGACCTAATTATGCAGGATGCTGTTTTTGAAGCTGAACAAGTGTTGGATCCATGTACAGGACTATGTACTGAGGTGGTAGATAGTTTGGGTTTAAGATGGGGCAAAAGAGAGGAAGAGGAATGTGTAGTTAAGACAGGGTGGCCTAACCAGTGGTCTGTACAGTCTGCTCTTACAGATGCTGGGTGGAAAAATGCTGACAAAGGGGAGTGGGTTCCTGACCCTATGGATCTCTCCATCCCAGGTAGCTCTGCATGTGTACAACACTCTCAAATACAGACCAGGCCTACTATAGCTTCTAACCATCCAGTCAGTAATACAGAAGCTACGGAAACGCAAACTGTCCTCCCCCTCCACCTCAGGCACTGGAAATGCCAGTGGATATACCAGAGACTGAAGCATACAGTCAGAGAATGGAGTCATGGAGTGCGAGGATGGAGAATGAGAGGGTGCAAGAAACAAGTCCTTGAAGGAATCAACCAGCTTCTCAGCTATGGAGACAGTTTAGACAAAGCAACCTGGGTTTTACTTATAATGTCCTGGCCCAGCGGAAGAACTCTGTGTGTTTACAATATTTGGGAGATTTACCACACACCCCTGATAGGATCTATGTGGGAAAGACTATGATTAAAGAATCTTTGAGGTTCTTTTCAAATGAGATTTATGCTCTTATACATGCTTCTGGAGACATAAATTTTGATGTCACCTTTAAAACCTCTGCGGGTCTGGATAGGTTCTGGTCCACCCAAGAGAAAAAGTGTCATTCAGCATTATGGATGCCGTTCTGGGCTACTCCTATAACAAAACCTGCTGCTAAAATTGAGACTGTGTTATTTTGAAATGAGAGTGTGGCAGTGTCTGATATACAGTATTGGCTACAGCAAAAATGTGACATTCTGGGGGATCCATCTCCTATATTGAATGAAGAACATATTTGGACAAGGGGATGGAAATTTAAAGTACAGTTGAGAATGGGCCTACAGGGTCCAAAGCATCTTTCAAGTGCCTTTTTCTTGGGATCTGAATGAGGCCACTGTTTCTGTCAGGGCCAGCCTAAAACACGTTTTCAGTGTGGGTCACACCTGCATCTCAGTAATGCTTGTGACAGGGTGAAATGCACCTCATGTATGGAACATGGACATACTAGTAATAACTGTACTAATGAACAGACTTGTAATTTCTGTGCACAACCAGGACAGGTACATAGGGCATATGAATGGGCCACCCACAACCATCAGGATCAGCCTAATCAAGAACTAATAGTAGAACGAGCCCAAAAATTGAGTATGGATACACAGGAAAATGTTTGGGGATGAAATGTGGTGGCTGAGCAGGCTTTGGTTGTGGCACCTGCTGTAGAACTGTGTTTGGTACTACCTGACCGGACAGTGGAAAACATACACCCCCTTCACAGCTGCAGCCTCAGACCCAGCCTAGTCTGTAGTCTGCTGATATGGAAGTGTTGGAGATACTAAGGTTCATACTAAGGTTGAGTGAAGGAGCCAGTAGGCCGAGGCCCATAACGCTCCTATACCAGGCCGTAGAATAAAATGATAAGTCGTACCCAGACAAGATTAAAGTATCAAGACGATGTTTGAAAATCTCTTTAGAGTTACTAGTAACAACGTCAGATGGAAGGCGATTCCACAGCCCAATAATTCTAACAGCGAAGAAGTACTTAAGATTATATTTAAAGAATTACCAGTTAGCTGAAGAATATGAACTCTAGTGTTATGTGTAGATTTTTTAAATGACAAACCTAGTTCAGTCATGATAAAAGGGTCATGAATAATAGCATATAATAGAAGGAGATCACCATGGATGCAACTAGTGGTGAGAGACATTAATTTCAGAGTGTCCAACCTTGATTCATAAGATAACCAATCAAATCCAGTTATCTTTTTTGTATATTTACACTGCACCCTTTCAAGAGAGAAATTTTCTGATTTTTTAAATGGACACCAGAATTGAGAGGCGTATTCAAGATGTGGTCGAATGTAGGACCTGAATAAAGATAACAATACCTCCTGTTTGCAAGATCTAATATTGCGCAAGATAAGACCATATACTTTTGTTAGATGTATTAATAACTGAATATCAGATATTGTTATGCCCAAGTCTTTCTCGTTGTCAGTTGTACGCAATGGTAACTCGTCCAAAATATACGGGAAATTCAAGTTATTAGAACCCAAGTGCATAACTTTGCACTTGGCAGGATTTAACTTCATTCCCCAATTTTTAACCCAAGTACTGATAACATCTAAATCATACTGAATACAGGAAATTTGATCATAACTGGAACTTAAACCACCGATCTTCACATCATCTGAATATTTTATAGTATAGGAAAGGCAAGAATGACTTAAATCAAATATGAAAGCCTGAAAAAGGCAGGGACCAAGAACTGAGCCCTGAGGAACACCACTCAGTACCCTGCCTGAGTCAGAAAAAGTCCCATTTATCATCACTCTGAGTTCTGCCTGAAAGCCAGTTACACATCCATTTCATTATATAGCCATTAATATTAAGGCTGGAAAGTTTTGAATAAGAGCCCAGTGTGGCATGGAATCAAAAGCTTTAATGAAATCAATAAAGATAATATCGGAGGCTAAGTTATCATCCAAAAAAGAACTAAAATGTTCATAGAAACAAAGTAAATTAGTAAGACAGCTTCTACCCTTTTTGAAACCATGTTGTTCCGGATCAGAAGCATCAATTACTGGACACAGAATGTCCTTAAGTAGACTTTCTAATACTTTACAAATTGATGAAGTCAAGCTGATCGGTCGATAGTTATCTCATAGTTGTTTGGATCCCTTCTTAGGTATAGGAACCACAAATGCCTCTTTCCATTCACCAGGAATAAAGTTAAGTTGTAAAAACAGATTAAATAAAAGTTTAAGTGGGAAAGCAATATGTTCAGATAATAAATATAGCAGATGCCCTGCAATATAATCTGGGCCTGGACAGAATTTACCTTTTAATAAAAGTAGTTTATTCCTAATAGACTCAACTGAAAAAGTGATAGGAGGATCAATTGGTGTTATATTAAGATCCGGTAAATGTACCACAGGTTCAGAGAAAACTTTGCAAAATTCCTTATTAAAAACATCTGCCATAGCTTTAGGGTCATGAATAAGTAAATTATCTATTGTAAGAGGCCCCACCATGCTAGGACTTTTCCTGAGTGAATTGATATATGAATAAAATTGTTTAGAATTTGACTTACTAGCTGAAGATGCTAAAGTCAATTCCCAATTTGATTTCGACCTACGGATAGCTGATTTACATTTTCTACTTGAATTCAAATCGGAATCCCAGCTGGAAGCAGATCTATTTTTTAAGTAATAAAGGTGTGTTTTTTTTATTTTTTATATTTATTAAACGTTTGATGTTATTATTCAACCATTTGGGAGATTGTTTCTTATTTGAGTTTTTAATTTTTGAGGGAATATAAATGTCCCGCAAATTCAAAATAATAGATTTGAAAAGCATCCATCTCTGAAATGGGTTTTTTCCTTAAACAAAGACAGCCAATTTATATTTTTTAAATGAAGATTTATGCTGTGACAATCCTCTTTGTCATATAAATATATTATAGAAGAATTACTTTTGAAAACAGTATGTCTGTCTAAATTGCAATAGATAGAATTATGGTCGCTAGTACCAATCAGTGTAGAAACTTGCACATCTCTAATATCTAGGGCAGAACTACAAAGGACCAGGTCCAGTATATTATCACCTCAGGTAGCTGTATTTATCCATTGAAGTAAATCCAATACCATACAGGAGGACATAAATTTTTTACTAATACTACTAGAAGCTATAAATAATTGCCAATTAATATCTGGGAGATTAAAATCACCAGTAATGATAACACTCCCCATTTGTGTGGCTGTTTCAAATTCAGATAGAACAGCATCCACCAATAAACTAGTAGAAGATGGGGGAATATAACATGTGCCAAGGATGAAGAAATCCACTTTAGATAAGAAAATTTTAAGCCACAGAGTCTCAGTATGGAGATCATGAGTTTTTATTAAACTAGATATACTAAGTGAGTCAATTTTATTGCTAATAAATGAGGTGACGCCTCCCCACTTCCTTGTACAATGATTCAAATAATATGAAGTATATCCAGGAAGTTGCTTGGTCCAAGCGGAGTCACAGTCACCCCATGTTTCACTTACTGTAACAATATCTAAATCCTTATTCAAGATCACAGCAATTAACTCATCAAATTTCTGTGTCAAGTTCCTAGCATTAAAACTAAGAAATTGCATATGTTGGCATGACACATTATGCATAAGTGAAGATGATGTGCATGTTTTAAATTCCCCCCTCCCCCAGATACTAGTTTAAATTAGAGTTAATGGATAGTAGAAATTGTTTGCTCAATAGGGCATTCCCTAATTTATTAAGATGCAAGCCATCAGCACAATAAAGCTCTGGTTTGTCAAGGAAATCTTCCCAATGTGTGATGCACTTTAATTTTTGTCATAAACACCAAAGCCTAAGCCAATTATTGATAATTTTGATCTTATTGTTAAGATACCCAGAGTACTGTGGAATAGGTAGAATGTCGGAAAAAATAATGTCACACCCCCTATCAATCAGTTTATTAGTCATTGAAACATAAGCTTGTTTAATGTTTTGAATAGAATCTCTAAAAATGTTATTGGCACCAACGTGAACAATACACAATGGATTAATGTCATGAAACCCAATAATGTTATCAGCCATAAGCGTTAAATCTGAAATTTTAGCACCGCTAAAGCTTGAACAAGTTCTATTATATTTATCAGGCTCACATAAATCTCTATCTAATTTTCTAACTAAAGAGTCACCCAAAACATATAACTGTCTAGAGGTTGAGACATTACAATTGGAAACATATATAGTGGATGTTTCTTCATCGGTTTGCACAGTGACAAAATCTATCAAGGGAGGATTGGGGGTGAGGTTAGACAAAGAGCTAGAAACTTGTAACGTATTTGCTGGAGATATGTCTATGGAATTAATAACTTCATTAGGGGGGTCAAAGAAAATACCATCAGGATTGGTAGCAACAGTAGACAACGGATCAAAGCTATTATGTAATATAATAGAAAAATGCTCGCTCACGCCTTCTTTTTTGTTACTTTAGACCCTTGTACAGTGTACCAGTTAGTATCTTCCAAACTATTGCATGTACTGTACTCTTCTTCTCTAGCTCTTTTCTTTGAGACATCAAGTGGAATAGTTGGCAAGTTGCTTGAAATAATACAGGTACTCTCTTTAAGTAATGTAATAGAGCTAGAGGTCAAATTGGATGGAGTGTCATTTGCCGGGGTATTGGTTGCACATAACGCTGATTGAACCATTAAATGTTCAGGGTTATTGTTAGATTCAAACACTACAATCCTCTTGTAGTATAAACTGTTTTCACATTGTAATACTATGTTATCAGTGCATTTTGCACATTATTAAGGAAGGTTGTCAGCATTACTAGCCGACAAACTGAACATATGACAAGATATACATTGTATGCCAGTTTCTCCTGTTGTGGTGGTAACAATCACATTGATATTACTGATTGTGTTTGTTGGGGAAGCCATTTCAATATGTAGGATAAGCAAGAACACTCCAGGTAATCTTAAGTAATCACAAATACTACAAGTACAGAAACACCAGTGTGACCCTTACCTCCTAACACTGCCTAACCACGCTAAGAGCATACGTGTCTTAGTGCATGTTTTCGCCACATTTGAGATGAGTAACGCCCCTGCTCACGGTGAGCAATATAAAAGAGTGTAGTGACCTGGAAGTGGTCACTTAAGGTCAATGATCCCTTGAAGCAAAAATAAAACAGCGTTTTTTCAAACTCCACGAATTCCACTCATGCGTGGAGTTGGTGTAGTATAGTGTATGTTAAGTCCCCAAACTTAGAAAAAAACATCTCCCTAAGTGAAGTGTAGTTCTCAAAAACAGTGAGACAACTACATTCCCTCTTCCTGCTTCCTGAGAATGTCAGCAGGGCTCAGACACATGTAGGTGGTACACAAACACAGACAGACTCTGTTAAAAAGGTGTAAAAAACACCATAAATCAGTCACACAGTTTGCACACAGCTCAGTAGTAAAACTTTGTTTGTTAGAAGCCGAAACAAAGGAACTGGGATGTTTTAAGGACTACCGTGACCCGGAAGTGGTCACCAAGGTCAGCGATCCCCTTGAAGCAAAAATAAAACAGCCTTTTTTCAAACTCCATGAATTCCACTCATGCGTGGAGTTGGTGTAGTATAGTGTATGTTAAGTCCCCAAACTTAGAAAAAAGCAGCTTCCTAAGTGAAGTGTAGTTCTCAAAAACAGAGTACAACAACTACACTCCCTCTACCTGCTTCCTGAGAACATCAGTAGGGCTCAGACACACGTAGGTGGTACACAAACACAGACAGACTCTGTTAAAAAGGTGTAAAAAACACCATAAATCAGTCACACAGTTTGCGCACAGCTCATCCTGATCCCTGCCTGATCCCGTGGAGGGCACTATCCCTGGTCCGAGTATAGTGCCTCCTGTGGAACCATCAATACTGTTGGATGTAGAGGTAGAAATCCCTGATATGCCACCCCCAGGATCCACAGTGATTGCAAAGAAAAGGCCTTTGAAAAACTCCAACCCCAAGGCTAAAGTACAAAGGCGAGGTGGTTTATGAGGAGCAGTACCCCTCTCTAATGCGTATGAGGTCCTTCAGCCCCTGGACTCAGATCTTGGAGAGGACTCAGAGACTTCTTTGACATTTTCATCTCAAAAAGGGCTCTCTACAGATTTGGAAGATCAATGTCTGGCTGATAAGGTACAAGCAGCCCGCTCTAAGCAAAAACAGTTGGGAGTGGCACCCAGACGGAGCCATAGGTTGGGGAAACAGACTGGGACTTGAAGGACTTCTCAGTTTGTTTCACTGGTTTTCTAGTTTCATTTTTCATACTTATTTTTAAATTACATCTTGTCAGGCATTTTATGTTGCTTCTATTAATGTGGATAGTATCAATAATGTTAGAAGATGTTTGGTCAGCTTTTTCTTATTTAAAAGATCATAATATAGATATTGCCTGTTTACAAGATGTTCGCTTATATACAAATACTGAGATTCTGGCTGCTAGAAAATTATGGTGTTGGGGTCCCTCCTTTTACTCTATAACTCTGGAATGCTGTGGAGGTGTGGGCATACTTTTTTGGGGATATGATTATATGGTGACTAAGATCCTGTATATTTGTCCAGGGAGAGTGTTAATGAAAGATTTTACTCATAGTAACTAACAGTGGAAACTTATTAATTTATATGCTCTGCAGATGAAGAAAGAAAGGGTGGAGCTTTTAGTTAAGGTGAAACCTTTTCTCTTTACAGCATGATTTTTGATTTGGGTGGGGGATTTTAATTGCATTTTGTCTGGCAAGGATAGAGGTGCTGCAACGCCAAAACTGTACTGTGATACCAGTGCCTTGATAGGCCTAGTGTCCCAGACAGGGTTGCAGGACACATATAGGACACGACATCCAATGGGAGGCTATACCTTTTATAAGGTGCACCTGGCCACCAGGATTGAATATATTTTTTCCTTCGACATCATTGTATTGTGAACATGTCTTCACGGTCCCATTTGAGACCTCTGACCATATGATGGTGAAGGTCCATCTTACAGTGGGCGTGTTGGACATGGCAAGGGACTCTGGAAACTGAACAATATGCTTCTGTCCAATCAGCACTGTATAGATAGACTTTGTGATATCCTCCAAGCCAGAAAAAATGTGGCTTGCATGGAAGAGGACATTAGTAAATGATGGGTCCAGACAAAAAAAGATATTAAGGTGGATCTCCAGTCATATTCCTACTCTACCCACACTGGGAAGTATTTAAAATATCTCACCTTATGGATTCAATACACTAGGATTGTGTCCAGGGTGAATTTGGGTTAAGGGGAATATCTGGGACAGATACAGCACATCAAATCTCAGATAGAGGGATTACAGTATGAACGAGCGAATTCACTGTTGTATGAGCATAGGATTGGTACCCCGGGTAAGACTGGGTCTGGAGATATTTATGAGAGTTGCAAAGCTAGAGTACAAACCTGAACTATGTCAGCCATCCAAACTCAAAATGGAGAGATAGTTATAACACAGAGTACCATAATGGAAGAAGTGATCAATCACATGAGACATATGTATGCTGTGTCTCCAATTACCCAAGACATGATTTCAGATTTATTAATGCCCTGTATTATTCCAGACATTCCAGTGCAGATGAAGGTACAGATGACTATGCCCATCACAGCTTTAGAAATTCAGACTGCGATCTCTTCCCTGTATTATACTACTATTACTACTCCGGATCCTGATGGCCTTACGACAGAATTTTACAAAACCCTGGTGACTGATTTGCCAGAAATATTAGTAATTGTGTTTAATAAAATATTGGATGGGACACTATTGGCCCAACAATTGGGCCAATTGATACAGCTGTTTATCCATAAAAAGGAGGATAGGCAGCACCTGTCTAATTGGAGACCCTTGAGTCTGTAAACACAGACTGGAAAATTTTAATGAAAATGTTGGCCCCCAGTTTGGGGCTGGTAGCACCTACTGTAATTGATCCAAGCCAAACCTGTAATATAAAAGGATGGTCTATTATGGATACTGTCCTCCTGCTGCGGGAAGTGGTGTTCCAAGGTAAATTAAATGCTTTGTATGGTTATTTGATTAGTTTGGACCAGGAAAAGGCCTATGATAACATTTTGCATCTCTAGTTAAGGGTGGTGTTGCAGAAATATGGGATACTAGATAAATTTATTGAATGGGTTATGTGACTGTTCAAGATTACATCATCAGCGTCACTGATCAATGGATTTTGTGGTCCAGATGTGCATATTTCTAGAGGGGTGCACCAAGGGTGCCCTATGGGCCCTATTTTGTACTTCTTTTGTTTAGATCCTCTCTTGAGGCTACTTCAACAAAATCTGGATATTTGTTCTGTGACCCTCCCAGGGAATGTCACTATTACAAAATCTCTAGCATACGCAGATGATGTGTGTCTTCTTTTGCCAGATAAACAGTCTGCAGTGGTAGCATTGACGTAGTTCAGCATTTTTCAAACTTCACTGGGTCAGCAGTTAATTTTCAGAAAAGTAGTAGATATCTGTTAAGTGAAGGGACTGAGGTAGTGAATGATATTTAAAATATTACAATGACTAATGTGACAATTAAAATTTTGGGAATTAAATTCAGTAATATTGATTTGGCTTACCAAAATTGGGAGGAGAAGCTGACTCTTAGTGATTTGAAGGTTCAGGTGTGGAAAAAATGCAATAGTCCAAGAAAAACAAGCATTTGTCAATGATGAATGTTTGCTTGCTGGCATTGGCAGTGGTAGTGTAGAAGTTATAGAGCTGCGTAATAGGAATGGCAGTGAAGTATTGAACTGAAGCCAACCCCACCACCACCCTGCAGAGAGTGACAGGCATTGGGGTGTACCTTTGGTTTGTCAGGCATAACGGCCATGCCATTTCACCACACACCACCCTGCAGACACTGACAAGTGTCACAGTGTTCCTTGGGGTCTTTGGCCCTTATGCGCACCCCATTCCATTAGGAAATATGGTGAGATGGGTGCGATATAGGAGAATGGGGTGAACTTTGGGGCCGAAGAGTCCAAGCCATACCTTGATGCCTCTCACTGGCTGCAGGGTGTGGAATGGTATGAGCATTACAGGCAAGAATCCCAAGTCACACCCCTGATGCCTGTCATTCTCTACAGGGTTGGGCGTTATGCTTGGAAATCCTAATACCTCAGGCATTCATTGGTATTTTCACTCCAAATTTTCAACATGTTTTTTTGTGACCCCACCACATGAACAGGGGGAATATCAGTTTGGTAGCCGAAAGCAGCTTATGCACAGAGACTACGGCATTTAGCACCACAGGTGCAAAAACATTCCGAACAGGATGTAAAAAATGACAGCTGTACTGTTCATGGGGAGGTGTAAAAAAATGGCAATGTTGCAAATCTGCAGTAAAAATATTAAAAAAACTGGTGAAGTCATGAGCGTACATAGAAACTGTGCAACGCACACCCATAATATAATTAGGTTAGGATTTTTACAGCAGATTGTCAACTCAGGCATTTTGGTGCCTCCGATCATGAACAGTGTCACTGTGATTTTCTCTATCTGTCCCGAACAATGATTTCCCACAGCGACCATGCATCTCTGAGCTGAAAGTGTGAAAACACACTTCGGCCATGTTGTGAAAAATGACAGCTGTACTGTTCATAAGGAAGTATGGAAAAATGCCACTGGTGAAAATCTGGACTGAAAATATTACAAAGTCATGAACTTACGAGGGTGCGTGGAAACTGCGCAATGCTCACTCATAACACAATCATTTTATGGACTTTTGTCACCAAATTTTCAACATAGCCATTTTAAGACCTCTGTTCATGAACAGTGTAACTGTGATTTTCTTAATCTGTTCCATACATTGCTTTTGCACACCAACAGCACCATTGTGCGCTACATGTGCGAAAACACATTTTGGGCGACATATGAAAAATGGCAGCTGTACTGTTCATAAGGAAGTGTAATAAAATGGCAATGTTGAAAATCTGGAGTGAAAATATTAAATTCGCAAACTTACAAGCATGCATATGAACTGCGCAATGCACGCTCGAAAAACAATCATTTTAAGGAATTTTTTTACCAAATTTTCAGCATAGCCATTTTAAGATCTCTGCTCATGAATAATGTCACTGTGATTTTCTTTATGTGTCCCATACATTGATTTCGCACATCAACATAGTCATTTTAAGACCTCTGCTCTTAATTTGTCCTGTACATTGATTTCACACACCGACTGTGCCATTGTGCCCTACATGGGCGGAAACACGTTTTGGGTGAGATGTGAAAAATGACAGCTGTACTTCTCATAAGAAGGTGTGGTAAAATGGCAATGTTGAAAATCTGGAGTGAAAATATTGAAAATTCGTGAACTTACGAGCGTAGGAACTACTGACTTACTTTCGTCAAAACAGTCATTTTAGAATTTTTCCACCACATTTTCAAAATAGGCTTCTTGAGAGTCCACCTTATGAACACTGGCAGTGTCACTTCGTTAATTGGTCCCGAAAGGTGATTTTGTGCAGTGACTGCAAAATCACACTTCAGGCCCTAATAATGCCATGACAGTGACAGGATTCATGAGAAGGGGTCCCAAAAACCCCATGTTGAAAATTTGGTACAAAAATTCCAAAAAATGCCTGAGATATGCAACAAAGTTGGAAAAACCCTATCTATCCCATTATTCAGCTTACCGGCATTTCCTCAGTTCGCAGTCGGCTTTGAAGAGTGCAGACGTGTTCCCGGTCCACCGAAGATCGTCGCGCCAGACTCCGGAGGTAAGTATGGGGTGAGGGGAGTGTGTGGGGTGGCAGGGTGTGCAGTGGGTGGGTGTGGGTAGTGGGGGGCAGGAAGGCTGTGGGGACCATTTTTTCTTTACAGGTTTTTTTAAAATGATGATGCGGGACTTTTGCCACGCTGGGGTGGGCTCTCAGCATGGCACAAGGATGGCTGGTTGGGGGGCATGGAGCTGATGGGGGATTGGGCACCCCGTCGACCATAGCAACTTTTGTCACACTGGAGTGGGCTCCCAACGTGGCACCCTGTACTTGGGGAGGAAGGACAGTGGAGCTGATGGGGGATTGGGCACCCCCATCGGCTATACCATGAGTTGCCACGCTGGGGTGGGCACCTAGCATGGCATGTGGATGGCTTTGGGGGGGAGCACAGCACAGCAGACGGGGATTGGGCACCTACATCGGCTATACAGTGTGTGCATGGGGGGGCAGCACGCAGTATGCATGTGTGTGTGTGTGTGTGTGTGTGTGTGTGTGTGTGTGTGTGTGTAGGGGAGCTGCGATGAGCAGGTGATATCTGATCGCTGCTCACTGAAGTGTAGCTCCCCCTTTCAACTGTACGCCACTGCATTTTGGAGCTGTCATAGACAGCTCCAGCATGCATTGGCAGACTGGGGCCGTACCTGCCAACACACTGGCTGAATTGGAAGAGGGGGTGACACACCTCCGATAACTTGGATGATAGCACTATGTTTCTTGCACATGCGTGCAAGCAAACATAAAAAGATGGCTGTGGTGAAATATTTTTTTCTTCCATTGTTTGCTTATGTTGGATCTATCTTTCCACCTCCCTGGTACACTAGGTGTTAGAATTCTGAGCCAGACATTCCAGTTTTTTGGGACAGCAGGTTGAACCCCATTAAGTGGGAAGCTTTACATAGAAGCATTCAGTTGGGGGGTCTGAAGATAATAAACTCTATCAGTTATTTTCATAGCATTTTTTTGTTTAATACTATTTCTGCCTTCCTGAAACCTGAGGAGGCAGATTGGAAGAAGGTGACTGCCATGTGGATAGAACCATTGCTGCAACAGTGGGGTTCAGGTACCTTAGTAACCTGAAAACAAAGCTGTTGGCCACCATATATGCGGTATGCTATAGAAAAAATTAAAAAATGGAAATTGATGCTCATGCAAGTCTCTGTTATGCATAGAAAAATGATGTATGACACTATTCAGTTGGGATCTTTTCAGACTCCGATTGCGTATAAAGATATAGGAGCATCTGATCACCAGGCTCTGGAACACTATTTTTTGGATCAAAGGACCCCCTCTCGTATGTGGGATGTGGTATGGTTCAGTGCACATGGTAGGTTGGGAGTTAAAGGGAACTCCAAACATAAATGTATGGAAGAGAGGATGTGCCCTAGAGTTCAGTGTATACAGCAAATAGAGATTCTTACACATTTTTATATATCCTGTACATATTCACAAGAAATGTAGAAGGAATTGTGTCGGCGTTGGCAAAATCAGAGTTGGGTGGGGTAACATATGAGAATGGTATACCTGGGACTATGAGTAATATGCAGGCCATGAATGCGGGGACCCTGAGATTGACATTCACATGTATTAAATTTGTCATGTGGCAAGAATGTTGTAAATCTGTGTTACAACAAAAGTTGATTGTTCCTCAGATATTGATTTGCATGATTGAAAACGAGATACAGGCACGTGCATAATATGATAAAGAAGTGATGTCCTGGGAGCAATGGAAAAACAGATGGAAGGGAGTGCCAAAGTGTATTTTAAAATAAAATGTCCTCCATTAGCAATTCAAATGTGGGGAGGTGGGTAGAGATCGGGTGGTGGTTACAGGTTCTGTGTGGTTGGAATGAGTTTTTTAGTGGAGGGGGGATTTTGCTGTCTTTCTTACTGTTAAATTTAGTTGTATATAGGGACCCAGATATTCAAACTGCGCCAGGCTGTGGCACAAGCTTGGGCGCAGCGCAACTTGGCTGCACAGGGGCATTGACTGGGCGATATTCAATGGAGCTGCACCATGGCACAGCATCATTGAATATTGCACCCTGGCCACCCACAGTGTGCATGGCACAGTGGCACTGTGCCAGTGCAAGTGGCCAGAGTGGAGCAGGGGGATGCGCTAGTCCAAGTTCCATTGCGCTATGTGCAGCAACCTTGATATTCAAAAGTGTACATGCAAATGGGGCCATAATGTATGCAAGGCACAAATGGGGCCATTTGCATATCATTATGGTCCCATTTGACTGTAGGTGCGCCGATCCCCGGCGACTTGCGCCTGGTGCCCTGCCAGACAGTAGCTGTCGGGGACCAATGCCCTCTTGCACAGCACAGCAATGTGCCCCACTGCCCGATCGCGGGCTTCAGTATAAATAAAAATAATCCAATATCCCCGGTGGTCCAGTGGACCACTGTCAGCCTGATTGTGGGCTTAAGTATGAACAAATAAATAGATTCCAATATCCCTGGTGGTCCAGTGGACCGCTGTCACCCCAATCGCGGCTTACGTAATAAAGAATTTCGTTCAATATCTTGGTGGTCCAGGTGGACATCGTCAGCCCGATCGCGCAGGCTTTGTAAAGCAGACTTGTTCATCATCCCTGGTGGTTCATCGGTACCTCCTTCTCATTACGCTTCACCGAGGTCTCATCACCTATTCTCCATCAGCTGGGGCAGCAGCGGTAGCACCTCATTTGCCTGCCGCCCACCCCACCGCCAACTGACATCGCAGGTGGGTTGTAAATTTGGTCTTACAGCATGAGCCACGCTGCAGCCGATACTGTACTATACATTTCAGATATGTGAACAGATCCATTCACATATCTTGAATGTGTAATATGGTATGGTGGCGCCCATTGGCTCACGCCAGGACCAATGGGTGTACAGTCCTACCTATGGTGTCACGGTGGCGGGTGGTGCAAGTGGGAGGGTGCACACCGGTCGGCTGACCAGGGGAGCGGGCTGGGGCTCAGTGGGCGGGTATGGATGGAGGGTACTGCTAGAACACCAGGGATATTGGACAGAATACTTCTTTTTATTACAAATGCCCACGATCAGGTAGACAGTGGTCCACTGGACCATCAGGGATATTGGACAGAATACTTCTTTGTAATAGAAATGCCTGTGATCAGGCATGGGGGGTGCTGCCAGGTGCAGCCAGAGATTGGGTGGCCACCCACAGGTGGCAGCTGCCGTGTTGCGCCCTGCAATGCGGCAGCTCACCTGTGGGTAGCCATCCATTGTTCCTTTTTTTTTGGATCAGCTTTTGTGTTGGTCAGGGTAGGGTTGGGCGATGCATGGCTCCGCATATCATAGTCTGAATATTGCGCTGTGCAGAGTATGCATGGGCACACCCTCCACCTGCACCGCATACATTACTGATGTGCTTTGGCCCATCGAGGCCATGCACTTTTCCCTTTTGAATATCACGCCGGGGTGCATCAGTGGGTTGCGCATGGTGCAGCACTGTTGTGCCATGTGCAACCCTTTTGAATATCTGGGCCCATGTCTTTATTCTCTGAATGTTTTGATTGTTCCAGATTATTTTTGTACCAGCATGTATTTTGTGATTTGAAATAAAAATTCCCCTACTCTTTTCAAGAAGTGGCATGGGATCTTTAACATTCACCTGAACTACCACTAGAACAGGCAGATGGGACCTTGGTTTAATGTCTCATATGAAAGATGGTACCTCAGGAATGCAGAACCCCCCTCATGCTGCACTGCAGTGTCAGTATTGGGATATTAACCCAAGTGCGTGGTGTGGGGATAGAACCCACAGCCTTCTGATCTCCCGGTCACATAGGTGAGTGGGCTACCTGCTGAGCCACTGACACTGACACTGATTTAAGGAGCGGACACAGAGCAAACTCTCTCATTTTGCTGAGCATTTCAATGGATGTGTTCTCCTGACACAAGAAGCGAAACTGCTGAGACCCAAGACAGCCAGTGCAAAGGAAAATGAATCTTCTATTTACTTTCTTTGGAGTTCAATTTATTATGGCCTTTAGGCAGAGTTTAGATAACAGTTATAGTGTATTTTTCATGTATATTTTCTACTTTTATTTCTGTTATTCTGTGACCAAATTAGTGCATCTTTTAGTTGTAGCTGTATGATTATTATTTAAGTATTTTAGTAAAACAATTTGTTTTTAAGAAAACTGCCTGAGTGAGATTTTATAAATTGTTTGTGAATTGTGGAACGGTTATTAATAATCTGTGACAAACTGTTATTGCTAAGGGGTGCCTCCATAAGCAACCAATCGAGCAATGGTCTGTAAGGAACATCTGGGTAGAGACAGGGAGAATAACAAAGTCTCATGGAAAAGTCTGTAGGGATTTTGAACCAGGTTGTTGCATGTCCTCTTGGAGAAGCCGAAATCAAGAGTGCACTGCTACCCCAAAGGGAGTGCAATGCCTGGATCTTCCCCATTTGTGTAACATCAAAGAAGGGTTCAAATCTAACTACAAGACTTGAGACTGGTATTGTGCCCTTATACAGAGTTTAGAGGGATGCCCAGGGTCCTCGTGGTGGGTGTTCAGTCATGACCTTGGTGACCATTCTAAAAGGACTTAAGGAGGGTATATCTGTCCACCCCCATCATGGATTGCACTTAGGGGTGGGCACTGTGAGGTCAGTGGACCTGACAGTCAGGAGTAGGTTTGTAACAGATCTGGTGTGCAGTGCTGGGATCTGAGAGATCTGGTTGCATAGTGTTGTGATTCAAGAGATATTGATGGCACAGGCAAAACAGTTGGGATTTGAGCCACAGTTGGGATTTGAGCCCAGTGTATTAGATTGATAAACTGATAATCCACACAATCAAGGCAGATGTTTGAAAAAATATATAATTTGGTTACAGTATAAAGTCCCATACCTGCTTTCTTTTTTCTCAGGGGTAAGCTACAGGGTAGTGTAGCAGTAGTTAGGGAAGAAGATGGCTTCCATCTACAGTGAATACACTGCAGGCTACCTAATGTGGTTGTGTCAGAAAAGAGGGGTCCAGTGCAAGGGATGAACCAAAAAGCACCTCATGGAGGCTCTTGTGGCAGCCAATGAGTAAATGACTGCCCATGACCTTGAGTCATCACAGCCAGTGACTAAAAGGGATCAGACATTGGGCATGTGGGTGTCAAGGGATGTCACAGAGCCCAGTCCCATGGAGGAGGACAATGAGACCAGAGGGAACCCATGGCCACAGCACAAGGGGAAAGTCACCACAAAGCTGGAGCTAGAAGGGATCAAGCTGCAACTAGAGTTGAGAAGATTGGAGCTAGAATTTGAGCAGAAAAGGTTTGAAGCCCAGCAGCAAGGGAATTAAAGCAGATGAAATTTGAGCTGGAGATGCAGGAAAAAGACAACCAGTGTTGGAGAGGGGCCGAGGAAAAGGAAAAACAGCTTCAGAGAGAGAGGCTGAGAAAAGAGAAAAATGACTTCAGAAAGAGAGAGAGAGAGAGAGAGAGGCTGAGAGAGAGGAAAAAGAGTACCAGAGGGAATTCGAACTGGAGAAACTAAGACTCCAATGACCAGCACCAGAGGAGATAAATGGAAGGGGTGGACCTGAATCTGCAAGGCTGGGGTATAAGTTAAATTCAAAATTAATAGCTGAATTTAAAGAGAAGGAGGATATGGATGCATTTTTAAATTTGTTTGAAAAGATCAGTATCCAGGCCAGAATACCCAGGGAGTCCTGGAGCTTCTAGCTATCCTCGCTGCTTACTGGTAAAGGGCGTGAAGTGCTAGGCCAAATGGACAATCATGATAGCCAAGATTATGAGAAACTTAAAACTGCTTTACTTAAAATGTTTGAATTAACTCCTGAAGCATACGGGGTTAAGTTCCGTAAGCTCAGGAGGAGCCCTGACTAAGCTATGAGGAACTCACCACAAAGCAATGTCAGTTTGTGAAATGTTAGTGGGAGAGAGTAGAAGCAAATTCTGTGGAAATAACTGAGGAGGTTATGCTATCGAGCAGTTCTTTTGGGCTTGCCCAGCACAGCTAAAAACCTGGTTAGAGGACCGAGATCCAAAAACAGTGCAAAAGGCTGCTGAGCTCTTGGATCTCTATGCCAGGAACAGGCCTGCTCTGAAAGGAAATGGAGTGGGTGTGGCAGTGCAGAAAGGGAAAAGCACGCCTTCAGGGCAGCTAAAAGCCCTCATTGCCTCCACAGAAAGGGAGAAGCCCAAGGTTACAAAAAAGGGATTTCTTGGATAAAAGAAATGATGACTGTTGGTTCTGCAAACAGCCAGGGCATCTTGCTAGACAGTGTCCTAAAAAGGCACAGAGTGGACAAAGTGGTGCTTACATGGAGTTGTGTGCACTATGTATCCCTGAAAGCATGCCTAACTACATGAGGGAGCACATACACCCGGTTACTGTAAATTGGGTGCAGACCCATGAGTTAAGGGACAAAGGGTCGTCTCTTACATTAGAAAAAGGGGATTGGTTGGTCCTAAACAGCTTATACCTAATCAATTTGTAACAGTCAGGGGATTCACAAGGGAGGAGAAAACTTATGCCACTTGCTAGTGTTCTCCTGGATTGGAGTGAGACAGGAGAGGGGGTGCAAAAAAGTGGCCATGGCAGACAACCTCACCTTGGATGTGATTATAGGGAACAATCTCCAGAAGGGCATGGTGTGTGTGGTTACCCATAGTCAGAAGGCAAATGCCACTTGTAATTCCCTGGATGCAATAGAGGCCCCTGTGGGAAAAAAATGTGAAGCTGGTTCCCCAGCCTATGTCTCCTGAAATGGAGAGTAGTGAAAGGGAGGTAGGACTTTCCCAAGTAGCAGTTCATAAAACAGCTACAGAAGGTTACTCTGAGGAGGGAGGGGTAACAAATGGTCAGAAAGTAAGGGATGGCCATGTCACTGAATGCTCTGATGCTATAGCTAAGGACCCCAGTTTAGGATCTGAGGGGGACATGTTTCATACCTTGGGAAAATGTGAAGATATTGCAGCTGCTCAGAGAACTGACCCTAGTTTGGAGAGGCTTAGAGCTTGTGCAGAATCTGATGGGACATAGGGTATTTTGGAACAATGGACAGTTATATGCACAGGACATTAGGACAGATGGCATAGGGTGATGGTCAGGCAGCTTGTCATTCCCCAGGGGTATGGTGACTGGTTGCTCAAGATCACTCATGATATCTCCATGTCTGGACATCTGGGAATCATGTGCACCATGCAGTGATTGGTCCAAAATTTCTATTGGCCCAACTTCACCCAGCAGGTGAAAGAAAACTACAGGTCTTGACACCTGTGCCAACAAATAGGGAAGGCAGGTAGTGAAACCAAAGCCATTCTAATTCCCTTACCCATTGTGGAGGAGCCATTCCAGAGGGTAGGAATGGATATTGTGGGACCTTTGAGTATCCCCAGCTCCTCCAGGAAACAGTTTATCCTGACAGTGATCAGTTACGCCACTCAATACCCAGAGGCAGTTGCCCTCTCCTCACTTAGGACAGACAAAGTGGCAGATGCCTTGCTAGCGATTTTCTTCTGAGTCAGGTTCCCACAGGAGGTTTTCACTAATCAAGGGGGTACCTTCATGTCAGACCTGATGAAGTGTTTGTGAGAAAAGTGTGGGGTGGTGAAGAGATGCACAACACCTTATCACCCACAAGCTAATAGGCCTGTGGAAAGATTTAATGGTACCCTAAAATCGATGCTCCAAGCATTTGCCGAACAGAATGGGAGTGACTGGGAGAAATACCTTCCCCACTTGTTTGTGTACAAGGAGGTTCCCCAAGAGTTGACAGGGTTTTCTCCCTTTTAACTCTTATATGGACGTAGGGCATGTGGGACACTAGAGTTGATCCAGGAAGACTGGGAAGGCAAGCACGCCACCCAGGGAATTCCCATCATGGAGTATGTCCTGAAGTTTAGGGAGAAACTGAAGGAGCTTATGGGGGTGGCCCAAAACAACTTGTCAGATGCCCAACAGAAGCAAAAGGTCTGCTATGACCACAGAGCCAGAGCTCACTCATACAGTGCAGGTCAGGAAGTCATGGTCCTAATCCCAGTCTGGTAGGACAAGCTGCAGGCCGAGTGGGCCGGACCATACAAGGTAGTCCAACAGGTTAATGATGAGTACTATATTGTAGAACTGCTTGAAAGGAGACATACCTATAAGATGTAACATGTCAACATGATGAAGCCATATGCAAATAGGGCTGACATGGTGTTTGCAGTGTGTAGTCCTGGGGAGGGGAAGGACGAAGAAGACCCCGTACTGGACTTGCTAGAGGAAAGCAAGTAGGAGTCATCTGTGGAGGCAATCAAAGTGTCGCCCCAGTTGACCCCAGAACAGCCCCAGGAAGTGAGGGAGATTTTAGACGACTTTGCCCCCTTTTATTTATGGCCATGCCTAGATGAACCCCCTTAGCAACATACGATGTAGACACGGGGATGGAAGTGCCCATACGCAGACAGTCTACCGGGTATCTGAGGCCATCCTAAAGGACATTAGGAGGGAGGTGGAGGAAATGCTGGATTTAAAGGTAATCCATAAATTCCACAGCCCCTGGGTCTCACCTATAGTCCTCATTCCCAAGCCAGATGGCTCTACTCACTTTTGTGTGGACTATCGTGGACTCAATGCAGTCACGAAGAATGACACCCACCCATTGCCACGGACAAACTACTGGACAAGTTGGGAGGGGTGACATACCTTACCACTGTCACAGACTCACTCAGCAGGTCAGGCCCTCTACTCCCAAAGTGCCAACCTCTAAGCACAGTCTTGTGAACTGTGTAACAGACAAGGTAACCCTCTTGTCTGTTTTTGTGAGTTCAGATCAACCTTTGGTCTTCAGTTCTGGAGGGATTCAAACTGTTAACCTTTTGCTAGCATACCCAATGCACAGGCTCACATATCTCTGTCTTCGGGAGGCCAAATATCTTTGCCTATGGGCACTTAACCAGGTATGCAGAAATTAACCCTTTAAAACTTTAATAAAGACCTCAGATGTAAAACGCTTCTCTTTCCAGTTTGGTACCACCATACAAGCTATGTCTGCTGTCTGTAATAACCATAAATATTTCTCAGCAAAAGAAAGCAATTCAAAGACAGACCAGGTTTTCTCTAAAATTAGAGTTTTTACTAAAATATATAATAATACGTCAAACATACAATACAGAACTCTTATATCACATGACGTACATATCTTTAAACAAAACAAGGTTTAAAACAGTGCAATTCCTACAACAATATTTACATTTTGTCTAGCTTTCTATATAATCTGTTTTCAGTGCTCAGTTGTTATCATGGTCAGAGTCAGCTAAAAATGTCCTCTGTAGCGAAAAAGAATAATCTTTACAAGCTGTATTTGCCAACCCCTTTTGGATGAGGTCATGCAGCTCCTCCTCTGTCAAAATATCTAAAAAATATATATTTCTATGCAACCACAGGATGTAATTTTAAGTATTAATTCTGCAACCTTAGCATAACTCAAGTTTCAAATTACACTTTCTTTGATCTTATACTGTACCCTCCTCACACAGGCTTGATGTGAGCATTTATGACCTCTCACCTCTGTGTAATAACCTGTATTTTCTCTTCAATGTCATAAACCTTTTTTATGATTTCCCCTCTTAACAAAGTTAACCCAAAACAACTGTAATTAACTCAGAGAAACAGGATCCTTGATTAAAGTCTTCCAGGTAAAACTGAGTGGAGTGATACATGCGATCAGTAGTTCTCTTGGCCTGCAGCTGTGAGCTGAAATCTGGGGTGAGGTCATTTCTAGAGCATTTGATTTTTCAGAAGAGACAGTCATTAATACATTTTGTATAAAAAAAAATATTATACAGCACTCAGAACAGGCTGTCTACATCACACTCCTCCCCACCTAGACTGAATTTGGGGGATCTATCCCCTACATGGGATGAGCTTCCCAAATCAGTTCACTCCTTATAGACCCTAAACCGCCCATCAGAGTTCTTGTTCTTCGCTCCAGCCCTATGTATAATTTTTAGATCATACCCTTGTAAAGCAAGACTCCATCTTAATAGTCTGCCATTGCTCTTTCCCATCTGTGTCAGCCAAACCAGGGGGTTGTGGTCAGTCTGCACCACAAATTGCTGCCCATACAGGTATGGCTCTGATTTCCTCAGGGCCCACACTATGGCAAGACACTCCTTTTCCACCATGGAGTATGCCTGCTCCCTGGGAGCAGCTTCCGACTCAGGAATGCTACCTGGTGGTCTGTCCCTTGACTAGATGTCTGGCTAAGTACTGCCCCCATACCCACATCTGAGGCGTCCATCTGAACTATGAAAGTTTTGCTATAGTCCAGACTTGTCAAAACAGGAGCACTGCACAGTGCCTCCTTTAGTCTGGTAAAGGCTTCCTCACAGGCTGGGCCCCAGGTAATTTTCTTTGGCATCTTTTTCTTTGTCAGGTCAGATAGGGAAGCAGCCAGGGCACTGTAATTGGGTACAAATTTTATGCAGTACCCTGCTGTCCCTAGAAAGCTCCTGACCTGCTTCTGGGTTTCTGGTCTGGGTCATGCCTGGATTACCTCCATCTTTATTTGGTTAGGACGGAGCTGTCCCTGGCCTACCACATGCCCGAGGTATGCCACTTCCCCCATTGCCACCTGGCACTTCTCAGCTTTGACAATGAGCCCGGCCCTCTGTATCCTGCCCAGCACTTCCCTAAGGTGGAAAAGGTGTTCCTCCCAGCTGGCACTGAAGATGGCAATGTCATCCAGGTATGCTATGGTGTACTCCTCAGCACCATTTAACACCTGGTTCACCAACCTTTGGAAAGTGGACTGGGCTTTCTTCATTCTGAAAGGCATTACTTTAAACTCAAATAAGCCTATCAGAGTGATGAAGGCTGACCTCTCCATAGGTCTGTCTGTCAATTCTACCTGCCAATACCCCTTGGTCAGGTCAATAGTCGTAAGGTGGGTCACCCCTCCCCACTTGTCCAGGAGTTCGTCTGTCCGGGGCATCAGGTGGGCGTCAGACTTTGTGACTGCATTCAGTCCATGATAGTCCACACAGAAACAAGTTGAGCCATCTGGCTTAGGCACAAGAACTACTGGTGAGGCACAGGGGCTGTGGGATCTCTGGATTACCCCTTAATCCAGCATCTCCTCCACTTCCCTCCTAATGTCCTTTTGGATGGCCTCTAACACCCAATATGCTGTCCACCATATGGGCATCTGGTTCCCTGTCTCCACATTGTGTGTTTCTAAGGGGGTTAGTCCAGGCTTGGCACTAAACAAGTGGGCAAAGTCTGCTAAAACCTCCCTTACTTTCTGGACCTGGTCCGGAATCAGTTGGGGAGACAATTTTACTGCCTCCACAGAGGACTCCCACTTACTTTCTTCCAGCATAGAAACATAGAAACATAGATTTTGATGGCAGATAAGGACCACGTGGCCCACCCAGTCTGCCCATTTTCCTACCTAATGGATAAGCTGCAGATCCTAGTTAACCAGCAGCCTACTTCTTCCTACCCCCACCCCCTAGAATTGCCTTATGACTGTCCCATGCATGCTTGAATTCCACCACTGTTTTTGACTCCATGACCTCCTCCAGAAGGCCGTTCCATGCATCCACAACCCTCTCTGTGAAAAAATACTTCCTTAAATTACCTCTGAGCCACCCCCTCTATCTTCAAATTGTGCCCCCTTGTTCTTGCACACCTCTTTTTTTGAAAGATGCTACCCTCTTGGACTTTGTTGATTCCCTTGAGATACTTGAAAGTTTCTATCATGTCCCCCCTCTCCCTCCTTTCCTCGAGGCTATACATATTCAGCTTCTTAAGTCTCTCTTCATATGTCTTCCGGTGCAGACTCTACACCATTTTAGTTGCCCTCCTCTGGACAGCCTCCATCCTGTCTATGTCTTTGAGGAGATTGGGTCTCCAGAACTACATGCAGTACTCCAGATGGGGTCACACCAACTGTCTGTACAGAAGGATAATAACGTCCTGTTTTCTACTGGTGATGCTGCTCCCTAGGCATCCCAGTATCCCCCCAGCCCTCCTTGCTGCCCTCTCACATTGCTTGCCCACAATAAGGTCATCTGATATGACTACCGCCAGGTCCCTTTCCATTTTTGTTGTTGTTGTTAGTATCTCACCCCCCATTGTGTACTCTTCCCCTGGGTTTTTGTTTCCCAGGTGCATTACCTTGCACTTCTTAGCATTGAATCTAAGCTGCCATACATTTGACCATTCCTCTAACCTTGCCAAGTCCCTTCTCATCCTTTCCACCCCACCTTGTGCATCAAATCTGTTGCAGATCTTTGTGTCATCTGCAGATCCAGAAGGGGGTATCCTTCATCCATCCCCTCCCTACGACTACACACTGCAAACACCATGACAGCCCTACTTGCATATGGCTTCATCATGTTGACATGGTACATCCTTGCTGTCTGTCTATGGTCAGGTAACTCCACATTGTGGTTTACATCATTTACCTTCCTAACCACTTTGTACGGTCCTGCCCACTCAGCTTGCAGCTTGTCTTTCCGGACCGGAATAAGGACCATGACTTCCTGACCCACCATGTATGAGTGAACTCTGGCTCTGCAGTCATACCACACCTTTCATTTCTGTTGGGCAGCTGCCAGGTTGCTCTGGGCTGTCCCCATAAGCTCCTTCAGCCTTTCCCTAAACCTAAGGACATAATCCACAATGGGAGTTCCCTGGGTGGTGTGCTTGCCTTCCCAGTCCTCCCAGATCAAGTCTAGGGGATCATGTACCCGGCATCCATATAAGAGTTCGAGGGTGGAAAATCCTGTTGACTCTTGGGGCACCTTCCTGTATGCAAACAACAGGTGGGGAAGGTATTTCTCCCAGTTTCTCCCATGGTGTTCAGCAAATGCCTGGATCATTGACTTTAGGGTACCATTGAAGCGTTCCACAAGTCCATTGGCTTGTGGGTGATACGGTGTCGTGCATCTCTGCACCATCCCACACTTCTCCCATAAACATTTCATCAGACCCTACATGAAGGAACCCTCTCGATCAGTGATTACCTCCTGTGGAAACCCAACACGGGAGAAAATCCCAAGTAAGGCATCTGACACTTTGTCTGTCCTCAGTGAGGAAAGGGCGACTGCCTATGGGTACCGGGTGGCATAATCCACCACAGTCAGGATGAAGCTCTTCCCTGATGAGCAGGGGGTATTTAAAGGCCCCACAATATCCATTCCCACCATCTAGAATAGCTCCTCCACTATGGGCAAGGGGATCAGGGCAGCTTGGATTATCTTGCCTGCCTTCCCTATTTCTTGGCACTGGTGACAAGACCTGCAATATTCCTTCACCTGCTGGGTGAAGTTAGGCCAGTAGAAATTCTGGGCTAACCAGTGCATTGTGCACATGATTCTCAGATGACCAGACAAGGGAATATCATGGACAACCTTGAGTAAACTGCTCACAATATCCCAGGGGAATGACAAGCTGCCTGCCTAGCATCCCTCCTTCTGTCTGTACTGCCTGTGTATACATAAGTCCATTTTCCCAATAAACCCTATGTCTTCCATCACCTCCCTGTGCTCCATTCGAGTCTGCCCATGCCCTCAGCTTCTCTAAACTAAGGTCACTTCTGTGAGCAACTGCGAACCCCTCACACCTTCCCAAGGCTTGGGACAAGTCCCCTTCAGTCACTAAACTAGGGTCCCTAGCACTAGTGCCAATGACCTCAGGATCACTGTCAATCTCTACCTTCTGACAAGGGGTCATCCCTCCCTCTTTGGAGTAACCCTCTGTAGCTGGGAGGCTACTTGCTACTGGGGAAATTTCTACCCCCTTTTTATCAGTCTCCCCCTCTGGAGACACAGGCTGGGGAACCAGCCTCTCAGTATCTTCCCCAATGGCTTCTGGGGGACTCAGGGAACTACAAATTTCCCTGGCCGTTTGGTTATGGGTAACTGCACATACCATCCCCTGCTGGAGATTGTTACCCAGAATCACATCCACTGCTAATGTGTTAGCTACAGCCACCTGTTGCACAGTTCCCCCATTTCACCCCAGTCCAGGAGAACACTGGCCAGTGGCAATGTTTTGTCTTCACCCGAAAAGTCCCGCACAGTCACGTATTTATTGAGTATAAGCTGACCAGGCTGTGCCAGATCCCATTTTACCAATGTCAGGGAAGCCCCTGTGTCCCTTAACCCCTGCATCTATATGCCATTTAACATGACTGGATGCATGTGTTCCCTCATGTTCACTGGCATGCTTCCAGGGACACACAAACAACCCACTTCCTTTCTGCTACTACTTTGTGTATTATTGCTTGACCTTCTTGGACACTGTCTGGCCCTCAAATTCTTCACAACCAGATTCCTGGCTATCTGGAACTCCCACGCACTGCTCAGAAGATCCTGAGTAAGGGGATCCCATCTACCCTGGGTAACCGCCAACCTCTTGAAACAATTACTAGTCAGGGACCGAGCCTGGAAAACCTTCAAGGCAACAGGTACTCAAACGGCTCTACAATACTACCGCTCGCTAAGGAATTCCTGCACATGACTCATCCAACAAGCCAAATCAAATTATTTCAGTTCTGCATTCCACAATAACTTCACTCATCCAGCACAATTCTGGAAGTCAATTAAATCCCTCCTCACCCCACAGGTCCAACCCCCTACTCCAACCCTCAATGTAGCGGGAAGTATTATCACTGCACTATGCACTGTAGCCACAGAGCTTAACTCCTATTTCACCAACAGTGCGTCCTCTCTACTGTCCTCTCACCCCTCGCTCCCTTCCCCTGTTTCCCCCATTGTCTCCTCACCTGCCAGTTTCTCGCTTTACCTTGTTACACCAGCTGAGGTACTAAAAATACTTCGGTCACTAAATCTAGCCAAAGGAAAATGCCCCTCAGGCCTTGACTCCAAAATGCTCCATTTCTCTGCCTCAGCCATAGCCAAACCTCTAACCGCTCTATATAACCTGTCAGTCAGACTTGGTACCATCCCTACAAAATGGAAACACGCCACAGTCATACTCCTCACCAAAGGAGGTGACCCTTCCTCCCCATGCAACTACCGACCTATATCGCTGCTCCCTATCCTAGCCAAAATCCAGATCACCTTGTACTATCCCAGCTTTCCTACTACCGCAACTCCATCTCCTTCTTCACCCCTTACCAGGCTGGGTTTAGAAAAATCACTCCACCATCACCTCTCTCCTCCATCTCACTGACACCATCCTCACGGGCATGGATAAAGGGGAGATACCTGCGGCTATCTTCATTGACCTGGCTAAAGCGTTCGACACGGTCTCTCATGCTCTTCTACTGTCCAAACTCCCTCAAGCTGGCCTGACTGAACCTGCCACCAATTGGTTCCAGTAGTACCTGGTAGGCAGGTCCCAGTCAGTCCATTTTGGCTCGGGCATCTCCACCTCACTCCCTGTTACCATCGGGGTCCCCCAAGGATTGGTCCTAGGCCCTTTGTTGTTCTCTATTTTCCTCAATGATCTGCCAGAAGCCTGCCCTCATACATCTTTCCACATGTATGCAGACAACACAGTGCTGTATGCCTCTGGATGGATCAACCCCCACTGCCATGGCAGCATGCCTGCAGCATGACTTTTGACTCTGTCCAACACTGGTTCTGTTCAAATCAGCTATTTCTAAACCCTAAAAAAACTGTCTCCCTAACGTTCAGCACTCAGGCCAAACTGCCCCGTCTCCCAGCATCCCAAACTTTCCACAATTAGAAGGCTGCCCCCTGGAGGGATGCACTACCTACAGATACCTCGGGGTCTGGTTAGACCAGCATCTTGATTTCTCTGCACTTATTGATGCTATACATAAGAAGCTACACTCCATGTTAGGTGTGTTATATCATAATAAAAGTTGCATCCCTCAGCCCACATGCCTGGCTATTGTTCAAAAGATGATCCTCCCAATAATGGACTATGAGTATGTAGTCTACTGTGCAGCCCCTAAATCCTCCCTGACCAGACTAGACCCTCTCTTGAACTCCTTCTGCTGTTTCTCCCTGCACTGCCCTTCCAGTACACATCACTGTGACCTCTACCACTCCTTAGATCTCCCTTTTCTCCACAATTGGAGATTGTTACACTGCGTTAGAACTGCTGTGAAATTCTGGTCACAGTCCCTCCCCTCCTACCTTGCGACCACCCTGAATGTTCTTCCCCCTCCAGCCTACTCGCTCAGGAACATTGACTCTTGGCTACTTCACATGCCCTACAGGTCCACCAGGTCTGGTCAGCCTGCTTTCAGCTTCCAGCTTCCAGATGCCCAAATTATGGAACTCCCTGTCTGCCGATATTAGACACTCCGCCAGCGCTCGCACCGCAATGCTCTACTTAAGACTCAGTTCTCCACTACTTGCTCTTGCATTCTACCCCACTGAAGTCCTTGCAGCCTTGATGTCAGTTGTATATTTGACTTCACTATTTTTATCCTGCTGTTGACAACCCTGCCTATTGTTATGATGTGGGTTGCTGTGTAATATGTAATTCTGTGCGTGATGCTACCATGCCTTTACTACCCTGTCTGTATATTGCTATTTATTAATAAGGATTTTTGCCTGCTCTATTATGATTGTATTGAATCATGTACATGTGTAAATTCTACTATTACTGTATCCTGCCCATCCCATATTCCCCCAGGGTGCATCTGGAATCAAGTGGTACACTGCTCAGTATACCTTCCTGGTAAAACTCTTAAATAAAAAAATTAATGTGCCCAGTTTCTTTACATAACCAACAAACATTTCTTACTTCTGAGAAATCTTTTCTTTGAAACCTGGGGCTAATTGGTTTCGGTGGAGGCAGTGAAGGTTTTATCTGCCCTGAAGGTGCGATTTTCTCTTTCTGCACTGCCATGTCCACCCCATTCATTCTCGGAGCAGATCTGCTCTTGGCATATCGGTCCGAGAGTTCAGCAGCCTTCTGCACTGTTTTTAGATCTTGGTCCTCTAGCCAGGTTTTTAGCTCTGCTGGGCATGCCCAATAAAACTGTTCTAATAAAATCACATTTTCAATTTTATCAACAGTGTTTGCCTCAATTCCTTCCCACTAACGTTTTAAAAAATGACATTGTTTCGTGGCTAACTCCTCATTGCTCATATCAGGGCACCTCCTGAGCTTACGGAATTTAGCTCTATATGATTCAGCAGTTAATTCAAACTTTTTTAGTAGTGCAGCTTTTAACTTGCTGTAATCATCACTATCTTCATTGTTCATTTGACCCAATGCATCCCGAACTTTTCCAGTAAGTAGCGGGGATAGCTGGAAGCTCCAGGACTCTCTAGGAATTTTAGCCTGAGTACAAACTTTTTCAAAAGAATTTAAAAAGGCGTCCATGTCCTCAACGTCCTTAAACTCAGCTATTAATTTAGAGTTCAATTTGTAACCCAGTCCTGCAGTCCCAGTTAAACCCAAGCCATTTACCTACCCTGGTGCCGCTGGTTGGAGTCATAGCTTCTCCAGTTTGTGTTGCCACCAGTACTCCTCTCTCCTCTGCAGCTCTGCATTCTTGCTCTCTATTCCCCTCTGCCTCTCGCTGGTGGTCACGTTCCTCATGGTCTGCCTCCATCTGTTGTCACTCTGCCTCACAGTCCACTTCCCTCTGTTGTTGCTCTGCCTCCAGTTCTATCCTCCACAACTCAATTTGCAGCTTGAGTACCTCTGGATTCAGGATACTGCTGACCTTCCCCTGCTGCTGTGGTCCTTCACTGACAGTAGCCCTGCTGTCCACCTAATCAGCACGGGACACCTCACTGGCCACTAGTTCTGCCACACTCGAAGTCTGGTCCCTTTCAGTCATGGTCTATGACTCCCTGATCTGGGTATCTGCTACCATCAGGACCTCTATGAGGTTCTACTTGCTGGCTTTCACCTCGAACATGACTCCTCTCTCCTTGCACAACTGTTTTAACTGTTCTACAGTGTGTCTGCTGTAGTAGGACTCCGTCTTTCCTAACTACTGCTACTCTTACTTTGTACTTTAGAAAAAAAATAAAATGGGTAGGATCTCAACTGTAAGCCAAGTGATATATAGTTTTGTTTCCTTTTTAATATAAAACTCTGCCTTTTTTCTTTCTTTGTAAGAGATCCTATGGTCTCAGCTCACACAGAACAATTAGCTTGTGATACCAAAATTAATGCCACCGCTGCCAACCAATCTGTGACAGACTCACTCAGCAGGTCAGGTCCTCTACTCCCAAAGTGCCAACCTCTGAGTGCAGTCTTGTGAAGAGTGTAACAGACAAGGTAACCCTCTTGTCTGTTTTTGTGAGTTCGGATCAACCTTTGGTCTCCAGTTCTGAAGGGATTCAAACCGTTAACCTCTTGCTAGCACACCCAATGCACAGGCTCATATATATCTGTCTTGGGGGGCAGATATCTTTGCCTATGGGCACCTAACCAGGTATGCAGAAATTAACCCTTTAAAACTTTAATAAAGACCTCAGATTTAAAATGCTTCTCTTTCCAGTTTGGTACCACCATACAAACTATGTCTACTGTCTGTTATAACCATAAATATTTCTCAGCAAAAGAAAGCAATTCAAAGACAGACCAGGTTTTCTCTAAAATTAGAGTTTTTCTAAAATACATAATAATACGTCAAACATACAATACAGAACTCTTATATCACAAGACATACTTATCTTTAAACAAAACAAGATTTAAAACAGTGCAATTCCTACAACAATATTTACATTTTGTCTAGCTTTCTAAATACCTGTTTTCAGTGCTCAGATGTTATCTTGGTCAGAGTCATCTAAAAGTGTCCTCTGTAGTGAAAAATAATAATCTTTACAAGCTGTATTTGCCAACCCCTTTTGGATGAGGTCATCCAGTTCCTCCTCTGTCAAAATATCTAAAATATATATATTTCTATACAACCACAAGATGTAATTTCAAGTATTAATTCTGCAACCTTAGCATAACTCAAGTTTCAAATGACACTTTCTTTGAAACCACTATGTTTCAAATGACACTTTCTTTGAAACCACTATGGTTCTCGAAGGAAGTGGCAGTGAAGGTTCAAGAGAAAAAGAAAGCATTCAGGAAGTACAAGGAATCACAGAAGGAGCAGGACAGAGAACTGTATCAGTTAAAGCAAAAGGAAGCTGGGAAGGCAGTCAGAACAGCAAAGGCCCAAACCGAGGAAAAGATAGCCAACTCAGTTGAGAAGGGGGATAAAACCTTTTATATGTACATCAGGAGCAAAGGAAGACTAAGGAGGGATAGTGAGGCTTAATAAAGGGGAGGAGGGAAGAGGGTGACTGTGAAAAGGCAGAGATACTAAAAAAATATTTTTGC
Source organism: Neoceratodus forsteri (assembly GCA_016271365.2). NCBI lineage: Eukaryota > Metazoa > Chordata > Ceratodontiformes > Ceratodontidae > Neoceratodus > Neoceratodus forsteri. The sequence continues at coordinate 458,177,598 of CM028135.1, read as the reverse complement.
TCAGTATTTACAAAGGAAGAGGGGGAGGTACCTAAAACAAACAGTAGAAACACTCTGGATACAGAAGTTGATACCAGCCCAGTTACAGAAGAAAGGGTTCTGAAAGAACTCTTAAAACTGAAGGTGGACAAAGCAATGGGGCCTGATGGGATTCATCCCAGAATTCTAAAAGAACTAAGGGTAGAACTAGTGACACCACTGACTACCTTCTTTAACAAATCTTGGGAGATTGGGGTGGTACCCGAGGACTGGAGGAGGGCAGATGTGATTCCCCTTCACAAAAGTGGGAGCAAGGCAGAAGCAGGAAACTACAGAATTGTTAGTTTAACCTCAGTGGTAGGGAAAATGATGGAATCACTTCTGAAGGAAAGAATTGTCGAGTATCTAGAGGCTAGAGGGGCACAGGACCCAAGGCAGCATGGATTCACAGTGGGAAGGTCATGCCAGACAAATCTGATAGATTTCTTTGACTGGGTGACCAAAGTAGTAGATCAGGGAGAGGCTGTGGACGTGGCCTACCTAGACTTTAGCAAGGCATTTGACACAGTCCCACACAAAAGATTAATATACAAGTTAGCCAGCCTTGGAGTGGGTCCCAAGATGACAGCCTGGGTAAAGAATTGGCTGGAGAATAGGACACAGAGAGTAATAGTAAATGGAGTCCACTCTGAAGAAAGGGGGGTTACTAGAGGGGTATTGCAGGGTTCAGTATTAGGACCAGTCCTCTTCAATGTCTTTATAAGCTACATTGCAGAGGGACTGGAAGGAAAAGTATGTCTTTTTGCAGATGACACAAAGATCTGCAACAGAGTTGATGCACAAGGTGGGGTGGAAAGGATGAGAAGGGACTTGACAAGGTTAGAGGAATGGTCAAATGTCTGGCAGCTTAGATTCAATGCTAAGAAGTGCAAGGTAATATACCTGGGAAACAAAAACCCAGGGGAAGAGTACATAATGGGGGGTGAGATACTAACAACAACAAAAATGGAAAGAGACCTGGGGGTAGTCATATCAGATGACCTAAAGGTGGGCAAGCAATGTGAGAGGGCAGCAAGGAGGGCTGGGGGGATACTGGGATGCATAGGGAGAGGCATCAGCAGTAGAAAACAGGAAATTATTATACCTCTGTACAGACAGCTGGTAAGACCCCATCTGGAGTACTGCGTGAAATTCTGGAGACCCAGTCTCTGCAAAGACATAGACAGGATGGAAGCTGTTCAGAGAAGGGCAACTAAAATGGTGCAGGGTCTGCACTGGAAGACATATGAAGAGAGACTTAAGAAGCTGAATATGTATAGCCTCGAGGAAAGGAGGGGGGGACATGATAGAAACTTTCAAGTACCTCAAGGGAATCAACAAAGTCCTAGAGGGTAGCATCTTTCAAAAAAAGAGGTGTGCAAGAACAAGAGGGCACAATTTGAAGATAGAAGGGGGGTGGCTCTGAGGTAATTTAAGGAAGTATTTTTTCACAGAGAGGGTTGTGGATGCATGGAATGACCTTCAGGAGGAGGTTGTGGAGTCAAAAACAGTGGTAGAATTCAAGCATGCATGGGACAGTCATAAGGCAATTCTCGGGGGTGGGGGTAGGAAGAAGTAGGCTGCTGGTTAACTAGGATCTGCAACTTATCCATTAGGTAGGGAAATGGGCAGACTGGGTGGGCCAAGTGGTCCTTAGCTGCCATCAAATTCTGTGTTTCTATGTTTCTCATGCTGTATCCTACTCACACAGGCTTGATGTGAGCATTTATGACCTCTCACCTCTGTGTAATGACCTGTGTTTTCTCTTCAACATCATAAACCTTTTTTTTACGATTTTCCCTCTTAACAAAGTTAACCCAAAACAACTCTGTAATTAACTCAGAGAAAAAGGATCCTTGATTAAAGTCTTCCAGGCAACACATTGTCTCAAAAAACTGAGTGTGAGTGATACATGTGATCAGTAGTTCTCTTGGCCTGCAGCTGTGAGCTGAAATCTGGGGGGGGGTGAGTGAGGTCATTTCTAGAGCATTTGATTGTTCAGCAGAGACTGTCATTAATACATTTTATATAAAAAAAATATTATACAGCACTCAGAATGGGCTGTCTACATCACAACCACAATTGGCTTGATGAAAGGGTATTGGCAGGTGGAGTTAACTGCCAGAGCTAGGGATCGGCCAGTCTTCATCACTCCAAAAAGGTTATTCAAATTCAGGGTAATGCCTTTTTGAATGAGGAACACCCCTGCCATCTTCCAAAGGTTGGCCAACCAGGTTTTACATGATACTGAAGAGTACGCAGTGGCATATCCGGATGATATTGCCATCTTCAGTACCAGTTGGAAGAAAAACCCCTCCCACCTGAAGCAACTGTTGGGCAGAAAACAGAGGGCAGGGCTCACTGTCAAGGCTGAAAAGTGCCAGGTGGCTATGGTGGAAGTGGCGTACCTAGGCCATGTAGTGGGGCAGGGGCAGCTTTGTTCAAATCAAGCCAAGATTGAGGCAATAGAGGCATGGCCCAGGCCTGAAACCCAGAAGCTGATTAGGAGCTTCCTAGGGACCACCGGGTACTATCAAAAGTTTGTACCAATTTACAGTACCTTGGCAGCTCCCCTATCTAGCCTGCTAAAGAAAAGAATGCCCAAAAGGTAAAGTGGGAGCCAGCCTATGAATGAGCCTTCACACAGCTAAAGGAGGCACTGTGCAGTGCCCCTGTGTTGGCCAGTCCAAATTACAGTAAACCATTTGTAGTCCAGACAGTTGCCTCAGATATGAGGATTGGAGCAGTCCTCAGTCAGATCTCTATTCAGGGAAAAGATCACCCAATAGTGTACCTTAGTAATATGTTACTTCCCTGTGAGCAGGCATATTCCACAGTTTAAAATGAATGCCTTGTGCTGGTATGGGCCCTGAAGAAATTAGAGTTGTACCTCTATGGGAGGCACTTCAAGATACAGACTGATCATAACCCCCTGTTGTGGCTAACTCAGATGGGTAAAACAAGTGGTCATCTCTTAAGGTGGACAATTGCTCTACAGGCCTATGATATGACCATTACCCACAGGGCCAGATCAGCCAATGCCAATGCAGATGGGCTATCTTGCCAGTTAGAACAGGAACAGAATTTGTAAAAAACCTTACCATGCATTAGGGGTGTGTTCCCACAAATTCAGTCTAGGAGTGAGGAATGTGGCAAGCTAGCCAACTGCCAGTCATTATTTGCAGACATAATTCTGTTTATATATTTATAATATGATTCTGAGCATATGTATATGCTACAAGAATGCCAGTGTTAATGCAAGGGGCACATGGAAAGACAGACTAATGTTTGACCTTCCTCTGACCTGAGAGACAGCTGCTTGCCAGGAAGCTAAGGTTGCATTTCCAGGTTCCTTACAAGAGATATGCCAAAATCCCCTTACTTGTCATAAACCATGCACTTCAGAGCCCAGGATGTGTTAAATAGGATTTGGGGGAAATGGTCATTCTTGACAGGACACTGTGAATTAGCTTACAGGGCGTTATATTGAGACATCAAAGTTTTAACTATGAAGTCATGTTCATGATTATTATATGTGCCAGGAAGTTGTGATGTCAGAATCTTAATAAAACAATTGTGGGGAAAATGCAAGAGTGACATCTACTAGTCTAAAAGAGAAGACCCCTTTGGGATTAGACAGTTCTTTTTCTTCAGGCTTCCTCCAGCTATTTAAGGAGCTGACACAGAGCAAACTCTCTAAGTTTGCTGAGCATTTCAACAGATGTGTTCTCCTGACACAAGAAGCAAAACCATTGAGAACCAAGACTGCCTGTGCAAAGGAAACTGAATTTTCCATTTACTTTCTTTGGACTTCAGTTTACTACGGATTTAAGGTAGACTTTAGATAATAGTTACAGTGTGTTTTTCGCGTATATTTTTCCACTTTTATTTCTGTTATTCTGTGACCAAATTAGTGCATCTTTTAGTTGCAACTGTATGATTAGCATTTAAGTATTTTAGTAAAATCATTTGTTTTTAATAAAACTGCCTGAGTGAGATTTCTAAATTGTGTGTGAATTGTGGGACAGTTATTAATAATCTGTAACAAACTGTTATTGCTATCGGGTGCCTCCATAAGTAACCAATCAAGCAAGAGTATTTAAGGGACATCTGGGTAGAGACAGAGAGAATACCAAAGTCTTAAGGAAAAGTCTGTAGCGATTTTGAACCAGGTTATTGCATGTTCTATTGGAGAAGACGAAATCAGGAGCACACTGCTACACCAAAGAGAGTGTGACACCTGGATCTTCCCCATTTGTGTAACAACCAAGAAGGGTTCATATTTGGCTACAAGACTCGAGACTGATATTGTGCCCTGATCCAGAGTTTAGAGAGACGCCCTGGGTCCTCATGGTGGGTATTAGTTGTGACCTCGGCGAGCATTCTAAAAGGACTCGAGGAGGGTATCCCTCTTTCCCTCCCATCACAGATTGCACTTGGGGGTAGGCACTGTAAGCTCAGTGGAGCTGACCCTTAGAAATGGGTACATGGCAATGCTCAATTTTAGAATGTGGTGGTGACGCACAATTTTGGAATGTGGCGGTGACGCACAATTTCAGAATGTGGCAGCAACGCACAGTATTGGAATATGGTGGTAACACACAGTTTCAGAATATGGCAGTGATGCACAGTTTCAGAATGTAGCAGTGACACTCAATTTTGGAATGTGGTGGTGATGCACAATTTTGGAATGTGGCAGTGATGCACAATTTCGGAATGTGACGGTGATACACAATTTGGGAATACGGTAATGATTATTGTGAAATGTGGCACTGAATCACAACTTTAGAATGTGGTGGGTATGTACAGTTTTGGACTTTGGCAGTGATGCGCCATTTCAGAATGTGGCAGGGATGCGCAATTTCGGAATGTGGCAGGGATGCACAATTTCAGAATGTTGGAGAGATGCGTAATTTTAGATTGTGGCTGAGATGCACAATGTTGGAATATGATGGGGATGAGATGCACAATTTTGAAATGTGGTGGGTGAGTCAATTCTGGAATGTGGCAGGGACAAGTAATTTCAGAATAATATGGTGAGTCCCATCACATTCCAACTGCATGCATCCCCACTATATTCTGAAACTGCTAGTCCCCACCAAATTCCTTAATGTGCATCCCTGTCACATTCCGAGATCAGTTTCAGGTTTCACACAGAAATAATTTTTTAGTGATACAATAGGTGAGAAAAAAAAAACACTTAAAGAGAGACTCTGACCAAAAGTGCCATATTGCAGAATTAGAATAAGCATACCCCTTATAAATCTCATACAAAAATTAGGTTTCTACATCACTTCATTTTAAAGTTATGAGCTATGTTGTAACCCTGACTTCACTACCTCTTCAAAAAAGTCAGTTTCAGTGAAGAGCCACTAATGATGTGTCATCCAGAACTTACAGTCTAGTCCTCACTGTCAGCAACCTGATAGGACCTGTTTCTCCAAAGTTTAAGAACCTGTAGCTATATATAATTAAAAAAAAACATTTTGAAATAACACATCCCTGCCACATTCTGAGATTGCATGCATGTCACTCCAACATTGCAAAATTGGGCACCACCATGACATTCTATAACTTGGTTCAGTACTGCATTCCAAAACCACCTCCTGATGTGTTCTAAAGTACAGTACCGTGCGTCTGAACATTTTGGAAAAGCATGCACTGCAGCCAACTCTAATCAGCTTTTTCAAATGATTTACTATAGCTGCAGTTTCTTAAACTTTGGTCCTCTTATACGTGCGTTAGTGGACAAGGAACTCTAGGAGAAGTCAGCTAGTTCCTATCTAGGGTCATCTAACAGAGCAAACAAGGGGTTGCAGCTTTACAGTCATCCCTGTCTAGGTTCAACCACAGGGTTCAACTAAAGGGTTTTCAAGGGGGCTGTAACAAATCCCTATATAGAGTACAGCTATGCAGGGTTATAAGGGCTTTATAGGTACCCTGTAAAGAGTGATTGGAACATTAGAATGTAGAGTGGAGGCTTGCCGAGGGGGCAGGATGGGGCAGGTAGAGTAGTGTGCTATACTAGGTGTGGAGCAGAGGTTTTCTTGAGTACTCTCTGGGAGGTGAGGGTGTCTGCAGAAGCTTAAGTCACCTGAGGGCAGAATTATGGCAGCTCAGGCAGGGGATAGGAGTGTTTGTGTGGGGGTATCCTAGAGGAGTGATGGAGGAGCAGAGGTACTCAAAGGGAATGAGGAGAGGAGGTAGGGATAGCGGAAGGGGAGCCCATGCCGTGAGTGGGGTCAGGCAAGGGGGGAAAATGGAGGAGGAATAAAGGCAGGTTCCTTGGGTCTCTCTCCCACAGAGGAAGAGCAGGCCAAGAGAAGGGGGGTGGACACTAGTAAAAGGAAAGGGGAGGGCAAGGAGGGAGGGGGGCCAATGGGAGCACCCATAGAGGTACCGGTACTGAATGGATTCCACCCACTGGTTAGGAGGTGAAGGAAAGCTCTGAGGGAAGAAGAGGGAGCATAATCGGGATGCTGATGTGGGTATTGTAGGGGAAGACCATAGAGGGGAGGGGAAGGGAAATGGTTAGATAGAGGCAGGGGAAGTGGCATCAAGGTGGGGAAGGAGTGGGGGCAGGCAGGGAGATGGGCAAGGGGTGGACATGTGGAGGGAGTAGGAAGAAAACGCCACAGTGTGTGGGCAAGAGGTCAGAATGGAGCTCAGGCAGGAAGATGGAAGGGGTCAGGGGATCTTGGGATGTACAGGAAAAGAAGGTGAGGACAGGCAAGGTGGAATAGCCAGATAAGCATGGGAGGGAGGGAGACCCAGGAAGCAGATGGTGAGGGGAGAGTAGTGATTCTGGGAGACTCTATAGTCAAGGGAGCAAAATGGGGAGACATTTGAGCATGGGAAAACGTCAGGAAGGTACATTGTATGCCAGGGATGAACGCAGGGAGGATGGGCCTTCTGATAGACCAGAACACAGGTATTGATTGAGGGAACCTGACATCATAATTAACCTGGGAAGGAACAATTCAGCCGAATGTGAGGAAGGGATGGTTCAGGATAGGTTTGGGGAGGCTGAGAAGCTCTGTAGTGAGGTGGCAAGGTTGGTGGCCTTCTCGGAGGTGCTTCTGGTACTGAGGGCTAGCACTGTAAGAAAGAGAAGGATCAAGGAGTTTAATATCTGGCTCAGTGGGTGGTGCAGGGAGGAGGGCTATGGGCTAGTTGGAGGCTGGGGGGTACCTGGGAGAATAAGACTCTATATGCACTAGATAGACTGCATCTTAGCAAAGAGGCACCAGGGTGCTAAAAAACATGATTTGAGGAATATATGGGTAAAGGATTTTAATTTAAATTGATGGGGAGGCATCAGAGGTCACAGTACCCTTTGTCACCTGGTGGAGGATACAGAACAGCCTCCTCCAAATCAGGGCAGAAGAAAGAGGGTTCGGATGACAGGTAGAGGGATGGGGTAGGTGAGTGGGTCTGGGAGTAGGGGGGTGAACAGGCAGATCAGAGTGAGAGATGGACTCAAATTATGGTGGAAGGTAGTATCTCTGAATACAAGGAGCCTAGGGAACAAAGTGGCTGAGTTACAGTCACTGATGGCTGAGGGAGAGGTGGATGTGGCAGCCATCACAGAGACATGGGCCATGCCAAATCATAATTGGGACCACTTCACCCCAGGTATAAGCTATATAAGAGGGACAAGGGGCTGGGAAGAGGAGGGGAAGTAGCTCTGTACATGAAGGAAGGGATAACCTATTCTAGAAAGGGGGACATGGATGGAAGGCCAGAGGTGTTGCTTGTACAGAAAAAATACACAAATAGCAGGGCTTGGCCAGCAGTCCACTGATACAGATGCTCTTGAAAGAACTGTGTCCTCTCTGAATTAAATACTTGATTTAAAACAACTTATTTGGCATAAACCTTTGCAAAAGCTTAATAATTTAATAGAACTCACCAAGCTGATCAAGTCAGTGTCTGATTGTGCATTAACAAATATATGAAACCCAAGAAAACAGAATCCTCCAGAAGCTGGGTGAGGAAAGAAGAGCACATCACAGAAGCCAGCATCAACATGTGGCCACAGCCCCGAGGCCGCAGCAGGAGGGGAAGCCATCTAACTCAGCTCTCCATAGTATGACAGAAAAGGCTGAGGTGTTAAACCAGAAATTTACCCTGTTGGACACTAATCTTAATCAAGTGGAAGAAGAAGTAAAGGCAGCAATGGAGACTGCACAGAAGTTGTCCACAGCTGTCATAGGACTCATATCTGAAAATAAAATCCTCAGGCTCAAATACTTAAAAAATAGGGCCAGGCAAAATAATGTGCAGATATTAGGGTTCCCAGAAGTGTCTGAGAGCTTTGACTACTGACATTTGTGAACTCCTGTATTGAAAAACTTATAGGACTACAAATCGCCCCATCTGTATTGCAAGCCTATAGGATCGCACTGTGCCATAAGCCTACTAATAGTACCACCAAGCAGAGCAGGACAATCTTAATAATCACCACTGAGCCACAAAGAAGCTGTACTCTAGGCAGCAAAGCAGAAGGGACAGTCATTCTGTGCTGAGGGTCATCAGGTATATTTTTTCCCTGACCAATGTTTTGCCACCGGCAACAACGAAAGAGCTTTGAAGCAGTTTGCTCCAATCTGCACACATTAAGAATCGCACACACTCTACAGTGTCCCACCAGACTAAGGATTAATTACACCAGTAAAATTTTCATTTATTCAGATGCTGTAAAGGTGGGAAAAAGACTGGAAATAATAAAAAATGACTTTATGCAAAGGGAGAGGGAGGATGTGGGTGAAGGAGAAAATGACCGAAATGTGGACTATATTGCATACAAGTGTAATGGTTGAGGCCTGAAACTGTCCATTTTATAAATGCAAGTACAATCAAATGGTTTTAGCCAGTGGGTAAGCACTGCCACCTGAGCTTTAATGAACATCAGTAAAACACTGATGTCGGACTCTTTTGTGGTGGTGAGTAGTGAAACTCAAGGGGAACTGAGGGTCTTAAAATGGCCACTGCCTCATGGCACCAAAGCAAGGCACCCAGCACAATCGTGGGGGGCTCAGGCATGCAACAGTGTTTCTATGCCAGCTCTAGACTACCAAATCAGACCCGCACCTTAAAGCAATCAGGGGTTAGTCTTCATGGTTATTGCAATGTTTAAAACTGTTAAAAGTTCTTTCAAATTACTGTTGCAATTTATTAAACTTTGAACTGTTCTCTGATGAGGATGACAAGTTGGATACAAGATGTTGAAGGTTAGTGTTCCACTATGAGACTATCCATTAACAATATGTATGTAAGCTTCTACTATTTATTAGTTTGTACAAGTTAATGTGTGGTTAACTGCCCATGTTACTCCTTATATTTGTTCAGTGGACTTCAAATGAGCAATAACAGAAGTGCTCTCATGTGTTGGGGTATCTTAATCAAGAAACTGTTTCGACACAGACATTAGCGCTGCTGAGAGTGGTGTTCAAATAAGTGCATAGTGGCACAGATGAAATTTTTAAACACTATATAGGACTGTATCCATGGTCATTGCTGCAATAGTTCTATTTCGGATTCCTGATGGACTTGCCTTATAGGCGTCAGTACATATATGTTTTGACCATCCACATGTGGTAACAGTGAATAAAAGTTAATGTAAATGCCTATTTATAAGATGTTATTGATTGATATATGACATAGGAAGCAAGTGTTAATTTTCTTGTACATGGTACAATTTAAATTTAATAAAAATAAATAAAAAAAAAATTCACAAAAGGTAGGAAGCTTAGGATAAGGGTGGTGTACAGGCTACCAAACCAGGACAAGGAACTGCGGTTCAGAAATTGTGGAGATTGACAACAAGAGGGAGGTAGTGATCATGGGGGACTTCAGTCTGCCTGGGGTAGATTAGAAGATCCTGGCTACCACCTGTACCCAGACTCCCATACTACTGTATGTATACGAGAGTGGGTTCCTGACACAATATGTCCTGGAACCTGCCAAGGAGAGGGCCATACTGGACCTGGTTCTTTCTAATGGTGCACAGTCACTGCATGCAGGAAGCAACCACCACACTGTGTGGTTCCACCTGGATTTGGGCAGGGAGAAGTTTAAGACTAAAACAAGATTTCTAAGACTTCAAGAGACCCTGGGAGGGCACCTTGCTGGGATCAGGAAGGAGATGGAGGTGCACCAGAAATGGGCCATAATCAAGGAAGGGATGTTGGCAGCCAATAATGTGAGTGCCAAACTGAAGAGCAAAAAATCTAAAGCCAGAAAGCCCAGCTAGTGTGATAAGGAGGTAGCCCAGGCAGTAAAGGGCAAGAAGTCAGCCATCAGGAAGTAGAAGTGTACACAGAAGAAAGAGGACAGTGAGGAGTACTGTATCAAGGCAAGGGAGACAAACAGAGCAGTCCGGTTAACCAAGGCCAAAAGGGAGCTGTAGCTGGCACAGGGAGTGAAAACAGGTAAGAAGGCTTTCTTCCAGTGTAAGCACCCTTTGGGAGCTTACTAGTTAACTTTGGTTGCTAAGTGTAGCTAGGCAGGAAGAGCTAGTGGTGCCGGTAAGTCTGAGATGTGGGCCTGCCTGTTAATACCAGATGGGGCCCATCCCAGGGAGTATAAGTAGGAGAGAGAGATTAGAGTAGAGAGAAATCTTGGTGAGGGGAGTAGAAGAGAGGAGTCAGGGGTTTGAGCCTGCAGTTTGGCTAGAGGGCTGTGGCTGGGCCAGGGTGGGCAGCTTGCCACCATGCCCTCCTCCCTCCAAGACCCATATATGAAGAAGTGCGGTGGTTCAGGCCATTAGAGAAGGGGAGCAGTGGAGCATCAGCCTGGGTTCTATCAGTGCCACTGGGAGCCAGAGCCCATGAGAAGCTGAAGACTGGAGGCCCGCCATGTGATCTCTGGCACCATGGTAGGGTAAGCACTGATGGGGGCCCTGTTTTCATAGAAATCTCACCCGTGGGCAAGTGTACCTTGTTGAACCAGTAGTGTTTCTGTGGGCAGGCTTGCTGTGACAGATGGGGCCTGGGGCGTGGTCTAGAGGTGGTAGCCTGGATCATTGTAGGGTGTAGTAGTGACAGGCTACCCCTTTTTCCCCTGGCCAGTGGCAGCTATAGTGCTTGGTGCTCTCAGGGGGGGAGGGCAGCCAGTGGAGGCAGCAAAGGATCTATGTGGGGAATGGTTGATTGGGATCCCGGTTGGGTGGCATGCTGTCCGGGTGCTCCATGTGGCACAGGAAGCAGCACCATGGGTGAAGACAGTCCAGAAATTGGAATTGCTGCATGAGCAGATTCTGCCCTGGGTCTCTGTAGGTCCAGGAATATTCAGAATTCCTTGAGGAGAACAGGCTGGCATGTGGTATCAACGACTGGGTATCCAGAAGGTCTTTGGTCGTTCGTTTTCATGCTAAAAGAAACACCGTTTAGAAGTTTAAGACCTCTTAGTAAGAGAAGTAGCTTTCTGTGGTTTAAAGTCAGCCACTCTGTTTTAAAGTAACCCCCGTGTTGGAAGATTAAGGCAATGCTAAGCAAGAAATTGGATTGGGACAGTGGAAACGTCTTGTGCTGTCATAATTGCTGCAACAAATTGAGTATTGCTGAGACTAAGGAAGGAAACAGTAAGCAAGTGCCTGGGTGAAGACAGAGTAAAGGGAAGGGATATGAAATAAGAGTGCTGCTGAGTTTGAAATGATCCCAAGTGAGGCCTGTTTCAATCGAAATTTAATGCTGCTGTCAGGAATGTAGCCTTTTTGACTCAAGGAATGTCTGCAAGCTGTAAATCAATCTTTTGGCAAAAGAGGTTGTTGCAGAACCAATATCAGATGCCTACCTGTGAAGTGCCTCCACTGTACATGTTACCCCCATGCTCCATGGGGTGAAAGTTTCTGTTTTTTATCAACTGTTCATTAAATGGGATCCCCTGTTTCTGCAGTTCTGGTGTTTGCCTCGTTTTGATGGAGAAATTGTTTTGCTGTTAAAAGAAGTTTGCCTCCACAGTCAGCCAGTGTGTTCCAGGGTGTGATCCTTGAGAACCATCGCACCATCGAGGAGGATGTTGAGAGGCCTGCCTGGTGAAGACTGTCTACAAAGGCCTGTGGGTGAAGTTGGCAAGGCCAGGCAGGTGAACGTCTGTGTTATCCCACCAGTGCACCGCTTTCTCCTTCGTTTGGTGGTCCAAGGGCACCCCACAATGGAGCTAATCCATCATCTACATCACCCATGGGAATCCAGGTACTGTTTTCCTGTTATTATTTCTGGACTGTGTTCTCTTGGTTGTACAGTGCCCCCCTCCCATCAAATTACCATCTGGATACCCCATAGACACATGGAGGGGGGGGCTCACACCAGTATATCAGGGAGTGGGATATTAAGGATGAGATACTCAGGTTAAAAAGTGAAGAGAAGGATGGAGGGAAGTGAAGAGAAAGCAGAAGCACTTCACAAATACATCTGTCTTCACTAAGAAGAAAGATGGGTTCGTACCTCAAGGGAGTGGGGTGGCAATAGAATGAGTGGTGACACAGATGGGGAGATTGTGGTTTACATGATGAGAAAAGGCTTAAAGGCCATGAAGACAAATCCCTGGGACAGGATGGTGGATATCCAAAGGTGTTGAGGGAGATGGCAGATATGCTGGCAAGTCCTCTGGTGGACCTGTTTAACACCTCTCTGGAGTCACACAAAGTACACCTGGACTGCAGGACAGCACATGTAGTGCCACTTCACAAAAGCAGACTCCGGGACAACCCTAGTAACTACAAACTGGTCAGTCTGACCTCAATAGGGGGAAACTCATGAAACCATACTGAAAGAAGCACTGGTAAGCTTTCTAGAAGAAAATGGACTCCAGAATGAGAGACAGCATGGATTTGTGTCAGGGTGGTCCTGCCTGACTAACCTGATTGATTTCTTTGACTGGGTAACCAGGACAGTGGACAAGGGCCAAGCAGTGGACATCCTGTGTCTATATTTCAGCCTTTGACTCTGTTCCACATAGGAGATTAATAAGGAAGCTGGACAGCCTGGGGTAGGATGAAAACTGGTTATGTAGGTTAAAATCTTGTTGCAGGACAGAAGTTAGAGGGTAGCAGTTGAGGAGGAGTTCTTGGAGGCTAGGCCAGTCACTAATGGCATCCCACAGGACTTGGGGCTTTGTCCAGTGTTGTTTAACATCTTTAACAGTGATATTGCAGATGGAATAATAGGTAAAATATGCCTGTTTTCAGATGACACAAAGCTCTGTGGGAGGGCAGACACAGAAGAGGGGAGACAGGACCTCAGTAAGGACTGGCTAAGCTAGAGAAATGGTCAGGTATTTGGCAACAGGGCTTCAGTGCTAAAAAGTGTAAGGTAATGCACTTGGGGCTAAGAACCCGGGGACCAAATGCTGGCTCGGTGGTGTGCAGGTTACCAGGTCATAGAAGAAGAACCTGGGAGTGATCATCATGAGTGACCTGAAGCACTCGGCACATGGCAGGAAAGCAGCAGCCAAAGTGAATCAGATGTTGGCCTGCATATCCAGGAGTATAACCATCAGGAAAACAGAGCTCATTTTGCCAATGTACCGATCTCTGGTTTGGGAACACCTAGAGTACAGTGTGCAATATTGGTGCCCTTACCTGAACAAAGAAATCAACCTGCTAGAAATGGTCCAGAGAAGGGCAACCAAAATGATCCAGGGACAGCAAGGCAGACATATGAGGACAGACTCAGAGATCTCAGCATGTACTCCCTGGAGGATAGAAGGGAGAAGGGTGGCATGATTGAAACCTTCAAGTGCCTTAAGGGTTTCAACAGGATGATTTCTGAGAGTCTCTTCAGCCTTACTGGGAACAGGATCAGTAGGGAGCACTGCCTCAAACTGGTGGGAGGAAGTTCATGAGAGAAATGAAGAGGCACTTTTTCATGGAGATGGTGGTAGCTAAGTGGTATGAGTAGCCAGAGGAAGAAGTCTCCCTGAAGACAGCGGAAAGCTTCATGAAAGGCTGGGACAGAGCAAAGGAGAAAGTTGCATGTAGGGGGAGCAGGGGGAAGGGAGGTTGTTTGTGGGGAGGGAGGAGTAGGTGGAGAGGGAGCAGATCCCTCTGTAGACATGAAGGGGTCTGCAAACTTGAGCAGACATGATAGACCACAAGGCTTTTTTTTGCTGGTTCAATTACAGTATATGTTTGTATGTACAGAACCGGTGGTGGGTGCCTAATCCACCACCAGTATTTAAGAAATCTCAACTTCGAGTTCATTTATTAAAGAAATATAAACCACCAGCGGATGCTGCTGCCTAATCCCATCAGCTATAATGTACTTCCCTCCAAGACATTGGAGTACCCAACCCCCAATGCTATCAAGAAGCATTGCTTCCCCACCCCATGTTTATATGGATGACACCAGGATGCCCACCTCTGGTTCTGCCAAAGAGCATCACGTTCATCCCCCCATGTTGATATGTGCAACACTGGGGTGCCATCTTTGGTGCCACCAAAGATCACTGACACTGGGACCCAATCCCCAGTGTCAGTCCAGAGTCCCAGACAAAACCTGCAAAGAAGAAAACAGTCCCTCTTTTTTTTTCTAAACCTGCAGAGGAGAAAAACATCCATGTATGACCCATACCCCCAGTACCCCCACCCAACCCACTCCATCCCTCCCAATAAGCACCCACACACATACCCGCACTTCTCACTTACCTATTGAAGTCCAACACCGCAATCCACTCCCCCCAGAGGTGCATCCTGCTGCTTGAATTCCAACAGCAAACAGTCTGGAACGAGGTACAGTAAGTGCAGTTAAAGACTTTTCAATGCGTTTTGAACTTTTACTCATAACTCAGACATTCAGTCACTTCACTACCAGTCTAGCATTGCTTGTAAAGCACTTTGGATGTATGAAAAGCACTATATAAATACAGATTCTTCTTCTTCTTCTTCTTCATAACTCAGTCATTTTGTTACATGTCTATACACATTTTCAACATACCCTTTTTTTACCCCACTGCATGAACAAGGGAGGTGAAACTTTTCAAATCCAGCCCCAAAGGTGATTTTGCAGTTGCTCTGTGAAATCATCTTTCAGGCAGGCTTTGAAAAATGTAATCTACCTGGTTCATGAGGTGGGGCCACGAAAAGAAAATACATTGAAAATGTAGGGTCAGAATTTCAAAAAGAAAGTTATAAAGGAATGTTTACGTTTTTCAACATTTGCTCATATCTTTGGTAATTTTCGATATTTTGACCCCAGGTCTTCAACATAGCCATTTTTTACCACACCCCATGAATATGACAGGTGACTTCTTTCGATTCCTGCCCAAAACATGTTTCTACACTCATGCCATAAAATGACATTTTGGCTAGGATTTCATAAATGTGAACTGTCATGTTCTGAAGGTGGAGTCAAAAAAAGAGGATGTTGAAAAACTGGGGTCAAAATCACCCCTATAAAAAGAGATACTGTATATAACAGTTGTGTTCAGAACCACCCGTTGACCCAGTGGGTAGTGCATTGTTTTCTCATCCAGGCAACTTGAGTTTGGGGACAAGCTCAGGTAGCTGGCTGAACACCTGAAGCTGGGGAGTAGTGCTACCTCATGACACCTCTTCTAGGTTCGGGGGAGATAGTGCAGTGTTCTGGCACATAGGTAACACCTTGTAGCAGGATGGGAAGCCTTCCCTTACTAGGGGTTGACATGTGTGTCGAGACCTGATGGAGCTATAAACTGCATTGGGAGAGTTTGGCAGGCATGAAAAATTGGAAAAAGCAGCAGCTGGTAGGATGAAGCTCCAGCTGCTGCGGACCCTGCACCACCGACAGGCCTCCTATTGCCATCACCTGCCCACACTGTCAGCCACCATCACAATGATGTACCTCAGACCTTTGGCACCCTCCATATATTCCCCCTGTGGTAGGGTCAGCAGGGGAGAGTCATCTGACTCCCCCACGGAAACTGTCAGCCAGTTTGGTGGTATGAGGCTCTCTCAGTGGTGTGGGGCATGCGACAGGTGGTGGGCTTATCCTGCCCTAGCGGCAATTAATGAGCGGAGTAACATCACCCCCCCCCGAGAAGAAAGTGGTTCTAGTGATGCTGAATTCTCTCCCACCTCCCTACCCATTATCCCCCCCCAGTGACCTCAATCTGTTCCCAAACTAGGTCACTCATGTGGTACCAGTATACCCCCCCTGCAACCCAAATCACTTTAAAACAAACATTTGTCAATGCTGAATGTTTGCTTGCTGGCATTAGCAGTAGAAGTGCAGGAGTTAGATGCAGTATAGGAATGGCAGTGAAGTACTGAACTTACGCCAACTCCACCCCCACCCTGCAGAGTTGGACAGGCACTGGGGTGTGGCTTTGGGTCGACGCCCATGATGGTCATGACATTTCACCTCACTCTACCCTGCAGACACTGACAAGTGTCGAGGTGTGCCTTGGGGTGTTTGGGCTTTACATTCACCTCATTCCACAAGGAAACACACTGAAATGGGTGCAGTATAGGAGAATGGGGTGAACTTTGGGGCCAAAGGGTCCAAGGTGCACCTCAATGCTTGTCACTGGCTGCAGGGTTGGGGTGGGGGTGGAATGGCATGAGTATTACTGTCGACAATCCCAAGTCACACCCCTGCCGCCTGTCAGACCCTACAGGGTAAGGCATTATGGTTAAAAACCTAACGCCCTGGACGTTTCTTGGTATTTTTACTACAAGTTTCCAACATGGGCTTTTTGTGACCCCACCGCATGAACAATGACACTATCAGTTTGTTAGCTGAAAGGTGATTTTGCACAGCAACTGCTCCATTTGGCACCACAGGTGCGAAAAAACATTTCAAACGGGATGTGAAAAATGACAGCTGTACTGTTCGTGAGGAGGTGTAAAAAATGGCAATGTTGAAAATCTGGAGTGAAAATATAAAAAAAACTGGTGAAGGCAGGAGCGTAAGTAGAAACTGTGCAACGCGTACCCGTAATGTAATTAGTTAGGGATTTTTTACAACAGATTTTCAACACAGTCATTTTGAGACCTCCACTTATGAATAGTGTCACTGTGATTTTCTTAATGTGTCCCAAACACTGATTTCCCACAGCAACCGTGCTGTTCTGTGCCGGAAGTGCGAAAACACATTTTGGCCAGGGTGTGAAAAATGACAGCTGTACTGTTCATAAGGAGGTATGGAAAAATGGCAATGTTGAAAATCTGGACTGAAAATATTACACATTCGTGAACTTATGAAGGTGCATGCAAACTGCATAATGCACACTCATAAAACAGTAATTTTATGGACTTTGGTCACCACATTTTCAACATAGCCATTTTAAGACCTCTGCTCATGAACAGTGTCACTGTGATTTTCTTAATCTACACCGAACATTGATTTTGCACACCGACCACGCCATTGTGTGCTACATGTGCGAAAACACATTTTGGGCAAGATGTGAACAATGACAGCTGTACCATTCATAAGGAGGTATGGTAAAATGGTAATGTTGAAAATCTGGTATGAAAATATTAAAAATTCTCAACGTTATAAGCGTGCATAGGAACTGAGCAACACACGCTCATAAAACCCCAGGACTGGAAGGTGGCGCATATAGTGCCTATCCACAAGGGGGGATCAAGGGAGGTGGCAGGGAACTACAGGCCTGTCAGCCTGACATCAGTGGTGGGCAAGGTGATGGAGGGCATTGTCAAGGAGAGGCTAGGAGGGACCTGGATAAGTCAGGGTGCCTGGACGAAAGACAGCATGGATTCATCCTGGGGAAATCGTGTCAGACAAACCCTGTGGAGTTCTATGACTGGGTGATGAGTGCCTTGGACCTGGGTAGACCAGTGGACGCCCTTCTAGACTTCCAGCAAGGCATTTGACTCTGTTCCTCACATGGGCCTGTTGGATAAGCTGGGAGAAATGGGGGGTGGGGGAAATAGATGATCAGAAGGATAGGCAATTGGCTCCAGGACCGGACCCAGAGGGTCGAGTTGGCGGATAGTCTCATCCCCAAGGAGGGTCATTAGTGGGGTCCCACAGGGATCAGTCCTGGGCCCTTCTGTTCAACGCCACGCCTCTGACATAAGGACAGGAATCAGGAGTGAGATGAGTCTCTTATGGATGACTCAAAACTGGGGCGTGTGGTGGATGGGAGGAAAGGAGGGTGGTCCTACAGGGGACCTGGAGGCTCTGGAAAGTTGGTCTAGAAAGAGGAAGCTGAGGTTCAATGCAGGGAAATGCAAGGTACTCCACCTGGGGGCCAGAAACCCGCCAAGTGTACACACTGGGGATGCTAGCAAGTCTCGATGGCTGAGAGGGACTTGGGGGTGGTGGTGGATGTCAAGATGAACAACTCTGAGACTTGTAGGAGGGCAGCAGCCAAGGCCAACAGGATGCTGGGATGCATCGCTAGGGGATCACCTCCAGAAGGAGGGAAGGGATACTCCTCTGTATAACTGCTTGGTGAGGCCGCACCTTGAGTACTGCTTGCGGTTTTGAAGGCCACACTTAAAGAGGGACATTAATCTCCAGGAGAGGGTCCAGAGGAGGGCAACCAAAATGATTTGGGGTTTGGGGACAGGACCTATGAGGAGAGGCTCGAAGAGCTAAATATGTACACATTGGAAGAGAGAAGGGACCGGGGGGACATGATAGAGGTCTTCAGGTACATGAAGAGGGTAAATAGGGGAGGAACAATCAGGGTGCTTCAAAGGAAGGAGGAGGGGGCCACTAGAGGACATGGGTGGAAGCTGGAGGGGGGAAGATTCAGGGGAGAAAGGAGGAGGTGCTACTTCACTGAGAGGGTGGTGGAGCCATGGAATGCGCTGCCTAGGGGGCTGGTGGAGGCAGAGACATTGGAAGGGTTCAAGAGGGGTGGGACAGGTACAGGAAGGGTTCTGGAAGCAAAATCCAATGCAGCAAGAATATCTGGAACTGGGAAGGGAGAAGCCAGAGAAGGCGAGGGGAGCAGCAAGGTCAGCACCCAGGGTGGGGGCTGACCAAACGAGCAGACACGAAAGACCGTTAGGCCTATTCTGCTGCCATTTTAGTATGTTCATATGATAGTAAAACAGTCATTTTTGGGATTTTTTTCACCAAATTTCAACATAGGGTTTTTGGGGGCCTACCTCAAGAACTGTGACACTGTCTTTTCATTAGTCGGTCCCGAAAAGTGGTTCCACGCAGTGACCGCAAAATCACCTTTTGGGACTGAATAACCAGATGACAGTGACTGAATTCATGTGATGGGGTCCCAAGAATCCCATATTGAAAATGTGATACAAAAATTTGAAAAAATGACTGAGATATGAACCAAAGTTGAAAAAAAAACGTATTAATGCCATTATACAGCCTACCGGCATTTCTTCAGTTTGTGGTCAGCTTTGAAGAGTGCAGACGTGTTCCCAGTCCACTGAAGATCATTGCACTGGGCTCCGGAGGTAAGTATGGGGTAAGAGGGGTGTGGGGAGGTGGGGTGCGCAGATGGTGGGCACTGGTTGAGGGCAAGAGAGTCAATGAGAGACTGTTTTCTTTAGTTACAGGGTTTAAAAAAAAAAGATGATGCAGGCCTTTTGCCACACTGGGGTGAGCTCCCAGATTGGCACCTGGAAGTTTATTTGGGGGGACAGTGGAGCCAAACAGGGGATTGGGTACCCCCGCTGGCCATACAGTGCGCAGGGGAGCACATGACAACGCAGGACTTTTGCCACGCTGGGGTGGGCTCCAAGTGTGGCACCTTGAAGTTTGCTTTTTGGGGGGCACTCGAGCTGACGGGGACTGGGCACCCCATCAGACATACAGTGTGCTTGGGGAGAAGTGTGCATGTGCCGAGGGGGATTAGGCACCCCCTCAACACACAACAAATGGGGGGGTGCATCATGCCGGGAGATGCAGTGGCATACAGCTGAAAGTGAAAGACTGCTAAGGTGGTGACGTGTAGGCAATTTACATACTGCTGACGGCACGGCAGTATGCAAATTGCCTACACGTTGCCACTGCTGATCGTAGCGGTCTTTCTCTTTCAGCTGTATGCCACTGCAGCTGAACTGCTGTCATAGACAGCTCAGACTGGTGATTGGTGCCCTGCTGCCGTGCCTGCCAAATGATCAGGGCATTGAAAGCGGGGGTGCCACACCTACGAAAACTCATATGTGGCACTATATTTCTTGCACATGCATGCAGGCAAACATAAAGATGTAAAACTTTTGTAAGTCCTTCCCACTCAACTCATTGGTCAGTATTTTTATTCCTCATACTAAAACATTTTTGCCTTTATGCTTGCAGGTCTGACAAGACACTGACCAAACTGTGACAGGACACTGACCCCAATGTTACACAACTCTAACCATGCATATCAGATAAGTATTGTTTTATGTTTACACCACCTAGATTATCCTAGTTAGTTCCAAAAGAGCAGGGGTCGACCTTAACATTCATTTAGTAGCCCGGGTACTAGTGCAGATTGCTGCTGGCTAGTGCAGAATCTCTATTACTTGCCCGGCTGGGCTAGTGCAATTCCTTCTGTGGAAAGCTGTAGTTCCATTCTCAACCCAGGTATCAAATAAACAAACAAATAAATACATAAATATAACTTATTTAATTTAAGGCCAGGTCCGTTTTATGGAGGTTTAACTATGTGCTGCATTAGCATTAGTGAAATGAAAAAAACAGATGTCTGTGTGTAGTACATTTAGAAACTGTTTAATTTTATACTGACTACTGCATTTATTTTTTGCTGGTAAAGATCCTTTGTCCTTTACCTTTCCTTGTTTAGCTCAGTACTCATGGCAGGTAGATTTGTGACTGTGTTCAAGAGCAGCACAGTTACTAGGGTTGCCACCTGTCCAGTTGTAGACCAGATAATCCGGTTTTCAGGGTCCTTATCTGGTCATCTGGTTTTGATTAAATGTAGTCCAGTTTGGGGGCCATTTTAAGTGCTCAGATAGTAGTAAAACTGATTGCATCAAATCATTCACTGTTGTATGCATGTCCAGGTTACAAGAAAAGTTCTGATGTCACTAGTCACAGACCTTTGTTTGTAAAACTAGTCTGTCTAGGAGGTGTAAAGCATGGCTATTAAGATCATCAGCAGTAAATCAACCTAATCTTTTCAACTCTGAATTTTAAGTATGGTCATTTACTGCCATGATAGGGAACAGTTTTTACACCTTTATATGCTGTAATAGGTTCCTTTTGTTTTCCTATATTCTCATAGACCCACTTTTTCAAATTAGTTTCCACATTTTTATTGCCTTTGTCACTATGTTGATCATTTGTCTCATTAAGTCCTCAGCAGATGCTGCCCTTCGTTTTTATACTGCCAGCCTGAACATTCTATGATATTAGCTACACCTTTACAGGCCATTGGAATAAATAGCACGGAATGGTGTGTCTGAAATTGTGAAATGTGGTGTCTTAGACATTTGAAAAGAAACAGGAGTAGCTGACGAGGTAAAGGGAACACAGCGTAGTACTGAGGGTACCACAAGTACTGATAGTTCAGTTATCAAAAAGGTGGTCACAGCATATCAGAATATATGGCTGTGATGGAAAGGTAAAGTGGAGAGTGTTTAACACAGAGAGCAACAGGTTGTGAATGGGCTTTGTACATCCAGCAGATCTGGGTTTAAATTCCCACAGCCTCCACTTGCAGACTGTGAGACCATAAGCAAGTCATTTAACCTCCCTGTGTTCCTGGGCCACCCCTATAAATGGGTATTGTGCCCAATGGAAGTTACCTGGTTGCCAAAGAACAAAAATAAATAAATAACAGTATGGGTTGATGCTGTTGAATTTATCCTTACTTTTTTTGGTGAACATTTTTTAATAGAACTGGGACAATCAAGCATTTCTGGGATCTGTGAACATGGTGGGAAAAGGAAGGAAAAAGGAAAGAAAAAAACACACACACTTTTCACGACACAACTTTATTAAACACAAATCTGAAAATGTGGAAATATATTGAAGAAGTCAGTAACCCAGCTGACATTAATAGAAAGCATGCTGACAAAGACAAAAAAATAAAAGATCATGGGTACGAAAAGACAAAGTGAAGCAGTCGGTTTCAGCAATGATGGCTAGAAACTATGACTGGTTGGGGTATGGTGGTGCAAAAGATCTGACGTTCTGCCATGTGTGTATTAAACATGAAATACAGTTGAGTAAGGCGTGCAATGACAATAATTTTCGTTTCGGTACAGATAACTTCCAGCTTGACTCTGTCTTGTCCCATAATATCAGTGAAGCTTGTGCTAGGGCAAAGGAAAAGGAGGATGCCAGCACTGCTACTCCAGGGACGAGTAATGCAGAGGGAATGCTGAAGAACATGAATGAAGCAACGCTTAATCATCTAGATAAACTGTTTCACACATGCCATGCAACTGCTAAGAAAGGACGTCCTTTCACAGACTTTGTGTGGATGTGCAGCCTTGATGATATGAAAGGGCTAGATATCAGTTCAGCATATCAGAAGGACAAATATGCCTGCAACTTTATCCACTATGTAGCCAAGATTGAACACATGGTGTTATGAGAGAAAATTATGGGATCAAAGTTCATTTTAGTCATCAGTGACAGAACCACTGACTCTTCTGTCACAGAAGCTGAAATAGTGTATGTGCGGTTTGCAGTTAAAGGCACAGTGCAAAATCAGTTGGTAGGTGTCCAAACTGTTAGCAGGACAAATGAGATTTTGTCTTTCATTTAACAAATCACTATTAACCACACTGACTGTGGGCTACTGCAAACTTCTGCAGGCTAGTGCAATCTCTTGTACATTAGCCCGGCTGGCTAGTGCAAAAAAAAGTTATGGTTGACCCCTGCAAAAGAGCTTCAGATCCTTTGTGACCCCATTGCTGTTCTCATTTTACAGGTACAACTGGATGTTCCTTTTAAACCCCCTCATCCAAGGACCCACGCAACAGGTCACTTACTTACTATGCTAGCATGGTAAGGTGTAACGGTGCAACTCCAAGTATTAGGACACTGTTGGGTTTCACTTGTTAGATGGTTGGTGATGCAGGGCTAGAAATGTCTCCACTATTCTGTTTATTCCAATTCATGCAGGTCCTAAAATCTTGTTTATCACTCGCATGTACTTACATGTCTCGCGCATATCCCCTCTGTCCCTGCTCTCCTCCATCAAGTACATGTCCAACTCCTTTAGCCTACTTTCATACAGTATGTCCCCAGCCCCTGGATCATCTTAACTGCTCTGCACTGCACCCCTTCCAGTAATTTAATGTCCCTTTTCAGGTACAGATGCCAGAACTGCACATAGTATTCTAGATGAGGTCTAACCATTGATCTATAGAGTGGCAGAATCACCTCCCCCCTCCTTGACGTTATTCCCCTAGCTATGCAATCCAACACTTTGTTGGACATTGCTGTTGCCTTCCTACACTGTGCCAAGTTGTTCATTGGTCCTGTGATTACCACCGCTAGAACACTGATAGAAAACCTGAGTATTTGTTTTGTTTTTGGTGCCCTGCACCAACAGAACAATACTTGGAAGCATTGTCCACAGTGAAAAGCCTATTCAAATATGCCTAGATAACCAAATTTCCCACACTGTGGACTAGCTAACACCATGACACCATAGGAAGGTGGGCGTTCACTGCCTGCCTACAATCATGAATTGTTTCTGAATATCTGATATGATTCAGCAATGTCAGCTAACACGGGACAGATAGATGTGCTCTGTGAGTTGTGTACCACAGTGTTACTGTGGATGGATTTAGGCATGGCAGCAAACCGTATAACCAAAAGCACATCTAAATGACAAGTACTGGCCAGAGTGTGAGCCTGCATGTGTCTGTTTGCATTGTAGCTTAGGGAATTCATGTGCACGCTACTGTGCCATTATTTTTATTGACATGCCAAGATTTCAGCGAGGTAACAACCATGGAAACCAAAATGGGTGCGCAATTTTGTTCCCAGGAATACTTTTTTGCATGCATCATTACCTTTGAAAACAGGCATTAATGTTATGTATTTTCTTTCACTCTCCATTTAAAGGCTACCAGACCACTGATTTGAAACAAGGCACAATGCTTCTAATGCCACACAGTAACTGTGCTTGTAGACAGAACATTATGATGGTTGAGCTCATGTGGCACTTAGAATGGTATCTTCGATGACAAAGAAATATGATGTGGCACATAATGATGATTCTTGGTGCAAGCACCCTATCCTCACAAAGAAGTGTGTGGTGTCGAATTTGTGAATCAGTATTCTGAAACATGGTGACAACCACATTCGAGGACTGAGACTGGATTGCAAATTTTAGAATGAGCAAAATAACGTTTTATTTTATTGTACCTAAGATTGATCCACTGATCAGACGCAGACACACCAACATGCGCCAAGCCATACCCACTGCTGTTCGGCTCGCTATTGTCCTCTGGTGCCTGGTGACCAATACTGATTACCGCATGACTGGGCACTTGTTTGGTGTGTCCCACTCAGCAATTTTCTTGGTTGTGCGTGATGTCTGTAGAGCCATTAATAAAACATTGTGCAGAGTTATATCCCACCCATTTGGAGCACGTCTACAAGCCATTCTTAATGGATTTGAAGAATGATTTGCTTTCCCACAAATGGCGGGTGCTATAGACAGAACACATATTCCAATTTTGACACCTTCTGAGGACCACTGTGATTATTATAATTGAAAAGGTTGGTACTCTATAGTGATGCAGGCGGCCATTGATCACCAGTACTGCTTCTGGGATGTCTACATTGGTTGGCCAGGCAAGGTGCATGATGCACATATCTTGGCAAACAGCCCATTGTATGCAATGATCACACAGGGCTCGCTGTTCCCAAACTCGACAAGGAAAATTTCAAATGTTGATGTCCCAATACACATCCTTGGAGATCCTGCCTACCCATTGATGCCGTGGCTACTGAAACCATTCCCTGACACAGGACGCCTGTCAGACCAGGAGAAAGCATTCAACTACTGTCTATCCAGTGCATACATGGTAGAAGAGAATGCATTTGGGAGACTAAAAGGAAGATGGCGATGCTTGCTGAAACACATGGACATCAACCTTATATATGTTCCGTTGGTAGTTTTCACCTGTTGCATACTACACAACTTATCAGGCAACATGGGGAATCCTTTCAGGCAGATTGGAGGCTAGATGACCATATCGATTTGCAGCAAGCATCCACACCACCCACTGTGGAATGTGCTAGGGGAGCCGCACAGGAAGGTGCATGACGAATTTGTCAGGCAATACTTACCTTCTGCAGTAATGTAATGCTGATAACCATATGTAACCACCATTGGCATACAGATTGGTGCATACCACGAATAGGGTATACCATTGCCGCAGCAACTCCCAGCTCGCGAAGACCACCACAGCAACAGAAATCAGGCAAAATCTGCCTGTCACTGTGGTGGTCTGTTTGGCGATTGGGACTGCTCGTTGGTGCTTGCCTCGGGGTCCAACTCTGACTCAGAGTTAGAATCCTAGAGACTGGGAGTGTGGGGGTTCAGGGGCACAGCCCCCTGATGGATGCACGGAGGCATCCCTGACACTGCAGTGCCGACAGTCAGCACCATAGCTGTTGCTGTTGGGGATGTCTCCATGCCAACTGTCGCTGCGGCATAGGCAAACCCCACGAATAGTGCCAAACTGAGACCGGCAATCCATCAAAGAAATGTCAGATTCAATACCTTGGACACCTCTGAGTCTTGGACCTTCAGTGGAAAGTCACTAATTAGCCCAGTGGGACATCCAGTGATGCACATGGACATCAGTGACATCACCATGGACTGGATGCATACTGCGTGGTCATCCAAATCTGCTGCAACATGCCAAACATATGGTCTCCTTCTCTAGTATCACGGCCTTTATAAGCAATCATCCTAGCAGTAACTTTTAATATTGAAACATTATGTGAACAGCTTCCATCTGAGTTACTGTTAGAATGACAACAGATGTATACAGTTTCCACGTACACTACAGGCATGTACAGCATGGCCATGTTGGTACATGGATTATTCAGACAATGAACTTGCGATGCTTTTCATTTGCAACACTTTATTTGATGGGCAACAATGCACATTGATTCTTCTGGTCAGCATGCCATCCTGTAGCACTGCTACAAGGATCACGGATTTCTGACTGTGAACCCGCAGTACTAAACAGATTCTGGTCCAAGGTGTATATAAAAACAGCCAGTCTCAATGAAGCAAAAAATAAACTGAAAAATTGTAAATGCTTTTCTTGTAAAATAGATTGTTTGAAGAGCTAGAAGCCAATCCCTGTTTTGATAGTCCCATTGCATTCTTTACCCCCTCCTGGTAATTAGCCTGCATACTTTGCTTTGTTTTTCGTTGCCATGTCCATTTTCAACACCACACTCAAATGCCAGTGCATCTCCAATGGCTCGAGTAAGGCATGTCCCAATGTGTCACCTGTGTGGACAGCAGATAAATTCCCACCACACAGAATAACTTGAATAGTTTCCAGTGCTCAGTGCTATGTAATTCATGGCAGCCTGCAGCTTTCACCCTGATTCTTTCCAGCACCCCCACCCCCTTGTGCCATGTGTCGTCTAACTGGCTTTTCGCCTATGACATTTGTCCTGTGGGAAAGACATGTGGAGATGCACATGTTACATGTGCCGTGTAATTATGCCACCAAAACATGAATGTTGTTTCTCTCTAGAGAAACTGGCACATCAAACAATTAGTGGAACAAACTGCATGTAGTCAAAAATAAAGTCTTGATGAAGCCTACAGTGCAGTAAATGCCATGAAGTTGTGACCATCCAGGGAAATTGAGATGACCTCACTATTGGTGCTTGGATCTCACTGCACAGCATTTCTGTCACTCAATAACAATAATTCACACTTGATTTCTTTTTCTACCACCTGCAGTGAATTCTGCTGATTTTTTGTGGTGCAGCTTTTTCAGGAGAATTATCATGAACTTTGTACCTTGCCACACCTAATCTTCCATGCCTGGGCTTCCACTAAGCAGGGGTTGAAATTTGCACCGGCCCACTAGCCAACTGCTGGTAGATTTTGTACCGGGCTAGTAAGATTTTCATTTAAATATCCCTGCAGGCCTGTACTGGAGAAGGCAACACTTCAGTATGTACACCGTCTGGGCCAGTGGAAATGTCTGTGGGGCCAGTGGATTTTCACAGTCACCAGCCCTGTTGGCTAGTGGTTGCAAAACTTAATTTCTACCCCTGCTAAGCCCACAGACAGATAGAAAACATGTACATGACAGGTGTAGGCATGCTCAGCAATATCAAGGGTTTGAGATGCGTCCCCAACCCCATCACCATGTCAGTCAATCCCCATCCCCAGCCATGTGTAGCATAATGTGTATTGTTGTAATGACAACACACACAGAAAGGCATCAAATTCTATACATAAGGTGCATTTTTTATTGTACTCATCATCGTACTAATACTGTTATACCTGATGTTTATTTCTTTCATTTCCTTATTGAGATATGACAGAAGTACAAATGTAAAGACAATGTACATCACCACACTACTGCATTGCACTTCATTTACTAAGGCACAGTCATGGCCAGAGAACATGGTGGTTTAACAATTGATATTGCACATTAAGGTATGTAGGCGTACATCTATAAACAAGGTGCATTTTTCATGAAATCATCATCGTACTAACACGGTTATGTATGCTCTTTTATTTTTGTATTGCCAAAATGAGCAATAACATTAGTAGAAATGTAAATAAAAACATTTCCTCACCACACAACTGTATTGAACTTCAGTTTGTAAGGCCCATGAATGGCTACACACCATGCTCTTGTAACAATTGAGATTGCACATCTAGGCGTATATGTGTACATCTATGCATGTCACAAAAACAAACATAGCTGTACACACACACACACACACACACACACACACACAATCACCCAACCATCACCTTCACCCTCACCCTCACCCTCACACACACACACACCCCCGCCCAGGTGCACGGCAATATACACCATCCATTACGAAGAAACAACAAGTGGCATGCACATACAGAAAACACCACAGTATTCCCAACACAGTATTCATGCTCTGTGTATATTATTCACCGCATAGAAAAATATGAAAACCAGAATCTGATTGCACACAACACACTTGAGCAGAACAGTAGATATATTTCAACACATATCTATACTTTATGTATTTCAAGATCATTTCAGTGCATTTCACTGCATAAATCACCACCTTCACCCATAACATCACCAACCACTGTAACTCATGTGCTCCCGACATTAACCCAGCTCATCAGAAACTGAGAATAATTACCAGTGCATTAATATCACATCATTTTGCCTTGCCACAGTCCGCACAGGCAACCACCCTTATGGTTACATATAGTGATAAGTCTTTGGGGTTGAGTAACCAGGCTCGTTATCAAACTGAAAAGAATGCGGGGCTTCATGGCCTTTTGGAGCATGGTAGCTGTGGTGAAGCATTGGCATAGAGTGCATTGGCATAGAGGGCACCTTGTCTCAGTTCTCTCGCACCCTTTGTCTACCATTTTCTCTGCAATCTCCCTGTATATGTGCAGGTTCCTCCGTTGGCCATTCAGTGTCTCCTGGATTTTTTCTTCTTCCCAAATTGCTGTGAGGCACCGTGCCTCCTCCTTACCCCAGCTGCAGCTTCGGTTCTCCATGGACAGCCTTACAAAAAAGGAGGATACAAAAGAAATATTAGTAAATCTGGTATGGCATTACATGCATGGTGACATGATGAGAAGACAAAAAAAGGAAAATGTATTATGGCCCATGCAAAGTGAGCTGTACTAAAAATGATTAATCCACATGATCAACAACATATCCACAGTTGTTTTTTTTGGGGGGTACGATATCTGGTCAGTTGGTGCAGGGGTTGTGTTCAGGGCTATGACCGCATTATGCCCTCAAGCAGATATCCAGTAGTACAAGTATCAATGATCACACATCAGCGACAGCAGCATTTCTACCATATGCATTGCTATACATACTGGGGTGTTACTAGCTCCGGTAAAAGCTCACAGGGTCAGTAAAATGCAAATTATTATTTGCCAAATTTAAATACTGGCATCATTTTGTTAGTGGTATGCTGAAAAATGCCGTAACTGTTTATTATGTTTTGTCAAGGAAGCCTTGCATTATCAGTAGAAACACTGATGGGCAGAAATACCAGGCTGCTTGCTATGTGGCCCATGGTGACATGCCAAAGGCATCGATACCTAGTAGCACAGGTGTTCATGTGTGATCATGGAGCACTTTGTTTAAAACAATCCACTCCTGGTGGTCTTTTTGGGTCTGAATCAGGAAATGGCTGGCTCGCATGCAATATGGCGACTATGGGAAAAAAGCATTGACTCATAAAGAGTCGCACAGTATGCGAGTGGAGTTTGTGGAAATCAAACCCAGGCATGCTGCTGACTGACCTTTACATTAGTACACTTGGCACAATTACTCAGACAATGTATGTGCACAAAATAGAAATTGTCAGCAGATAAGGCACACCAGGCCAAGCAAGTCTGGCACGTGAGGTCCATATTTGCTTATGGCTAGTGACCCGACATATGTGGTTCACCTATGACTGTTCCATGCTTGTTTACAGCCAGCTACAGGGCTTGCTCCCCCCACCCTTTGTGGAAGACCAATCCAGGCATCCACCAACCTGTATGGGAAAAAACCACCTCAAATTACATCTGAAAGTGCCACATCCACATATTGTGTCATGCACCCACACCCCATTCCTGTACTCTTCCTGAATTGGAAGAAGTCTGTACCTAGAACCTTGTTCCTCTTTTTCTCCACCACTTCTGGAGTGTCCAACCTGTAACAGATGTTGGTGTTATCAGCAAACAGGCAGACATCTCCTTGCAGCCAAAATGCACTAGCACAGATGAAGATCTATAACAGATGTCGCACTAGGACAGATCTGAGATGTAGCCGGCTGCCCTCCAATGTCCCACTCACCCAGGCATATCCAGTTTAACACCACCCTCCACCTCATGTCCATTGGCCAGTATAAAACACAGTTCAGCAACTTGTATTGAGGGAGCCTGTTGGAGGATATGCTGAAGACGTGCTATGCAATGTGTGGGTCACATTTGTCACCCAGACTAAAATTGTATCAGATGTGGATGAGACAGTGTACTCTCTGAGAAAACATGTAGCCTAGGATCCTAGAAATTGATGACTGCTAGATGTCCCACTATTGTTTTGGCTAATCAATGCCTATGTGATCATCCATACTAATGTGATGCAACTAACCACCTTTTAATCCACTGTCTCATCCATACCACCATAATTTTGGTGAAGGGACCACATGTGTACTCCTCCAATCCTGTTGTACAAGCCCTTTGTTGGACAGCTCTGTGCACAAGGAAGCCAGATATTATGATATGTCTCTTTGCTGCTCTGTTAATATCCTTGGCTGTGTGCCCTGTGGCACCATTACTTTGTCCAGCTTCAACTTAGTGAGTTCATGCTGGACACTATCACCTGTGAATGGACTGCCATCCAAAGGAGACACCACACCCTCTTGCCATCACGGATCCCAGCAGTGGTCACTGTCCACCCCCCTCTTCAATGAATAATAAACAGCAGAATTGGCTCAGTATTTCTGCCTTATCCATGTCTCCCTCCATACAGTCCCCTACCTACCATTTGCACCACACAGTATCACCATGGATTACTTGACCCCCCCCACCACACCCCAAAGCAGAGAGGGGAATTTTGGGTGACCATAAAAGCATTGAAGCCATCCATCTATCTGCAGCATCTGCATTAGGACAAGCACCCATGTTCTGTTGCCTCGGTAACGGGCACCCATGCAGTGATGTTATCTCACCATGCCATGATCACACTGACCAATTGGGGCATCCATTTCAATGTCCTGATTGTATAACATCAGGTCCAGTATTGCCTCCCCCTTGTAGTTTCATTTACACACTGTGTAAAGAAGCAGTCATGTGTGACATTCAAAAATCTTTGACCCTGCTTGCTCCTATCACCACTAGTGCCCTAACCCCTACTAAAACAATATTTTTATAAATCATTAAAAGACTATGGGCAGGATTCTCAAAAGGGACATGCCCAGTGCATCCTAGATGTGCTGGCACATCTCGGACTTGTGCACAGGTGCAATTCTGGCGGGGGGGGGATGAACTGGCACATCCCTGATGCACCAACGCATCGCAGATGCACCATACACCACCCAAAATTATATGTGGCGCATCTGGAGGGGCTGTGCAGGGGGTGTGACCATGCATATGGTGCACAGCCCCATTCACAGCCCAACCTGGAGGTGCATCCTAGGGGCAAGTCCAGAGATGCAACTCCCAAAGATGTCTACTCCAAGTAGACTTAAGTGGATTGCCACCTACAGGCAGGCTGCCATAGTGCAGATAGCAGCATTGCAGCCTGCCCACCCTGACAATCCATTGTGTTCTCCCCCACATTCCCATAAGGATGTCACTCCCTGCAGCGACAATGTAGAAAGTATTGAACCTTCCCCACCCGTATCACTGTAAGAATGCTGCTCCCTGCGCCGACAATGTAGAAAGAAAGGAATCCCCTCCCTGCCCCTACCTAGATGCACCAGTGACTGCCTCCATAAGCCCCCCCAGTAGCCCGGCAGACCTCCCACCACCCACCCACTCAGGGACCCCCAACCCACCCACTCCTCCCGTCCCAGCATGGTCCCACTGTTGGCAGGCTGCTCAACCCACCCTCATACTGCTGGCTGCCGAAAGAGCTGTCTGTGAATGACAGCTACTTTGCAACTGTAAGTCCATTGGTCGACTGCCAGTGGACTTACAGTTGTACAGTAGCTGTTATTCAGAGACAGCTCTGTCCGTGGGTAGCCATGGAGGTATGAGGGTGGGTTGAGCTGCTCACCGAAAGTGGGGATATGCTGAATGGGGAGTGGGGTGGGTTGGGGTGCCTGAGTGGGTTGGGGGTGGGAAGTCTGTTGGGCTATCGTGGGGACTTGGAAGCAGTCACGGTGCATTTGGATCAGGGTGCAGAGGGGTTCTGTATTTCTACATTGTTGCTGCAGGGAGTAGCATTCTTACAGTGATGTGGGTGGGAGGGGGGTGTGCTGGTTGCCTACTGTGGCATTCCTGGGTGCACCATACAGCACACAGCCCTTGTAGTGGGCCCAGTGCATTCTGCCATGAGCAACCCTGCTAGGCACCTGCAAATGGGGCCATAATGACATGCAATTGGTCCCATTGTGCCTTGCATGCATAATGGTCCCATTTGCATGTCCTTGGCTGTGAATGACAGCTTTCGGCACAGCGCAGCACATCAGGAGATGCATTGCCCCATTGTGTACCCAGCCCAACCAGGGGGTTGCGCCAGCGAATCTTGGGCTGGGTGCAACAGTAGTATTCACAGAAGGGGTGCAATGGGAGCATCCCCAGTGCATCTTCTGTGAATACCACTGTTAGTGCTCAGCAGATCTCATTTGTGCCAGGGCATCCGAGATGAGCGCAACTCCTTTGAGAATCCTTCCCTATTTTTGTAATTCATAAAAAGTAAATGAAAAATCAAGTTGTCTTTAAAATAAAAATAAAAAGCTCCCATTTCGAAAGTTGACTATTCCCCCTCTTTAAGATCGCAATGGTGACTGGTTATATTAGTGACAATGATTCATACAGTAACATATATACCCCCCCTCCAAACATGGGGGGTTTATCTTTTGGCTCTGCAGAGCCTAGCCAAACTGCAGGTGCTGGCTCTCTCTAGTGCCAAGACATTCTTCTGTAAAGGGAAATCACAGTACCAGTGAGGAGAGGGCAGCACCTCTAGTACAGGAAGGAGAGATCTCTGTATTGTATTGCACATTGTAGTGTGGGGGAGGGCTGCATTGGATAACTTTTTAAATAAAGCCTGGTAAAGTGTTTATTTTGGCTGCGCCTGCATAGGGTGTGGACAACAACCTGGTGCTGGTTGGAGACAGGGGACCGGTAACAGCAGTAACAGGACTAACAACACCCCCAACTGAGTTTGTGAGGGTGACTAGCCTCTGCACCCTGACAAGCCTTGCTGCCAATGCACACCTGAAGATCACTTTCAAACAGTGCTAGAAGTAAATACAAGTCCATGGATAAACACAGCAACCTTTGCAACATGTACCTTGCTGCTTGGCATGCCCCAAGCAACTGCACCACACAGAGATTACCCTACAGCACAGCCCACCACCATCGGAGCACCACTATAACTGGGGCTGATAGCCACACAACAGCAACTGCTCCCCTCACTGTACTGATATCCACTGATAAATGGCCCCAGTTGGCAGCATACACAAGCTTTGTGGCACTAGTGTACAGTATATAGTTGAACCCCCCCCCCACAGAGATTAGCCCACAGCACAGCCCACCACCAAAGGAGCTCTACTGTAACTGGTGTCTGCTGATAAATGGCCATAGTCAGCAGCCTGCACAAGCATTGTGCAGCTAGTGGAGGTAGTTTAAACAACACTCTATGTAGGGTAGGTGTATAAGGGTATAACAAACAACACTCTATCTAAGGTAGGTGTATAAGGGGTATAACAAACAACACTCTATCTAGGGTAGGTGTATAAGTGTATAACAACACTCTGTCTATGGTAGGTATATAAGGGGTATAACAAACAACACTCTGTCTAGGGTAGGTGTATAAGGGTATAACAAACAACACTCTATGTAGGATAGGTGTGTAAGGGTATAACAAACAACACTCTATCTAGGGTAGGTATATAAGTGTATAACAACACTCTGTCTATGGTAGGTATATAAGGGGTATAACAAACAACACTCTGTCTAGGGTAGGTGTATAAGGGTATAACAAACAACACTCTATGTAGGATAGGTGTGTAAGGGTATAACAAACAACACTATCTAGGGTAGGTGTATAAGGGGTATAACAACACTCTGTCTATGGTAGGTATATAAGGGGTATAACAAACAACACTCTGTCTAGGGTAGGTGTATAAGGGTATAACAAACAACACTCTATGTAGGATAGGTATGTAAGGGTATAACAAACAACACTCTATCTAGGGTAGGTGTGTAAGGGGTATAACAAACAACACTCCATATAGGGTAGGTGTATAAGGGTATAACAACACTCTGTATAGGATAGGTGTATAAGGGGTATAACAAACAACACTCTATCTAGAACAAGTGTATAAGGGGTATAACAAACAACACTCTATCTAGAGTAGGTGTATAAGGGGTATAGTAAACAACACTCTATGTAGGGTAGGTGTATAAGGGTATAACAAACAACACAAGGGGAAGAGATTTCCAAGTAACACAGGGAGAGTAGGAATTGGGAATGCTGGGAGTAGTGCAGTGCAGTGACTGTGGTGTGACAGTTTTCTGAGAGATCTTCTGGAGACTGCAGTGCTGCCCCATCTGCATGCACCTCTCTGGGTTGAGGGAGTAGGTCGCTAGACTCCAGGCTGAGTTGGTTAGAATTCGGGGGACCTTCTCCCCATCCTATGGGCCACCTATTCTGATGTCTTTACTTCAGAGGATGCCATGGAGGAGGAGCGACTGACCTACAATGTGCTTGGACAGGGAGGGTGGTGGGCCCTGAAAGGCTGGGGTGGTGGGTCAGAGGCACATTGCTCAACTGGTACCACTACAAAATTCTTTCACCACTCTGGCAGATTGGGAATGTCAGGAGGAGGCACCCGTGACTGTGGTCAAGAAGGAAGTGAGGGTCCTCCATTGAAGAGACCCTAAGGAGGGTGGGAGAAAACCCCAGAGGAGAAAGTAACTTCTGGTGGGAGACTTGATTGTCAGGGGGCTATATTTGGGAATAGGAAGGAGGGTGGAGAGGGAGGTCAGGTGCCTGCGTGGCCCCAGGGCACAGGGGGATGGGAAATGTATTCTAGAGATCACTAGTGCAGCAGGTAGTAGGGAGGAACTGGATGTCATTGTCCACCTGGGGACAAATAACCTGGCTAGGGATGGAGCTGGGATAGTGCAGGGGGAGTTTAGTGAACTGAGGAGTGGTCTTTGACAGGTGGCACACTCAGTAGCTTTCAGTCTATGATGGGGGAGGGGAAGGTTCTCCACACAAGAATCTTCAACTCATGGCTAAAGGAATAATGCAGAGAAGTGGGGTTTGGCTACATTGGGGAATGAGGCCTACCTGGCAAGATGAAGGTCTATACTGGGGAGATGTCCTGCATCCATCCAGGAGGGCAACTGCAGTTCTCAGTGGACGTTTAAATGTTACTTTGATGAACATTTAAACTAGCCAAAAGGGGAGGCAGAAGGACTGGGGAAGAGGTGGTGAGCATAGAGCAATTTGCCACACACGCCATTAACTCCTTCCTTCCCATTTCTGTCACAGAGGCAGAAACTGCTCTTCCCCACAGGCTGAAGTATAAAGTAGTAAGATCCCAAAGGGAGAGGAACACCCCAGGATACAAAGTAATAAAGGCAGCAGGGTGATAGTAACAGATAGGGAGGGGAACAGAAACATTAAAAAGAGAGGGGGAAGGATTTAGGAGCACAAAGGAAAAAAGGTGTAACAAGCAAAGTGCTAACAAAATCTGGAAGGATATGTGTGCAAATACTAGAAGTCTGGGAAATAAGACTACAAACCTAGAGGCCATCATAGCAAAAGCCGACCTGGATATAGTGGCCATTACTGAGTCATGGTGCACTGTAAACCATAACTGGACATGGCTATACCAGGTTACATGCTATTCAGGAAGGACAGGGTGGAAAGAAAAGCAGGGGGTGTGTTGATTCATGTGAAAGAAAGCATAATATTAATGGAAATACAGGGAATTCAGGGTGGGGCAGCAGTACTATGGATCACCCTGGAGTCAGGGAACAGAGCCACTGTTTGCACAAGTATGATCTACAGAATTCCAGCACAGGGGGAGGAATTAGATAAGGAACTATTGGAAGCCATTGAAAAAATGGCAGAAAAGGGGGCAGTGCTGCTGGTGGAGGACTTCAATCTGCCGGTTAGACTGGAGCCTCCCAACTGTGGCTTCAGCTAGAAGCATGGACATCCATGACTCCCTGCAAGGGGCATTCCTCAGGCAGCTAGTCAGTGAGCCCACTCATGATGGGGTAATACTTGACCTGGTACTCACTAACAGGGACAGTGTTGAAGACGTCAAGGTGGGAGACAATTTGGGGGCCAGTGATCATCGTATGGTGTCATTCAACATAAGGATGGCAGCGGAATTGAGTCACACATGGGCAAGGATCCTGGACTTTATACATGCAGATTTTCTAAAGATGTGTGAATGCTTCAGGGATGACCTTGTGGGGGGATGATCTGGGGGGGGGGTGTAAAGGAGCTGTGGGCCAAGATAAAAAGGGGAAATAGTGAACGCAACAAACTTTTGCATCAAGCAAGTGAGCAAAGCTCACTCTTCCAGGGTTTGAGGGCTCAAATTCAACTGCACCATCTGCTCTCCCCAGCCCCTGACTGAGCCAGTGATGACCTATCCCTGCAGCAAGGGTTTGAGGGCTCAAATTTAACAGCACCATCTGCCCTCTCCAGCCCCCGACTGAGCCAGTGTGGATTTCTCCCTGCAGCAAAGGTTCGAGGGTTCGAATTCAACTGCACCATCTGCCCTCCCCATACCCTGATTGAGCTGGCACTGATACTCCATGCAGCAAGGGTTCAAGGGCTCAGATTCAACTGTACCATCTGCCCTCTCCAGCCCCCGACTGAGCCGGTGCTGATTTCTCCCTGCAGCAAGGTTCAAGGGCTAGAATTCAACTGCACCATCTTCCCTTCCCAGCTTCCAACTGAGCTGGCACTGATACTCCATGCAGCAAGGGTTCAAGGGCTCAAATTCAATTGCACCATCTTCCCTTCCCAGCCTCTTACTGAGCCGGCACTGATTTCTCCCTGCAGCAAGGGTCCAAGGGCTCAAATTCAACTGCACCACCTGCCCTCCCCATCCTCCGACTGAGCTGGCACTGATACTCCATGCAGCAAGGGTTCAAGGGCTCAAATTCAATTGCACTATCTTCCCTTCCCAGCCTTTGACTGAGCTGGCACTGATTTCTCCCTGCAGCAAGGTTCAAGGGCTAGAATTCAACTGCACCATCTGCTCTACCCAGCCCCCGACTGAGCTGGCACTGATTTCTCCCTGCAGCAAGGGTTCAGTGGCTCAAACTCAACTGCACCATCTGCCCTCCCCAGCTCTCGATTGATCCGGTGCTGATTTCTCCCTGCAGCAAGAGTTCAAGAGCTCAGATTCAACTTCATCATCTGCCCTCCCCAGCCTCCTACTGAGTCGGTAATGATTTCTCTCTACAGCAAGATACAGGATTCAGCTGCTTCAGGCTTTTAAACTTGGCACCTGTATTTTGCCAAACTCCCTTTGCTGCCACTGTGTACTGTGTACTCTGTCTCGCTTGCTTGTTTTTGCACTGATGCTGTTTTAATTCTTATTCCCTGTATTATCAGTTACATTTTACTGTATTTTGTTGTGGTGCTGTTTAAATTCAACCCCTGTATTATCAGCTTGCCATTTTACCATATTTTATATTTGGAGCTGTTTAAATTTAATCACTGTATTACCAGTTGCCTCTTAAATTAATTTCCTCTGTACTTTTGATTGCTCTGCTCTTGTCTCCTCTCTTTCCATTGATTTCTGCCCTTTCCGCCCCCCCCTTTTAGCAGCCCAGCCCCTTCCATTTGTTCCTCTGGCTGTCTAGCCTTTTAATTTAAATCTGTGCCCTGTCAAACTCCCTCCTTTCTCTTCCAGGGTTCGAATTCAGCTGCACCATCTGCCCTTGATCCCCAGCCTCCAACTGAGTCGGCACTGATTTCTCCCTGCAGTAAGGTATGGGACTGAGCTGCTTCAGGCTTTTAAACTTGGAGCCTCAGTTTTGGCAAGCTCCCTCTGCTGCCACTGTGTACTGTGTACTCTGTCTCGCTTGCTTGTTTTGCTGCCGCTGTGTACTGTGTACTGCGTACTCTGTCTTGCTTGCTTGTTTTTGGCCTTCCTGCCCTCCCCCACCCCGTTCTTTATTAAATATGCCTTCTTCCCGCCCCCTTTTCAATTCTATTTGTCCCTTACAACTAAGGCATGGCCAAGTGCTCCCATTTGTCAATCTCCCATCCAGCAACTGGAGCCATCCTCTTCCCCCTGGCATCCTTACCCTGATGTCAGCGTTCAGAGTTTCTGCACTTTATAACTCAGAATTTTGTCTCTAAGCCACAGTTATAGGCACACACTTACATTCAGTTTGTAGCTCCTCTCTCCATGTAAGTTTCTTCCAAGTTGCAATCTATTATATACATCAGACTGCATGGAATGTTATCTCTTCCTACCCATGCTTGTGCACAACTGCTCTGTTCTTTAGCGCTGTCTCTTCTTCACTGCAGCTCCCATTACATTATATTTGCACCTCCCTACTACAGTTTCCCATTCTGTTCCATATAACTCACTGCTGTTCACTTTATTTTGTCATTTTCCCATAACCTTACTGCATCTTCCCCTCCTCTACTTCTGTAATTTCTCATTCCTGCACCTTCTACCCTAGTCACTTAGTCTTCCTTGCCCTAGTTTCCCCTCTCAACCATGATGCTTCTCTGCTTTCTCCTCCTCCCTCCTTTATTCCCCTTGCTATCCCTCCAGCCCTCCTCTGCCCCTGTCTTGCTCATGAACAATTCAGTTCTCCTCCCTCTCCCTCTCTCTCCCCACCCTTACCCCTCCTACTTCCTTTGCTCTATCATTGGACTACACCGGTTCACACAACCCTTGCCATTAGGCCCTTCAATTCTTCCCCCACTTGCCTTCACACTGGGTTGATCACCCTTTATACCTGCTTCAGGCCCCCCTTAGTCTCTCCACTCCTCCACCTCACTCTCTCCCGCAAGTGCATGGTACCTCCTATAAAATTTATGCTAACCCTCCTACTGTTGTTAGCAGGTGACATTGAATCCAGTCCTGGTCCTGACTCCGCCTTTCCCATGCAATTTCACCGCAGTCTAAAGCTTGCCCACCTAAACATCAGGAGCCTCCTCAATGGAATCTTGCTGCTCCAGCCTTTAGTCTCCTCTCTCAACCCTGATGTCCCAATCATTACTGAAACCTGGTTGAAACCTCATATTGACAACGATCGCATCTCCATCCCTGGCTACTCCCTCATCCGCCAAGACTGGACTGGTGAAGGAAAGGGTGGAATGTTGCTTCTTCCCTCTCAGTCACACCCATACTCGCACCTTCCTTCCCTCAGTCTCTCGAGTCCCTGCTGGTGAAACTAACCTTACCACGCTCCATCCCTATCTTCATTGCTGGCTCATACTGCTGCCCCAGTGCACCTATCACCTCTATCACCAATCTGTCCTCCCTGCAAACGCACGTGGCTAATGGTGAATTCCACATCCTGGGTGACTTCAACATAAACTGGGTTTCTCCTACTCATTCCAAAATTCGTCAAGACATAGCTGCCCTAAACCTGACTCAACTGATAAATGAACCCACCCATCTAAAGACAAAATCCCTTAACCACTCTCTGATAGACTGGATCATTTCGTCCCACCAACACTGGATATTAGCTGCTGGATTACTCCCTGACTCTATAAGCGACCACCACCTGATCATCGCAGTACGGAAAATCCACCACCCCAAATCCCCCCTAAAACCCTGTTGATCCAGTCCTATAACTCGACGGATATCACTTCCCTCCTAAATGAGTCGTCTAACACAGACTGGTCTTACATCACCCTTGCCCCCTCCATCGACTCTGCACTTTCCTACTTCAAATCAAAACTTCTATCCTCCTGGGCAAATATGCACCACTGAAATCGATCCGTGTGCTTGTAATCACCTACCATGAGTCACCAGTGTCGCTGATCTCCTGGCTTGTTTCCAAGTTAGGGACCAAGCGTGATGGACCCATAAAGCTACCGGTCTTTCCTCTGATCTTCAGAAATATAGAAATGCCTGCACCAGAGCAATCAGATGAGCTAAGGCAGAATACTTCAAGAATACCTTCCTCTCTAACATAAGTCACACCTCCAAGTTCTGGAAGGTTGTCAACTCCCTATTCCATCCACCATCCCAGCCCCCGGCACCTGAGCTCAAAATTGGAGATTGCACAGTGTCAGACCCCCCAATCCATAGCTATGGAGTTTAACTCCTTTACTTCATGCTCATCATCCTTGCTGTCCTCTCTCCCTCTACCCATGCACCCCCTCCCTTCCCCCCAACCTGCCTCCTCTAATCCCTCCTTCTCTTTCAGTCCTGTTATCCCTGAGGATGCCTTTAATGTTCTCATTACCCTCAACCCCTCAAAGGGTAAGTGCCCCTCAGGGCTGGATGCCAAGATGCTTTATCTCTCTGCCCCTGCTATTGCCTTACCTCTCTGCCTGTCTTCTAAATCTTTCTTTCTCCCTCACCTCTGTCCCTGCTGAATGGAAGCATGCTACTGTTGTTCCACTCCCCAAGGGAGGTGATCCCTCCTCCCCTGGCAACTACCATCCTATCTCACTCCTCCTCATTCTTGCTAAACTACAGGAACATTTGGTACTATCCCAGCTTTCCTCCTCCTTTCTTGACTACACTTCCTTTTTCACTCTGTACCAGTCTGGCTTTAGGAGATCCCATTCCACTATTACCTCCCTGCTGAGGATTACTGACTGTATCCAGTCAGGCATGGACCAGGGTCACAGCACCCCTGCTATCTTCATCGACCTTGCAAAAGCATTCAACACCATGTCACATCTCCTCCTCCTATCTAATCTTTCTAAGGTGGGGCTATCAAATGAGGCCACCAGCTGGTTCCATTCCTACCTTGTAGGTCAGACATAATCCGTCCGGATTAGAAACTGTCTGTCCCCCCTACCCATTACCTCTGGTGTGCCCCAAGGCTCTGTCCTTGGCCCTCCTCTCTTTTCTGTCTTACTAAATGACCTGCCCTCCAACCGCCCACATACCTCTGTCCATATGTATGCGATGATACTATCCTGTATGCATCTGGCCCTGCCTTAACTGACATGGCGACCAGACTTCAGCACGACTTTGATACAGTTCAGCTCTAGTTTGACTCAAACCAACTTTTCCTAAATCCCAAGAAAACAGTCTCTATAACCTTTGGCACAAGACAGAGACTTTCTTGACTCACCTCCCCTCCCTCCCTTCATTCCACACCCTGGATAGGACACTGCTCAAAGATTGCACCTCCTTTAGATACCTTGGGATCTGGCTTGATGGGTACCTCAGTTTTTCTGTACACGTCAAAGCCTTGCACAAGAAGCTGCACCCTAAACTGGGTGCCCTGTACCACAATCGGGCCTGTATTCTCCTGCTAGTTTGCTGGGCCATCATACAGAAAATGATTCTCCCCATCTTTGACTATGGAAACGTGGTTTACAGTGCTGCCCCATCCTCCTCCTCCTCCTTAACCAGACTGAATATACTCTTCCACTCCTTCTGTCGTTTCACCATTG
This sequence comes from Neoceratodus forsteri, assembly GCA_016271365.2. NCBI lineage: Eukaryota > Metazoa > Chordata > Ceratodontiformes > Ceratodontidae > Neoceratodus > Neoceratodus forsteri. The sequence continues at coordinate 458,136,209 of CM028135.1, read as the reverse complement.
ACTGTCCCCCCAACACTCACTACTGCATCGTCTACCAATCTCTCTCTCTCTCTCTCTCTCCCCTCCTTAGTGGACAGATGGCATATCCACAGTGCCAATTTCATGGCTAAGTTCTGGTCTCAGTCTCTGCCCTCCTACCTGTCCTTCTCCCTCTCCACCCTTCCTGCTACCTTTTACTTGCTCAGGAACTCTGACTCTCTCATCTTATCTGTCCCTTGTCGGACCTCATCAACAGGTCAAGCTGCCTTTTCCTTTAAGTTCCCAAAGCTCTGGAACTCCCTCCCTCTCCCCATTCATTTTGCCTGCTCTCCCCATATCTGTAATGCCCTTCTTAAAAACTTCTTCCGCTCCTCCTGCACTTGCTTCTAACCCCTGCCTCTTTTTTCCCTCTTACTGCTCCCTGGCAGTACTTTTTCCTACTTTTTGCTGCTCACCCCTCCCTAATTTGGTTACCACAATGCACCTCTCTCCAGTAGCCCTGTAATTAACAGTTTAATATCAATTCAATTAGTTCAGTATTCTAATGTTTTATTCGCAAGTATATTATTTAACTCAGGTTTATGGGTTACTTATGCTCTGCATTGTTTTATGTTATTATTGTCCCTCAATGCTCACTCAGACTTCTTCAAATTGTATGAATTTATTATTTATTAATGCTGTAGCTAAGTAAGTAAGTAAGTAAAATTTTATTTATACAGAAAATTATGCCATTAGGGATTCAAGATCCCTATTTACAAGGCATACCTGTTCAGTAACAAAATAAATAAACACAGTAAACAAATACACAGATTACAAATACAATTCTCATACATTCAAATACATACATTCTTTTTTTGTTTTAAACAGTCAAACATCATATATGATGACATTCAAACTTTACCTATTACATAAACATTTAAAATGCAGCTCATGTTTCACTGCAGTCTTATATTCTAAAAAAGACAGGTTTGGGTCCCTAAGGTGGGGGGGGGGAGCCTATTCCAACTTGTTGAGACTTTATACTGAAAAGTCATTGCACTATATCTATTTTTAATTTTTGGAGTTAGAAAATCTCTTGCTCCTGTTTTTCGTGTCTGTGCCTGTTGCAATCCAATCTATTCCCCTCCCCCCAGGACGCATCTGGAAACGAGCACTTGCTGCTCTGTATGTGCTTCCTGGTATGTTCTTCCTGGTAAAACTTCAATAAATAAATAAAGAGGAAAAAGAGACTGCTATGGTTCATGAAAGAGGTGGTGGAAAAATTAAAGGCTAAAAGGGTCGCATTCAGAAGATTCAAGGAGTTGCAGAGGGAGGAGGATAGGGAGGCGTATCAGAGGAAGCAAAGGGAAACAGTGAAACCAGTAAGAAGAGCAAAGGCACAAACCAAAGAGACGAGCCCAGGTGATATCAAAAAGAGACAAAACATTTTTCAGGTATTTAAGTGTAACCCCTAGGTGGCGCTATCCCTAAGGTTACTATCCCTGCCTGTATATCTGGGTATAGGCTGATGGGCCTGGATTCAGTATTAACGTGCCTCCACCCAGAGTAATGGTATTGGGGGTGTCTACCTATCCTGCTATAGCCCTCTGGGAAGCTATAACCACCCACCAACCCACGTAGTGGCCCAATACCTGGCACAGCAGTAAGTTCACAGTCAGAGTAACACAGTAATAATATGTACACACCGTTCACACTTACCACTAGGGCTGGACTTGCAGCAATTTCCCTGGAGATCCCCTGTAAAATTAGGTTAACAACACAACTGCACACTTTCAATACAGTAACCCAACTAATAATATGCATACTAGCCAGGTTAAACATGAAAATAGATAATCAGATTTATTTAGGGTCATGAACAAGGAAGGGTGTGTGAATCTAGACAAATGAGTGGTGATCTGATTTGATTCAGGTTTGGCATGCACCTTTTTTGTACCAAATAAACAGTCGATCTACACTGGGTACCTAGGACGAAGTATGTGGCTAGCCAGAGGCGTTACCCAAGGGTGGCCGGCATTGCAGCTGATGTTGGGGCACTTGATGGAAAGAAAAACAGCATGCACAAAAACAAGATGATTATTTGTAATCTGAGCCAGTTGGCTCAATCTCTTGTAAACCCAGAAAGTAAATGCAATCAGATGGTACCACAGATTATGTAAATATGTGCTGCAGGGAGTTACCCTGATTGTACCCACGCTACCAGATTTTTGCAGAAAGACAGGCGATATGGAGACTTCATGGTGTTCACCAATGAGCATGGGGAAACAGGGCTGACACAACACACCTCCTCTTCAGGGCCTTTCCTTCCAGGAGGCCACAACCTGGGAGCAGTTGTTGCACAGGGGCTGGATCCCTGAAGCCGGTCTCTCGCCGAAGACAGTCTCTGGTGCAGTGCAATCGGTCTGGGCTGGATTGGCAAAGACCCAGGCAGGATAAGCAAATTGGCAAGCTTCATTTGTCTTCTGGCTGGTGAAGTCTCCAGCTGGCATAACAGGCTGGGTCATAGGCAAGCAGGTCTCGACTCATGGAACACATTCAGCACATTCAAGATAAGCAGCACTGACTCTGTACAGTATATGTAGTCCCAGCACTTCTCTTTTATGCAAGCCCACTTTTAATTGAATGCTCCCTGTACTTTTTGCTGTCACTGCTGCCAATATACTGTCCCCCTAGGTGGCAGGCAGCAACTTATGAATATTCACTAGGCTCATGAATATCAATAAGCCTTTCCAAAATGCCGCCTTTTAAACTTTACATTTTTAGCCCCCCCAAGCGGCTCCTAAGCCACATTGCTTAAATCAATGGCCCCTATTTAGGTTGCCATGGTGCCGGGACCAGGAAAGACTCCCCCATTTGACTGCTATCTGAGCGGTCGGCAAATCAAATATGCTCCTTGCACATGCGCGGTCGCAGGCTGCACCAGAAACATGCTGGAGACTTGTGGTTGCAGACTTAGGCCCGAACTGGGCTCAAATAACCAAATAGGCATTACAGAGAAAATCAGGGAAGCAAGGGGTGCCAGAGAAGTTTGGTAGAAGAGGGAACACTGGGGGGCACCAGCAGCAGCGGGAGGATAACAGGAGCAACAGGCAAACAAGGTAAGTTCCTGAGGGGGGTTACATATCTCCCCTGCCTTAAATGCTTGGCATCCACACTAAGACCAGAATAAACTAGAATCTATAGTAATTTTCCACCATATACACTATTAACTATATATAATCTACTATCACTCTAAATGGTATCTGTGTATAGTTTGGTTGCTAGCAATCAATTATGACATTTCGGATATTGACATCACATGTTTTGCATTTGGACAACCATCAAAGAATGACATTTGAAATGTTGCATTGTGACTCTTAAACATTACTTTTTCTATACCAGAAATCAATATATACATTCAGACAATCCTTTTTACTTTGTATCCTTGATCTCTTTTTACACTGAGCCGAGGGCTTAGCTATAACCTGGGAGAATGCAGTGAAACCTATTTTACAAAGGGAATTAGCTGTCACATATACCCCCCTGTGGACTACATTCATGGGCAAATCTACAAACATTCCTGGTGTGTCATACATGAGGCATACTACTGGTTTGACAATTCCTTCAGACCTTCGAGGTGGAAGGGGCACAGCCACAGTCCTTTCAACATTGGCATTTGGGTTGATTGACCCCTGGTTATTCTCCACTAACACGGCAGCTTCTGGTGAAAAGGACACTTCTGTAGTCTCTGTTTTTTCAGAGTTGGCTGTATTACTTGGCACTGGATCAGAACAGTGCCGACAATAATAGCTCGGTCATGAACTGCATGGAAAAAATAGTGCCAATTTAGTTTTTGCGGTGGGGGGAGTCCTCCCCCCTCACCTCCTGTACTGAAGGATTCTCACTGCGGGGGGAAGTGGATCATGGAGAAAGTTAAAATTTGTGGGGCCATGGAACACTGTTTCCACAGCCCCACATAAAAAATACGAAGTCCCAAGTGCACAAAAAAGTTAGAGATTAGGATTAGAACCCTAGTCTCCAGTACCGCTGGCTAAGCTGCTCGATGCCCCAGCCCTCCATGCATGGGAGCAGTTTTGCCATGAGCCTCTGAGATCATGGTGCCCTTGTGTCCTGTAAGCACCATGGACAGTGACCAGGGACATGCTTACTGAAAGCACTGTAAATCCTCTCTTGCTGTCCATGTTAGTGCTACAAGGACTAGCGCTCTCCTGACTGGTGCTACACCTGTAGCGTTATTCTAACTGGGTTCTGTATTACTTGCATTCACAGAAGTACTTGACTTGGCCTTCTCTGTAGATGTGGGTTCATCATTGAGAGGAAACTTCATAGCACTTAACTCACATAGCACATTGCTAATACTTACATAATCAACAGTTGGATTAGCATTGTTGTCAGTGTTATTGGTTTCAGAGATTTTAGTTTAATCTGGCACTTCACCAGTCTGGCTCTCATGGTCAGGGTTTGCATCTTGAGGGTTAGTCAGTCCCAGGAGACACAAAGAGTCAGCTATATCAGATGTTATACTTTGCACTTCACATTTCAGGGGGCATAGGAGAAGTTGAGAGGGCTGGATGATTAGACAGTCCTGAGGATTCAGCCTCATCTCCCATGTTACACCAATGATTTCCTTGGAATAACTGGCTCAGTTTGTTAGAAGGATAATATACAACCCCACATCCACTGTTATCAGATTCAGGTTGGTTGTCATTATCAATGAGTACGTTACTGGTTTCAGGCTTGGATTGAAAAACAGCAGAAGGGGAGCTTAAATGTCTTGTTTTAGCTACAGACCAGATCACAGGCCCAGTAGTGGCATTGTCTGGAGGTACAGAGTCTATGATGATTGGCCCAGTGGTTAACAGGTGATTTTGGTGTACTGTTTTTGCAGCTTTTGGATCATTTTCAGGACGTACTTTGTAGATGGGTAGGTCATCCAGCTTGCTGATGACAATGCAGGGTATGTGACTGCACCGATCATCTATTTTTGGTTTTCCTTGCACACCCAAATTTCTCATTAATACACGGTCTCCAGGCTGTAACTCTTGGGCTTTAACACATTTGTCATGTCTCTGTTTGTTGGCCAAGTTTCTCTTAGCAGCCATTGTGTGCGTAAGCTGATAGGCGTGATTGAGCTGGGCTTTGAGTTTTTGAACGTACTGTAGATAATTGTCTGTTTGAGTTCCTTCAGGTGACACTCCAAAACAAACATCCACTGGAAGGCGAGCTTCTCTGCCAAACATGAGGTGGTACATTGAAAAACCAGTAGTGCTTATCTGTTGGCTCCACCGGGACTTATCTTTTGGATGCAGGGTGCCAAGCATATCAAGTAAGGTGCGATTAAATCTCTCTGGTTGCAGATCTCCTTGCGGATGATAGGGGGTTGTTCTGGATTTTATTATACCCCATACAGACAACAATTCTTTACTCAATCTGCTTTCAAAATCCCGATCTTGATCCGAATGGGTATGCTGGAGAGCACCATAGTGTACGAAAACATCTTCAATGAGAACTTTGGCTACAGTTGAGTCCTTTTGGTCTTTGGTGGGATAGGCCTGTGCATACCTCATGAAGTGATCCATAACTACCATTACATTAGCAATTCCTTTTGAATCTGTCTCCAGACTAAGAAAATCGAAGCAGACAGGCTCCATCAGGGCACTTGTAGTAATATTAACCAGAGGGGCTGCTTTTTGTGGCTGGGCCTTGCACTGAAGACACCTGCTGCAGGTTTTAACATGTTGTTCAATGTCTAGGCCCATCTTAGGCCAGTAGAAGTGTGAACAGGCTAGATCCAGAGTCCTCTCGCTACCCAAACATCCCATTCGGTCATGCAAAGCTCTTAATACAATATTTTTGAACTTAGATGGCAATGCTAGCTGTCTCCTCTCAGCTTCACCTTGGCTGCCAGTAAGCTCTCTGTACAATAGCTGCTCTTGAAGCTTGAGTTTAGTTCCTTCCTGAAGAAGTAAAGCAATTTTGGGGTCACTGGACTGCATTTTTGAGACATCGTCCCCTTTTCTTAAGGCATCAAGTACTGGTCTGATCATTAGATCATAGTACTGTTCCTTTCAGATGTCAGCTAGAGTTAGCTGTGGTAAAGAACTTAAGTCTAAGGCTGCAAAATTACAGTAGGCAACTAATATACAAGTCTCTGGAGGTCCCAAGCAATCTGCCAGACAGTTTACAGGTGCATGGACAGAGTTTCTTCCTGGTCAAACTTGTGGCATAATGCTTTTACTGATTGTTCAGGAATATGCACCCACTGTTGGTTGGAAACAGGTCTTCATGACAGAGCATCGGCATTGATGTGATTCAAACCTGGTCGGTACTCCACCGCATAATCATATATTAATAGGGCGGAAAGCCATCTGTTGTCCGGTGGCGTCTAACTTGGCTGTTGTTTGAACATACGTTAATGGATTGCTATCTGTTTTGACTAGGATTTTAGCACCATACAAGTACTCATGAAATTGATACACTATTGCCTACTGTAATGTGAGAAATTCAAGTTTGTGCACAGGGTAATTTTTCTCAGGAGGTGTCAGACTCCTACTAGCAAAAGCCACAGGCTGTAGTCCTTCCTCATACTCCTGATAGAGCATGGCCCCAAGTTGTTTCAGACTGGCATCTGTGTGTGGTATGTATGGTTTGGTTGGATCTGCATAGGCGAGAATGGTGGCATGGGTGAGCTGGTAAATAATGTCATAAAATGCGGTGTCACAATCGGGTCCATCTATTTCCGAAAGGTTCATTAGTCTTGAAATAAACCTTGTCCTCTTCTTTCACAATACTCTTTTTACATTTCTGGCTGGTGGGTGGATGCCTTTGAGTCAGATTTAGCAGAGGGTGAATGAATTTGGTGTAATCTTTTATGAAACAGCGATAGTACCCACAGAAGCCCAGGAACCTTTGTAGTTCTTTAAGATTGCTAGGCCGTGGCCAGGTATTTAAAGCTTCCACTTTACTTGGATTGGTGTGTATACCTTCAGAGGAAACAATGTGGTCCACATACTTTACAGACTTCTGGAAAAACTAACACTTATCAATGGATATTTTTAACCCATATTCTTCTAGCCGATCCAAGACCTTGAACAAGCGAGCCTCGTGCTCTTCACGTGTTCTGCCAAACATAATGACATCGTCCAGATAAACTAAATATTCAAGCAGGTTCATGTCCCACGCAGTCCACTCCATTAATCTCTGGAAGGTGGCTGATGCCCCAGCAACGCCCTGGGGCATTCGTACCAATTTGTAAAAATCCAAGGGGCAGATGATGCAGCTGTTGCTCTATCTCCCAGTGCCATCGGGATCTGGTAATACCCACTTCTAAAGTCTAAGACAGAAAACCACTGGCTCCCATTAAGGCAATCAACAGCATCCTACATATGAGGCATTGTATATTGGTCTGGTATGGTTCTTCGGTTGAGGGCCCAGTAGTCCCAAGGCTAGCGTCTCCACAGGTTCATCCACACCAGCAATGGTAGAGGGAAAACAAATCCATATTTGTAAGTAACCAAGATAAGAGTAAGATTTGTCACTCACACCCCATACATGCAGTCCTTCTAATGGTTGTAGAGGGTGGTTGGACAGGTGGTGGACCAATCATTGAAGTTTATAGTGACTTGAGATTCACTGTCCAACATGGCCTTGGCCAGCATACTGTCAAGGTACACTGTGGTCTCCATGGAAGGACCTACCATTTTTTTCCTGGCCCAGAGCAGTATCTACAGGAACTTGGAGAGATGACTTAGCCACAAAGTAAGTGGATTTGGAATTGCCTGACCATCCACTGCAGTCATTTTCTGCACCCTTCTGGGATGGTGATTCTCTTCAGCGCTCCTCCAGCAATTTGGCAACCCCTTTTTCTATGTCGCTTTGAGATCGGCAGTCTTTCTTCATTTGCTCATCCTTCCTGCAGTTGTGGCAAAACATACTTCCTTTGGTCTGCTTTGACTGTAACATTTGAGGCTGGTCTCCAGTCCCAGCTAGGGGGTGGGGAGGAGTACACATTTGGCATTGAAGCCAGAGCACTGACAGGAGAGAGTCTTTACTCGGCCTCTGTCTCTCTTTGCCATGCCACAGGCAGCACACTACATCTACAAACTTCTTTTAGCATGGCAGTCAATTAACTTATTTCAGCCTTTAAGCAGCCATCCTCTGGGGGGGTCCCTGAGCATGCTGCCACTCCCATAGCAGATGCATTCTGAGGGGGATCATAGTCTTTATCAATGATGGCCCTAGTAGGGGCACCAGGTTTCAATTCTCTGACTTCTTTCAGCAGCAGTTCCACCCATGGTCGAGTGTCCATAGCAGTCTGTCTCTCACTAGGCTCCCTGGGATTGGCACCTGCATTTAGTTCTCTGATCTCTGTTCTTAGTTCTTGAAATTCAGGGCCATCAGTGACTGACCACTTACCAATAGCAGGGGCCACAGTAGCTACAACTGCACAGAGCTCCCGGGAGTATTTCTCCTCCTCAGCTTCATGTACCTCTTTCATCAACATATGGAAGGGCAAGAGATCAGATCTTCTTTGCTGCAGTTGCAGCTTAAGCAACACCCATCTGGAATTATGGGCAGAGGTAAGAATATCATCCAGTCTTAGCTGGTCCAGCTTTCTGGAGGCCCAGCCTCCTTTTCGAAAAATTATTTCCAGGAGTTCCTCTAATTGACTCACATAAGCTGATAACAGTTCTTCCAGCTGAAAATTATGTGCCCAATAATTAGAGTGACCTGATACCTCAGGGTTTAGTTTCCCATATAATAACAAGACCTACTGAGATACAGCATGTGGTTGCTTAACACATTCAAGAAGCTCCTGAAGAGGAGCCACCTGTTGCGTATTCCATACACCCGAGCTGAACCAGTTTAACAACAAATGCCTAATTTGAAACACAAAAAAAGAGTATTTATTGGGTAGCTGAAAATGAATTAATAGCTCTAACGTCTCCCCTAGTTTACCATTTACTACCAGGCCACGAACTTTGACTTGAGAGTCCAAGCACTCCTTGGGAGCAACAATTTTCTTATCACCCAGTTTAAAATTGGGATTACCAAAAATGGGTTGCGATAAGTCCTGTTGGTTATTATATTTCATTGACTTGCAAAATTGTGAATGGACCTTTAGTGAAATATATATAGCCAAGCCTTGTAAATTGCTAGGCAATTTACCTGGGGCTATGAATAAAAGGCTTTCCGGAGATAACCCAGTTAAAAAGTATTGTTCAACTTGCAGCCATATGGGAAATTTAGCAACATTTTCTATGTCAGAAGGAGTAACTATCCAGCACATATACTTAACCATGTGGCTGGCTAAATAGTAGTAGTAAAAGTTAGGGCATTTAAGACCCCCAAGTTGTCCTGGGGCACTTAAGTGATTATATGCTCTATGTAGGGGCTTGTTTCTCCATATAAATTGGGAAATTATACTGTGGAGTCTACGGAACCAGTTCAGGGGAAGATAGACATTTAACATATTGAGCGGATAGAATACCCTCGGCAAAACATTCATTTTGATTACACTGACCCTCGCTTGGAGGGACAAATGCATAGAGTCCCTTCTATTTAGATCCAATTGAATCCCCTTTACTAAATTATCTAAATTCAACTTTTTCATCAGGGACACTGATGTAGATAAAATTATTCCTAGGTATTTAAGACGGGTGGTCCAGGCCATGGATAGCGGGGCAATATCTTTCCTGGAAAACAAGGGGTTCAGGGGCATCACTTCTGATTTGCTAATATTAAGTTTATAGTTTGAAACATTACTAAACTTTTGAATTATCTGTAGGGCAGCTTGGATGGATTCACAAGGATTGGTGACATGCAGAAGGATGTCATCCGCGTAAACTGATAACTTTAAGTGAAACATCCCTATTCTAATACCTTGTAATATTGGGGAAGCATTTAACTGTCGTAACAACGGTTCTAGATATAAGTTAAATAACAGTGGAGAAAGTGGGCAACCTTGCCTAGTACCAGATTTTAAAGGAAAAGCGGAGGAGAAAACTCCATTGCAGTAAACTTTCACTCTAGGTTCAGAATATAATGCTTTAACCCAAGAAATAAAAAGGTCTGGAAAACCCATTACAGCTAGGGTATCAAACAGATGTGTCCAATTAACCCTGTCAAATGCCTTCTCCGCATCCAGGGAAACCAGAACCATTGGTTTATCTGCCTCCCTAGATACAGAGAAGACATGCGCCAATTTACGAATATGATCCGATGAGACTCTACCCTGTACAAACCCAATCTGCTCAGGACTCAGAAGCTCCTCCCAGACTTTGGACACCCTTGCTGATAGTATTTTGGCAAAGATTTTTATGTCGTAGTTCATCAATGAGATGGGATGAAAGTTTGTAACCCTATTCTTTTCCTTACCTGGTTTTGGCAGCACCACTATAATTGCCTCCAGGAGTGTCATATCTGTGATCCCCTTCTCACATATAAAATTAAACAGGCGAAGGAGAATGAGGAACAGATCCACCTCAAAAGCTTTATAAAAATTAGATGGGAAACCATTCAGGCCCAGAGCTTTATCTTTAATAAGAGGCCTAATAACTTCCCTAATCTCTTGCTGTGAAATAGAGCATGCCAAAAACTCTTGCTGGGCTACCTCCAATGAAGGCAATGATGAAGCTATCAAGTAATCCCAAATTTCTTTAGGTGAGGGGGTAGGTTCAGGAGGACTATGCAGCTGCATGTAGTATTGTTCAAATTCCTTGGCAATTTGCCTAGGGGTGGTTAAGATAGCACTGGTCGATAGGGAAAACACAAAGGGAACAAGACTAGACTCCTCTTGTTTTCTAAGCCTCATCACCAGAAGATGACTGGTTTTCTTCCCTTGTTCAATGTACTTAGCTTGGGTCTTGAAGAGGGCATATTCCGCTCTGTCCCTCAGAATTTCTGCATATTCATTCTGCAGTACTACCAAATGCAACATTTCTTCATCTAATGGGGGATTTGACAGTGAGGCTTCTAAGGCCTTAATTTCCTCCAAGAGGGTTTTAGTTCTTATATCCTGTTTTCGCTTTTTGGTAGCCTAAATTCTAATAAATTCCCCCCGCAGAACACATTTTAATGTACACCATATTTTATCAAAAGCAGGACTAGATCCTTCATTTTGCCTCATAAATTGCTTTATAAGATCTTTAATCTGAGTTACTGTGTCCTCCTGATTAAGAAGCTGAGAGTTTAATTTCCATATAGTGTTTTTTGAATACTTGGGGCTAAGTTAACTTCCAAACAAATTGGGAAATGATCAGACAGCACCCTGGGGGTAATCCCACATCCCCCGCAATCCTGCAATTACTCTCTGGTTAGCCAGAAAGAAATCAATCTGGTAGAGGGATCTATGCACAGGCAAATAGAAAGTATAAGCCCTTGTGCCAGGATTCAGTATGCGCCAGGGGTCTATTAAGCCATACACTTCTATGAGATCTCGTAGAGATCTTTAGGCCGGTGAGAGATTGGGTGCTACTGAAGAGGATCTGTCTAGGGTGGAATCTATAACTAGATTTCAGTCTCCTGCTAGAATTATGGGTAATCCACTAAAGGGAGCTAGGGTTAAAGATAGGTTAACAAAAAAATCTGAGGACTCTTTGTTCGGGCCATATATCATGCCTATGAGCACTTCCGTACTTTCTAAAATCCCCCTCAGGAAAATAAACCTACCTTGCGGGTCAACCACCTTTTGTACTTCTAGAAACTGAGTACCCTTAGCTATCAGCGTCGCTACTTCACATTGTGTTGTGGAGGTCCCTGCCGTATACACCGCCCCAATAAAACCCTTTCTCAGTAAATTATTATCTGTTTCCAGCATGTGTGTTTCCTGTAAAAAAGGGACATGGCAGTTCAATACCCCTAAATGCTTGAGTATTTGAAGCCACTTAACCCAAGACCTAGCTCCTTTAACATTCCATGATATAATTTTCATGTCAAAAATGTAATATTTGGGATCTCCACTTGGGCATCAGAGTATATTACTTGCACCCTTAAAAACTGTGTTAGAGATGGCTCTGGACCCCTCCCACCCTACCCTCCCCTCCCACCACATCCCTGCCACTCCAATCCCACCCTTATGCATTCTCATCCATACCTCCTTCCTTCCCCTATCTCCCTTCCCTGTTTATAAACATCCCTAAACACTAATGTACCACCTTTATCCCCCAGTCCAAATGATTGTACTCCAGCCTCTTTATCTGGCACAATGGTGACTATGCCACCTGAAAAGTTCTCCCACTACCATTGCCTACTCCCCCACTCAAATCCTGTACATTGTGATTTCCATTATAGTTTACAAAAAATCCTAATATAACACCAGGAAAAGTAAATATATTTTACTTAGGATTCCATAATCCTGCTGTCAAAAAGCTTCTATAAGGAGCTTCCGTAATAACCTATCGACTTCAGTAAATAGCAAACCAGAGAACAAGGTCTCATAACCCAAATAGGGGTTTAAACTATTACCATTCCTAAACATAGTTAACTTGATTAATCCCAAAATGCCATCATAACATTTAGCTATAAAAAAAAACAATAGGAGCAATATAACAACACTCCTTATATTAGAGTCCTCCAACCAATTAACACTGTGAGTTAAACATGAAAAATTCCCCACCCCTTTAATATTTCAATGTGGCCAGTCACTCTCTATCCTGCTCTGGGGCTCACATGCCCATCTCAGCTGAATATTTGACACTTAGGCAAAATCAACTGGGACAATGCATCTTTTTGTCCTGTACAAACAAGGATGCAAATCTGTCCAGCTCACATCTCCAACTAGGCACTTCTAGTACCACCAAATAGCCACTACATGTCGCTACAGTCTCATTTAAACAGATCAGGGAACATATGTTTGCAGGATTCAGTTGCAGTTTACACACTTTCAAACAAATGCCAATGGCCCTCGTGGAATATTTGTAAGGTTGCTGTGTACCTCACTCTGAACTTGATTCCAGCAGAAATAAGTTTAGTGACCACAGGATGAAGGACAGACCTCTTTTGTCCTACTGTGTATGGTAAGTCCTGTGCCACTCTTATCTTTTTACCCTCCCATTTAATTTCCTGTAAATCTTTGAGTTTGGCAATGATATGCTGCTTGTTTAAAAAGTTGAGTAGCTTAAACAAAAAGGGCCTGGGAGGACAGCCTGCAGGTGGCATAAGCCGTAAAGAGCGATATGCCTGCTCAATTATGTATGCAGACCCATTGGGAGAGGGCCCCACTAATTTCTCACATAGCTTCTGGGTGAACACTATGGGAAGGGAACCCTCTTCCTCCTCAGGCAGTCCCAGCACAATGAGATTGTTTTGCCTCAATCGCCCCTCGAGGTCTTCCAGCTTTTCTTCGGCTTTTTTGAGCCTGTGTTTCATGTGCACCATCTCTGGCTCTAAATGCTGCCGCCAGTCATCCAGCGATGATATGCGGGCCTCATTATCCGAGGTCTGGGTAGTGAGCTGTTCAAGTGATGCCCTCATGCCTCGCAATTCCGAGGCTAATACCAGCAGTGTGTCTTTCATGGATGTTAGCTCCTCAAGAAATCATTTTCCACTAAGTGCTTCTTGCTGCTGAGTATGGGAAATTGGATCCTCTACCTGCGCTTTGGCCCATTTAGACATCTTCTCCTTGCTTGGGGTGGACGGTGGGGTATGCTTCAATGCGGCCTTTTTCATTTCCGCATCCATTGTAAGTGAGATTTCGTCTCTTCTCTGACTAAACAATGCGGATTGATGCCGACCCTCTACCCAGTTTTCTTTTGACAGTAAAAGCGTTAAACTCAGGTGAAAAATGCGATTTGAGTGGGGTTGGCACAGGAGCTATTCATGAGAGCACTTAATCAGGCAGCCATCATGTTGGAAGTTCTGCCTTTGAGGTACATTTAACCAATTTATAACTGACAAGAACTGTTTTCTCCACCATCGAGGAGTAGGCTACCGTTATCAGATACTATTTCCAAAATAAGGTGTTTTCAGCTGTGACACAGACGGGTGGTCATGTAACCTTGAGTAGGAAGCAGTGGCTCTGAAGGGGCGCAAACCTGGAGACTCCCCAAAAGAGTGTCTAAGCTGAGTGGTGGAAGCTAAAACAAATCTTGAGAAAACTGGTACTTGTGATAGAGGCTGAGTCTGGGAAGAACCAGTCTGTCACACAACCATCAAATTCTAAGAAAAAAATAAGGGATAACAAATGATGGGGCATACAGTCATACTCCAATACATGCATTCCTCAGGTGCATTTTGATGCACAGGGTGAAGTAGAGTGCCTTCAGCTACCTAAGAAGTACACATATTGGAGTAGGACCACACTCTTGAGTATGGTATGGCACTTTTAAAATGGTACAAAATATAAATATGAAAAAATACCATGGAGGTTACAAAATAGGTGATTATACCATGACTGTTCTGGACTCATGGACCAATCAGATCACCAACATCACTGAACAACCTCTGACCCATTTTATAAATATACATATTGATGTACAGGTATTTTAACATCCCTTTCTAAAGGATATTATTTTTGCAAAGTAATGACTTTGATAGCATTAGGAATAGAACTTTGCTATTTAAACGAAAGCTTAGGGTTAGATCAGATGGGTAAGAAATATGTTAAATGAGGTGATCTTCTACCTGTACAATACATAGTCCTAAACAGATAATATGGTGTTCAGTGTCACTGCTATGCTGACAATACTCACCTCTATCTGCTCTATCTGTTCTATACTCCTGATGGGAGAAATGCTGCCTCTGTATTGGAGTGGTGCCTTGGTGTGATCAATGACTGGATGGCCTCCAGTTGGCTCTGTCTCATTCCTGGTAAGACAGAGGTTTTGGATGTCAAGCCAGTTCTGTGTGGGTTGGCAATGATGGGTGGAGTGACTTGCTTACCTTCATTGAGTGACCAACCATTCAGAGCTGTAGATGTGGTAAGGAATCTGGGGGTCATTCTAGACAGCATGCTAACAATAGAAAAGCAGATGTCGGTTGTTTTCTGAAATGGCTTTTACCATCTCCATAACATTGCCTGGATCAAATTACATTTGGCACCCACAAAATCAGTGACAATAGTCCATGCCTTTGTCACCTCTTGACCAACTACCATAGCACTCTGTATTTGGGGTTATCCAGAGGTTATATGTACCATCTGCAGCTGGTCCAGAATGCCATGGCCCAAATGGTGGCAGGGACTTCTCAAAGTGACCACATCATACCTGTCCTACGCACTCTGCACTGGCTGCCAATTCAGTGGCACATCACTTGTCCTTTTGGAACAACCTTAGTGACATCACTAGAAAGGATCCCAAAACTGCTCCAACTATGCTCACCATTGATGGAGTCCCATCCTTAGACTACCTTCTTATTGCAAACTCCCTGAATAATGCCTTCTCTGACCTGAGCAGTGTGCTCCCTGCTAACTTCTTCAAACCCACCACCACAACAGACTCACAAGGGAAACCAACCCTTCACCACAACCAGCCACTTTTTAGTTTAAGATAGTCACCAAAATGAAAGCCAGAAAATATCTGGAAAAGGTGCTTAGGAATGGAAGACGCAGTGTGGACTCCCTAAACCTTTAATTTTTAAACCTAATACTGGAGGAAATCCTGAGTCCACTGACTCACATTATTAACATTTCCCTCTGTCATTCCCAATTCCCCCAATGTTGGAAATCTGCCACAATCACACCAGTGCACAAAAGTGGGTACACGACACTGCAGAACAACTACCAGCTGATGATAATATTCCCCCCACTCTCCAAAGTCTTGAAGAGGATTGTTGCCAACCAGCTTGTGGAATATCTTAACCAGAACCAACTATTGTGTTCTGAACAACGTGGATTCAGGTGTGGGCAAAGTACCCTCACAACCTTGCTCTAATTCACAGATTATATCCACCATGCATTAGACCAAGGCCACCTGGTTGGGTCAGTTTTCATTGACCTAGCAAAGGCATTTTATACTGTGCACCAGGGGATCCTCTTAAACCAGCTATCTGACATTGGTCTCTCACCTGATACCCGGGACTGGTTCAATAGCTACCTGAGCAACCGCCACCAATGGGTAAGGATCGGTGAAGTCCTCTCTAACAGCAGACCCATTAAATCTGTATCCCACAGGGATCCATATTAGGACTGCTGCTGTTCAGCCTTTCTTAAATTATCTCCCTGTGTCCTGCCAATGTCAAATGCTCCTTTATGCAAATGATGTGGTCCTGTTTACCAGCAACCGAGACCCTGAACTTCTAGCGATGGATCTACAAAAAGGCTTCACATCTGCAGAACAGTCATTTAAGGAACATAGACTAGTCCTGAATTATAAACAAACTAAGACTATGATGTTCTCTACCCCCCCAAAGCAAACTCAAAACCATCCCCGTTGCAATCACAAATGACTGTGGTTCCACTCTTGAGCTAGTTCAGCATTTTAAGTACCTGGGCATCACATTAGATTCCACCCTATCATATGCCCAGCACATTGACAGTACCGCAAAGGACATCAATACAAGAATTGGGATCTTATACCGACACCGATACTAAATGACAGAGAAATGGCTGAAGTACAGAATACATATTTTGGCACTGTATTTAATCCTAAAGATAAATTGACAACTGATTTAAAATATAATACATCTGATGAAAAGTGGATCAAAATTGACACAAAAGATGTTTTGGATAGATTAAAGAACATTAAAATTAATAAATCACCAGGACCAGATAACATCCATCTGAGACTCATTGCAGAAATATCAGCTGAGATAGCCCAACCAGTAGCCTTTATCTTTCAAAGGTTATTAGATAAAGGGGAAATGATAAAAAAGTGGTGGGAAGCACATGTTGATCCAATCTTTAAGAAAGGTAAGAAAGATTCCCCTGAGAATTACAGACCAGTGAGTTTAACATCAACAATGGGTAAAGTACTGGAAAGTATTATTAAGGAACATATTCATGTTCACTTGACCGAAACTGAATTGGTTGATTATAGTCAACATGGGTTTACTAAATCAAGATCTTGCCAGACCACTGTATTACAGTTTTATGAGAAAATCAGCAAACATCTGGATTTGGGGAAGTCAGTTGATGTAATACAATAGGATTTTTCAAAGGCATTTGATAAACTACCACACAATGAGTTAATCAGATCCCTTCTTTCTATTAATATAAATACAAAACTTGTCAATTGGATAGCAGATTGGTTACAGGGAAGGAAGAAGAGAGTGGTGATAAATGGAAAACTATCCGATTGGCATGCTGTAATGAGCGAGGTCCCGCAGAGGTCAGTACTGGGACCCTGTCTGTTTATATATATATATATATATATATATATATATATATATATATATATATATATATCATCCTTACAATACAACTCAGAAAACATATGGATGACCAAGTTTTCAGATGACTTTATAGTGGGGGCAGTGATTAACTCAGATCTGGGCTATATTAGACTTCAGGAAACCCTCAAATATATTGAGAAATGGACAACAGAACATAAGCTTAAATTAAATGAAGACATATGTATAGTCCTGCATATGGGTAAAAAAACTTGGAATTTAACTACACTATAAACAATAAACAATTAAAACAATCTGCAAAAGAAAGAGATTTGGGTGTTATTATATGTAATGACCTTGCCTTTACTGCCCAATGTGACCAGACTGTTAAAAATGCAAACAGAGTCCTAAACTGTATTCTGAGGCATACATCTAGCAGAAGTAAGGAGGTCTTGATCCCCCTGTATGGTTCAATGGTGAGAACCCAGTTGGAATATTGTTCCCAAGTCTGGAACCCTCATACAAGAGGGGAGATAGACTGGAGAGAGTACAGAGAAGGGCGCCAAGATCAGTGATGTGGTTGGGAAATAAACCATATGGAGCTAGACTGGATGACCTAAATCTATATTCTCTTGCATATAGAAGATGGAGGGGTGATATGATTTTGGTTTATAGATCATTTCAAGATAGAAACCTTAGATTAGACCTAGGACTAGAACTGTGTGAAAAAGCATATAATACTAGATCTCACTGTAAGCAGTTAAAACAACAGAGGTAGAAGTTACTAAAAGTAAAATACTGGTTCAGTCAATGAGTGGTCCCTCACTGGAACTCCCTCCCTCAAGAGACAGTCGATAGCCCCTAGAAATATTTAAAACAAGACTGGATATATACAGTAAATTGAAGGTTAGAGATTATTAAATGTTGTTTTTCTCTTTTTACTCATGGCAAGCTAAATAAGGATGAAGGTCTAATTTATTGCTTTGTGAATACTATGATATTATAATACAGGCACTGTCTTACTCATGAAGCCCTGAACATGGCCATTCATAGCTCTATTGTATGTCTCATCGACTATGGGTTAGCGGTCTATGGATCCGCAACAGATACAGCCCTCCACTGCATCTCTGTTGCCCTAAATAAAGCATGCCATCTTCTTACAGGTGCTGCCAGTCTCATGCACACCTGTGATCTCTTTGCCATGGCAGGTTGGCTGCAGCTTGATGGAATAATCAGATATCAGACCTACCTCTTTGCCAAAAAAGTCTCCCTTAACCTTCTGCCACCCAGGGTACAGAACCTTCTGACCAGACCTCAGGGCTCAAAACAGACCAGAAGTGCCACCTCTCAAGGATTCCATGTACCAAGGTGTTACACTATACTGGCACAATGGGGCTTCACCTATCGTGCCCCTTTCTGGACACATGCGCTACCTCAAGGCATCTCTGACACTGCAACGACTGTCACTTTCAAGCACAAGCTTTGTCAACACCTTTTTGCTATGAATACCTGTGCCTGCCCTTGTTAGCTCCCATCAATGACTTTACCTACAACTTATGAAGTCAGTAATTACAACCGGTGAAAGCAGTAATCCCTTCTAGCACTTATTCACCCTGTTGATTGTTACCCCAGAGTAGCACTGACTCGCACTTCCCCTACACTCCTTGCCCTTTCTCTATGGCACTACCACACCCCACCTACAATCTACTACCTCACTGCCTTACCTCCCCACCTTTCCCCTCCTGCTAACCCTAATTCTAGCCCTCTCCGCTCTTTTTCTCCTCTGTACTCATTCCAATTGCTGTTGTATCCCCAGGACACAGGCATACATTGTACTATGCCTTAGTAGTGTCTACCCTTGTATAATAAGTGTAATGTGTACCTCCATTGTATACGTATATGTACTTCTGTCCTTGTATTTTGTACCAGTTTGTAATTCAACTGATGTGGAACCAATTAATGAGCATCTGCTCAATGGTGTTATCCAAGAATTCAATAAATAAACAAACATCACCTTCAGAATCAGTTTATTGACAATCAAGGCCCTTAATTGTCTGGGCCCTAATTACCTCAAGGATTTCCAGGTTCCTTACTCCCCTACCAATCCTCTTTGAGCTACTGATGTGGGGTTTCTCATGGTCCCCCACTCCTGCCTTATGCAGTCAGGGGACAGGACATTTGGAGTTGCTGCTCCACTCCTCTGGAATTCAGTAAGAGTGAGAGCATTCATTCTGCCCACACGGTGGAGGTCCTTAAGACCTCCCTTAACACTTATCTGTTTTTTCAGGCCAACCCAGCATAAATGTAATTTAATTTTAAGTTATCCAGTTTTAGCACTTCATATCATTTTTATTTATCCAGAACCTATTTTAAATTGTGTGCTGATCATTTTATTCCTATTGTATTTATTCTGTTCTGGTTGTATGGCATCCTAATCCCAAGAGATAGGGTGCCAAATCAATAAACTTGTCTTGCTTTCCCTACAAAGGTTTGATTAGTTCGCACCTGAAGTGTTGCCTCAAGTTCTGGTCACCACCATGCAGAAAGCACATTGAAGAAATTGAAAATGTCCAGCACAGGATCATCAAGCTGATTAGTGGTTTAGGAGACAAGAGCTATGAGATACTGGATATACTCAGCACCAGCCTAGAAAATAAAAGGCTGAGATGTACCACGATGTAAAGAATACTAATGGTGATAGACAGGGTGAAGAATGCACAGTTGTTTGAGCTGGTGTAGTCAAGTAGAATTAGAGGGCATGGACTCAAATTGAGAGGTGGAGACAGAAGAAAGGGAAAACTTAAAAAAAGCTTTTTTTGTAAAATAAAACATTTTTTTTTAATTCCAAATTATTTTTTCACATTCAACATTTCAATGTGTTTACACAGCTTACAGTAGTGACAAATATATGCTTCTGCAACTTCATTGACAGACTTATAGTACTGTATTTGAATGCTTATGTTGCTGACTGTGACAAATAGATACTTTGGCCTTTTGCACTCTCTGTCCCATGGAGAACTATCAACCTTTTGGGGTACTTTGAAGGCAAAAGAACCAATAGTGATGCCATGGGAAGATAATTCCTTTAGGCTAAAGGTACTTTAGGAAGGAGCCCCCAAAAAAGTCGTGCAGCAAATAGTAAACTCAGAAACTGGATGAGCATGGCTAAACAGAGTAGTGATGACATATTTATTTATATTTTTTTATTATTCTTTGGTAACTGGGTACGGCCCACTGGGCACAGGTGCCTGTTTTCAGGGGCAACCCAGGAGCACAGGGGAGACTGAGTGACATGTTCAGAGTCACACAGTATGCAATTGGAGGTTGTGGTAATCAAACCCAGGTCTGTCTGCTGGATGTACCAAGCTCAGTCACCGCTCATTACTCAAACTTCTAGGCTATACTGCCAGCCCCCTATAAAACAGATATAGGAGGATTGTGCAATTACTGATGATTTTGGTATTGACAGCAGAAGGGGCATGACTTCCATAAGGAGAGAGGGAATGGCAAAGTAGAAATAAGGCCACCATCCAACCCTAATTCAACAGAGGAACCTACCTGGGTCAAAATGTACTACTATAGATCTACTACCTGAGGGATTACCTAAGATTTACAACTTTCAGCATGGAGGAGTGGGAAAAAATCCTATGAGGTGGAAACCTCTGGGGATCCAAGGCTTTGGTCACTATCCCTCCAGGCTTGGGATGAATTTATGATGGCTCACTACTGCAATTTAGAGACCCAATTTGGGGGAGATTTTTAGAGGAAGGGCTGTCACCTACCCTCTAATGGGAAAGCTGTGGGGAGTGCTGTGAGTGGAGGCCTTGTGCAGCTAAGAGAACCCTGCTGGGGCACCCTGAGGTGGTGGAGGAGAGCAACGGCTGCTGAAAGGCACTCACCTGGCCTCCAAGTAAAGCCTAGGGAGGGAAGCCAAACCCAGGAGGGGTAAGGCTGAGTCCTGGAGGGGCAAGAATAGGAGGATTGAGCAGTCTTCACCTGTGGTGACAAGACAGACAGGGAGGATATAGAATGGACCAGGTGAACCATAGGTGACTGTAGGGAGAATGGCTTTTGAAGGTGCTGCCAATGCTGTCAGCAGCTAAAGGAGCCCCCTGGGACTTGGAGGCCCCACTTTCTGGCAGCTGAAGTATTAAATGCTGCATCAAGAGGTGCCACTGATGCTGTCTGCACAGCCAAAACTTTCCCCACAGCAGAGGACCTTCTCACCCTAGTGATAGAAGAGAAGGACCTGCCCCCGGTGAGGGAACCATCCTCAACATGTGGACTCCAAGGTGTACAGCCATGCTAGGTAGAGAGAGAGGAAGGGATGTGACTGAGAGTGAAGAATTGGTAGTGCAATTGGTAGAATTGAGAACAGCAGTAGACAACATGAGTGGGCGTGCAGCTGTTAGCTCTGAGTATATGAGACTGAGTGAAGTGACGTGTATCTGGCAGCACTGAGAACAAGGAGACAGAATGGATGCATCTAGACAGCATGATGTGAAATGCAACTGCAATTGCTAGGATTGAGTATGGCAAGGAGGCATGCTGGAGCAATGGAAAACAACAATTAGTATTGGTAGGAAATGCAGTATCATGGGGAATCAAACTAGGAAGCAAAGTAGTGCTGGAGTAAGTAATGAAACCACTAAACCCAAAGAGAGTGGTTGCTAGGCTACTAGCCAGATGGAAGCAATTAAGAAGTTGAGATGAACATGAGACTGCAAATGGTACAAATAACAGTGTAGGTAAGCAGGGAGACTGCATTTGGTACAAAAAGATAGCAAGCAAAAGAGCTTGGAAGAACACAAGGCAAATTAAATGAGCAAAGGCAAGGTACCAGAAAGGCTAGGAGAGCCCAAAAAGAAACAGAGCAGAAAAACGGAATCTGGACACAGGAAGACAGCACAAAACAACAGACAGAAAAGTACAAATAGCAACCAGGAGGCAGGATCAAAATACTAACCTAGGAAGGAGAAGGCACAAACCAAGCAGCTGTCCCAAAAGCATGAAATGGAGCAGCAGACAAACACCAGTTTGGGGGGGGGGGCACAGATCTCCAGCAGAGCCTCCAGTTGCAAATAAAGAATGCATCTAAATAAGACAGCAGGAAGCTGACTTAAATAGTTCTGGCAGGGGGCATGGCTAGTTGCTCCCACCCACTGAACTGCAGTCATAGCCTTTGATAAAAAGTAAGAATGTTAATGTTAAAATGTAAAAATAAATGCACATACAGGTAGCCATCTAAATATTTTCTGTATTACCGTTAATACAATGATGTATCCTATAGTCCCTCCATTTGTTAGTGTCTATAAAGGTGTTTCCTACTAGGATATTGCTGTGATAAATACAGGATACCTGTACGTGTAATTGTTTTTGCATTGGGAAAACTACAAGAAAGTTTAAGCTCCATACTGGAGAACACTTAAGAGCGATAGATAATATGGCTAGCAATGATGCATTAGCCACACATGTGACACAGAAAGGAGCAGGACGTCACTTTATATTTAAAGACATTGAAAAAGCCTTTTTACCAGTGGGTGGGGGGGCAATATAGATAATATATTGCTCAAACAAGAGAGTTTCAGGCAGTATAAAATGGGGGAGATGTATGGATTGGGACTTCAATTCAAACAGAGCAGGGCACTCACCAACCAAAGAACACACGCAGGGCTCCACAGAAATACTGACGCAATCCAATTTTTTCAATATACATGTGCATGCTTGACGGGTTTCGGACGTAGGTCCTTTATCAAAAGCTTTTGATAAAGGACCTACTGTACATCCGAAACACATCAAGCATGCACGTGCATTGAATAAATTGGGTTCTGTCAGTATTTCTCTGGAGCCCTGCATGTGTTCTTTGGTTGGTGAGTGCCCTGCTCTGTTTGAATTGTGGAACTTTTTGGTTGGAAGCACCACCCTTCCTTGTGCAGTCGCTTTATGTAGTTGTTATGGATTGGGACTTAAAGGGAAACATCCACGTCTGAGGGAGCCCCACCAACCTGTGAAGCAGGGCCCAATTAGTTGTTTCATAAATAGTATAGGTTTTTTAATTACTGTGCCATATTATATTTAAAATAATATCTGGTTGATCCTGCACCATCCCCGCCAGCATTTAACAATTTCAATTCCCTTCTTGCATGCCCACAACCACCTGCGGCTGTCCCCAGCATGATGTGTTGTGCGGGGAGCAGCCGGGGTGCCTCCATAGGATTACTGTAGTCATTTAGTTTCTAAAAGCTCCAATCTGGAGTTGACCACTGTCCATGCTATACTGACACCAGGTACATACTGGCAGGGTGCCTGCCAGTCTGTACCTGGTCATAGTATAGCATGGACACATGTAGCCTCCAAACTAGAGCTATTTGAAAATACAGCAATATATTGTTGATATTGCTGTACTTTCAAATAGCTCTGGTTTGGAGCCTACATGTTTCCGTGGTATACCGAAACCAGGTACAGACTGACAGGCACCCTGCCAGTATGTACCTGGTGTCAATATAGCTGGGACAGCTGTTGGCTCCAAACTGGAGCTTTTAGAAACTACATGACTACAGTAATCCTATGGAGGCACTGCAGCTGCTCCCAGCACAACACGTCATGCTGGAGACAGTCATGGATAGTTGTGGGTGCACTGGGAGGGGATTGAAATTTTAAAATGCAGTAGGGAGGGTGCAGGATCAACCAGATATGATTTTAAATATAATATGGCACAGTAATTAAAAAACTTATACTATTTATGAAACAGCTAATCGGGCCCTGCTTCACATGGAGGTGGGGCCCCCTCAGACGCGGATGTTTCCCTTAAATGAAAACTTTGATTTAACACCTCATTTCTGAGGGCTTTTGAATAAATAAATACACTAGCACCATTACTTGGTAACATTGAGCAAGGTCATTGACCTAGGTAAATTATGCAATGGGTCTGATTTTTAGTATTGTGGATGTATTTGGAGGCTGTAATTTAGCAGAATGAATTCAACATGAATGTTTGTTGTTAATACGTTGTATAAATATTGTAATGATTTATAGTTTGTTATGTGTAAAACAGTTTTTTATGTGATTGCTGCACTGTACCTTAAGGAATCCCTTTAAAATGGGGAGCAGCTGTCAGCCTCCTTATGCCTTGAGAAAGAACACGGAGGTGTTCGAACGCACTTGGTACTGAGGGGAGTGCAGCATGTTTCTTTCAATAAACATGTTTTATGCAAAAGAACCATCATGGTTTCATTCCTTGTGAGTAACCTTAGCATGTATTTGGAGCTACTGTGTATGGAATAAGTTGTCTGGAACTTGGTGCACATTCTGGTTGCTACCTTTTGCTTTGTGTCTGGAAACAGTTTGGCGTGGCATGAATGAATTCACAAGAAACCCCCTGTATCTTCAGGGGGATGACTACAACACTGAACGTAGGAACAGGCACTCCTTTCATAAGTAATCCACAAACTAACACTAAAAGTTTATTGACTCATTGTTTTTTAAAGAAGGACACAACAACCCTTTACTGATTCTGAAGCAATAGCAAAAAGTTAATAATGTCATGAGTAATCAGGAAAGAAACACGGACTTAGTGACTGATATTAAAACAGCTTTTTCACAGTTAGAAAATGTAGCCCTAAAGGCCACAAGAATGTACTGGCAAAAAATAACGCTATCAGCTTGCTTAGTGGCTAAAAGGGCACCCAGCTGTTTAAGATTCACAAAACAGTCTAATTTTGGATTGGATCGGGAAAAATTCCTCATTGGTTGGCAACAAAGTCTTTTGGACTATTTAGTTGATATAATTCAATGTATCCTTAAAGATGCTGGGGAAGTAGAGCAAGACATTAAGAAACAATTAATAGAAAAGGAACAATTGGTTTCATAGTTCACAACACACACAGACTATACAAGATATAGGGAACAGCTGGAGTATGCAATTAAGGTTACAGACATGCACATTAAAAGCATAAAAGAAAACAAGTTTGAACGGGATCAACTTGATTATGCGGAGGGGCACATGTTTGACTGGTACAAAAAGAAATCCATCCCCAAATCTATTCTGCAAAGAACATCTACACTAGAAAGGGATGCCTATACAATTGGATCTGATATGGAAGGGGCCACAGCGAACTCCAGTAATGAAAATGTTTTTTATTTAGACCACAGCAGTATGGAGGATGTTCTCCCAAATCAACAGGCAGCAGTACATCTAATACAGAGGAACCAACAAATGGAGCAACATACACAGGGTCTGCAGCAGTTTCCTTGGAGGAGCCCACGAATAACAAGATTTGGAGGGGTTGAACGCGTAGAGGCACCAGGGGGGAAGAAAAGTAATTTACCAACCAGAAGATTACCAATGGAATGTATGGGGACCGGGAATCTCAAGGGGCATGAGATGCAACAGGAGGCCCAGGAGGGGCAGATGGTAAGTAAATCACTTGCGATTAACATATCTGACTATAACATTACAGAAACTGAACATAATGTGTTACAAAAAGGTTTGAAATTTGTTCCAATGAATAAAGTAACTGAATCTGATTTTGTGGTGGATCTACATAGATTCACACGTAATCTTAATTTAAAGGCATTTTATGCAGACAAGGAATCAGTCAGGGTGTGGGGATTCACAAAATGTGCATGACGAAGGTAACTCTAGTTTAAATGAACATGAACAAATGCATATTTCAGTGTTAAAAAAGAAGTCTAAATCCATGCTACCTTATAATACAGCAGTGGAAGTATTTGAGGAATTGTGTATGCAAGATGTGAAAAAACTTGAAATTGATGAATACCATCCAAGATATAATAATTGTACGGTAGCAGAAAGACAGCTTTTGGGCAATTTGGCAAGTAACAAAAATATCGGTATCAAGAAAGCAGATAAGGTTTGGGCCACTGTGATTTTAAACACAGCACAATATGAAAGGGAGGTGCTTAGGCAACTTGAAAAATGAGAATTTTATTTGCTATTATACAATGGCAAGGAAATTTCCTGTATTCTGATTGGTCAGTGGGTGCCTGAGACAGTGATGTTATTACACAATAACATCACTGTATTGCTTTTGGATGCTATGGATCAGGCACTTTCAGCTATGGAACAGGCACTTTCACCTATGGATCATGACCATTTGGATTCCTTAAAATAATTTTTTTCTTTTTTTTTTTTTTTATTTTGTATAACAACGAGCCATTGTATAATAGCAATAAGGCATTCCAGGGATGTGTGTTATCGTGTAATAACATCACCTGGGTAGTGGGAAGCACTGTCATTGGTAGTGTCAACCACCCCAGGAGTGACGTTATTACACGATAACACACACCCTGTCGTGCCTTATTGCTTAATTATCATATGACCCCACCCTTAAGTTGAAAAGTACACTTGATGCATACTTATCTGAAATGTTTATTGATGGGCACATTACAAAGAAACGATATGATTTCCTGGTGGTAAAAAATTCCATTAGAGCAGTTATATATATGGATTGCCTAAGGTCCATAAGAACTTACATGCCCCCTTGTCCACCCCATTGTGTCTTGCATAGGCTCTCTGATGGAGCCATTGGCACAGCACTTGGATGAACAAATACAGCATTTACCTTTATTGACTCCAAGTTATACGTATGAAGGATTCAGCACACATTCTTCAAACTTTGGAGAACCTATATGTAGAACTGGCTTGGTAGCTGGTGGCGCTTGATGTTAACTCATTTTGTAACATGGCAGAAATGAGAGGACGCAAAACAAGGAACTCAATTGGTCCAATGCCGTCAGGTGATACAAGAGCAACATGGTATTAATCCATGATAGAGGCCATGTTGCCAGCGGGAGTGCGCAGAGACAAGCATTGGAGCACTGTTGGCGTTGTGCATGAGCAGTAAAGATGTGGAGTGTAGTGCTCATCATAGGCAACTAAAGTGATTGGGAGCAAGGATGATAGCCAGGGATGGAGCCAAGCAGTGGAATGCAGCATGCATTTGTGAGGTAGGATGAATTCCAGGACCAATGTGAGCAAGAAGGTAGAGTAGTACACGGAGAATGAGTGCAAAAAGGAGGAAATAAAAGCACAGATATGTAAAAATTAGTTATGGTCCCACAATGCTTTATTGAAGTCAAAATGTAAAGCAAAGAGCAGCATATGTTGCAAAGTAAGGTATTGTGCAAAGCTCGATGTAGCAGAATATAGGTTTTCAAGAGCAGTTGTAGATGTACAACAAACAGCAGTAGCAATATAAATAGATAGTAGCTTCTCAACGTGCACGCGGCTGTAGCAGATAGATGCACATTGCAAAAAGTACAAAGATGAAGAGCATAAAATGTTGTAGTCAACAATATAATAACTTGGTGTTGATGAATGTAGCATTTAATTGTAACTGTAAGAGTACTAAATTTGCACTAGCCATGTTACAGGCTCATTAAGCCACTCCGAAGGTGGCATCTAATGGTGGATTAATGCATGGTTGGGTTGTTGTAGGCACTCAGCCTGTGGCCTCATGCCACAACCCTCCCAACCATGCATTAATCCATTATTAGAAACCACCTTCATTGTGGCTTCATGCTTACATATACAAACATACCACATATTGATGGGGTTAATGTTTAGCGAGAAACCTTGTAGAAATTCACAAACACACAGTGGGAAACACATTGAATTTATTCTAAATCTGGTAGAGATGGTTAACAAGCAATGTATTCATGTTTCTGAATGATTTTTATTTGTAGGTGAAAGGTACAGCAATGGGTGCAACATTTGCCCCTACGTATGCCAAGATTTACTGGCATACTGGGAAAAGTTGATTTATCTCTGGCAGTATAGCGCAGTGGTTTAAGGCTCTGAGCTGCAAACCTGAAAACCTGGGTTTGAATCACACAGCCCCCACATGCATACTCTGTAATCCTGTGCAAGTCACTTAACTTCCTTGTGCTCCCAGGTCACACCTGGAATCAAGCTTTGGCTTAGTGTGCCTTTCCTGGTTAAACAATTTTCCCTTTCCCTATGGTGAAAAACAAAATTTATATTGAGATAAAATAGATCTATATAGAAGGTACCTAGATGATCTTCTATTAGTGTGGAATGGAACTAGGGAAGAACTAGGGGCATTTGTTTCTTACTTAGAATCCACCAATGAGCATTTACATTTCAGTGTTACAGCACATTTGGAAACTATAGATTTTTTGGAGCTAAGAATCAGTAAGGATGGGACTGAAGAATGTGGGATAAAACCTGTCTTTGCCATAAAGAAACAGAAATTCAGTTTTGGAATTTTCCAGTTGCCATCTGAGGTATTTAATTGAGAACATACCAGTCAGTCAATTCACAAGGTTAAAACAGATTTGCTCCACTCAGGAAGATTATGAAGCAGGAGCACTGGTAATGAGGAAAAGATTTTTGGAGCAGGGGTATAATGTATCATGTATCAACAAAGCTACCGTTAAAGGCCGGAAGATTAGAGGGCTGTGGGTTCAGTTCCCACATCTGGCACTTGGGTTAATATCCCAATACTAACACTGTAGTGCAGAATGAGAGGGGTGCTGCACTTCTGAGGTGCCATCTTTCGGATGAGACGTTAAACCGAGGTCCCATCTGCCTGGATTGGTGGTAGTTCAGGTGGATGTTAAAGATCCCATGGCACTTATCGAAAAGAGTAGGGGAATTTTTTATTAGAAAATAGACCATACATCAGAAAATACAAATCAGAATAACATCAGTAAATAAACAAACAAAAATAAACTTGGTTAACATAAAATAAAACTAAGAAGGATAAATTATACATCTTGTAAAGAAAAACCAACAATAGAAAAAACAGGTGTAGCAGTCAAAAAAGAGGGGGGAACCTAAGGCACCCAATTTAGCAAATTATGTAATCCAAGTAATATGTTTCCAGTAACTAAGAAATACTTGATTATCCAAGGTACTACGCTCAAAACTCATTTGTTTAACCAAAGCTTGTTCAATACGGCTAAGAATAACACTATTAGCAATAAGGGTGTGTTGTAAGGAGAACTGGCATCTGGCTTGCCATAAATGGTATTTAACACATGCAAAAATCACAGAAGCATACTAGGATGATACCTCCCTATAAAAAATGAATAATCCCTCAAAATTAAACTCTGATAAGAAATGTGTTGTATAACACTCCAACACCACCTGGAGGCCATATCAGACCAAAAGGCAATAGTATAAGGACAGAACAAGAAAAAATGTTCTAACGTTTCTACCTGTTCCAAACAACCCGTCCTGAGACATAATCTATCTGCAATAGGTTTATGTTTTAAGTTACCCCGAACTCCTAATTTCCCATGACAGCAAAGCCATTGAACATCCCACATATGAGGAGGTACCCTGTGATCCATTAAGAGACGAAGGGCCCGTGAGAGTTTAGTAGGGACACAAAAGGGGAAATCTACTTGAACGTAGAAAACATTACTCATGATTTCCGTATAAAAGTCCTTTCGAGGAACCTCATGTAATTGTGCCTTTCCCAATTTCCATTCCCTAAGTTTCTGCACTGCGGAATCTGCATAAGACGGTGCTGCACTAGTCATATTCCATTTAGGAATGCCTCCACCCTCCCAGTGTAACAAAAATGGAGAAAATAAAAGCTGAGTCCATGCGAAAATGGGTGATCCTGAGGTAGGACTGTATCTTGAAATGAGGCTATCATAAAAAAGGAATGGAAAAAAACTATAGGATTTATCATCCCTAAACCCCCTTGACTAATTTTCAAATAAGTGAAAGCCCATTTGATTGGGTTCAACCGGCTACCCCACACTATTTGAAAAAAACAACTATATAACCTGGTTTCTAAAGAAATGGGTACCGGAAAAACAGAACACACATGTAAAAATAGGTAATAAAATTTCTTAATTATTAACACCGTTCTTTTCAAAATCCCCAAGATTTCCATTGATGTACTTTATGTTCACCTATAATGAGACACTTCTCCCAGTTAAAAAGGCTAGATCCCTTTCCCAAAGAGGAGTCCTAAAATAGTAAGGAATCGGAGACTAAAATACCACCAATATTGGTAATAATGAAGTGTCACCAATCGCCAAACACCTACATTTCTCATAATTCAGCTTGGTGCCATTAAGAGCTGAGAACGGTGGTCCACCTGTAGTGCCTCCAGTCCAGAAGGGACATCCGCCACCAATAAGCATATATCATCTGCACATGCCGAGATTTTTTGGGCTGGTATGGTAGTAGAAGGAGATAAACCCTGAATGGACCTATTATTTTCAATCTCCCATAAGAGGGGTTCCAATACAAAAGAATACAGTAAAGGGCTGATAGGACAACCCTGCCAAACCCCTTGAATTAAGTGAATTTCATTACCTAAAAAAATATTAATTAGTGGGCAAGAGCAGACCTGGGAGTGCAATATTTTAAGAAATTGGAGAAAGGGCCAAGGAATCCCATATCGGCCTAACACTTGAAAAAGGAAAGCATGAGACACAGAATCAAAAGCTTTTGCCTGATCAAGAGACAGAACAAAACCTGATAATTTTTTTTGGACACCAAATTCACAAACATCCCTAAGGAATTTCAAATTTTGTTGAATCGAATGGTGGGGCACAGAACACATCTGTGCCGGATGAAGCACCCCTTGTGCAACCACTTGAAGCCGTTTACACAGTACAGTGGAAAGGAGCTTATAATCGGTATTCAGGAGACTAATTGGTCTCCAGTTACCAAAATCAGTACCATCTTCTGCTTTATGAATGAAGGTTAAAATGGCCAAATTAAACTTTGAATTACCAAAACCAAATTGAAGAATATCATTATAGACTGCAGCTAGGATGACACACATGTCTTCCTGAAAACATTAATAAAATTCATTTGTGAGTCCATCCATTCCAGGCGAAACCCCTGCACGAAGGGAACCAATAACTGCCTGCACCTCCAGGGGGGAACTAGGCCCTTGCAATAGATCTGCTTCTTCCTGAGAAATAGTAGGGACTGGAAAGTGCAAAACATCATCCCAAGAAACTGTAGGAATAAATCCAGTACCAAACTGTGAGGACACCTGATGTTCAGCAATTTCCAGCATTTCTGCCAGAGAAGTTTTCAGCAGTCCTGAGGAATTACGAAGCCCTGTCATGAGCTTCCTCTCTATTTTCTGTTTACATGCCACATAAGGGTCCTTGAAAGGTTGTTGTTGAGTACCAAACTTTAGTTCAGCATGAATCGAAACAGCCCTCTGATATTGATACTGAAGCATTTT
Source organism: Neoceratodus forsteri (assembly GCA_016271365.2). Taxonomy (NCBI): domain Eukaryota; kingdom Metazoa; phylum Chordata; order Ceratodontiformes; family Ceratodontidae; genus Neoceratodus; species Neoceratodus forsteri. The sequence goes on along the minus strand of CM028135.1, from coordinate 458,104,758 downwards.
TTTCTTCACAATCCTCATTTGAGACTGGATATCCAAATCCAGAGACCGAGGATGAGATTGTAATTTATAATACTGATTCCTAAGATCCAAGTATTGTAATTATTCAGAGGAGCTTTTTCTTTTGCCATATGCAATAAAAAAATCCTTGACAGCTTGCTCCGTATCCGTCCACCAAGAAATCCAATCAGTAAAAAAAAACTCCACCGACTTTCTGAGGGTCAGAAAATCCCTCAGCTGGGCCAAAAAAACTTCCTCAGACAATAAGTGAGAATTCAATTTCCACCAACTGGAAAAAGCAGGAGAAAAAGTAGGGATCTGGTGTAAACTAATCTCACCATATAAAACCCTGTGGTCAGAAACATCACAAGGTAGTACTGAACAAACAAAAGGGACTAAATACTGGGAAAGAAAAAAATAATCAATCCTTGTTTGAAAGGAAGCCCTTCTATAAGTGAAACCATCAGCTGCATGTAATCCTCTTAAGGCATCTTTCAATTTAGCCACCGCCACCGTCTGTGAAAGAGCATGAGCATCACAATATGTTTTCTGCTGGATACTATTTTTAAGACGGACATCCAGACTACAATTCATATCCCCACCCCAGACCACATGCTTGGAGGTGAATAAATATGGTTTGATTTGTTGAAATAGAGCAATCCAAGCTGTTTTCGTTTGTGGTGCATAGGTATTAATCAATCAGAAACAAAAACCCTGGAAAAAGCAGTCCAAAAGTAAAGCCCTTCCCGGCTGAACATCGACCAACCTTGTAATGCGAACCGATGGGTGAGAAAAAAGAATACCAACCCCATCTGCAGCATCCTCACCAAATGACCAAAAGGAGGGTCCACCCCACCAGAGTTTTTTAACCTGAGTTACCTCAAGCATGGAAGACAAATGTGTCTCCTGAAGAAAGATGACATCCACTTTTAAATCCCGACACTGCTGTAAGCAAAGTAAGCGTCTTTTGTAGTTCTTTATGCTACAGCAGTTAATAGATACCATCTTTAAACAGGCCATGAAAATGAAAAGGTTGAAATTCAGGGTTTATCTTGTTTCCACTTTTTTCCTTTTTTCTTCTTAATATCCAATAAATCTGTTCCCCCCTCATCCTCTGCCTCCATAGTAGAAGTCCCATCAGGCCTTATCAGCTCAGAGCTGATATCTCCCTCAATGTCAGACAACACAGAGAAGGAATTTTGGGTAGGGCAGACCCCCACCACCCCAACATTACGACTGCTAGCCCAAGTCACCCTCCTAGGTGTTTGGAAAGGAGTGTCCGAAGAATGTACCACTAAGGGGCCCTCTAAAAGGGGTTGCAAAACAGATGGCTTGGAACTTTTAGAAAGAGGGCAGGGTTCCAAAACTTGTTGAGGAACCAGGGGTATTGACTGTCCAGTGGTGTCCTGCACTATACTTCGTTCTGTAACAAGGACCTCAGGAACCTGTACCTGTCCCAGTCGGTCAACCGGATTCAACTCCTTATGCAGAGAAGGGGCCGGGTGGGGCTGGCATCTACCCTGTGCCTGGGATATCAACTCTTCTTTATTGAGACCCCCCTGTCTATTCTGGCCTGCCCATGGGCATTGATGATAGGCGTGGCCAGTCTCATTGCACAGATTACATTTAAAGACATTTCTACAAACTTCACTATCATGATCAAAATCCCCACAAAGCGCGCATTTGACTTTATCGCATGCACTGCTTAAATGTCGTCAGCTACCACAATGATAGCAAGCTTTAGGCTATCCCAGGTAGAAACAGACTCCCAGGTCCTTACCCAAAAAAAAGCTATTCGGAACACGCATAACTTCGTTATTGATAATGTGCAATTTAACTTTAAAACGCCAGGGGCCCCTGTCCAAATCCCCTCAGTGTCAAGAATTGGTTCAGGAGGGCCCAGAACCATGCATTTATGTTCCAACCAATACAAAATGTCCCCCACATTCACCCCCTCATTTCTAAACATGACATTAATTGTTTTAAAGAGAGGTTTAGTGATTGGTATAGCCCAGAAGGGTAACCACAATGGCAAAGATTTACAACCCTCATATTTCTGCCAGAATCTATCTAAGCCAGCAACCTGCTTAAAACTAATGTCAAACGTATCCTCCCCTGAATATTAATTAAGGCATAGATATCCACAGGTAAAAACTGCATGGAGTCCAACAATAATTTCCTTGCCACATATAGTCTATCCGGGTGTTCTGGTAAACCACCCCTATATCGCAGATGGACCGCATTCTGTCTCGGAGCTTGTTCCAATTTATTGTTCTTGAAAAGATCCGAGAAACGAGGACCCTTCCTTGTCTCCTGGCCTCCAGGCGACCGTATTGGCCAGCGCAGCAGCAGACTAGCCTCATCATCAACAGTACGAATGTCAGGCTGAGAAATCCCTACAGTAGTAGGAGACTGCAAAGTACTAGACTGACCTGCCTGATGCGAAGAATCACCAGTCTGTGTAGTCGGTCGGGAAGGACCCGATTCCGACGGAGAAAAAGTCAGCCAGGTAGGATCCGGCAACCACCTACCATCTGGCTGTTGAATCCAACCAGCCTGCGATAAGGCCGATTCCTCGGACCATTCTGTTACAGTGCCTGTAGCCACACTCGCCTTCTCTGAGCTTCCTTCCCATACAACAGGCGCAATCACTTCCGCATTCACCTGGGCCACCATCGCGATATCTGAAGGACCCACATCCGCTGTGTCACGTAGTTCTTCTGGTGGCACACTCCGATCCTGAGCAGCAGAAACAACCATAGCAGGGGTAGTCAAATCTGCAACGGTGTCCACAAGCAATGCTACAGGTAAAGATTCCATCGTCCCCATAAAACTCCCAGCTGCACACTCAGAAGCCTGCAAATCACCATGAAAAGCCAAAGTAGTTAACATCGTAGCAGGCTGAGCCTGCTCCATATCCTCCTGTAGTTCCATCGGCAGAGCCTCTACCTGCACGTCCTCCTCCAAGTTGATCCTCACCCTGTCTGCCATTGTAGCGAGGCCAGACGCCCTCTACTGTCCCCAGCAGAGTAGGGGAATTTCTCTGGTGTCCTGGCCAAATTTCCCTCATTCACTAAAAATACCACCAACAGCTTAATCTGGTTCAAGGTCAATTGGCATTCATCTGTATCCCCCTTCCCCAGGTTGTGCCTGAAAATAGGCAGGATTTGTCTAGTGCACTTACCCAGTCAACAAAAACTAAATAAGTAAATAATAAATAAAGTAGGGGACAGAGAAAGAGGGGACTTGCTGCACACTAGGAAAAGGGGAGATAAAACAGCTAAAAGATTTAACTTTGTCACAACTTTTTCCCCACAAACTAAAGAGGTAACAAAAATCACAAAAAAACATTGGAATGTGTTATTGGCAGAATTTAAACTTAAAGAGTATTTTGCCACATTGCCCAGGGTGACATACAGGAGGGGGCAGAACTTGGCAGACATTGTAACAATCAATAATCACTGTACTAGGAGAGAAGGTGTTGGGAACGATTTACCAAAGGGGAATTTTAAATGTGGATCCTGTATTTATTGCAGCAATATCCTAGTAGGAAACACCTTTATTGACAATAACAAAGGGAGGGACTGTGGGATGCAACATATTATCAACTGTAATATGGAAAATATTATTTACATGGCTACCTCTACATGCAATTGTTTTTACATTGGGAAAACTACGAGAAAGTTTAAGACCTGCATTAGAGAACACTTAAGAGCTATAGAATAATAAGGATAGCAATAACACATTAGCCACACATGTGGCACATAAAGGAGCAGGACAGCACTTTATATTTCAAGCCATTGAAAAAGCCTTTTTACCAGTGGGGGGAAGGGGAGACATTGATACTATCTTGCTTAAACAAGAGAGTTTCTGGCAATATAAAATGGGAGCAATGTATGCATTGGGACTTAATGAAAAGTTTGATGTAACACCTCATCTTTGAGGGCTTTTGAATAACTTATTGAGTGGTTTGTACGTCTTAAATTAGCCATATGACGTCACTAATTAGAGTGTATTTTTATCCTGTACATTGTTGCGTACTAATATCAAATACAGAAGCACTAAATATGTTATATATCTTATGGTGACTATTTTGATCACATTTTATCCAATTCTCATTTCCCCCCCCCCCCCCATTATTTGGTGACATTGAGCAAGGTCACTGACCTCCTAGATAAATTATGCAGCGGGTCTGATTGTTAGTGTTGTGGATATATTTGGAGGCTGTAATTTAGTAGAATGAATTCAACATGCATGTTTGTTGTTAATACTTTGCATAAATATTGTAAAGATTTATAGTTTACTGTGTGTAAAACAGTTTTTTATGTGATTCCCCTTAAATGGGGAACAGCTGTCAGCCTCCTTATGCCTTGAGAAAGAACATGGAGGTGTTCGAAAGCACATGGTACTGAGGTGAACACAGTGTTTTTTTTTTTCAATAAACATGTTTTAACTGAAAGAACCATCGTGGTTTCATTCCTTGTGAGTAACCTTAGCATGGATTTGGAGCAATTGTGTATAGAATAAGTTATCCGGAGCTTGGTGCACATTCTGGTTGCTGCCTTTTGCTTTGTGTCAAAGAAAAAATATGGTACGCTGTATACATGAAACATTACAGTTTGAAAGTGCTGACTAACGGTGGTACAGATCCATTCACTAAGTCAGTGTACACTCCCTGAATAGGGGCCCTAACTCTTAGTAAGCCAAAAAAAAATAGAAGTGGAAAAAAAACTATTCATAGTTGGCAGGATTTAAACCCATGCAGGGAAACCCCAATGGGTTTCTAGCCCATTACCTTAACCACTCAGCCACCACTACCTCGACTGATTTATTCTTGCTGTATGTGCAGATTAAAATGAAACCCGTTGTGTTTCCACTTACTAATTCTGCTCCATAGCTTCGTTGGTTCCGTCTCCAATATTTATTTTTTCTCCTCTGACATATTTCAACAATTTTGGTTACTCCCATGTCAAATACGCAGCCTTTGTAATAGCTCCTATTATATAATTCTTCTCTTTGTGTACTATTACTGTCATTGTTTATGATGCCTGTAATACTCGCCTGCCACACTTTGAACTGACGTGGAGCCTTTGAAAAAGAGTCCCTGACTCAAAGGGTTGTAATTCATAGACTTCAATAAATAAATAAATATTCTGTAAAACTATATACAGTAGTCTTTAACACTGACAAATCCCAGCAAAATAAAACATGTGACTGTAGTTTATCATTCTTAGTGTACACTGGATCAGATGTATGGACTTCCATACCCATGACGCTTTGCACTGGGTTAAAGGCTTTTTGTTTATTTTATTTTATTTGAAAATGTTTTTTTTTTCCATAGAGCTTTTTCTCTGGCCCCCAAGTGCTCCCCCCCATGGCACCCCTCCATCCATCAGTGACCTTGTTAGGGACTTACAGATTTTCCAACACCATTGACCCAGAGCTACAGATGTAGTGAGCAGCTTCCCTGTCACTCATACGTGGGTCTGTGGAGGATGCAGGCATCATCCCAGGAGACCAGTGATTTTCTCATCCAGTTTTCTCTCCTGAGGGTGCTGGAGTGCAATGAAGCATGTGAGCTTGGAAGCCAGTGGCTGCCCCTCTCCCATCAGTGTGCATCAGCTGTGCCACCCCCTGGCCTCCACCAGGTGGCAGTCAAGTAGCAAGACCCAGCATCCCCCCTCCCCAAGGGAAGCGCTCTGTCCTTGGAATTCTTGATCCTTGCTCCTCCAGCCGGCCACTAGGCAATCCCAGTTCAATCCCAGTCCATTCTCAAAAATCATGATGCCATGTAATGAGCAGTAGTAGTACTGCTGTACTAAGGGTCTGGCAATTTTTATTTTTTGGGGGTAGGAAGAAGGGTACTGTGAGGCCTGAACGCTTGTGTACTAAAAATTACTTGGTCCAAAAATCACCTGCTTTTGTCTATCTGATTGTACAAAGATCACTATGGCTACACACATTTTGCTGTGACCAGGAAAGGTACACTGAGCTGTGCTAAACCGCAAAAATGAGTGAAAGCAGGGCCCCACTTAAAATATGATATTACATCTCAGCTGACTCATCCAGGATAAATACACTGAAAAAGCAAGCAAAAGCAGGACTTTACTGATGAAAGAGATACTGCATCATAACTAGGCTATTTTAGATATTTACTTTGCTGATGGGCTGGCCCAATTGGGACTATTTTCTTGAAAGTGCACATATCAGTTTCCCCCAGCCCTGATAAACATACACAAGAAAAACAAGCATTTGATTTCTGCTGTAAAAAGTGCTGCAGTGCACTGAAGCTAAAGCTACCGAAATGTGCAGTCGGTCATAGAAAGCTGTGAAACACCTTCCAATTACAAACAAATTCAGGTCAGATCAGAAACTGCTGCCAAAGAATTAATCTGATACTTGATATAGAATTAATGTGTGGGCTAATTGTATGCCATTTCTTTTTATCTTTGTGCTGTATGTTACCGACAGACTGTACTTTGATATTTCTAGTGTTTGTTCCAAGGTGACTGAACCTGACTCTTGTGCAGTGGGCTTCCAGCAGTTTCCAGGCTGTGGTTGGGGGAGATGTGGCAGGTCATGCATTGTAACTGGATACTGTGGCACATCCCTGCTCCACACAACTGAGAACATGCTAAGGGGCACTGCATAAGAGTCTGGTTCCACTCCACGCACCAATTATCACAGCAGCATGAATGTTGGCAAGCAAGAGATCCTGTCCTCTATGTATCTGGGTAGGGGGGAAGCTGGCACTTCATGAAGTTTTATAGTGTATGGTGGAACATTGTTCTTGATTGTTTTTTATCTATGCTGAAAAGCTGTTCAACACAGATAAAAAAGTTTTTAGAACACTGTGCTGCCTGTATGTGCAGAACAGCATTCTACTATTTCAAAAGCTCGCAAGGTACCACACGCCCGGCGACAAACATAAAAAAAACTGATGCAACAGTCCAGTTTAGGGAGAACTAGTGACATCACTAACTACCCTCTTTAACAAATAATGGGAGGATGGTGTGGTACCTAAGGACCTAAGGACTGGAGGAGGGCAGATGTGATTTCCCTTCACAAAAGTGAAAAGACAGGCAGGAAACTACAGACCTGTTAGTTTGATCTCAGTGATAGGGAAAATGATGGAATCACTTCTGAATGAAAGAATTGTTGAGTTCCTAGAGGCCAGTGGGCCACAGGACCCATGGCCACATGGATTCACAGCAGGAAGGTCATGTCAGATGAATCTAATAGATTTCTTTGAGTGGGTAACCAAACCAGTAGACCAAGGAGGGGCTTTGGACATGGCCTACCTAGACTTTAGCAAGGCATTTGACACAATCCCACACAAAAGATTAATATACAAGTTAGCCAGCCTTTGAGTGGGCCCCAAAGTGGTAGCCTGGGTAAAAAATTGGCTGGACAACAGGATGCAGAGGGTAATAATAAACAGAGTCCACTCTGAAGAAAGGGGGGGTTACTAGCAGGGTACTGCAGGATTCAGTACTGGGACCAGTCCTTTTTAATGCCTTTATAAGTGACATTGCAGAGGGACTAGAAGGAAAAATATGTCTCTATGCCCACGACACAAAGATCTGCAACAGGGCTGATACAGAAGGTGGGGTGGAAAGAATGCAAAGGGACTTGGCAAGGTTGAAGGAATGGTCAAATGTGTGGCAGCTTAGAGTCAATGCAAAGAAGTGCAAAGTAATGCACCTGGGAAACAAAAAAACAGGGGAGAGTACACAGTGGGGGGTGAGATACTAACAACAACAAAAATGGAAAGGGACCTGGAAGTAATCATATCAGATGACCTTAAGGTGGGCAAACAATGTGAGAAGGTGGTAAGGAGGGCTGGCAGGATACTGGGATGCATAGGGAGAGACATCACTAATAAAAACAGGAAGTTGTTATCCCTCTGTACAGACAGTTGGTGAGACCCCATCTGGAGTACTGCAAGCAGTTCTGGAGACCCCATCTCCGCAAGGACACAGACAGGATGAAGGCTGTCCAGAAGAGGGCAACTAAAATGGTGCAGAGTCTACACCAGAAGACATATGAAGAGAGATTAAATGACCTTAATATGTATACCCTCGAGGAGAGAGGGAGGGGGGGGAACATGATAGAAACTTTCAAGTACCTTTAGGGAATCAACAAAGTCCAAGAGAGTAGCATCTTTCAGAAAAAGAGGTGTGCAAGGACAAGGGGGCACAATTTGAAGACAGAGGGGGGGAATAGCTCAGAGGTAATGTGAGGAAGTATTTTTTCATGGAGAGATTGTGAATACATGGAACAGCCTTCCTGAGGAGGTAGTGGAGTCAAAAACAGTGGGGGATTTCAAGAATGCATGGGACAGACATAAGGCAATTCTAATGGGAGGTAGGGGGAAGTAAGCTGTTGGTTAACAAGGATCTGCAGCTTATCCATTAGGTAGGGGAAATGGGCAGACTAGGTGGGCCAAGTGGTCCTTATCTGCCGTCAAATTCTATGTTTCTATGTTTCATCTGGCACTGCAGGATCAACCAGATAGAACATCCTGATGCAGCAGATAAATTAACAAAATGCAGGATCAACCAGATAAATACAAGAATGAAGTACTCATGCCGAATTTTATCCCTGGAGTTTTTTTTTTCCTCGCTTAGTGAAATGTTTGGCCGCCATGTTTTTTTAATTGGAAATCCCTCCCACACTAGCATGCCAACCAATCAGAGTGTGCACTGCTAATACAGAGATGCCTAGTCGCTAGCAACCACACAACTCACAACAAGCCCTAGCTCCAGAGACTACAGTTTCTTTTGTAGTGAAAACAACATGTACAGGTCAAAAAAACAATATTTAAATAATTTGTGGGTCACCATACACTATAAAAATACTAGATGGGAAACCCCATGCAGAATCAGTGTTTTCTGCCACCTCGGAATCTGATTCCCATGACCTCTCAAGCTTTGCTCTTGAGGTCACAGGGAATCAGACCCCTCTGTGGCAGAACACACTGGTTCTGCATGGTTGCCCATCCAGTAATCTCTATATAGAGGACACCTGGGGCTCAATACTTCATGTAGAGACTGGGGGTAACAGTAACAAGTTTACTTATTGGGGGTGCAAAACAAGTTTGTCTACAGGAACCATAGTGGCTAAGGCTAGCCATGCATACCCTTTGTCTGTTTGACAACAAACTTGTTTCCATTAATAGTAGAATCAAGTGACTAGAGCTCAGACTTCAGAACCATAAGACCTAGGTTTAAATCCCACCATAGTCGTATACTCCTTTTGTTCATGCAGTGGCTCAGCACCGTGGGCTACTATAACATGGAGGCTGGAAGTTTAAATCTCGCATCTGCTGATTTGGGATTCAGTCACAAGCTTTAGGACGGGGAGGTAGCACGTTTAGTATGCCTGTACTGTAACAGCTTCACCACCCCCAAAGGTTACAACCACATGATAGGGAATTTCATCTCCTCCACCAAATGTTAAAGGGTTCAGGAAAGGCTATGCATTTGTTCTCCATTATAGTTAATCTTATTGTGGCCAAACTCAGTATATGCACCACCCTATAGCAAAGAAACTGGTTAGGACAGCTTTGTTGAGAGTCTCTACTGGGGACCAAGCAGAGGGGAAGGCTAGATGCCAAGTAAAGAGAGAGAGAGAGAGAGAAGATTGTTCAAGCAAAGGGAAACAGATTTTTTTAAAGAAGCGAAACAGAGTGCTGGGGCGGGGTGGGGGGAGTATCAGACAAGTGAGAGGAAACTGATTTTTTAAAAGAATCAAAAACAGAGTGCTCAGCCCATTCGCTCAGTGGTAAAACTACCACCAACCATGTCAGCGACCCATATTCAGAAGCAGACATGGGCTGCTCAGGGTCAGCTGGGGGGGGGGGCGAGTGAATGAGTGTGTGAAGCACTGCTCTCCTGGGGAATGGATGCATGCCATTCTGTTGGGGTCAGCCCAGCCAGCAACTTTGATGGCTTATTGCCACTACTCATAGTTTTCACAGAGCGAACAAGGTACTTCATTATGCAAACTACTATGCAAAGTCACATTTTGCTAAGTAGGGAAACTTCGCAAATTATTTCTTTAAGCAAAGTTTCCTGAGTTTGCCCACCTCTACCTGTGAGTCATAATTTTATGTGGAACAATCATCACAAGTGATCCAGTGGCATGCAGGAATCTAGGACAGGACTTGCAGGTAAGCCTTGAGTGCAAATTAGAGAGGAAAATGCCTTTGACATGGGATCCATCCTAAATCCCATCCCAAACAATCCCACCGGCTGAAATCCCGAAAGAAAATACAGAACTGACGAAATACAGAAAAAAAAGACAGAAAATAGGCAGACTGAAAAACGAAATCCTGCAGCATTGAAAATTCGATGTTCGGTTCATTCTCCACCATAACAGTTCAATTTTTATTTTAAGTTTTAAAATACCAGATACTTCATACCAATTAAATGCTGAGGTTATGTGCAATAATTCATGTGACTGTCATTTCAGCAGCAGAATCAAAAGCTTTTTTCCTACAGGGGGTTACAACACAATAAAGGCAAGTGTGAATAGATTGGAAAGACTACATGATTTGGAAAAAAAAATTACTACAAAGTAAATAGCTTACTACAGGACAAATTATTCCCAACTGCTGAATCAAGTACGGAGTAGGTAGCCAATAATGCAGTTATCACAGAGACACACAACGTGCCTGTTTTAATTTTAACTGAAAACTTTACCTTCTGAGAAAAAATAGCAGGAGAAAAAGGAATAGAAGTGCTGATAACATTTCCATAGAATTTTAGGACAATGACAGGGCTGTTGTAACTGATGAAATAGTTGAGAAATCCTTTGTAAATAACATAGGGGATAGTGAAATAAGGTATAATGCAGAGAACGCAAGTAACCAGGTAACAAATCCATCATTAAAAGGCCAAGGCTCAGGAAATGAGCTAGAGAGAAATGGTAGAAATACTGAAACCGTTTTCGGCAGCATGACTGTATTTTGTCAGTCGGGATTTCAAATGAATCGGTAAAATAGCGGTTTGGGATCTTTTATGCAGTATTTTAAACGGCGGTATTTTATGGAGTGGGATTTAGTACCTAACCCCTTTGACATGCTTCAGGGAGAGTGCAATTATATCCTGTCACCAAAGGATAGACAGTTTAATGCACTGTAGAGCTTACAATGGTGAGTGTCATAAGAGCAGCTGAGTATCAGCTTTGGCAGACGTATCAGCCTGGCTAGCTTGTTGTAAAGCACATCTCATTTGGCCAATCTAAACTTGGAGGCACCACGCAAGAAGATGTCCATGTAGTCAAAAGAAGGGATTATCGTACATTGGATTATTCTCTCTCTCTCTGCAGTCCTGGGGTAACAAGGATGTGTTTCTGAACAGGTAGTCAGTCTTTAGGCTTAAACTTTTGATGTGTTTGTTGATGTGGGTGTTCCCACTGAGGAGTGAGCGGACCCAGAAACCCAAATATTTGCATTTACTAACCACTTCCATGGTGGATAGGACTATGGTGGCAATGACAAGAGAGATAGACTCAGAGGGTATCCTGTGATTTGAGCGAATCAAAAAAAGCAAATGAAAAAGAGCGATGAGAATATTGGTGACTGTGTGTTTAGAGCACTGGTGTAATGGGAGTAAAAATGGTCATTACACTCAGTCACCAATGGGGGCAGTAGTGTTGTTAGGAGTAGAAGAAGCATGTTTGAGTGATCCCAAGGTGTGCTGGCAGCACAGCATGGAGGTTTCAGTCACTGTCTGTGTGAGCTGCTTATATATCCAACAAAACTGGGTTTGATTCCAGAAGTGACTGTTTTTTGTACAGTGTGGCAGTTGCCTTCTCCCCCCCCAGCTTGTTATATTTTACATGCACGTCTCCCAGAGTTGTGCCCCCACCCCCAAGTGGGAACAATTTATCCACCCCATCCCGACTTTCTCTCTGCCGGGTTTGCCCCCCAAGTGATGATTATATGTTTTAATGAGTGGTGCATGGGGCAGAGCCCCCCCCCCACAAAGGGGGGTGTGGGCAGAAAGAAGAGTCAGGATGCCCCTTTCCTAATTTTGTTCCCCTTCATTAGTGCCGTTCCTCCATTACACCCATTTGTGTTGGGTTTGTTATGTTTTCTCTGGTGCCTGGTTTGCTGTTTTGTCTAGGTGCTACTAAGTGGGTTTACTGTTCTTGGGTTTTCAAGTTTTTTATTTTATTTTATTTGTTTCAGATTTGGATTAATACCGTTGAGCCTAAAGGCTCTTTTACAAAGATTCCAAGTCAAGTCATGGACACGTAAAACAATAATATATGGGTACAAAACAAGTTACAAAAAACATACTCGTGTGAATAAGGTATACATAGAGTCAGCAGTTTCAAAAGTGCCTAGAGTTACAAAACAGCAGCAGGTGTGGCACATAATAACAATCTTGCAAGAATCAACATTGCAGTTGCAAAAATAAGACATTAGAGTAACAAGAAACAAGTCAGTAAGAGACTAGCTGCCTGAATAACTTGTCTGGAGAGAGTAGATAGGGTCAGCTATAGCCAGAGTAGGCATTGTCAGAAAGGGGAGGGTGAGATGAGTAGGATGGTGTGTATGGGCAGGTATGGGGTCATACTGCGATTAAGAGCTTTCTGTCGCTGTTTTGTTTTCACTAACATGATGTGGAATCAAATCAGAGTAGTTCTTCAGTCATGGGCCAGATCAAAATACCATAGCTTTTTTTCTTTCCAAAATGTTAAAACAGTTTTGAGATGAAGCGAAAGGTTTGCATGTTTTGAAATTCCTTTTTGAGAGTAATCTGCACAGTAGGGATGTTGACTGCAGATGTATTGAGCACAATATTATCTGCTTATAACTGGAAATTCACTCCTCCGATGTGCTCATTCAGGTTTTTCATGTATAAAGAGAATTGAAAGGAGTCAAGTCCTGAGCCCTATGGAGAGCTGTTTGATAACCCGGGAGAGAGAACAGCTCTTTCTCTGCTTTTCAGCACTTTATTTCACAAGTAGGGGTATGGCATCTACGTCGCAACTGACCAGCATTTTATATTCTTTTACAATCATTTTCTTATCAAATGTACTGCACATAGAAGCAGTTCTGTCTTTGTTTCCCTCTAGCACCCCACAGATTCAAGGAGAATAAAGGGGAAATCAGAAGTAATGAACAGATTTCGGGCTGAATCTGGAGCCAGTTTTCAAGAGGAGCTACATACCGGGAAAGTAAATTTGCACCTGTTCTTGGAGTGGCCACCTGATCCGCTGAAGCAAGGAAGAGCATGGAGTGAGGACCAAGCAAAATACTGTAAAAGTGAAAAGCCAAGAGTTTGGAGCTGACGATCTTGTCCTAGTACTATCCTTGCCTGAGTGATTGTTGTAACTTATAAGAATGAGACTGAATATGATCCAGGAGGAATTGTAAAGCTGAACCTCTGTGGTGCTGAGCCAAGGAAATAACTCAAATAGTTCACAGATTTACATTACTCCCTATTTTTACTTTTTGCAATTCTCTCTCTTTATTGTTTTAAAATACTTGCTTTCATAACACCTAAGTTGAAAATTTAGAAAGGACAAGCAGTAAACTGTGATTAATATATGGACTATCCATTATAGAACTATTTAAAAAAATCCTATCAGGTCACTATGATGCTGCTGACATGAAACTGATTTGAGTTTACCCTGAGTTTTGGACGTTAGGTTCCCCCATACCTTTGCTGATTTTTCTCAACAAAAAGAAAATAAATACAAGAAACACATTTTTATTTTGATGCTTTTCACATCAATGATTTAGACAAAGCTACTGTATACACCTGAATGCCATTCTTTATGAGCAGAAGACCCCCTCTTTTGTGGGTATTGATGCGTGAGCCATATACCAGTCAGCTGTCAGTAACTTTGCTCATTTTGCACTAAAGTATATTTTGAAGCTCCAGCCATTACAAAGAACTATGGCTATTTTGGATACACAATGAGCAAACAGTAATATTCACAGCAAACCAATTGTACGTATCAGGACTTATGGCAGAAGCAAGTGCACACATCCCCTCCTCACAAATGACACAAAAAAATTGAAAGAGACCTAGGAGTAATTATATCGGATGACCTAAAGGTGGGCAAGCAATGTGAGAAGGCAGTAAGGAGGGCTGGGGAGATACAGGGATGCATAGGGAGAGGCATCAACAGTAGAAAACAGGAAGTTGTTATCCCTCTCTACAGACAGTTAGTGAGACCCCATCTGGAGTACTGTGTGCAATTCTGGAGACCCCATCTCCACAAAGACATAGACAGAGTGGAGGCTGTTCAGAGGAGGGCAACCAAAACGGTGCAAGGTCTGCACCAGAAGACATACGAGGAGAGACTAAAGCAACTTAATATGTATACCCTTGAGGAAAGGAGGGAGAGGGGGGACATGATAGAAACTTTCAAGTATCTCAAGGGAATTAACAAGGTACAAGAGGGTTGTATCTTTCAGAAGAAGAGATGTGCAAGAAAAAGGGGGCACAATTTGAAGATAGAGGGGGGGACTGCTCAGAGGTAATGTTAGAAAGTTTTTTTTCACAGAGAGAGTTGTGGATGCATGGAGCAGCTTTCCTGAGGAGGTTGTGGAGTCAGGAACAGTGAGAGAATTCAAGAATGCATGGGACAGACATAAAGCAATTCTAGTGGGGGGCAGGAGGAAGTATGCTGTTGATTAACTAGAATCTGCAGCTTATCCATCAGGTAGGGAAATGGGTAGACTGGGTGGGCCAAGCGGTCCTTATCTGCCATCAAATTCTATGTTTCTACATTAAAACTGCTGCTTCCTTTGTGAATTTTCATTTATTCAGCAGCACCAACCCATGCTGCATGCAGCACCCAATAAATTCTTACGTTTCACACCCCACAGTGCTTCCACAGAGAATACCAGAACCACATTGTGAAAACATTTAAATATGCACAATTATAAAAATCTGCACCAATCATATAATCTAATTATTTGCACTTCTAACCATTGACTTAATACATAAAGTGCTTTACCCAGATAAAAACATCATTAAACATGGATTTACTTTTTCAAATACATAGCTTTCACATGTTATTTAACTCGTGGAATATGAGGCTTGTTCATTACAAATAATTTGTCCATTGATTTCTTTTACCAGCCTTTAGCATAGCAATTAGAAATGCAAAGTACTCATTATTTAACTTCATTGGCTGTTTCTCACTTAACATTTCTTCATATAAGTGCTTATTGCAATGTATGACATTTCCTGTTGGAAGAAAGACAATAAAGACACAAAATTCTACAAAAAAAAACATTTTTACCATCATTCTTATGCATATATTTTTCTGAAATGCACACAGCTACAACAAGCAACAAGTGGAAAAGTGAAATACAAGAGAGGCGTGGGGGGGGGCTTTTTTTATATATATACAGTATGTACACTTAGCCGTTTTTCAGCATCGACAATTCCACTTAGTAAATACATATTTTAAAGGAACAGAAATGGGGGGGGGTTCTGTTTGTCATGCCAATCTTAATGCTTCTGATTTTAATAAAATCATGACCACATCGCTTCCAAAAAAACAAAGTGTTAGGCATTCAACAGGATGTAACGCACTCTGAGTACTGGAAGCCAGTGCAGTGCAGTGAATGTTTTCAAATGTCCAATATATTAATAATATCTCCATAAGGCATCTTATGATCCAAACAATGTAAACAATATTAATTTAAGGATACCACATTTCATTAGCTAGTTATTTTGGCAGTTCGTTTTCTTTTCTGGCAGCATTGAGATAATTTTTACTTGATGGAGAGGCTGGCAATTCGAATAAGGAGGCTGTATTGGCAAGAAAAACTATGACAGCATATTTGGAGGTACACAGAGCACCTCGCAGTTTAAAAATCTTTAAAAAACCTACATTTGGGGAAGATAGAAAGCCATTTATTAAAGAATGGGAACAGATTATGACAGAGACTTCTGATAAATGAGTGGATTTAATTAAATGTGAAAGTGCAATATTACAAAAGTAAATTAAAGCTGCCCTAAAAGAACAGGAGACAGCTGTAGCAGTATTTAAAGAACACTCTGACTTCGAAAGATGTCAGATTCAGTTTAAAAAGTGTTTGACAGAATATGATTTTAAGATTCAGCTACAAAAGAAAAAGAAGTTCCTAAGGGACTATAATGACTATAAATCTGGCATGATTTTCAATTGGAAAAAACGGAAGGGGACTTGCAATAAGGCTATAAGAAATTTCAAGTCAAGGGGCATGCCAGGAACTTCAGATGGGAGAGAAGGGACTATGTGCTCTAGTTTAAAATGCACAGAACATTTGGAGTATAGCACTGGGGAAAGTACATCTGAGCAAGAAGATAGTGAAAATGAAAATGCTTGTACCAGGTCATAATGTCATACGCTCAATAGCGTATGGCATTATGGCGCAGTCCAGACCTGTGCACTCTTCGGGTTGGACCCCCAGGAGTTATAATCCTAAGTGGGGGGGCTGGGGGTGCAGCCCCCATAACAGGGGGTGTGGGGGTGACGCCCCCTACAGAACAAATGTAATCAAGAAATCATGCAACGCTATTAAGTCGTAAGGCATTCTGCCGTGCAACATTTTGACCCCATGCCAAAAATGATGGGCCTTTTTTAATGCGTACTTCTCCTGTGATAACACCCAGGAGGAGCAGCAGGCAGACAAGATTCCAGTTTCCACTGGAACAACAAGAAGGTCGAGGAAGAAGGGGAGGAAGGAGGAGGGGAAAGAGGAAGAGAAAGAGTAAGAGGAAGAGGAAGAGGCTGGCAAACATCCAAACTAGCGAGCGGATATTAACTGTTATCAATATTTCAAAACAATGTTTCAGTGATATACAGTTAAAGGTATTATCTAAATGTCTGTCTTTTGTACCATCCTTTAGTATAAAGGAATTTGATGCATTTGTTGGTATTAATAATTTTGTTAGGAAAATATATTTGAAATCTTTGTATGCAGATAAAGGCTCCCGAACAAGATATGGTGGGTACAAATGATATGTCTGAAAATGAAGTCACGAATGTGTTCAGATTACCTTCCACTTTCTGTCCCCCCCCCCACATCCGAATATTAGTACTTATTTGGACTGCTGTATTAAGAATTTGGCTGATCTCTTTCAGAAGGAGCCCCCTCCCACGCCATTTTGTAACATCAGTAAATTAGAGAGAGAAGCTTTAAAATCTCTTATACAAAACCCCAATATTATAATAAAACCAGCAGACAAAGGGGGAAGCATTGTGGTTCAGGATCAAGATCAATATTTAAAATAGATGTATAGGCAGTTGTCCAATTTGGAATTTTACAAATTATTAACTTTTGACCCTACTTTGAAAATTCGGGAAAGAGATCAAGTCATATCTGTAGGAAGCCTATCAAAACGGGATTATTTCTCAGGATGAATTGTTTTATTTATCTGTTGATTCCCCTCAAAAGCCAGCTATATACACACTTCCAAAGATTCATAAAGATTGAGAGAATCCTCTAGGGTGGCCCATAATCTCAGGCATAGGATGGTTTACAGAACCCCTGTCTGTGTATGTGGATAGTTCTATCAGTCCCTTAGTACCAAAACTAAGAAGTTACATAAAAGATACAGGGGATGTTCTGAAAATTCTAAATGAAATGCAGTTAGAAAATGAGTGTCTTTTGGTTACATTAGATGTGGATTCACTGTATACCAATATGCCACATGAAGGTGGGATTACGGCAATCAAACACTACCTGAATGTGGCAACAGATATTCAGCAGTCTAAGGTTAATTTTTTACTTGATTTGATGAATATTGTTTTAAAGAACAATGTTTTCTTATTTGAAGGGAAAAATTACCAGCAATGAAAGGGAATGGCTATGGGGGCTACTTTAGCCCCTAGCTTAGCAAATTTATACCTGGGGTTATGGGATTAGAAATGTATAGTATATGGTTAGGGCTTATTATGAATAGAAAGCTGTGGCTTTCAAAATCTTGTTGTAGGGCAGTTGAAATGTCAAAAAAGTTGTTGTACTATCATTCTGATGTCACATCGATAGTAGAACAACTTTTTCGACTTGCCCTACCACCCGATTGGCTGATTGGGAGCAGGGAGTCCAAAAAACATTCAAAAATGGCATTGTCAGTTTGCGAACGGTCAGGCAAGCAGTTTATGCCTACTATACAGTTTGAACACGGACTATATGATCAGCTGTGTGTATCCAAACTGTCTGTTTTCAGTGTTTCTTTTATTTTTGTTTTTATTTGCTGCCACAGTTTATGGGTGTTGTAGCAGAGTGGGACTGTAGCGAGGAGTCAGGCAAACCGGTAACTTCTGGGGCAGTACTGCATCAAGTGGAGAGACAGAAAGAGATAAAAAATGGAAATGTGAACACAAGGTATGAACCTTTTTTAAATGTTCGACAACCATATACTATATAAAATAGTGGATGGTTGACCATTCACAACTAAAGCCCGTGTTTCCATCTCGGGAGTCAATGGTGTAATAGAAACCTCTCGAGGTTTCTATGATGACATCGACTCCCTCGATGGAAACACAGTCTTGTTGTGGATGGTCAACCATTCACTATTCTGTATGTGTTTGATGCATAAAGGAATAAATTCCTGGAAAAGTTGGACCTGTACAAAAGATTTATCAATGACTTGTTGATAGTATGGAAAGGGAACAGAGAAAAGCTACAAAATGTTGTAGATTATTTAGAGAAATCGAATAGTAATTTGGGATTTAAGATACATGTGGAGGAGCAAAGTATTACATTTTTTGGATCTCAAAATAAGTAAAAACGAAGATGGTACAATTTTGACAGATCTCTAAAAAAACAACAGACAGAAATACATTACTTCACTCCCACAGTTGCCATCCTGGCCATATTAAAAATAATATTCCTAAAGGCCAGTTTATAAGATTAAAAGAAACTGTGGGAGTGAATTTTTGTATTCACAAAGAGCTGAGGAGCTTCTTAGCTGACTTAGGGAAAGGGGCTACTCTGAGGAACTTACTGAAAAGGCAAGAGTTGCTACTGACACCATGTCTGGGGAATCCCTTCTAACATCAAAAACAAAAAAGAAAACTCTTGTGGTGATTGTAGAACATGTGGAACAATGACAACAAGAAACATGTTCCATAATAAAAGAACTGGTTGCCTTGAAAAAATAAGGGGTAATATAAATTGTAATACTGAGTCAGTAATCCATTTGCTAATGTGTGGCTGTGGATGTTTTTATTTTGGACATATGAAAAGGAAATTAAGGCAAAGGATAAACAAACACATTTTGGCTATATGTAATAACAATCAAGAATATGCAATGGCAGTGCACATAAATACACAAAAAGATAGATCAGCACATAAAGTTACTGCAATGGGTATAGAACATGTGCCACAGAAAACTAGAGGGGGATATCTTGTTAATCTGTTGAACTGTAAAGAGCAACAGTGGATCTTTTGTGCAGGGGCACTGCAATACCCAGGCCTCAATGGCAAATTTGAGTTAAGAGCTTTTTTTACAGAAAAGAAAACGAACGGCCAAAAGAAATAGCTAATGAAATGTGGTATCCTTAAATTAATATTGTTTACATTGTTTGTATCATAAGGTACCTTATGGAGATATTATTAATATATTAGAAATTTGAAAACATTCACTGCACTGGCTTCCAGTACTCAGAGTGCGTTACATCCTGTTGTATGCCTAACGCTTTGTTTTTTGGAAGTGATGTGGTCATGATTTTATTAAAGTCAGAAGCATTAAGGTTGACATGACAAACAGACACCCCCCCCTTCCCATTTCTGTGCCTTTAAAATATGTATTTACTAAGTGGAATTGTCGATGCTGAAAAGCCGCTAAGTGTACATATATATAAAAAAAAATCCTCCCGCCTGTCTTGAATTTCACTTTTCCACTTGTTGCTTGTTGTAGCTGTGTGCTTTTCTGAAAAATATATGTATAAGAACGATGATAAAAATGGTTTCATTTTTGTAAAATTTTGTATGTATTTATTTTGTCTTTCTTCCAACAGGAGATATCATACATTGCAATAAGCACTTATACGAAGAAATGTTAAGAGAAAAACAGCCAATGAAGTTAAATAATGAGTACTTTGCGGTTCTAATTGCTACGCTAAAGGCTGGTAAAAGAAGTGAATGTAAAAATTAATTGTAATGAACAAGCCTCTTATTTCACAAATTAAATAACGTGAAAACTATGTATTTGAAAAATTAAATCAATGTTTAATGATGTTTTTAACTGTGTAAAGCACTTTATGTGTTAAGTCAATGGTTAAAAGTGTAATTAATTAGATTAAATGATTGGTGTACGTTTTTATAATTGTGCATATTTAAATGTGTTCATGATGTGGTTCTTGTATTCTCTGTGGAAGCACCATGGGGTGTGAAATGTATAAGCAATAATACCAGACAGGGTGGGCGGTATTGGGCAATACCGGACCGCCCAGGGGCATAATGAGGCCTGACGCCACAGGCGGAGGGCCCAATAGCCTCTGGAAGGTCCGGTATTGCCCCATACTGCCCACCCTGGAGGGTATTATTGCGCTTAGAAAATGGGCTATCTGTAAATTCTTTTTGTAGTATTTAAGAACTAAAACAAAATAGTAAAAAAAAAAGACTTAAATGAACTTATAGTTGGTTTGGTACTAAAATAGTCCCTCTACTGGGATCCTTACCAATACTTACCAGTAGAGGGCGGAATAGCATTTTACAGCTGTTTTAGTGGGTGCTTAATGCTGTAGAATGTGTCCGTCTTTGGTACATGAGCCTGCCCCCCCCCATCTTCGTTCCATTTCCTTTATCCCAATTTTGTATGTGACATCAGGATATAACTGCCATCAATTAGAAGAAGAAATGAACTGCATTTTTTTGCTGGCCTCTTTTGTGGCTCACCACTGATCCTAAGTGATCATGGTAGTTGGGGGAATGAGAGTCCTGTCATCGGAGCAGACTGCAATGGGTATGGCAACCCAGAGATGGAGGAGAAATGAAGGTGACTGGTTGTGTTAAAAACACTAATTTAGTTTAGGGCAGTTTTCTGTTTTGGGGAGTGGGAGCTCAGTCATCATGAGCAGGTCAGAGTAGCGTTAAGTATCGACCTGCCAGCCTAGCACTAATGCTTTCAATTGCAACAGACGGTTTTTAAGGGGGGAAAAATGTAAACACCTCAAATATGTTGGAAAAAAGAAATCAACTGCAGCAAGGTTGTTGGGATAGATTTGTTTAGTGTCAGTTCAACAATGGCAGTTGTTTAGTCAGTGAGCAGAAGAGGAGAGCAAGCGATACTGGAAGCAGCACATGCAATTAGCTGGCAAAGCTGATTACCTTATTTTCTGTCAACGCTACAACTTTATCGATAAAAAAAAAATCCTTTTATTACTTGCTACTGGCCTCTCTTGAAGCTCACCACTGATTCTTGTAAGTGGGGTGGAGGCATCGTGTCATTTGTGTCATCAGAGCTGACTGGGATTTTTAATTTGTGGGGCTGATTTTGTGTTCACCGACAGGTGAGACTGAGCGAGCGATGGCAGACAAAACAAAAAAAAGAGAAAGAGAGATTGTTTTAAAATGGGGAAATGGGTACAATTGTAATGTGTTACATTGTTGTCGTGACTTCTACGCTTCGTAGCACACTGGCTGGTGTTCAGTGTTTCGTCAGTTTACGTTTAACCACGTCAGGGAATGTCTAATTTTGCAGCGCTATTGGATGGGGAGATTAGGAGAACTGAAGTGTGGCTTGAACATGCTGCAGCTTTCGGTGGGATCAGGCATAATGGCTAGGAGATGTGAATGCTCTGATACCAGCAGGATGTGGTAAGGAGCTACTTCTGAGCATAAATGATGAGGGGAGACTGCTACCGACAGTTATGTGAAACCAATCGATCTGTCATGGGATTTTTTTTTAAATATATGGCTACTGGTGTGGTTCTAGTTCCCCATGACTCTCAGGAGACATACTGTGTGGGCAATGCAGTCAGTGGTAGCGGCCGTTTTTAAAGCGAGCTGCACTTTGCACCATGAAGCCGATAGGACCAACGGCTTTCATTTAATTTTTGTCTAGTGCGGTAGTGCAAGACAGCAGTAGGGAGAGTGGTCCGTAGTAAAGAATACAGCTGTGAATGTCTTCACTTTCCCAACTGCAAAATCAGGCAGGCAATGATCACTGAAGCTAGTAGTTTGGGGAGGGTGGGCTTGTAGCTCTCACCAAGCGAGAGAAAAAACATGGCGGGGATTTTGAATTTTCTGAGATACTTCCAGCCAATTCCAAAGCAAGGTGGGCACCACTGGAGAATGCCACTTGGTGAAGTGGCCCTTAGACTGGCTCTTATTTTTAGCTGGGCATCAATTGTCTGATAGATGCCCACCTAAATAAGTGTCTCAGCCAATCAGGAGAGAAAATTGTCTGCCCATTTTCTAAAAGAATTTATCAGATGCTGCATACAGCATGGGCTGGTTCTGCTGAATAAATGAAAATTCATTATGGAAGCAACAGTTTTGTGTCATTTGTGAGGAGGGATATGTGCACTTGCTTCTGCCATAAGTTTATGTATTTAATTCAAGGCTGCATCATGTTCCAGGAGCCGGTTCTTCATTGATTTTTGTACATATCAGGACTTTGCTATTCCTTTGTTTTTGAAATATGCTCCCTCTAAAAACCAGGTCCAAGTGGCACAAAAACTGCAAACTCAAGCTAGTTTAATTTGTTTGAAGATTTTTACACATTTATTGACAAACTCTCACAGCTGGGTGTTTGAAATCAAGAAGGTTATCTGTAGTAAATACTTTTTTTTGTTTTTCGGTCCAGGATTATTTTAACCTACCCTTGGAGTCTTTCTGTATATTTATTTTGCTTTGGTGGAGTCACTTAAATTTTACTCACTTTGTTAATTATCTGTATTAAGTACTGCACTTCAGAAATCATGTTTTTTTTTTTCCTTTCAAATTAAAAGCATCTGAGGTAATGGAGGAGATACATACAGGGAGACTGCACAGAAGAGCTACATACCAGATAGCAGAACTTGCACCCGTTCTAAGAGTGGGCATCTCATCCACTGAAGCAAGAAAGAGTGAGGAAGAACCTGGAGTGAGGAGCAAGAGAAGTGCAGTAAAAGTGTACAGCCAGGAGTCTGGAGATGAAGATTTCATCCAAGTACTATCCTTTCTGGAGTGATCATTAGATTGAATTTGATCTGGGAGGAACTGAAATGCTGAGTCTCTGTGGTGCTGAGCTGAGTAAAAACAATTGGTTGAAGTTGTTCACAGCTTTTCATATACTGTCTATTTTTACTTTTTACTGTTAATATTTTAAAACACTTGCTTTGTTAGCACCTAAGTGGAAAATTTGGAAAGGATAAACTTAAATGGCAAGCAGTAAGCCACAATTAAAAAATGGACTACCCATCTTACAGCTATTTAAAAAAAATCCTATCTGATCACCTCACCACCCAAATTCACCAGTTCTTACAGCAGGGCAGCCAGGGATCACTTGTGGGGAAGGTGGAGAAAACACACGCCAGTCCTGTTCAATGTACATTAGACACGCTTGTTTAGTGGGATGGCACTCTTTGGGTGAGAGCACTGTGAGACTGTGAAAGCAATGAAATGTGAATATGGAGGGTAAGTGTAGGGAGGCTCAAAACCAATGGGGCTTTCCCTCAGTAGCACTGAAGCCCCTACTCATCTCGGCCTGCATTTCTTTGAGAACCAATATGATGGCAGAATCCACAGCAGGCTGCAGACCCATAAGAGTGGACCGGGGTGAGAAAGAGGGTGGTTTAAAAGCTTGCTGGGATATGAATACCCTTCTCCCCCTTCCTCTTTCTCCTGCCATGTCAAAAGAAAAAGAGAGGAAGTGCAGGGGCAGAATACATATTCCAGAGATCACTGTGGAATGCATGGGTTGACATCTGGCTAAGCAGCTGGCAGAGAACAGCACGAACACAAAGAATTCATTATCCAACCAGGAGAAGAGACTTTTTTTTAGATGTAGTGTGAGGGAGTATGGAGCAATAAAAGTAGATCTGGCAAGGTAGGGGCAGGGAAGGAGAGATAAAAAATGAGTGTCTCTTTTCTGTGGTAGAGGGTGGAGAGAGACACAGAGCACACTGATTCATATACAGTATTATGTGTTTCATCTAAACTCTCCATGGAGCAAACATCTGTGATGCATTCAGTATCCATCCATGCCCCCAGAGTCCCCTTTTCTGTAAACATCAGCAATACATCAGCATAGCTCTTGCTATGCAGCCTAAAAAAGGCAAAAGACAGACATACTCGCCGCTGGGTTGGCTGTGAAGATTTATAACTAAAAATCAAGCAAGGGGAAGTATCATTTCATGCACATTTGTTTATTGCAAGGCTTCATCTGGGGCAATTCTTGCTGCTCACATGTGAACTTATATACTGTAGAGAATCATATATACATGTGCATACGCATAACCATTAGAATACATTATAATAAAATACAGATGTGAACACAGGAACATGTGATTCGTAATAAGGTGCAAGTATATGGAAGAAGGGCACTGTGAGACCTGAAAGCATGTGTGCTGAAAATGTTAAAGTGCACAGTGCAGATTTGTGGACATCCTTGTTAGCAGTTTGAATCCTGCTTATGCATTAAAAACAAAGTGCATTAAAAATCATTGCATCAACACTGATGCAACACCAAAATGATAACACTATTAAACACAGAAAAGCAACTGTGTTCCCCTACTCATTGCACATATATCTACACCCAAAGTGGGGGGGGTGATGTACATGGCACTATCAGAACAGTATATATAACTATTTTGAATTGCCAGTGGATGAATGGTAGAGCAATTATATAGTCACCTTGACCCCCGGCATATGTTTTTCTTTTTAAAGAAAGAAAATTGTATGCAGTTTTCACAGAAAAATAAATGATGCTTCAAAAAATACCAATGTGATTACCAACTACCAGCAAAAGAGAAGCATGAAAATATAAACATAAAAGGGACTAGTATTGTCTCAGAATAATAATAAAGTCAAAGGACACCACGTGCAAAATTCCCATATGTCCCATTAACTGACCTGGAGAAATTTTTATCGTAAAAAGGAAAGTCTCACGGAGGAAGAAAAACAAGTTGGAACAAAATTAACACAGTATAAAAGGGGGAGGCCTGCAAGACCAAACATGGGAACAGGGACCCGTGATGACTGAAGAACTGTAACATGCAATGGGCACAAAGATGATGAAAAAATATACATACAGTATATATCAAAAGCATGGTACTAGGGGTCTATTTGATTTCTGTCTACTGACATCTGGATTCACTCATAAAGGAACCACCCATCAGTGTATTACTCTCAGTGGTATGGTTCTATGGTGTAATGGTTAGCATGCTACATTCTGAATTTAGCAGTCCCACAGTTCCAATCTCAGTGGGTCCTGTATCATTTTCTCATATTTTGTTTTCTATTAGTCTGCAAAAATACTTTTAGTGAAACAGACAATGTATCTAAAAGTGAAGCAACAAAATAAGACATTTTAGGTACTGTAAAATACTGTAACAAAGTACATGCTTGGTTAATAGCAGTCTATATAACATGGCACACACACTTTGCTGCAAGAATCTCAGCAGAACTCCAGGATGGCTGACACCAATATGTCCTGAATTCTCATTCAGTTGGGAAACAACCAGTTAAATGAGGTTAAGCTGCCAGTGACACTCACTGCTTAGCTAACAGGGGCTACAGCAAGAGCCAGACAGGTAAGCTGGTGCACCTGCAGCACTGGGTTTAAGGCTTCATTTATTTTAAAAAAATGTTTTTCCTGTGACCCTCAGTTGCTTCCCCCATAAGGTGCCCGTCCACTCCATTGCTGACCTACTTAGGGACAACACCACTAACCCACGACTATAGATGTGGTGAGCAACTGCCCTGTCAGTCATGTGTGGGTCTGTGGGGGATACAGGCATCATCCCAAGAGACCAGCAATGTTCTCTTATAGTTTTCTCTCCTGAGGGTGCTGGGGTGCAATGATGCATGTGTGCTTGGTGTCCAGTGGCTGCCCCTCTCCCATCAATGTGCACCAGCTGTGCTGCACCCTGGCTTCCACCAGGTGACAGTCAAGTAGCAAGACCCAGCATCCCTCCTCCCATGGGAAGAGATCTGTCCTTGGAATGCTCAATCCTTGCTCCCCCAGCTGGCCCCCATGCAATCCAAGTCCATTTCCAAAAGTCAAGTCACCAGCGTAGTGAGCATTAGTACTACTGCTGTGCTAAGTGGCTAGCTATTTGTAATTTTTTAGCCAGGAAGAAGGGTACTGTGAGGCCTGCAAGTGTGCTTGCTGAGAATTACTTGACCCAGAAATCACATGCTTTTGTCTGCCTGTTTGTACGAAGACCAATATGGCTACACACATTTTGTTGTGACCAGGAAAGGAACACTGAGTCATAATACATAACAAAAATGAATAAAAAGCAGGACCCCACATCTCAGCTGGGTTATCCAAGGTAAATGCATTGTAAAAGTGAGTAAAACCAGTACATTACTGAAAGCAAAATATTGCATCATAACTGGGGGATCTTAGGTATATACTTTGCTGATGGACTGGCCCGACTGGGACTATCTTCTTGTAAACGCACATGGCAAGTTCCCCCAGCCTTGATACATATATATATATATATATATATATATAAATATATCTATTGCTATCTCTCTATCTCTATCTATCTCTCTCTATATCTATATATATATATATATATATATATATATATATATATACTGTATATACACACACACACACACACATATACAAAAAAATCAACTATTTGATTTCTGTCTTGCTGACATTTGGATTCAGTCATAAAAGAACAGACCACTACACCCTGCAATATGATTCCACAAAGTAATGGTTAGCCCTCTGGACTCTGAATCCAGCGATCCAAGCTCAAATACTGACTGTTCACATATTTCGTTTTCTGTTAGTCTGCAAAAAAAGTCAAGCAGATATTTCATCTAAAAGTAAAACAATAAAAAAATAACTTTATGTAACTTTATGTAACATGTTTGTACAAGCATTGCTAGTACTGTAGGTGTCTATATAACCATGGCACACACACTTTGCTTCAGGAATCCCAGCAGAAGTCCAGAACAGCTGATCCCAATACACCTTGGAGGCCCATTCAGTTGGCAAACAGCCAGTTAAATGAGACTTAACCTGCCAGTGTGTCACTCATCAGGTTACAGCAAGAACCAGACAGGAAAGGTGGCACACATACTGTACTATAACATCACTAGGTATTTTATTATTTGCCAGTTTTCTAGTCAACCTAAGGAATATGGAACAGTCCTCATTTAGATACATATTGTATATACATTTACACACTGAAAGCAAAACTATCACCTGAACAAGGGCTTGAACCCGAGACCTTCAGAGTAAAGGGCTGATGTTCTACCAACTGAGCTATCTGGCCTCCTTGTTATTGAACCACGTACTACCCTCCATGTCACACTTTAGAAAATAATTGATTTGTAAGACAAGCCATACAAAATAATTGTATTGAGTTTGCTCATTGTATCAAGTAGATAAAATATTGAACAAGTAACAAAATTCTTACTCTATGTTAAAAGTCATCAACTTGCTACACTTTCACGCAATATGCATAGTTATGGTTTGTATGTTTTCTTTTATTAAGTGGATTATGTGCTAATCTGTCCTGCAGCAGGAACAACATTTAACATAAACTTTGGTTCTGTATCCACACCAAAACAGTGTTCAGCATCTAGGTCTGTACATGAGATCAACTGTTGAAAACAAAATAATAAAAACAAAAAAAAACAGTGGAGATGTAGAGGACTGAACACACAGCCTCATGCATGCTACTGTACTACTGAGCTACATTCCCTCCTGAAATAAATATTTATACTGTTTTGGTGTTAGATGAGGCAATATTACAACAAAATGTGATGCAGCGTGGTCTCTAGTCACTGTGGGGTCCGGATCTATAGGGATTCCTGTATTTTATAAGGAAATAAAGCAGTTACTGTGAAATTGTTTCCATAAACTTGCACTGGTTGTACAGGAAAACAAAACAATCTATGTTCATAGGAATTGTAATTTTCAGGAAAAGACAGGAAAACCAGTTACAGGCACTTTGAAAGTGAGACTTGGAATACAAACCGTTGACAGTCAATGTATAAAGTGATATCACTTCCTCTGGCAGGAACTAATCACTTCTTTTTTTGTGTTCCATGCCTCACTTTTACAGTATGTGACTAGAGCTACTGTATGCTCTTTGCACAAATCCAATATGTCCTAGAGCTACACTGAAGGGAGGGGCAGCTCCTGTGGTGCAGATATTTTAAGTCACAACATATAAAACAGGTGACTAGGGTTGTAGTCCCAGCAAGACCATCTTGATTGAAAACTGTCGTGATAGGAACATTTTGAGATACCTCCGTGCATAGGGTATAGGAAATCTGCCTATAAACTGACCCACATTATAAGTAAACTACTGTGTTGTATGAGTAACTGGATCTCACTTCAGCGCTATGGGGCCCTGTCTATAAACTGACCCTCATAAGTAAATGGCAGTGCTCTATGAGTCACAGAGTCTCACTTTAGAGCTACAAGAACCATCTAGAAACTGAGACTCCCATTATATGTAACTGACAGTGCATGAGTTACTGGGACTCACTAAGAGCTATAGGGCCCAGTCTGTAAACTAAGGAACATACTAAGGAGAGTGTGGAGCTAGAAGGCAAGTTTGCTCATAAATGCTTCTATAATTTACATTGAATAATATTGCAAAGTACCCCCTGTGAGCACGAAGTTATCAATACGTCTCTTGATTTCACTTTGTTTTGCTAATAATCAGTTCCAATGGTAACTGATTCCAGGTGTTTGCCACTCTATTTATATTTTATTTTATATATATATATATATAAACTGTGTATATATATATATAAACTGTATATATATATATATATATATTATTGATTGTTTGGCCAAATAATAGCTTTACAATGTAAAAAAAAAAAAAAAAAAACATAATACACCCAAAACCTGACAATGCATAGCCTGAAATACATTACATGACATGAAAGCCTAAGACATTAAACTCTGGCACCTTCTAAATGCAAAAAATATAATTAATAGACATATATGAGATGTGCAACCAGATATAATCATATAGTGTGGCTTTCCTTAAAGTGCTAGATATTTTATAACAGAGATATACTTATGAGCAAATACCAACAGGTGTTAAACCCTTCCGGAGTCAGATGTTTGGACCTGGTTACCTACATACCTCTGATCCAGGTAGTAATCACCATACAAGATGAGGCATAACTAACATGTATAAAATAAGAAATCCCTGAAACATCCTGCCCAATTTTTTAAAGAGTATATACATTTAACAAGTGATCCCAAAATAGGTTTTGAACATTATTTCATCAGTATTCAGTATTCAGATACAGGTTCTGAAGAACAGAACCACAACACTTTTTCCATCTACTTTCATATCTTGGTCTCCATCTCTCTTTTTCTTTGTTAGGCTTGTTAGGGTGAGGCACTCTCACAAAGATGGGGCAAGGGGAGGATCACTCCATTATAAAACCAGTTCCAGGACTGGTAACCCACGACATGCCTAGGGGCTAGCATCACAAATTCTGGGGTCTTTACAAAGCAGCACTACACTTGGCAGTCTTTAGGAATTTGAGAATCTGGTTAACAGCTCCAGAGAGAGTTAAAATGTTTTCTGCTATATGACATGAACGTCTAATATATTAAACTCTGGCACCTTCTACCGGTTTACAGGAGGAAAATAATGCCAGATGAACCTGGTCAAATTCTTTGATGAGGTGACATAGGTATGTGATCAGGGAGGGGTAGTGGATGTGGCCTATCTGGACTTCAGTAAGGCTTTCGACACCGACCCTCACAGGAGGCTGGAGAACAAGTTGGGCAGCTTAGGGATAGGGAGGAAATTAACAAAATGGGTGGAAAACTGGCTAGAAGGCAGAACTTAAAGGATGGTTGTCAATGGAGCTCACTCCAGGGAGGAAAATGTGACAAGTGGGGTGCCCCAGGGATGGGGATCAATCCAGGGCAGAAAATGTGACAAGTGGGGTGCTCCAGAGGGGTCAGTATTGGGGCCAATACTGTTTAACTTATACACTGGGGATATAATGGAGGGTCTACATGGGAAGGTGTGTCTATTTGCAAATGACACAAAGATCTGTAATATGGTGGATACACTGGGGGGTAGAGAAAATGACGGAGAATCTAAGCAAGCTGGAGGTGTGGTCAGGAAGCTGGCAACTGTGTTTTAATGCAAAGACATGCAAGATAATGCATACAGGGTGCAAAAATCCAGTGGCAAGTTACACACTGGGAGGAGAGGAACTTGAGGCAACAAAGCAGGAAAGGGTCCTGGGGATTATCATTTCAGATAACCTAAAGGTGGCAAACCAGTGCAACAAGGCAGTGGGAAAGGCAAACAGAATCCTGGCATGCATAGGGAGGGCTATCACAAGTAGGAGGAGAGAGGCTATCATGCCACTGTACCAGGTCCATGGTTAGACCACACCTGGAGTATGGGGTACAGTTCTGGAGACCACACTTGCAGGGAGACATGAATGGTATGGAGAGGGTCCAGAGAAGGGCTACCAAAATGGTGCAAGGCTTGCACAAGAGATCATATGAAGAACGACTTGAAGAGCTTGACCTGTACACACTGAAAACAAGTAGGGAGAGGGGGAATATGATAGAAACTTTTAATTATTTGAGAGGAATAAACAGGGTAAGGGAAGGGAGCATTTTCAAAATGAGTAATAACACATCAACTAGGGGGCACAGCTTAAAACCATGGGAGGCAATTTGAAAGAAAAAATGAGGGAGCAATACATGACTGAGAGGGTGGTGGGTCCCTGGAATAAGCTGCCTGAGTGGGTGGTGGGAGTAAACTCATTGGGGAGCTCAAAAGGCCATGGGATACCTACATGGGATTAAATATGACAGGTAGGGTATGAATCCTGTAGGAAAAGGGGGGCAGGAGACTGCATTAGGGAGGAAGGGCAAGAAAGTGGATAGTAAGAAAAATATGGCAGAGGAGCCATGAGGAGGGGAAGGCAGACTAGATGGGGACCTGAATATGCCAGATGTTAACTGGAGCACCTTTGCTGCAGCCACATCCAAGAGCAGGGCCATTTTCGATGCTCTACACGGGGCATGCCTCAGACTGCTAGTGTTGGAACCCACTTGGGAGGGAGCAGTCTTAGACCTGGTGATCTCAAATGGGAATGGATAGAGGATCTCAGATCTAGAAGTGGGTAGCCATCTGGGGACAAGTGACCACCAAACAGTGTGGTTCATGATAAACTCAGCTGTAGAGTCAAGCCATACAAAAGTGAAGGTAATGGACTTCAGGAGGGCTGATTTTGTCAAAGTGGGAGAGTGCCTCAGAAAAGCACTAGCAAACAGGCAAGAAGGAGGGGTGGAGCAACAATGGGGAAACATCAAAAATGCTATCACAGAGGCAACAAGCCTTTGTGTGAAGCAAATAAAAAAATCAAAATGAAAGAAAAAAACACTATGGTTCTCAAAAGAGGTGGCAGGGCAAGTTAGGGAGAAAAAGATAGCATTCAGGAAGTATAATGAAACACAGAAGATGCAGGCCAGAGAACTGTACCAGTTAAATCAGAAGGAGGTGAGGAAGGCAGTCTGAATAGCAAAGGCCCAAACTGAGGAAAAGATGGCCAACTCAGTTAAGAAGGGGGATAAAACCTTTTATAGGTACATTAGGGAATGAAGAAAGATAAAGGGAGGGATACTGATCCTGAATAAAGAGGAGTGTGGGTAGGTGGGCAGAGAGGGACAGTGAAAAAACAGGGATACCGAACGAATACTTCTGCTCAGTATTCACAAAAGAAGAGGAGGGGGAGGTAGCGAATCCAGTCAATATGAGCACTCTGGATAGGTGGGTTGATATCAGTCCTTTCACAGAAGAAAGGGTTCTGAAATAACTTCTAAAACTGAAGGTGGACAAAGCAATGGGGCCTGATGGGATTCACCCCAGAATTCTAAAAGAACTAAGGGGAGAACTAGTAACACCACTGACTACCCTTTTTAACAAATCGTGGGAGGATGGTGTGGTACCTGAAGACTGGAGGAGGGTGGATGTGATTCCCCTTCACAAATGTGGTAGCAAGACATAGGCAGAAAACTACAGACCTGTCAGTCTGACCTCAGTGGTAGGGAAAATGATGGAATTACTTCTGAAGGAAAGAACTGTTGAGTACCTAGAGGCCAGTGGGGCACAGGACCCAAGGCAGCATGGATTCACAGTGGGAAGGTCATGACAGATGAATCTAATCAATTTCTTTGACTGGGTGACCAAAGTAGTAGACCAGGCAGGGGCTGTGGACATGGTCTACCTAGACTTTAGCAAGGCATTTGACACAGTCCTGCACAAAAGATTAACCGACAAATAAGTAGCCTGGGAGTGGGTCCAAGGGTGGTAATCTGGGTAAAACATTGGCTAGACAACAGGACACAGAGGGTAATAATAAATGGAGTCCATAGTGAAGAAAGGGGGGTCACTAGTAGGGTACCACAGGGTTCAGTACTGGGCCCAGTCCTTTTTAATGTCTTTATAAGTGACATTGCAGAGGGACTGGAAGGAAAAGTATGTTTCTTTGCAGACGACACAAAGATCTACAACAGGGTTGATACACAAGGTGGGGTGAAAAGGATGCGAAGGGACTTGGCAAGGTTGGAGGAATGGTCAAATGTATGGCAGCTTAGATTCAACGCAAAGAAAAGCAAAGTAATGCAACTGGGAAACAAAAACTCAAGGGAAGAGTACACGATGGGGGTGAGATACTGACAAGAACAAAAATTGAAATGGACCTGGGGTAGTTATATCAGATGACATAAAGGTGGACAAGCAATATGAGAAGGCAGTAAGGAGTGCTGGCTGGATACTGGGATGCATAGAGAGAGGCATTACCAGTAGAAAACAAGAAGTTGTTATCCCTCTGTACAGACAGTTGGTGAGACTCCATCTGGAGTACTGCATGCAGTTCTGGAGACCCCATCTCTGCAAAGACATAGACAGGGTGGAGGCTGTCCAGAGGAGGGCAATCAAAATGGTGCAGGGTCTGCACCAGAAGACAGACGAAGAGAGACTAAAAGAGCTTGAGGAAAGGAGGGAGAGGGGGGACATGATAGAAACTTTCAAGTACCTCAAGGGAATCAACAAAGTCCAAGAGGGTAGCATCTTTCAGAAAAATAGATGTGCAAGAACATGGGGGCACAATTTGAAGATAGAGGGGGGAAGGCTCAGAGGTAATGTAAGGAAGTATTTTTTCACAGAGAGGGTTGTGGATGCATGGAACAGCCTTCCTGAGGAGGTTGTGGAGTCAAAAACAGTGGGGGAATTCAAGAATGTATGGGATAGGCATAAGGCAATTCTAGTGGGGGGTAGGAGGAAGTCAATCAATCAGTCAGTCAATCAATCAAACAATCAAAATCTTTCTCTATCCAGGTGGGCACCATTGAGCAGGGCTCATTTGCAAGATGGACCTGGTCATACAAAAATTATAGTACAGTAACATGGTAAAACATAATGCAATATTATACAAAGAAGAAAAATATACATATGTACATCTACATTTGAGTGAGAGGGCCTTTACAACAGATAGGCTCATAACTGGGTACAGCCGGAATGTTCACTTAAAAGGAGAGAGAAAGGCAAGAGGAGGGATACCAGCTTAGTAAGAAATGACGGGGTTGGAATAGTTAACTGGCATACTTCAGGGAAGGGGGGTGGAACTTGGCCATGGCTAAAGAGAGGCAGCGAAGACAGTATTTTGGCAGGAAGAGAGAGGCAGAGGCAGGGCGGGAGGCAGGATGGGCAAGAGGGAGACTGGAAAATAAGTGAGCTAACGATGTTGGAAACATTTGCAGGATTCCTTCACGGAGCGGTCATAGAGCGACTTGAAAATATTCTGGCTAACAGGACAGCTCAGCTTCAAGTTTTTTAGCATATTGTTCCACAAGGAAGGCAACGAGAAACTTATGGCAACTCTGCTGAAATGAGATTTGACCTTAGATAATTGCAAGGCAATTACGGAATAGCTTCTTAGAGCATAGGCACCTATCACACTCAGGGGAATACAGTCAGAGAAGTATAGGGGGAGCTTGTTGGTAACCACTCTGAAAGCCCATAGAGCGGCATTTCTATTTCTCCTATAATGAAGGGAAGTCTAGCCCACTGCAGAGTACAAGGAGTAATGGTGTGTGGAAAGTGGAAGGCCCATTATGAACCTGATTGCTCTGTGTATAGGGTGTCCAACTTAGCCATGGCAGAGGCAGTACAATGGCTATAGAGAAGGTCTGCATAATCTGTTAATGAAAGAAACGTGGATTGAACCAACTGCTGCTTGGCATCCCTAGTAAAGAAGTAACTAATTCTGTAGAATAGTCCTAGTCTTTGTCTTAGTTTCTTCTGTAGTTCTTCGAGATGCTCAGAGAAGGAGAGTTTGTGATCGAGCCATACACCCAGATATTTGAATTTTGGCACATACTCTAGATTTTCTCCAAGTCCTGTGGTAATCTGAGGGATAGCCCCAATGCAAGCAGGGTTTGCCGCATAGGAAGAAGGGGAAAAGAGCATCGCTTTTGGTTTTTTTTGCATTAAGCAGAAGCTTTTTGCTTATGAGCTGGCATTGCAATAGGTTAATTTTAGCTTGGAGGTCTTCACAGGCTTCTTCCAGTGTAGGACAACTCAAATAAAGCACTGTGTCATCAGCGAACAAGTGGATATTGGCTTTATTGATGTTGTCATCGATGTTGTTAATGTAAACCGCAAACAACAGGGGACCAAGGATAGACCCCTGAGGCACACCTCTCTGTAGGGAAGTAGGCTGTTGGTTAACTAGGATCAGCAGCTTATCTATTAGGTAGGGGAAAGGAGCAGACTAGGTGGGCCAAGCAGTCTTTATCTGCCATCAAATTCCATGAGTGGTCCTTTTCTGCTGACATGTTTCTGTTTCTATGTTTTTACTTTTAGAGGAAGAGATGGAGGAGGTATGAGATATATGTGCACAGGCTAGAGATGGAGTCTCATCCTTGAGCTCTGGGGAACTGTGAATTGTGTTGTAGTGATTTAATTTGTCTAAAGCCAAGAAACCAAATGCTTTATACTCCCCAAACAAGGCAGAGATATAATTATTAAAAACAGGTAGCCTCTCGTAAAAGCTTTTCCTCATGCCGTAAAAACGAAAAAAGGCTTATCTAAGCTGACTGACAGAAATGATCACAAGATCATGTGAAAGTGTTCACAGATGGTGAAATTTAGATGGCTTTTTAAAACAGTAAGCATGTTTCAAGGCATACCAGTTGCATATCCAGTATTGCTTTCTGTTACCTGAGACCTGTGATTTGATTTTTAATTCCTCACACTTTCAGGCATGGAGTTTTTATTTGAAACAGCCACACCCTTTGTGTGCTAGACCTCTGTTTTCACTGATTTAAACTCAGTGTAGGACTCTGTGGCACTCCATTAATTTTGACTTAGAAACAGACAGTTCATTTCCTGATATAATAGAGACAGAATTGAAGCAAAAAATACAGTACTAGTGGAAAGTGTATTTGAACAAAAGCATAGTTGGTTGTTTTTTTCATTTTCAAGAATATGACAAATTCATGGTTTATTTGGGCTGGCACAGCTGAATATGGACCACAGCAGCAAGGAGCAAGTGTAATGTAGCACTTGTGTGGCATTATTTGTATTTTTTTCCAGAATATATTAAAGTCATGGTTTATTCTGGGTGGCACAACTGAAAATGAAACACTGCAGCAAGTGCAGTGTCACACTTGTGTCGCAGTAGGAACAAATGGTCAGCAAATTAACATTCTTATCAGTCATGCTTGTGGGCTACTGAGTGTGGCTCCTGCTAGGGGAGTGGGTGGGCAAGAAAGGGTGCCACCAAGTTGCTGGTTTTCTACCCTACATACCAGTACTCAGTCTGTAATGTGGAGCATCTCACTTAAGCTCACTGAGCTACAACTCTCCTCTGTTGAAAGGCTCTCTGTCTGTCCAACTCACTCAAGCTCCCACCACTCTGTTGTGCATCTTTCTCTCTCCTTGCATGGCTCCATTGTTGGGGGTGTGGGAGGGAATGCAGCCAGGTGTGGCTCCATTGCTGGGGAGTGTGTGGGCAGTGTGTTGAGGGGGCCGGAAAGGGTGCCACCAAATGTGGTTTCTTCATTTCTTGGAGGAGGTTAGTGAGCAGGAAGGATTGCTGGGGGCAGAAGAAAGGAATGCTGCCAAACATGGTGGAGGGCAGGAGTTCCACTGAGCGTGGCTCTGAAGGGGGGTGGAGAGAGAAAGAGAGAGAGAGAGAGAGAGAGAAATTGCACTGATTCATGCATACTTAACATGTGCTTCAACTCCACTGTGCAGAGCAAATATTATGTGATGCATTTGGTATCCAGTCATGCCCTTGCAGACCCCCTATATTCTCTTCCTTCCACTGGCAAAACATCAGTTTAGCTCTTGCTATGCAGCCATAAAAACTGCTGGCGATCACTGGCCTTTTAGGCTCCCTCCCCAAAAATGTAGGCAGTATGCTCTAGTGGTTAGAGCACTGTTATGAACTGAGAAATCATAAGTTCAATCCCAGCTGATGCCAAATGCTCACTGTGAGAACTTGAGCAAGTCACTTAGCCTCCCAGTGCTCCAATCCATGCAGTTGCAAAAATGTGTAGATGCAGGACCCTACTGGAAACGAGATGCTGTACTCAGAGCCTGCCTTCCTGTCTATGCTGCCTATCCTGGATCAAGTAAGGGGTCTGACCATGCCTGCTTTGCTCACAGTCCTCATCAAAACCCAATCACCTGCCCACCACCTTGGCACCCCTTCCAACTGCACGTACTGCACTACCACTTGTTAACATTTATGTCATTACCTCACTAACTAACCCTATCAATCACACTACTTAAACATGAAAACAGACATTAAGGCATTGACCAATGCTACTTTTTTAATGCACCTGCAACTCATTTAAACAAACTGAGAATAGTGTATCATAAACTTGCTCCCTTCATTTTACAAGCATCAAGGGACACTCGTCAGTACATCTTGTTAATTAACCCTGCCTGGCTTACCCTTGATTGGTAGCAATTGTAACATGCACTGGTAAGAATGTGAAAGTGTGTTATGACTAAAAAGCCTTCCATATTTTCTACCTTACTGTGAAATATTTTCATAGAAGTGGTCTTAGTTCCTCCACTGGTTTAGAGTTTGTAATCCTTCAAGTTAAGGGTTTGATTAGATGCCAAGGCTGTTCATTCATAGGCCCAAAAGGCTAGAATGCAATGCTGGTTACCATGCTGTTAAAATTCTCCCTCATCTCTGGTTAGATACTTCTTTTTTTATATACTCTTTATTTTATTCAGAGAGAATTTGAAATATATACATCAAATGTAGCTACAGTTATACATCTCGAAAAAAAAAGAAAGCTGTAAGAAAACTAGAAAATATTTTTTTTTTTTAGTTTTCGGAGGAACTATAAGTAAAGTCAAATAAAATTATATATCTTAGCAAAATATGCTAAATCTTCCTTCACATGCTCTAAGCTTCAACTATCCCATCTTAAAGAACTAATGAAAGTTTTCATTTTTAGCAAAAATCTCTTCACATAAATCAAGAAGGAGCAGCTGACAGACAACTATTTCAAATGCATCTTAAAGTCCATCTTCTTTTAACATTGGAATATACTGACTTATGTTTTCCATATCTCCTTCTTCATCTTCTTGATGAGATCCCAGATCCATAGGCAGGGCACATTTTTTTCATAAAAGTCCCGAGCTGCATCCACATCAAAAAAAAAATAATCTTTACTTTGAAAAGTCACTTTCAACTTAGCCGGGGACTGAGAACAGCTGTTATACCTGCTTGAGTAAATTCAGACCTGAGTGCTAGAAAGAGCTTCCTGCAGCCCTGAGTCACTAAACAAAAGTTGGGATATAAGTGGAGCTTAACACCTTCATACATAACTCCCATTTTACTTCTGGACAATTGCAGGAGCTTATCTCTTTGTGTGATAGAAGGGAAGGTACAAATCATATGTCTTGCCCTTGCTTCAGAGGTACTTTGTTGCTTCTGCAATTCCATTCTGGACTGCAGCCTAAATACAGCTTCCAGGCAAACTGCTTGTTCAGGGGAGAATGCTAATGTCAGGATTCTTTCTACTTCCAACTTTAATTTTGAATTAAAAATAGCTGCAGGTAAGCCAATTAAGTTCCATAAGAGCAGTGTGTTTTGTATTTTCTCTGGTTTTGCCATGGTGTTAAGCTGTTCATGCAGAGAAGCATTGACTGCCCCCTGTACGGTCAGGACCCTTGCCGCATGCTTCTCAACATTTTTTTCATTTGTTTCCACCCGGTCCACAATGCTGGCCATCTTTGTTTCAATGCTTTCACACCATGAGGAAATCTCAGCGAGAGATGCAAATTTTACTTAAAGAATCTTTAGTGTCTGTCTGGAACTCCAACAAAAACGATTATATTGAGGTCAAAGTGGGTTTTGCTACAGATTTTGCCTTAATGCCTGCTTCAGGTCATACTGCTGCAGGGGAAGACATTTCTGCAGTCTGAAGCAGCCCACCGGCAGCTTGCTTCCTGGATGCTAATTTGGGGGGAACATTTTGTTGATCTGTTCAGATCTACTCTCTGGCCCTTCCTTCATTTTCAAGCTTTTTTGTGTAGTCATTCTTTGAAGAGAATTAAATTTAGAGCAGATTCAAGCATGAAAATAATAGAGCTCTGTGACATTAGATGCAGCCATCTTGTTCTCGTCAGCGTCCACTCGATTAGATACTTCTGTCTGAAAATGTGCTAGTGTTGTGCCCCTCCACACAGTAGGGGTTAAACAGGATGTGAATGAATAGCAAACCATTGTGGTCCCTTATGCTTGTTCCAAGGTTTTCAAGAAGCATATTCACTGACAGCTGACAGAGCACTTCAAGCTGCAGTCTGCTCTCACCCATGCAATCTGGCTTCAGGAAGGAACATTTCTACTATAGCTGCATTGCTCAAAGTCACCAGTAATCTTCACATAGTCATAAATAATAGTTTTCTCACTGGAGCCATCTTAGTGGACCTCTCCAAGGCACATGACTTCGTGGATCATCAATATTCCTACTCAGACTCAAGACACTAGATCACAGCCAACCAGCCATCAAATTATTCAACAACTACCTGAGTAACCAAAGCTAGTGTCCGTACAAGGAATGAATTCAGACCTTGCTGGCTTAAATCTTGAGGTTCCTCAAGGCTCATTCCTTGGCTGCCTGCTGTTCTTCATTTTTGTTACTGTAAGTAAGTAAGTATTTATTGATCGGTCATTTGACCATTACAAAATAACATACAAAATACAATCATGCAACACCAATCCCTCTCCTCTTCTTACCCAAATGAACTCCTAATCAATGCCTTAACTCTATCTATTGCTGCACTTATGTTCAATATATTCAGAAATACTGCCATTATTGTAACCTTGAATATCATGTCTACTTTCTCTGTACCCTGTACTACCTGACTGTTTTGTACTGTTCTGTCTCCCGGGTCGCCCCTGAAAAAGGGACCTTCAGGGCTCAGTGGGCCTACCCAGTCAGCAAAATTCAATAAATAAATATCATAAAACATAGTTAAAAGAAATACAAAAAGACTCTACGACATTTCCATATTAAGGGAAGCAGCATATAAATATTTTACAGTGGCATCAAATAGCATGAATCATAAAATTTTTAACCATCACAATATATAATCTCC
This sequence comes from Neoceratodus forsteri, assembly GCA_016271365.2. Taxonomy (NCBI): domain Eukaryota; kingdom Metazoa; phylum Chordata; order Ceratodontiformes; family Ceratodontidae; genus Neoceratodus; species Neoceratodus forsteri. The sequence continues at coordinate 458,064,972 of CM028135.1, read as the reverse complement.
GCAGAGTGGAGTAACAAAAGCTCCAGTATTATCTTGCAGACTCTTAAACCATTTCAGTACACCTGTAAAAATGAATCAACAAGGAGACAAAAATAGTCTCAAGATCCCCCAGTCTTAACAAGCCTTGTCAGTAATCTATATTGCATTAATGTATTTGGATACTGCCAATACAATCATTACATCACATGTTGTAAAGAGAATCCTCAGTAAAACCAAATGATCATTAGTCAAAACTGAATCAAAAACTGGCTTTAACCACTTATTCTTATACACAGCATACCAAACACAGTTAAAGATAACGTGACAAATTCTCTGTATGTTGAAAAGTACAAGGACAGAATTTGTCATAAACATTAACACTCTTCTGAAATCTGGCCGTAAGTACTGCACTTGGAAAGACTTTTAATCTGTATTTAGTGTATACAATGATCTACTATTAGGGTCTGAAATTATATTGAGATAAGGACATAAATAGTGAGCTTTATCGTTATATCTTAAACAAGGTGAGATGTGAAATGCTAAGATAGTCTTCAAATCGTGATTGTCGTATTTAAATGCTATTTTATTTGAGACATATATTTGATATTTTAGACTAATTTTAGTACCCTTCTCTTGATAAAGTTTTAAATTACCTAAACCATTATCCCCAAGAATCTGAAAAAATATCTCGAAGCCATCTAGATTGTAAATGCCCTAAATTCAACCATGAGTATTTTTTGATGAAAGCGGAATAGGCTAATTGATTAGAATTATATTGCAGCAGCTTAATCCAATAGTTTACTTTTCTGGCTGCATAGACTGCACTTAATTTTGTCAAACCCAATTCAGCTCTTAAAGTAGAGGAAGGAACCGACTTACTAAGTCCCAAACTGGATCTCAGTAAATTATTTAATGGAATCTCCAGTAGGTTATCACTAGTAATTGACCATATTTCACTGCCAAATGAGGCTTGGGCATAATATTTTGCCTTTATAGCTGTTATAAGTGGCCTAACTGTGTTGCCACCATACTTTCTATTAAAACAACCAAGTGAGCCTGCAGTTTGTTTTAATCTAATTTTTAGCTTCTTAGTATGATTTGTCCATTTTCCATTCCAGAAAAGAACCAGACCTAAATATGTATACTGAGAAACAGTATTAAGAACCTGTGAGCCCACCTGCCATAGTTTATGTACTGTATACGGTTACAGCGAAACACCATAAACTTGACTCTCATTAGCGTTAATCTTAAATTTGAATCCTTCCACATAATCAGCCAAAATTTTTAATTTCTGAAGTAAACCAGATTTTGAATGAGAAAACAGCACTAAATTGTCTGCATACGCAAATGCTGCAACATGACAATTTAAAATTTTTGGAGAATCAGAATTAGATAACTGTAACTGATTAAGTAATTTATCAATGTAAAGGAAAAACAGTGTTGGGGCAAGAACACAGCCCTGCCGTACCCCAGTGTTTGTTTCAAAATTGGCAGAAAGTTGACCATTGCTGCCTAACCTAACTTGAGCCCACGTCTGAGAATAAAGCTCCCTAATTATTGCAATTATTTCACAGGAGAAACTTTTTTCTTCCAAACATGACCACAAAAGAGCTCTGTCCAGAGTGTCAAAAGCAGAGATAAAATCTATAAAAGCAGCATAAAGTTTTTGTTTTCTGATGTGGATATATTTATTTCTCATAAAGATGCAATATTATAAAGCAGTTATCCATTGTACTAAACCCTCTTCTAAACCCAGACTTTAGCTCAGATATCCCACCAATAGTTTGAAGGTGTTCCATCAATCTATTCAAAACTAATCTCGCTAAAAGTTTACCTAGATTATCCAATAAGGAGATAGGCTAATACAGTAAAGGGTCAGTTTTATCACCTTTTTTGTAAATGGATATTATAATGGCCCCTTACCAAGATTTAGGGAAACATAGACGTAAACAGCAGTAATTAAAAAAATACATCAAAATAGATGACCAATCTAAAACTGCAGTGAGAAAAACTTCATTAGGAATAAGGTTAGGGTCAGAAGCCTTATTACCTTTTAATGAGGCTATGATAAAATATACCTCTGATCTTGTGAAAAACTTAAACTCAGTCATAATAGCTTGGCAGAAGACACCAAGAGAAAGGACTGCTGTGTGACTGAACTTCTCTGCTGGGACTAAAGTAGAAGAACTTTTGTATTTAGACCTTTAATTTAGGGTAAAAAACTAACATACAAAACAAAAACAAAAAAAAAGTGTGTGTTTGGGTTAACTGAAGTGGATGGGTAACTGAAAAGTCATCTAGGTGTAAATCTCAGGTGACTGAAAAGACTTAACTGCTGTGAGGTTTAAATTACTTGTAGAAAGATCTGGTAAGTAGGGGGAGTGGCTTAGCTAGAAGGAAGCTACATTTAAAGACTGCCTTAGAAAGATTCTGCTAATAGCTTGGCAGAAGACACCAGGTGAAAGGACTGCTGTGTGACTGAACTTCTCTGCTGGGACTATATTGCCCTCCTTCACTCCCCTCCACCCCCAACCCAAAGCTAGTTCTATTTTTATAGGCACAGGATTTGACTGACAACAGGAACTTCCTGTTTAGGGGCAGGAAGTGAGTGATCACAGAACCACCAAGGACCCACCATCCTAGAAGGGCAAGAGTAGCTATCCGGCCCCCTCTAGCTGCTGGAGGTCTGCCTCTGAACAAGTAAGTGGTCTACTGAGAAATATAGGATATTCTTGTCTCAGAATAGGACAATCTGGAGCTTCAAGGGCACACAGGCAGAAAGTAAGGAGAGAGAGGGAGAGAGAGAGAGAGAAAAAAACAGACAAAAGAGTAAGGATTGCAAACAGTTAAGGGGTCAGAAATAAGACATGATTGGAGTGGTGCAGTGCAGTGGCTGTGGAGCAGCAGTCTTCCGGGAGATATTCTGGAGGATGCGGTGTTGTCCCATCTGCAGGCACCTCTCTGGGCTGAGGCAGGAGGTTGCTCATCTCCAGGCTGAGTTGGCCAGGATTTGTGGGACCTCCTCTTCCATCCAGGGACCACCAGTGCCACTGCCGTTGCCTCAGAGGTTGCCAAGAAAGAGAGGTTGGACCACAGTGGGCTCCAGGGAGGGTGAGGGTGGTGGAACAGAGGCACATCCTCCAGTTGTACCTCTCACAATTCCTATGCCATTCTGGCAAAGTGTGGTTCCTCTATGGAGGCACCTACAGTGGAGACCAAGGAGGATGCTGGGAACCTCCACAAAGGAGACCCACAGGAGGGTGGCAGGGGACCCTGCAGGAGAAGGAAACAACTCCTGGTGGGGGACTCCATTGTTAGGAAGGTAGAACTGGGCAAGGAAGGGGAGAGGGAGGTAAGGTGCCTGCCTGGCGCCATGGCTTGGAGGGACAGGGAGCGAATCCTCAGGATTGCTGGACCAGCTGCACAGGGGAGGGAGCTGGATGTCATTGTCCACCTAGGGACAAATGACCTGGCTAAGAAAAGGATTAGAGAAGTGCAGGAAGAGTTTGTGGAATTGGGGAGGGGCCTTAGTCAAGTAGCACACACGGTAACCTTCTCGGAGGTGCTACCCATCTATGGCATAGGAGAGGCTAGGGTGTTCCGTACCATGGGATTCAATCAGTGGTTGAAAAACTGGTGTGGAGCTCAGGGATTTGGCTTCATTGGGGACTGGGGTCCACCTGGAGTGATGCAAGCCTATACTGGCATGATGGGCTGCTTCTGTCTGAGAGGGAACCAGGATCCTAGGTGATAGGTTTAAATGCTTCATTGGCAAGCTTAAACCAGCCAAGGGGAGGCACTGGAAAGGAGCAGCAAATCCTAGCCCCCCAAACAATCACGGTAGTAAGTGTGGCAAACACCAACATGGAGGTGTCGATAGGGAGAAGGGCAGGTAAATGGAGAAAGTGACAAAGGCAAGAAGGACAGGGATGGGGCAAAAGGGGTAAGACCATCAGGAAATGGAGGGTATGAGTACCAATGCCTGAGTCTGGGCAACAAGCTCCCTGAGCTGGTGGCCTTAATGGAAGAGGGATGCCTGGATATCATGCAGTCACAGAAACATGGTACACAGAGAACCATGACTGGGATGTTAACATACCAGGGTACATAACCTACAGGAGAGACAGGCAGGGGAGAAGAGGGGGAGGAGTAGCTCTCTATGTAAAGAAAGGATAAAAGCAACTGAACAAAAGAGTAAACAGGGAGGAGAGGAGGCACTGTGGGTCACCTTGGAGACTGGAAAGGGCACCACAATCCACACAGGGGTTGTGTACAGACCCCCATGTCAGGGAGAAGGAATGGACAAGGATATGATGGCAGGCATTCTTAGAATGGCAGAGAAAGGGGAGATACTGTTGATGGGAGACCTGAATATGCCAGATGTTAACTGGAGCACATTTGCTGCAGCCACATCCAAGAGCAGTGCCATTCTTGATGCCCTACAGGTGGCAGACATTAGACAGCTAGTTTCGGAACCGACTCGTGAGGGAGCAATCTTAGACCTCGTACTCTCAAATGGGGGCAGTGAGAGGATCTCAGATCTAGAAGTAGGTTGCCGTCTGGGGACAAGTGACCATCAAACAGTGTGGTTCATGTTAAACTAAGCTACAGAGTCAAGCCATACAAAAGTGAGGGTACTGGACTTTAGGAGGGCTGACTTTGGCAAGATAGGAGAGTGCCTCAGAAAAGCACTAGCAAACAGGCTAGAAGGAGGTGTGGCGCAACAATGGGGAATTATCAAAACTGCCATCACAGACGCAACAAGCCTTTGTGTGAAGCAAATAAACAAATCAAAACAAAATAAAAAGCCACTATGGTTCTCAAGAGAGGTGGCTGTGAAAGTCAGGAAGAAAAAGATAGCATTCCGGAAGTATAAGGAAACACAGAAGGAGCAGGATAGAGAGCAGTACCAGTTAAGGCAGAAAGAAGCAGGGAGGGAAGTCAGAATAGCAAAGGCCCAAACTGAGGAAAAGATAGCCAACTCAGTTAAGATGGGGGATAAAACCTCTTATAGGTACATCAGCGAGCGTAAAAAGACAAAGGGAGGGATAGTGATGCTGAATAGAATGAACGGTGGGTGGGCAGAGGTGGACAGTGAAAAAGCAGGAATACTGAGCAAAATATTTCTGCTCAGTATTCTAAAAGAGGAGGAAGTGCCTAATCCAATAACAGAAGCACTCTTGATAGGGGGCTCGATCCCAGTCCTTTCACAGAAGAAAGGGTTCTGCAAGAACTCCCAAAACTGAAGGTGGACAAAGCAATGGGTCCTGATGGAATTCACCCCAGAATTCTAAAAAGAATTAAGGAAGGAACTAGTGAAACCACTGGCTACTCTTTTTAATAAATCATGGGAGGATGGTGTGGTACCCGAGGACTGGAGGAAGGCGGATGTGATTCCCCTTCACAAAAGTGGGACCAAGACAGAGGCAGGAAACTACAGACCTGTCAGTCTGACCTCTGTGGTAGGGAAAGTGATGGAGTCACTTCTGAAGGAAAGAATAGTTGAGTACCTAGAGATCAGTGGAGCACAGGATCCAAGGCAGCATGGGTTCACAGCGGGAAGGTCATGTCAGACAAATCTAATAGATTTCTTTGACTGGGTGACCAAAGTAGTAGACCAGGGAGGGGCTGTGGACATGGCCTACCTAGACTTTTAGCAAGGCATTTGACACAGTCCCACACAAAAGATTGATAGTCAAATTAACCAGCCTGGGAGTGGGTCCCAGGGTGGTAGCCTAGGTAAAACATTGGCTGGACAACAGGACACAGAAGGTAATTGTAAATGGACTCACTCTGAAGAAAGGGGTTACTAGTGGAGTACCAGAGGTTCAGTATTGGGTCCAGTCCTTTTAATGGCTTCATCAGTGACATTGCAGAGGACTGGAAGGAAAGTATGCCTTTTGCAGATGACACAAAGATCTGCAACAGGGTTGATACAAGGAGGCGTGGAAAGGATGAAAAGGGACTTGGCAAGGTTGGAGGAATGGTCAAACGTATGGCAGCTAGATTCAATGCAAAAGTGCAAAATAATGCACCTGGGAAACAAGAACCCAGGAAGAATACACAATGGGTGGGAGGTAGTAACAACAACAAAACAGGAAAGGGACCTGGGGGTAATCATATCAGATGACCTTAAGGTTAGCAAGCAATGTGAGAAGGCAGTAGGGAGGCCGGGGGTATACTGGCATGTATAGGGAGAGGCATCAGCAGCAGAAAACAGGAAGTTGTTATCCCTCTGTACAGACAGTTGGTGAGACCCCATCTGGAATACTGTGTCCAGTTCTGGAGATCACATCTCCGCAAGGACATAGGCAGGATAGAGGCAGTCCAGAGGAGGGCAACTAAAATGGTGCAGGGTCTGCAAGAGAAGCCGTATGAGGAGAGACTAAAGGAGCTTAATGTATACCCTTGAGGAAAGAAGGGGAGGGGACATGATAGAAACTTCAAGTACCTCAAGGAATCAACAAAGTCCAAGAGGGTAGCATCTTTCAGAAAAAGAGACTTGCAAGAACAAGGGGACACAATTTAAAAGATAGAAGGAGGCGGTTAGGGGCAATGTGAGGAAGTATTATTTCACAGAGGGTAATGGATGCATGGAAGAGCCTCCGAGGTTAGTTGGGGTCTAAAACTGTGGGAGAATTCAAGAATGCATGGGACAGACATAAGGCAATTCTTGTGGTGGGCAGGAAGATAAAGGCTGTTGGTTAACTAGGATCTGCAGCCTATCCTGTAGGTAGGGAAATGGGCAGACTAGATGGGCCTAGTGGTCCTTATCTGCCGTCAAAGTCTATGTTTCTATGTTTCTATGTTTAATAATAGCCTTCCATTTACTTTGTCCGATATTAGGTAGAAATAATTTACTGCTGTAATAGTTTACCCAGGTATCAAGGCTGATATGTGAATCTATTTCAGACTTAAGATTATTGGTACCTTTGGCCACCATTAACCAGTAGGATTGAGTATCATTCTGATTAATAACTTCCAACATCCTATCCCATTGACGTTGTTGAAATTGTTTTCTTTTAACTTTCAGTAAGCTCTTATAACTGTCCCTTGCCCTATTTAATTTCTTATAGTTCGTGCAGGAAGACTTGGCTCTGCAGCATCTGATTAAGTGGTTTAACTGAGACTTGGCAGCCTTACAGTCCCCATCAAACCAACCACATCTCAGATGTGCCGAACCAGCACCTCTATCCTTGGTCAGCAGTAAATCTCTTATTTGTTCAAGTAATGACTCCAGACTACTCTTAATAGAAAGACAGTCCAATGTAACCATATCTAAGCTTATAGTGAAATCTTGAATAATACGTTGAGATCTGAGAGCTCTTGGACACCTGCCATTTGACTCTTACTTGGTTTCTTACTTCAAGAGAGGGAAGGGGGACACATTGCTCAACACACTCTGAGAACATAATACAAGACAGAACCAGGGGAAAATGGTCACTTTCAGCTCTTGCAGTCACCTTGCATGAGTCCCAAAAGTCCATATCTCCATTCCACAGCAGGTAATCTATTGTTGAAGGCCCCTTAGCGGAATAATGCGTAAATTCACCAATACAATCACCCATAATTCAACCATTAATTGGTGCTAGAAAGTGAGATGACAGTAGCTCCATTAATCGAAGGCCAGAACTATTTACTTTCAGGTCCTTAGATTGTCTACTCTTATTATAGGATTGTTGATGAGTAAGTAAGTGAAAACTACAGTCCCCATACCCATCATAATTGCCAATCCTGGCATTAAAATCACCACATAACACTTCCTCACAATCAGTACCAGCCCAAACCAGATGAATTGCATCCTCCAGAATCTTCCAGATTTCAGGACTATAATTTCTAGTTCTTACCGGTGGAATATAAGCATTGATTAGACAAAAGGACTTCTTACAAAATTTGATGACAAAACCTGGAAATTAGGCTTGGACAAAATGTTCTCAGCCTTAATGAAAGAGCAGACCTTAATCCAAGTAACGAGACCCCTGGCATGTCTTCTAAAATTGGCAGACCTATAGCCAAGAATATGGTAGGTTACATAACCATTTAAACAAAGCTCTTGGTCTGGCTCATGCCAAGATTCTTATAAGCAAATCAACTTGTATCACCTGATTAATTCTATCCATTCAGTATCCGCCCATTTTGGACTAAGACCTGCTATGTTCCAAGATATTAAATCAATAGTTACTTGGTTTATTATACCCCGATTAACTAGTCATAGCTCATTGGCAAAAATCTGAAATCTATTTTTTACTGGAATGCCATATATCAAATTATCAGCTGAGTCAACATGGAAAGTAACACCCGGTAGAGCATCAGTACATACTGAAGGCCCAAAGATACTATCAGAGGGCACAGCATACAAGCCCATCAAATCCAGGAGAGCAGATTTCTCCAGTATTTTATTGGAGAGGCTGTTATAAGCAACTTTCATATAAACAAGATCACAGTCAGGGTCCGAAATCTGCCTAAAAGCAATAAGGGCAGTGGAATCATCAATTAAAATATTTAATAACTGCTCCATCAAATCTTAAACAGTACTTTGTAGAGTCTTGGAGTTCTCCTTTTTGGTACGTCCAAGACCATACAAACACAAAGTGACTGGGGATCTATCAGCCAGCACACTGTTGGATTTGATTGAATTCTGCCTGGACAGAATCTCACTTTCCAATATGTATATACCAATATTGTCCAAAGTAGAAACTCTAGACAGTATTTCTTTTACCAGACCCTAGCTATTGATCACAAACTCCACGCTACCATATAAACCCCATGATTCATACCTAAAAGCATTCAAGACTTTGAAATCAGTAGTTGACAACTTTTGGGCGTGAGCTAATAAGATATGTATTGTTTGTCCCAACTTAAATGTAGTTTCATTTGAGGCTGACTTCAATCCAAAAAATACTCATTTGAGTGGGCTTAATCATCTCCTTGTGTTCAATAGGGTTTAATAATTCCCTATTAACAAAGTCAATGGAATAGACCATCTCTCTCAGCCCAGTGTTATTCAACCATATCTGATTTACTATATGGGGAACAGAGCAAAAAATACAAAAGCAGTCCCTACCTGTAAAGTTTTTGTCCCTCCAGACCTGAACAATGTCAGACGGGGCAATATCTGCACCGGTTGTAACTCTGAGCAACTGCACAATCTGCTCCTTGATAGAGTTAGGGCACAGGTCCCGAGGGAGAACTACACCACACAGACAGAGAATGGCACAATCCGTGATGTCAAAAATCCCACTTTTGGTGACTGTTTGGGAAGCTCCACACTCCACCGGTATTATTACCAGATTAGAAATATTATGGGAATTAAGATCACTAACTCCTGGCAAAAATTGTTCTCTCCCCTCCTTTAAAGTGTTATGGAACTCAGTCTCAGAATTATTTGTTTTATAGACTGTTTTATCCACTATATATACAAAGATAGTCTCCAGTAAGGAAGTGCTGACTACTTCACCTAAGTCAACAGAAGGAAGACGTAATTCAGCCTCTGTGACTATCTGCAGATCACTTATCTTATCTGTCTTTGCTAGTTGGGATTCAGCCAAGAGGTAGTTATTAGAACTATTAACCTTAGAGTTCTTTTTGCTCACTTTTGATTTCCTTTTTTATGTTTGCTTGCACGCATGTACAAGAAACATAGTGCCATCATCCGAGTTTTCAGAGGTGTGGCAGTCCTCTTCCAATTCAGTCAGTGTGTTTGCAGGCGCAGTTGCAGTTCTCCAATGGCTGCTGGAGCTGTCTATGACAGCAGTCGAAAATGCAGTGGAGTACAGTTGAAAGGGGGAGCTATGCTTCAGTGAGTAGCAATAAGATATCGCCTGCTCATGCGTGCTCCCCCTACACACACACACACATATGCTGCATGCTCGCCCCCCCCACGCACACACTGTATAGCCAACAGAGGTGCCCAATCCCCCATTGGCTGTGCTGTGCCCCCAAACAGAGTTCCACATGCCACGCTGGGTGCCTACCCCAGTGTGGCTACACATCATATAGCCGACGGGAGTGCCCAATCCCTCATCGGCTCCACTGTTCCCCCCCAGAGAGTACAGGGTGCCACATTGGGAGCCCTCACCAGCATGGCAACAGATGCTGTCACCAATGGGGGTGCCTAATCCCCCCTCAGCTCTATGCCCCCCCAAACAGCCATCCTTGTGCCATGCTGGGAGCCCACCCCAGCATGGCAAACTTCCCGTGTCGTCATCCTTTTTAAAAAAAAAAGCCTGAAACACAAAAACAGTCCCTCGCTGTCTCTGCCCCCACCCGTGCCCAACCACTGCGCACTCTGCCTCCCCACACCCCCCTCACACCATACTTACCTCCGGACTCCACCGCAATGATCTTCGGTGGACCGGGAACACGTCTGCACTCTTCAAAGCCGACCACGAACTGAGAAAATGCCGGTAAGCTGTATAATGGGATAGATACGTTTTTTTCAACTTTGCTTCATATGTCTGGCATTTTTTGGTATTTTTGCACCAAATTTTCAACATGGGGTTTTTAGGACCCCTTCTCATGAATGCTCTCACTGTTGTGGCATTAATCGGGCCCAAAGGGTGATTTCACAGTCACTGCACAAAATCACCTTTTGGGACTGAGTAATAAAATGACACTACTACTGTTCATAAGGTGGGCTCTCAAAAAGCCTATGTTGAAAATTTGGTGGAAAAATTCCTAAAAATGACTGTTTTACAAGCGTGCGTTGTGCAGTTCCTAAGCACACTCGTAAGTTCGTGAATTTTCAATATTTTCACTCCAGATTTTCAACATTGCCATTTTACCACACCTCCTTATATGCAGTACAGCTGTCATTTTTCACATCTTGCCCAAAATGTGTTTCTGCCCAGGTAGCGCACAATGGCACATTCAGTGTGCGAAATCAATGTATGGGACACATTTAGAAAATCACAGTGACACTGTTCATGAGCAGAGGTCTTAAAATGGCTATGTTGAAAATCTGGTGAGAAAATTCCTTAAAATGACTGTTTTATGAGTGTGCATTGTGCAGTTCCTAAGCACGTTCGTAAGTTTGCAAAGTTTCAATATTTTCACTCCAGATTTTCAACATTGCCATTTTATTACACTTCCTTATGAACAGTACAGCTGCCATTTTTCACATGTCACCCAAAATGTGTTTCTGCACATGTAGCGCAAAATGGTGCAGTCGGTGTGTGAAAGCAATGTTTGGGACAGATTAAGAAAATCACAGTTACACTGTTCATGAGCAGAGGTCTTAAAATGGCTATATTGAAAATTTGGTGACAAAAGTCCATAAAATGACTGTGTTACGAGTGAGCATTGCGCAGTTTCCATGCACCCTCGTAAGTTCATGGCTTTGTAATATTTTCAGTCCAGATTTTCACCAGTGGCATTTTTCCACACTTTCTTATGAACAGTACAGCTGTCATTTTTCATAACGTGGCCAAAATGTGTTTTCACACTTTCAGCGCAGAGATGCATGGTCGCTGTGGGAAATCATTGTTTGGGACAGATAAAGAAAATCACAGTGACACTGTTCATGATCGGAGGTCCCAAAATGCCTGTGTTGACAATCTGCTGTAAAAATCCCAAACTAATTACATTAGGGTGTCGTTGCACAGTTTCTACACACTCGTAACTTCACCAGTTTTTAAATATTTTTACTGCAGATTTGCAACATTGCCATTTTTTACACCTCCCCATGAACAGTACAGCTGTCATTTTTCACATCCTGTTCGAATGTGTTTTTGCACCTGTGGTGCTAAATACCGTAGTCACTGTGCATAAGCAGCTTTTGGCTAACAAACTGATATTGCCACTATTCATGAGGTGGGGGTCACAAAAAAAACATGTTGAAAATTTGGAGTGAAAATACCAATGAATGCCTGAGGTGTTAGGGTTTCCAACCATAACGCCCCACTCTGTAGAGAATGACAGGCATCTGGGGTGTTACCTGGGATTCTTGCCTGTAATGCTCATACCATTCCACACCCTGCAGCCAGTGAGAGGCATCGAGGTATGCCTTGGACTCTTCGGCCCCAAAGTTCACACCATTCTCCTATACCACACCCATCTCACCATATTTCCTGATGGAATGGGGTGCGCATAAGGGCCAAAGACCCCAAGGCACACCGTGACACTTGTCAGTGTCCGCAGGGTAGGGTGTGGTGAAATGGTGTGGCCGTTATGCCTGCCGACCCAAAGGCACACTCCAATACCTGTAACTCTCTGCAGGGTGGTGGTGGGGTTGGCTTCTGTTCAATACTTCACTGCCATTCCTATTATGCAGCTCTGTAACTTCTACACTACCAATGCCAATGCCAGCAAGCAAACATTCGGCATTGACAAATGCTTGTTTTATTTTTCCATTACTCAGTTTACATCTCCTGTTAGATCTCCTGTTAACCACTGGAGAATCTGGAATCACAATCATAGGAAAGTCGGATTGCAGTGCTGTGGTAGACTCTGGAATTTCTATTCAAGAGTCATGGTCTGGAACCAGTTTGTTCAATTTAAGCAAAATATCATCTAACCTGCGACCATTAATGACCATATTCCCTTTGAGTGTGTCAATTTCATGATGCAAATTGACCCAATACTCAATAATCATAAGACTAGCAATATATGGATCTTGGACAGTTTTTTTTTTTATATCGTCACTTAGACTAATAGGGGAGTTAACATTCAACGGAACAGGATTAGTATAGTCTATCGTTGGCCCCTTCTGAACCACAGTGCTCTCAGTTTCTGCACAACTTGTGGTTGGGATTAAGATTTGTTTCAACCCCTCTATAGTTTCTTGTAAATCAGTTACAATGCCTATTAAATCATTGTTCCAGACTGGTCTGGGGCTAGCATCCAAACAATACTCCAGAGAAAATTCCAGAGATGCTGAACTACTTTTACTATACTCATAAGCTGAAGGATATGAGGCATCGAGAGATATCACATTACTATAACTGTGATCCACTGCCTCAATATTAGCATCAGAGCATAGTTCTAGACCCACTGTGCCAGAACCAGCACATGGCACTGAAATATCAGACAGGTTAGATGGATTATCAACCTCTATAACAGCAGTGCTGTGTATAGAGTCCACCCTATCCAAAAGACAAATGATTGGGTCTGGCACTGGAGTCATAGTAACAACATCCTTCTCCTCAGTGGTAACATATAGGATAAAGTATGGGTCTGGGTGTGTAACGAGAATTTACACACACCTGAGGGGTTTGATGCTACATAAACCCCGGAAGCGAAGCTCGAGGGCTTTATGTGAAGCATCTAACCCCGAGGGAGTGTATAAATTCGAGTTTCACACCCAGACCCATATTTTACTTTTTATAATTGCTGGGTTTCCCTTTTTTTGCCTTAGCAATTGTATAAAATAAAATCTAGCTGTGCAGCCAGGTTTGCGGAGGGTGAAGTACGTTGCCGTAGTCAGCAGTTTGATTTTGTTAAGTTTTTTTATTATTTTGTTCACAGCACTGACTGAGGCAGATTTTTATTTATGTACTTACCGCCTAGTCGAGGTGGCAGTTTGCAGTGTCCCATAGTGGTTCCCTGAGCAGGCACAGTGTCGCGAAGCAAGGAAGTGCAGCATGTGCATGCGCACAGTGAGGGAAATCGTGCGCATGTTTGCCATAATGAACACTCCTTCATTACGACAAATTATGCCACGGTTTTCCTTTGGGAAAAAAGGGAAACCGGTAATTACCACACAATAACTAATTTTGCCTGCTACCAGGGCCACAGGTTCCACTGCAGATTGCTCCACAGAGTAACTTACACACATTGTTAGGGAGTCAGAGTCCCTCTCACCCAAGTGATCAGAATCACACAGTTTGAAGTGATCAGATATTTTAGTCTGTCATGAAATTAACCTTTTATCTGCAAATTGCTTTTTAACCTTAAAGTGATTGTTCCCCTTTATCAAGGAGACACTTTTTTGACTCCCACTACTGTTATTTTTTTGAAGGAAATTGCTTGATTTTTTATTACCCTGGGCTTTTTGTAATACTTTGGAAGGTTTGGTAGCTTCCCCTTTTTCCCTTAGTTATATCCACTGCTTGACAGCCTTGTAAAGGGGTTGAGTGGGCGTCAACATCTGGATAAGTAACCTCATTGCAATCATAATTTAATGACACAACACCTGGAAATAATGATAGCTCAGATATAACTGAACAGTCATTATGCTCAACAGGGGCCTTATCTAAACCTTTTTCATGCACTTATTTCCTTGTCAAAACCATAATACCTACAGTATATCTGTTAGGCTGAGTAAAAAAGAGAGATATAAAATAAAAAAATAGAATAAAATATAAACCAGGACAGTTGTGAGAAGTGTTAAAAAACTACTGTAAATAACTAGGTGGTTAAACAACCAATCAATAAGACAATCAGTCACTCAGTCAATAGTTAAGAATATGAACCAATATAGTTGATGCCAATGTCTTTATATCCTTGTAGCCTTATGTCCACTGTGGACCTGTGGGTCTCAATAAATAGATCATACAACCAGCTAGGATGCATAAAAAATGCATAAGTCTGCGTTTATCATTTTATTTTGAAAAATTCAAAAACAAAATTCAATATTTACAGAGAGGAAAAATATGATGTTATATCTTCACATCAATCAAAACTTCAGGACATACTTCTTGCTTCAAATACTACAGCATGAAGAAATTCCTGGTTTCTCTCCTTTTGAGTAATGTGAAAGTCTGCACATTAGCTTCTCTCTGAGATCTTTCTCTCACCATGGACAGAACCCTACTGACCAAACTATCTCCCTAAGCCTCCTAGTGGAGGGTTTATTTAGTGAAGGAAAGGGGTGTGGTTTTCACTGAGCCCCTCCTCCTTTGTGACACCACATATACCAAGTTCCTATTAAGGCAGCCATTTCACGGGCTGCCAGCCCTATAGTAGGAACTTCCCAAGTAAACCTTCAGAATACAGGTAAACAGCCATTTTGTACCATACCATACATATTCAAAATGTCTCATACAGAAAGAACAAAGTGCTCTGGCTTTCGAACCAACCAGTCCTTTGTCAGAAGCCTAATGGCAGTTGTTTAGAAAAAACAATACTTTTAACAGCTAGATCATGCAGAAAAAACAGAAAAAAATCCCCATTGGTTTAAAATACTCATTTAAAAAATACAGAAAATGATGTCAAAGTAATTTAACAGCAGCATACTACCTTCAGCCAGGCTTGTCCCAGGGTCAAAGGTGCTCGGTGGAACACACATACAAAGAATCCTACTGCATAACAATTTAATTGACATAAGATAACACTGCTGGAGCAGATGACTCTTGAATCAAGTATTTGGTCTGAAAGCTAGAGCACTTTGTTCTTATTGTTAAATCTATGTTGGTCCATTAAAAGGTATCAAATCATTTGCTTCTGGATCTGTTCTTGCAAAGACCAATACGGCAACTACTAAATCTAGATTTCATACAGAAAGGAAATTAAAAAGAATCTAGAATCTTAACCAAAGAATAACCAGATGAGGGGCCCGCTCCCTATCTGTCCCATTGTAAGAGTCTAGATTCTTTTATATTTTAAATTCCTTTTTTTCTGTAATAATCCAAGAGAAAAAAAAATTGAAGAAATATCTTTTATTTTAATCCAGCACAGCAACTGTCTGCACTTGAACACTTGATTCAAGCTGCATAAGCCTTTTCTGTGATTTTCAGAAAGTTTCCCAACAATATCTTCTGTTTACCCAACGGCTGCAATTTCAATCTGGCCTGGTGCCAGCTTTATTACCGACTAAGGGCTTTATATCCAGTAATAGATCTCTATTTTAAGAGAGCAGGGAAGCTCTTTACAATGAAAATTACTTGTTTAGCTGGGGATAGCTGCATAAGGGCAAATACTGTATTAAAGCCATATACCATTACTAAGCTGTATTACAGCTTATCAGGATTTTGACCGCCAGATTATTTAAAGAGAATAAGGGATAGTAAAGAAAGATTTAAATACTACCAGGTTGGCCACCCTGACAAGAAATTTAGAATAGATAAGAATATAGAAGCAGACAGGATAGAGTGAAAATTGAAAATGGGGGGGGGGGCATCTTGAAATTTCTTGATATTTCACTTCACTTCATAACATGACCATGTTACAACCACATGTCCTTATATCCTCAAAGTTACTTCTTCAAAAGGAAGAAATGCTGCTCAGTTAAAATACCATATCATCCATGTGGCTTACTCATACTGGAGTCCACAGTGTTGGTGCAAGTGCAAGAGCGGGTACAAGAACCTGTACAAGTTTATAAAAAGCTGAAAGAATTTGCTTGTGTCTCGGCTCTCATGAATTGGTATTGAAAGATCAAAAACCAGCTGGATCAAAACCAACAGAAACATTTCGGACCAGGCTTGATGGGCCTGGCCACTGTCACTGCCGCAGCCACCACTCACACGATTCCTATGATCCCCTCGATATGCACACTGAGGGAAAAAAGTGGAAAGAGAGTTTTAGAATAAACTCAACTTCCACAACAATATGCTTTATAGGTTTTTATCTCTTAAACAAGTGAAAACTGGAATACAAACACTAAGTAAACTTCAACTAACACAGCACACATTAATTACAAAAAATACTGAAGTGAGAAAGTGAAGGTACACCCCCTTCAATTTAACCAGCTTAATGTACAAAATAACAGAGCTAAAAAAATAGTAAAACTTGTGCATAGCATGACTTAGTACAACATAAAAAACATGGCAATAATAAATAAGCCTAAATAAAACTATCAGAAGCCTCCTACCCAATTAAACTATACCATTAGGTTAAGTAATTAAGTGATTTAGTATGCAGAGGTATGCATAGAAAATACAGAGCTATCTCTTATTCCCTCTTACTTCCTCCCTGAATATTTCCTTTACTGGCTTGGATCAGAATATAAGTTTAAATAAAATACAGCAAATTCATTCAAATCCAGATAGGTCTATAGGACTAGGGCATATAAAACTAACATTTGAAAGTGAATCTTACTTACACTCCATTTTAACCACTTTCAAACAAACAAAGCTGCAAATAGCTGTTGGCTGTCATCGACCATGATTTTAAAAGATTACTTGAACTACACACAGGCTCATTCACTATAAATTTGATACAAGCAGATTCTGTGAGCTCGAAATACAGGGCAGTGAAAGATTACCCCAGCTTACAATAATGCTACTGCGCCAGAAGCCACTTCCTCCTGCAGCCACTTATCTAATTCTAACTGGCTGCACCTGCGCCTAAATACAGTTCTGTCTAGTAGCATCCCTAACGTGCCTTCCTATTTGTTGTGGAAAATCAGCTGACCTAAGCAGCCATGGGAAACTTAAAAAAGCTTAAACTTAAAATATTTATACATTTATACGTTATTCTATAAAATCTACCCTAGGTATTTACTCTCAAGCTGTTTTCTAGGCACTCTATAAAAACCCATATAAGTACAATAAGTAAAAATAAGCAGTAATACTTTGTCATGGCCACTTAAAATAATAAAATTTGAGCTTTCTAAAAAAAAAAAAAAAAAAACGCAGGCCCCAAAACACAAACACAAAACAGCAAGCACAATGGGTGTATGAGATATGTACAGTGTATAAGGAGCAGAAAACTTAAACAGCTACAACTCCGCTTCCCAGTGTAATTCAGCTTCCAATGCTCAGTGTCTCCCGCTCTCCCGCTTCTCTCAGCACAGCACAGCAAGTTCGTTGTCTTGCCTGTTCCCCTTTTCGTCAGTCTGAATGGTGGTTTGCCTAAATGTTCACTCTTGCTATCACTTCATAACCTGCAAACAAACTCAAACACAGGGGACAGCAGACCGCACAGCAGGGTAAGCAAAAAGATGGACTGGTAAGACTGCAAATCTCATGGCATAGATAGCATACCTTTTAAAAAAATTAAACGAGCATAACAGTCCTGCAACCACTGTCTCCTCCTCAAACAATGGTGCGCATAGCTTAGCCCAGCAGTCCATATTAGCTACTGTGTCAGAAGATACTAACGGTATTCCATCAAGAAAAACCACATTTGTTTTTTCTAGTTGTACAAGCTGATGGTATCCTTAGAAATTCGGAGATGGCATTTGTCTGATGTTTTATAATTAACAAGAGCATCACAATTTCATGTTTTGAATATCTGACCCCATGGTTTATATTTTTTCTATGAAATTCTCCTGTTGTTTTTTTTTTTAATAATGAAATCCTAAGGACATTTAATTGCTAACAAAAAACAACATGATTCACCCTAAATTTCATTGCATGCTTAATTATTAAAATTTGCAAATATTTTGCCCAAGATACACCAGCTGAGAAATAACACCCCTATTTCAGCAGCTGGGTAGTCTCCCATTTTTGTTAACAACCTCCCAAAGCACATAGGGTGGTGTCATCTATATATGTATGCAAATGGCACCATACTCTACTACAGAGCAGCAACGTCAGAGGTTTTATCTGTACTCCAGTTTGATTTCAATACCATCTTCTCCAGGTTCATCAACAACTGCCTGATCCTTAATGCACCTGAAATGAAGTCTATAGTATTTGGATCCAGAACTTGCTAACTCATTCAGCTGATTAGTTGATCCACTTGCTGTCATAACGTCTGACAGCAACACTGTTGAGCAATCAGTATATTTGAATATGTAGGAATATGACTGAATGTATCACACACAGTAGACACATTGATCAGATATGATCAACTACAGGACCAAATCTCAACTCTGTGCAGGTCTAAACAATGCATCAGTGCTGACCTGAAGAAGCAGGTAGTCACTCATTTCCTCCGCCCTTTCATTGACTATGAAGACATAATATACCGCTTTGAAAACAAAAACATTCTGCTGCCCCTGGATTGTTTGCACAACAAGTTGAGCAGGGCCATCCTCTCCTGCGCATGGTCTACCCATCATTGTCTGCTGTATAACCAGCTTAACTGAACAAGTTCCTCAAGTAGTCATGACTACTACTGGCTTTATTTGTTTTACAATAGTGCACAAAAAAAGTCCCTGATTAACTCTTAGCCCACCCTAAATAGTCAAGCAGTGCCTAATCACTCCATTCAACAGCAGCACATACCATCTCAGTTACCTGGATGAAGCATGAATTTGGTAGAAAGGCCTTTGCATTTACAGCAACACATGTGAAACAAACTCCTGCTCAATATGAGGAATGGTTCTAGCTTGCAAATATTTAAGTCCAGTATTTCAAGCCACTTTAGAACTTCCTGTATTTGTTTTGGTCCAGAATCCCCATCTCCTCAACCATGATCACGTTCATAACAATTCTTATGCTCTTTGTTTCCTGTGATCCAATTTCAGCTTGTTTTGATTACTGCTTTGATATAATAATGTTTACAGTTTTTTTTCCTGTGCATATTTTACCTTGTCTGTAACTATTCCTGATGGACCATGTTAACCTGTTGACTGCTGCTATTTGTCCTGTGACTCCCATAAAAATTAGATGCTGCATCTCATGGGATTATCCCAGTTGGAATAGTTTTAAATAAATAAATATGCAATCAGTCCTCTGGTAGGGAATTCCCCTTCCTTATCCTGTTTAAAGTTGTGATTTTGCAATGGCTACAAAGACTGTTGCATATTCAGTGCTGGACTTGAATTTTTATATGTTATGTATTTGTTAACTTGAAGGTAAGTAAGTAATATACTGTACCTATTTTTATGTATATAGTATTGTAATCATAATAAACTAAGTTGTGTTCTCAGGAAACCTTTGCGAATGATCAACAGCTCATTTTATTTCATTACCTTGCATTCTTCTGTTTTTAAATAAATGAAAGGGAGTGGGCTTTCAAGATAGCATGTTGTCTTGCAAGTTGTTTATGTCACAGTCACTATCCTGAAAGCTGGATACATCATAATGAATTAGTGAATTATTAAGAGAGCAGCTTGCATAGTGTTGATGGCATCACAATACCCATGTGAAGCACTGAAGCCATCAATTGCAACAAGGAGATGTAGTTAAATCTTTACACAAAGAGCCTGATTTAAAAGTTATAACCAGTAAACTGATGTTGTATAAACAAAATAAGCAATGGCCTGATTCAAAAATATGTAGTTTATCTTTACTTATAAGAGAGCAGGGCTTTCATACTGTTATGGTCCTGCCTCTTCACACTTGAAGATAAGTTGCGTATTTTGAATCAGGCCATTGCATATCCAATAGATAGATAGATAGATAGATAGATAGATAGATAGATAGATAGACAGACAGACAGAATAAATGAACCATGTGTGCTACCAACCTGGTGAGATGCATGTGTACAATAGGGTAAGTATGACCTCAGAATAGGAGGAGTCACCAGGGGAGGAAATAAGTTTGATAGACCATTCATCAGCTTATCAACCCTTCCTTCCAATGCCCAAAATTATAGCAAGAATGTGCAATACTAAGATAGACCGACAGACAGGCAGATAGATGGATGGATGGATGAATGGAGATGAATGAACAGACAGACAGATAAACAGATGCAGTGCACTCCATTTACAATGGGCATGGATGTAATGGACAGTTAGTTATAACAGACAAAAACTGTGTGTGAGGAGAGATCATAGTGCTGCTCGGCAATGTTTGCAAGTGCAGATCTAAAATGCAGGACCTACTAAGATTTTAATGTCTTACAAAATAATCTGCTACCAGCCCTGTAAACTTTCTTTAGTTAATTAAATACTCCAAAAAGAAAAGCTTTTACATTTCAATGAAAAACTCATAATATCTATATTGCCTTTGTTTTTACTGTCCTTGAACCTCACCAGTATCCTGTGATCTGGGCTAGTCGCAAGTGGGCGCCTACCAAAACAGCGACCCACTTGTGGCACATACCCAGACGGTGAGTGGGTAGGGAGGGTGACCGGATGGGGAGGGTTAATGAATGGCGATAGGATGTCACTATACGCACACGTGTGGGGGGGCATGCACACCAAGTGAGGAGCGGGAGGGTTTGTGAGGGGTGGTGCTGCAATCAGCCACCGAGCTGGCTCTGTGGCATGGTGGATGGATGCTGGCCAGGGGTGGCTGGGATGCAGGGTTCGCGTCCTGGTGCAGGAATGTTTTGTTGTGCCCAGCCTAAGTAGGTAAATTTTTTTTCACACTGTTGTACCCACCCCCGACATGCACCCCTCCCCAGAGTTGAGAATCTAATAGTCTGAGGGTACAGGGGGTGAAGCCCCCACATAAAAGTAAATTTTTGTTTCCCTTGCACCGTTTTCTTTGTTGCTGGAATTTCAGCGATGTACACTCACCATAATGATGATCGCTTTTCAGAGATCGCCCTTATGACATAGAATCAAACTCACCACCAGTCTCTAGATTTACTATTTTCTTATTAACTTCAGCAGTAAACTTAATTAAACATCTAAGACTCCCTGAAAGAAAAATGATTTTAAATATACTATACACATACGATACAGAAGTATTTTTGTTAAGTGGGATTTTGACCTATCTCTTAAGTTTTAGAATAGATTTTCATTCACTGTCTGAGGCCCTGCTCACACACAGAAACAACTAACACATAGGCTCAGTCTCCTCTGGATATAACAGACAACATTTGGCTGCATGATTGCATTTGTTAGAACAGTTTTGAACTGTAGATAAACAAAGATATGTGATATACATGGGTAGGTCTGGTCTATAATTGCCAGCCCAAGTATACCTACAAATTAATAAATTATGACATCATCAATCTGTAAAACAGTAAAACCATGAGTAGTTCAAGCTTTATTCAAGTTTTATTTTTATTGCAATGTATAAATTCAATTTAATTATTGCGTTATACATTTAAACTTCATATAACTACATACATGTTTGACAATCACACATTAGAAAGACGGTAGAACAACTATGAATACATAACAATTCACTCAATATTCAATATCACAATATATTTATCTAAACTCAAATTTACACATAGCTATACTAAAACACTTTGCTATACCATCCATCACTTTTTTGTCTCGTAATTTTATTAGGTAAGCAAATCTTTCTTTTTCATCATTAAAAGATTTTTCAGCAAATAACAGTTTTACCCACGAGTTTCTTTCACTTTGCAAAGCTTCATAGTGTAGAATGAAATATTGTATTGTTATCAAGGATTCTTTGTTAAACAAACATTCTCTTACCACCTTTTTGTGTATTCCAATGTTCAAAACAAATGGAAAATAACCCCATAATGTGCCATGTCTTGCTGTACTGAGTGCAATCCTGTAGGATTTGTTCTCACACTATAATAAATATTGCTCAATTTCCCCATGCTCCTTTATCTTGCTGTATATGCCATTACTGTCTCTATGATGGATTCTATCAATATCTTTTTAGGTAAATATATCTGAAATCCTTTGTAGATATTCAGATGCAAAACACAGTGGGATTTGTACAGGCTAACTCAGACCTCATATTGCACATTCCAAATTGTCTCATCCTAATATTTATAATCACAAACCATTTCATACCATAGTCATTATTCTGGACAGCCTTACTCATCATAATGTTCCAACAGATTTTGGGTAGTCTATCATTTCCTATCATTAGAATTATTTTCCATAAACGTATGCCACCTTTTAAGACCCGTGCCACTAGGGCTAATGTGCCTGTTTCTAATCTTAAAAAAGATATTGGTGTACCCTTTGGGGAACCTAGTGTAGATCTTAGAAAGGAATTTTGTACAGGTTCAAAGTAGATGGAATTTACCCTTAATCCACATATTTCACTACCATATAATATATGGATATAACAGACATTTGGCAGCACAACTGCATTTGTTAGAACAGTTTTCCACTGCAGATAAATAAAGATATGTGTTATACATTGGTAGGCCTGGTCCATAATTGCCAGCCCATATACACCTAAAAATAAATTCTGGCACCATCAATCTGTAACAAAGTAAAACCATAAGCAGTTAGAAGAAAGCTCAAGAGGGACTTCCAGCTATGCAGTGTACTTGAAGGCAGTTCCTCCATTTCTCTTCAGACTCTCGCTCCAGATTTAATTATCTATTACAGTTCATAAAGATCTAAAAACCACCATACTCATCCAAAAGGTGTATGAAAAACTCTGGTATGACTTGAGAATTGAAACAAGTATAATCAAGACCCAGGATGGATACAGAAATGAAAAAACCTCCACCACAGCACACACTGCCAGTTATACCTGAAAAGGCCCCCAAAAAGCTTCGGACTGCCACTACCAGCATCTCCCAGACCCTAAGCCAACCCAAGTTAGATCAGGAGCCACTTACATTGGCTGGGTTTCTGGCCGAATTCAGGCCTTTCCAGGAGGAATTAAGAGGCATGGCTTCTGAGATTAAAAATCTCTGTCAAACACTGGAAGAAATTACAATTCACATGTCAGATAATGAGGCACGATCAGCTCACTGGAAAAAAAGCAGACAAAATAGATCCAGAAATAGTAGTAATAAAGCAACGGCTTTCTAAAATAAAGCTCAAAACTGAAGATTTGGATGGTCGTAGCTACCGCAATAATGTGGTTATCATAGGACTCCCGGAACATGAAGAAGAGCAAGACACTATCTTGTTTGTACAAAAATTCATTGAAAAAGCGGCAGGGGCCGTCTCCATTCAGCCCCCATTATGTTATTGAAAGAGCTCACAGAGCTCTCCGGCCACTCCCTTCAGCAGGAGCACCTCCTCGTCCCCTTATTTTTCAATTTCTCAATTATTTGGAATGGCAGTATTTTTTTAAAAAATATTAAGGAAATGCAAAAAATACAATGGGAGGGGAAGAAAGTCCGTATAGCTCAAGATCTGCCCTTGTTGGTGAGACAGAAGAGATCTGCTTTTCACCCCCTGGTTACTAAAATTATAGCAGCTGGTTTAAAATTTAAAATGCAATACTCAGCAAGGCTACAAGTATTGGTCTCGGGCACCTGACACTCTTATGAAGATCCTTTGTCTGCTTGTACGGGTCTCAAATCCACCCTGCCTGACCTATTCAGAGACACCTGAATTAAAAAATCAATTAAGTAGGTAGTTGAGCAGGGAAGCATCCGGGTTTTGATGTACCCTTGGAATTCATGTACAACTTAGCCTTCAGTCATTTGAATTATCAGAAGGCCCCTTCATGTTTCACCATGAGTCATGATGCTTCAATGGCTTCACTTTAACAATTACACATATCAGGTACAACATGGCTTTCAGAGGAGGGCAGAGAACAACCAGAGCTGAAGGTGTCTAAATCCGGATATACAAGACTAATCCCCAGAATTTTTCATTTATCTGGAACTATCTTGCCAGAGAATCTTATGGAAGCTCTCCCCCCTCCTTTTTTTTCTCTTCGGACTTTCTTCAAGGTAGAGCTGTTTAGTGTGACTAAGCTAATCGGAGAAATTCCTGCAACTGGATGCTGCTCTGGGACTACTAAATCAGAAGCGGATTATGGCACCTTAATAAGTGTTTTGTTTTATTATGTTTAATTGTGTTTGGGTTTTTGAGAACAAAGTTTGTATATCCAGTCAAGGTTATATTTAAGTATGTCATACACGCGTTTGCCCACAGAGTGGCAGTATAGTGTAATTTCCGAAGGTAATCTGGCGGTATACAGCTCGTTCATTTACAATGTTGGAATCTGCTATGTTACAATGGATAGGAGTGCGGTAACCTGTTATACAATATAGTGGAGACAATTTATGTTTTAACTGATCCTCTTTAGGATGTAGCATACAATTTAGGAGTAATAATAGAGTGGTTTAAGCTCTACTGTTGAAATTTTATCTCCGGTGGCCATTTAGATAGACTAGTATGACATAGTGGAAATAATTTATGTTTTAGCAGA
Organism: Neoceratodus forsteri; assembly: GCA_016271365.2. Taxonomy (NCBI): domain Eukaryota; kingdom Metazoa; phylum Chordata; order Ceratodontiformes; family Ceratodontidae; genus Neoceratodus; species Neoceratodus forsteri. The sequence continues at coordinate 458,040,214 of CM028135.1, read as the reverse complement.
TCCTCTTTAGGATGTAGCTTACAATTTAGGTTAGTTAGGGGAAATAATAGGATAGTTTAAGCTCTACTGTTGCAATCTTATCTCTGGTGGCCATCTAGATAGACTAGTATAGTTATAAGACTGGAATGTAGAGGTAATGGCTCTTACTACTTCTCAGTTACAATTTTTCTTAAATAAAAAAATGTAGCGATTAGCTTGGGTTTTTCGGGTAATCCCTTCAAGGTCCCCCTCCATTTTTTCCTGGAATTGTTGTGTGTGAGCACCAACTGATAGGGGTGGTTTTCTTATGGGGGTGTTTTCAGTAGCTATAGGGGATCTCGTTTTAGGGAAATTAGTTATAATGAGCACTCAGGCTTAAATATTCAGTGAATTTGTTGAGTAGCCTAGATGATAATTTCCCAGGGAAGGGCTGTATATCGAATCCCTGGCTGCTTAACCTAAGGAAAAAGGTTTAACTCCTTTATAATTATGGAGCTTACCAAAATGCATAGGTCAAAATATGTAGGTAGATGGCATACCTTATAGTTAGTGATAGAGGTTATTTAGGTCAACAAAATATTTATGGGAGCCTGGAGGGGAGGAGAAGGAGTAAGGAACTCTGCTAAGCGAAGCGTATAGTAGTGGGGGGGCTAGGTAGGAAAAGTGAAGAAAACTGGTCTGGGAGAGTATTAAACAATATAAGTGTGTAAACAGGAGAATGTGGGGGAGAGAGGGGAGTACAGTATGCGGTCCTAAGAAATTTATTGACATCAAGAAGATTACTTATTTTGTTTCTTCACAGTACGTTATAATCAGCATACAAGATCATGGTTAATGATATAACGTTTTCTTCCTGCAATGTGAAAGGGGTCAGGAAAAAGATAAAACAATATAACGTTTTAAACACCAAAATATTTTGCAATCACAGATAACATTTATCCAAGAATACCACTTGTTGGATTCAGAAGCGATGTTGATGAGACGGCAGCAAGTGGGACAGGTATTTGTGGCTCAAGGAACTACTAGTAGCTGTGGGGTCATGATCTTGGTTGATAAAAGGGTACCATTCACAGCATCACAAATTATTAAAGACCCACAGGGCAGGTATGTCTTAGTTAAAGGCTCTATTCATACTATGGACCTCTTGTTGGGCAGTTTAAATGGTCCAAATGCGGATGATCCCAGTTACTTTATGTGACTCATTAGAACCATGTTACCTTTTTCTACCAACTCCAATGATACTGGGAGGAGACCTTAATCTGGTTTCTGATGTATTCATGGACAGGTCAGGTATGATAAAAAGGGTACTCTTACAGGCTCAAAGGGCATTCAGAGATTTATTAGATCAATTGGGCCTGTGTGATGTGTGGAAGGTTATGAACCCCACTGAGAGAGAGAGAGTATACGTTCACCTCACCGGTTCATGGGACATCATATCGTATTGATTACCTTCTACTCTCCCAATCACTTATTTCTGGAGTCATTGACTCCTCAGTCCACCCTGGCCCTCCATCCAACCACTTAATAGTAACAAGTCAAATATCTCTAGATTTCCTGCTCAAACGAAATTCTCGCTGGAAAATAAATTATCACATGCTTAAAGATAACAGAGTTGTAGAAGATATTAACGAACATTCTGAGTTATTCTCTACCACTAATATTACTTCTGATAGTAGGCCCGATATTATCTGGTGCTCTTTGAAAGCATATCTCAGAGGTATATTAATAGAACTTGCCTCCAGGAGGAAAAAGGCCTATGCCCTAAAGTTAAAGAATTTATAGTCTCAAATTTGTGTCATAGAGAAAGACCTAAACCCACATTCCTCGGAAGAAACCAAACAAAAATTAACTATTTTAAAACATTCTTATTTGGATCTGCATAGAGAAAAGGTGGAATACGCAATTCTTCGCACCAAGGCATCCTATACAGACAAGGGAGAAAAAGCGGGAAAACTGTTAGCTCTACATATAAAACAACAGGAATCATCCCAATGTATTCCCCCTATTAGATCCCTGAAAGATGACTCCTTGAAAACAACTCCAATAGAAATATTACGAGAGTTCACCACTTACTATGAGCAACTGTATGGGTCAATGAAAGATCCCCCGGATCCTCTGGCAGTACTGTCATATTTAAAGGATACCCATTTACCCACTCTCTCTGAGGCTCATAGACTAGCATTAATTAAACCTATTTCTGACTTATAAATTGCCAAAGTAATTCAGAATCTTCCAACAGACAAAACCCCGGGTTCGGATGGCTTTTCTGCTGCTTTTTACAAGACATTTAAGGAAAAGATCATACCTCTTCTTCTTCCATTATACCAGTTTATCCTCTCCAGTATGACTGTTGACCACACCCTATTCGAAGCCCTCATTGTCCTTTTGCCCAAACCAAACAAAGACCTAGACAGAGTTAATAATTATAGACCCATCTCACTTCTTAACCAGGACATAAAAATTTTAACCAAATTATTAGCAGATAGGATTGGTCTAGTACTCCCTGACCTAATAGGTCCTCAACAGGTGGGATTTATGAAAGGCAGATCTTCAGCAGATCATCTTCAGACACTCGCTCACATCTTCTCGGTGTCCAGAGACTTCCCTGTACCAGCAGCTCTGGTGTCTCTGGACGCTGAGAAAGCATTTGACAGGGTAAATTGGCAGTTTTTACTCCGCACATTGGAAATATTTGTTTTTCCTCCAGAATTTTGGAACTGGATACTTGCTCTTTATGACTCCCCATCGGCCAGATTATCTTGTAATGGAAGGATTTCTGAATCATTCCCCCTATATTCTGGTACTAGACAGGGATGCCCACTTTCTCCCTTACTATTCAATTTATATCTTGAACCTCTAGTCCATAGATTGGTGGGATGTCAAGAGATACAGGGCATTATGATACAAGATCTTGAGATAAAAGTGTCTGTGTATGGGGATGACCTTCTGTTGCAAGTTTCTTACCCAGAGTCATCAATCCCGGTCATGTTGAGAACCATAGAAGAGTATAGCAAATTATCAAATTACAAATTAAATGTAGATAAATCTGTAATCGTTCCCCTCAATCATAAGGCACTCAAGAGTTTGGTTAGTTCCTTGGGGCTTTCTTGGTCATGGGACTCTCTTAAATACCTAGGAATAGAGCTTACCAGAAGCCCAGCCCATACCATGAAGAAAAATCTAGAATCCCTGTTACAAATAATTAGGTGTGATCTAGATCAATGGGTGAAACTCCCAATTTCATTATGGGGAAGGAGAAACCTAATTAAAATGAATATACTGCCTCATTTATTCTACCCTTTGAGCATGTTCAACACATTCATATTGGGAAAATGATTAATTTGGATACATACGCTTTCACTAGATTTATTTGGGCAGGAAAACACCCGAGATTGGCTTATTACAAGTTAGCTGCTCCTAAACTTAAGGGCAGTTTATGCCTACCCCATCTACAACTGTATTATTGGGTCAGTCATGCCTCTAAATACTTACGATGGTTGTCTATGTGCCCCCCCCAGATCTCCCCTCTCCATGGCTGAATATAGAATTAGCTGTGATGTGATTGTGTAACCTGGATCCATCCACATTATTAAGATTAAAATTGGCATGGTTGCCAAAAAATCTTAAATCAACACCAATTGCAGTTTCATTATGGGTTCACTCCCAGTTATGCTCGTTCTTAAAATACAAACATTATATAGATCCCTCCCAATCAGTATGGCACAATCCAACTTTCCTCATTAACAATAAGAGGTTAGCATTGAATTGGTTACCACAGTTGGGGGAAGGTGGAATATCCCAATTGGTGGCTGAGAATGGTACCTGGTTATTGGCTAAGGAAATTATCACCAAATTTGAGATTCCAAGGAACTTTTACTTCAAGGTTCTCCAACTGCAACATCTCATTATTAAAGTGTTGGGAAAAGACCCCCCCCCCAAATCAAAATATAACTTTCAAGAACTGCTGACGCCACTAGAAAATTCAAATAGGGCGGTTTTCAAATTATATTCAGCCTTGTTTGACTGGCGACTTGAAAGTTGTTTCGGTCCTTCAGAATATTGGTCTCAGCTGTTACCCCAATATAAAATATCATGGCCTACCCTATGGATGCCTTATGCAATTTCACATTCTGCACAACTTGTATTATTCCCCAAAAAAACTGGCTAAGTGGGGCTTAATCTCTTCCAATCAGTGCTCCCGATGTTCCTTAGATGAAGGTAACCTTTTTTATATTTTCTGGGATTGTCCCAAAATAGCTCCTTTATGGACCACAATACAAGCCAAAGTAGACCCACTGTTGGGGATTTCAGAGTATTTCAATCCTGAAATTTGCATGCTAGGGGATTACTCACAAAGAGATGTACAGAACCGGAAATACTATATGTCAATAATTTCGATGTCTCTCAAAAAAACTCTTTTTAAAGCACTGGAAAGATGATGCAGTGATAACATACACAGAATGGCTAAACGAGTTACTGTCAAATCTCAGAACTGAAAAAGTGATTGCATGTCTGTATAACAGATTGCCCAAGTACAAGAAAATCTGGGCCCCCTTTCAAACCTTTCAAACCTTTCAAACCTTGTATTCCCTATAAGCTGGATTCTTGATGTTATCAATGATTATTATAATCCATTAATAATTGGACTGAGGGAGGGGAGGGGGGAGGGAAGGGAGTGGGAGGGAAGGGGGCGGACAGTGCCAACGTGTCATTTCATCTTTATTGATATAAAGACTCACTCTGTATGGTTCTGTTCCACTTATGTATAAAAACTTGTAATAAACTTTAAATTGAAAAAAAAAAGAAGAAGAAAGCTCAGGAAACCTAATTATCAACATAAAAGATGAAAATAGTTCATTCGGAGGTGGGAGATCCTAAATACCAATGGAAAATACTGGAGAGACAGACTGAATCTGTACTGGAATTCCAGTATCTGGGTTTTCTTTTTGATAAACAAAAATTCATGGTTGAATCATAAAGTTAACTTGAAAACTAGATTATGCATGGCAGTAGCAGGTTTGGCAACATTTAAAGGGAAACTGTCTATTTATTTATTTATTTTATTTATTGAAAATGTTTCACCAGGAAAGGCACACTGAGCAAAAAGATGTTTGTCTCACAGTGCGACCTTGGGAGGGGTACAAGGGAGGAGGGTATATATACAACAGTCAGTAGGTTGAACTTGGAGTGGAGCAACACAAACAATTGTTACATAATTGAGTGAGATTACTTACAAACTTGATTACATGAGGAGTACAGTACATAACATGAACCTCAAGGAAAGTAGCATACATACTTGAATACACATCAAGGACGATACGTGATTACATAAGTGCCAGTAACAGAGATTGAACTGGAGCAGGATGCACCAAGTTGACAGTGGGAAATGGAAGTAGGAGATTGGGGCAAAGGAGAGGTGGCAGGACTGTATAGTAAACAATGTGGTATATTTAGGGGGGTTGATTTAGGGAAGACGGTGGGGAAAGAAGGGAGATAGCAGAAGTGGATGAGACAGTAAGTGCATTGGTTGTTTAGGGCAATGAATAAGCCAGACAATTAGGTGAAGGCTGTGCTGCTGGTCAGGAACGTAAGGAGGAGGGGATGGGGAGGGGGAGAGAATCCGTCAGGGGGTGGGAGGTCAGGGGCAGGTACAATTTGGTGCAAGAAAGTTGGTGAGGGCACAGGATAGAGAGTGTTCGGATGAAGAATGGTGGATTTGGGCCGGCAGGCCATTCCAGAGCTTAGGGAAGAGGTAAGAGAAAGCCAATTGGCCTGCGGAGGTCCTTCGGTGAGGAATTACTAATAGCCTGGAGTCAGTAGATCTGAGGGTGAGGGCAGGGGTAGATGGGGAGGATAGGGAGGATATGAGGTAGGGAGGAAGGGAACTGAGCCAGAAGTTAGAAACAAATTTAACACTGTGGAGTAGGCGCCAGTTACTCAGGGATGGAAGAGCCAGTGAACAGAAGAGCTCGTAGTGATGGGTGCGGGAGGAGGCATCGAGGGCAAAGTGGCAGAAAGCATTAAAGAGGGAATCCAGTCTGGCTAAGGTGGACTTTGAGGCAGAGCTGTAAACAACATTGCAGTAGTCAAAGGAGGGCAGAATCATTTTCAGGACTATTTTGCGTCTACCCCCTTAAGCCTCAAAGTGTCCCTAGTTTGAAAAACACATTTTGTAATTGGTTACATTCTCATTCTATAGTTTGTTAATGCAGCTGGTAGTTTGATTCAGATCCTTTTTTTTCTTCTAAAAAGTGAAAAACTGACTGCCCACCATACTGGTGTTACCACACCAAAACATATTTGTTTACATTTCTTGACCAGCTCCCACTGCATCTTTCCTGGACTCAATAATGTCATGTTACCCCCAATAAATCACCCTAGGTTTATGTTTAAAGAGTTTGCCCAATCCAAAATTTTAAAACTCTTGAACACTATCCTGGATAGGTTTTCGGATTGTGGGGGTGGGCTAGATGGCCATTTCTTAAAGTTAGCTATACCGTTTATCATTAATCCACTATCTTATATATTTAACTTATCTCTAGTTATATGTCAGTTTCCTACAGACTGGAAACAAGCAAGGGTTGTCCCTATTCCCAAAAAGAAACACAGTTATTCTAGATGTTATTAGACCAATCTCTATCCTAAATCCCCTTAATAAAATGATTGAGCAAGTAGTTGCCAGACAGATAAATGATTATCTGACTACTTCAAACAACATGAAGTCTTGCTGTATTCTGACAATAGCAGTGTGTCCCAACCTTCGAACTGCACCGGAGATGAAAGAGTTAACTTTCCATGCCAGGCATGGAACACTGAGCTCGAGCTCGGTTGAGACTCTGTCTGTTGCTGTTTAAACTCAAACCGTCAGATTCTTTACTCCGCCTCACTGAACAGTCGCTCTGGAGATTTCTCCTTCTGCTTTTGTCAGTTAAAGTACCGCTTTTCTCAGTTTTCGACCGAATTTAAACCGTAACCTGTCGGTTCAGTCTCTGTCTGTGGTATTTGTGAGTACTAGATAGGTTTATATTAATTTCTATTCTGTGTGGAACTTGTAAATGGTTCATTGGTTCGGTTTGAACCGATCAAGCTGTTAAAAAATCTTTATTTGTACTTTTAGTATGTGGTTACCGGTTCTTATCGGTTCTAAAAAAAATGGATTTTATTACGTTTTTTTTCCACGACCCGTGACACGGTCAGGAACCGATAAGAGGGTCTTGCCTGGTGGATTGCCATTAAAAGGGTAAGTTTGGTTAGGACTAGCACAATGTCTGAGAAACCCAAAAACCGGGCCCACTGGGTTTCAATACTGTAGTGTGTGGGGAAGTCTTTGCTAAGGCTGACCCCACCACTGTGTTTATTTGTCTGGTTTGACCACCTCAATGCAGACTGCCAGATTTGTAAAAATTTTCCTGCAGCTACCCTAGAAAAGAGAGTTGGTAGGCTCAGGGAAAGGGAGGCCAAAAAGTCCGCTGAACCAGATGGCCAGCCCGGTTCGGTTCAAACCGAACCAGAGGAGTGCCCTCTGACCAGGGCGAGACTTCTTCGGGCAAAAGGAGAGCCGATTCTGAGGAGTTGGTTCCGGCTAAGAGAACTAGAAAGGAAAAATCAGCTGGTGTGGAGCCAAAACTTTCTTCTCCAACTGCTGAAGAAATAGCCAAAGCGATAAAAATTGTGCAGCCACTTTCCCGGTTCCGACCAAACCGGCACCATCAGAGGAGGCGCTCGGTTGCCGGTTCCACGGTTCAAGATTATGATTTAGAGAATATTATGAACTGGAGGAGGAGGAAGAGGAGTATGAGGAAAGTGAATGTGGTTTTGAAAGTCTGGGTGTGCCCATTGACCCGGACATCTCCCCAGACAGACCTTCAGGAGTGTCTCGTCCTAGGCTTTCTGAGTCCCCCTCCCATTTCATGTTTTATAAAAAAGTGGCTGAAACCCTCCAGCTTCCTATGGAAGAAGCTATGGACAACCAGGAGGAGCCTGACTATGTGGAAATGATGGATATCCCAGAGTCTAGGAGGCTGTCTATTCCCTTACACAAATCTTTTGGGAAACAGACATTTAAGATTTTAAAGACTCCTAATACTATACCTCCTGTGGATAAGAGAATGGACAAGAGGTATACATTGTCAGGCTTAGATACGGAGTTCCTTACAGAGCAATGCAGCCACGTTGGGGTAGTGCAGGCTGCAGCCTGTGATAAGGCAAATATTCCCTTGGCTTCACACCCCCCAGATAAGGACTCCATGAGGATTGATGCCATGGCAAAGAAACAGTACATGGCAGCATCCTTGGGACTCAGACAGGCCAACTATATGGCCTATACTGCTAGGTATCATAAATCCAGATGGGACACTGTCATGGCTTTAGCAAAACAGGTCCCTGGTCAGCTTGCCAAGGAGCTGGAGCAGGTGGCTGCTGATGGTATTGAGGCATCCAAGGTGCAATTTCATGCTGCAGTGGACTCCAATGATGTGTCATCTAGAGTCATGGCTACATCTGTGGCACTTCGTAGAATAGCTTGGCTCAGATGTACTAGCCTGTCACAGGATACCCAGACTAAGGCCATGGATTTTCCTGTTGTGGGTAATTCTCTGTTTGGGGAGCAGACAGAGAATTACATGAAGAAAATGGATGAATATAGGACCACCTATAGGAGTGCACAGGTCAAGGAAGGCAGGCCACTCCTCAGGGCAGCACCCCAGGGCAGGCCTTTTCATGAGCCTTTCTACCAAGCCCAGGCCTCCTCTTCTGCCTATGCTCAGAGGGGGTTCTTTAGAGGGAGAGGCAGAAGGGATACAAGCAGACCTGCTTCCACCCCTCAGCCAAAAACCCCTGCCAAACAGGCACCCTGATGGGTTGGCCAGGGCCGATTCTCCACTACCTGTAGGGGGCAGGCTGGCTTACTTTTTCCAGGACTGGGAGTCTCTAACATCAGACAAGTGGGTCCTGGAAGTAGTAAGCCAGGGACTGGTTCTCAGCTTCAAAAAATTTCCAGAGCTGAGATCCAGATCCTTTCCACCTGCAAATCCCTCAGAGGCACTTACCCTAGAGGCAGAGGTCTCTTCCCTTCTGGCTCTCAGAGCTGTGTAAAGGGTTCCACCCCTACACCAGGGCAAAGGGTTGTACTCCAGGTACTTCCTTACCCCAAAAAAGACAGGAGAATGGAGGCCCATCCTGGATCTCAGATACTTAAACAAGCACCTTTTAAAACCAAAATTCAAAATGGTGACTCTGGGAATTATTCTACCCTCTCTAGGCCGGGGACTGGCTAGTGTCCCTGGACCTCAGGATGCCTCTTCCATATTCTCATCAGAAGCTCCCATCGAAAGTACCTCAGGTTCGAGAGTTGCCCTCAGGCCATTACCAGTTCAGAGCAATGCCCTTCGGTCTAACCTCTGCTCCAAGGGTATTCACAAAATGCCTGGCAGTAGTAGTTGCTTCTCTAAGAAGGCAAAGGATTGCCATCTTTCCATACCTGGACGACTGGCTCATAGTAGGCCAGTCCCCAGACCAAGTCAAGTTGCACCTACAGATAACTCAGCAACTGCTCACCTCTTTGGGTTTCCTTCTGAATCTTTCAAAGTCAGTTCTAGAGCCTGTTCAGCTCCTCACCTTCATAGGCACAGAGTTAGACACAGAAAAGGCCAGAGCTTTCCTTCCCCTGGACAGAGCAAGGACCCTTATCTCACTGGCCTCCTCTTTCACCCTGCAGGTGTCTCGACCAGCAAGGCATTTTCTACAGCTCCTGGGGCACATGGCTGCTTCCACAGCAGTGGTGCAGGGAGCAAGATTTCAGATGAGAGACATTCAGTTCCATTTGAGAGCCTTTTGGTCTCAAAGGAAGGACCCTCTGACCAAATTGATCCCAGTGACTCGAACCCTGATCCAGGCCTTACAGTGGTGGCTGGATCAGAACAATCTAAGGCAGGGAGTTCCCTTTGTCACTCAGTCCCACTCCTTAATCTTTACGACAGATGCCTCCCTCTTGGGGTGGGGGGCTCACTTGGGCGATCTGACTACCCAGGGGTTGTGGTCCCCTCAAGAATCTCTGCTTCACATCAATCTATTGGAACTCAGAGCAGTATTTCTAGCACTTCAAGCTTTTTCCAAATCTGTTCAGAACAAAGTTATCCAGGTCATAACAGACAATACCACCACAATGTGGTACATCAACAAGCAAGGAGGCACTCGGTCTACAGCCTTGTGCACAGAAGCAATGAAGTTGTGGTCTCTGGCTTATTCCCTGAACACCTCCCTCACAGCAGTTCACCTTCCAAGCAAGGACAATGTCCTGGCAGATGCTCTCATCAGGATATCTCAGGGTCATCACGAATGGTCACTGGATCCCCTGGTCTTGGAGGTGATATTCTCCAGATGGGGCACCCCACAGATAGATCTTTTTGCAGCCCCAGACAATCACCAGCTTCCCCTTTTTTGCTGCAGGCCCCCAGTGTTGGGCTCAGTCCCCCTGGATGCCTTAGTTCTCAGTTGGGAAGGGAAGTTCCTGTATGCTTTTCCCCCTTTCCCTCTCCTGTTCAAAGTGCTAGTCAAAATCAGGTCTCAACCCTGCAAGGTGATCCTGATTGCTCCAGACTGGGCCAGACAACCCTGGTATCCACTCCTGTTGTCCTTAGCAGTCCATCTTCCCCTGTGTCTTCCCATGAATTACAACCTGTTAACCTGTGCTCAGGGGAGGGTTTGGTACCCGAATCTCAAATCTCTCAATCTCAAGGCTTTGCTCTTGAAGAGTTAGAGTTTGTTGATTTACACCTCTCCCGAGGTGTAATGGATATTCTGAAGGCTTCTAGGAAACCTTCCACCAGGACTACTTATAATTCCAAGTGGAAAAGATTTTCCATATGGTGCTCTGGAAGGCATATTTCCCCAGAGTCTGCTGATCTGCCCACAGTCCTTGATTATATGGTCCATTTGAAGAGCTTTGGGCTTAGACCAGCTACACTGAAGGTGCATCTGGCAGCTGTTTCTGCTTTCATTTCAGCAGGTAAGCCCTCTTCTCTTTCAGCTCACCCTGTATTCTGTAAGTTTTTCAAGGGATTGCTTCATACCAACCCTCCATTCAGGGACCCTGCCCCTGCTTGGGACCTTAATGTTTGCATTGCTCAGCTTATTCAACCCCCTTTTGAGCCTTTGTCTTCAGCAGAGCTTAAGTACTTGACTTGGAAAACTGTGTTCCTGGTAGCCATCACTTCTGCCAGACGCATAAGTGAGTTACAAGCCTTGTTAGTGGAGCCTCATTTTATCTCCTTCCATAAAGATAAGGTCCTCAGGACTAACAGGAAGTTTTTGCCTAAGGTGGTTTCAGATTTCCACCTTTACCAATCTATGTCTCTTCCTGTGTACTTCACTGACCATTCCTCCTCTGGTGAGAGGAGGCTGCACAGTTTAGATGTGAAAAGAGCCCTTAGCTACTACATAGAACGTACCAAGGGTCACAGGTTTGACTCCCTCCAACTGTTCCTCACTTATGGTGAGGTTGGTAAAGGGAAACCTGCCACTAAAAGATCCATTGCCAGGTGGATTGTTTCTTGTATCCAATTTTGTTATGAAAAACTGGGTAAGGTTCCACCCTCAGGCCTGAGGGCTCACTCTACCAGAGGTACAGCTGCTTCCCTGGCTGCTGCCAGGGATATCCCTATTCTAGAGATATGTCAAGCAGCTACCTGGCAAACAATTCACACTTTTACCAAGCATTACTCGCTGGATATCCAGGCTAGGAGTGATGCTCGGTTTGGCACAGCTGTGCTTCAGAGCCTATTTCCTAAGTAGGTTCTGTCCCTCCTCCATGGAGGTACTGCTTGGTAGTCTGTGATTGTCAGAACACAGCAAGACTTCATGTTGTTTGAATAAAAAATTACTCACCTTAGTAATCTTGTTTCTTCTAATGGAGTCTTGCTGTATTCTGACCTCCCCCCCTGCCTTCCCTCTCAGAACCTCTGTTTTTGGGATGTGGGTGGGCAGTGGCAGTGTTGGCACTCATCAGGTGCCTCACCTTGTCGTTTTTACCCCTTTTTCTTGGGTGAGTGGGTGCTGTGTTTTTCATTTTTTGGGTCTCCTGACTTGAGTCTTTGTTTTGGGACCAAAAAAAATCTGTTTTATGTTTAGTAGCCAGTTGGCTAGTGTAGGTTTACAGCTTCCATACAGGACCTTAGTGAGTTTAGCTCATACAGATCTGATGGTTTGAGTTTAAACAGCAACAGACAGAATCTCAACCGAGCTCGAGCTCAGCGTTCCATGCCTGGCATGGAAAGTTAACTCTTTCATCTCCGGGGCAGTTCAAAGGTTGGGACTCACTGCTATTGTCAGAATACAGCAAGACTCCATTAGAAGAAACAACATTACTAAGGTGAGTAATTTTGTCTTCTGGAGTACTTGTGAACCAACAACATGGATTCTGTCAATATCACGGAACCAGGACTGCCTTGGTCAGGTTCATGTACACCGTCATGCCAGGGTTTAATAAAAGCCAGTTGACAGGGGAGGTGTTCGTGGACCTGACCAAAGCATTCAATTTGATCAACCACAATCTTTCCTGTTCCAATTTGAAGAATATTGGTTTATCTAAAGCTGTTGTTTCATGGATTGGGGATTATTTGTCAAATCAATCCCAATTTGTTTATATTGGAATTGCTGTTTCGAATGTGTCCCCAGTACTTTGTGATGTCCCACAGGGTCCATTTTGGGCCCTTATTGTTTTCTTTATTTATTAATCAGTTACCCCAATTATGTTATTTTAGTGATTCTAGTTTATATGCTGATGATTTGATTATTTTCTCCCAATCCAAGTCAGTAACTGAATTGTCTCTTGCATTAGAAAAAGATTTTGGGGAAGTTTGCTCATGGTTTATTCATAACTCTATGGTGCTGAATTAAAAAAATGAAAACAATGCTTTTTGGCATGCCATCTATGCTTAGGGACAATCCAGGTTTAGTTTTCTATGATCACCAGTGGACTCAGATTGAACAGGTCAATTAGTTTAGATACCTTGGTGTTCTTTTGATCCTGGGTTAACTTTTTCTCTACAGGTACAGTCAGTTGTTAAAACTATTAATCAAAAATGTGGCTTATTTTATAAATTTAAATTCTATTTTAAGGTGGAAACCAGAAAAGCTGTTGCCTTTAGGTCACTTCTTCCACACTTCATGTGTTGAATTTGTACTTTAATCTAGGCTTTAAGGAACTACATTCTCTAACGGTGGCCTACAATAACATTTGTAGATTTGTTCTTGTAGTCCTAGCTCACACTCATCACTGTGATCTGTATTCATCTTTAGATTGGATGTCCTCTCTTTCTAGGATTGAATAATCATTGGGTTGTAATATTTATAAAAGTCTTTTTTTTAGAAATCTCTGTTTCCTTTGTCAGGTTTAGTTTTGATTAGATCTATGTTGCCTAGCCTCAGATCAGCAAATGGCACTTTATTGAATGTAGTTAAATCAAAGTTAAAATTGGATCATATGCATTCTTGGTGGCTGCTCCCATCTATTGGAATACACTGCTAATTTTTATTCATCAGGCTTCCTCTCTTGCAAATTCTAAGATGAAATTAAAGCAATATCTACTACAGATCGCTGTATGTAATTGTTACATGTAAAGTATTGATATGTTTATTGTATCCATACTGTGGTTCTTGTTTGATGTATTTTTGTCTAGGTCAGGCCTGAAAAGGGACCTTTGGTCCAGTGTTCTTACTCGGTTAACAAAGAATAAATAAAATTAAATTAAATGAAATGAGGAATACACTAACACAATCTAGCTACTCATTATGCAGTGGGAGTAGAAGAGACTCTTCTATCATGAGTGGTTGCACGGTTTGAGGGTGTTTCTAATGTTCAGAAAGTGTGCACTAAGAGTAGTTCAATGATTTGAAGCAAAACAAAACTGGACATAGATATACATTACCATTCATTTCAGTTCTAATAAGCAAGGAGGCAGCTAATACAACCAGCAACATCAATTAATTTTAGAGAAAGTAAGCAATCATAAAATGTGGGTTTTTGCATAAAAATAATATGATGCCAAAAAGGTTGACAGTGTCCCTTTAACTATAGAGGGGGATAAACAATTCAACAAGTATTATTTGTTGTTGATGCAGAAATGTTGTCCCAAGCTATATATTTGGCAAAAGTCTGGGGTTATACAGGAACTAATGAATTGGATTATACATTTTCCCAAATTTATTGAACTTTACTACCCCCAACTAAAGGCATTCCTACAATGACAGTTTGAGCAGATTTGGGCATGCCAGATATTGACTTAATGAGCACCACAAGAGTTGTTGCTTACTGAATAAAATTTAGCAAACTCAGATGCCAGATTAGTTAAGCTGCCTTTTGATAAAAATATCAGTTTTGGTTAGCTAACTGTTCTGAGACCTTTGGCTACTGTTTTGAACACATTGAGAAAAGTGAATCACCAACACTTCTGGACTCTCCCTTCAAAACAAATTGAGATTAGTAGTGAATATCATATAGTAATAAAGAACAAACTGTGGGAAATATGTAAAAGGAGGGAGCTTGAGAGTCTGGTTGGCATATGATTTAGTATGTGGCTTCCAAAACTCAAACTGAGCTTTGGTTTTGAAAACTTATCTTTACTTATCATCAGCATCTGATTTGCAAAGGGCAGCAGTGGCCTTTCATTTTAATTCTTTCAGATCTTGTGCATTAGAAAGAAAATACATAAAAGAAGAAGGAGTTATGGGCTTCTGTCATAGCAATAAAGCAAACAGGGAAGATATTTATTGTATTGTGTAATGGTACAGGTAGGCCTTGGTATAACCAGATAAGAGAGAGAGATACACAGCACCCTATCTAAGAGAAGTGTATTTACCACTGCATTCATTAGCACTAAAATTTATGCCTACATCAAACTATTTCATCTTGATTAATGGAGTAAAGTTCTTAAGGCAACTATTCATAAATGAGTCAGATGTGTTCCAACATTAAAAAATACTATATATATGACTAGATAATACTGGTAAAGTCCAACATTTGTCAAAGGTTAGTTAGAGATTTTAAAAACAATTATTGCAAGCCTGGGATGGGTAGATGGGTAGAATGACTTTCTAGATCCTGGATACTTATAAGGAGGTTGAGATGTTCTGTCATTATCAACAAGTATCCACTGCTGTACTTAGTAGTACCGTAACTTATATTTACATTTTATTCTTTTGCTCTTGATTGTGTTAGAAACACATCTCTAAGAGCAGTTATTCATAGATAAGTCAACTGCACTCTGGCACTAAAAATATCATATTCATAAACCAGGTAACACTGACTACAGTGGTGTGGTAGTGCCACTATAGCTAGGGATGTATAAGCTGTTTAATGTTAAACCCATAATTTTTCACCTTGATAGCTTCATGCCTGTTCAACAGATTTGCATGAAATTTTGCATACATGGTTGAGGAGGGGCAGGATCTCTTCAACTGGAAAGTTTCATTCTGGTCGGATATTCTGATTCTGGGATATGGATAGTGCAATTTTAGGAAACATTGATGGGTTTTTAATTTTTTGCCATTTTTTGTTGTTGTTGTTGTCACTTACAGTCCAGAAAGTTTGGAATTTTGTTCTGAAATGTTCAGGGTACAAAGAGTGTGCCCTAGAATGGTGTCTTTAATTAGTTTGGTGAAAAAATACTAATCCATTCCCAAGTTATAAGGATTTGAAATTTTGGTTCTGAGTGTGCTCAGTACAGTCTTTTGGATAGATGTTTCATATGAATGAAGAATTTGGCTATACGAAACAGGATTCTTCTTCCATGAGGCCAAATTCCTCTTTTGTGAGAAAACATTCTTTTTTCATGTGCTGGCCATCTTGTTTCTGTGGTTTTTCCAAAATATTATTTCAAAACCCATGAAAATGATGCCCTGGAGACACACATATACATGAATCTAGTTAAATGGGACCTGCTTAGTTCGATTCTGGACTTACTTATTCAAAAAAACACCCCAAAATGTATTTTTGGGACATCCTTTAAAATCCTTACCAAGTCTTCTTTTGTGAGCTGATTTTCTTCTTTCATGAGGCTCATGAAAGAGAAACAGGCCCAAATGAAAGAAGAATTAAATCTCACGAAAGAGGATTCGGGACTTAGTTTTTTTTCACAAGATCACGAAAACCTCATAAAAAGGGATGCCTTCTCATGAAAGAAGATCTTGGACTTAGTTTTTTATATTCATTTTTTCATGAGAAGGTGTCTTTTTTCATGAGCTCACAAAAATCTCACAAAAGAAGATTCCTTCTACAGCTGGCCCAGTAGTGCAGAGGGCTGAAGGCCTTAAGCACCTTACCTCTCATCACACCAGTGACCCATGTTCAGGAATGAGCACAGGTTGCCATGGTTCAAACAGGGAGGGAGGGAGAGGATTGAGTGCACGCAGGTCTGCTCTCCTCTCCTTGGGAGGGGAACTGCACCCTCCATTGAATGACTGCCACCAGGTAGAGACCTAGTGGAAGTGAGGGTCAAAGAGGTCAGTAGCAAGGAGGTGCTTCAGGACTGTGCAGCATGTGCATGCCTCCACAAACGCATGTTGACATGTACACCCCAGCGTGGGGAATGGGGAACAAACTGGTGGATATGTGGCAGGGTAGGCATTCATGAAGCCTGTCCACCAGCTCTCATCTGCTGCATCACTGAGACCATGGACCAGAACACTCTGGTACAAGGTAAGTCCTGGGGAGATGCTGGATGGTGGGGGTCTGGCAGTGCAGAGCTGAATGGGAGCACATCCTGTTCTGATTATGGAGGGAAAAACAGAATATAGAAGAAACAAAAGAGTATTGCTTCTCATGAAAGAAGATTTTGGACTTTTTTTTCACATTCTTCTTTCATGAGAGGGCATCTTCATGAGCTCTAAAAATCTCACAAAAGAGGATTCCTTCTCACAAAAGAAAATTTTGGACTTAGTTTTTTTTTTCTTGTTTCTTCATCAGTAGGAAGTAGGAGTTAATATTTCCCCTGTACAGATCACTGGTAAGACTCCGCTTTGAGTACTGTGTCCAGTTCTGAAGGACCCACCTCCGGAAAGGATATTGATAAGGTGGAGGTGGTACAAATGAGGGATACCAAAATGGTGCAGGGCCTGTATCAAAAGCCCTGTGAGGAGAGACTCAAGGAACTGATTATGTACTCTATGGAGGAGAGGAGGGAAAGGGGGGATATGATAGAAACATTAAAATACCTAACAGGTATTAATAAGGTACAGGAAGGTAGCATTTTCCATAGAGAAAGAAGCTTGAGAACAAGGGGTCATGCTATGAAGTTGGAGGGGGGAGGCTCAGAGGAAATGTGAGGAAATACTTCTTTATGGAGAGGGTGGTGGATGCCTGGAACAGCCTTCAAGCAGAGGTAGTGGGTGCCAAAATGGTGATGTGATTCAAGCATGCATGCATGGGACAGATACAAGGGGACCTTGGTAGTAAAGCAAAGGGAGGAGAGGACCAGAGATCAAGTAGCATCTGCAGTGGCACAGTAGACAGGGAAAACTGGGCTGACTAGGTGGGACAAGAGGTCCTTATCTGCTGGCAACTTCTATGTTTCTATTTTTTCACATTCTTCTTTTGTGAGAAGGCACCTTGTTTTGTGATGTCACAAAAATCTCATGAAAGAAGAAGATGGAGTCAAGAAAAAAGATTTCACAATTGCTTTTTTGTATCCACATGGACTCCTGCACATCTGCATCTCTAGAAATACAGAACGTTAAGGCTTGCAAGGCTCTGTGCTTCCATGCCCTCATTAACTACTCAGTTGCAGCATGGCCTGGAGGGTCTTGCATATCTGCATCTGTATTTGCACACAACTTCAGGGCCCTGAGGGTTTTGAGCTTCTGCAGCCTGATGGACTCCACATTTGGTGCAGGGCCCAAAGGGTCCTGTGTATCTGCATGTATACATTCACAGAAGCATGAATTATGGAGGGCCCTGCACTTCCAAGCCCGGATGGTCATATTGGCATAGGTCCCAAAGGGACCTGCATCAATGAGGATATGGTTCTCCTATCTCAAAAAGAAAAGACATTTATTGCAAAAACACTGCATTAATGCATCAGTTAGGGTTTAGCTTAAAGCAACAAAAGTAGGGAAATGTGGCGTTAGGGTTTCCAACCCTAATTCCCCACCCTACCCCTGAAAGCACAAATGGAAAACAATATTAAGGTTTTGGCTCTCCTGAGTCTTGCCAAATCAGTGCTAGGCTCTTCCTTGGGATTCTCAACCTTATGCCCGCCCCCTCCCCTGAGCAAAGGAGGTTATATGTGGTGTTTTTTTTTCAGGCATGGCCCACAGGTTGTTGGCAACATGTGGTGACACGTACTTCTGTACGTTTGAAGAGTATATCAGTATGAGGCACTGGGTTGGAGCTGTACCTTGTTCTTCAGACAGGAGGCTATGAGGTGGGGAGAAGGGGTGAGCATTAGGGTTGAGAACCCCAAGAAAGAACCCAGCACTGATCTGGCAAGACTCAGGAGAGCCAAAATCCTAATGTTGTTTTCCTTTTGCTGCTGGGGGGGATTGGGGAATTAGGGTTGGAAACCCTAACACCACATTTCCCTACCTTTGTTGCTTTAAGTTGAACCCTAACTGGTGTAATAATGCAGTTTTTTTGTAATTAATAATTTTAATATACACCCCAAAAAACTGTCCCAAGACTTAAAGATTGATTTCCATAAGTCTGGGTTGGATGAGTGTGTGTAACCACCTAAATTTCTTATTACAGTATGTATAAATAAAAAGAAGTTGAGACATTCTCTTCTTATTAAATCTTATGTTTTATTAAGTTTTTAAAAGATATTACTATGCATACAATACATATTATGGGTGGCCTCTAGTCCATGACATTTGGGAAGCAAAACTGATATTTAAACTAATATAGGCAATGAAAACTTTACTCAACAGTCACTTATTTATTTTAAGTGATCAGGCCTGATATTTTAAGCAGTTACAGATTATTTATTGAACTCCCACAGACTGGGTCTTGAAGTCTAAATTAACCTAAAAGAAAAACATTATATAGTGGACCCAGTAGTTATAATATTTATATTTATGATATATCATTCATAATCCCTACATACCAAAGTAGTATTTTAAATGCAAATTAATTTAAGTTAAACTTAAACTTTTAAATGTCTACTTCTTTCCAAAATGTATTAGCCCTTAATCTTAGAAAATTCAATATATATCTCAATATCTAAATATATGTCTCATTAAATCATTCTGTCTTCCATTTCATGTGCAGCAACAGAGAGTTCTTTATCGGGCAATGTAGGAGATTCCCCATCAGCTGATGAATCTGTCTCATGTTGGGCTTTCAAAAAGGAAACTAAGTGGTCAATTTCAAAAAAGAAAGGATTTGCCCTTCAAAAGAATTCTCACTTTAGTCAATGCCAATACTTGAAAAGTTCCTCCAAGTTTAAGAATCTCTTGCCTCTAGTTTAAGAATTTCCTACATCTTTGCTCAGTCTGAAATGAGAAATCAAGGTAAATACAAAAATTCTCAAAGTGTTATAGGTAAGGACACCCTTCATTCAAGAAAGCTTAATCAGCAGATTTCTATCTGAGTCAAAAGCAAAGCTAATAAAAATTGTGGATTTTGTATTAGTGTCTGTTTGAAGATCTCCTTGAGACATTATTTTATTTTCAACCTTATATACTGTACCCCAAGGATCCCATGAAATTGTTTTTATGCAGTCGAAAGGCTTTTGTAATAAATGGAAGACTGACAGGAGGTAAATGGAAAACTTCATCAAAATGTCCTTTACCAAATCTCTTACATTGTCAAATCTAGAATCCAAAGTATTAGGAAGCCCAACAAGTCTCAGTATTTTATATCTCACTTTGTTTTCCAAATTTTCCAATTTCCTACATAAATGATAACGTGCTTTAAACGTTTCAGCATTTGTGGCTTCTAGTACTAGGGTTCTCTTCTACAAACTGTTGATTTTAGAAGTGTTAAATTCAACCTGTTTTTGAATTACTAGTACAGATTTCTTTTGTTAATTTTATCTCTTGTTGCAAAAAATCCAGTTTTGCATTAAATTCATCTAGTGGCCTCTCCTGCCTTTCCAACATTGTAAGAATTTGGTCTATAGATGTTTTTTTTTTAAACTTTATTTTTTGATTTTCATCATACAAAAAGAACATGTACATAAACATCATACATATTCCAGCATAGGATAGGTGCAGCACAATGTCTGTACATACATGAAACAGGTCTATAACTTGTTAAGATTATAGAAAGGTCCAGACATGAGCCCCACCCCTTAATTACAGTA
Organism: Neoceratodus forsteri; assembly: GCA_016271365.2. NCBI lineage: Eukaryota > Metazoa > Chordata > Ceratodontiformes > Ceratodontidae > Neoceratodus > Neoceratodus forsteri. The sequence goes on along the minus strand of CM028135.1, from coordinate 458,019,941 downwards.
AGAGAAGCATTACAGGATAATGAGTTCATAGGATTTTGCACTCTCACCACAGGGCATGGTGCTATCAATTTAGTGAACTCACATCCCACTCACAGGCAACCATTTATGATGAGGGGGGAACTAATACAAAAGGACAGAAGGTTTTATTAAACAGGTTGTCTGAGCTTGGTTAAGCTAAGATTAAACCCTACACATTAGGCTCCACAGGGAAACCATGTAGGGGAACAGATTTCCCTCCTATAAGATTATACAGTTCACAAACAGAGCAGCATGCTAAAGCACACCAGATGAGTATCATCCAAGTGTATAAGCAATTTAAGCAACAAGTAAGATATAGGGGATAAGATTCAGTAATAATAAGGCAAATCAGATCATTACCACCAACCCTCCTACCTATTCAGACATGGTATAAGGAGCACACAACGGGATACAATAAACATTGGGTCCAAGGGAGCTTGTTAAGCCTCTTCGGAAACTACCAGAGAAGCACAGGCCAGCTACAGTCACTCTGGCTCACCATCTGAGTCTTGGTCCGAGGCCCTAGTGTCCATAGCTAAGAATAGTGTCTCTGCAAAATTAGATGCAGTTTCCCGGTCGGTAAACACATGGGTTTTCTGGTACGAGATATGAAGACGCACCTGGAAATGCATCTGGGCCTTCTCCCCTTTAACTAGAAGTGCCTTCTTTGTCTCCTGCAGCTTTTCTTTCTGTACTGGGTCTGCAAAGAAAGGTCAGGGAAGAAGCCCAAACGACTCCCCTCCCAGACAATATTCCCTTTTTTCCTGGCCTCCTGCAGCAATGGGATTCTTCCTTCGGGAGTAGATACAGTCATTATTGCCTTCAATGGACGAGAAGCAGAAGATCCCCTACATCCAGATCATGTGGGGATCGTGAAGGCATGCACAATAGAAATGCTCATGTCCCAGTCTAGTAAATTCAGGTCCTTGAAAATCATCCAGTTAAGTGCTGCTTGGAGTTCTGAACAGCTTGCGAAATGGGGAGGAAATCCCACTATTCTTACATTCCTCTGTCTAAGGCCATTCTCCAATGTCTCCACTTTAGAGTGGAGAAAGCTGACATCCCAAATCAGGCCTGTGGTTATTTCAGACTGCCGCTCCAACGTGGAAGTTAGATCAGAAATCACGGTGGAGTGGTCTGCAATCTTCTGGTTGAGGTCAGTAAACTTTTTCTCCATCTTAGCCAGATGTTTGTTTGTCTCATTGCCTGTCTCCTGCAGCTTAGTTAGGAGAGAAAAAAGTTGTGAAATCTCAGGCGATGGTGCAGAAGAGGGGCCTCCAGAATGAGTTGAAGCGCTAGTCCCTTGGCCACCAAAGTAAGAGTCGAGCCCTGATGACTTATGATACGGCTGCTTTTTTGGCATCATTTTTAGCTAGGAGTCTTCAAAGTCAGAATCAGTCCCAAGAAAGTTAGCGTTCAGTCCAGTAAAGTAAAGATTTTAGTTATAAAATATTGTAGTATACAGAGCCCAAGCAAGGCATAATTATCCCGCTGAGTGCTCCCCAGTGCCCCCCTGGTCTATAGATTTGCCTAAAGCATCCGGAGTATTACCAGTAGCAGAAGTACTTGAATGGAGATCAGGAGAAATCCGTGTGTGTTTACGTGCTTCTGAAGAAACTGCGATAGACCAGATAGAAGCCATTTCAGGTTCAAATATATGTTGCGCTGCTTCGAAATCATACTCAGAACCCATGTTTGTGATAAACTGACTCATGAAAGATTCTGTTACAGCCAAGTCTAAGGGTCAAAACAAATTTTTTTCTGATTTACCAGCCAGCTTTGTCAGTAAGTCAGGGTGAAATATTAGCATCTGTTGAAGCTGCTGGACTCCACAGGAGATGTCGACTTCATATGAGTTCCAATCAAGAAGAATGCTGTAGAAGTGGTTGAGCCAGCAAGCCCCCCCACTCAGAAGGCTGAGTACTGACCGAAAAATAAATTTCTTTGCTAGGGGTCTAATATTGGGAGAGGCAAACTTCTTGCTTGATGAGGATATAGCTCTGCTTTTGCTCTTTTCCATCATCAAAATCAAGGTATTTGCAAATGTTTCAATAAGATTTAGCAGTGTTTTCTCAAACACATTTAAGACAGCTCACTGTGTGCTGCTGAGCCCACAGTGGCCATATTGTCCCCTTTCTGTTCTTATTAATAAGTAATGAAAACAGCTGTTTTTGCACAGATGTTCTGCTTTCGTCTTTTTCCTGTAATTAGCATAGATTGTATATGCAATGATTGTAAACATCTTTAGGTTGAATAAGGAACTTGCTTGATTTGTAACACCATACAGATTAATCAGTTATGACATCCCCAAGCTGCAGCAAACATACTAATTAACTAATTATGTAAGCAATAAGACACAACGGGGTGTGCATGGAACAGATTTTACAGGTATGCCATCAGTACAATGACATTTCTACAACGTACACCACCACAGTGACAAATCTCACCAGGGCTCTGTGGTGGTCCACTGTATGCTGACACCACAACTCCCGTTGTTTCGCCCCCACCATGAACCAACTCCAACTCAGATTTGGTTAATTAGAGATGGGGGTGCGGGGAGCAAAGCCCCCCACAAAAAAATACTTCTTCCCAACGGGAACACTGCTGACAGTCACCATTGTTCCCGTCGATGTTGGGGGGTTCGACAACATCGTTGTCAATGTGCTGATGTGGAACCAATTTTAATGCACACCCAGGGGAGTAGTGCAGAGTGAGGCCACAGGCTGAGTGTCTTCAGCCCCTGGAAGTGTGGTAAAATCTGTTCCATGCACACACCTGGAGTATGTTGTTGTGCTAATAAAATGGGCTCCTTTTTTAACTTTTACAGTTGGGAAAAGCATGTTTATATGTAGAAACAATAGATTTACTTGCGTGCATTTGTGATAAAATAGTCCTTCCACCCACTGCAAATGATGTCATTGGTGATATCATTGTATTACTGCTGGACAGAGTTTGTCCTTTGCTGGCATCAAGATTCAAGATATGGACTGTTTATTATGGAATGTTTACCACTGAACACATGGATTCAAAATTCTGCTCAGTTCCACTAGCAGAATGTTCCTCTCCTAACATACTGTGTATACACACACACACACACACACACACACATGTACACACAACCAAGACCTCTTCTACAGCCAGAGACTCAATTATCTCACTGTCAGGGCAAGCAGAAGAGATATCCTGATGAGCAGGTAAAGATAGAAGGGGGATTTTTCATTGTTAGCAAAGAAACAGTTGTAATGAAAACTATAATTAATGTGTCTAAGGAAAGTGTGATGATAAGGGAAACAACATTTAATTTGTTTTATTGTTTATTTAAGGTGGTTTTATTTTCAGGGCCCAGTTGAAGGTTTATTTACAGTGTAAAGGTAGCAGCCATGTTTGTGATGGAAGATCAATTCTGCTTGTAGGGGGACTGATGGAAGATAGTTCTGGTTGTATGAGAACTGATTTGCTTATTGTCTGACGTGGTTTAGGACCAGGATGACTGTGCATGAAACAGATTTCATGCTCGGTCACATGATATATTTTGACCAATGAGACTTCTTTATTTTGGATGCCCATTTAATGAGACATAATGTGTCACAGACACACAAATCAATCACTTTGCACCATCATCAGTACGCTACTTAATTAATTATTGATTAATACACAACTTTCTGAAGTTAACTACCTTAAGCTCAAAGCCCCCCAGACAATTCAATTAAAAAAAAAAGATCATGGAGATTCAGATAATAGATCATGGGAGCATCCCTGACCAATCACAGCACTTCCTTCAGTTGAGCGTGAAGTGCTCTTATCACCGTAAGAGTACGTCACGCACTGTGCCACTGTAACATGCTTCTCACTGACCGCTCATGCTGTCGGCATTTTAAATTTAAAAAAATGATGTTTTTATTCAATAAAGCTAGCGAAATATAATAATTTTATGGGTCCATTTGGAGGGCCTCTTAAGGATCTAAAAGAGTCACCTTTTACATCCTTAGGATCACAGAACTGCCCACCTTTGGCTCACAGTCCTCTGGTGATAAGAACACGTAAGGTGACACTCTTAAATCCATAAGGGGCCCTCCAACTGGACCGATAAATTATATTACAAAACATGGTCACACAAACAAGCAGTAAGTTCATCTTTACAAAAAAACAGTGTATTAAAAGATATTGACATACTATAAAACATGGACATATGAATGTGCCATCAGATAAAGGCCTTGTAGACTATCTAGTCTGCTCAAGTGTGCAGCTCCCACTGCCTTTACACACAGGGAACTGCCCCCTCCCCAAACTTGATTCCTGTCAAATACGCCTCCCCCTCTCTCCCCCTTCTACCAGGAACTTTCCCCTTCACCCTATCCTAACCTCTCTTGAAGCTGTCCACTGTTTTTTGGGGATACCACCTCTTCTGGCAGCTCATTCCTCTTAGCCACCACCCTCTTGGTGAAAAAGTGCCTCTTCATTTTCATTCCAAACCTTCCCTCTCAACCAGCTTCAGGATGTTACTCCTAGTGGTCTTGTTTCCACTAAGGCTGAAGAGACCCAAGGTGCTCACCCTGTTTATGCCCTTATGGTACTTGAAGGTCTCAGTCATGTCCCTCCTCTCCCTTCTTTCCTCAATGGGGTACATGTTGAGCCCCTTGAGCCTCTCCTCATAGGTGGTGACTTGTTGGCCCTGGATTATCTTTGCTGCTCTTCTCTGGACCATTTCCAGCCAATTGATATCCTTCTTGAGGTAAGGGTACCAGTACTGCACATTGTATACCAGGTACGGTCTCACTAGAGACCGGTACAGTGGCAGAATGACCTCAGCCTCCTTACTGTTGATTCCCCTGGCTATGTAGCCCAGCATCCATTTGCTTTGGCCACAGCCTTCCTGAACTGTGCTGAGTGTTTCAGGTCACTCTTCATGATTACACCCAGGTCATTTTCGTTCTCTGATCTGGTCACCAGCATGCCACCCAACCAGTATATGGTTACTGGGTTTTTTTTGCTCCTAAGTGCATAACTTTGCATTTTTTAGTGTTGAACACAAGTTGCCAAATGCCAGACCACTTCTCTAGCCTAGGCAGGTCTTCCCTGAGTTTCTGTCTCCCTTCCTCCATGTCCACCCTCCAAGAGAGCTTTGTGTTGTCTGTAAATAGGCATCATACCCCTAATCTCATCTATTATGTTGTTTTGAATATGTTAAACAACCTGGCCAAGCACAGAGCCCTGTGGGAACCCACTGGTCATGGATCTAGCTTCCAAGAATTCCTCCCCACTTCCACCTTTTGGCTTCTGTCCTGTAGCCAACTTCTGACCTACCCAACCAGTCTAGCCTCCACCCCTAGGTCTTTCTAGCTTCCTGACCAGTCTCCTGTGAGGTACAGAGTCAAAGGTCTTACTGAAGTCTATGTACAGGTCATCAGCTGTTTGGCCCCTGTCCACTGCCCTGGTGACCCAGTCAAAGAAGTCAATCAAATTTGTCTGGCAGGACCTCGCTAACACAAACCCATGCTGCCTCCTGTCTTGGAGCCTATTATCCTTCAGAATTTGTTTATTTATTTAAACTTATGTTCACCAGGTAAGCACATGAGCCAAAGGCTCTTTTTTATGTACGACTCGGGATTGTTACAGAGACAGTCAGGATGTTACACATAACAATAAACATGGTAACAAACACAACAATACAATAACATACAAAAAGTGCAAAATACTGCAGAAATTAAAATCCACTAAGAGAAACACTGGCATACTAAATTTCTGAGAAGATAGCTCTTCAATTCTCTTTCAGGACAGACTCCATCAATTTGTCCACTATTGAATGAATGAATGAAATCTTTAATTGTAAAAGCATCTTTCCAAAACCAAGGTGCTATACATAAACCAAACAAATAATTAAAACACGTATAACAATCAGAATAGTAAAATCCATAAAACTACAAAACCATAAATATCAGCTTCAATAAGATCTGAGTGTGCCAGACTAAATATTCAGTTCAAAAACTATCTGGATATGCTAGGTTGAACAAGTATGTTTTTAGTGTTGTCTTAAAACTCTGGACAGTCAGGCAATCTCTTACCCAACAAGGTAGAGAACCCCACAGGGTTGGGGCCACAAAAGTGAAAGATAGGGCCCTCGATGTCTTTAAACGAACCCTGGGAATCTCTAGCAATCTCTCGTCGGCAGATCAGAAAGGATGGAGGTGGCTGTGAGTGTGAAGGAGATCTTGCAGGTAATGGGGTCCCTGGTCATGCAGGACTTTATAGGTCAGTAGCCCAACCTTGAAGGTGCTCCGCCACTGTATTGGCAGCCAATGCAGTCCACGAAGCACAGGTGTTATTTGACTGGTTCTAGAAGTACCAATCAATAACCTGGCTGCAGCATTCTGCACTAGCTGCAAGTGGTGGATATCAACTCCTGGTAGCTCTTGGTAAAGGTCATTGCAGTAGTCAAGGTGGGAGGTTACAAACGCATGGACCAATGTTGGAAGATCATCAGGAGGAACCAGATGCTTCACCTGGGTGATATTCCTCAGATGGTAAAAACAGGATTTGATGACGTCCAACACCTGAGATTTAAGGGTCAGACCATCATCAAAAATAATGCCCAGGTTCTGCACCTGATCTGAGGTAGTCAGCTGAACACCCCAGAGCCAAAGCCCAGAAGGTGTGCTGCTGACAAATCCGCCTCCCAACGATCTGGGTCCACAACCAACACTTCAGTTTTAGCCGGTTTCAACCACAGCTAGCTGGCACTCATCCAGTCCTGGATCTCGGACAGACAATTGTTAAATACCGAGATCACATCTTGTCTGGGCACAAAGGATATGTACAGCTGAGTATCATCTGCATAGGAGTGAAAACTCAGACTGTACCGCCTAATGATCTCTGCCAGTGGCAGCATATACATTGTGAACAATGTGGGTGACAAGATGGAGCCCTGCAGTACCCAGCAGGATAGGGAGAGAGGGGCTGAAGAATAAATTCCAGACACCACTGTCTGAGTCCTACCCTTGAGGAAGGATTGAAACCATCTGAGGACCATTCCAGATAGTTCACAGATGAACCGCAGGTGCTCCAGCAGCACACAATGGTCCACAGTGTCAAAAGCCGCAGAGAGATCAAGGAGGAGCAAGATGGAATGAGTCTTCCGATCTCTCACTATTAAAAGGACATTTAGCACCTGAACAAGGGCCATCTCGGTACTATGCCTCTTCCTAAATCCCGACTGGAGAAAATCATAGATATCATGGTCGATGAGATGATCGTCCAGCTGTAGCGTAACCACCTTCTCAATAACCTTACCCAAAAAGGGTAGGTTAGACACAGGTCTGTAGTTAGCCAGACAATCTGGGTCAAGGGAGGTTTTTTTAAGAAGGGGTCAAACAACCGCCTCCTTTAGGGGATCCGGAAACCCCCCCATGACCTCAAGACTTTCTCAGCTAGGACCGGGCCGATTTCATCTACACACCCTACAAGAAGGCACATAGGGCCCAGGTCCAAACTACAGCTGGTTGGCTGCAAAGTCTGGATGAACCTCACAATAGCCATGGTTTCCAGCCGGCTGAAGTCAGACCAGGCAAACTGGGTGCCCGCAACCTCCCACCAACCTCCGCAATACCCACTAGAGGAGGCCGGACAGATCCCGGACCTGATGGTGGCAACTTTATCTGTGAAGAACTGCGCAAACTCATCACACTTCTCTTGTAAAAAAGCTCCACCAAACTGGAGATAGATTGGATTGCACAATCTGTCCATGGCCTAGAAGGGTTGAGCTGGTCGGTTCCACACAGCGGCAATCTCCCTGGACAGGAACTGTGCCTTCTTATGGGTGATTGCCGATTGATAGACCTCATAATGGTCCATCAGTTTAAGTCTGTCATACTCCAGGCCCAATTTCTGCTAGCCCTTCTCTACCCTTCATCCCACCCTTCTCATCTCCTTCAAAGTCCCATCAAATTATGGGAACCTTGGGCAAAGAGTAAGTGGGTGAACATGCACAGGAGCTATGGAATCCAGGGCATCTGTCACCTCCTTATTTATAGGCGAGTACTAGATTCCCTGGATCCATGCATTCACTTGCTATACTCGATAGGTCCAGCACCACCATCAGGCCATCTGGGGTCACACCCCTGAAAGGGTGGTACCAGACCATCTCCATGGGGGAAGGCCTATTGGGGGGAGCCATGAAACTGAACCCCATGGTGTGATGGTCAGACAACCTGACTGGCTCCACCACCAAGTCAGAGATCTCCATCCCCAGAAGGAACACCAAGTCCTATGAATGACCATAAATGTGGGTCGCAGAGGTAACAACCTGTGTAGGCCCAATGAACCTATTAGTTGGAGGAAGTTCTGACCAAATTGCAAGAGTTCATCGTCGACCCAGGCATTGAAATCCCTCAGAATCAACCATCTGGGGAATCCCAATACCATGTCAACAATGAAGTCCACGACTTCCTGCAGGAAAACTTTCCCATCTCCTGGTGGACGGTAGATGAGAAGTATCCTGAACCCTACACCCATGCTTATGATACAGTCAAAGGAGTTGGTGGTCCCTACCGGAACCTCCGAAAGGTCCAGTTCCGATCTAAAACAAATGGCTACACCCCTGCCCCTGTGATCCATTGTCGAACGGTGCATCACCGAGTACCTGGCTGGAATTGCTGAAGCCAACACTGGACCAGAATTTTCATCCAGCCAGCTCTCAGTGATGCAAGCCAAGTCCACTGACCCAACAAGATATGCTACTAAGGCAGTCTTGTTCTTAAGGGACCTGGCATTGCATGGCACCATCTGGGTAGGATGAGCAACCAAGGAAGACCGCGTCACTTGCCTGCTAAAAGCAGAGCCCTTGGATATGGGAACCAGGCAGGGAGGACCCCTTTCCAGGACCCATTTCACCACAGGGCATCTCCTTGTTCCCACCACCCCAATCCACCATCTCCTTTCCAATTCCCCTCCAGGCCCCCCATCTCTCTTCCTTCTCCTAGCTATCCCCAGAGCCCAACACAACCTATATGCTTCCGGGGACAGCAGAGAACAGTTAAAAGGGTGGAGGTCCCTGAGCCTGGTAGGGGAATAGTGCCTGACTGTAATCACAACTTCTCAGAACATTCTTACAAACAGACAGTGTACAGCACAATCTTCAAAACTACCCAAATATGTACCACACCACACAAATACACCTAATTTAACACTCTGCACAACACTATACCACCCACACTGATCTACAAATTTATATTCTCAATCCCACAACAGACACACACACTGTGTTACAAACATACCCACACTCAGTCATACAATGACCACACCCTTAAATAACGAATAATAATCAAAATGAAGTAATCACTATACAATCCCCACCCCCACACTCACCCACCAATACACACGCTACCCAACCCCACCATATGCACAAAATATCAACCAATCCCCCCAAACTCAGTCCTACTACTTAACATATGTGTTGTAAACCAATTAATAAAAACAATTATTGCAAAAGTCCAACAGAGTCCGAATAAAGAGGAGTCTTTCCTTTAGACAGTTAAGGACTTATGCAAATCCCAAATGATCTTCCAGTTTAGGCTTTAGGGTCTCTCACTCCCCCAAAGCCATGACTAATGTTTTCACTTGAAGTGGGACACTCTCACTAGCCAACAATCAAGTAATCCAGGCTAAATGCAGTTTGTGGTTAAAAATAAAGGGTACCCTCACTACCCAATCCAGTTCAGAAATAAAACAAACCGAAATCAGAACCAAAAGAACCAACCTGAGCAGAGCCCGATTTCTTCCAGTTTACAGTCTGTGGCAATCCTCCAGTTCCAATGTAGCTAGCAGCAGTACCAAGAGTTCTTTCCAAAGAAGAAAATATGTCCTCCTCAGGCCAGCCAGCTACCCGGTTAAAACAGGACCTGACTCAGAGACTAGGCTGCCCAGAGACAAGCAGTCCCCAACCTTAGCCAACAAGGCAGCCACCCTCCAGCAGCTACTAGTCAATGCACCAGTCTTTGGGCAACAAGACAGCCACCCTCCGGCACTCACTAATTCCCAAAGTAATCACAGGCCCACCCCGAAATCAGGTTGCCAACAGGTACAGTTAAATTTTCCAGCTACACTCCAGAGCAACCCTCCCCAATTCCAGCAGACATCCCAAATGGTCACGGAGACCAACCACCCTACAGTCGCTGGCCTCCAACCTCCCACCCGGGCTGCCGCATGGATCAGGAAGGACCTTTCTGGGACTTCTTCTTAAGCCGCAGACTGTCTTTCCACCACTGAACACCTCCAGTAGTCCTTCAATAACACTCCTGCTAATGCTCTCTTCGATCCAATCCAATCCAATCCAACCTTATTTAGAAAGTGCCTTTCAAAATCAAGGCACTGTACCGACATAAGCCACAGTATATAAAAACAACAGCAATATAAATTATTTAAAAATTATTCAGGGAAGGCTCGAGAAAATGAATACATTTTTAACATAGTTGTAAAACTACTGATGGTCAGGCATTCTCTTAACCGACGAGGTAGAGAATTCCACAGGGTGGGTGCTGCAAATGAAAAAGCGTGAGCTCCAGATGTTTTTAAATGAACCCTGGGAATCTCTAGCAATTCCTTGTTGGTGGATCAGAGAGGACGACTGGGGGAGTAGGGAGTCAAGAGATCTTTCAGGTGGTCGGGTCCCTGTTCATGAAGGGCTTTAAAGGTAAGCAAGCATAGAGGACATTCCATTGCTACTTTAAGATTTTTTGGTATCGAAAAAGTGCATAAAAATAACAGAGGGGGAAATTACAATACTAAACTATTATAAAGGAAAGCAAGGCTTATTAATTATTTCCAAACTACAAATCCGAAATTTGGGTTAAATGAGATGATAGATTGGCAACCGATTTCATAAAAGAGATGGATAGTTCCTTAATAATATTATTCTAATATTGTATTGTTCTGGTTTAGTAATAGGATATATTTGGTTTAAGTGGCCATAAGGGGGAGTTGAACCTGCAGTTATGAGTTTGAAAATAAGGGACTTTTTTGTTACAATTTAGTTAAGCATATGATTAAGTGGCTGTCAGTGATTATTGACACTGTATTTAAGTGAGAGAAAATGGAAATCTTAACATCTTTTTAAGACACTTACTGGGTTTAGAGGTCTATTTACATAATGTATTGGATAATCTATTGGATAAGCTTTCCCAGTTGCTTGCTCATATGCCTCTTCCTTTTAAAAAATCCTTTAATGGTTAGAAAATAAGATCTTTGATAAGGATCAGTCATGATCCGTATCTGTTATGGTTTATGTAGCCTTAATGCCAATAAGTCTTTCTTAAAAAATAAAAACAAAAAATCTTTGGATATTACAAAGGTAATGATATTGACTATTGCCTGTTCTGTAGATGGATCCATTCTTTTCAATGTAGTTGTTTAATGATATGGTAAAGATTGCAATAGCTTCATAGAAATAACAGTCATTATTTTTTAACTTTTCTTTTTGATTTATTATGTGAATCATAAGTAGCCTCTGACACGGAGAAATAAAGTACTGGTGCTGTGTAGAGGAGGGTCCAGCACACAGGTGAGCACATAAGTGCTTACGTCGACGCTTGTCGTTGGTTGCTGGATTCAGAGGCAGTGCTTCTTTTCTTTAAAAGCAAGTCATCCTTTTCCCCGCGTTTTTACTCCCGTTGAATAGACGCCAGACTTGTTACCCTGAAATATTGTGAAGTAAGTCTTTACTCTTAAAAGGTATGCTTGAAAATGTTGATTCTTTGAGTTTTTGAAAAGTAATGGAGTTGCTCGAAATAATATCCTGACAGAATGCCGTTTTTGTCTCCTTTCTCTACTAATAAGCGATACAAACTGAAAATGGTTATGGTTCAGAGAGTTTAGAGGACAAGTTTAAAACATTATGATTACAGGTTAGCATTTTCCCCGATTCGCTCTTGTATTTTGGTAATGGGAACCTTAATTAGTGATATGAGAACCACCAAATGTTTTTAGGTACTAATCACGGAGCCAAGTGGTGACGGGTTAAAAGTTGAGTTTAAGTGATACTGCTTTTTAGTATTTAAAACATTACAAAATAAGTTAACGTTTCAACTGTATATTTACTGATTCTGGTTATTGGTCTCTTATTTAGAAACAAAAAACTTTTACGGAGTTAAATGGTGATTTATAAAAAGTTCATTTACAGTGAAATAGCTTGACAGAATGGTAGGATTAAATGGCAACGTGTGAATATATATTTTTCTAGAGTAAAAAACTTGTTTATGAATGAAAATTTGATTTAGTGGTACATTGAGCAATACAATAGTATTAATAGTAAAGCTGAATAACTTTTTTAGTTGATTTTTTCTTTGGTTTATGTTCAACAGTGGCTGTAAGGGGGAGTCAAACTTAGAACCTAATGCATTCGTGCACAAGAAGATAACAGATATTTGAATATAAATTTTGATATGTAAGGACATTTTTCGATATTTGATTGTATAGAGTTTATTGGAATTAACATGGAAAAATGAATTTGTGTAAAATTAGTTATTAGATAACAGGTAAACTGAAACTTGGTTCCTGATTGGCTAAAATAGCCTGCCACCCGGGCTGTTATTTCTTAACAATGGCCCGCTGAATAACAAGGTCCTCCTAGCAGCACCCATCACGTCCTGATATCCCCGTGCCCGTGCTCTGCTAGCCACTATTTTTCACTTTACTATTACTGACATGATAACCTGAAAGCACCCACACACAAACAATCCTCAAACCAGTCAACAGTAATGTACTACAAAAAAGGAAAACTCTTGTTTTTCTTATTTTTCCCCCTACTAACTCAGTCCTCACTCCGACGCTTGCAAAGCCCAGAACCTCGCATCCTCTCCCACTGTTGCAACTGCCACTACCCGACACCGTGGCTCCATCTCAGGCAAAAATTTAAATGAAACTCCTGCTCCTCCATTCACAAACGTTCTGTTTTTTAATAAAAATGAATTACCTCCTTGATTTCTTGCCCCATATCTCATCGGCTAAGTTCCGTGTGTCCCCGAATACTCTGACAGAACACTGCATGATTCCCACTGTACAGCTCAGCCTCTCACTTCCGCCTCTCACTCTGGCAACCAAACGATATATTTCAAAATAATGCAAACAGATAACCGAGCAGGACAAAAAATTTAAACTAACAACAATTCCCCCGACATTGCTCTCAAAAAGGTGACACTACCAGAAACACATATAACAAACAGCAGCACCCTCTAGTGGCAGTAAACAGACTATTTTTACAGAATCCAACATTTCAGTAAATTTTTACTTACATTTTACACTTTATTTAATTAAATCATTTTTTTTAAAATAATAATAAGTCCATTATCTAAGTGTAATAATACCCTCCAAGGTGGGTGTTATGTTATATAACGGACCTTCCAGGGGCCATAAGGCCCGACGCCGCATTCCACCCCTGGGCGGTCCATTATATCCCAGTAACGCCCACCCTGTCGGGTATTATTACTTACTTAATATATTCTTTATGTGTTTATTATTCTTTAGAAATTTGACCAGTGTCCTGATGAAGGGTATATCCCGAAATGTTGAATATTAGCCTGGAAGATACATGAATAAGCTATATGGACACTATTTTTAAAGTCTTTTTTCATATGGGTTATATGGGAGAGTGGGCCTTACTATATCCAGTATTGTCTTTTTCAATTGTATAGCATCAGCTATTTACTGGAATTAGGCCCACCCCGTATAGAAAAAAACTTTTTACATGTTTGTGAGGAATACGGGCTGTACTGGATGATCCTTTCTTCCTAGAAGTACCAGTCAACATCCTGGCCACAGCATTCTGCACTAGCTGCAGGCGGCGGATATCAACCCCAGATAGCCCTAGGCAGAGGGCATTGCAGTAGACAATACAGGTAGTAATGAAGGCATGGACCAATGTTGGAAGGTCACCTGGTGGAACCATGTGTTTCACGTGGGTGAGATTCCTCAGATGGTAAAATGAGGATTTAACCACAGTTGACACCTGAGTTTTTAGCGTCAAGCCATCGTCAAAAATAATGCCCAGGTTATGCACCCGGTCAGAGGTAATGAGCTGGACACCATCAAGCCATAGGCCCGACATGTGCTCAGTCCCAAAACCCAACCCCAGGCAACCTGGGTCCACAACCAACACTTCAGTGTTATCCGGATTCAGTCTCAGCCAACTTGAGTTCTTCCATTCTTTGATCTCAGAGAGGCAGCTGTTTAGCACAAAGATCACATCAACCTGTCTGGGCACAAAGGACATATACAGCTGAGCATCATCTGCATAGCAATGAAAACTCAAGCCGTATCATCTGATGATATCTCACAATGGCAGCATATACACAGCGAACAACATGGGCGCCAATACGAAGCCCTGCAGTACCCCGCAGGACAGGGGGAAGGCATCAGAGGAATAAATTCTGGTGACCACCCTCTGAGACCTGCCTATGAGAAAAGATTGAAACCATTTGAGGACTGTACCTGACAGTCCACAAAGGATCCGCAGGGTCTCCAAAAGCACCCCATGGTCCACAGCATCAAAGGCTGCTGAGAGATCAAGAAGGACCAAGGTGGTATGAGCCCAAATGACAGAATGAATCCTTGTAGGTAGTCTAAGGTAGGCGTCAGGCCACAACCCCCAAAAGAAGGCATATGAAAATAGCGGGGATGGGCAGGTCAGAACAGCAAACTCAGTTCTTCTTCCAACTTGGAAGAGAATTCAAAACAACTCTAAAGTTACTATTGAGGTCAGACTGACCAGCCTGCCATTCTCTGGTTCATCCTTTGGTCTATTCTTTTTGGAGAGACACCCCATATACAGTTCTCCAATCCTGGGGCATGATTCCAGACTCCAGGAAGGTGTTAAACAGGTCTGTCAGAGGACCTGTCAGGGCCTCCACCAGCTCTCTTAGGACCCTTGGATGCATGCCATCTAGCCCTGGAGATTTATGTACCTTCAGAGCCTTTAGGCCTATTACTATCCTGTCAGCATGAATGACACCATCCATGACTTCCTCCCTCCCTGCCCTCACCCCCCTAGTCCCTGTGGTACTGGCCTGTCCTTCTCACTAGTGAAGACTGAACAGAAGTACTTGTTAAGTACCTCTGCTTTCTTTTCAGTACTCTTCTAAACCACCCTTCCTTTTTTAATCTATTTTATCCTTGGTATTCCCTTCCTCCCTTGCATATTAGAAAAAGGCCTTCACCCCTGTTTTTCTCCCTGTGAAAGCTGCACTTCCTTTTTGGCCTTTGCTATCCTAACCACTTTGTTCTCCTCTCTTGACTTAGCAGAATACTCCACCCTGTCCTCTTCCTTCTGAGTACATTTGTACTTCTAGAAGGCTGCCCTCTTGTCACCTACAGCTTTTGCCACCTCCTTACTGAGCTAGCTGGGGTTTGTGGCTTTAGATTTCTTACTTTTCATTTTGGCATACTCACTAGTGGCCTCCATCAGTCCCTCCTTTATTGTCACCCATTTCTGTTGTACATCCATTTCCCTTCTGATCCCAGCATGGTGGCCAACTAGAATTTCTCCCTGTGGCGATTTGGCCACTTCAGTAATATGGCAGACATATTGATGTCATATTTCTCTAAAAGTTTCTATGTTTAAGTTCCCAAAAAGGCCAGAATATCAGGTTTACCAGAAAGATGCCCATGTTTTTTAAAGGGTACTTCGGAAAAGAGCTGATGTGTTTTCCAGAGTCTGGGAAAGAAATGAAGTTACATTTCAATGGGAGTCATAAAATGACACAGAGATGGAGAGCATATCCACTGGTCATAAAACTTCAAAGAAAAATACTTTGAGAACAGGATCTTGGAAACATCCATTCTGGAAGTTTACTATGAATACACTCCAAGCGTCATAGTTTATTTACATTTATAATATAGTCAGGAAGGACAACAAAGATCAAAGGCCAGCCAGGATATTGGGACTGTAGGACATCTAAATAATTAATAATATTGATTCCCTTAAAACCTTGGAAAGAGCAAGAGAGACCCCTGCTGGCCTAAAAGATAAGGCCACCAAAGAGTTACAGACTGCAAGACCACAGTATATAAGTCCCTTAGCAGAGCACAGCATTGTGCAGAAGACACTTTTCCTGACACACAGAGCCAGACTGCCAAGCATATACTGAGGACCAGTGGCTGTAAGAAGAACTGAGACTTTGCAGACTTCATTTTTTTTCTGGACTTTTGACGCTCCACTAACAAGGTAGAAATCAGACAGTTAAATTTTACAGTGTGTTCTTTTTATGTTTTCTTTCCAACTTTATTTTGTTATTCTTTAACCAAATTTCTGAATCTTTTGTTTGTAAGTCTTGCATGATAATTATTTAAGTAATTAGTAAAAGCACTTGCTTAAACAAAAACTGCTTGTAAGTAATTTTATTGTGCATGTGAAGGTGGGAAGATTTATTCAATTAGTGACAGGCCTGTTTATTGCTAAAGTGCCACCATAGCTACCAAAGACTAGGGTCCTAGAAGGGAATCTGGGTACCTAAGTAGGGGAAATACATAGGTCTCTGTAAGGGTTTGTGGAGTTTGAACTAGGTTACTGCACCACTGTGAGAGAAGACACAATCAGGATTACAGGGACAGCCCTGAAACACTCATAATGCCTGGGCCTCCCCCCCCCAGTACAGCAACCAAGGAGGGTTCTTACTTGGCTACAGGCTCAAGACTGTATTTTACCCTTACTCAGATTAGAGAGGAAGCCCTGGGCCCTTGTGGTGAGCATTCAATTGTGAGCTCATTGAGCACTCTAGAAGAACACGGGGAGGGTATTCCTGGCCCCCCCATCACGGATTGCACTTAGGGGTGGGCACTGTGAGTTCAGTGGACCTGGCCCCCAGGAGTGAGTTTGTGACACTCCCATCCTACCAAAGTCAGCCCTCCTAAAGTCCAGAATCCTTGTCCTGGTTCTCACCATCCCCCTGCCCATGTCTGGGTAGACCACACTGCATGGTAGTCACTACCTGCAAGTGGATCTTCCTCTGTCACATCTTGAACATGTCCACAGTTGTACAGGACCAGGTCCAGTATAGCTCTCTCCCTAGTGGTTCCAAAACACCCTGGGCCAGGAAGACACTCTGAAATGCATCCACCAGTACTTGCTCCCTAGTGCAGGAGGTAGCCGGGATCTTCCTGTCCACTCCAGGTAGACTGAAGTTCCTCACTATTACTATCTCCCCCTTACTGACCATTTTGGTGATTTGAGACCCTAGTATCATGTCTAATTCCTCTTCCTGGAAGGTAGACTGTAGACCACCCCATTCTTAGTTTTCTCAGTACTGGATTGTACCTGTGCCCACAGAGCTTCGATCTTACCATCTGCTGCTTCCTCTCTGGTACATGTTATCCCTTCCTTCACATACAGAGGCACTCCCCCTTCCTGCCCCCCTATCCTTCCTGCATAGCTTATACCCTGGAACTGTGAGGTCCCTGTCATGGTTTAGTGTAGCCCATGTCTCTATGATGGCCACTATGACCACTTCTACCTCTGCCATCAGTAACTACAGCTCTGCCATCTTGTTTTCCAGGCTTCTGGCATTCAGAGACACCACCCTCCACTGTGACTCAGTACCTCCTTTCATCATGATCTGCCCTCCATCACCACCCTCCTCCTTTAGTCACCCCAACTTCCACCCTTCTCATCTATCTCCTCCCCATGCTGTCCTAATCAGTTGGGGGGGGCATTGGCCACCTCCCTCTGGTGACTAAGGGTGCTGTGTACCTTACTGACCCCCCATCTGTTTAAATTGAGTTTGTTGACCAGCTTGCCCTTCAGAACTCTTGTATCCTACCTACTCAGATGCAATCTGTCTGGTGCATAGAGGTCTTTGTTATCCCAGTTTCCTCCCCAGTCCCCAATGAACCCATACACTTCCTTTTCAAACCACCCCCCAAGCAATCCATTAAATTCCTATATCCTTGCCTTCCTTGGTGCTCTAGCCCTCAGGACCAGAAGAACCACTGAAAAAGCTACAGTTCTCCCTGCCTCACTACAGATTTTCCCCACTTCCTTGAACCTCTCTTACACCTTCCTCACCTCATATCCTGCAAGGTCAATTATCCACAGGTGCAGTATAATGTGGGGTTTCACTCCCTCCTGACCCATGTACTGTGCTTTCAGTGGTCCTACTCTTCCTGTAATCATCCCTGACATACATTCTACCCTCCTTTGTCTTGCCCTTGACTTTTTCCCTGCCCATCTAACCCCTATCACTACTGAATTCCCCAAGGTTACCACCCTTCCTTCTCCATCCTGCTCCATCCTGGGCCATCCCTCCTCCATGCCCATCCTACTGCCCACTCCTGCCTATCTCCCCTTTCCTGTCTTTTCCCTCATGTATTTGCTCATGGTTTACTACCCTAACCCTAGCTGTCCCCTTCTCCCTCTCCCTCCCCCTTTCCCCTGGCACTCCCTCTGTTTTACCTTTCTGCTCATTCCCCCAGCCTACCCTCTACCCTTCCATTAAACCCTTGTGTCTTGCCTCCTCTGTCTCCCTTGTCCTCCCCTTCCCTTCTCCATCTGTCCTTCCTTTCTCACCTGAACCCAATATCTCCCACCCCCTTCCTACTTCTCTTGATGCCTCTTTATATTACTGTCCCTCCTCATTCCTCCAGATTTCTTTACCTACTCCCTGTCCAGTGGGAGGAATCTGTTCTGCATCTGCAACTCTGGAGATGCTTCCACTGACCCTTCTCAATCAGCCTTACAGTTTCTCTTCACTGTAATCTACCTCCCTTACCTGTCCCTCTTTCCCGCTGGGGGAGGGGGGACTCGTAGAACCTGCCTAGGTACCTGTTCTTTCTTACCCTACCCTTTTGGCCCCACCTCCTCTTACAGCCAAACCAGCTTCCAACCCTTTTCCTGCCCCAAGCCTTGTGACTCCTCTGCCCCTTCCTTCCTGACTCTATAAATCCCCCTCCATCAGAGTATCAATTTCCTGCCCCAGTTTCCACACCTCTGCCCTCAGCTGACTACATTTCCTGCAAACTAGGCATTCCCCCATCTCCCACAGTGCTCTCAGAAACACAGTAGCTCCACATCCTGTGCACCTTACAATCCTCCCCCCTTGTTGTGCCCCCACTGCATACCTCATCCTTGCATGTTAAGTTTCTAGACCCTCCAAAAGGTGTACTTATGTAACCACTTTAACCTTTTGTATCTTCTACTTTGGACTTTTTGTAAGCTTGCTTTAGGAATGCATTATGTACCTTCCTGCTAACTTTCCTGCTTGTTAACTCTCCTGTAGGATGACCTAGTTAGGGAGTAGCTGAGATCCTCAAATGTCACTGTTATCCTTCCTGCTAATTCCCCTGTAGGCTGACCCTATGTAGAGTATATCAGAGATCCCCTAATACCATTGCTATCACCAGCTTCCTGCACTGGAGACTATCCCTAGATCTGGAACCCCACTACCTATATTGAACCCCTTATTGTGTTCATGTACCCTTTCATACCTTACCTTACCTCCTATGACTAGCGTGGCCTGCAGTCCCCCTTGTGAACATCCTGCCGATGTACCCAGATACCACTGAGTTTGTGAAGGCCTTCGATAAAATTCTTCACATAGAAATATTACACTGCCTAACAGATATAGGTATGGATCACAGAGTAAGCCGATGGATACAGGCTTGGCTGATGGATAGGTCACAGAGGGTGTATATAAATGGTTACCATTCAGATGAGATGCCAGTGACTAGTAGGGTCATTCAGGTATTGGTTTTGGGACCGGTGTTGTTCAGAATATTCATGGCACAAATGCGGGGAGGAGTATATAACTGAATAAGTAAGTATGCAGATGACACTAAATTAGCAGGGCTAGTGACACAACCTGGGAGGGTGGAGATGATTCAGAAATCTTTGGATAGCATATATAGCTGGACAAATGCTAGAGGAATGTGTTTTAACATAGACAAGTGTTGTGTGATCCATCTAGGAAGTAGGAATCGCTAGCAAAACTATAGTATAAACGGGCAAATCCTGAGAAAATCACAGATGGAAAAGGACTTAGGAATTCTGGTGGACCGCAGACTTAAATACCAGGCCCAGTGTAATAATCAAATAATAAAAGTGAAAAGGGTGCTATGGAATATAAAGAAAAACTTCAGAAGCCGAAGTGGGACGGTGATCGTGCCACTGTATAGAGCCTATGTTAGACCAATACTGGACTATGGAGCCCCTGTGTGAGGACCCATAAGCAAGGGTACAGTGGCGGGGATTGAGAGAGTGCAGAGGCAGGCCACTAAAATGATATACAACTTACAGGGAAGTCCTATGAACAAAGATTAAGTAATTTGAAACTGATGCCCCTGGAGACAAGTTGAGTTAGAGGGGGCCTATTGATGTGCTATGACAAAATGTGGGATGACTAGATGTTAAATAAACTAAATCTGCAATTTAAAAATGATCAGATAGTCACCAGGGGAAACCATCTTCAGTTGAGACACATTAAGTGTAACACAAATAGGAGAAAGGCTTTCTACACTCAGAGGGAGGTTGCTCCCTGGAATGGGTTGCCAGAGGAGATTATCTGCTCTAAAAACAAGGCCCAGTTTAAGAAAAATCTGGACTCCCATGTTCTGAATGAGCACAAACTGACATACTAAGGGTAAAGAGGAAAGGAGCGGCTATGGGCCTAACGTAGGGGCCCCCAAAGCTCCTAACTACTTAGTATGAAACTTAGTTAGATGCCACATTTCTGTTTCAGGGTCGCTCACGCTTCGGGGTCACTTGGACCTCTGTGTGATTTATCTTGGGTTGCAGCCGTGCTATTGGTTGGCTGCAGTAAGTGACCAGAACTCCTCAACAAGGGCGCAGAAAATCAGCAATCAAGCTGCTCCACCCCTTTTTCCCACTATACTTCACCCCCCCATTCCCCTCCTGTTTCACCAATGAGTCATATTTTTTACATAGAATTTGACGGCAGATAAGGACCGCTTTGCCCACCTAGTCTTGTAGTCTTTTTGTTCAGAATCCCTGACCGCAGCATACAGACAAAAAAGAAAATGAGCTGCAAACCTGCAAACCAGTTGTACTTATCTTAGTACTGGAACTCTATGCCCGATGGATCCTGTGGCTTGGTGGCTGTTCCAACTGGGCTCCTCTGGACAGAAAATGCTGTGCTGCCTGTTTTATTTCTCAGACTGCAGCCATGCTATTGGCTGGCAACAATCACATGACCAGCATCCCCCCCAACAATAGTGCCAAAAATTGGCAGCCACACTACCTCACCCCTTCCTCCCACAAAGCTTCACCTCCCTCCCTCCTCCCTCCTCGCGAATCACCAATCAGCCATATTTGTTGTCTTTTTGTTCAGAATCCTTCAGCATACAACATGCAGACAAAAAAAGATAATGAGCTGCAACTCCATCACCTCACAAACTGAGATACTGCAGTGCTGTAAACTGCTCTGTGTATGCCATTTGAAAAACCCCAGCCCACAAAAACTGACACCGTGCTCTGACTCAAATAAAGGAAAAGGGATGGTACTAGTAGGAAATCAGAATGGCACAACTGTTACTTAGTGAAGTGCACCCTGGAGGAGAACCATTAAACCAGGAACACAGGTGGGCCACTCTGAACCAAAACAGGCCACCACACTACAATTGTTGCAAGTCTCAGCATTTATTCACCAGCCTCCATAGGTTACTTCTTCTGGGAACACAAAAAATGTACATGATATTCAACATTAAATTTGTCACCAAAATTCCAACAACATACAATATAGCTTATAATTAGCAACATTAAAATTTGCCTATCTTATCTTGTCTTTTTGCTCTTTTAATTCATATTTCTCTACTTGAATCAGGCTGCCAGTGCCTAAATTTAAATAAAGATTATCATAAATCTTACAGTCTTTTCTCAATAACTACCACCACCGACACCCCATAAACCTGTGTACTATGTTCAACATGTGCAAATAATTGCTGCTACACCTGTAGCCCACCACTGCATGCACCATGCTACCATAGGCTGCTGTTGAGTTTGGCACATGACATATCTTTCCAAGTATGAATACAGTTTGTAATAATTCAATTTTACATGCCATACAGTACATATGTGAAATTCCTGCCACACTAGTTGTTACATACCATGAAGATTACTTGATGCTCTGATACCATACTTCCATAGTCTGCAAAGCATTAACAAACACTGGGTTCTATGCACAGATGCCAGGTGGTCCCTATGTGGCGTGTATCCACCGCATGTATGGGGATACGTCACCCAAGTGCAGAGGCCACGGCGATGCAGCACATACTTTCACCATGCAGAGGTGCATGTAAGCATCCCCTGTGTACTACTGCCACAGCAGCTCTACCCACAGGTGGAGGGGCATGGCCATGTAATGGCATGTGTGCACCACATGTATGCACATTCACGGCATGCAATATGTCACCCCGTCATGTGGGACCGCAAGCACAGCACTATGCCATCTGGAGTGCTGCTGTAAATTACATGCACACAGGACCAGCATGCATGGCATATAGTGTGCATGACAAACCACCACATAGGCCAACATACAGCCCACAAAGGGGGCACTATATACCATGCATTGCATGTCCAGTGTACTGCGGGCCATTGACTGTATGCATGAGGTGATCCTGGAACCATCTGTGGATGAAGAGGCATACCGTAACCACAAAGGGTATGGTGGCATCAACTGTGAGATAGTCTGTAATTACATGGGCATCATCACTAAAGAATGTGTCAAGTACCCAGGGTCATGCCATGATGCCTACAGCTTTAATGGGCCCAGACTGAGCGCCCTCCTCGGTGCATACTGGGTAGGGATGAATGGTTGATAGGTGAGTATCTGTACTCTGCATAGGTGGTACTCTGGTGGATGCATGCAGCTGCATTGTACTAATCCTGTTGTTTGCCCACTGCATAGGTGACAGCGGATATCCACTGCAGTCATACCTGATGACACTGCACTGGAGGCAGACAGCACAGCTGAGAAGGCATATAATGAGGCATACAGAAAAATATGGTCTGTGACTGAGAGGACAATAGGACTACTGAAGATCCAGTTCCAGTGCCTGGAGCTGACAGGCTGCGTGATAATGCTTGCCCCAGGAAAGATATGAAGAGCACTCATAGCATGTGCCATGCTGCATAACATAGCTGTGTGACAACATCTACCCATGCCACAGGATGGACAAGAGGCTATTCCACCAAGTGACTGGAGAGGAGGGTTCTTCCAGGAGCAAGGAGCAGTGTCACTGTCTGGACAGGCAGCATGGCATAGATTGACGCAGGGGACATTCAGCTGTTGTGGGGGTAGTATGGCACTGTGATGATGACCCAACCTGAGTGCTACACTGCCCATGGTAAAGAAGAGCTATTGTTGTATGTTCTGGGGGAATATATGCGATGAGGGGATGTATGTGATGGGGTTATGTATAGTATGTGCTTGGATGGAACTCAGTGCTTGTGGTTGGTGGTGGGCATCACTTTTGCTGGCCCAATTGCTGCCCTCTGCATGTGGAGGATTGGGTGCCCAGATGCCATGTCTTGACCATGTCCCCCTGTTCTTCCCATGTGCCTGTGCACATGCTAGAAATTGTTGGCATGTGGCTGTCCTGCTGCCCTTTGAGGTTGTTGAGGCGGGCAGGTGTGTGTGGCATGGGGCCCTCCAGTGTTGCATCGGCTGATAGTGAGATGTCTCTGCTGGCCTTGGCTAGCATGTCATCTGCTAGCCTTTCTAGGATGTCCCCTATGCTGTCAATGCCACACCACATGCCCCTCACCTCTATGGTTAGCTCATTGAGGTGCTCAGTGTTTTCCTGCTGGGCACATAATCAGTCTCATTCCAGCTGTTGTACCTCAGGGTAATACATGTGGAGTATACCCCTGCTGGCCACCCTCCATGTATGACACATGGGACAGCTGGAGGGGGCCTCATCCCAACTGTCTCTGAGATGGTGTGTGTTCCCTCTCAGTGCCCCCTGTGTTCTGCCATCTATAATGTTGGGTGGACTGTCTCAGGCATCTGGTGCTGGCAGATCATGGTTGCATGCCCTCCACATCTGTCTGCATGCATAGTTCCATAGTGCCCTGTAGGCTGGACCAGGATGGCTGTCCAGGGTGTGGCTGTGGGTGAGAAATCTGTGTAAGAGGTAGGTGGCTATCTGTGATGGGGTGTCCAGCTCCTTCTTGCCCTCCTGCATGTCCATTTCCTGAATCAGGTCCACTCTGGGGTCCTCTAGCACAACTTCCACCCCTGCTGTGGTCATGAGTTCCTGTGGCGTATGGGGGAGAGACAAGCTAGGTGTTACAGGCAATGGCATAGTTGTGGGCATGCAAAGGGTGTATTGCAGGACCCCACAGGTACAACCTACCTGCACTGTCCTCCTGATGCAGACCACCAGTGCCCATCTCTGGATGCTGACCCACATCATAGGTCTCGCCACCTCCACATCAGGCGTGTGCTCCATCACAGGGTCTGTAGGGTACAACACTGGAGACCAAGACAGCTCCATGGCTGGCTGTGCAAACAGAGACATTATGTATCCAAACCAGCACTCTTGCACCACCCACCACCAAATAAAGACCAGCAAGCATCAATGCTATTCAAAAAACAAATTATTTAATTTATCAAAAAGTGTGCTGTTCTCTTATCATAAAACCAGGGAGAAACCAGCAGGACACCACCTACCCCTACTAGCTTCACTAAGGCGTTATCAGGGAGTGTCCCACACACAATGATCCCTTGTTTTTAAATCACACTCTTAAAGGTATAGTCCCACATTATAAACATGGTGTGAAAACATATATAAACATAAAAAGTGTGACAAAGTACTTAGAGCATTCTCAAAAACTATGTGTTATAAGGGACCAAGCCATGGTATTTCAGCAATATGTAAAACATTGTTATAAATCTGATGGAGAAAACACCAACTAATAAACATTGCATTTCTGTGCCACTTGTAATAATACAAGTTTCAAAATATATGTCAGAATTCAAATGCATATATATATCTATAAATATGGGCTACTTGATGGGCAGGAGTGTGATATGGAAAATATTTTCACTCCTGCAGAGTGAGCTCTGGATACTCACGAGTGCCAATGGCATGAGTGAGAGTATCCAGAGGTCATGATACAGGAGTGAACATATTTTCCATAGCACACAACTGCACATCATGTGTCTGAGTTATACAATAGGGGTTTCCAGAACTTTTTATTGTTTTGTTCACTTTATCTTGTGGAATAAACAAAGAAGACACAGGACAAAAAAGAAACTTCTGCTAAAACAAGCTGAAACACTAATTTGCCATTTTGGATGAAGCAGGCTGTATTCATTGGTAGTTGAGGTATTCATGGATGTGAATGGCTTTGCTCTTTTTTGGCTTCTTGGCAGTATGAAACTGGCTGCTTTTAGCTTGCTTTCGTTCTCTGCAGGATCACAATGTGCTTTTCTAGGGCTAGCAGGTGAGTGGCAGGTGGAACTGATTTACTGATGTTTCCTAGGCTGAGGGTTTGGTGGAGTTCCTTCCTGACTGATGCGTTAGGGAAACCTGCCTAGAGTGATGATATCTGCTTCAGCAGAGTCCAGCTGAGTTTTCTGATTGGTCAGGATGTAATTAAGAGATCAGGATACTGATTGTTTTAGGCAGGGTTTCAGCCTGACATTAGCACAATGATAATATCAGACTGTGAGGTAAGCATAATATGTATAAATGTAAAATTTTATCACACTGTGATAATATTCCTGGTAAAAAATCACAGTGTCATTTTCTACCAGGATTTACATCACTGTGTACAAGATACATGGATTTATCCACTACTCATTTGTCTCACCCCTATTGTATATATAAGGGATATACAATGGTGAGCTGTCAGATAAATGATTTATCTACACAAGTGCTGTTTGACCTCAGGTAACTTCACGAGTGGCGTAAGCCACGAGTGAGGTGTCCGAGGTCAAACAGCACAAGTGTAGATAAATCATTTATCTGACAGCTCACCATTGTATATTTCATTTATGCAATAGGGATGCTTCTTATCAGTGCAGGAACATTTGGTTTTGACTGTTTATCTTCTTTTTTTTAAATGAAAACTTCTGGGACTTTCGGTTAACTTTGCTAGTGTATGTCCACCTAGTATGGAGGTTGCTATTAAATGAAACACCACTCATTTTGCAGAGAACTTCTTGCTGAACAAATGTCATGGTCACAGTATTGTGCTACCTTTTTTGTTTTAAAGTTATTCACATTTGTTTGTCAAAAAAGTGAAACAAAAATAAAATTTTATGCTGTTTTTTTCTAATTAAAAAAAACTAAAAGGTATTTATTAATGAAACACCACTCATTTTGTAGATATTTTTGTGCTGAACATTTTTCGTGCTCACGGTACCATGCTCTCATTTTTAGTTTTAAAGTGATTCACATTTGTTTGTCAAAAAAGTGAAAAGAAAATTGAATTTTATTCTGTTTTTTGCTAATTATGAAAAAAACTAAAAGGTATCTATGAATGAAACACCACTCATTTTGTAGACATTTTTGTGCTGAATGTTTTTCGTGCTCACAGTACCATGCTATCGTTTTTCATTTTAAAGTTATTTACATTTGTTTGTCTAAAAAGTGAAAAGAAAATTGGATTTTATGCTGTTTTTTGCTAATCATAAAAAAAACTAAATGGTATCTATAAATGAAATGCCACTCATTTTGTAGATATATTTGTCCTGAACATTTTTCGTGCTTACAGTACTATGTTATCATTTTTCGTTTTAAAGTTATTCACATTTATTTGTAAAAAAAAGTGAACAAAAAAGCTTTGATTGACAGTTTGCATTTATCCCACATATGAGGGATAAATCTAGGGTAGTTACATTTACCCCACATATGTGGAAATAAATGGATTTATGCAATTGCTTTTGGTTCCACACCTATTGCATAAATATACAGTATGTATTCATTGTGAAAAAACTCTGTTAATGCATGAGTTAGGGTTGATTCCACACCATCAAAGTCTGGAAATTCGATGTTAGGGTTACCAACCCTAGCCCCCACACACACACCCCTCCACAGACCAAAAGGCGTTGGAGTGTACTTTGAGGTCATTGGGCCTAACTCTCACCCCATTCCATTTGTAAGGAAGCTGAGATGGTACAGTATAGGAGAATGAGGTGAGAGTTAGGCTCAACAACCCCAAGGCACACCCTGATGCCTGTTGGTCTGTGGGGGGGTGTGGGGGTTAGGTTTGGTAACTCTAACATCGAATTTCCAGAATTTTGTTAGTGTGGAATCAACCCTAACTGATGCATTAACAGAGTTTTTTGTAATGAATTTCCCTTCTTTTTAAGAAAGTGAAATGTTACTCATATGATATCCATAGGAGGGAGCATGGGCCCTCTGGGCCCTGCTCTCCCATGTACCAATAAGTGTAGAGGCATAGCACAGGAGGGCCCTGTGTTCCCAGTTTTGCAAGATGATATCCATGGGTGGGAGCACAGGTCCTCTGGGCCCTGTGCTCCCACCACCTATAAGTACAGAGATGTAGCACAGGAGGACCCTGTGCTTTCAGTTTTGCATAATTGGATTCATAGGTGGGAGTGGGAGCCCTCTGGGCCCTGCGCTCCCACCCACCTATGAGTGTAGAGGCACAGAGTAGGAGGGCCCTGTGTTCTCAGTTTAGCATAAATGGCAGGTGGGAGCATGGGTCCTCTGGGTCCTGTGCTCCCACCTACCCATAAGTACAGACACATAGCACAGGCCTAGAGGCATTCCAAGTAACCTTTGTACTGCAAAAGTTGCCATATCTCTGAAACCATAGCAACTTTGCAAAAAATTTCTTTGCAGTTGTATTCATGACCTGCCCACCTCCATGCATGTGTGGTATACTAAGTTTAGTGAAAAGTCTTTATCTTCTATCGTTTTCGAGATATAGCCGCCAAAAGGTGCCGCAACCACCACAATGTTAGCCTATGGGAAAATTAGCAGCTTCAGGGTGCTGTAACTATGAAAACGGTGTCAATCTCTTACAGTGTCAGTGGCTCAGTAGGTGGCACACTCACCTCTGAGGCCAGGAGATCAGAGGGCTGTGGGTTCAGTTCCCACATCTGGCACTTGGGTTAATATTTCAATACTGACACTGTAGTGCAGCATGAGGGGGGGTGCTGCACTTCTGAGGTGCCATCTTTCAGATGAGATGTTAAACCAAGGTCCCACCTGCCTAGATTGGTGGTAACTCAGGTGGATGCTAAAGAACCCATGGCACTTATCGAAAAAAGAGTAGGGAAATTTCCCCAGTGTCCTGGCCAAATTTCTCCCATTCACTAAAAATACCACCAACAGCTTAATCTAGTTCAATTTCAGTTGCTTGCCATCTGTATCCCCCCTTTCCCCAGTCACCCCTGAAAAAGGGACTTCTATGCCCAGTGGGCTTACTGAGTCAACAAAATTCAATAAATAAATAAATAATTTATTGACCAAACAAGCAAAAGGCACATCTGTAAGGCAAGGGCTTGCCACCCTGCAAATTTCAGCTCAAAAGTCCTAACCATTTTTTTGTTGTGAAGTGGCAAAGAAATTGCTGTTGTGGGGATGTTCACCTGTGAAACTTTCATGAAATTCCACAGAGTTTTGCAAAAGTACAATTGGTTTAGCTGGGGAAGCATTTGTGAAAGTCCCACCATTTTAGAAGTAGGACTTTCAAAAAAGTGCCCATGGAACTTTCACAAAAGTTCCACACCTAAGATGGCAGAAAAAAATTTAAAAAAACATATTTCCAGTTATCCTAGCAAAACACTGATGACAGGGTTGTGTTGCTAAAGCCCCGATTAGGTAAACCCAACTGTTGGTATTTACCCAGAGCCAATATTTTTTAAACTACAAAGTTTTTTCCACCTCGCTAACTGAAAACAAGATGGCAGCAGCACGAAATTGCCAAACCCATTTGCAACAGTGAATAGCGCTTTCACGAAAGCAGAACATGCTTTCAAGGGGAACATAAATTTTTTTCCTCATAGGCTATATTGGCAAACTTTAAAGTTTAAAAACTTTTGAACGGATCCATATATTTTCACCAAGTCTTCAAAAGGCACTTTCCTGACCCAGTCCCCATATACCCTGAAAATTTCAAACCAGACAGACTGTTTGGGCTGTAGAGACGAGCAAAGAATTTCAAAAAGTTGAGGATTTTTCACACTTTTTCACACTCCACAGCTCTGCAACTGCGAATTCAACTGTAACAAAACTTTTCAGATCCAGAGATCTGTAGTACCAGATCATGCATGCAAAATTGTAGGCAAATTGGACAAATGGTTAAAAAGTTATTAAAGTGCAACATTTTGGGTTTAACCTAGAAGTGGTCGTGCAACCCTAACTATACTGGCCTTATCGGGCCAGTATAATATATATTCATTGCAAAAAAACTCCATTAATGCATCAGTTAGGGTTGATTTCACACTGACAAAAGTGTGAAAATTCAACGTTAGGGTTACCGACCCTACCACCCCGTGCACCATCCCCCACCCTCCACACACCAACAGGCATCGGAGTGTGCGTTGGGGTCGTTGGCCTAACTCTCACCCCATTCCATGTGTAAACAAGATGAGATGGTGCAATATAGCAGAATGGGGTGAAAGTTATGTCCGATGACCCCAACACACACCCCGAAGCCTGTTGGTGTGTGGAGGGTGGAGGGTGGAGCATGGGGTGGTAGGGTTGGCAACCCTAATGTCGAATCTCCACACTTTTGTAGGTATGGAATCAACCCTAAATGATGCATTAGCAGAGTTTTTTGTAATGAATTTCCCTTCCTTTTGAGAAAGTGAAATGTTACTCATATAGAATGCAAAGGTGAGAACACATGCCCTCCTGGCCCTGCACTCCCATCCATCTATAACTGTCTCCTCAGGTTTACAAAATGGAATCCATAGGTGGGAGTGCAGGGCCCGGAACTATGTCCTCAGGTTTGCAAAATGGTATCCATAGATGGGAGCACAGGCCCTCCAGGCCCTGTGCTCCCACCCATCCATCTGTGTTCAGGCACAGTGCAGGAGGTCCCTGTGCTCCCAGTTTTGCATAATGGAATGCATATTTGGGAGCATGGGCCTTCTGGACCCTGCACTCCAACCCACCATAAGTATAGAGACATAGCACCTGAGGGCCCTGTGCTCCCAGTATTGCAAGATGGTATCCTTGGGTGGGAACAGAGGCTCTCCGGGCCCTGTGCTCCCACCTACCTATAATTATAAAGACATAGCACCAGATGACCCTGTGTTTTTAGTTTTGCATAATCGTATCCATAGGTGGGAGCATGGGCCCTCTGGGTCCTGCGCTCCCACCCACCAATGAGTGTAGAGGCATGGTGTAGGAAGCCCAGTACTCCCAGTTTAGCACAGATAGTATGCATAGGTGGGAGTGCAGGCCCTCTGGGCCCTGTGCTCCCACCTACATGTGATTACAGACACATAGCACAGGCCTAGAGGCATTCCAAGCAACCTTCATAATGCTTATTTGGCAATATCTCAGTAACTATAGCAACTGCAGAAAAATTATTTTGCAGTTGTATTCATGACCTAGCCACCTCCATGCACTAAGCTGTGCTTAGTGAAAAATCTGTATCTTGAACTGATTTCAAGAAATATGCACTGAAAGGTGCCGCAGCCACCACAATGTAATCCTATGGGACAATGCAGCTTCATGGTGCTGTAACTCTGCAACTGGTGAAATGTTTTTTATTAAACCAGCAAAAAGGCACATCTGTGGTGCAAGGGCTTGCCACCCTGCAAATTTCAGCCCCAAACTCCAAACCGTGTAGTGGCAGTGAGGTGGCAAAGAAACCGTGCTTTTGGCGGATGCCACGATGTTAACTATGCGAAATATTCACAACTTCAGAGTACTGTAACTATGGAACCGATGTATATTTTTCCACCAGACTACCAAAAGGCACATCTGTGGTGCAAGGGCTTGCCACCCTCCAAATTTCAGTCCACTTTAGGATTCCCAAGCCTAAGACCCCACTCCCACTGTGCATGCAGGAACAGGCATGAGAGGAACTTCAAGTTCCCAAACTCTACACCCCACCCCCTTCCTTGGCTTCCAACCCTAATACCCCACCCCCACCGTGCATGTAGGAACAGCTGTGACAGGTGTACCTTGGCATTTCGAACCCTAATGCTCACTTCATTTCAAGACTAAGTAAGGTAACAGGGGTACAGAATAACAGAATGGGGTGAGCATTAGGGTTAGAAATGCCAAGACACACCCATCACAGCTCTTCCTGCATGCATGGTTGGGGTGGGGTATCAGGGTTGGAAGCGAGGAAGGGGTGGGTTGTAGGGGTTGGGAACTTTAAGTTCCCCTCATGCCTGTTCCTGCATGTGTAGTGGGAGTGGGGTCATAGGTTTGAGAACCCTAAGGTTGTATTTCCCTACTTTTGACAGTTCATCCCTAATGGCGCATTAACAAAGTTTTTGCAATGAAAAATATATGTGTGTGTGTGTGTGTGTGTGTGTGTGTACTAGGGCACAGTTTAATTCAATACATTTCCTGCTGCCGCATGCAATCATAATGGAAGAAAAATTGAAAAATAGTAAAATAGTACAAAAATATAGTCAAAAAATTATATAGAGAGAGAAATAGAGAGAGAGAGAAAATAATAATAATAAAGGTAATAATATTAATTTGTTCATACCCAGACACAAGTTAGCCACTCTTAAACCATTATCCCAAATAGTCACCAAATAACCTCAACTCTTGACCAAAATGGTAAGGGATGCTTAAAAAATGGAATCATTATTACATATACAAATTAATTGCTCCCATAAAAATGACCACAGAGGAACAGTGTAATCAACCATTATTCAGGAGTGTACATGGCAAACTAATATGTAGAGCTACCACCAAAGTAATAATTTATGATGCCATAGGTGCAAGGCAAAAAATGTTAACTGACAGGATTATCTAAAGGTATAGCCACAATTAAGCAAGCACCACATAAATGTATATGTGCACAAATAAATGATTTCCTCGGGAATGCAGAAAGCTTAAACCCATTGTTAAGACCAAGTGCTCTCAGTACACCCAGTGTGTAAATCCAATATGCTTCTTTTTCAATAGTAGAGCCTCAGCATCTCTTCCTTTCCCCTCTGTCCCACTGATCTTTTCAATTCCACAAAAAGAAAATGTCTGTTCAACTCTCCCCCCAACCCTCATATGGTGTGAACATAAGCGCTGTGTATGTCTCATGTCCTAATCGAGCTAAGATGTTCCCTCACTCTAATTTTAAACTGTCTACCTGTCTTCCCCACATAGAAAGACCCACAGGTGCACATAGCGAGATACACTACCATATGGGTGCTACAGTTAATAAACTGTCTAATGGAGAATTGTCTGTTGCTATTAACAGTTGAAAACATCTTGGTTTTAGAAACAACCTTGCAATATGTGCATCTACCACACTGCAAGCACCCCTTGAGTGCCACTGGTAACCAATCCTGTGAAGGGGATTTAAGAATGGGCAGAAAGCGCTGTACAAGCATGCCTCTCAAGTTATGCCCCCTCCTGTAGACCACTTAAGGCTTTTCCTCTTGTGATATCTTTAAGGGCAGGTTCTGTGGAGAGTATGTGCCAAAACCTACCTAAACTCTCACTTATACTCCCACTGTTGGCACTATATTGTGTCACAAATGCCACATCATGTATGCCATTCTTGTTCCTGTGCATATATTGTAGTAGACCCTGCCCTGGCATATCCTTAACAATCTCCAGTACCTGATCAAGCAGACCCCTGTTGTAACCTCATGCTATGAACCTCTGAGGCAGTTCCACACTTCTTTTTTTACATTTATCCCTCTCAGAACAATTCCTCTTAAGCCACATGAACTGAGATTTAGGGATGTCATCAATAGGGTGGTGTCCAAATGTATACTGTGCCCCCTCATACCATTAATGTAGTTGAAAAATGATTTTTTTATCTTTAGTTTTTATTGCAAAAATTGTATTTGAAATCTTTTTTAGCTCTCCTGATAGTCTGTTTACACTTCTTTAACTTCAATGTGTATAGGTTCCATTTACTATCTGTTGAATTCATTTTATATCTTTTGAAAACTATTTTTTGCTCTGATCAGCTTTCTTATGTTATCATATAGGCACACAGGTATCCTACCTATACCATTATACTTAATACGTTCATGGATAAAATTTTCCACACAGAATTTAATATGGTATTTGATCCTGTCCCACATATCATCTAATGAAAGTTGTGTAAGGTCCTTTTCCCAATCCCAGCTGGTGAGATATTCTTTCATTTATTTATAGTACTTTGTTATAACATTTGATTTTAGTTTTCCTCTTAATAGATGTCAAAGTCTCTTTGAGACGTATTTGAATCATGTTGTGGTCGCTATCCACTAATGGTTCTCTGATTGAACAATTAACATTATCTGCATCCAAATTGGTAATAACCAAATCAAGTTCATGGCTACTCATGGTTTTTGTGTATAGCGGACCATACATTGTCTTTTATAGTGTATGGTCTGCTAACACAGGGAAAATAAGTCTTTTTAGCATGTAGGTGCACTGCTGAGTCCTTACTTTTTTTTTTCTTATCACTGCTTTCCTTCAGTCCAGCTCTCACTTACGTGGCCACTTCGTAAAAGGCAGAGGTTTGCATAACATGCATGCTCAAACACGTTCCATGTTGTTGTGCTGCAGTAACTACATATCTCATGCAACACAACAACGAGGATGACATAGCTACTGCAGTACAACAAGCCTATTTTAGGGATGGATTTCCATCCCTAACAATATTCTACTATGCACTACAGTATAAAGTGTTTCAAAAGCTCATGTTCCCCATAGTAGTTCCCTTGATTTGAACATAAAATGTGTTCTCAAATTTGAAATAATTCTTATGGAGCACTATGACCGCTATCTTTTTAAGAGTCTAGTAGATGGTCTGGATCCCACTGGCCTGAGGTCCAGGATTTGACCCATGGCTTCCACATGGCCTTCATAGGGAGATGAATGTGAATAATTCTTTCACATCCACTATGACTAAAATAGGGCTGTAATAACTGGGTCTTCCTTTTTCTCATAGCAAAACCGTAGTGTTATTTGCCATAATAAAGGAGTGTTCATTACGGCAAACATGCACATGGTTTCCCTCAGTCCATGCATGCACCATTCACATCTCTTCCATTTCAACCACTGGCCACTTTATCATCCCCTGGAGACTGTACTGCCACTCAAACTTGATGCACAGAGGTTTGTTAATTTTATAAGGGACAGGGGAGGGTAGAGTGTGTGGCACAAGGATGCTTTGTGATTTAGTGCAAGCAGTGAGTGGAGCTGACCACTACAAACATGATCCAATACAAAAACTTTTAAATAAATAAATAAATGCAACCATGTGCTCAAACCTAAGTGAACTGCAGCCACACAAACATCCTTTTTATGTTATATAATTGCTGTGGCAAAAAAGGAAAACCCAGCAATTATATAAAATAAAATATGGGGTGGTGTTTAAACTTGAAAGTTGCACACACCCTCACTGTTTGATGTTTTCATAGCATCTAACACCTCAGGTATGTGTAAATTTCTCGTTACACACACCACCCCGTACTTTATTCTATATTTTATGGACTCCCTGACTTTTCAGGTCCTCTATTGGGTTGAGGACATGTGTCATGTCCCTTAAGTAGGTGGAT
This sequence comes from Neoceratodus forsteri, assembly GCA_016271365.2. Lineage (NCBI taxonomy): Eukaryota > Metazoa > Chordata > Ceratodontiformes > Ceratodontidae > Neoceratodus > Neoceratodus forsteri. The sequence continues at coordinate 457,985,259 of CM028135.1, read as the reverse complement.
ATGTTCCCAGTTAATGGCTATAGATAAAAATTCACAAAGGATGACAAGTGTGCCAGAAACTACTGGTCTTCCAAGTGGATTTAGTGAATTCTTGTGAATTTTCGGAATCGATAAAAAAGTTGGATTCAGGAATGTTGTTTGCAAATTAGATCCCCTTGCCAATCACGTATCCATTGTAGTCCTACCATTTCCTGTACAAATTCCTTAATCTCCATTTTATATATGGGATGAAGTCTCTGAACAATAAAGTGTAATTTTCTTCCACTTTTTAACAGGTCATTACACATTGTCTGGTACTGAGCCACAGCCACAACCACTACTCTTCCACCCTTATCAGATGGCTTTGTGAAAATGCCCTTGTCTTGTCAACTGTCTCTGTGGTTTTTGTGTGGCTTGCCTAATGGGTTTTAAGTCCTGTTCCACCAAACCAGTGTGAGTTTATACTGCATTGTTACCCACAGTTTGCAGCATATATGATGATCTAATGCCCAGTGCTTGCTTGATTTCTCTTTGATATTGGTCAGGTTCTTTTTCTTATGAAAACTGTGTTTTCGATCTTAGGGTCTTCTAGAACCGCTGAAGGTCAACCTCCAATTGGAAGTTGTTCAATGATTTTGTAGGAGAGAACAAAAGGCCCAATGATAGCAGCCCCTCTTCTATTGCTGTGAATAACCTGTCACTGAGATTGAAAACCACTACTTGCCCCAGTTCCCTTTGGCATTGCTCTTTCCATTGGATCAAGGGTGAAGTGCTCTATGACAGCTTGCTGTGAGACAGCGTAGCTTGAGCTGGTTGCTCATATTATTGTGGATGGTATGCTCCTTTCTGTGGGATCTGATATACTGTTGGGGTTGCCATTTGGAGCACCCCCAATTTCTCCTTTGGTGCTGTTTACCTTTTGGAACTGGAACTTGAGGGGTCCATCAGCTAATGCCACATGAATGGTTACAGGCCAGCAACTCAGTCATGATGAAAGGAAGGTGTGAACCTCAGACCTGAGTTTTCTTCGGGGGGGGGGCATGATGATCCCAGTCTGACAGGAATTTGGAATTAAAGAGCTCAAGAGCTGTTTTAATGTTGCTGGCTGTTAGTATGGGGGACCAGTCAGTTGCTATCAAGTCAGCAAGTAATGAGGATAGATCCAGGGATTGGAAGAATCTAAGATGAGTGAATTTGGGGGGGCCCTTTGAGGTGTTGGAAGTTACACATGCAGTAGACCATATGATGGAAGAGAAGATCCAGTCCAGAAGGAAGTGGTTTGGGGTTTTGTGGTTGAGTCTGGTGGGATCCAAGATCAGTTGGGTAAGCTGGAGCCAGTTTATGTTTTGGCATAATTTATGATGGGAGGATGAAAGCCAATTGAAGTTGAAGTTAGCTAGGATGAACAACCTGCCAGAGTAGACATGGGAGGACAAGGTGGTGAGGAGCTCAGTGACAGAGGGAGTGGATATACCAGGGCAGCAATAAACTTCAGCAATGAATATGGGGATAGAAAAGAAAAGGGAGTGTTTCAGGAGTAGCATCTTATAGATGGAAGGGGAGGAGATGGACAGCACAGGTCAAATTGGGTGTTGGAGGACAGATAGATGGCTATGCCTCTTCCCCTTTTAATATGAGCCTGTCAGATGACTGAGAAGCCAGGGATGGCTACTGCAGTATTGGAGAGCAGTTGGGTAAACTGGAGCAATTTTACATTTGGCATAATTTATGATGGAAGGATGAGAGCTAAGTGAAGTTAGTCACCTAGAATAAGCAGATCACCAAACAAGGCATGGGAGGGCAAGACGGTGAGGAGCTCAGTGATGGAGGTGATATGCCAGGGCAAAAATAAACTCCATTAATGAATATGGGAATGGAGAAGGGGAGGGAGAGTTTCAGGAGGAGCATCTCAGAGGTGGAAGGGGAGGAGACGGACAGCACAGGTTCGAATCGGGTGCTGGAGGACAAATAGATGGCTATGCCTCAGCCTCCTTTAGTATGATCCTATCAGATGATTGAGAAGTCAGGAATGGCAATGGCAGTATCCAAGATCTAGGGGGGAGAGCCAAGACTCTGAAATCACCAGGACATCAGGGTTGGGGTTTACCACTAGGGGTCGTAGAAGGTCAACTTAGGGGAGAAGACTGCAGATGTTAACATGGGCTGCTTTTAACCCTTTGGGGATAGGAAAGGCAATTGTCTGGGCTGGACTGAGGCTGAGTTCAACATTATCTGCTAGAATGAGTACAAGGAGACAACAAGCTTAAGGGAGCCTATGAGATCAGCAGCATACTCTGTACAGACTGCACGGAAAGAATTAGGGCAGCACTCCATATTATCAGATCACATATTTAATCCGAAAAAACAGCAGCAACAGATACATGTTCAGGCATTCAAACAGTAATATTAAGGCCCCACTTTCAGTAGTGTATTAAAGTAGTATATAGCAGTTCCAACAATTCTAATTCCGTAGACTACAAGGCCAAACGCCGGCCACAGAAACCGTTAATATTTCAACTTCAAAACTGAGGTCTTCATCAGAACATGTGACTCTGATGCCTAGACTTACTTAAAAGTGCAACATTTAAAGTGATAGTGCAAAAAATATAATAGTGAAGTGTCAGACTAGTGCAAAAAAGTGCAATAAATACCTTACTTCAAGTAAATAAATGAAAAACCCAGAACCCAATAAATATACAGTGCATTATAAGAACATGTAGCAAACACAAAGCAAATTTGTAAACACAGAGCAGATTTGTAAACAAGCAGCAATTGCAGAGGGATCATAAAAATACAACAGGTATAAATACAACAGTTGAAAGCACATCAAAAAAAGGGGGAGGGGTACAGTGTTTAACAGTCATTTAAGGTTATGTAACTGTATTGCATCATTCAGTCCCTTAGGTTTTATAGTGTTCAGAGTTACAATCCAAATCTCTTCCCATTTTAAGTTTGTCCTTTAAATTACCTCCCCTTTGATTCAAAGTAACCTTTTCTGTCCCAAAAAATTGCAGCACAGAAGTAGAGGGAAGGCCCGAATCCTTAAAATGCCTAGGAATAGCATAAGTTTCATTATTTGTTCTTATTGCAGTTTTGTGCTCAGCCACCCTCAGTTTTAAGGCACTCTTAGTCTGACCCACATAGTAGATTCCACAGGGGCAAGTGAGCACTTATATACCCCTTCCATGCTGCAATTAATGAAATTATCAACAGTATATTTCCTTCCTGTCTGAAGGTGTGGAAAAGAACTGATATTCCTGGTATTACTGCAACTTAAATTACGTGACAGATTTGGGTTCAAAAAGTTATTCTTAAAGCAGCAGTACTAGATAACAAAAATCTGATCTTTTACAACAGTTTGTTCCCTGTGATCTGCTGAGAACTTACCAGGTAATCTTTCTTGTTTTCGCTGTACTATCAACAGTATATCCCCTTCCTGTCTGAGGGTGTGGAAAAAAACTGATATTCTGAGTATTACTGCAATGGATACAAAGTCCGCTTTTAAAATTTCCAACTGGGGGTTTTGGTACCCAGTTTTGTGCATTTTTCTGTTTCAGTAATAAATTGTGCACCAACATATCCTGTATATTTCATCCTCTTTTACATGCAATCATTGGTGCCTGTCCACTGATCTTATCAAATTTACGATCCCCCTGCAGTATTCCCCAATGTTTTTTCACAGTGTTAGAAATTTGATTTGCTTTAGGAAAATATTGTGTAACAAATGTCACTTTTGAATTATCTCTATCTATTTCATCATTGCGCTTATTAATCAATGTCATTCTGTCAGTCTGGTGTGCATTGTGATATGCCCGATCAACACTGTAATTACTACACATACAGCTACAGAATCTGGATTTCATATCCAAACTGCATTTTTCAAAATCAGTCCATAGAGCATGCACGCCTTGCCCGTAAGAACTGTCCTTTAGGTATGGTGTTTATCAATGATTTCGGGTGGCAACTGTCAGCTTGCAAAATGGTATTGCGTGCAGTCGGTTTTCTATAAATTTTGCTCTCCAACTTATTAAATTTGAAAATAGCAAGATCTAAAAAAAATATTTATTGGAGGTTCCACTCTACAGTAAATCTTAGATGTCTACATGCCGAATTTATGTACTCAGTGAATAGTTGTAAATAATTTTCAGACCCCCTCCATAACATAAAACAATTGTCCAGGTACCGCTTCCATACCACAGCATTTTCAAAAAAGGGTCTGTGATATCTTGCACAAACATTTTCTCTCACTGTCTAACATATATAAATGCCAAATTGGAGGCAAAGGTGGTGCCCATGCTCATCGCTTTATGTTGTGTAGTATTTATTGTTAAAAATGAAATAATTGGATTCCAGAACAATCCTGGCACAGTTTAAAATAAAGTCAGTAGGGGGCGTCACATCAACTGGTCAGTTTTCCAAAACTTTTGCCATTGTTTCAAGACCCCCCCATGAGAGATGTTTCTATATAGACTTTCTATATCCATGCATACAAATATATCATTCTCTTCCACCTTTATTTCTTTGATTATTTTTCACATGTGGTTAGTATCTTGTACAAAAGATTTAAGCAATGGAACATATTTTTAAATATGAAAGTCTACAAACTTCGATAATGGCTCTGTTGCAGCACCAATAGAAAAGACATCTGGTCTCCCCGGCACTGGTACTTTATTTTTATGTAACTTTGGAAGTAAGTACAGTGTTGGTTTAATACACTTCTGAAAGTGGGGCCTTAATATTACTGTTTGAAGGCCTGTACAAGTATCTGTTGCTGCTGCTTTTGTGGATTAAATATGTGTCTTGATAAGATGGAATGCTGACCTACTTCTTTCTGTGCAGTCTGTGTGGAGTGTGCTGCTGATTTCTACATGTCCTGGTAAGGTGCACCCATCTTTTTGCTGTACTGGAGAATTGCAAGTATTTTGATACTGCAAATATATTCTGGAGCCTGCTTTCTTGTTTGCGAGTTTGGAACCTATGAGATGCTTGAGTGAAGTAGAGGGAGGGGAGAGGGAATGAGGGATTGAAGGGAGGAGTGGTGGAGGCTCCTAAGTGTGTTAAGATGGATCCAGGTGGCAGAAAGGAGGCTGCACCCAGGAGAGCAGGATGAGTGTTGGGGGAAGGCTAGCAAAAGGGAGGGTGGGAGAAGAGGAGGGGGATAGGGAGATGGAAGGGAGAGAGGAGAAGGAAGATAATGGGAGGGACCAGAGTGGTGCTAGGAGGGGGAGGAGAGTGATGGTGATTAACTGCATGAGGATAGGCTGCATGTAGATGCCCTGAGTAGTAGAGCATATGTATGAAAGTTGTAAAAACAGTAGGCTGTACCCAGAAGGGAGGCCTGCAAGGGTTCGAGGGGGGCATAATAAATTCAGCATAGGGAGGAAATGGAGGAGAATGACTATGGGAGCTACACCCAGATAGGGAGTAAGCTAATAGCAAGGATTATACCCAGGATGGGTGGCAATACTAGAACTGTGATGGGATGTGAGCTGCACCCAGATAGAGAGGGCATCATATATAGCAGTGCGGGAGGGTGGAACAGAGAGTCCTTCGGACCCCGCACTCCCACCACCACATTCCATTCACTATTTATAGTGCTCATTCTCAAAAAGATTCATTCACATATCTGGAATGTGTAGTACGGTATGGGCTGCATGCCCATTGGCTCATGCTGTGAACCAATGGGCGTGCAGTCCTACTAAGCTGTCAGTCGGTGGGTGGCGGAGTGGCAGGTGGGTGGGTGCTGCCGCCTGCCAGCTGACGGGGGAGCGGGTGGGGTTCAGTGAGAGGGTGGGAGGGGTACCACCAGACCATGAGGGATATTGGTCCTTTCTTTGGTACAGATGCCCTGACATGGTGCCATCCACTGACCACCAGCTATATTGAACGGGGGTTTTTTATTAGGACGGATGCCCATGATCGGGCACATAGTGGTCCACTGGACCACCAGGGATATTGCAATCATTCTCCTTTTCTTATACAGATGCCCACAATCGGGCAAACAGTGGTCCACTGGACCACCAGGGATAGTGCAATAATTCTTCTTTTCTTATACAAATGCCCGCGATCGGGCATGGGGGGGTGCCGCCAGATGCAGCCGGAACTCGGGTGGCCACCCACAGGTGGCAGCTGCCGTGTTGCACCCTGCAATGCAGCAGCTCACCTGTGGGTGGCCATCAGTTGTTCCTTTTTGGGCTTAACTTTGTGCAGGCACAAGTAGGGGTTGTGCATGCATGGCTCTGCACATCCCAGGCTGAATATCAGGCTGTGCAGGTTATGCATGGGAACCCCCACCTGTGCTTGCATACATTACTGTTGCACTCGTGCATCGGGATTTGTGTGGCTTACTTTCCTTTTGAATATCATGCCAGGGAAGCATCAGTGGGTTGCACATGGCTGAACACTGTTGCGCCATGCTAACCCTTTTGAATATCTGGGCCATTATATATTACCACTAAATAAACTTATTACAATAAATTTTAATTATAGTTGTGAAAGGGAAGTCATTCCACAACTATTATAAGAAAACATTCCCCTAATTTATTGAGTTGAGAAGATATATTTCTGAGCATACTCAGTGAATAACTTCATATATCTTTGTATGTTTTGTCAATATATCACTTTTTATCTTGCTGTTTATCTGCACACACTTTGTATAAGTATATAAGTAAATATATGTGTGTGTGTATATAAATGTATAAGATATATTCTTTGAAAAAAATACAAAAAACGTTGTTAATGCATCAGAGTAACTTAATGCCACAAAAGTAGGGAAATGTGGTGCTAGGGTCTGTAATCCTATCTCCCCACTCCTGCCCCCAAGCAGCAAAAGGAAACAAAATTAGGGTTTTGGGTCTCTGGAGTGTTCGCAAATCAGTGATGGGGTTTTCCTTGGGATTGTCAATCCTAATACTCGCCCCCCTTCCCCCAGCTCGTAGCCTCCAGTCTGAAGCACAATGTATAGCTCCAAGCCAGTGCCTTACAGTGATATACTGTGAAAAGGTAGAGAAGTATGTCTTGCCACATGTTGCCAACACAAAGGATCATGTGTGACATTGTTTGCTCAAGGAATGGGGTGGGCATTAGGATTGACAACCCCCAAGGAGGACCCCACCACTGATTTGCCAAGACTTCAGAGACCCAAAACATAATATTTTTTCCTTTTGCTGCTTGGTGGGTGGGGGTGGGCAGATAGAGTTGGAAACCCTAACACCACATTTCCCTACTTTGGGTCATTAAGTTACCCTAACTGGTGCATTAGCAAAGTTTCTTGTAAAGAATTTCCTTTCTTTTTGACATAATGGAATCATATCCTCATTCATATAGGTCCTGCAGGCACCTGTATGAACAGGTGCAAATGTGCATGGCCCTTTGGGCTGTGTGCTATTGGTAGACTCTGTTCACCTACAGAAGTGCAGGGCCTGGCACATTCATTCTTCGCACATTTACTTTTTACACATTCACTCTTCACACGTTCACTGTTCACACATTCACTATTTTTTTTATTTCATTTTGCCCCAAAGTTTTCAAGATAGTCATTTTATGACTGCCTTATAAACATGACATGTAGCATTTATAGTACATTGGCAGAAATGTCATTTCACACCAGAAGTATGAAAAGATGACACCGGTCATGTCTATGAGATGGTATGGAAAATTATACCATGGGCATAAGTGAACAGCCAATGAAATCGTCAGACTGGCAGTTTACCACCGGTGTAAATCCTTGATAACCAACAGCTGTTGATGAGCAACTAATCCAACTCCAAATCCAAATCATCTGCAGCATAGGAATAAATACAATAAAAATAAAAAAACAAAGCAACCTCTTTAATATTTGTATTTTATTATAGTAAAAAATGAACCTTGGTATAATTGCAATAAGCCACTCGGAGGATGTGGGTTATTGGGGGATTTACCATGACTGGCAAGGATTTACCCACTCGGCTGCACCTCGTGGGCAAACCATTCCAGCAGTGGTAAATCCCCCAATAACCCACACCCCCTCATGGCTTATTGCTTAATTATACCATGGACCTTAGACAACAACGAATCAGAACGGCTGACTGGCACCTTACCGCCGTTGTAAATCCTATGATATACCCACGGCAAATGTGCCAGTCTGCCCCATCTGTAGAACTCATCCGAGCCGTGAAATTCAAATGGAGCAACCACCATATTGAATTCTTCGTGAACTGGCAGTCTCCTAATCCTATCACAGCTCACTCAAAAAAGCACACAGTTTTAAAACTAGCAGTGGAGTCGTAGTCTTAAAAAAAAATTCAATAATTGAACAACAGGCTTCAAAAACCGTAACCTCATACACTACACTGACCCACCTCACCTCAGGTTTAGTCTCCGCTCCCCGCACTGTCTGCACTCCATCATGTGGAAAGTATATTCTCAGTACAGTATAACTCTTGGTTCCCCCGACGCTGTCTCTGATCCATGACTCAGTTTCTCTCTTCGGTAACATCCTGTTCTCATTCTTTTGTCATTTTAAATATGAATAAAACATATTTTAAAAAAAACTCGCAAGCCCGGTCACTTAGCACTGTTTCCTGGAACACGGAAGTGGCTCACAGTACGCACCAGAAATGCAACCCGAAAGCACACGCTGAGCAACGGCAGCCCATTAGCACAACAGACACAAAGACAAACTTATGATTACAGTCTGGAGATTATGTGTTAAACTCTGGAGGTTGGGTGTGTGTATGTGGCAGGGGAAGGGAGGACAATAAAAACAAGCGGGGGGGGTCACAATTCTACCTAGCAACAAGGAACTCTTTTTTTGTTGGTGGAATAATAAAGTTAATAAAAATAATTAAAACTGGGGAAATCTTGTATTACACTTTATTTTTTTATAAGAAAACAATGAAAAGAACATGGTATAATCGCAATAAGCCACTCAGGGGATGTGGGTTATCAGGGGAATTTACCACAGCTGGCACAGATTTACCCACTCGGCTGCGCCTCATGGGCAAACCACTCCAGCCGTGGTAAATCCCCCGATAACCGACACCCCCTTGTGACTTATTGCTTAAATAACTGTGTTGAAAGTTTGGAGTCAAACTATTGAAAATTAGTGAAGTTCTGCGTGAACGTTGAAATACTGCAATGTTCAGTCATAACCTGGACATTTTATTATATTTGTACACCAAATGTTCAGCACAGCCTTCTTATTACTCCACCTCATGAACTAAGTAGGTGAAAACTTTCAAATCCCTACCGAAACATCATTTGGCACCACTGAAAAGTCATTCCGTGATACAGATGCTAAAACACATTTTGAACAGGATTTGAAAAATGACAGCAGTGATGCTGATGATGTGGTGTGAAAAAATGACTATGTTGAAAATGAAAATATTTAAAATTACCAAAGTTAGGAGTGACCATAGAAAAATGTCAACATACGCTCATAGGTTTGTCATTGTTACGTATTTTGAACCCATATTTTCAACATAGCCCTCTTATGACACCATCTCATTAACAACGGTGGTGAAAATGTTCAAATCCTGCCCAAAAGGTGATTTCCCCAAGTGACTGCAAGATCACCTTTCAGGCCTGATTTGCATAATTCCACCACTTTTGGTCATCAGGTGTGGTCCCAAAATGGGCAGGCTGACAATTTGGGCTGAAAATATACAAAAAAATGATAAAGTTATGTATCAAACTTCAAGCCCCCAGTGAAATACATTGAACCTCACTTCCCTTAGTTTTCCATATTGCAGTCACCAGTTCCAGCAACAAGATGTGTCTTCAATCGGAAAGTGGACCTACACCATGGGAGATGTTCAGGTGAGTGAGGTTGTGTGATGGGGGTGTGGGGTGAAGAGTGCTGAGTTGGAGGTCTGGGTGGCGGGTCAGATCGGCGAGGGACCATTTTCTTTTTTTACAGGTTTAAAAATAAAAAAGACATTGAAGGATGATTTTATTTATTACAGCTGAGATTATGAAACTGGGGACTGGGCACGCCAGTGTTAGCCTACACATTAGGGAAGTGGGGTAGGTGACCTGGAGGGATGAGGGGTGCAGATAAGCAGTACAGGGCACCCCAGTCTACTTACTGTATGTATCACAAAAATAAACATTCAGAATGGTGGGTGGGTGACCTGGAAGGGAAGGAGGAGAAAGAAGTGATATAGATAGACAGACAGACAGACAAAGAGACAGAGAAAGAACGAGACAGTCAGACAGAACAGGGGATCAGTGGCTCACTTCTCTCAATGCTTCCCACAGCATGACTTCCAGCTGTGGCTGCAGAATTCAAGAAAGTCCCACTGTTCTCGTACAGAGAACACCAGTGAATGGCTCATCTCGCTAAGCTGGGCATCCTGGAATTTGGATTGCTTAGAAAAGGTATTTCCGGCCAGTTTAAAAGAAAATCTAGCTAAATGGGTCATGTGTTCATGTGTTTGTATTTTTAGAAAGAGATAATTCTAGTGCATTTTTAGGAAAAGTCAGTCCGGGGAGTAAAGGTGAGTAAAACAGGAGAAAAAAATCCCCAGAGATAGCATGATGACCAACCCCTTGCAGGCCCCCAACCGGTGACTGGACTCCAGCCACAGTCTTGTGGCAGAGGACAATGGTGGCAAGGTAAGCCCCAGAAGAGCTGGGTGATTGAGCTGGGAGGTTGGCCAAGAGGGGGCAGTCAGGGTGAGGGAGTATAAACAGAATATGGAAAATGAAAAATCGGGGGGTTTAGCTGTTTTTCTGTCATCACCTACAGCCCAGATGGTTTAGAATTTTGATCTGAAATTTTCAGGATAGAAAGGGCTTGTCCCAGAAATGTGCCCTTTATTAGTTTAGTGAAAAAATATTAATCTGTTCCCAAGTTATGAGGGGTTGAAATTTTGGTTCTGAGCATGGGGGCAGTAGGCACAGCAGAAGGGTATCAAACACCTAGTCAAAAGACACTACAGTGAATGCTCAGAACTGAAATTTCAAGTCCTTATAACTTGGGAACAGATTAATATTTTGTCACCAAACCAATGAAAGGCACTATTCTGGGGCAAGCTCTTTCCACCATGAACATTTCGGATTAAAATTCCAAACCATCTGGGTGTTAGATGATGACAAAAAAACAGAAACAAACACCAATTTTTCCTAACAACACACTATATAGATTTCAGAATCTGTACATCTGACTGGAACAAAACTTGCCAAATCAAGAGACTTTGCCCCAGACTACACATGCAACATTTCATACAAATATGTTGAATGGGGTCAAAGTTATTAAAGTGCAAAGTTAGGGATTTAACATTAAATAGACTACTCAACCCAAACTATAAAGGTGCTACCACACTACCTTAATATTAAACAGCCTACTCAACCCTAACTATAGTGGTGCTACCACATCACTATAAGATATATATACAGCCAAGGCAGTATGGAATTTTGGTCTGAAATTTTCAGGGTAGAAAGTGCTTACCCCAGAATGACCCATTTTATTGGTTTGATGGAAAAATATCAATCCAACCTTAAGGTATAAGGATTTGAAATTTTGGTTCTGAGCATGCTCAGTAGGATGTCAAATGTCTACCCAAAAGACCCAACTGAGCATGCTCAGAACTGAAATTTCAAATCCTTATACCTTGTGAACAGAATAATATTTTTTCATCAAACCAATGAAAGGCACTATTCTGGGGCAAGTCCTTTCTACCCTGAAAATTTCAGACTAAAATTTCAAACCACCTGGGTGCTAGGCAGTGACAAAAAAAAAACAGTAAAATCCCTGATTTTTCCTAAAAACATACTATATGGACCTTGGAATCCCCACATCTGAATGGAATTAAACTTGGCATGTCAGGAGACTTTGACCTCCTCCCCCCCATTCCCATCCCAAACTTTGCTTGCAAAATTTCATACAAATCCGTTGAATGGCAGTGGAGCTATTAAAGTGCAAAGTTAGGAGTTTAACATTAAACAGCCTTCTCAACCCTAAGTATAGTGGAATGGGTAGCGCCACTATTATATATATATATATATATATATATATATATATATACTGTATATATATATATATATATATTCTATGCAAAAAAACTTTGTTAATGCATCAGTTAGGGTTCTTCTACAGTGAAAAAAGTGAGGAAATTTGATTTTAGGGCTCTCACCCCATCCTGCCCCCACCAACAGGCATTGGGGTGTGTATTAGAGTCATCATCCTAACTCTCACCCCATTCTCCTACACTGCACCACCTCAGCTTGTTTACACATGGGATGGGGTGAGAGTTAGGCCGATGACCCCAATGCACACCCCGATGCCTGTTGGTGGGGGCAGAGGGGTTAAGTATGGCTCAACAGAATGAAGCCCCCTGAGTAAACCCACCCTAATTTGACTTCCTAGGACACCCCTGGGCTGAGAAAATTGATTTTTAAATTAGGCTGTCTCGCCCCTCACTCACGATGCACGATTGTGATCAAAGAATCTCACAATCAAAGAATTTGCAGGCTCATGAACAAAGAATTAAAAATATTATAAATCAAAAAATTGAAGGAACTGTGGTAAACCACCACCATGGTTCAACAGAATGAAGCCCCTTGAGTAAAACCCACCTTCATTTGACTTCCTAGGACACCCCTAGACTGAGAAAACTGATTTTTAAATTGGGCCATTTCATCCCTCTTTCAAAATGCACGATCGCAATCAAAGAATCTCACAATCAAAGAAATTGCAGGCTCGTAATCAAAGAATTTGCAGGCTCACGAACAAAGAATTAAAAATGGTGAAACACAATTTTTGCACTGATTTGAACCAAACCAATGGCATGCCTCGATAGAACAGACCCTCCTGAGAAAAACCCACCCTCATTTGTGTTACTAGCCCACCCCTGAGCCGAGATATTAGTATTTTTAGGTCATGATGCAAGATCGTGATCAAAGAATCTCACGATCAAAGAATTTTCAGGCTCGCAATCAAAGATTGTTAGCGAGCCACGAATTAAGATTTTAAAAGCTTATAACTCTATTATTTGACTGAATTGAATGAAACCAAAGGCATGGCTCGATAGAACAGAGCCCCCCGAGTAAAACCCATCGAAGTGTTACTTCAGAAGTGACCCCTGAGCCGAGATATTTGTGTTCTTCCAATCGGAAAATAAAAAACCAAATGGCGGACCTCGCGATCAAAGAATTTTGAAAATCCTCAGAGACAAAGATTCTTGAATCATGAGGCTGCAAATTCTTTGATCGCCAGGCAGGACGAGATGGCCAGAACCCCCATTCTTTGATCTCAAGATATACATATACATTTTCCCATTGACTTATAATGGGAACTTAAAAGTGCCATAACTTTTGAATGCCTTAATATTTTTTCACCAAACAAAAAGTGACATGTTTGGACACCAAGGCTCTTTCAAACAAGCCATCTTGCAGAGCAGCACACCACATGATGACCGTGCAGGACCACATTTAGAATGCCAAAAGGTGTCTCCAAAAATGGATAATTTTGCATTATTCAGCACTTCCGTACACGAAGACCGGCATTCTGGCTGAAACACAATTTGGCAGATAAAGAGATCTAGTATGCCCCAATATGTGTCCCAATTTTCAGGCAAATTCATTGAATGGATCCAAAGTTATTAAAGTCCAAACATTTGACTTTAGTATGTAACTGGCCGATCAACCCTAACTATAGTGGCGTGACCGCACCACTAAAAGGTGCCTCCAGAAATTGAAAATGTTGCATTTTTCAGTGCTTTTGTACATGAAGACTGGCACTCCAACTGAAATGCAATTTGGCAAATCAAGAGATCTAGTGCACCCCAACGCGTGTACCAAATTTCAGGCAAATCCATTGAACGGGTCCAAAGTTATTAACGTCCAAACTTTTGACTTTAGTATGTAACTGGCCACTCAACCCTAACTATAGTGGTGCGACTGCACCACTATAATAAATATATATATATATATCTATTATAGGGGTGCATTAGTGCCCATATAGTTATGGTTGACTAGGCTATTTAATGTTAAATCCCAGTTTGTGCACCTTAATAACTTTGGTGGCTTTCAATTAAACAGCCCAACATTTGACAAGTGTGGACAGGCTGGTAGAGTCTCAAGATACGAAAAGTTTCATGACTACATTTTGTTGTCTTTTTGAGATACGGAACACCAAAAAAGTGAAAAAAAAAAGGTGTTTGATTTTCCTATACTTTTTTCTTTTCTTTTTTAGTTTTTGTTTGCTCTCATGCACAGCCTAGATGCTGTGGAATTTTTTATGAAACTTTCAGGGTTGAAGCAGACTATCCCGAGGTAATGCATTTTGAAGATTTCATGAAAGAATACTATATTGTTCCAGAATTATAAGGATTTGTTGAATAGCCATCAAGCTTGACCAGTAAAAACATTGATCATGAGTCGTGGCAGCCACTATTGTGGTTTTTACTTTTACTCAAAAACATTGAAAATATGTAAGAATGATGTATTTTCAAAAAACAAACACCTGAACCTATCCTATTCAGCTAGATTCTTGTGTTTGTTTTTTGCAAATTGCCCTAGAAATAATGTTTCTGGGCACCCGAAAATCCTGGGTGCTCAACTCAGTGATAGGAGCCATTCACCTGTGTTCTCAGTATGAGAACAGCAGGAATTTTTTGAAACGTGAAGCTGCAGTTGGAGTCATACTGCCACTTTCAGCTGTAGCAGTGAGCCGACACTCCCCTGCTCTCTCTCTCTCTCTCTCTCTCTCTCTCCCACTCCCAGCTGAGCCAGACTGCCCTTGTGCTAAAAAAGGCTTCCTGCCCTGTATTTCTTCCTACTGAGCTCCTGATGAAAGCTGGGCCTGTTGGGAGAGTAAAGCATGGTTGAGGGGGGTGAGATTACGAAAAGTTTACAAAACAAATCACAATATAACATCCTTCCCAACCTCAAAGAAAAGAAAAGGTAACAACATTGTAGCTAATACAATTACAAGTAAAACTGTCATCACCAAACTGTCCTGTTGCAAAATGTGCTCATCTCCTCTCATGGACCAGGGGTTAAAGTAAACAGTTCAATCACCAAAACTCAGTTTGCTCTCCCCAGTGCTCAAGTATTGTTAATCCTTCAACTTGTTTCATCACCCATCTCAAACTAGTTACATTTTCTGACTTGGCTTGACTTTCCATTTGCTAAATAGCTGTGGATTCATGTACTGCAATAGAAACAGTACCTCTATCTGTTGTCCTGCATTTGAAGCAACAGGATGAACATGCCACTTCTACCTGCAAACAAGACTCAGATGCATTGACAATTGTCTAGGAATACATATAATATTTACCTTTCTAACAAATGTTGACTTCACCATTCCCTCCTACACATTATACGTTGAGGTCCCCCCACATGAGTTACATATTTTTTTTTTATTATGATTGTGCATGACCCTTTGGCCAGACCTGCATGATGTGGCAGGATATGAGTGCTGTATCCTTGTGACAATAGAACTCATTCAAAATGACAATTGTCAGTGTAAATGTATAAATTGCACTCATTCAAAAACAATAATATTGTTGAAAACCATCTATTCCCTCCCATACATTGGGTCTTCACAATCCTTTCACACTATTTCTTCACTACTTCAATTTTTTTTTTTTTTATTTATTTTTTTTTGGAATAGGGCATTTGTGCAGGACATTTCGTTTTATGATGATATGAGCAGTAATGTGATGTACTCTAACAGAAATGGCTGTGGGATCTGTTGTCCTGTATTACGTGCCAGGATGCAGGTTCTGCTGTATTTTTGAGTGGAGGGATTATATTATACTACAGATCCACGATGGGTGTTCGACAAAATCTTTGTCGAATGCCCCGATAGTGAAACAGGCAGGTCGACCGCATTCTGTAGTCAGCTGCTGGTTCCCAGTGGCTGTATGTGTTTTCTACAGGGGCCTTCGCCCCCCGAACTCCCAACGCAGAGGGCTGCATCCCCCACACCTCCCTGCTTTAGGATTATCAACTCCGAGTCATAGCTGATTTAGGGGGGTGCAGGACCCCCGACAGACAACGCCAGGTTCCAACGGGTTCCCTAGAGCGGCATGACACTGTAGTCGCTGTAGGGACCTCGCTGATGAACTGTCCCTGCCGGGTGAGTAACTGTTATATTACATTATATTATATGTTTTTTTTATCATTTCTAGTTCATTTAGCTTGGGAATAGGGTGTAATTGGGTTATTTAAGTGTGTGGTTATTAAGTACTGTCACTTTAAATAGGTGCTTTTTAAAAAATAATTCACACTGCATCTGCAGCTTTGAGAAAGTGCCCTTGTTGGCATGAACATGTTTAGCTGATGGAGGGAGTAGTCCATTTTATCTGCTGTTGTTGATTTTAACAATACAAAGTTTATCCTGGACACAACTTAGTGCTTGTACTTCTTCTTGTAGAGACCTTGGAGCTGAGCCCTTCAGAGACTGTGAGTGTCATCTTCAAGCATGGCAGACTTGTGGAACTGATTGTCATCTTTACTCTCTGGTGTCATTAATGAATGAATGAACCGTAGTATGACTGTAGAAAGAAAATCCCCACCCACTCGCATACCGGTAGCACCAGTATCTGTAGATAAAAAAATAAGCCCTCCCTCCTCACCCTCATATACTAGCAGTGCCGGTTGCAGTAATGATCTGCAGCTAGAACAAGAAACCCTCCCTCCTCCCCCTCAGATACCAGCAGCTCCACATGAAAGTGTGACTGCCGTCGTCAAGCACGGCAGACTCAGAAACTGACTTTTTCTTCTTTTGGGCTACAGTTATGACAGCATACATAACAGGGCATATGAGTGTTATTTCTATCAGTATGAGAGTAGTTGGAGGGGGGCTTCATTCTATAGATGTGCTTGCCCATTCATTCATTCACAACACCAGAGAGTAATGCTTACAGTCAGTTTCCTGAGTCTGCCATACTTGATGAAGGCAGTCACACTTTCATGTGCTGTCAGTATGAGAACTGGATGAGGGAGGGTTTCTTGTTTTTGCTGCAGATAATTACCACAACCGGTGCTGCTTGTATATGGCATGACGAGGGAGGGCGTCTTCTTTTAGCTGAAGATATTGGCTCTACCAGTGAGAAAGTGAGAGGGTGTGGGGGATCTTCACTCTATAGCTGTGCTGCAACTCATTTATGCAAAATCAGCAACAGAGGGTATTGCTTACCTTAAGGAAATAAATCTGTTCTTTGGCTGCAAGTTAGTAGCGAGTCTGCTGTTGGGGAGGGTCTTCATTGTACTACCAAGCTGCAGCTCATTTATTCATAATCAAAATTCAAAAGACTGTTTCATTAGCCCCGGTAACAGCATTTCAAAGGAATTTCTTACAAAAGCATTTACTTTAGTAAATACTGTATCCCATCATCTAGCACAGCACAGCCATAAAAACAGGAAAAAATAAGTTTATTGTATTTGACCTGTCTTTCAAACAGGTGTAAATGATTCCTGGCACTGTCAGCCTTGCTCTAATGGAGTCCATCAATTCCAGACATAGAATGTTGTAAAGGTAAGTAAGACCTTGATGTTTTATATAAATTCTCAAGTAATCAGGTAATATAGGTATGTTAATAAGGAGATTAATTTAGGGCTACCAAATGCTGACAACCAATGGACTGCAGCATTTCTTGGACCCTTATAACAATTTTGCATGACTGAGAGGTGTGTGGGGTGCTGGGCGCTCAGTGTGGGGTCAGGGTGGGGTGGATGGGTTGGACAGTAAGCTGCAAAAGATATCAATTTGCTCATTTTTATTTATTTATTTTTTTCATTTTTATTTTATCAGGAATGGCACCATTGAGCAAACTCATTTTCAAGGTGGTCCTGGTTTAAAATAAAAAAATACAAAAAAAGATTGAGGGACCTAGGATGACACTGGGCACTTAGCACCCCAGTGTCTTTCTGGTGTCTTGTTAAATATAAGGATGGGGTAGGTCTCAATTATACAGTAGACAGTATCCAAGTAACCAGCCTCATGGTTTGAGGATGTGAAAATAGGGATACAAAAAAGTGAACCCAGGCTTTAAAATCATGTCTGCAAAAAAGGCATACTTTCTGTTCAAGTTTTGCAATGTCACTTATGAAGATCTTGAACCGGAACGGTACCAATACTGAACCATGTGGCACCCCCAAAGTTCCTCAGGTCTGTCTTGTGGGTTGTTGAAGGTGGCAGTGCATCATATGCACTCAACATGGACACAATATGCTGTTTCTTAGAAAATAATTTAATAATAAAAGTAAAACATAAAACACAACCTCTCCATATCTCTAAGCATTGTTGAAACTTCCATCCAACAGTTGGTGATACAGCAAAAAATAACCTCTCTCTCCCTCCCTCACAGTCAAACTCAAACATTTTGCAGAGAGTATTTTTTTTTCAAATATTAGGCTATAGAACCAATTTTGTTGTTGTTGTTGTTGTTGCAGTTGATTTAAAGAGAAACTTTTCTATATATCTTAAAATCCCCATAGAACCACTGTAGCTTCTTTGCCATGGGTCTCTTTGGTTGAGCGGTGGCCTTGATTTGTTGGAATTGGCCCTCAAAAATAGTCAAATCAGCAGTTTAAAATGTGACCCTATACAAGCTTGTGGTGTGCACCCCTGCACTCTCCCTATACTTATAAGCACAAAATGTGAAAGCATGGGGGCAAATCTCGGAATTGAGAAGAAGAAAGATTGGACTCTTGGCTCCATGAAGCCAAAATATGATCCCTTCCCTCCCAAAATATAGGCTCAATAAAATTAATCCTTTAGTAGCATGTGACTTTGGGGTAGACAAGGGAGCTGTCAGGGTGCTCAGCCCTGCTCAGATTTTTTTGTGGTAATAAATCAGCAAAAGAGACAATAGACAAGCAGCATGTGTGGTAATAAACTTATTTATTACACAAAGTCAGACATTTGCCCTAAATCAGAGTCTTACCAATAAACACTGGGAGACAGAGATTCCCAATACCACTAGGAGTGAAGATGGTCTCAATGGGAACACGTAATACAGTAGCTAATATACCTAAATAATTTTCACAACAACTACTACATCTGTAAATAACTAGATACATAAAATAGGCCCTATTAGCTAACATTTATGTGGCTCCACAGTGTTACCTATAGATATACAAAATGTGTAAAGTCAGCTACAAATGAGAACAAAGAGGTACTTATAAAATAGGAAATAAGTGCGGTGTTACATAAATCTGCATGATGGCCATGTTGGCTATACAATGACTTCTCAGAAGAATAACAGACAGCACATAAGTGTATTCTCAGCACAATACTTGTAATAGGTTACTTAGCAATGATACAAATATAAATATATATATATATATATATATAATCATAATATGTCCCTGGTTACTTATACGGTAAGTACCAATACCCTAAGTATTAGTAATAATTAGACATTTGCATAGCATATAACATAACATAGATATTGTCCACGGTACACAGTGGGTATCCGGTCAGAGTGTGGGGACCAAGCATAACAGAGCAAAAGTGGTTCTAGGGTAAGCACCAACAAGGCGTCCTTTAACATAATTAAATCCTAGAAATCTGAGCTCTGTGAGTGCTGGGGACTTGACTTTAACATGCTGTTCTAGAAAATGTCATGTCAGTGGACGGATGTGCAGATTTAATATCCAGGCTGTTTGGGATAAGTCAAGTATCAGCAGCATTCTTCTGAAATGTGTGTCACATTATGAGTGAGGGAGGGACAGTCCCTTACTGCTACCCTCTCAAGTCCTCTGTCATATATGGGGAGGGTGATATGTGGCTCACATTATAAAACATCATACTAATGAATGGGTAAATGTGCTGCTCACACAACAAGACACTGCTGAATGCATACATTTCCACAGATTTGAGTTTCATGATGGGTCTCCCAAGGATCTGTTTGTCTCACATTCTGAGGCAGAATGTCCCACACATGATGGTCAGATAACGAAACTGTGAGGATTCATGAATGGTGATGCTGGTGTGGGGGGGGGTGAAGAGGGCAGCTTCATTATCTCTACTGACGGGGAAAGAGCAGCTGACCCTCTGAATACCATACAGCAAACAGCAGAGATTTGATCAGGACAAAGTGGTGTTGATTCCACACAGATCATGAGCTGAAAACTTCCCAGAGAATGACTACAAGACCATTTTTCTGGCCATGTCAATCAACTCTCCCTTGGCAAATCAAGAGCTGCAGTAAAGGCTTCGAAAGAGGCAGATTAATATAGACCGTATGGATAGTATGATACACATTGTATTGGGCAAATGTAGCTCTGTCCACAAGACATAAGCTTTTAGGGCTTCAGGGGTTATTCCTCAACTAGAGTTTTCATCAGATCACTGTGAATGTCTTATCACTGGACAGTTCTTCTTGGGGTGGAGAGCTTCTGATTGGTGTAAAACCAAGGGCCACGTGGTAGGCCTTGGCTTCCAGTAGACAACTTATGGGGTCTGGGGCACTTTGCACATGTTCAAGTGTCTCCCACTTAACTATAAAGAAGGGAGTCACTTCTGGCAAAACCTTACCTGCATATAAATTATGAACAAAAAAACATAAAAATGCAAGGGAAAATAATGGTTTTGCCCTCATTTCAGATGCTACTACAGGGTTAGCAAAAGCTTTCAGGAATATTAGCAATGCCTTAAATAAGTTATAATAAGCTATAGTTCATGCAAGAATGGATCAAAGTGGGGGGATTGTCTCATTTTTAACAGTCAATAGTCAATAGTCAATAAAGAATAGGTTTTCTTTTTTGGGGGTTGAGCATGATAGATCCAAACATTCTAAACCTCATAGTGCCAAGCACATGGCAAGGCCTGCATTACATCAGACAGCAATCCTTCCTGCTATATTAGTTCTATCGTATCTTCCCTGTTTCTTATTGGCTCCATATCCTCCTGTATTTATTTCATGAAAGGAGGAGCTTAAAGCACAGCTCACAAAATGACTTTCCTTCTAGTTCAACACACAGGTAGTGCAGCTACGGGTCACCTTGGACATAGGTAGAGCAATGTCTCAGATCTTCTTTCTTCATAGTACGTCAGCCTCAATGAATCATGTGTCCATGTGCCCAAGGATACTGTCAAGTACTTAGTAACAGCAGGTATTTGTTAGGGTTCACAACTGCAATAGTAACTGCCTTTCTACCAGGACAGAGAATGGTGGGCGAGGGCAGGACAGCACCCAGAGGGAGGGAGTGGGAGGGTTTTTGTCTTCATACCAGGATGGGTAATGGAGGATGGGGACAGGACAGCACACAGAGGGAGGGCTTACTCAGGCAGAGATATTCTGCTTTATGTCTGAGGGGCTAATAATTTAAATGGAGAGGTCAAAGGGAAGCAGCTGAGCCAACTTGGTGGGGGTGGGGGTGTTTTCTGCTTGCTGGGTAGGGATAGGAGCGGCTCATTCTTTTGAACTATACACAGTTTCCAGTCAATAAGTAGAAAACTCAGTCATGATCAGCATGCCTGATTATTGGTCTGTCACTGCTGTGCTCACTGTAACTTCAGCTGCATTGGACCCAACAGTGACACACCTCTGAGACCCTGTTATTGTAACAAGATGTTCGCTTCATGCTGCGTATGCAAGCAAACATAAAAAATAGCAGGGTTTTTAACAGTGTGATAGAAAAGGAATCAAAATATAATGTAAACAGGTGTATTGTTTGGGGAAAAATTTTTGTTTCTGCCACTAGATAAGTTTCATCTCAGACTGCCTTTACCTATCACTGTATAATGCTGTCCCTTACTAAGAAACATGCTGAGAGACAGTGGTGGGTGTAAGCGAAAGGGGTTGGGATGGCAGGTCCACATCTTTAAGCTAGTGCTGTCGGGACCAGGCTTGCTTGCTTGTCCCCTGATGTTGCTGAGTATCATAGTTGTGTGGAGATGTACACACAGCTCAGCTGAACCATGGATTTTTGGGTGACCAACTCGCAAGTGAATTTTTTGAAAATAAAGTTACAGCTTATAATAAAACACAACACTCTTTTAGTTTGACGCTGTTACTTTATTAAACATTTTTTCAAAAAAGAAATGAACACAGATTGCTGACAGTCTCCCTTTAAAGAGCAGATCCAATGCCACCTGAATTAAGTGTTGTTACAAGGGCTTAAGTGCTCCCTCTTGTGATGTTGTATGCTGATTTCTTTGCCTCTCTTTGCCTTTCTCCCTCAGATTTGTGAAATTTAGTACTTGTATGTGGTCTTCTGAGCCCTGCTTCCATCACATATGTGCTCTGCTGAAGTAACAAACCAAATAGTTCACAATAAGTATTTAGTATCTGTAGAAATATTTAATGAGACAAGAAATATATAATGTGCTTGTGTGTCTTTGTTCTTGATGCCATTTCTATCACATTGTTAAATAACCAAGTTATAAGTGAATGTTAAAATATTTCAACATTCACTCATAATTTTGTTAATGTTCAATATTTTGACTCCAAACTTTCAACATATCCATTTTTCACACCCCCTGATAACCATGACACATGACATGTTTTAAATCCTGGATGAGACATGTTTTTTGCACTTGTGGTGCAAAATTACATTTTGGCCAATATACTATAAATGGCACATGTCATGTTTATAAGGATTAATCATAAAATGACTCTCTTGAAAATCTGGGATCAAAATAAAAAAAAATTAAGAAACATTGTGTGTAGTGCTAGTCTTTACCCCAGCAGGTAGTGCTTTGTGATCCAGTTCCAGTGAGCTGAGCTTGGGCGCAAGCTCAGTGAGCCAGCTGGATGCAGCAAAGCTGGGGTGACATCACTGTCATGTGTCACCACCCCTCAGCCAGGTAAGGAAATGTGCAGGTTTGCCCACACTGGCCCAGGTATCATATAGTGAAGATAATTCTTTTCTTGGTATAGGGCCCTACACTTCTGCACCTGCAGATGGCAGACCCTGTGCATTGATTGAGAGATGGAATCTTTGTCCTGAGCATTTGTATCTGTGACCACAAAGAAGTGCAGAGCAACCCACTAAATGACCCCATGACTTCTTAACATCCATCACTGCATGGAAGGGCAGGGTCTGCAGGGCCCTGACCCTGCACTTCTGTAGGTGGACCAAGTCTTCCCTTTGCTCAGGGCCCAGAGGGCCCTGTGTAATTGCATTTATTCATGCAGATCCCAAAGGGACCTGCATGAATCAGGATACAATTCTACTGTCCTCAAAAAATCAAGAAAAAAAGATGTTTTGATAGCTTTTATTTGACCAGCAAAGATGTTACAAAACAAAACTGATGCTTAAGCTTTCAGATTATACACAATCTTTGTCTGAAGCTAATAACAAAGGATTGTGTGTAATCCAAAAGCTTAAGAACCAATTTTCTTTTGTTACATCTTATTGGTCCAATAAAAGGTAGCAAATCATCTTTTTTTCTTGATCTTTTGTTACAAGGACCAATAAGGCAGCAAAAATATTTTTCTGTGACTATCTCAAAAACAAAGAAAATTCTTTGAAATAAACTGTGTTAACGTACCAGTTAGGGTTCAGGTTAATGCCACAAAAGTTGGGAAATGTGATGTTAGGGTTCCAACTCTAACTTCCCACCCCCAAAGCAGCAAAAGGACAAGACCACATAAGCAACCACAGACAGTCATTATCAGATAAGACAAACATACAACTGTTTCCAGATGACACAAATGCAGTGGCACTGATGTACTACCTTCATGGATTTGTATCTGAGGCTGCATAAACACAGATATCGCAGATGCCTGTGCTTAAGCAGCCACATGTGTGTGTATGTTGTACTGCATGCACCAGTATGTGTGGCTGCAGAAGTGCAGCCTACATGGGGGCCTGCCATTCTAACGACAGACGGCCTCATGGGGCCTGTGCCTCTGCAGCCAGAGGTACTCATGCACGGCATATGTGGTACCTCACTAGATTGCATGATCTGTTATTATATACTTTTCTATATGCATCTATGTGACTGAAAAACTCCTACCCCTTGAACAATTTCTAGATCTGCTGCTGAAATCATTATACGCACTCTGCAACAATACTTCTGTCTTTATAACTGCTGGCTCCATAGGGGCCTGCCCTTCTGAAGCTGGATGTCACTTTGTATGTCTTACACCTATGGCTGAAGAGGCACATGCCCCTCAGGGGCTCATGCTTCTGCAAACAGAAGTACTGTTACAATTTTGGTATCATGAATTTTATGGCACCTGTGATTCTGCAGCCAGAGGTTGGTGTGAAAGTCTTACATCTGTGGCTGCAAAAGTGCTAGCCAGTCAGGTGCTTGTATGTATTACAGTGTGCATGAGTACCTGAGGCTATTGAAGCACTGTAATTTGGGTGCTGTGGATCTGTATCTGTGGCAGCAGGGTCCTGTGCTTCTGCACACAGAAGCAGTGTTGTGATTTGATTATTGTGGATTTATATCTGCAGCATCAAGTGAGTGTGTACATCTTGCAGTGTGCATGCTTCAGATACAAATCCACAAAGGTAGCACATCAATGCTACTGCATTTGTGTCATCTGAAAACAGCTGTGTGTTGTTTGTCTTACCTGATGATGGCTTTCTGAGGTTGCTTGTGGGGTCTTGTCCTTTTGCTGCTTGGGGGGTGCTATCATATTCCCTATGTTTATGGTGTTATGTTGAACCCTAACTGGTGCATTAATGCAGTTTTTGCAAAGATATACCTATCCTTTTCTTCCCTTACATATTTTTAGAGCACTCATTTAAAATGGCAAGGTACTTATTAAGGTTAAGGTCACAGCCTTATTAAATGTATTGCTATCTTCATTTCAGCTGTCATTCATATTTAGTTCCTTCAAAATGTCTGCACAATATAAAACCCAATTTACTGCACGTCAAACATGATTGTATACAATGCTTGAATGCTACTGCCTATTTAAGCATGTCTCCCAGGACACCCATGAAAACAGAGCATGAATGTGTCATAGAATTTCCTTGGTTAAACAACTTTGATAAACATAATAATTGTGGAGGACAAACAGCCTACCTCACCTGAAAACCAAGTTATGCAGACAATGGTTCTTACTTAGAGCAATATACAGTAAATAGCAATTATGGGAATGAATAAATATTATATGTGAACAGAACTTAAAGAGCAAGTGCTTAGTAAGAGTGTGTATCTTAAAGAATAAAGATTTAGAACCTTTAGATGCCTCTGTAATCATTGTGTTTGCTTTTATTTGCTTCTTTTATTACCTTTTCATCACTGTATTTGTATTTTGCCAAGTACTAGTAAAAAAAGAATTCAGTGGAATACTTGTATTATGATGACAGAAAAGTTTTACTGGCAAGGCAGGCACTGCATTTCAATGGGAAACTGTGAACCTGTTTTCAGATTTTTATAAAGAAATAACACTTTGTACCACCAAATATTAAATATTTAATAGACATATGTGATTTTTCATGACTGTGATCTTTTTTATTGTTTAGTAGGTGACATTTTCTTCATATCCAGAAGAAGAAAAGAGAGGCCAATTACTGTTTTAAAAATTGTAAAATCATACAGATGTACTGCAATAGTGTAAACATATAATAGGCAAAGTTTGTTGCTGAAAGTTGTACCTATCGTATTTCTTTTGAAAAAGATCAAAATATATATTTAGTTTCTCATTGAAATACATTGGGCTCGTAAGTAGTTGGCAGTTTCTGACATCACAATACAAGAATTCTACTGAATTATTTTTCACTAGTAGCATGAAAAGCAAGGGTGAAACCTCACTTGTTTTACTGCACTAACACATATTTTACTATAAAAAATAGGATAAATTACTAATACATCAACATGTTTCAGATCAGAAGATATTAATTTGAAAATCATTTATGCAATATTTCATTTTTATTTTATTAAGATAATCCCATTGCTCATTTTGCTCATTTACAGTGGTGTCCTTGTGCAATAAGAAATGGTTCCAGAAGAGAAGAAAAAAAATTAAATGCATTACATAATCAGTATAATAACACATCATATTACATAAACAATGTACAATTACACAGATATGTTTCTCATATATTTTCTGCTTAACAATTTGTGTGTTTAGTCATAGCATGTATGATTATGATGACTTTCCTTCCAGCTTTCCTCAGGACTCCCATGAGAAAGAGATGCATCATCTTACCAGGACAATCTTGGTGTGCAAAATGTTTAAGAGAAAATAAAAAAAAATGAAGGCTTGTTATCCTTTTCTTTTATCATAGTTCCCTTTTGTTGCTCGTACTTTTCTTGAAAGCACTCTGAAAATTGCTGGAGTATTTACCATGCATTGAGCAAGTAACATATCTGTATCTCTTTGTAGTGCAGAAATAGATCTTTGTCATATCTGTAAAGAAACACTTGAGAATGACCTCTTTAACTTGAATACATGTTATAGTAACCAACCCTATACTTTCATTGGCATCAGCTTCCTTCCTGCCTCTCTCTAATTTTACTATGCCCAGGTGTGCTGCACTTTCAAAACCAGGTGTTTAAAAACACACAATCACTACGGTCCACAATTGTTGGCACTAACCACCTCTTTCTGTCTCTTGCTGTAGAGTCTAGTCAATCTCTCTGTTATGGAAACACAAGACATACACAGAATGGTGGTGCTGAAAATGTGTCTACTGTACTTATTCAAAACAAAAGCAGTTGCATATTTGTCTCCCTTTAGTATCACTCCACCTCAAAGGCAGTATATGAGAATTAGCCTAATTAATATGCTTATACAAAAAAAACACACATTGTTCCAGTCTTTAATGCAGCAGTGTATCATAGCTGTGAACATTCTGACCTGTACTTTTTAAATCCTATTTTAGATTACTACTTATTTCCTGACTTGTATGATACCCTTTTTCCCCTTTTTGAGTCTGCTTTACCACAATTCTTGTACAACTGAATAAACACTAATGAAAGGAGTGTTCCTTTTAACATGGCTTGGAGCAGGTTTTCATCGGTATTCTCTGTTATTTTTGAACATCCATGGTTTAAGATCAAATTTCTTGTGACAGTAATGAAGTAGCATTCGGCAGACAGTGCTCCCTGATCTTATGGGACAGTAGGCGTACAAAACAGCTGAGAATACTAATGAAAACCTGGTCCAGGACATATTAAAAGGAACACTCCTTTTATTATTTCAACTGTAAAAAATAGTGTTAAAGCGGACTAAAAATGGGGAAAGACATATATCATATCGGTCAGAAAATAAGGGGCCATCTAAAATACAGTAAAAATGTACAGGTCAAAATTTTTACTGCATCTCTGTCATTCACTGCTCCTTTAATGAAGGGGTCTGTGAACAATAGTGGAGCCAGCTACAGGGTATCCCATGTAAACTGCAAGTGCAGGATCATGAGTGTCAAAACTGCAACTACACAACAGTGAGGGGAAAAGGGTGATCTGCAAAAACAGCAATCACCGCAAAGGCGACCTAGAGCTTTCTTCCCCTCCCCAATGTGCCTCCCCAGAGATGTTTATATATAGAAAGTGGGGTGTGGGGGGCAAAACCCCATGCAGAAATTCGGTCACTGTTTTGGCAATCGCTGTCATTTGATGGTTGTTCCTTTTTCCCTTGCTTTTTTCCTGTCGCAGTTTTGTGTTCACTAATATCACATAGAACCAGCTACAGTATATAGCAAAGTTACATCCAGCATGTCTTTGGGCTAGTAAATGGAAATTATTTTAGCAAAACCTGACTTCTAAAATGGAACATATTTATTTTTTCCAGGAATGTGCTGCCTCCTTGATAAAATTACTATACCTTTACAAAAATTCTAGATCTGCCTCTGGCTGCCAACAATGGTTGTGTAAGTTCCAGTGCCCACCTTGAAAATACCTTCCAAAACTGCTGGTCAATCAGTTTTCAAATATTTTTGGTCCCCATAGATTTAAACAAAATTATAAGTTAAAGATTATAAAATTGTGTACTACTTTTAACTGAACATGTTTGACTCATTGATTTATTAATACAGAAGCATGACTTCTCTGTAACATGCTCCAAATTATAGAAAACTGGTGATCACACAATTTTCAGAGAAAATTTAACTACAGAACTGTAGCTACCCTTTTAGCTTTGCATGAGCTAAGAACCCAGCTCTGAGAGGTTACCTTGACATGGCCATTGGACTTGTACCACAGGTTATTTACATAGATACATAGTACATAGATCGTTAAGAACAGAAAAAGACAGTGGGCTGGGTTTTTCCAGGTTCGGCTGCAAGAGCTGCAGCAGAAAGTTTGCCACTGCTGCAGCACCTAAAGTGTGCCTAAACATTTGTGGGCAATTTTGAAATGTTTGAGTGCATTTACAATAGTATCAATAGTTTAGAGTACAAAAATGATGCATATGTCATTTTTTGACGCAGGTGCATTTTTCGTTTGCAACTTGCAGCCAAATATTAGACCATCTTGTATGTGGACCAACAGTTTTGCTGCAAGTAAGACAAATGAGCTAAAAGGGCAATGCAACTGTTGAAAAACCCAGCCATAAGATTCCTTTGAGTCTGCCCTGATGTTCCTCTGTTGTTCTGCTCTGCTTCTTCAGACCTCTCTCCACCCTTTGCTTGCCTTTTGTTTCTAATTACACCCTTGAACATTTCCTATTGCATGTTGAACCCTGAGATAATCACAGCACCGATTATATTACTGGGTATACTGTTTCACCTATGCACGACCCTGCTCTGTAAAAAACATTTTTGACAGCCTTCCTGAATCTCCCCCAACTTCCTTTTTAAGGTTATGCCCCCTTATGGTTGGTGGATTACCAATTACTAAAACTAACTAAATAGATTAAAAGCACTGATTATGCAGCAGACCAAAGCACTGATTATGCAGCAGACCACATCACATTTTTGAATTGGCACTCACTTGCTGCTATTTTGGAGTCCCTGGTTGATTGACTTGAGCCCCCAGGCTCCCAAACTTGGCTCCTCCACTGCTCCAGCTTTCTACATTCCTTTTCATGCCGCTAATCCCTTTATCCCTATTCACTGTCCCACAGAGTTTTGTGTCATTTGCAAACAGACTCACTTTACCCTGTAACCCCTCCCTGGTATTGCATATATATGTGTTAAATAGAACTGTCCCCAAGGCAGACCCCTATGGTACTCCATTTGTTAACCCCCCAACTCAAAATTTTCCAATTGGGATGACATTCAGATTCTTATCTGTCAGCTATCTTTCAGTCCACCTGGTTAGCCTTATCCCTGAACCTAAGTCCCCTACTTTCTGCATAAGACTCCTATGTGGCACTGGATCAAAGGCCAAGTCCAGGTACAAAATATTAATAACCTGGCCCCTGTCTGTCATCTGTGCAACAGGGACGAAACATCAAAAAGCTTATCTGGCATGACCTACCCCTCCTGAACACATGTTTGAATATCTAGGAAAGGAAAACATCAAAAAACTGACTGATCAGACCATTTGGTGGGTATTTGTAAAATGTGCACTGACTGAGGTCAACCTTGTTACTACTGCACATGACAAGTTAAACAACAATATTTATGAGGTCAACTGTCAGCAAAACTATGCAGACACAGAAGAAGAATTTGACTCACCTTTTGAAGTTGTACAAATAAAGAGAGATTAATTTTTGCTGACTCCTCAGGATCTGGTTTTTATTGCACTTTGCTTGACATTATCAAAATAGGCACCTCCACTTCAAAATACGGTACTGTTCTGTGAAATGAATGCAGCCATACAGCCTACAATTGCATCATCTGACTGCAAAGAAGCTATGCACTGCATATGTGTGTGTGTGTGTGTGTGTGTGTGTGTGTGCATGTATATATATATATATATATATATATACACATATGTCTCTGGTATGCATGTTTCTTTCTGATGTTCCTTTTAAACATTAGGCCACGCAATCATATAAAAAGACAGTAAGTTAATAATGCATTTGTAGCTGAGCAAAAATGACTGTGCATTTATAAACTTAATATTATAAAAGACATATACTATTAACAGCCATGAGGTAATTTCCAAAAGAAATACACGGCCTAGAGGTTAGAGTAAGGAGCTGTGAAGTAGTATGGTATATCCAGGAGACCTGGGTTTGATTCCAACAACCCCAAATTGCACACTGTGTGACCCTGAGCAAGTCACATAACATTCCAAATGCACCTGGGTTATTCCTGAAAACAGGCCTTGTACATAATGGGCCTTACCTGGTTACCAAAGAATAATATATATATATATATATATATATATATATATACACATATATATATTCTTTGCAACAAACTGCATTAATGCAACAGTTATTGTTTTTTACAGTGACAAAAATTAGGAAATTCACCTTTAGGGTTACCACCCCTAGCACCCCGATCACCGCCCACCAACAGGTATCGGGGTGTGCTTTGGGGTCATTAGTCCTAACTCTGACCCCATTCCATGTGTAAATAAGCTGAGGTGGTGCAGTATAGAAGAATGGGGCAAGAGTTAGGACCGATGACCCCAAAGCACACCCCAATGCCTGTTGGTGGGGGCCGGGTGGTAGTGGGGGTGCAAGGGGTGGTAACCCTAATGGCAAATTTCCTCGCTTTTGTCACTGTAAAAAAATGTAACTGTTGTATTAATGCAGTTTTTTGCAAAGAATTTCCTAACATTTTGAGAAAGCATAGCAAAGTACAATGCCATGCAAGTTGGTGGGAGTGCAGGGGCCCCTGCACTTCACCAACTGAAATGTCTGCCTAACATAACAGTACAAGTACTGAATATCATATGTATTGGTGGGAGTGCATTGAAACAAATCAAATTTTCATTTGTTGGCGTGGCATAATTCTGCACCTGTTTACATTTCACATACCTAACTACTGAAAAGTACCTCTGTGGTAGTAAGGCTAGCTACCCTATAAATTTCAAGCCACTACCACAATGCAGAACGCTATTCACAAAATGTAAACTGTGTCACACAATATCTCCACAGCAAATTAATTTTCCAACACCTGAACACCATAATTCACATCTACAGGATATCCCCTCAACGCCCTCCAAATTTCAAGTTAAAAGACCAAACCATTTGCAAAATATTTAATTGTAAAGTTTTTGCACTTTTAAAAATTCTTTGATCATGAGAATCGGCCACGACCTCATGATCAAAGATCATCTTTGATCATGAAGGGACATCTGGTCATGAAATTTGGGCTATCTGGTCCCTCCCAGAGACATCTGGTCCAGCAAAAATCTAGCCATCTCGTCCCGCCCTCACAAATGATGCTTGCGATCAAAGAAATCTCATGACCAAAGAATTTCCAGGCTCACGATCAAAGAACTTAAAAATTTTAAAACTCTATTTTTTGACACAACTACATTAAACCACAGGTATGGCTCAATAGAGGGAAGCCCCCTGAGCAAAACCCATCCTAGTTTTACTTCACAAGTCTCCCCAGGGCTGAGATATTTGTTTTTTTCCAACCCAAAAGTCTGACCATCTTGTCCTTCCCTCACGAACAAAGATCACAATCAAAGAATCTCACGATCAAAGAATTTGCAGGCTCATGATCAAAGATTGTTAGCGAGCCACGATCAAAGAATTTAAAAGTTTAAAACTCAATTTTTTTACACAACTACATTAAAACACAGGCATGGCTCGATAGAGGGAAGCCCTCTGAGCAAAACCCATCCAAGTTTTACTTCAGAAGTCACCCCTGGGCTGAGATATTTGTTTTTTTCCAACCCCAAACTGAAAACAAGATGGTGGCCACCACGATCGATAAATTTCTCACTATCAAAGAATCTTTTATTGCGAGCCTGCAAATTCTTTGATCGTGAGGAGTGAACAGTTGGCCAAAACCCCATTATTCTTTCACAAAACAACCATATACATTTTTCCATAGACTTATAAAGGGAGCTAAAAAGTTGAATAACTTTTGAATGGATTAATATTTTTTCACCAAACAAAAAGTGGCATGTTCCTTGATCCAGGCTCTTTCTATATGCTATGTTTCAGACCAGCATACCACATGGTGCCCATGCAGTGCCATGGACAAAATCCAAAAAACTGCCCTCAAAACTGGCGAAAAGTGCATTTTTCAGTGATTCACTGTGCAAAAAACAATGAAGAGATCTACCATGCCCCACCACACATACCAAATTACATGAAAATCTGTTAAACGGGTCCAAAGTTATTAATGTGCAACACTTCAAGTTTAACATTAAAGTGCCTTCATAACCCTAACTATAGGGGCACAATCGCGCCTATATATATATATATATATATATATATACACAGCACTAAACAGTTTTGTGACTAATATGAAAAAATAAAACCAGTCTGTCTGCACAATGGCAACAATACTGCTCACAACACAGGTGAATGGGGTTCAGAAGTGAACCTTGGTCATGGAAGGATGGCTGGAGGAGGACTAATTGTCCCAGAAGACACTCTTCTTCTCCAGGGTGGGAGGCCTTGCATAGACACCACTATAGCCCACCACACAAGGACAAGGCTTTTGGACTTCAAGAGAGTGGATTTAGAAAAAGTGATTGAATGCATCAGAGAAGACCTAGCAAGGGAGACTGCCTGGGTGTGGTGGAGGAACAGTGGGGCAAATTAAGGAACAGCATAGTGATGGCAACAAACTGCTGCATGAAGGAAGTGAGCAAAAACAGCAGGAAATAAAGATTAACATGGTTCTCAAGGGATGTAACAGCAAAAGTAAAGGCTAAAGGGGTGGCATTCAGGAGGTACAAAGAGATGCAGAGGGAAGAGGATAGGGAGGAGTGTCAAGAAAAGCAAAGGGAAGCAGAAAAGGCAGTGAGGGGAGCAAAGGCACAAACAGATGAAAAGATAGCCAAAGGGGTAGCTAAAGGGAACAAGACTTTCTTCAGATACATTAGTGAAAAGAAGACAAGGGGAAGAATTGTGAGGCTATGAAGGGCAGTGGAGATTATGCAGAGGAGGATCAAGAAAAAGCAGATATCCTGAACAGATACTTCTGCTCAGTCTTCACAGTAGAGGGATAGAGGGACAAACCACATAGAACCAATAGGAACACTGGGGCAGAGAGGCGGACATAAGTCTGTTCACAGAGGAATGAGTCCTGAGCAGACTTGCAAATCTGAAAGTGAAT
Organism: Neoceratodus forsteri; assembly: GCA_016271365.2. Classification (NCBI taxonomy): domain Eukaryota; kingdom Metazoa; phylum Chordata; order Ceratodontiformes; family Ceratodontidae; genus Neoceratodus; species Neoceratodus forsteri. The sequence continues at coordinate 457,952,292 of CM028135.1, read as the reverse complement.
AAGGTTATGAGGCCTGAGAGGATACATCCAAGGGTACTGAGGGAGCTCGGGGGGTACTGGCTGTACCTTTGACAGCCCTATTCAACAGCTCACTGGAAACAAAAATGATTCCAGAGAACTGGAGAAGGGCAGATGTAATCTGGCTTCATAAAGGTGGCAGCAGGAAGGAGGCAGACAACTACAGGCAAATCAGCCTAATGTCAGTGGTGGGGAAGTTAATAGAAACACTATTAAAAGAAAGACTAGTGCAGTATCTTGAATCCAGCAGGTTACAAGACTCAAAGCAGCATGGATTCATGGGTTCATGGGTGTGGAGGTCATGCCAGACAAACCCGATCAATTTCTTTGACTGGGTGACCAGGGAACTAGATCAGGGCTGGGTGGTGGACGTAGCCTACTTAGGCTTCGGCAAAGCCTTTGAACCGTACCACACAGGAGGCTTATAAGGAAACTGGGCAGTTTGGGTGTGGGACCCAGGGTGCTAAATTGGGTATGGAACTGGTTGATGGATAGGTGACAGAGGGTTGTAGTGGATGTCACTCAGCCTAATGAGGGAAGAGTGACCAACAGGGTACCTAAGGGCTCAGTGCTGGGGCATGTCCTCTTTAATGACTTCATAAGCAACATTGCAGAAGAGCTGGAAGTGAAGGTATGCCTCTTTGTAGGTGACACCAAAATCTGCAATAGGGTAGAAAATCCAGAGGGGGTGGAAAGAATGAGTAGAGACCTGAGAAAATTTGAGGTGCTGTCAAGGGTATGGCAGCTGGGTTTCAATGGAAAAAATTGCAAAATCATGCACCTAGGGCACAGAAACCCAAGGGTAGTGTATACATGGGGGAAAGGTATTGATGGACACAAAGCAGGAAAGAGACCTTGGGAACTCATATCTGATTATCTCAAGGTGGCAGGTCAGTGTGACAAGAATGTAGGCAGGAGCAGCAAAATCCTGAGATGCATAAGGAGTAGAATCACTAGCAGAAGGAGAGAGGTGGTGTTCAAGCAAGCCGAGAGTTTTTTGTCATGAGAGAGAGAGAGAGAGAGAGCGTGGATGTATATTATTGATTATGAACATTAGAATTCAGATTATCGAAGTAAATCCATGAGGTGGTAAGGCAGTTCTTTTCATATTTGGCTACCTGTTACTTTCACCAAAACGGAGAGGCAGGAAGCATGATGCAAGAAAAGGACCAGTTTATTGAGCAACGGATCACAGAAAAGGGAACAGGAGTAAAGGGATGCAACAACATTCAGTACTGTCTAAAATATTTTTATTAATGCCCTAAAAGGCCTTATACTTTAGCTCTAATTTCCTGTACGAGGAGAACTTTAAGGAGGAATCAGCTGTAACAGCTATGCTATAAGAGTGTCTCTAACTCTAAAATGATCAAATCAGCTGTAATTGCTATGCTATAAGAGCATCTTATGCAAAACCTTCTAACTCACCCCCGAGGTACACTTCTAGCTAAGGCCTATTACCTTAAGTACTCCACATTATGAATCATACTGCATACTATAGCAAGAGTCTGTACATAGTACTGATGGCAGTTCATGCACGGTCATACTTTCTCTGTCATCGGGAAGAGAACAGGACAGAAGAAGCTGGCGTGACAAGAAAACAACTGGACTGGCTGGCCAGTGCGATTCTGGGGACTTTTGGGGGAACTAAGGGAATATAGGGAGGGTTTTTGAACAAACCATGAGTTTCTCAGCTATACCCCACCTCTCCAGGGTTGCTGAAATTCAAGAACAGGCACAAAGATTTCTTCTGCTAAGAACTCATTGAGGGCCTCCAGAATTGATCCATAGAGGATCCGGCCACAGTTCACTGGTGGACAGCTGGGTTGAAACGTCCAATACAATGGCTCCCTCACCACAGCCTGTTTCTGGACTGCTGAGTAAGAAAGGCAATGCAGAGCACCCGGTACAGCCTGCTTCTTGTCTGCCAGGTGAAGAAGACAATGCAGACCACCATGCTACAGCCCGCTTCTGGACTGCCAGGTGAAGAAGACAATGCAGACCACCCTGCCACAGCCCACTTCTGGACTGCTGGGTGAAGACAATGCAGACCACCCTGCCACAGCCCACTTCTGGACTGCCAGGTGAAGAAGATGATGGGAGGACCCCACGGAAATCAGGAATTCAGATGAAGAAGTCTCTGGACATTGAAAAACGATGGAGTTCTGGGCACCAAGGCTGGGAGAGCCAAGGGCAAACATAAAACAATAAACAGAGGACAGCATTCTGAGCAACAAGGCTGGGCGAGCCAAGGGTGAACATAAGACAATAAACAGAGCATTGACTCAGGTAACTGGAACAGAAGATCTGGACGGCACTTCGGTGCAGACGATAAAACAAAAAAAACAGATGGCAGACTCTGTACTGGGCCAAGTCATACACTGGGAACTGTTAGAGGAAAACAACAAACATGACATTGCAAAAGTACAAATATGACTTGGTTCTTCTCCTCAGGAGTACTGCTGTAGACTGATTCAGGAATACACTGGTGAAGTGTCTCTGAACGGTTGCTAAACACTGATTCTAGAGCACATTAGCCCAAGATGCTGGTACAATGCAATTACAAGTCACAATTCCAACAGTTTTGTTCAGTATCACAGTCTCTGAATGCTCAGACCACAGTAGATAACAGACACGTAATTGCTTCTATCTGATCACCTTGGTGAAGCCTTACTAGCTGTGGAGCTAACTGCAGTGGGTCCCTCTTACTAAAATGGGCTCTCCTGCTACTGTGGGTACACTGGAAGCTGAATGCTGGGTGACCTCCTTGGACTGTGAGGTACACTGGTTGGGTGGGTCCCCCTTACAGATGCACTGGCCTCCTACAACTAACGGACCTACTGTGACTGGCTAGGCCACTTTAACCCTTGTGGGCCAATATAGCTAGCTAACCCCTTTTACACCTGTGGACCTAAATGACTAGTTAGGCACCTTTAACACCTATGGGTCTATCATGGCTGGGCTAGGCCCCTTTAACACTATTGGGCCTTTGTGGCTGGGCCCCTCTGTACTATCTTGAGCCTAGCATTGCCCCTTTAACCTATTAGCCTAGTTGCCCTTTTTAATGTCTCAGGCCCTTCTGGCTAGGCCTCCTTTTGACCTGTGGGCCTCTCGCAGCTGGGCCCCATTTTTAAATCCCTCTGGGGCTCTTTCTTTGATGCTGGCCCCCTTTAAGCTATGGGCCTGTCTTGCCCTTTTAACACTCTCCTCAGGCGTTGCTCCTTTGCATATTTTCTATAGGCCTTATGCAGGGCCTTTATGTCAACTACTCTCTATTTTCTCCGCCCATCTCATGAATATTTATAAATTCTCCCTATGGGCCTTTAGGCCTGGCCCCTCCTCTGGGTGTCAGTGCACCAGAATGAATATTCATTTATTTAAATCAGGAGCCCTTCTGGACCACCCCCCTCCATCGCACTCAGCCATGTTCTCAAGCGCTTCAAACAATTTTATTTTAAAAAAAAACTTTCTGGCGGTCAGCACCTTGGCATTCGTACTGCAGCAACTCTACCAGGCCTGGGGTAGAAGCTGTAACGCTGGATCAGGAGGCAGGGAGGTGTTGCTGCAGAAGGAAGGACTTTTCAGGTGCTGGGCAGATGACTAGGGGGCCTCGTGGGACTATCGTGATGGCCGAATGTTCCATTATGGTGTGGATGATGCGGCTTTTCCTACACCACCGACAAGGGACCGAAACATTTAACTTTTTTAAAAATAAAAAGTGGGGCTAAACAGAGCCCACACCATGCTCTGGACAGGACGTAGCAGAGACTGAAACCACTGCACAGTTTTTGGACAGCTGGCAAACTGGACTCAACATACACAAGGAGGGATGAGAGGCAGACCACAGGTAAGCCCTTTTCTATGCTTTACTACCTGTGTCCCTTCTCTCTCTCACACTCACACTGGTGGACATCTCTTTTCTTTTCTTTTCCTCTTCGTCAGGTGCCTGAGAGCACTTGCCCAACCGATGCTGCTGCCGATCACCGAACAACCACAACTTTTTAAAACGTCTGTTACCAGTCACACAGAACCCTCCCTGGTGTTTGAGACACCAAGTCCTTAGCGACCAGAGAGGCAACCAGCTGCCCAGCGTGAGCTGGAATTATGGATAGCATACGCTCATGCCAGTGCGGGGGTGGCTGCAGCAAAATTGGAAAAAGGTTTTAAACTGCAGGGATGCAGTTTCTTTCTGGGGCTCCTGCACTACCTAAAGCTCCCACCCTGGCACCTTTTCTGGGGTACACTGGGAGACCAGGGACCATGGGAACTGCTGGGGCCCCCAACTTTGGGGTACTACAGTGTAACCACTGTATCAATTGTTGGTGAGCCCCACCCGAAGTACTGTGTCCAGTTCTGTAGACCACATCTCAGGAATGACATAGACAGGGTAGAGGCTGTCCAGAGGAGGCACAGTAAAATGGTGTAGGGGTTACATCATAAGCCCTATGAGGACAGCCTGAGGTATCTCAGTAAGTGCATCCTGTAAGTGAAAAGAGAGAGGAGGGACTTGATGGAAACCTATAAATATCTCATAGGGGTGAACAAGGTACTGAAGGGGAGTATTCCTCAGAAGAGAAGGTGCACCAGGACAAGAGGGCTTGCAATGAAGCTGGAAGGGGGCAATTTAGGAGGGATGTGAGGAAGTACTTCTTCATTAAAAGAGTGGTGGATTCCTGGAACAGTCTACCAGTGGAGGTGGTGGGAGCAAAAACAGTGGTAGGCTTCAAGCATGCATGGGTTAGGCACAAAAGAATCTTAGTAGGAAAGGCTGGGGGAGTAGCTGGAGATCAGGAAGGATCTGTGGTGACAGTAAAGGCAGGGAAAAACTGAGCAGACTATAGCCAATGCTGTGCTGTAGAGGTGTGCAAATACCTCATTTTAAATATCTTCCAAGCATTCATATTTGAGGGTTCCAGTTATTCATTATTCGTGCTTTGTTATTCATGATTCAGCTGCTGGTACTGGTTGTGAAACTACAAGCTCTCTCAAGAGTTCCTGTCCAATCAAAGGCTACTTTGGAAGCTCACTGAAGGCAGGTCATGTGACCAAGCACTCTCAGAAGCTTCAGGCAGGAGAGACAGACAACTTGAGCTGCTGTAGAGAATTTACTTCTATCTACTTATTAAAATTAGACAAAAATCAGAAATCTTGACACTTTGTCTTCCATCTTTGAATCCCAAGCTAGAGAGGGTATTATTTTTTGTCACACTTTCGTGTGTTCGCTTTCAGTGTTTCTCAGAAGAACTGCTAAGAGTGTTTTTCTCCCCAAAAGAGCAATCTACTTCCATCCACTTGTTAAAATTAGCCAAAAAGCAGAAAACTTGACAGTTTTGTTCTTTTTCTAAATCCCAAGCTACAGGAGAGGGTAACATTTTTCACATTTCTATGTGATAATTAACATTTTCAGTGTTTCTTGCAAGCATGTCTGGGAAAGTGTATTTCCCCCCAAAAGTGAAATTAAAAAAACATTTGTACTATTAGGTCAGTCCTGTTTCCGCTCTGCAAGCAAGAATCATTCTCAACCGTGGTGCAAAACCTCCTTATTTTGGCATAACGATAAAGAAATCTCATTAGGTATAGTAGCATAGAGAGGCCACTCGCTCAGTCAGCAGTTGCAGTTTGCACAAAGCTAAAAAATAACAGAATACTTCCAATATCAAGTTGTTAATTTTTTTTTCATTAAAACCACATATATTAACCGCAACATTTCACCGATGGGGCTTGCTTAGGGGGAGTGTTTTTGCTGTTGTCATCATTTTGCTATTCTTTTCTTATTTGTAATAAAATAAAAAAGACTGCCAGATTTTATGGCTCTTTTTTAACATCCCTTCATTTCATTTTCAAGGAAGGACCAAGGCAAGGCTTCACAGAACATTTTTAATAAAGTGGCATGTTGGCCTCCATGTAGGGATTCCCCAACCCAATAGGAAACCAACATGGCACAGACAAAATGTTTTGGTTGTGTAGCCACCCTGATGGGCCAGGTTCAGAAGGAGCAGAGCTGGGTGGGTGCCGTATGGCATAACAGGCCCCTGACTGCAAAAAAACTCCCTGCTATCTTAATGATGGCTCATAGAGCCTGAATAGGATATATCCCATTCCCTGTCTGACTATAGGCAGGATATATCCCTGTCTGTTTTGAGGGTACATCCCTATCTGATTACAGGGTATATCCCTGGTGGACAACTGGATGGGAAATTAGTTAGTCCCTCTTATTTTAAAGTTCTACTTTGTAAATTTTGCAATGACAAATGTGTATGCTGTTAAAATACTATATAAATCATGTTTTTCTACATGATAAATACCTCATTTGTTAGGGTTTGCTGACTTTATGGCAACACCATTACAGTGAACACATCAATGCAGACAACATCAACAGTTCACTGTAATGGTCCGCCCAAGACCCTGGCACTCTGTCTTCCTGTCCTGCACCCCCTTCCTGAATCAACTCTGACTTGGAGTTGGAATCCTTTAGTTTGGAGGGTGTGGGGGACAGAGTCCCTAGCATGGGGGGTTCGGGGGCGAAGCCCCCTGCTAGAAAAGCAACTGGGGTCTCCTGCCAGATTTATGTCAACTGCAACTTGTGGTCAACATAAATCCATCACTGTGATGTCAGTCGACAACATAGTTGTCTAACTGGCATAATAGAGTCATTTGTTAGTAGCCCTCTGAATGTGTCAAGTCTGCTGCAAATCCTTTGTGTGTGTATATATATATATATATATATATATATACACATACTACTATTGTCGCTTGTCTTTGTATTAAATATCTTTTGACCTGTGTTTATAAACTGATATTTAAATTCCTGTATTATGTGCACTACTGCCAATTTGCCTTCTGTAATGTTACCTGTCCTAACAAGGGCCGCACTGTAAATGAGCATTGCTCAGTAGAGTTTTTCCTGGTAAAATAAATAAATACAAATAAATAAAAAAAAACAGTGGGTTGGTTTCTCAGAATGAAAAGAAAGAGCCCGCCCCATAGTGCTACAGTATCACCAGTACTGCTAACAACTTCAGTGAACAGTTTCCAAATGGACCTTTGTCACTTGGGGCTTAGCCAGGGGAGAGACGATTGAGCATCCCGTGGATGGCTCTTCTCTCGGGAAGTGGGGGTCACAGACCATGTCCCCGTGTTGGACTGCTGCAGCACCCTAGCGTATGTTGGATGCTGGTCACAGCTAAGCAAAATGGATGTGTGAAAAAAAAAAGAAAATGAAAAGAAAGGATTTTCAAAGAACAAAAAAGCGGGCAGCCTTGGGCCGGCCCAGTGCCATGGAGGGTTGAAGCTCTGGGAGCCATACCTCCCACCACGCCAGCAAACTGGGTTTGGGGATGAGTTGGGTTGCTGGGGGTCAACCGGGAAGGGAGAGGACTGAGCATTTGTTTGTACTCCTCTCAGGGAGGGTGGGACTGGCCGCACCTCTCCTACACTGCCACCACATGGAGGCTTGATGGCAGGTCAGCAGAAGTGACTAGACTGGCACCTACACACGCATGCATGCCTGCCATTAGTGCATGCTGCCAGTCGAGGGAGGGACCAGCCACGCCACTCCTACACTGCCATCACATGAAGGCGTGGTGGCAGGTTAGCAGACGTGACTAGACTGGGACAGCCAATGACAGATGTTGTAGTGCATGTACATCTCCACACATGCGTGCTTGCATCATTGCATGCTGCCAGTCAAGGGAAGGACCAGCTACACTGCTCCTACACTGCCACCACATGGAGGCATGATGGCAGGTCAGCGGACATGACGAGACTGGGACAGCCAATGTCAGATGCTGTAGTGCATGTACACCTTCACATACATGCATACCTCTCATCATTGTATGCTGCCAGTCAAGTGAGGGACCAGCCACACTGCTTCTACACTGCCACCACATGGAGGCATGATGGCAGGTCAGCAGACATGACTAGAATAGGACAGCCAATGTCAGATGTTGTAGTGCATGTACATCTTCACAAGTATGCATGCCGAGCATCATTGCATGCTGCCAGTCGAGGGAGGGACTAGCTACACCACACCTACACTACCACCACATGGAGGCATAATGGCAGGCCAGCAGAAGTGACTAGACTGGGACAGCTAATGGCAGATGTTGTAGTGCATCTGCACCTCCACACGCTTGCATGCCTAGCATCATTGCATGCTGCCGGTCAAGGGAGGGACCGGCCTAGCATCACTGCATGCTGCCATTCAAGGGGTGATCAGCCACACTGCTCCTACACTACCACCACATGTAGGCATGATGGCAGGTCAGCAGAAGTGACTAGACTGGGATAGCCAATGGCAGATATTGCAGTGCATCTGCACCTCCACATGCATGCATACCTATCATCATTGCATGCTGCTGGTCAATGGAGGGACCAGCCACATTGCTCCTACACTATCACTACATGTAGGCATGATGGCGGGTCAGCAGAAGCGACTAGACTGGGACAGCCAATGGCAGATGTTGTAGTGCATGTACACCTCCACACGCATGCCTAGCATCATTGCATGCTGCCAGTCAATGGAGGGATCAGCCACACCACTCCTACACTTCCACCACATAGGGGCATGATGGCAGGTCAGTGGACATGACTAGAATGGAACAGCCAAAGGCAGATGCTGTAGCACATGTGCACCTCCACACATACATATTCCTAGCATCATTGCATGCTGCTTGTTAATGACAGGACCAGCCACACCACTCCTACACTACCACCACATGGAGGAGTGATGGCAGGTCAGTGGACACGACTAGAATGGGACAGCCAATGGAAGATGTTGTAGCACATGTGCACCTCCACATGTACGCATTCCTAGCATCATTGCATGCTGCCGGTCAAGGGAGGGACCAGCCACACCACTCCTATACTCCCTCCACATGGATGCATGATAGCAGGTCAGCAGACATGACTAGACTGGGACAGCCAATGGCAGATATTGTAGTGCAGAAACACCTCCACATACATGCATGCCTACCATCACTGTATGCTGCCAGTCGACAGAGGGACCAGTCATACTTCTACACTGCCACCACATAGAGGCATGATGGCAGGTCAGCAAACACAACTAGACTGGGATAACCAATGGGAGATGTTGTAGTGCATGTGCACCTCAACACGCATGCATGCCTAGCATCATTGCATGCTGCTGTTAGAGGGAGGGACCGGTCAAAATAGGAAAAGAGGAAGCAGGTGTATGAAGCCTTGCTCATGGGCCCATGCCGGCTCCACCACTTGAGACCCCACCAAACTTCTAGATATATCTTTCAAGATGGGGAGAATGGCCCTCCCTCTGCAGCCCCATCATGGATGGGGGAATCTGTGGGGGATTCTGAGGTGGCAGGTCCTAAGGGAGGTGGTAACTGGCAAGCGAGGTAAGCAGGAGCTGAAGAGCCTGCCTGTGACCAGGATAGAAAATGTTTTATATAAAAAAAATCAGACAGTCATTTTTATTTGTGAGATAAATAACTGAATGCAAGAAAGGGATTGCAAAATGATGACAGTAGCCAAAACCATTCTCTAAACAAGCCATATCTGTGAAATGCTGGAGTGATGTGGGAACTGGGAAGCAAAAATATTTTAGGAATGTTGTGTTTGTTGTCTTTATGCAAAAGTTGAGTGGTAAGTGGTGTGTCTCTTGACTAAGCACTTGTCACAAAACATTGAGACACTGGTGGAGGGATTGGCTGTTGTTTGCTCTTGCTTGTGAAAACAGATCTCTGTTCTACAGCTTCTAGAACAGGCATCATGTGTGTTATTTTTTTGGATGTGCATAGCTCTCTAACTGATGCTCCGCTATCCTAAGCTGCCTTATGTGTTTTCTGTGCCAGTATTTTGGGAACATGGTTTTTATAGGCTTTACACAGAAGTGGAGTGGTGAGTGGTGCACCCAGTTTCACAACCTCATCGTTATGAAATCGTAACATGAGAAGCAAGTTATTAACACCCACTGGGTTTTGCTTTACCTTGGGGCTATTACAGATGAGTTGTTGTTCAGCATGCTTTCTGTTTCTAAGATACATTATAATAATATGTATTTAAACAACCCAAATATAAGTTATATCTGGTTCATAAAAAGTTAATGTGTTTAATTATATTGTAATGAACACTGCAGGAAGGAAGCATGGGGGAAAAATACAGGTTAACTTTATGAAGAAAAAAAGCAAACGCAGACTTGAGAGATTATATTTCTTTTTTCATGGGAGTAACTCATATTTGTATTTGTACCCAAGTAATGGCAAGTTAAGCCTGATGAAAACAAACTATTGGACGTGTTCAGGATTTAGTGTTCAATGATGAGGTTCAGCAACATCACCCATTGTGCTAAACATCCTCTCAGATGGTACACTCATAGGGGGAAACTGATGTGTCTCACAGCCAGTTGTGCCAAGTAAGGAGATGAATACATCTTCTGCACCCAATATCCTAATGGATCAACCTGAAATGGCTCAAAAGACTCCCCAAAATAGCTAGGATGTTTGCCGCAGAAAAAGGTGGTGACTGTGTCTTCTTCTGTTGTTCTTGATGCAAAGACATGCTAAGCAGTGCCCATCCACTCCCATCAATGCTACTGTCAGTAAATGGTATTTCTTCCCCATCTCCACCAGTGAAACCTGACCTGCCAGATGGGATTCCCTCTCTCTCTCTTTTGACCTTCTGTGCTATCTATCGGTATCACCAGTACCTGAATACAACCAGTTAGCTCATCACACAGCTCTTGTCAACAAATTCTGGTCACAGCCACTACGGCTGCTAATGCATTAATTTGATAAAGGTGTTTCATGGGCTTAAAAGTAAAGATGGGTTGCCATAGTCAGCTTTGTGAGTAAATTTCATTTTTTGTAAAGTTAAATCATTTATCTGGTTGATCCTGTGTCTCCCATGTGTTTAAAAGTGAGTGGTGAGTGCATCTTGTACTATATGGGGCAGGAGAGGGAGTTCTTCACCAAGGCCTTCAAGTAGTGATAGAAGGAATTGTGCAGAGAGTAGAGGTATGGCTACACTGGAGACTGTGGGCTAAACTGGAAGAATAAGAGTCTATACTGATGTGATGGCCTGCTTCCATCAAGGAGGGAGTTTTAGTCCTCAGTGGATGGTTTAAATGTTACTTCAATGGATATTTAAAACAGCTAAGGGGGGTGACAGAAGAAATAGGAGAGTCAGAAAGTTGGCCACCATATGCTGTTATAGACAGTATGGAGATCCCAAGGGAAGAGAGTCCCATCAGGAAGTTATTCAAGAAAGCAGAGGATTAGCAAAGGAGGAGGGGGGCAGTAAAAGGAGAAAGATGAGGAAGGAGGAACAATTGTAAAGTGAAGAAAGTGACATGAATAGAGCTGAGGGATGTCAAAATGGTGCATGGTCTACATCAGAAGCTCTGTGAGAGGAGACTGAGAGAGTTCAATATGTACACCCTGGAGGAGAGGAGAGGAGAGGAGAGGAGAGGGGAGGAGAGGAAGTTGGGATATGATGGAGGCCTTTAAATACCACACAGAGATAACTCTTGCTGTGCTGTGGACTGATATCAATCCAGAATTCCTATATGTTCTAATTCTGTTGGCAGCCTAAGGGTTAATAAGGTACAGGAGGGAGATATGTTTCAGAAAAAAAGGTGCTGTAGAACAAGGGGTCATGATATGAAGCTGGAAAGAGGTAAACTCAGGAGAGATATGAGGCAGTATTTTTTCACAGAAAGGGTGGTGGATTCCTGGAACAGCCTTCCATGGGAGGCAGTGGGGATGAAACCAGTGGTGGGTTTCAAAAATGCCTTGGATAGGCACAAAGGAATCCTAGGAGGAAGGAAGGAAGAGGCTGGAAGAGACAGTGCTGTGGGTCTGCAACAAAAGTGTTCATAATTAGAAATGGGCAGACTAGATGGGCCCAGTGGTTATTAACTGCTGTAAGTTTCTATATTTCTATGTATGACAGGTTATGTGATTCAAAGGGATACAGTGTAAATTATTAATATGAGCAATGTCAATACTGTAAACTGTGTGGCACACAATTCATTTTGTACTATGCTACACAGACATTAAAATCAAATGGGTGATAATATATGCATTGAGCAAGGGAGAAAAGAAATCAAGGGGAACACGTATATACTCATAGAGTGGTGACACACTGATAGGTGCATACTGTATGAAGTTACTGTATTATGATGATGTTACCCAGCTGTACACCAGTGTTGAGTTAACTACAATATGGGCATTTAGTTATTTTTGTTTTATTTTTAATAATCCCAACATTATCTACACAATAATGACACATTTCTTTGCGACCACGTTTTTCTTTTTGTTTGTTTTATGTTTACCACTTTATTCATTTTTGGGAAATCGCTTGTAACATGGCTGCGGTTCTCTTCAGCCAATTAATTTGTGGTTTGGAGGAAGGAAGGGGGTGGAAGAGACAGTGCTGTAGATCAATTTGAGTCTGCAGCAAAAGTGATCATAATTAAAAATGGGCAGACTAGAATGGTCCTGCAGTCATTGTCTGCCATTAGTTTCTATGTTTCCATGCATGACAGGTTATGTGATTCAAATGGATGCAGTGTAAAATTATTAATATGCTCAGTGTCGATACTGTAAACTGTGTGGCACACATAAGTCATGTTGTACTATGCTACACAGGCATGATAATCAAATGGGTAACAATATATGCATTGAGCAAGGAAAAAAAATTCAAGGGTAACACTCGTGAAGCACTATACTACTCCCAGAGTGGTGACACCATGATAGGTACATACTGTATGAAATTACTGTATTATGATGGTACCCAGCTGTATACCAATGTTGAGTTAGCTACAGTATGGGATTTTACTTATTTTTGTTTTATTTTCAATAAATCAGATATTGTGTACACAATACTGACACATAGGCAAGGATGCTCCTTACAATTTGTGATCTTGCCTTGAATGAATGCCAGGATGTTCGGTGATGTGTGCTTTTTCTCCACTAGCCCAACCTTTAGAAGAGCAGACCTGGAGTGACTGCCAGATAGTGGAGGGATGAAGGGAGAACTAGTGATACAGAGAGATGGGGAATCCATAACAGGAGACATGTGGTCTAATTCTGAAAGGAGCCCTTACAGTGATGTAAGTTACACTGCTCCAAGGGCTACGGCAATACTGGGTGTACCAGGAACCCTGCACTGTACAGTATTCCAAAAAAAAGCAGGGTCTGTGTGCCAAACTCCCCGGTATTGCCTCAATTGCAGTATAGCACCCAACCAGCAGTGCAACAGCAGCACATGCTGCAAGGATGCAGCACCTCTCCTACCAGTGCAACACAGGATGAGCATCGCTGGTGGCAGTGGTTAGGGATACACACATGCCCAGAGGTGGTGGGGGAGTATGAGAGGACATAGGTGGGCTGGTGTGCCAGCAGGGAGGATAGGTATTGGTTCGGCACCTGGCAGGGTGCATATGCCTATGCCCTATATATAGGGAGGCATATGCACCCATCCAGGTGCCAAAGCAATCCCGTACATTCTGGCTGCCACATCAACCCTCCCTATGCCCCACTGTTCCCCTTCTGCCCATGGACCCCACTTGTAGCCCATCCAACACAGAGTCCCAATTAGTCACAAGGGCTTAGACCACCTCCTGGCTGGTATAAGTGGAACCCCTTGCAGCAGCCCTAGTGGGGCTTTCAGAATCAGAAATGTGAGCCTCACCATGCCACAGGCCCCTTGTGACATGGCGTACCCAGATGCAGGTTGCAAGGGTGGCGCAGTGCCCATTTGGTGCAGCAGCTTCCCTGTCCGGTGCAGCCCACATTCCGTAATAGGGAATGCTGCAAAGGAGGATGCAAGGTACAACTTGCATCATTGCTGTTTGGTGCAAGCACCTTGCGTCCAGTGGAACTGCTTCTGGAATCGGACTCATAGTCTTTTTTCACATACCAGTGTGCTGTCAAGGAGAGATATGCATGCACGGAATTTGTACTGCTCCAGATGTCTGAGGTGCAGTGGAAATTTCCACCCATAGCCTCCAAGAGTAGTGTGGCAATTGCCATTCTCACACCTTCTTATATCTCTGGCACCGCAGTGCATGAAAATGTGGAACATGATAGGAGCTGTTGCTGTGGCTGAAAGTGCTGCAGACATTTTTAAAGGCCAGTGCCTTCCATGAGTGAAAAGGGTTACAGATGCAACATCATCATTTCACATATGAGCTATGTGATGTGCTGATCTGTTGGATGGGATGACTGCAGTACTCATTTCTGGCCTGAAACACTTCCACTATTGGCACTGACAATGGATGGGGGAATGTTCCACAGTTGCCAGAAGCAGAGCTATGTGAAAAGAAACATCCACCAGTGGAATTCCCACAAAAGTTGGATTTAAGCTTCCACAATAGTTCAGAAATCAAATAATCAATTTTTGCAGAAATTCTGACTTACTGTAGAATGGCACAATAAGTATATGAATTACAGATTATTGTATTAAAGTACAGGAAATAAATTCAGCAGAACTGATTACTGTCAGTGGTCAGTTCTACAGACTTTTTCGGCAGTTTAAGACATTAGTCCACTAAAGGAAAATTCCCTGGTGTCTAGTGGTCTCACACCTCACCAATTGCTGGCCCATTGTAGAATAAAATGACTTGGTGTCTAGTGCCCCCCCCACCCTTCGATCACCAGATTGATGTAGAATAAAATTCCCTGATGTCTAGTGGTCCCCCTTTCCCTCTGCCAATCATGGTCCCAATGTAAAATAACATTCCTGCTGTCTAGTGCCCCTCCAATCACTGGCCTGATGAGAAACACATTTATAATTCCCTGGTGTCTAGCAGACCCCCTTCCTACCCCCGATCTCCTGTAATAAAACAAAATGGTAGTCCTCATTCCCTGATGTCTAGCAGACCACCCTCCCTATGCCCAATCCCCTGTAATAAAAAACAAAAGGTAGACCCCATTCCCTGGTGTCTAGCAGGTCCCCCACCACCCCACACTGACAGGTAGTGCCCCACCACCTCACTCCCTCCCAACCTGACCCAGAGCAGGTGACTGGCATAACTCTCCTCTCTCCTCTGCAGCCAACTGCCCACTGAGCTGTCAATGAATGAGGGTGTACTTGTACAAGTATGTGCTCATTCACTACCAGTTCATGCTCATTCATTCAGCTGAGAGCTCTGTCGGCAGTGCAGACAAGCGGGGAGGACTGTTCCAGTTGCCATCAGGAGCTCGGCATGGGGGGGCAGTGTGGTGAACCCACAGGGTGTCTACCATACAGTTCCCACATTCAGATCCCCCACTGACAACTGAAACAGTGATCCGCTCATATCTGCACCACCAACAGAGCAGCCTGTCACTGAATGAACGTGAGCTTGCCTGTCAATTAATGAGCGCATGCCTGTAGAGGTATGCACTCATTTATTGACAGCTGAGCAGGCAGCTGGCCATGGTGGAAAGAGGAGGGCTGCGCCAGTCCACCACTCTGTGTTGGAGGTGGGAGCGGGGTAGTGGGTCACTACCTGCCAGGGTAGTGGGCCTGCTAGACACCAGGGAATAGGGGCTACCTTTTGTTTTTTATTACAGGAGAATAGGGAAGGGAGTCTGCTAGACACCAGGGAATTATAAATTTATTTCACATCAGGCCAGTTAGTGATCGGTAAGGTGGGCCATTAGACACTAGGAATTTTATTTCACATCAGGACCACAATCGACAAGGGCAGGGGGAACCACTAGACACCAGAGAATTTAATTCTACAGTGGGCCAGGGATTGGAAGGGGAACCACTAGACACCAGGGAATTTTATTCTACATCGGGCCAGTGATCAGTGGGAGGAGGGCAACTAGACACCAGGGAATTGCATTTTACATCGGGGCAATCAGCAGCAGTGGGGGGACCACTACACACCAGGGAATTTTATTCTACAGCATGCTGATGATCGGTGGGGAGGGGCTTTCAGTACTGTTTTGTGAAATAATACATTAAACTGCAAGAATAAAATTCCTCAGAACTGTTATTCAGCACTTAACGTGTATTATTCTGCACTGCAGCCCAAATATTCTGTGGAACAAGGCAAAAATCTACCATACACATTCAGAAGATTCCGATCTTGCCAATGGTGGAAGTTCAGAAAATGTCACAAAATTTCCAAAATTTAGCAAAAGTTCCACGAAATAGGAATTCACAACTTTCACCCAGCTCTTGCCAGAAGGTTTGCCAATAGCAGGGGACTGGTGCCTGGCGGGGGTGCATGGAGGATTCTGGTGTTGAGGGAGATGGTGTGATAGCAGCAGCAGGCACAGCTGCATTTTTTCAGAGGCAGAACATTCTGTGAGATTGCCAGTGCCACCAGCACCACTGCCTTCATCATCACCACAAGACGGGTCTGATAGAACCACAGGCACAAACCATGAAATCTGGGAATGCTTTACCTTTAGGTGGTACATTTAGTAGGTGGTTGTTAAATTTGCCATAAATTTTCCCCTTCTGATAGTCAAACTGCACAGTGTACACACTGCCTTTCTGTGATCTTCTTTCAATAACATGAACTACAACCATACCAAGCTCTTACTGCTCCTGACACCACTCGTGCTGCTAGTGTCACCACTAGCACTGTTATTCTTTTATTCCCCACTAGACTTTCTTGTTTGGATCTGTGTCTGCTGGTTTTCCCCTGGTACCACTGGGCCTCCTGCACCTGCTCCAGTTGGCTGGTTATGCTGGGATGCAGCCTGCTGAACAAAGCACTGAAGGGTAGCTTGCCAGGTTTTTTGGGGGGCAAGGAGTCATATCCTTCTTTCTCCTACCACTGCAGTCTTGAGAGGTTGAGGTTTTCGGCCACCTGAGGAAGATGTCCTCCTCCTATTGACACTAGTGGCATTGGCAAGGGATGAAGAGGACACATTCACATTGGTAGTATCAGTGGCAGTTAATGGCCATGTCCTCCTAGCAGCACTACTATTACTTTAAATGGTACTTTTACTTTTTTCCCTGGTGTCAGTCAATGCCATACCAGTGCTGGTGGAGACTGAAGGCTTTGATGGAGTAAAATATAATTTTGTATGACGAATGCACCGAGTGTCACTTTGCAGTATGCACACCCTCTCCTGCTGCTAGCTGCTCCATAACTGCTGCAGCTTTGCTGGGGTTGCAGGACCAACTACATTTTCTTGTACTATGTCCTCTATCTGTCATGGCTATATTCCTCACAAGAAGATGTATCAGACTTAAATTATGTTATTATGAAATATAGTAACTTAAGTCACTACAGCAATGGTAAGCTGACAAATTTTACTTACTTATTGTCAAGCCTGACTAGTAAATTCTAAGAGACCAAAAATATTTCTTTAAACTTCTTGGGCACATGGCCACAAACTTAGAGATATGTCTTGAGTGCAAAGCAATGCACACACACAGAACAAAAAAGCATCTAACTGAAGTGGTGAGAATCAGCCGAATAGTCCCACCCAACCAGCAGCAGCTATGGTGCACTCGCACTTGCTTAAGGGCTGTGGAGGGAACCAAATCTGGGTCCCTTTACAGGAGATGTGTGTTACTAAATTTAAATTACACTAATTATAAAATTAAGTCACTTAAGTCACTGCAGCAATGCTGAGCTGACAAATATTACTCACTTATTGTCAAGCCTGACTAGTAAATTCTCAAAAAAACCAAAATATTTCTTTAAACTTCTTCTTGGGCACATGGTCACATGTCTTGAGTGCACAGCCGTGCTCATGCACGGAATAAAAAAGCATCTAATTGAAGCAGTGAGAGTCAGCTGACTGGTCCCACCCTACCAGCAGCAGCTATGGTGCACTCGCACTTGCTTAAGGGCTGTGGAGGAAACAAAGGCTGGGTTCCTTTACAGGAGATGTGTGATATTAAATGTAAATCACACTAATTATAAAATTAAGTCACTCAAGTCACTGCAGCATCGCTGAGCTGGCAGGTCTCACTCACACACCTGACTAAATTCTCAGAAAAAAATATTTATTTAAATTTCTTCTTGGGCATGCAGCCACAAACTTAGAAAAACACCTTACATACACAGTCATGCACACACAGAACAAAATAAGCAGTTAACTGAAGCAGTGGGAGTCAGCTGACTAGTCCCACACTACCTACAGCAGCTGTGGTGTACTTGCACTTGCTTAAGTGGTCATTATTTGTGTGATATTAAATTTAAATTATATTTATTATGAAATCAAGTCACTAAAGCCACTGCAGCAACACCAAGCTGACAAATCTCACTCACTATAGTCAAGCCTGACTAAATTCTCAGAAAAATATCTTTAAATGTGTTCTTGTGCACACTACCACAAACTGAAACAATTGCAGTCAGTTGACTAGTCCCACCCTACCAGCAGCAGCCACTGTGCACTCGCACATGCCTAAATGGCCATGGAGGGACCCGAGTCTGGGTTCCTCACAGGAAGATATCTGATACTAAATTTAAATTATATTTATTATGAAATCAAATAACTCAAGCCACAGCAGCAATGCTGAGCTGACAAATCTCACTCATTGTAGTCAAGCCTAACTAAATTCTCAGGGGAAAAAAATCTTTATATTTCTTATTGGGCACACAGCCACAAAGTTAGAAAAATGTCTTGAGTGCACAGCCATATACACAGAGAACAAAAAAGCATCTAACTGAAGCAGTGGGTGTCAGCCGACTAGTTGTACTCTACCAGCAGCAGTTATGGTGCATTCACACTTGATTTCACAATAAATAGAATTTTAGTTTCAGATCAGAAATCTTCCTGTGAGGAAGTGTCTACTGAAGGAACCAAGCTTAGGTTCCTCACAGGAAGATTTCTGATCTGAAACTAAAATTCTATTTATTGTGAAATCAAGTCACTAAACTGACTGCAGTAATGCTGAGCTGACAAATCTCCTTTGCTGTAAGCCTGACTAAATTCTCAGGAAAATAAAAAAAATTGATTTTCTTTGGACACAAAGCCAAGCCATGAACAACAATAGAAAAAGGTCCATAACAGCAAACTGCACTTCAGTTAGACTCCTGGGACTGGATTCATAAAGGGTGACACAGGGATTACATCAAGGCTGGCCTCAAACCCAGCAGTCAGAGCAGCTGCACTGAAACAGATATCACAGATTGTGCCTAATTCAAGAAGATCAGGTGCATTCATGACAATTTTCCCACTTTACGGCAGCTTGCACCAAATATTTGGTTCAAGCCCCGTAAAATGGGTACAAAAGACTGCCACAAGCTAGACCAGAAAAAGCTGGTCTAACTTGTAGTAACTGGTACACAGGATCCAGAATCCTGATAGTTGGCCAGGGAATGCCACAAGTTCTGTGCGCCATATGTTCTGTGCACCCAGGGCTTGCGCGATTCTCAGGAGTTTCGAGAATCAGGCCCTTTGCTTTGTTCTTTGTTTCAGAGAACAGCTAAGTTACAAAAACCTTGACTTTCTAGTCAAAATAAACCATTTAAATCCTTTTTTTAACCCCTACCCTCCCTATGAAGATCTGCCTGTGCCCCATCTGCATCCTCCCCTTGCCCAGGCTTACCCCCCAGGGTGGGACCACTGGGGGGGCTCCCCTTCCCAACTGTAACTGTAGGCTGAGCCCCGGCTTGCCCCCTGGGTTGGGGCCATGGGAACAGGACCACCCCCCAGCGGTCATGTAAGGCAATGGAGGACGCCGGTAGGGTAGGGTGTCATGCCAGGAGTTGGTGATTTTTGCTGCTGCCCCAGGGGTGGGGATGTGCAATGATGCCCTGCATCTGTTCCACCCCCCAATGTTCTGGTGCCGGCTATACGGCACCCCCAGCCTCAGCCGGGGACAATGAAGCAGCAGACACTCTATCCCCTCCCTCCTGGAGAAGGAGAGCAGTCCCATGGAAGCTCAATCCTTTTCCCCTGGACTGGCCCTCTGACTCCTGGGTCCGTTCCTGAACCCAGGTCATCGGCATCGCAATCAGAAATCCAATTGCTGCAGCGGTGGGCTGGCCACCCATATAAATCCTTCTTTACTCCCTTAAGCTGGAAGTCAGTAAACTGGGTCAGGAGTACCATCACCCCTATCCAGGGACCACCCTTTCCAATGCAACTGCCTCAAAGGATGCCGAGAACGAGGAGCACTTGGATGACAGTGGGCTCAGGGAGGGTTAGAGCAGTCAGGCAGAGGCACATCCCAGATCCTATTCCACTCAAGAACTCATATGCCACACTGGCAAATGAGGACAACCAAATAGAGGTACCCAGAGAAGTGGAAGGAAAAGGATGTGGAGGTTAGCCAAGGAGGTGACCTCAGGGAAAGCAGTGGACCCCAGAGGAGGAGGAGCAATCCGGTGGGGACCCCATCACAAGAGGGATCCAGCTAGGAACACAGGAGGGGAGAACAGGGAGGTGAGGTGCCCAGCAGGTGCCACGGCATGGAGGGATGGAAGGAAGATCTTGGGGATCACTGGGAAGGCAAGACGGAGGGTGAGCTGGATGTCATTATCCACCTAGGTACTAATGACCTGGCAAATGGGGAGCCAAAGGAAGTTCAGGAAGAGTTTAGGAAACTAGGGAGGGTCTCAACAAGTAGCTACTTCTGTCACTTTCTCAGAAGTACTACCTGTGAGAGGCAAGGAGAGCATAGAGTGCATGCACCAGGAACTTTAACTCATGGTTGAAGAACTGGTGCTGTTAGAAGGGTTTGGATTCATTGGTGACTGGGGACCCACCTGGAGGATGGAGGTTGTTCAAGCCTGACGGCCTGCATCCATCCTGGAGGGGAATCCAAGCACTCAATGATAAGTTTAAATGCTACATTGACAAGCATTTAAACTAGCAGAGGGGGTGGCAGGCCAGCAAGGAGTGTATCTACTTGCTCACCCCCGACAGCTAGCAGTGGAACCAGTGAACCAGAGGACTGGCTATCTCTGCAAAGCAGTGTGCAAAAGATGGAGATTAGTGCCCAAGAGGTGGATAAACAGAAAAGGGGCAAAATTCAGCAGAAGGGCAGACAGCAAGGAGAACCAGGGATAAATGACAACCAAGAAAGGGCCTGGAGTAGAACAGTGAAACAGTCTAGGGAGGTCAAATCATGGAAAGCCATGTGTGCAAATGCCAGGAGCCTTAGCAACAAGATGGAAGATCTGAGGCTGTCATGGTACAGTCAGACTGGATATTGTGGCCATCACCGAAACCTGTGTAATGATAACCACGACTGGGAGATGGCCATACCTGGCTACAACATATTCAGAAGAGACAGAGCAGGGCAGGAAGGGAGGAGGAGGAGTGCAACTGTATGAAAATGACATAAGGGCCACAGAGATCCAGGAGGAACAAAATGGGAGAGATACTGTGGGTTAATCTGGAAAGGAAAATGGGACAGCCATCCGCACAGGTGTGGTCTATAGACCACCAGCCCAGGAGGAAGAAACAGATAGGGAGCTGATGGCAGACAAGGTGAGGTAGTACTGTTTTGAGACTTCAATATTCCAGACGTGGACTGGAGCATCCCAGCAGCAGCATCAACTAGGAGCAGATTTATCCTGGACTCCTTCAGGGTGCCTTCCTCAAGCAACTGGTCATGGAACCAACTCAGCAGAAGGCAATACTGACCTTGTGCTCACAAACAGGACAGTGTGATGGGGGTAACAGTGGGGAGCAACTCCGGGAAACAGTGACCACCAGTCACTGTGGTTTGAAATCACAGAAAGAGCAGAACCAAACCACACAAAAACACGTATCCTGGATTTTAGGGGGCAGACTTTGGGAAAATGGAGAATACTTGAAAGAGGCATTAAGGGAATGGGACAGGAATCAGGGGTTGAGGAACAGTGGGCAGTATTTAAAATGGGGATTACAAGAACAACAGAATTATGCATTAAGCAGGTTAGCAAGAGGAAAAGGAAGAGGAGACCATTATGGTTTTCCAAAGAGGTAGCAAAGAAAGTGAAATAAAAAGATTGCATTCAGGCAATACAAAAAGATGCAGACAGAAGGGATAGGGAGAAGTACCAGGAGAAGCAAAGGGAGGCAGGGAGGTCAAAAGGGAAGCCAAAGCTCAGACAGAAGAACACATTGCAAAATCAGTGGGTAGAGGGACAAACCTTTTACAGGTACATAAGTGAAAAAGAAAGACAAAGGAGGATAGTGAGACTGAAGGGGAGGATGGGGGCAGAGGAGGATGACAACAGTAAAGCTGACATATTGAACAGGTATTTCTGCTCAGTCTTTACTGAGGAAGAGGAGGGTAATGGGTCTGAAGGGAGTACAAGGGGTGAGAATGGTGCAGAAATGGACACAAGTCCCTTTACACGAGAAAGGGTCCTGAAGGAACTGGAAGTAATAAGAGTTGATAAAGCAATGGGGCCAGATGGGGTGCACCCCAGGGTCCTTAAAGAACTAAGAGAGGTGGTGGCTGAACCTCTGGCTATCCTGTTTAGCCGATCGCTGGAAATAGGGGAGGTACCCAAAGACTGGAGGACAGCAGATGTAGTCCCCTTATACAAAAGTGGGAACAAAGAGGAAGCAGGGAACTACAGACCAGTCAGCCTCACCTCGGTAGTGGGAAGATCATGGAAGCACTACTGAAGGAGAGCTTGGTGGAACATCTGGTTGTCAATGGACTACAGGACCCAAGGCAGCATGGTTTCACCAGGAGGAGGTCATGTCTGACCCAACCTCGTTGAATTTTTGACTGGGTGACTAGGGAGGTGGATCAGGAAGGCAGTGGACATGGCCTATCTGGACTTCAGCAAGGCCTTTGACACCATGCCACATAGAAGACTATTACACAAACTGGGGAATATGGGTGTGGGCAGGACAGTAGTGTGGTGGGTAGGTAACTGGCTGGGTGGCAGGACACAGAGGGTGGTGGTAAATGGCTGTCACTCCACAGAGGAAGAGTGACCAGTGGGGTACCACAGGGATCAGTGCTGGGACGGTTCTGTTCAACATCTTCATCAGTGACATTGCATGGGACCTAGAAGGCAGAATTTCACTGTTCGCTGATGACACAAAGCTCTGTAACAGAGTAGACATGCCAGAGGGTGTAGACAGAATGAGAAGCGACCTGCAGAAACTTGAAGAATGGTCAGGGTTTGGCAGTTGAAATTCAATGCAAAGAAGTGCAAGATAATGCATATGGGGCACAAAACCTGGCACAATATATCAGTTGGGGGGTGAGGATATAGCATGCACCAAGCAGGAAAGGGATCTTGGGGTTGTCATCTCTGATGACCTCCAAAGATGGGAAACAGTGTGACAAGGCAGCAGGTAAAGCAAATAGGATGCTGGGATGTATAGGCAGGGCATCACCAGCAGGAAAAGGGAGGTCATAATTCCAGCTATACAAGACACTAGTGAGGCCCCACCTGGAGTACAGTGTACAGTTCTGGAGACCATACCTCACGTAAGGACATAGACAGGGTAGAGAAGGTTCAGAGGAGGCAACAAAGATGGTGCATGGATTGCATCACAAGTCCTATGAAGACAGGTTGAAGGAACTAAACATGTACTCCCTGGAGGAGAGGAGGGAGAGAGGATATGATAGAGACATACAAGTATCTTACAGGGAGGAACAGGGTGCAGGAAAACACTATTTTTAAGCGAAAAAGATGTTCCAGGACAAGAGGGCATGGGATGAAGTTGGAGGAGGACGATTCAGAGGAAACATGAGAAAGAATTTCTTCAGAACGGGTGGTGGACAAGTGGAACACCCTGCCAGAGGAAGTGGTGGGGCTGAAACAATCACGGGATTTAAGAATGCATGGGATAGACATAAAGGAATTCTGGAGGTCAGGGGTAAGGGGCAACAGACTTCTAGGAAAACAAAATGAACTTACAAGCTCAAATGGGCAGACTGGGTGGGCCATAGGCCCTTATCTGCCGACACTGTCTATGTATCTATGTATCTATGTATCTATGTCTTTAAAACACACTACACTGCAGCTTTAAGTCTTGTTTGGTTTTAATACAAATGTGTGTATGTGCTGTTGGGGCCTGTGTGTCTGTCCCTCTCTCTCTGCAATCACTTAACAGCCCTTCTATTTTCCCATTTTTAAAAGCCTAATTTTCAACCTGCTATGTAAAAAAATGACCCTGTCTAGTTGGGATTTACAGACGGAACAAAAAATATCAAGATTTCTCATTTTGTCTCATTTTAATAAGTGGACGAAAGTAGATTCTTTCTGTGAGGCAGCTCAAGTTGTCTGTCTCTCCTGCCACCTAAAGCTTCTGTGAGTGTTCACATGGCCTGCCTTCAGTGAGCTTCCAAAGTTGCCTCTGATTGGGCAGAATGTCTCAGGAGATCTTGAACTCCCACCAAATGGCAAAATGCTTAATAGCCCCAAATAGCACCAATTATTCATTTTCTTCCTAAGTAACAAATAGCCTATTATTCTTGGTATTCAGGAAATACCGTTCATTTACTCGCACACCCCTACCACACAGCTGCACACTCTGAATGGTATTATAGGCAGCATTGTTTCAAATCCTAGCTAAGACACTTACTTTTTTCTCTTTTCTGTTTGCTTGTGTCCCATATATAAGCACCAAAACAGAATAAAAGCAGTGTGGCCCACTCACACCTGCGATGCTAAACAGAACTACCAGAAGGGATCTGGTTCCAATATGCCCACAAGAAATAACCAATTACAACATGAAACCAGGTGATCCACTTACCGGTTAAATTATTAAGTATACTTATTGCTGAAGTGTAGAATCTGCATAACATAAGATACATCTACAATTCAGGGCTCCTGGGACAGAGAATCTTGAAAAGGGAAAGTCTACACCTAACAAGAAGGGGCAAGTTCACTTCAGCAGAAGTTTGATGTCTGCATACAGTAGGTGGACATTTAAACTGGGGGGAGGGACTGAGGTTGGGGGAACCACAGAGGACAGAGAACAAAAGGGAAATTTGGCTAGAACTCCCCCAGTAATGGGGTTTAGGAATAGTGGGGATGAAAGCAGCAAAGTATGAGTCCATAATAAATTAAGTAAGGGTGCATGAGGAGGGGGTCTCCTAAAGTCAACAGGAAGCAGGAAAACCAGAATGTTAAGGATGGAAGGGGAGGACAAAGGGATAGCAGCTCATAAAAGGGGGAATGGTATAGGCACAGGGTAGAGGGCAATCTGTTTAAATGCCAGAACCCTAAGAAACAAAATTAGTGAGCTCCAGGCAATGGTGGTGGATACAGAATTAGACCTCGTGGCCATTACAGAAGCATTGGTCACTGGGAATAATGAAAAGACCTGGCAATAACGGGATATGCCATGTATCAGTGAGACAGAGGTAAGGAAAAAGTAGGTAGGTAGCCCTCTATGTCAAGGAAGGCATAAAAGCAAAAGAGGATGGGTCTATAAGGGGAGAAAATGGGGAGACAGAATCACTATGGGAACAGATCATGACAGCATCAGGAAAGAAGCTGTGCATGGAGGTGGTCTAAAGACCACAGGGACAAGGAGATGAGGAGGATAGGGAGCTACAGGCAGAAATCAAGATGGGGCCGCAAAAGGGGAGCTAGTGGTTGTGGGGGATCTCAACCTACCAGACATGGTTTGGGACATTCTAGCATCTAAGAGCACTAGAAGTCAGGTCCTGCTAGTTATATTGCAGGATTGCCTGTTGGTGCAGCTGATCAGGGAACCTACAAAACTGGCTGCCATTCTTGATGTGGTACTCACCAACTCAGAAATGGTAGGTGGAGTGCAGGTTAGGGAACCACTGGGGTCCAGTGACCACAACACCATGTGGCTTAAAAAGGCCCTGGGTGTCACTATACCCTCGTTAAAGACTGCAGTTCTGAATTTCAGATGAGTAGGCTTTGATCAGATGAGGGAACTAGTCAAGAGTAATTTGGTTGGTGTGGACAAAATGGGGGTGGAGGAGAGGTGGTTAGAAATTAAAACAGCCCTTGTCAAAGCAATCATATAATACCCGAAAACAGTTACCAAGGGTAATAATCGCAAGAGACCAATCTGGTTCTCTAAGAAGGCCAGGGAGTCAGTAAGGGCCAAAAAAGGAACTTCATTGGCTACAAGGAGAAACAGGGGAATGAGGAATGAAGCAAATGCCAGGTAAACATGAAGGAGGCCAAGAAAGCAGAAAGGGATTCAAAAGGAGACACAAAGTTGCCTATCAAGGAGGGTGTCAAGGGAGGGGACAACAGTTCTCTCTCTCTATATATATATATCAGGGGAAAAAGGTAGACCAGAGAGAGAATTGTAAGGCTGACAGAGAGTGGCTGAGTAGTACAGAAGGATGAGCAAAAGGAAGGCATTCTAGACAACTACTTCTGCTTAGTATTCTACTCAGTATTCACAGTGGAAGACTGTGGGCTTCTGCCAGAAAGTGTCATAAAGGCTGCTGCAAGGAGATGCCAGAAATGGGGCAGGTGGTAATTACAGGAGAAAGTGACAAAAAAAGGGCTTGTAGCCCTGAAAACAAACATGTCTACAGGTCCAGATGGGATGCACCTGAGGGTGCTCAGGGAACTGATACTGGAGCTGGCTGAAATCCATGCAGGGCTATTCAATAGTACATTATAATCAGGGGTGGTTCTGAGAGATCGGAGAAGAGAGGACATAGTGCCACTCCACAAGGGAGGGGACAGGGAAGAACTGGAAAATTTCAGGCCCATCACTCTTACCTCCAGTGTAGGTCAACTGATAGAGACACTAGTCAAAGAGAAAGAACCTAGTGGACCATTTGAAGAGGAAAGAACTCTAGGACAGAAAGCAGCATGGGACTGTGGTAGGGAGGTCTTGTCAGACCAACCTGATAGTATTCTTTGACTGGGTAACAAGGACAGTAGATAAGATGCAAGCAGTAGATTTACACTATTTTGACTACAGCAAAGCATTTGACTGCATGCCACACAGAAAAGAAATTAGAGGATCTGGAAGCAGCAAAGGACCTACTTAGGTGGGTGGGAAGTTGTGATGGGGCGACAGCAGAGGGTGGTGGTGGTACACTGAGTCAAACCGGGGGAATGAGAGATCACTAGAGGGGCACCACAGGGGTCAGTCCTGGAACCAGTCCTTTCAATGTGTTCATCAGCAACATAGAAGAAGAAATACAGAGCAGGATAGGTCTCTTTGCAGAATGACACTAAGCTCTGAGGCATTGTAGACAGTGAGTAGGGGGTAAGGGAGTTGCTGAGAGGCCTGCAAAGGTTAGAGATGTGGTTCAAAGTCTGGCTGTTGAAACTCAATGCCAAAAAGTGCAAGGAGATGCACATGGAGCAGAAGATCCCCAAGGAGGAATACTGGATGGGAGGGGTTAACTGCCCACTACTTCAGAGGAACAGAACCTGGAGATCATCATAAGCAGCTTCCTAAAACAAACCAATCAGTTTAACCAGGTCTACAGCATGGCAACCAGAATGGTGGAATGTATTGGAAAGGGTTAGATAGGAGGAAAGAGGTGATTCTAATTTATTTATTGAAAATTGGTAACTGGGAAAGGCACACTGAGCCAAGGCTCATTTCCAGATGTGACCCATTAGGAGGGAAGGACAAACGAACAGTACAACTGGTCACATGAGTGAGCAATACCATGACAATTCAGATTGCAGTGCAAACTAACAGGTAACATCAACTGGAGAAAGTAAAACAGGAAACTATTATCAATTGGCCATGACCAGGGCATGGCAAATACCATACAGAGTAAAGAGCTTAGTGCCTGAGAAGGCAATTGTAGTACAATAGCAGAAGACTGCTAGGGGTTGATAGGAGGAGGAAGGAAGAGTCAAGAAGGGGGGTTTACAGTGACAGATGGGAACAGAAAGGTGCCTTAAGTGGTATCTAAGGGCTGAGACAGAGGAGGAGAAGTGGATGGAAGGGGGAGTAGTTTCCAGAGAGAGAGGAGGTGGTAGGAGAAGACAGCTTGTCCAGCTGATGTGTGAGGGTTTGGAATGGAGAAGGTGCATGAATCCCTAGAGCAGAGAGAGTGGGAGGAGAAGTGGAGAGAGGAGTGAAGAGAGATAGGAGGGAGGGATCTAAACCAGAATTTGGATATGAATGAGGCACAGTGGAGTTGGCAATGTGAGGAGAAAGGGAGGCTGGAAAGGGGACAGTAAAGAGAACAGTGATGTGTATGATGGGATGAATTTGTGGTGAAGCAGCAGAAAACACTGCAGAGTGTGTCTACTCTGGCAAGGGAGGAGGAAAGGGTGGTGCCGTAGACCAAGTCCACATAGTCAGAGACCAAGAGAACTATTTTGGTGACTAGCTCCTGGCATGTCAGGGAGAATAGGCAGTCCTTGTTGTGCTACAGGGCACATAGTTTAGGGCAGAGTTTGGTGTGGATGGCATCAATGTGGGCAGAGAAGTCAAGTTTACTATCTAGCCACACACCAAGGCATTTAAAGGCTGGAACTATGTCAAGTGGAGTGCCATCCAGCATGAAGAACACAGGGGAATGTGACAGCCTGGCCAATTTCTGGCTGGTGCTGAAGATCATGAACACCATTTCTTGGTGTTGACCCAAAGTTGGTTGGCATGAAACCAGCATAGAACATTATGGAAGTCTTGCTGGAGTGTACCTTCAATGGTTGTGGAGGAGGTCCGGGAGTTGTAAAGAACCATGTCATCAGTGTATATATGGATGCATGTGCTGACACAAATAGAGGGCAGGTCATTAAGAAAGATAGAGAACAGGATAGATCCCAGTGTGGAGCCCTGTGTGACCCTGGCTAGGATGGGGAGGGGGGGCAGGATGTCTCCTACTTGTACTGACTGTTGATGGCCCGTAAGGTTAGAACACAACCAGTCCACAGTGGGAACTGAGAGGCTAGCAGCACCCAGCTTATCTAGGAGGAGTGTGTATGATACTGAGTCAAAAGCTTTGGTGAGAACCATAAACATGGCTGCAGTGATATGACCCTGATCCATCCCAGTGAGGATGGAATCAGTTACTCGCAGTAGGGAGGAGACCATGGAGTGGTGTTTCCTGAATCCAGACTGGAAAGGAGAGATGAAGTTGGAGGAGTAAATAAATAAGCAAGTAAGCCTGGAGTTGATGATACCTTATTGCAGTTTTGCAAGAGAGGTGAAGAGAGAGATAGGCCAGAAATTGCAGGGGAGAAAGGATCATCCTTTTATTCAGAGGAAGAACCTTAGCAATCTTCCAGGCCTCAGGGACAGCACTGAGGGAAAAGGAGAGGTTCAGAAGGTGAGAGAGTGGAGAGGCAATAGGAGCTGCCAAGATACAGAGAAGTTTAGGATCCAATCCATCAGGGCTGGGTTAAGTGATGTGAGGGCTAGGAGAATTTCATGAGGGGAGATGGGAGTGAAGTGGAAACCTTCAGTGGGATGAGACTGGGGAGAGGCAGCAGAGGATAGAGTGGTGGAAGAACCAGGGAACAGGGCAGATGTGAGTATACAGATGGTAAAGAATTAATTACAGAGCCACAACAGAATGAGAATCAGAGACTGATGAGCCATCCACACTGAGGACTGATGGAGCGGACTGAGAGGGTGGGTGAAAGAGGGAGTGGATAACTCCAAAATTTTGCTGGGGAACTAAGTTTTGACTGGAATTTGGATTTGAAGTAGTGGGCCTTGGCAACAAGGCTTGCCTTTTTACAGGAGTTCTTGATTGAGCTATAGGTTAGGAGGTCAGGCAGGGAGTGTAAGAGTTTGTAGCTTGTCCAAGCCTTGTCACAGGACCTGCACAAGTCAATAATGTTATAAGTAATCCACAGGTGGTGGGAGCTTCTGACCCTGGACTGCCTTGTGGGAGTGTGCTTGTCCCAGATATAATTATATTTGGCAAGAAAGAGAGAGAGGGCAAAGTCAATGTCTGCAGCAAAATAGATGGGAGCCCAATCAGTAACTGTAAAGTCATTTAAGAGGCACTGTAGTTAAGTGATAGGCAGGACCTGGACTAAATGCTATAGTGTATCTTTAGTGTTTGACCATATGTAAAAAAAGATAATTACAAATAAAAACTGAACAAAGCATTTTACATTAATAAATTAGTTTTAAAACATGTGTACAAGTTATGTGTTACATTAAGAAAGAATTCATTCAGGCCAGCCCAGTGGTGCTGAGGGTTGAGGTGCTGGATGCCACACCTCACGCCACCGCCGGCAACCCATGTTCAGGAATGAGCATGGGCCACCAGGGGTTGACAGGGGAGACTGAGAGAGGATTGAGTGTCCAGAGTACAGCTCTCCTCTCCCAGGTAGGGAAGACTGGCACTCCCGCTGAATGACTACCCCCAGGTGGAGGCCAGAGGGTAATGCGGGTCAGAGAAGCCAGAAGAAGGGAGGGTGCAGTGGGACTTCTGTGGATGCATGCACACCTCTATGTGCGCATGTCCTGCGTGTGCGTCCCAGCAATGGGAAGGGAGAAAAACAGAGGGAAAAAACCTCCAGCTGTGGATGATAACAGACCACTCGCAGGCTCCACACCTGGTGACCTGGCAGTGGTAAGTCCCTGTGATACCAGGGTGACAGAGCTGGGGAGGTTGGTCAGAATGGAGCAGCTGGGGGTACAGGAGTATAAAGTGTAAACAAAAAAAAAGAAATGTCATTCCCTTCAGCTAGTCTCTGAAGAGTTGATCATTTTTTCCCCTAATTTTCTGGATATTCATCAAGTATTTAGCTGTTCTTTTAATCATATAATCATCTTCATAGGTCAACAATATTACAATATTGTATTATCATCTGTTGATTGTAACAAAGCAAGAATTGAAGCACGCTGGAACTTCCTGGCCCTATTATACTAATGACATTGAGTATAATATGTGTCAAATTATCCTTAATAGTATATTGCACTTATAATAACAATCTTCCTCTTTGTTGGACTTTATGAATCTAGCAGTGAGAACATTTGATGCAAATTGTTCAGTTTTATGTATCTGGTATATCATTTCCTATTTCTTGGGTGTTCAAGCAAGTCCAAGTAATACTGATAGTGATGTTTATATTCCTTTATGCTATACCACTTGGCACATTTAGCTGCTGCAATTGCACTCAGATCCTCAGTTTTATAATAATAAGACATTTTTCTTAAAAATATAGGGCTTATACCTATAACTTATCATTATGTAGTTACTTACATAGTTAGCCAAAACTTCCAAAGAGTGCAATTGCAAGAGCTCAGTTGTATATTGCAGCCATTTTGAAGGTTTGCAGCCATTCTCTTTCCAATGCCTGTTTTCCTGAAGACATTGTTTGGTGAGTCTCCATTCTGGAAGTCTCGTAAATCTAATCCACTGATCGATGATTCTGCTTTCGGCTACAGATTGCAATCTGTCAAGGCCTAGTTCTGTCCTAACAAAATAAGCTGGGGTTGAGGGCATAAGTCCAAAGCCAGAATGTAAGACTTGCATTAGAGGTCTTTCTAAGACCTCTGTTGATGACATGGCCAAACTTTCTGCTCCATACAGGATCTGAGCAATATATTTGAAATTTACTGCCTTCACTAGAGGTGTAATTGAATGGCCACCATATAGGTGATTAAATCTTTTTAATTGTAACAGTGCAGATTTTGCTTTTCTCAGAGCATAATCCAAGTGGATTTTCTAAAACATGTTCCATGAAAAAAATATGCCCAAATAACAGTCAGACTTAACTATTTCAATTACAGCTGAATTTAATCTCCAGGAATAATTCCCTTTGTTTGTACCAAAAGTGATTATATTAGTCTTTGAAAGATTAACTTTCAGGGTAAGCTTTACAGAATGTTCATCTAGAATATCTATTTTTTCTGGAGTCCAGTTCTAGAAATATAGAATGATACTAGATCATCAACATAAGCTAATGCCGGACCCAAAGTATTTCAGATTTTGGAGAGTCTGTGTTAGACTCCTCTAGACCAATTAGTAAGTTATTTATGTAGTTAGAGAAAAGTGTTGGTGACAAGATGCATCTTTGTCTGACCCCTTAGTTGGCTGGAAAGGGGCAGACAATTTTCCTCCTACACTGACTCTAACTTACGACTATGTGTGTCAGTATATAGAGTCCTTATGATATTTATTAAGGTGAGGGAAAAGCCCAGTCCCTCATTATAGTCCATAAAGTATTTCTATTTATTGAATCAAAAGCAGCACTGAAGTCAATACAAGCAACATATAATTTTTAACCCCTAACTTTGACATATTGTTTCCAATAAATGTTGCAATATAAAGCAATTACTTATTGTAGAATGATCCTCTTTAAAACCAGCCTGTATTGGGGATATGTCATCCATTTTTTTTAGTTCCTCCTTTAGCTTCCCTATAAAAATGCTGGCATGAATGTTGGCACAAATGTCAATTAAACTGATTGTTCTGTACATATTTACTGTAGGTCTTGTTTATTACACTTTTTGAATATGAGGACAATGTTAGCATAATTCCATGAATCTAGCACTATTCCTTCTACTATACATTTATTAGAGAAAAAAAGTCAAATATTCTGCACAATAATTTGCTAAACATTTAAATACTTCTGAAGGAATTTTATGTGGGCCATGAGCTTTCCCTTGCTTCAAGACCAAATTTGCTGTTTCAACTTCATGTCTATTAATTAATGAAGGATTATTAGTTAAAACTTTATCATGGAACTGAAAATCATGAACCAGAGGATCAAAGAAAATGTCAGAAAAATGACAAATCCAGCTTCTTTCTGTAATATGACAATCAATTTCTTCTTTATACTCATTATATGCTTTGGCGACTAATTTCCAAAACTCCTCCTGGTTTTTTTCCCAAAATTGATTTTAACATTATCTCTCACTGCTTTTTATAATAATCTCTTTTCTTATTCCTCAATAGAGACTTGCATAGTTTTCTTACCTGCTTTAATTCCTGAAATCTTATTGGATGAGTTTCTTTTTTTTTTTTTCACTTCTAATATATGTCACTAGCCTTTTTTTTATTCCTGCATTCTTTATCAAACCATCCCCTAGGTAAAGATATTTTTTTCCCAATGATTTTTCTTAATATAATATCTGTTTAAGTTGAGGGAAAATGCATTTCTAGGTCCAATTTTAGTTCATCAAAATGCGATTGATTGATCAATAGACTAGATTACTTATCCAAGAAATTTAAAATCATCCCCTTGACTGCCATCTGAATTAATTTAGACCATATTAATCATTTAGCATACCTCACTTCAACTATTTGAGGAAAGGTGGCTATTCCTAGCAGATTGCCATAGGCTGCTCTGCAGAATCAATGGGAAATTATCACTTTTGAGCCTATCCATAACTAAAACCTTAGAACAAAATCCCGGAGTGTCATTCCAAAGTGCTAGATCAAGCACTGAGTTGCCTTGCTGGGTTAAAAAAACTGGACAGCCATTCAAGTCCCCATCAATTCTGCCATTAAGGGGCTATAACAAAGAATTTCTCATTAGTTCAATCAACCTTTGCCCATCTGAGTTAACCTTACTTTCATCAGTAGTTTTCCTTGGAAACAAGGGAGCATCTGGGTACATCCAATTTAATATAGTTAAGTTACATAGACCATCATAATCTATTCTTGTATTTAAATCACATATGAGGAAAAGAAAGGAATCTGAGAAGTTTACTTGGGCATCCAGAATTTTATTATTCAATCTATCTCACATGTCATCAGAATAACATTTTTACCCTACTGGAGGTATATAAATATTACATAAGATGACAGCTCATGTTCCTTTCATTTAAATAGTGGCCAAAAATGATCATCTTTTTTAAACTTCATGTTTATTAATTTCTAATTAAAAAAACACCAATTAATATCATTACACTCATACAAGGCATTAGTATGTTATAAATCATGCCTATACAGACAGTATTATACCAGAAATTGTTGACAATCACAGATGATCTCCTTGTAATCTTGTACAGCAGGAATATGGGAGATATTCATAAAAATCTTTTCCCCCAAATAATGGTACCAGTTATTTGCCAGCCTCTTCACTAGCTTTAGGCAATTGCTGAGGAAGAATAAAGAGGTAGAATCAATGTAATCTCAAGGGACTGCCATTTAAATATTTTATCTTAATAGGGATTAACCTTGAAGAAGAAAAAGAAGAAGAAAAAACATGACCTCATATTTAGCTCCCCTCTCACAGAGCATCTTATGAAATAACCTTTAACATGCAAACTTCGAACAACTACTTAAGCCTGTTCTAGTTACCCTGCTCTCTATCTGGTGTCCATGCCTATTACTATTGAAGAGTATCTCAAATTCCTTGATACTATCAAAAAACCCACCTTAACAGATTTCATCGGTCCCCCAGCCATTCTCCCTAATTTATAGACCTTTTTTGCAGCAGACTGAAATAATTGATACCCATTTAGGCTGTATAATGCAGTGGATTTGTGCCATGTCTCCCGTAAATAAATTACCAAAAATGTATTAGCTAGAGACTTCCATTCTTCATCCCCAATTTTGCCCCAATTCATGCAGTATTCCAAGACACAAATACTGAGCATCCAAATCTTGAAAGCTGTCTATTGTTACATTATGTATTTGCATTATAAAGCTATTATTTACAAGGTCTTTACTCTTTAGTCAAAAATCAAACCCTGCAAGGGCATAAAATCTATTAATAGTCAAAGTTTGATTATCCATTTCATTAGTAGAGGCTATGTCTTTCACCACAGGGATTAAACTGTCAGCACTCTCAGCCTGTCTGCATCCATTTATACCCCAAAAAGAATCAACCACAATATAGAGGCCCAATTTGCTTAATATTTGAGATTTCTCATTCACCCTAGATGCTATTTCTTTATTTTTAAAAATTATATCAGTTTGGCCTCTTCAGATAGAGAATTCTGCCTGTAGACTTCTAAAACTCCATTTCTTCCCAACAGGACCTTCAGTACATTAGAAAAAAAATTACAAAGTGTTTGGGCCAATTTACCATTTTTCCTTAAATAACTTGGCGAAACCAAATAAACTGAGAGTGACTGGACAAAAAGCCTTACTGTTATCTACCTGTACAATATTCCTTAAGTCTATAGCAACTGGTATTCCCAGGTGGTCTCCCATCCAAGCACTAACCAGGCCTAACCCTGCTTAGCTTCTGAGATTAGACAAGATCAGGTGCATTCAGGGTGGTATTGCCATAGGCACCTGGACCAAATGTATGTTGGGGTGGATGGGGTGGGCCCAACTTTCCTAACACAATGTCATGCAATGCTCACTGAAGGCAGCCAGCAGAGTGCCAGCCTCAATGATATGGTCACGGTGGAAAGAAAGCACCCAGTACAGAAGAGTGTGGTTAGTGGAGTGAGGGTCGAGCAAGGTGGGTTTAGAGATTAACTGAGTAAGGTTTAAGGACTCACCCCTGTTTGTGACAGGCTTTGAGGCAGGGGAGAGCCAACTGATGTTGAAAGCCCCCAGGAGAAGGAGCTAACCAGAGAAAGAATGGGAAATGACATAAGGGATGGTGTCAGCCAAGGAGGAGGAGGAGGACATTTTAGGAGAGTCATACAGAACACCAACAAAGATGGCAATAGTGGAAGGGAGAGATAGTTTACCAAGAATTAACTCATTCAGAGATGACAAAGACTGCCTAAAAGTGATTGTGCAGGATAGGCTTTGCGGGAATTCCAGAGCATCTCCCCCACCATGCTTACCACAGTCCTGACAGGAGAGGTGATAGTCAGGGAGAGTCAATTGAGAGTCATGTATATTGGACAAGAGCCAGGATTCAGAAATACACAGGAGGCTAGGAGAGTGTTGGGAAATCCAGACTTTGAGGGGGTCAAATTTAGGTAGGAGGCTCCTAATGTTTAGGTGGAAGATGCTGAGGCCTTTGGAAGAGGAAGGGGCAGAGGACGGAGGAGCGAAGGGACTGGAGTTAGGTTCCACATCACCCACTAGGAGTAGAAGGGGGATAAGGAGAAAGAGAAAGAAGGAGAAGGCATGGTGGAGGAATTCAAGATTTAAGGAGGGAAAGAGAAGTAGACCTGGATGTATGACAGGAGTAGGGTGGGAGAGGGAAGGATGGATGGGAGGTAAGTGGAAAGTGGAGGGAAAACAAGAAGGCAAGAAGGGGGAAAAATAGGGTGG
This sequence comes from Neoceratodus forsteri, assembly GCA_016271365.2. Lineage (NCBI taxonomy): Eukaryota > Metazoa > Chordata > Ceratodontiformes > Ceratodontidae > Neoceratodus > Neoceratodus forsteri. Next base: position 457,916,358 of record CM028135.1, on the reverse strand, counting down.
GAGAGGAGAGATGACAGGGAAAGGAGGAGGAAAAGAATGAGGCAGAGTGACATGGATTGGAACATTGTTAAGTACAGTCCATTAAAAGGTAATTCACATGGAAGTAGTAACAGCATATACTGATAACAGTGAAAGCAAAGTGAGCAAAGTTATGCAGCAGAACAGCACTAGCAAAGGCAGACTAGCTAAAGCAGGCAAGTGACTCAATTAAAATAAGGAGATAACAATTATAGGAGCACTAAACCAGGCACAGTAAGGTAGCAGTTACTTACAGAGAGATGCAAGTAGGAGAGTAGCAGTGCTAATGAGACTATACACAGTGCAGTCTATAAGATTCAATGCCAGCTCAGGCAGGGAATTATATGCAGTGAAATCTAGATGTAACAAGCATTTGTCAATGCTGAACAGTTTCTTGCATGTACAGTATGTGCTATGCAGGTATTTGGTACTGATTGTGCACAGATGCAGATGCACTGTGCCGAGGGAAGATTCCGTCCAAGGGCCCTGCACTTGAATACAGTGACAGATGTGAAGAATTCATCGGGCTGTATGGTGGGCAGGTCCCTGTACTTTTGTGTGGCTACAGACACAGATGCACAGGGAAAAGAGTGCATCTGTCAGTCAATACACAAGGCACTAGGCCATCAACAGGTGGAGAGGTGCAGGGCCCTATAGAAACATAGAAACATAGAATTTGATGGCAGATAAGGACCGCTTGGCCCACCTAGTCTGCCCATTTCCCTACCTAATGGATAAGCTGCAAATCCTAGTTAACCAGCAGCCTACTTCTTCCTACCCCCAACCCCTAGAATTGCCTTATGACTGTCCCATGCATGCTTGAATTCCACCACTGCTTTTGACTCCACAACCTCCTCCGGAAGGCCATTCCATGCATCCACAACCCTCTCTGTGAAAAAATACTTCCTAAAATTACCTCTGAGCCGCCCCCATCTTCAGATTGTGCCCCTTGTTCTTGCACACCTCTTTTTTAAAAGATGCTACCATCTTGGACTTTGTTGATTCCTTGAGGTACTTGAAAGTTTCTATCATGTCCCTCTCCCTCCTTTCCTCAAGGCTATACATATTAAGCTCCTTAAGTCTCTCTTCATATGTCTTCCGGTGCAGACCCTGCACCATTTGAGTACCCTCCTCTGGACAGCTTCCATCCTGTCTATGTCTTTGCGATTGGGTCCTGAACTGCACGCAGTGCACCAGGATGGGGTCTCACCAGCTGTCTGTACAGAGGGATAATAACTTCCTGTTTTCTACTGGTGATGCCTCTCCCTATGCATCCCAGTATCCCCCAGCCCTCCTTGCTGCCCTCTCACATTGCTTGCTCACCTTCAGGTCATCAGATATGACTACCCCCAGGTCCCTTTCCATTTTTGTTGTTGTTAGTATCTCACCCCCCATTGTGTACTCTTCCCCTGGGTTTTTGTTTCCCAGGTGCATTACCTTGCACTTCTTAGCATTGAATCTAAGCTGCCATACTATTGACCATTCCTCTAACCTTGCGAGTCCCTTCTCATCCTTTCCACCCCACCTTGTGCATCAACTCTGTTGCAGATCTTTGTGTCATCTGCAAAGAGATGTACTTTTCCTTCAGTCCCTCTGCAATGTAAACTTATAAAGACATTGAAGAGGACCGGTCCTAATACTGAACCCTGTGGTACCCCACTAGTAACCCCCCTTTCTTCAGAGTGGACTCCATTTACTATTACTCTCTGTGTCCTATTCTCCAGCCAATTCTTTACCCAGGCTGTCATTTTGGGACCTACTCCCAGGCTGGCTAACTTGTATATTAATCTTTTATGTGGGACTGTGTCAAATGCCTTGCTAAAGTCTAGGTAGGCCATGTCCACAGCCCCTCCCTGTTCTACTACTTTGGTCACCCAGTCAAAGAAATCTATCAGATTTGTCTGGCATGACCTTCCTGCTGTGAATCCATGCTGCCTTGGGTCCTGTGCCCCTCTGGCCTCTAGATACTTGACAATTCTTTCCTTCAGAAGTGATTCCATCATTTTCCCTACCGCTGATGTTAAACTAACAGGTCTGTAGTTTCCTGCTTCTGCCTTGCTCCCACTTTTGTGAAGGGGACTCACATCTGCCCTCCTCCAGTCCTCGGGTACCACCCCATCCTCCCATGATTTGTTAAAGAGGGTAGTCAGTGGTGCCACTAGTTCTACCCTTAGTTCATTTAGAATTCCTGGATGAATCCCATCAGGCCCCATTGCTTTGTCCACCTTCAGTTTTAAGAGTTCTTTCAGAACCCTTTCTTCTGTAAATGGGCTGGTATCAACTTCTGTATCCAGAGTGTTTCTACTGTTTGTTTTAGGTACCTCCCCCTATTCCTTTGTAAATACTGAGCAAAAATATTTGTTTAGTATCTCTGCCTTTTCACAGTCACCATCTGCTCACCCTCCCTCCCCTTTATTAAGCCTCACTATCCCTCCCTTGGTCTTCCTTCACTCCCATATGTACCTATAAAAGGCTTTATCCCCCTTCTTAACTGAGTTGGCTATCTTTTCCTCGGTTTTGGGCCTTTGCTGTTCTGACTGCCTTCCCAGCTTCCTTTTTCTTTAACTGATACAGTTCTCTGTCCTGCTCCTTCTGTGATTCCTTGTACTTCCTGAATGCTTTCTTTTTCTCTTGAACCTTCACTGCCACTTCCTTTGAGAACCATAGTGGTTTCTTATATCGTTTTGTTTTGTTTATGTGCTTCACACAAAGGCTTTTTACCTCTATGATGGCAGTTTTTATTGTTCCCCATTGTTCTTCCACCCCCTCCTTCCTGCCCATTTGCTAGTGCATTCCTTAGGCGCTCACCCATTTTGCCAAAGTCAGCCCTCCTAAAGTCCAGTAGTTTTGCCTTTGTATGGCTTGACTCTACTGCAAGAGAACAGCTGCCCTCATTATATGCACCCATCCAGACAACCCTGCACCTTTCATTCCCTGGCTGGGGAGAGTGTTGCATAACAGCACCATTCCCCCACCCCCACCCCATCCTGCTGGGTCACTGAGCTCATACCTCTCAACCTCCTGCCTCGTAAATCAGGGACAAGGCATAAAAAAAATCAGGGACAAAGGACAAAAATTAGGCTCACATCTTCAAAATTAGAGCTATCCACCCAGAAAGCTGGTAGAATATGGGGCTTAGTGCTAAATGCATTTTCTAAAGAAGAACAAGTCTGTCACTTTAATGCTTGACATTGTTTTGTGCTTACAGTCCCCACTGTTTAGCCACAAAAACACATATTTTAGGAGGGACAGAGTAAAATTTTGAGGCAAAATCAGGGACATCCCTGAAAATCAGGGACACTTGAGAGGTATGACTGAGCTCACTCCCAAACTCAGCTCACAGCGACAGGATCACAAAGCATGGCCATTGGGGTGATGACTGGCTCTACACACAAAGACTGTTGAACATTTTTTTTTTATTTTGACTCAAAATTTTCAAGATACTTGTTTTATGATTCACCTTATAAACATGACATGTACCATTTCGCCTCATAAACATGACATGTACCATTTATAGTATTAATTCATTTAAAAGTCTGGCACTCACCACCTCTATACAAAAGGCACCAGTCTCCATAGTTTTCGAGTTGGTTTGTCCATTTATTTAAGATGATGTGCAAACATCTCTGTAAACAGACAGTGGCAATGCTTGCCTAATAAGTTTTGGATTCTCAATTATTTATCAAAGGCTAAGGCATCATTGACACACGTAGTAATTAAATACACTCATTCACATGACATCACAGTGATGGACACATGTAAAATCATGCCAATTCATTGGTTCAAAAAATGTTTAAAAAAATCTATCAGCCAATAGAATATTAGTACAACATACAACAGTTGGTACTAAAACCATCGGTAAAACAGAGAACATCCATCTATTAAAAACAACAACTGATTATTAGAGTTCATAAAATAAATTCATGGGTAATGGAGTGGGGGGGAAGCAGATATACAGAGGGAAATATGAGTGTTTACCTGATCTCTCAGGGAGTCAAATACAATATTAAAATCTCATATGTAATAGCAGAAATTGAATCTTTATATCATAATTCATTCACATTTAAGTATTAACATTTTAAAAACTGTTTTTTCATTCTGTTAGATTTCCCATTACAATTTCCTTACACTTCTTACATTGCATTTCTGATATTTCATATGAGATTTTAATATTGCATTTGACTCCTAGAGAGAGTGGGTAAATATTTCCCTCCGTATATCTACTTCCCCCAACCCCACTACCCATGCATTTATTTTATGGAATCTAATAATGAATTGTTGTTTTTAATAGATAGATGTTCTGTATATTACTGGATGTTTTAGTACCAACTGTTGTATGTTATATTAGGGAACGGCAAAGGGAAAGGAGAAATTGTTTAACTAGGAAATGCACATTAAGCCATTTCTTGTTATCCCGTGAGTTGGGCAACCATGACTGGGCACCTACTGGATTGGGGGGTGCGCAAATACAGCGACATCCTGTCGCTACATGTATACTGTACAAATGTGGGGGGGAGCGAGCATGCACAGCGAAAGGCAGGAGGTATTGTGAGGGGTGGTGCCGTGGTGAGCTTCTGAGCTGCTCCCATGACATGGTGGGTGGGTACAGGGCTGAGATGCACAGGGTGTCAGGTTCAGGGCCAGCTGCAGGTACCTTTCGTTGTGCCCATCCTGAAATGTTTTATTTGATTTTTTTTGCTTTTGCTCCTGACATACCCCCTGAAGTTGAGGAGTCCTTCGGTAGGGGGTGCAGGCTAGCCCATTAATATTTAAATCATAAGTCCCGGCAACCTTTTGCTGTGTGCCAGAGACTACATCACCAAAATATTTTTTCAGCGATGTACATGCACCCTAACGGCGACTGTTATTCTGTGATCGCCGTTATCACATAAATCCCTTTTGTATAGAGGTGGTGAGTGCTTGACTTGAAAATGAATTCATATTTTAACATGTATCAGGAGTACCACCGTCCCAGTGCAGACTCCCTAGCCTGTTTTGTACTATTTATAGTATATTGACTGAAATGTCATTTCGCACCAGAGGTGTGAAAACATATCTCATTCAGGATTTAAAGAATTACGCGTCACATTTATGAGGTGGTGTGGAAAAATGACTTGTTGAAAGTTTGGAGTCAAAATATTGAAAATTAATAAAATTATGAGTGAACATTAAAATAATGCAATGTTCAGTCATAACCTGGACATTTTACCATATTTGTACACCGCATTTTCATCATAGCCTTCCTATTAACCCACCTCATGAACCTTGTAGTGGAAAACTTTCAAATCCCCACCATAACATCATTCTGCACTGCTGAAATGTCGTATCATGCCACAGGTACGAAAACACATCTTGGCCAGGATTTGAAAAAATGTTGAAAATTTTGGGTCAAAATATGAAAATTACCAAAGTTACAAGTGAGCATTGAAAATGTTCAATGTATGTGCATAACTTTACCATGTGTACATATTATGACCCCAAATTTTCAACCTAGCATTCTTATGATCCCACCTCATGAACACGGTGGTAAAAATGTTCAAATCCTGCTCGAAAGGTGATTTCACAATGTGACTGCAAAATAACTTTTTGGGCCCAATATGCATAATTCCACTGCCATTGGTCATGAGGTGGGGTCCAAAAAAGGTCATATTGAAAATCTGGAGCCAAAATATGCAAACATGACAAAGTTATGCATAAAAATTCAAAACCCCATTGAAATACATTGACCTGCACTTACCTTAGTTTCTCATATTGCAGTCAGCAGTTCAAGCAGCAAGACGTGTCTTCAATCAGAGGGTAGATCTTCAACCTGGGACCTGTTCAGATGAGCGAGGGTGTGTGGGAGGTGTGTGGGGTGGTGACTGCTGAGAGAGAGGTCGGGGTTGGTTGTGTGGGGTTATGTGTGGGGAGCAGACATCGATGGATGGTTTTCTGTTTTAAAGATTAACTAAAACCAACTGAGGGACAGTTTTCTTTATTTCAGAGACATTGCAACACTAGGATTGGGCACCCCAGTGTTGGGCTCGATGTGAAATGGGGGCAGGTGACCTGGAGGGGAGGGAGGTCTAAAGAATCTGTAGTGGATGTGGGCACCCTGTCTGTTTATATTTTTAAAATATTTATAAAGAAGGGAAGGGTGGGCAAGCTACCAGGAAGGGATGGGGAGAAAGAAGTGTACCAGGGGTGGGCACTCTGGTCCTCTTAATACAGAGACAAATAGACAGACAGATAGAAATATTGCACATCATTCAGGTGATCAGCTACTTGCTGACCAGCTTCATGCAAATGAAAGGACCGAAGCCCCCTCTGATTGGAACAGCTTCAGTCCTTTCAACTACGCAAATTTTCCACCCAGCAAGCAGCGAGTAGCATCTCAACCACAGTGCACATTCATTAGGCTGGTCTGCTGAGCCCCTTCCAATTTGAGCTGCAATTGGCTCAGCAGTGACACACCTCTGAAATGCCGTTAAGTGTAACAAAACCTTTCTTACGCATGCGCAAGCAAACGTTAAAAATAGTATAGCAAAGGCAGACAACTCACAGAGGCAAATAAATCAGGCAACAAATTGCAAGAAGGCTAGATAGGCTAACTGAGGAATTCAGCAGAAAGTAGTCTGAGTTATTATATGTAGTTAAACATAAGCTGCAATGCAATGGCAGAAAATCACAGAGGCATAATGAACCAAGAAGCAAACTGAAAAGGGCTGGGTAGGCTAACTGTGGAATCAAGCTATAAGAAGCCTGGATAAATACATGTAGTTAAACATAAGTAGCAATGCAATGGCAGACAATCACAGAAGCATAAAGAACCAGGCAGCAAACTTAAAGGGCTGGGTAGATTAACTGTAGAGGTGAGCAACCTGAGTAATTATATGTAGTTAACATAAGAGTAAAAATAACCTAGCAACTGCATGAAAAAGACAATAATCTCAGAGTTCTCTAGCTGAGAACAGTTAGAAAACAATGGATAGGGAGTCCAGTGTGTTCAGCTGATGACCAATTAGTGTAATCATTGGAGAAGGAAAGGAGTAAATTAGTGCAGTTTGGTCAGGATTATGTTGAGCAGAGTCTATGGCTGATGGCCATCGCTGTGGCTAATGCCCACAGTAGATGCCCTTTGTGCTGTGGCCCTTTGTGCAAGGACCACTATGGACACCCGCTACATGATGTGCCTTATCAAGTGCAAGAAGAGGAGTGGGGTCAGATTCCAGTGGTGGGTGGGGCTAACTACCACTGGATCAGTCAAGGTCCTGGGGCAAGAATCTTTGCAATGTGGCATCAGAAGGGGAGAGTCAAATGTGTAGTGGTGGTGACTCCTCTCCAACCCCCTTACTGATCTGGATTGTTGGAATTGAAAACATCCTGTGCATGCTGTTTTTTATGATCCAGCAAAATGGAGCTGTGATTTTGAAAATGCACACCTCTTCTGGCCATGCTGGTATTAGGTCAGCTGCCACTGGTGGGGGGGGCTAACCGTTATGGATCAGTCAGGGTCCCTGGGCAGGAATCTCCATGATGCAGTTGTCAGGGGGGAAATTCAACTGTGTAGTGGTGGTGACTCCTCTCTGACCCCTTTGCTGGTGCTGGTCTGGACTGCTGGAATTGAAAAAGGTCCTGGGTACACTGTTTTTTAAGCTCCAGGAGAACAGAGCTATGATTTTGAAAATGCACACCTCTTCTGGCTGTGCTGGGATTGGGTCAGCTGCTGATGGTGACTGGGGTGAACCACCACTGGATCAGTCAGAATCCTGGGGCAGGTATTGTCATGATGCAGCAGCTGGAGGGGAAAATCAACTATGTAGTTGTGACTCTTCTCCAACCCCCTTGCTGGTCTGGACTTGTTGGAATTGAAAAAAGTCCTGGCCATGCTGGTTTTTAAACTCCAGCAGAACAAGCTGTGATTTTGAAAATGCACACCTCATCTGGCTGCATCAGATTTGGGTAATCTGCTAGAGGTGGGTGATCTACAGATTACTGGTGAGACCCCATGTGGAATACTGTGCTCAGTTTGGTGTCCTTACCTGACGAAACACAGAGACAGACTGGCTGGAGAGGGTGCCTGGTAGAGTACCCAAAATGATTCAGGGTCAACAGAGCTTATGTTAAAAGGATCAGCACAGAGCACTGACCATGTCCTCACTAGAGGCCAGAAGGGAGAGGGATGACATGATGAAAGTAATAAACAAGATAAACTGCAAAGAACTATTTAGCAAAAATGGTGGGCCAAAAACAAGGAGGCATGAATTTAAGAGAGTGGGGGAAGATTCAGGGATTTTAATTCACGGAGAGAGTGGTTGAGCCATGGAACAACCTACCAGCAGATGTGGTGGACACAAAAAACTTTAATGGGTTCAAGCACTTTTGGGATAAAGTAAAGAACTTAATAGTTACTTTGGAGTAGCAGTCAGGCAGGAAGCAAGGGTGGGAGGTGATGGTGAAAGCCATACTTTTCATCAGCAGCCCAATCCAGGACACTATCACTAGCAGCCTATAAAGTAATTTCCACTCACTCGAGCACTGGTTCAAATAAAATAAATTAGTCTGAAACTAGAAGAAGACAAAAACAATGTTATTCACACGACCAGAGATGAAGAGAAAAGCTTATCACCTAATAATCTTCAACAACAATGGTGCTACTCTACAACAAGTCACCATCTTTAAATATCTAGGTGTCACTATAGACGATGCCCTTTCATTTGCACCCCATGTGGACATCTTAGTCAACACAATCACTAAAAATCTTGGAGCATTATACAGGCATAGGCACGACCTTACTCAAGAAGCAAAACGTATAGCTGGGACCAACTCAATCCTCCCCTTAATTGACTTTGGAGTCACAATATATGGTGCAGCTTCCTACACCATCCTCAGCAGAGTCAAAACGAGCCCTGAACAGGGCTTGCCAATTGATTATTGGTGCAGATAGGCTAACACACACTTGCTCCCTGTAAGTCCAGACCAAATGGCTCTCCCTACAAGACAGAATAAGATTCCAAACATGCCTAAGTTGGCAAGAAAGCACTATTGGGCCTCGTACCAGCTGTAATCCAGAACCTACTTAGTCCAATACCAACACATTACTCCACATAGAATATAACCATAAATGTGCTCCCTGTTCCATATCACAAAACAACCCAAGCCTCATGCTTTTTTGCCACTAGGGCACTAAAATGGCTAAATGAGTTTCCAGAATCCCTGCTAAATATTCTCAAAATAGTACAATTCAAGAAAACTTTAAAACAATTACTCACCCCCAACACCAGCTACAACTGCCATTAATACTTCTCCACCTCTGAATAATGGCAGCTGACCCTACTCTAGAAGCTGCTACTTCCCTCCATACCCATGCTGCTTCCCCTTAACCTCAACCCCTCACCCTCATTTTCTACCTTTCCCCAACCCCTGAACCTCAATTTCCTCCTTTGTCTAAACTGTGCCCTGACAATGCCACATTATGTGTGCTGCTCTCTGTCTCGTAGGTATCATTGTGTATATCTTGTTGTAATGCCTAAACTCTGTGAAATATTTCTGTAATGACGAGGAACCTTTGTAAACAAGTTACTCTGGCTCAAAGGTGTTGTACCCGAGTAAATAAAAAAATAAATAATAAATAACAAATCCCCTTCTAGACAATAGGTCAAGGGTAGAGTTGGGTAAAACAGGACAGACTGGATGGGGTCTTTTTCTGCTGACATTGTCAATTTCTGTGTTTCTTTCTCTCTTGTGTTTTTTTTGGGTTCCATATACAGTATAAGCACACCATGCCCTTGTGACTAAAAAAGAACTTGACTCACCTTTTGAACTTGCACAAACAAATAGATAATTTTTTCTGATTCTACAGGAACTGGTTTTGATTGCACTTTGCTTGACATTATCAAATTAGGCACATCCACTTTAAAATACAGAACTGTTCTGGGAAATGAATGCATCCACACAGCCTACAATTGCATCACCCAACTGCAAAAACCTATACACTACACAGGTATATATACAGATATGTGTCTATGGTATGGATGTTTCTTTCCGATGTTCCTTTTAAACATTAGGACCCACAATCATTAATGAGGATTCCCCCCCCCCCCACTACTTCACCCCCTTTTTCTTCTCATGGGTATCCCTGCCTTCTTTCCTGAAAGCTGTCTTAGTCTTAAACCCCTCACAAAGCAATAACCCCGACAGGCTTGACCCAAAACACCTCCACCTCTCTGCTTATGCCATTGTCTCTCCTATCACCTCCCTTCTCAACCTCTCTTTCTCCCTTGCTTCTGTCCCTGAGTCTTGGAAGCATGCTGCTGCCATTCCTCTACATAAAGGTGGTGACGCCTCCTCTAGTAGAATTTCTGCCCTATTTCCCTCCTCCCTACCCTATCTAAACTCCAAGAGCACATAGTCATTTCACAACAATCCTTGCTTGACTCCTCTTCATTCTTCCCCCTTTTCCAGTCTGCTTTCCGCAAACCTCACTCCACTAATTCCTCCCTCCTTTGGCTCATGGATTCCATCCACACTGCTATGGATCAGGGTTTCTTCAGTGCCACCATCTTCACTGATTTAGTGAAAGCTTTTGATACTGTCTTCCACCCCCCTCTTTCTGCACATATTGAGATCAATGGGCCTCTCCTGCTTGCCACCAATTGGTTCAACTCATACCTCTGTGGCAGAACTCAATCTGTGAAGCTTGGTGATGCCATATCCCCTCCACTCCCCATAACTACTGGCATCCCCCAAGGTTCCGTACTTGGTCCCCTCCTGCTTCATCTTTTTAAGTGACCTTCCATCTGCCTGCTCATCTGTGTCCATGTACAAGTACGCTGATGACACAGCCCTGTCTGTCTCTGGGTCCTCTCCAACAGACTTGATTTCCAAGCTGCAGCCTGATTTCAGCTCAGTCCAGAAGTGGTTTAGGTCAAATCAGCTATCACTGAATGCCAAAAAAGATGGTCTCCATATGCTTTAGCACTAGACCTAGGCTCTCTGAACTCCAGTACTTCCCATTCTTCCACACCCTAGATGGTATCCGACTCAACGATGTATCTTCATTCAAGTACCTCAGCATCTGGCTTGACTGTCACCTCCGTTTCTCCCAGCACATAGATGGCATATTTAAAAAGATCCACCCTAAACTTGGTGCCCTCTATAAGCACAAAAGTTGCATCCCCTTACCTGCCCATTGAGACATCTTAACCAGGATAATTCTCCCCATTTTTGATTATGATGATATAGTCTGTGGTGCTGTCCCTTGGCCCACCCTTGCCAGACTGGATCCCCTCTTCCACCCCTTCTGCCACTTTGCTCTTAACTCTCCTCCCTGCACCCACCACTGTACTCTTTATTCTGCTCTCTCCCTCCCCTCCCCTGAGGATCATCATAGAAACATAGAAAGTATTGGCAGATGGGGACCGGCGATCCATCTTGTCTGCCATGTTTTGACTATCCCCCAAGATCTCACTGACTTTGCTGTCACAATTCCTTTGTATCTATCCCATGCATTTTTGAATTCCCTAACTGTCTTGTCTTCCACCAACTCTTCAGGCAACCTATTCCATGGTGCCACCACTCTCTCTGTGAAGAAGAACTTGTGCTTGTTGCTCTTAAAACTCACCCTAACCTCATTCCATGACCTTGCATCCTTGTGGATGTATTTAGCTGGAACAGCTCATTTGTCTGGACTCTGTTTAACCCTCTGAGGTACTTAAAGGTCACTGTCATATCCCCCTATCCCTCCTCTGGTCCAGAGAGTACATGTTGAGCTCCCCCAGTCTGTCCTCATAGCTCTTTTCCTGGAGTCCATGTGTCATTTTAGTTGCCCTCCTCTGGACCAACTCCACCCTGTCAATATCCTTCCTCTGGTACAGTCTCCAGAACTGGACCCGGTACTCAATGCGGGGCCTCACCAAATGACCTGTACAGAGGTAGGACCACCTCCCTCCTTCTGCTAGTAATGCCCCTACCTATGCATCCCAGCATACAGTTTGCTTTTAGTGCTGCCTTCTCACACTGGTTACTAACCTTCAAGTCTTCCAAAATGATAATCCCTAAATCACACTCTTGGCTCGAGGTGGTAAGTTTTTCCCCTCCCAGGTAGTATTTGGCCTTAGTGTTGCCCTTTCTGAGATGCATGACCTTACATTTCTTAGTGCCAAATTTCACTTACCATGCAGACCACTCTCCAAGTTTGTGGAGGTCATCTCTCATTTGATTTACCCCCTCCTCTGTGTAAGCCCTATTATAGAGCTTAGTGTCATCCATAAATAGGCACAACCTCCTCCCCAGCTCCTCTGTGATGTCACTAATAAATAGGTTAAAGGGTAGAGGCCCCAGTACTGACCCCTGGGGTACCTCGCTTATCACATCCCTCTCACTAGATATGAATTCATTAACCACTACATTCTGGGTTCTTCCCTTCAACCAGTTTCTCACCCATGATACTGCTTTCTCCCAACTCCCACTTGCCTTAGTTTCTTTAGCAGCCTTCTGTGTGGGGTACAGAGTCAAAGGACTTACTACAGTCCAGGTAGACTATCCTCCCTAGTCCACTGTCTTTGTGACCCAGTCAAAAAAACTGTATCAGGTTGGTCTGGCAGGATCTGCCTGTCATGAACCCATGCTGCCTGGGGTCCTGCTGCCCCCTGGCCTCCAGAAATTCCACAATCCTCTCCTTGAGCAGGGATTCCATTGGTTTACCCACCACAGAGGTCAGGCTGACCATCCTGTAGTTTCCTGACTCTTCCTTGCTTCCCCCTTGTGAATAGGGAACACCGTGGCACTCCTGAAGTCTTCTGGTACTGCCCCTTCTTTTAGAGACTTGTTAAAGAAATCAGCCAGAGGTGCTGCTAGCACCTCTCTTAGCTCTTTTAGTATCCTTGGATGGATCCCATCTGGAGCCATAGCCTTGTCTGTTTTCAGCTTTGCTAATTCCTCCATAACCTTTCCACCTTAAAAGGGCTCAATTCAACACCCTCGACCTGTATGGTTCTAGATATCAGGGTGGGTCCCTCTCCCTCCACTTCATTTGTAAATACCAAGCAGAAGTATTTGTTTAGTGCTTCTGCTTTTTCGATATCCCCCTCTACGAACTCCCCTTCCTCTGATTTGATCCTGACTATTCCCCCTTTGTTTTCTTTTTTCCTATCATTAATACATCTGAAGAAATTCTTTGTTCCCCCTGAGATGTCTGGGGAAATATTTTCTTCTGCTTGTGCCTTGGCCATTCTGATTTTAGTACTGGCTTCCTTCAATTTGACCTTATAAAGGTCTATGTCCTCATCCTTTTTAGAGGTTTTGTACTTTTTAAATGCTTTTTCTTTTCCCTTATTGCTCCTTGTACTAACCCTGTAAACCAAATTGGGTTCTTTTTCCATCTTGTTTTGCTGACTAGTCTTATCTATCCTTCCACTGCCTTACTTAGATCACCATTTAATCTACTGCACCTCCTTCACCTCCAAATTCTGGTTCTCCTCCCTTCCCTCCTATCTCGACTCCCTCCTCTTACCTTCTACCCCATCCCCTATTCCCTTCATAACTCTGGGTTTCTCTCCCTTCAGACTCCTCACAAATCTCTTGTGGGTCAAGCTGCCTTCTCTTTCTGCTTTCCTAAACTTTGGAGTTCTCTCCCTCTACCAATTTGCTATGTTTCCTCCAAATCCTCACTAATCTCTCTATTCCGCTCCCATAACTCTCCCTCCTGTCGCTGCCTGTAAAGCAGTTGCCCTATTGCTTTGTCTTCCCTCTCTTCCCCTTTCTGGTGCCACCACCCTGTTCTACTAACTTGGAGCCCTTATCACTCTTATATTGCATTCCCCTTACCTGCTCACTGAGTCATCCTATTTGCAGTTGTTGTACTACATATACCTACTCCACATATCAGACTTCTATGCTCTCACTTGTGTACATTTGCATACATCTAGCCTTTTTTATTGTTACTATGTATCTAAACTTGTATGTATGAATGTATATATTTATAAGCTGTCTGCCTTTCTGTATTTATTGTTACTATGTATGTATGAATGTATATATTTATAAGCTGTCTCCCCTTCCCCTGGGACACATCTGAAAATGAGCTATTTTAGCTCAGTATGTCCTTCCTGCTGAAATGCTTTAATAAATAAATAAAATCATAGAAAGATATTAAATTAGTAATGCATTTGTATCTTAGCAAAAATGGCTGTACACGTGCATATGTGTTAGACTAAAAGACATATACTATTAACAGTGATGAGTTTGCATCCAATTGAAATATACAGCACTAAAATGTTTTGTGACTTATATGATGAAAAAAGTCAGCCCCTCTGTGCACTGGTAGTGCTACCACTCACAGCACTGGCAATCAGGATTCAGGAGCAGGAGCATGGACTAGGGAGAGAAGATCAATTGTGCCACTGCAGCACCTCCTGGATGACCACAGGTGGTGTAACAAGCAAGGGTATGCCACTTGGGGAAGGGAATGTGAACCAACATGACACAGCTGTACACTCTGTGCGCATGTGCATGCTTGATGTTATGGAGTCAGCATCACAGTGGCAGGGGAAAAAACAAGGAGTAAAATGGCTCCCTGCAGTCTGTGACAAAGGACCGCACTAAACGTGGGCTCTGCATCTCCTCCACCCTCAGCCTGACACCATCCACTGTCAGGGGTAAATCTCCCACTCTAACCACTCCCAGGCACTATCCAGAAATATGTAGGCAGGTGAGAGTGGTCAAGAGACTCCCTGGGGGGTTGTGATGTGCTTAGGACTCCTGAGGAGACAGGCATGAGGGGGGGGATTACAGATTAAAAAATGAAAAACTAAATTATATGCAATAAGAGAAGGTAAAAAAGTAGCCCTTTACTAGCTAAAGCCTGGTAAAACAGCTTATTTTTGATCATTAAATAAACCGAGTTTGACTTCCATGCCTATACAATTTGATGCCACTCTTGTTGACCTTTTGGAAGTTAAAAATGCTCTCCCTCACCCTTTTAATTTGAGAGTTTTTAATCTCATTTAAGGAAGGCGTCAAATACCTTGCAAGACACTTGATCTATAAAACCCTGGCAAGTAGACAGCAAACCTGTCACCTACCTGGGGTTGCTTTTATTCCAGTAGACAGCATAGCAATTGGAGATGACTTTGCCAGCATCATCCCTCAATTCGCAGACCCAGACGAGGGCCACGAGCAGCAGCAGCTCCAAATGCACCATCGTCCATTGACGTCACTGCCGCCACCTCAGCTCAAAAGCTTCCCTCCCTGCCACAGAGGGAAGGGGAGGCCCTAACTTTACCGATATCCTCCACTTAGATAGATAGGCACCAAAAAATGATCCCACCTATACCACTCGACCTCTGTCCTCACAATCAGGGGCAAGGCTTAAAAAAGGACATCAGAGACACATGTTAAAACAACAGTCATATCAGCTTAAAAAAGCTGCTGTACAACATTTTGTTTCAGTGAGAAATGTATGTTTCAGTGCAGAACTATAGAGTGACAGTAACGTGTGACATCATTTTGTTTCAAAGCCCCCACTTCTCTAAAACAGCAATGCAAATATCGTGAGGGACCATGAGGGATTTTTTTTAGGCACAAATCAGGGACCTTCCTGAAACTGAGATACAGGTGAGTGGTAGGAGTTGTTGTGGGTCAGTCTGAGGGATGGATACCCCACCAGAGGATCTTTATTCTGATTCCAGCAAGGATCACAGTAAAAAGCTCTGTGGCTTGGATGCGGTGACTGTCCTTATCCTCAGATCTGTCTCTGGAGTCCTGCACCGTACAGCCCAGACCATCGCTGCTCACTTCTCCACAGCTTTCTCTGTGTAGGCAGCTCTATGGCAGGTTGCAAAACACAATTCACATTTTATGGGAAGCGCACAGATTAGTGCAAGCTCCTCTCAGTGCGTGTATGGAGAGAGAGCTGCATTTTTATTTCCTTGTCTTTTTGCAGCAGACTGCACGGGATTCTAACTCTTTGAGAGTCCTCTGCAAATCATCCTCCTGTGTTTCAAACAAATATTTAGATTTCTAACTTTGAATGGGGGGTCTTCAAGATCTGGGAGATGGATTACTGAGCAATCTTGTAAAATCAAAGTTTCCATTCGCTTTGCTCTGGGGGGGGTGGCAGAACGGAAAACATGCTAAAGTATCAGAGGCAGCGCCATGAGGCTCAAAAACTCTGGGCTTCCTTTTGCTGAACTGTATTTCTCCAAGGGTTCCCCATGTCAGAAAACAAAGTAGTTCTTTTTTAACCTGAAACAAAGAAAACTGTCCCTCGTCATCACCATTGCCCCGTTCCCCATCCTCACCCTCCCAGTGAGCACCCACCTCCCCACACACCCCCCTTACCCTATGCTTACTGGTGGAGATGTGGGCTAGGACATGTCTACACTCTTCAAAGCTGAACCGTGAGCTGAAGAATACAGAATCCTGCATGGAACTGCCACGTTAGATGCAGAATTCTGCATTGAACTGGCATGTTAGATGCAGAATCCTGCATCAAAGTGCCATTGTAGCCTGCATAGTTTGGCTTTGAAGAGTGCAGATGTGTCTTCCTTTATGCTACCTGTGCATTTTGCAAGCAAAAGAAAGCTGGCACCACAGATATTTATTAAAGTGCTTAAATAGGGAGAAAATATATAAACAGACTGGGCACCCTAGAAACATTTTTTTTTTGTAGTCACTGCATCCGTTTCAGGTGCCATTTTTTTAAAGTGTTCAGTGTTAGTATGGCACAGTGTCTGCAGAGGGGAGTGTGAGGGTTCTACTGCGATTTGCAGAATTAAAAAACAGTGCTGCAACCTCAGTAAGTTTCTAGCAGATGAACAAAAACATCTTTAGACAAGGTTTAGTTTATATTGTGTAAAGAAAGAAACATTTAAAATCAGAGCAGTGGAAAAATGTGGGGAATTGAACCCATGACCTTGATCACTGCAAGCAAGCCACCCACTGAGCCACCAAGTCTGCTTAAAGAAAGGCTGCAGTTTTTCATTTATTCCTAGTAAAGCAGACTCCCATGCATAAATAGATGCAGAAATACTGCATTCTGACATAGGTTGTTTATGTCAATGTGCCATTTATTATGGGAGTTTTTTTAGTTATGTACCTTTATTTGTTTGTTATAAATTGTATATTATGGTAGGGTGCACTATACATCATGGCTGTAAAGAAGAAATACATGGGGAACGGGGCACAGGTGGAGGGTTCAGGGGGTTCTGATGGACTCAAAGGAAAAGGCCGCTTTAATATTAAATAATAAACAAGTAAATGTACACAACTACTGATGTTAACTTCATGATGTTGGGACATTTCAACTGGCTGCAATGCGATGGCACCAGCTGAGCTGCTTGAGAGCTACTTTGGCAGTCTGGAGGGGTATGGACTGGTGGGCTTACATTTCTTCTTACTTCCTGCTGGGGATAATCCAGTTGCACTGAGTGATCTTCTCTCCCAGATGGACAGGCTATCCTGCAGCACATCCATGGATTTAGCCCACTGGCAGGGGATACTTCATAGTAAGCAACTCAACTGCAGGACTGGGTTCCATCTGGAAATCCTCCGAAATGGCACGGTCTGAATACATAAAAAGAAATATACACACAAGTCACTCGAAATTTGAAATCGCAGAAAACTTGGGGGGGAACAGAGGAAAAGTCATACTGTATGGGGAAGTCTCATTGCAGTTCACAGTCCTTTTCACTACAGCTCACCCACACCTCCTTTGAATCAGGATCCCTGTCCCACAGCTCCTTGAATCAGGATCCTATTTGCAGCCTAAGATCTATTTTCTCCCGGATTCCACTGCCTATCAGAGACTAAATTTCAAAGCGACTGACATGGGTTGGGGGTCTAAAATCCACCAGCAACAACTGTCAAACTCACGGGCACAGAATCCCTGGGAGCCGCCACAGTGAAAGTTGTACTGCCTCTGCAGTGAAAATGTCAAAATTATGAATTCATAAAAAACATACACACACAAGCCAGTCCAAGTTTCAAATGGCAGAAAACTGTTGGGGGACTCGAGGAAAGGTCATATGGTGTGGGGAAAGCTCACTGCAACTCATAGTCCTCACTGTGGCTCACACAAGGATCCTTCGACTCAGGATCCCTGTCTCCATGGCTCCTTCAAATCGGGAATCGTATTTCATGCCTGACATCTATTTTCTCTCCTTAGAAAATAATGGAAAATATAACATTTCATAACTCTGTAACAAAGCAATATTTTTCCACCAAACCTTTAAAAGGCACATCTGTGACGCCAATGCTTTCTACCCTAAAAATTTCAGCCCATTACCTAAAGCCACTTGGAAGATACAGGTGATCAAAAAACAGCCCAAAATGGCAAAACCCTCTGTTTTTTCACAGCTCTGTATCCAAAAACTAAACCAGCAATTCCAAAATAAATTTAGCACATACAGAGACCTACCCCCAGCGCTTCTACATCCCAAATTTCAGGCAAATCAGATGAACCCTCACAAAGTTATAAACATCCAAAAATTGCCCTTTAACATTAAACACCCTTATCAGCCCTAACTGCGCTGGCACTTCCACACCAGTATAATATGTAAGCAATAAGGGACAAAGGGTGTGTGTAAACCATATTTTACAGCATGGCCAGGGCGTAGTAAGGCATGAGGCCAATGGCTGAGTGTCTTCAGCTGCTGGCCGTTCTGCAAAATGTGGTTTACACACACCCCTGAGTGCCTTATTGCGCTTATAAAATTGACTCCTTTTTTTTTTTACTTTTGACTACTGGGAAAAGCATGTTTATATGTAGAAAAATAGATTCACTTTGTGCATTTGTGATAAAATAATCCTTCCGCCCACTGCAAGTGATGTCATTGATGATGGCATTGTATTGTTGCCTACTTTCTTCTTCCTGTTTTTTTTTTTCTGTTTTTCTCCACATTCAAGATATGGAATGTTTATCATGGAATATTTACCATGGAATACATGGATTCAAAATTCTGCTCAGTTCCACTAGTAGAATGTTTCTCTCCCAACACACTGTACACACAGACAACAAAGGTCTTTGTTTCAGCCAGAGGCCAAGTTACCTCACTGTCAGGGCAAGAAGAAGAGTTCCCTGATGAGCAGGTAAAGACAGAAGGGGGATTTTTCACTGTCAGCAAAGAAACAGTTGTAGTGAAAACTATAAATAATAGTTATTGTTTCTAATGTGTTTATGTATGTAATGAGTGTGTGACAATAAGGGAAACAGCATTTAATTCATTTGTTTTAGTTTTTTATTTAAAGTGGTTTTATTTTTAGGGTCCAGTTTGTTTTTTTTACAGTGTAAATGTAGCAGCCATGTTTGTGGTGGAAGATCAGTTCTGGCAGTAGATGGTTATCTGAAATGACTGCGTTCCAAATGCCCATTGATCTGTGTTGCAGACTCTTCACTGCTGAGCAGTCCTTTTTTTAACTATGTGTAAACCATATTTTACACATAAATAAGAACCAATCAGATTACATGATTTTACCTTGCCATTTTATAACTATATATATATATATATATACACAGGTGCAGCAGAGCCTGTATATTAAGGCTGAATAAGCATGTCTATGTTAAACCCTGATTTTTGCACCTTGATAACTCTGCTCCTGTTCAACTGGTTTGCCTGAAATTTGGTAGGCGTAGAGTCTGTGCCAGGGTCTCTGGATCCTGAAAGATGTAGTTAATTGGTTCAGAGAGGGCAAAGTTACAGAGCACAAAAATGCTATAATTCACAGTTTTTTAGACTTTTTTCTTACCTGTAACTAAACAAGCATTTGCCAATGCCGAATGTTGTCTCGCTGGCATTGGCATTGGTAGCGCCAGAGTTAGAGATGCATAATAGGAATGGCAGTGAAGTATTGAAATAACACCAGCCGCAGCCTCACCCTGTAGAGACTGACAGGCACTGGGGTGTGCCTTTGGGTCATCAGCTATAACGTTCACGCCATTGTACCTCACCCTACCCTGTAGACACTGACAAGTGTTGTGGTGTGCCTTGGGGTCTTTGGGCATTATACTTACCCCATTCTATAAGGTAATACACTGAGGTGGGTGCAGTATAGGAGAATGGGGTGAACTTTGTGGCCAAACAGTGCAAGGCACACACCACGATGCCCTGTCACTGGCTGCAGGGTGGGGGGCAGGGGTGGAATGGTGTAAGCATTACGGCCCGATGATCCCCAAGTCACACCTCTGGCGCCTGTCCAGTCTCTATAAATTGGGGTGCTACAATTTAGAGCCTTAACACCAATTGTGTGTGGTATTTTCACTCCAAATTTTCAACATGAGCTGTTTGTGAGCCCACCTCATGAAAAGGGGCAGTATCAGTTTGTTGGCTGAAAGGTGGTTTTGCACAGCGGCTATGCCATTTGGCGACACAGGGACAAAAACACATTTTGGGCAGTATGTGGAAAATGACAAAAGAATTGTTCATGAGGAGATGCAAAAAATGGCAACGTTGAAAATCTGGAAAAAAAATATGAAAAACTGGCGAAGTTATGAGCATGCATAGAAACTGTGCAACACACGTCCATAACTCAATTATCTGTGGGATTTTTTTAACTACATGTTTAATATAGGCATTTTGGGACCTCCCTTCATGAACAGTGGCACTGTGATTTTGTTAATTTGTCCGAAACGTTGATTTCGCATTGTGCACCACAGGTGTGAAAACACATTTAGGGCAGGATGTGAAAAATCACAGCTGTACTGTTCATAAGGAAGTGTGAAAAATGCCAGTGTTGAAAATCTGGCATGAAAATATTGCAAATTTGAGAACTTACGAAGGTGCGTAGAAACTGCGCCAATGCACACTTATAACACAGTCATTTATCGAATTTCATCTCCAAATTTTCAACATAGGCATTTTAGGACTTCTGCTGATGAACAGTGTCACCATCATTTCCTCAAACTGTCCTGAAAACTGATTTCTCACAGCGACTGCGCTATTCTGCGCCGGTTGCGCAAAAACACATTTTGGCCTGGATATATAAAATGACAGCTGTACCATTCATAAGGAGGTGTGGAAAATGCCAATTTTGAAAATCTGGAGTAAAATATTACAAATTCACAAAGTTACGAGCATGAGTGGAAACTGCGCAACGCATGCTTGTAAAACAGTCATTCTTTTGATTTTCCTACCAAATTTGAAACATAGGCTTTGAGAGCCCCACCATGAACAGTGGTACTGTCATTTTGTTACTCAGTCCCAAGGTGATTCCATTCAGCGACCAAAATCACCTTTCGGGACGAAAATCATAACAGTGCCTGAATTCATGAGGAGGGTCCCAATAACCCCATGTTGAAAAGTTGGTGCCAAAATTCAAAAAATGGCTTAAATATACCACAGTTGAAAGACCCTATTTATGCCATTATACAGCTTACGGCATTTCCTCAGTTCAGCGGTTGGCTTTGAAGAGTGCAGACATGTTCCTGGTCACCAAAGATCATCGTGCCAGACTTTGGAGTAAGTATGGGGTGAAAGTGTGAGGAGGCAGGGTGCATGAGAGGGTGGGCCTTGGGTTGTGGGAAGTGGGCAGGGAGACCCGTGAGGGACGATTTCTTTACAGGCTAAAGAAGAAAAAAAAAGTGCGGGACTTTTTTTGCAGGAATTTGGCATGCTGGGGTGGGCTCCCAGCATGCCACCTAAATGTACTGAAGGGGGAGGACATGAGCTGAGGGGATTGGGCACCCCTCAGCACCTAACAAAAGTGGGAGGAGACATTATGCTGGCGGGAAGTAGGCTCCCCATTTGCAAAATAAACAGGGACAGGGATAAGCAGCCAATAGGGTTGGGGCCCCCCATCGGCAAAGAAAAACCATTAGGGCACATGATGCCAAGGGGTTAAGGCACCCCTCAAGCATACATTTAAATTGGAGGGGTCATTATGCCGATGGGGTGAGCTCCCCATCGGCATTGTTGAGCAGGAGGTGTGTAGTCACTGCCGCCATGTTGCGTGCCTGCGTTGGGAGGTGTGTGTGTGGTCCGCTGCAGCGAGCAGCTTTGCTCTCATTGCAGCAGACCTTTTCTTTGATCTGGTGGCCACATTAGGGATGCGTGATGTCAGCACCTGCTGCTGGCTGGTTGGGGAATGAGGGACACACCTACTGATGCATGCCCTGCATTCACCCAACAGTGACCGTTCCTCCAAATCTGCTACTACCACAATATGTTGGCTGCGCATGCGCAAGCCAACTTAAAAAATACATCCTTCTTCTGCAACTGCATCAGTGAACTGAAGAAACAAGTTAATTACCATTAATGTATTTTCAATGCATTTTGAACTTGTACTCATTGTTTGTCATTGTTAAATATTTTTGCTCCAAATTTTCTTCATGGCCTTTTCTGGGACCCCACCTCATGAACAAGGTAGGTGACATATTTCAAATCTGGCCTGATCCATAAAATTACCTTTTTGGGCAAGATTTGAAAAATGCCACCTACCAGGTTCATGAGGAGAGGTCATAAAAAGACAATGCTGAAAATGTGGTAAACAAATATGCTAAAAATGACCACGTTATCAGTAAAAGTTGACATTTTTCAACATTCACTCATAGCTTTGCTAATTTTCAAAATGTTGACCCCAAATTTTAAAAATACCCATTTTTCACACCACCTCATGAACACGATGAGTGTCATTTTTCAAATCCTGGCCAAAAAATATTTTTGCACTTGTAGCACAAAATCAGATTTTGGCCAGTATTTTATATAAATAACACCTGTCAAATTCAGAAGGGGTGGGATCATAAAACACTATGCTGAAAATGTGGAGATAAAGCAGCAGTACTAGATAAAAAAAAAATCGATCTTTTGTAGCAGTTTGTTTCTTGTGCTCTGCTGAGCACTTACCTGGTAATGTTTCTTGTTTTTGCTGTACTATCAACCATAATTTGCTCCGTTTTTCCTTTTTTTTGTTTACATTTCTCCCACCTGCCATGCTGAATTGGAACCCTCTGCTGCCAACTGCACATGCGCGTGACTTGCAGCACTACACAGGGATAGTGGGAACATGCAGCAGAGGGTCCCATGGAAGTAAACAAAAGACGTGATGCGACGTGAGGAAGGAGTTCAGGTGCAAACTGGGCAGCAGCCATATTTACTGTTGATCCACAACAATGGTAATAAATTTTAAATATCTAAAAAACTAAAGATTGCTAGAAAAATATATTCACAGATATGGAAACCAGAACTATGGCTGTGTGCTTCCAACCAAAAGCAGAATTTTGATAATCACTTCCTGATTATCTAGTACTGCTGCTTGAAAATGTAAAAAAAAAAAAAAGCTATAGAGAAACTTTGTGAACAGGGCCAGCCATTGGTCCAGCAGGTAGCACATTGTGATCCTGTGCTGGTGAGCTGAGTTTGAGGGTGAGCTCAGTGACCCAGTGGGTAGGCTGAGGCTGAGAGATGGTGCCCAACCTGGGGAAGAAAGGTGCAGTGTTGGCCACATAGGCAACAAGTAGCCATATAGGGAAGAGCACTCTTCACTCAGCATACTGCCCACAGGGCCCTGCACTTCCACAACCAGATGGACTCTTGGTGTGTCTGCATCCATTGTCACATGGAAGCACACAGCCCAGAGAGTCCTGTGCTTCTGCAGTACCCCACCAGCACCCCTCTGACAGTCCTACAGATTCTTTGTATCTGTAGTCACACAGAAGTGCAGGGGTTTAAGGGCCCTGTACTTCCACAGACAGATGGACTCTTCCCTTGGCACAAGGCCCAGAGGCGTGTCCTGTGCATCTGTGTCTGTACACATAGGTCCCAAAGGGACCAGTGTGAATGAGGAAATGATTCCACTATCACAAAAAAAAGGAAATTCATAGCAAAAAACTGACTAATGTACACATTAGAGTTGAAGAATGCAAGGCAAACAAAGAAAGGAAATGAAAACCATTAGGGTTTGGAGTCTCAGACATTTAGGTCAATAGGTAGTGTGGCATTCCTAGGGGTTGTCAATCCTAATGCATGCCCCCTTCCCTGAGGCAATGAACCTGATCTCTTGCTTCACACAGGGCCCTACATGAAGAAAGCTACAAATTATGTGGTAAGACATACTACTCTACCTCCAAAGAGTATATGCCTATGAGGCACTGGCTTGGAGTAGCACCTTGTGCTTTAGACAGAAGATAATGGTCTGGGGTGGGCATTAGGGTTGCAACCCCAAGGAACACCACACTACTGACTTGCCAAGACTCCCAGGACTCCAAATCCTAATGATTTTCATGATCTTACTATGTCCCTTTTGTGTTCTTTAACCCTAATGTATGGATTAGTATATATTGTGCATTAACACATGTTTTTGCTCTGTATATAAACAAATTTCTATATCTATTAATGGGCCTAAACACCTGGGAACTGATAGGCAGAGTCTGCTCACCTTAACCACTTCAAAGAAACATGGAATTTACTGGCAGATAAGGACTGATTGGCCCACCTAGTCTGCCCAGCAACTCATATTTCCCTGCCTTTAGTATCACTGCAGATCCTACTTGATCTCAGGCCCCTTCACCCCCCCTTCCCTTTCCCTAAGATTCCCTTATGCTTACCCTATGCATTCTTAAACCCTGCCACTGTTTTTGCCCCAACCACCTCCACTGCAACACTGTTCCAGGAAACCACCACTCTTTCTGTGAAGAAGTACTTTCTCACATCTCGCTTGAATTTACCCCCTCCAGCTTTTTATTATGCCTCTTGACCTCAAGCACCTTTTTTCTGAAAAATACTTCCCTCCTGTGTTTTCTTTACCACCCTGAAGTATTTAATATACTAATCCATACATTTGTCTCACAAATTGATTGTTTCCCTCCCTGAGACGAGGTGCCTTTGTAAATGAGTCTTTGACGCAAAGGTTGTAAATCCGATATATGCATTAAATAAATAAATAAAATAAAGGTCTCTATCGTATCTCTCCTCTCTTCATCTGGCTCACAAGTTTGTTATTTAAGTTTGGAAGATACAGTCAGTGCACTGTATCCCCTATCAGAGCAAGGAGACAGCATTGTTTGTTCACTGGGGCACGTGAAAGTGCCCTGACAAGTGACCTTGTTATTTTTGTAGCCTTGCAGGTAAAACAAAATCACTGTCAAATCAGAAATAGATAAAGCAAAGCAACTGCCATGCCATGCTGCTTTTATCAGTGAACTTTACTTGACCTAGTGAACCTTAAAACCAGTTTATGTTGATAATAAATAATAGAAAGTGAGTACAATAAATATGTAATCTGATTGTTGGTTTTAAGATCTGATATGGTTTAGCAAGAGGGCAACTAGAGTGCAACAGACTGGATATGGTGGAAAAGGCATACACATGACTTTGTTGTGTTTGTCCAACTGAATATCCCTTTTCTCTAAAATTTGGATAGTACATTTAGGCTTTGTAATTGTTAAACTTTTATACTTAATAAGGCTCAAGCTTAAAGGGAATATAAACCCTGTGTATTGCAGTTTTACATTCAGTCTAATCAGTGACTGTTTCATAAGTTTGTTTTGAAATAATCTTAATATTTTTTTCTAATTTAGAGTCTCTTATTAAAGCCATCTCATTCATATCATCATATGAACATACACAGTTTCAAGATTGAAGAAGGCCAGTTGCTCAATAAGTAGAGTGTATTGGGAAAGATTAAAAAATACTGAATTTCATGAAATGTGACAATTTTTTTCAGATTTCAGATTTGTAGAATTTTGCACTTTCTGATCTAAGATCCAATCCAAAACCATATCTTAGATTATGCTTAATCCAATCGATCTAATCCCATCCAAGTTTTTGCAACTCCCCTTACCATGTCCTAAACTTCCCTGGTACACAGGGGCACCCCTCCCCTACCCTTTCGCAAAAGCCCATGGGACTTGCATGCTTCTTGTCATGGTTTTGTGGTTCTCCTGTGCTCCCCGACCCTGCTGGTGCATATGTGGGAGTTGGGAGAGCATTACAATTAAAACATTTAAAAAAATGGTCAGCCTGTTAGCGCAGCAGTAGTGCTACTCCTCGCAATACCCTCGACCCCAGTTCAGGAACAAGTTTGGGTCAATGGAGGCAGGAAGGTTGAGGATTCAGGGGCACTCTTCTTCTCTGGGATGGGTGGGATACTGCTCTTGCTGCAATACTGCTGCCTGGGTGGCTACAGGTGGCAGTATAGTCAAGGATACTGCGGTAGGGTGAGACTCGGGCCAAGGTCTGGAGCAGCTGCATGCACTAGCATTCATACACTCCTTGGACCTCCCATGCATGCCTGCATCTCAGGAGAGAGGCAGCAACAAGGAAAAACCCCATTGCCAATGTCAACAACAACACCGGTGGACCGATAACAGACCATAACTGGAAACCCTCAGCATCTGCCTGACAAGGATGATGTTCAGGTAGGAGGTAGCCTTGCCGCTCATTACCCAACAGGGAGTTCTGAATCTGGAATGCATGGAAGCTAGACATTGAAGGGGATCTGGGTACAGGTATAGTCAGGCACCTTGAGGACCCTAAGAGAGAATGGAGGCAGCGGCATGGGGGGCCATAAACACAGAACAAATAAAGTGTTTTTAATAATTTTTTGTGATGTGCACACAGTGCAGTAGGCCTGTTAGCCTTGATTACTAATCTGTGGGGCCAGGAAGGGTGCCAACCAGCTCTGGTTACCTTGTCCATGGGTCTGGAGGAGGAAAACAGCATACAGCAGCACAGAGAAAAGACTGTTGCAGCTTATTGAGGAAGGCTTACTGCTCCCCCAATTGCAGAGTCTGCAGGTGCCAGCTGAACTGGATGCTGGGAGGCGTCACAAGCATGATTTAGTTTGACCTGACAATGGCTGCAAAGAACAACTCCTGACTCCCTCTGCTACTAGTTGGTGCTCCTGACTCCTGGTCCCATTGGGGGCTAGGTGTGCAAAGACCAAGGACAGAGGAAAGCAGCTGAGACAGATGCTCTGGGGAGAGAACAGAGAAGAGAGAAAAGCCAGGGTAAGCCGAAGACCCCCTTTGGGGGGGAGGTTAGGGGATGCAGTAAAGGAAAGGGATACCACTGGATGCCTGGGACAATTTTCTTTGCAGTTTTCTGGTGACCAGAATTTGCTTGGATACTTAGAGCAAATTTTGGTGCTGATCTTGAATTTTTCCAACTATATGGAACAGTCTGGTCAGATCAAATCTTGCATTATCTGCACCACTATCATTGAGTCAGTCCCCTCACCTATCAGTGGTAGTATCTGTCTACTTTCAGCTCCCATAAATAATCACCTAATTTTTTCTTAAATGTGTCTCTGCTTTCTACATTTACTATGCTATTTGTGGGTGCATTCTGAATACCTACTGCCCTCTGTGAGAAACAGTACTTTAGTCTGTCCCACCTAAAAATTTCCCCTTGCAGTTGTTTCTTCTGTCCCCTTGTTACAGTTACATTTTGTTTGATATTTAACCCTATATCTTTGCATAACTCAGGATCCCTTAGGAAAACACGCACCATGATTAGGTCCCCTCTTAACCACCTTTGCTGCAGGGTAAACATGTTAAGGCTAGTTAGTCTCTCCTTGTATTCCATTATTTCTCCCTCTAGCATTAATCTAGTTGCAATTCTGTGGACACTCTCCAATTTATCTGTCCTTTCTATGATATGGATTCCAGAATTGGCAGCAGTACTACAACTGTGGCCTCAAGTAACCCTTGTACAGTGTTGCCATTACTTCCCCTGTCCTACTTATAAAGCTCCTCTGGATGCAGCCCAGTACTTCTGCTGCCTCGCACTGTCTGCCCTACTTAAAGTTCTCTGTTATTATGATACCTAAATCCCTCTCTTCTTTGCCTCTCTTAGAGAGCTACCGACGCATCTAGAAGAACTTTGAAAAATATAATATTTGAACACAAAGCAGCTCATATTTCTCATGCGTTCTGTATTTCTTCTTGCCATTTTTTTTATTATTGAGGTCATTCGAGGTCATGAAAACAGGATCTTTGTTCCTTGAAAGTTCCTTGAGAGTTCATCACATAACAATCTTCTTTTAACATTACAGTTATTCCCATGGCAACCTACTGTTATGTGACAACAGAGTATTATGATTTCGAGTAGGGTATATGCTGTAGAGGCAGATGAACATGAAGGGATAAACATCCTATTTTTGTGGGAACTTCCTCTGTTACAAATAAGAGGGAGAAGAAATCTATAGAAGGTAAATGACATATAAGCTGAACTGTGTTTAACTGATAAGTTTTCCACAGTTTTTCCAGAGAGGTCAGCAGCTCTTTAACTCAGTGCCATATGGATTGCAGCTGACCTTCCTGCTGTTCCTTTCTAGATGTAACATTGTGTATGGTTTGCTTGTTAAACTTCATGGACTCAGTTTTCAAAAGGTAATGCAGGACTTGCGTCAAGCCCTGCGTCTAATCACTTCCTCGTCAGCTGCAAACACCTTTGCTGCAACTGCCCTTTGGAATTTTGTTACACTGGGCATATGTGTGACACTTTATCAATTTCTGGCAGCTCGTACTAATATTGGTACAAACCCTGGAAAAGTAGATTTTCAGGCTTGCAAGTTAGACCACAAAAAGTTGTCTAAATCAGAGTAGCTGGCGCACAGGAGAAAATACCAATCGACCGCTGGGAGAATGCTGCAAGCCCCGATGTGCCATATGCCTGGCGCACCAGGGCTTGCGGCATTCTCAGCCCACTGAAAATCAGGCCCCATGTCTCACCTATTTGCCCTCTCTGGTATTCTATCCAAATCCCTCTGACTTCCCATATTATCTTTCTCTACTTCATTTACTCCTCCAGTTTTTGTATTATCAGTAAACTTACAAATCTAGTTCTCTACTTTTTTTATTCATTTCCTCTATATATAAATGGTGAATAAAAATGGACCAAGTATAGATCCCTGAAGCATTCCACTTGTCACACTTTCCTCTTCTAAATCAGTTCCATCAGTTTTTATCCACTGCCTCCTTTTCAATAACTGGCTGCCTATCTAGTCAATTATTTTCCTATTTAATCCATCCCAATATTAATTTATTAATTACTTCTGAGTTCTAAAATTCAGTGGCATTAGTTGAGCAGAAGGCTAGAGTGAAGCTTTCCCTGCAGGTGTAATAGTTAGCGAGGTCAGGACCTCTGACTCTTCGTGATGCCTAGGATGTCCCATCATTTCCTTCTCGATAGGCACTCCAGGGGGCCTCCTGCTGGTTGGCTGGCTCAGTGCCAGCCGGGACCAAGGGGTCCTATGTGGTAGTGATGTGGAGGCATTTATAAAAAGTGCCCCTACCCTGGCATCCCTCTTTTCTACCATGGACAGTGGCCAATGATGGTTTTGGTGCATTAGGAGCAGGATAATAGAACACCATGGAGTGGTACATGTGGAGTTGCTCCTTTGAAGTGCCATGCGCAGAAGGCAATGAGAGGCAGCACCTTTACAGTTCTTGCAGCATGACAGTCTGCTCAGTAGTTGATTGGGTGCCACCTGATAGTTGAGCGGCAATGCACTGCACTGACATGCAGGTGACCTGAGTTCAAAAGCATGTTTGGCACACGTCAGGAGGCAGATCAGACTTCAGCAGCTGCTGATCAGCACATGTGGCACTTGGGAAGAATGTTGTAAGCAATCCAGTGCCACAGCAACCTCTGCAGTGAGCAAGGGGAGCTTGCATCCTCTGCAGGATGTCACTGCATTCAGCTAAGGCCATCAGTAGGCACCACATATGACAGAGGAGGAGTGAGGACATGGCAGAAAAACAAGCGAGAAAAATCCATGTACTTTCTATTTGATGGCCAAGGTTCCTGGACTTCCCTGGGTCCAAGCACCCTATGGGATGTGGGAGAATGGGAAAGCACCAGACTTAAACAGGTTATATCCCTGACATGCATAATCGACAGCAAAAAAAAGCTCTATGGAAAAGTGGTTGACTGGGCAACAAGGGAAGAAGAAGAATGTGGTTCTGTGTGGTAACTGCCATACTGACTTCTCTAGCTGTCTTACAATACCAGAAGGGAAGTATAGGATACACTGAGCAGCAGAAGTAAGCTGCAAGTGGGAAATGGCCAGATCAGAGAGTGCCTGATGCCAGACAGAATGCACAGGCCAGCAGGGGATAAGGAATTCTAGACAGACATGAGAATGCCCACCTTAAAGTGAGCTCTGAGTGAAGCCAGGCAACTGAATGCGTTGCTGTGGCTGCAGAGTCCTCATTGTGGCTTGGTGACTCAGCCTGTATGGACTGATTAATAGGTGAAACCCCTCTTAGAGATATAGTCCTGCCCACCCTCTTCTCTTTTATTTGAGGGTGGTTAGCTGTATACAGACAGCGGTAGGGATTAGTAGTCATGGTGGACTTGTGCATCACTGTCTGTATCCAAAAGTGAATGAAATAGCTAGAGGCTTTCCTGGCCTATAGTCAGAGCATGCATAACTTGTAAAGTTTCAGTTGGCTCATTGGTGGAGTGGCCAGACAGTGAGGTGCAAAGATCAGGTGGATAAACCAGATGATGTGGAGCAGCGGAGCAACCAGACAAGGAGCAGAGAGCTAGGCAGAATAACCAGACTATGGGGAAGCATTACAGTAGGGAATAATGTACTGCCAGACCAAGCCTCATCCATGCCGGACACTTGCCACTACTCATTGGAAGTGCTGGTAGGTTGCTTCTCCGAAGGTGCGCTAGGCTGTTGCAACCTTTCTTGATACAGGCAATGGACTTGTGTTCTGCCAGAACTGTTTGGGTCGGGGGGGGTCGGTGTGCAGTAGTCTGATCCTCTACTGAAGATTTGATCATCCTTTTGGGACATTTCTTAGACTGATGAGTTTATGCCTGATTCAGCTGTGGTCATTTGCATTGTGTATTGATCATTGTATAATGTATCTTGCCCATGGGGTGCCACAAACCACAAGACTCTAACCTACTGCCTTTCCTCCCCTATGTACCATTTGTTAATAAATTTGTGTTTTCTTACTGTAAGAATGTATCTGGTTCAGATTTATTCTTTCACTCTGAAATTAATAAACCGTGATCCAATGCTATAATAACATCTGACTGACAGTTGGGTGTTACCATAGAAACATAGACTTTGACGGCAGATAAGGACCGCTTGGCCCACCTAGTCTGCCCATTTCCCTACCTACAGGATAGGCCGCAGATCCTAGTTAACCAACAGCCTATTTCTTCCTACTCCCCCCACAAGAATTACCTTATGTCTGTCCCATGCATTCTTGAATTCTCCCACAGTTTTAGACCCCACAACCTCCTCAGGAAGGTTGTTCCATGCATCCACTACCCTCTGTGTGAAAAAATACTTCCTCACATTGCCCCGGAAGTGCCCCCCTCTATCTTTAAATTGTGTCCCCTTGTTCTTGCACATCTCCTTTTCTGAAAGATGCTACCTTCTTGGACTTTGTTGATTCTACTGAGGTACTTAAAAGTTTCTATCATGTCCCTCCTCTCCCTTCTTTCCTCAAGGGTATACATATTAAGCTCCTTTTGTCTCTCCTCGTATGGCTTCTCTTGCAGACCCTGCACCATTTTAGCTGCCCTCCTCTGGACTGCCTCTATCCTGTCTATGTCCTTGCGGAGATGGGGTCTCCAGAACTGGATGCAGTACTCCAGATGGGGTCTCACTAACTGTCTGTACAGAGGGATAACAACTTCCTGTTTTCTGCTGGTGATGCCTTTTCCTATGCATCCCAGTATACCCCCAGCCCTCCCTACTGCCTTCTCACATTGCTTGCTAACCTTAAGGTCATCTGATATGATTACCCCTAGGTCCCTTTCCTTTTTTGTTGTTGGTACTACCTCCCCCCCTTGTGTAATCTTCCCCTGGGTTCTTGTTTCCCAGGTGCATTATTTTGCACTTCTTTGCATTGAATCCTAGCTGCCATACTTCTGACCATTCCTCCAACCTTGCCAAGTCCCTTCTCATCCTTTCCGCCTTCTTGTGTATCAACCCTGTTGCAGATCTTTGTGTCATCTGCAAAGAGGCATCTTTCCTTCCAGTCCCTCTGCAATGTCACTATAAAGACGATTAAAAGGACTGGACCAGTACTGAACCCTGAGGTACCCACTAGTACCCCCTTTCTTCAGAGTGGACTCCATTTACAATTACCTTCTGTGTCCAGTT
Source organism: Neoceratodus forsteri (assembly GCA_016271365.2). Classification (NCBI taxonomy): domain Eukaryota; kingdom Metazoa; phylum Chordata; order Ceratodontiformes; family Ceratodontidae; genus Neoceratodus; species Neoceratodus forsteri. The sequence continues at coordinate 457,884,294 of CM028135.1, read as the reverse complement.
GTCCAGCCAATGTTTCACCTAGGCTACCACCCTGGGACCCACTCCCAGGCTGGTTAATTTGACTATTAATCTTTGCGTGGGACTGTGTCAAATGCCTTGCTAAAGTCTAGGTAGGCCATGTCCACAGCCCCTCCCTGGTCTACTACTTTGGTCACCCAGTCAAGAAATCTACTAGATTCGTCTGACATGACCTTCTCACTGTGAACTCATGCTGCCTTGGGTCCTGTGCCCCACTGGCCTCTAGGTACTCAACTATTCTTTCCTTCAGAAGTGACTCCATCACTTTCCCTACCACAGAGGTCAAACTGACAGTTCTGTAGTTTCCTGCCTGTCTTGGTCCCACTTTTGTGAAGGGGAATCACATCTGCCTTCCTCCAGTCCTCGGGTACCACACCATCTTCTCATGATTTATTAAAAAGAGTAGTCAGTGATTTCACTAGTTCCCCCCTTAATTCTTTTAGAATTCTGGGGTGAATTCCATCAGGCCCCATTGCTTTGTCCACCTTCAGTTTTAGGGTTCTTGCAGAACCCTTTCTTCTGTGAAAGGCTGGGATCGACCCCCTATCAAGAGTTCTTCTGTTAATTGGATTAGGCACTTCCCCTCCTCTTTTGTGTATACTGCAGAAATATTCGTTCAGTATTCCTGCTTTTCACTGTCACCTCTGCCTACCCTACATTCATTCTATTCAGCCTCAATATCCCTCCTTTGTCTTTCTCGCTCTCTGATGTACCTATAAAGGTTGTATCCCCTTCTTAACGAGTTGTCTATCTTTCCTCAGTTTGGGCCTTTGCTATTCTGACTTCCCTCCTGCTTCCTTCTGCCTTAACTGGTACAGCTCTCTGTCCTGCTCCTTCTGTGTTTCCTTATACTTCCTGAATGCTATCTTTTTCTCCCTGACTTTCCCAGCCACCTCTTTTGAGAACCATAGTGGCTTTTTCTTTCATTTTGATTTATTTGCTCCACACAAAGGCTTGTTGCCTCTGTGATGGCAGTTTTTATGATTCCCCATTATTACTCCACCCCTCCTTCTAGCCTATTTGCTAGTGCCTTTCTGAGGCACTCTCCCATCTTGTCAAAGTCAGCCCTCCTAAAGTCCAGTACACTCACTTTTGTATGGCTTGACTCTGTAGCTGAGTTTAACGTGAACCACACTGTCTGATGGTCACTTGTTCCCAGATGGCAACCCCTTCTAGATCTGAGATCCTCTCACTGCTCCCATTTGAGAGTATGAGGTCTAAGATTGCTCCCTCATGAGTGGGTTCCAAAACTAGCTGTCTGAGGCCTGCCACCTGTAGGGCATCAAGAATGGCCCTGCTCTTGGATGTGGCTGCAGAAAATGTGCTCCAGTTAACATCTGACATATTCAGGTCTCCCATCAACAGTATCTCCCCTTTCTCTGCCATCCTAAGTATGCCTTCTATCATATCCTTGTCCATTCCCTGCCCCTGACATGGGGGTCTATACACAACCCCTGTGCAGATTGCGGTGCCCTTTCCAGTGTCCAAGGTGACCCACAGTGCCTCCTCTCCTCCCTGTTTACTCTTTTGTTCAGTTGCTTTTATCCCTTCCTTTACATAGAGAGCTACTCCTCCCCCTCTCCTCCCCTGCATGTCTCTCCTGTAGGTTATGTACCCTGGTATGTTAACATCCCAGTCATGGTTCTCTGTGTACCATGTTTCTGTGACTGCTACGATATCCAGGCATCCCTCTTCCATCAAGGCCACCAGCTCAGGGAACTTGTTGCCCAGACTGTGGGCGTTGCTATTCATTACCCTTCATTTACTGATGGCCTTACTCTTTTTTGCCCCATCCCTGTCCTTCTTGCCTTTGTCACTTTCCCCATTTACACCTGCTCTTCTCCCTATTGCCACCTGTATGTTGGTGTTTACCACACTTACTACCGTGATTTTTTTGGGGGAGTGAGGATTTCCCTGCTCCTTTCCAGTGCCTCCCCCTTGGTTAGTTTAAATGCTTGCCAATGAAGCATTTAAACCTATCACCTAGGATCCTGGTTCCCCTCCTGGACAGATGCAGCCCATCATGCCAGTATAGGCTTGCATCACTCCAGATGGACCCCCAGTCCCCAGTGAATCAAAATCCTTGAGCTCTGCACCAGTTTTTTAACCACTGATTGAATCCCATGGTGCGGAACACCCTAGCCTCTTCTACGCCATAGATGGGCAGCACCTCCAAGAAGGTTACCGTGCATGCTACTTGTCTAAGGCCCCTTCCCAATTCCACAAACTCTTCCTGCACTGCTCTAATCCCTTTCTTAGCCAGGTCATAGGATCATATCACTTTGCATTTATTTGATGCAGGGCTGCTGGCCAGAGGTGCAGTCTTGTCTGATGTGACATTTTTCTTCCTTTTAAGGTAGCATGGAGTGGACATTGGGCCTTGTTATCCTTTGTCTTGGTGTGTTGCTGTGAGGAGGGTGCTGGGTTCCCAGAGGGTGGTAGAGTGGGAGTATGTTTGCTCTACTGTGTCCAGTTGCTGTGAGGAGGGTGCTAGGTTCACAGTGGGTGGTGGAGTGGGAGTATGCTTGCACTACTGTGTCTGAGTGGGGGCCAGGCAGGGGTACTATACCTACAAGATACATGAAAATAAGTTAAGCAATAGAAACATAGAAACATAGAATTTGACGGCAGATAAGGACAGCTTGGCCCACCTAGTCTACCCATTTTCCCTACCTACTGTTATACCGCAGACCCTGCTTGATCTCCAGCTTTACCCTCCCTTTTCTAATCACTAAGGTTCCCTTATACCAACCCCACACATTCTTCAGTCCTGTTACAGTCCCCCCCCCTCCACCTCCTCCAGGAGTCTGTTCCATGCATCCACCACCCTTTCTGTGAAGAAGTACTTTCTCACATTTTCCCTGAGTCTACCCCTTCAGCTTCATAGCATGACCCCTTGTTCTTGAACATATTTTCTTCTGAAAAAAGGCTTCCCTCTTTTACATTATTTATACCCGTGAGGTATTTGAAAGTCTTCATCATATCCATCCTCTCCCTCCTTTCCTTCAGGGTGTACATATTGAGATCCTTCATTCTCTCCTCATAGGGCAGAAGACTACTAGCTTCATCATGAAAGGCAAGGAGGAGAAGGGAGATATGCCTGCTGTGAGGGTGGGGAGCAGGGGGTTAACTTTTTTGAACTGGGCTGGTGGGAGGGCGTGGAGTCACATAAAGATGTGGTTTGGTGGTTTATTTATATGGAAGCACTTTTTTTTCTAATAAAAAATGAATTTTCTGCAGCAAGCTTGGATGTAGTTGGGAAAATGTCACCCCACTACAGATAACAGGATGTTTCCAACTTGGCACCAGCTTTACAGGTGCAGCTCTATTTAGTTCTGGTTGCACCAGCCCATCCATAGGGATTGTATGTAAGTATCTCATACATGTGATCTCTATAGGGATATCTTTAGTATGGCAGGCAGGCAGGGGGAGACACACTCAAACATTGTGCATCATTCCCTGGGTAATTTTCAGTCTTTCTTCTGGTAGATCTACTCTTGAGTACCACGAGAAGTCAGATGGATTACACCAAATAGTCTAACAAAACAGCTTCTAATGGTAAATATGACCTACAGGTTTAGCGCAGTTCTCATTTTAAGTATGTTCATCAAATGCACAATACATAATTGTCTATAAATACTTTAAAGAACTAAGTACAAGTTTGATTTTCACTCAACATGTTCTTAAATTCATGGGTGGGTCAATTTACTTAAGAAACTGAATAGCACAGAAGAGTCCTTGTTAAAAGGACATCCTAAATACCATGCAAAAACATGCTCATGGCACGACTGTTATTATAAGAAACCTTTATTAAAAACAATGAAAAATACATTAAAAACAATGGTTATCATATAATTGCAGGTAAAGGAAAGTGGTTGTAATTTGGAGACTGTATCTTGGTGGGAACTGTAAACAGTACCTGCTGTTGCACCCTGTCTGGGGTAAGATGACATTCTGCTAACTCAGGGAATATCACTCACTGCGGTAGGGTGGCAATGGCCTCAAAGAAAGGATTAAGTCGGCATAACATGCAGACTAGGAAGAGCAAGGGGGTGTAGTCAGGTCAGTGGAGAACACATAAGAAACAAGGTTTAAAGGGTCAGTGAAGCAGAATTACAGTGTAGCAGGAGTAGGGAGAGGGTAGGCTGGACGATGAGTGCTGGGGAGGAGGGGAAATGCAGAACAGGGAGGATAGGATCTGGGGAGCAGGGCTGTTGTATAGTGGGGGTAAGTAAGGGGGTATGTGGAATAGTGGGAACTGGTGAGGTGGAATAAAGTATGGCAAGGTCTGGAAGTAAAAGTTCATTAACTGCAGGGGCTGTGGAGTGCCTACCTCCTGAGCTCTGCATTGGAGGACTGGTGCATGTCTCCCATGTAAGAAACTGTTCACCCTCAAATTGGAACTTGTTACTACAGAGGTTAAAACTTGACAACTGTGTAGCATTCTGAACTGGGAGCGAGGGATGTGCACTAGTCCTTTCACTGCCACAAAGACTGGCTAACCACGTGGCTGCAGAAGTGTGGGCAAGAGGTGGGGAATGGCTTACTATCAGAGTACAGGCACAAGACCAGGAGCAAGACTGGCAAACCACGTCAAGACCTTGGCTAAATGATTATACTGTCACCTTACGAGCTGGACCACACCAATCCACTACAGGGACAGCCACAAAGTAGCACCAAAGACATACCTCTCTACCGTCCCTCATTTTAACCCTCAGAATTGCTCTGTCTGTCATCTGTCCATCATGGAAAAGGTACTGCCCACACAGAGAAGGTGAAATAATCTTGTACTTTAAAGCAAAATTCATAATACTCTTTAATACTAAATCAAACTTCCAGAAGTACAGGCATTAGCTTACACAAAGTTCAGAGCGTGTATGTTTGATAATGCGTCCCACACTCTGAAGGCCAGTGTCCCTATTTTTCCCACATTTTGAGTGTCAGTGTCACACATTTCAGTGAGGCTAGGTTGAAAGGTATGTCAAGGAGGAGGAGGATGGGTCAGTGGCATGCGGAGCAGGAAAATGATACTGGTGGTTGAGACTCCATTGTAAGTGGGACTGAGACAGTGGTATGCAGGAGGGACTGGAAGCATGTGGCAGGAGTAGTCCATTGTCTGCAGGGAGCCGCGGCAGCTTAGACACCATTAGCATTGAGGAAGTGAGTGAAACTTATGGGGTGGGCACAAGATGTGGCTGTTCATAGGCTAATTATTTGGCCAATCAAGAAATAAAATTGGTGAAAAATAACTACCAAATACTAGAAGATAAGTTGAAGGCAGTATTGGCATCACTGACCTTCTGCAAGACCCTGCCATTGTGGGACACAGAGAATGTGGGAACAGGAGAAATACTACTGTTTAATTCCAGGAAACAAGGTTGTGTGAGGATTGAGGGTATACATTCATAGGGACTGGAGCAAATTCTGGGATAGAAGGCTCTTTAAGTGAAGACTACTATCCAATAGCAGAGGAGGCAAATGCACAGGGGCAAACGTTTGATGCCTTCATTGGAAACATTTAAACTAATATGGATGTGGCTACAGTTCAGGGATCCTCCACAAGGTGGAGGTAATAGGGGGACCTGGCTAGTACTCCCCCATGAAGGGAGAAAAACACTGAAATAAGAGCAAAAGAAGGCAAGCAGAAGGAGGGCAAACCATGTAGGTGAAGAGATGGGCATAATTTATAGAACAGGGGAGGTAAAGCAGCATGGTGGACAGTCAGCCTCAACACCAGAAGCCTTGGGATCAAGATTAGTATACAGAAAGTGCTGAAAGAAAAGAAGGGGGTTTTGCTGTACATAGAGGAAAGCATAAGGGGCACAGAAGAGAAATGGTTCCACCAAGTATATGACGAGGAATCCATTGGGGTTCAAGGTAAAGGGGAAAATGCTGTAGGTGCAGCGGGTGGTGGAGGGAGGCAAAAACATAAGGATGGGCCATGGCTTGTAGGCCCCCTAACCATTCAGAAGCAGGAGACAAACTACTAAGGGAGGAGATCATGAGGGTTGCAGTGACAGGGAAGGTAATCCTGGTTGGTGATCGAAATATGCCTGATGTGGACATGACCATTCCAGTGGCTTAGAGCACCTGAAGTCAGATGTAACCCCCACTTCGGGAGGGAGATTACATACAAACATACAAACATACAAAACTTGCCAGCAGAAACAGGCTTCACATCTATCAAGTCTGCTCATATGCACAGCTAGCACTCCTATTTTGCAGCTGTCCTGTCCCCCACACCCCCATTCACCTCCTGGAACTACTCAGTGTCCTTTACCCAGCCCCCCTTCCTTGCCCTGTCTCATGCCTTTTTGAAACTCCCCACCATCTTGCATGCCACCATCTTCTGTGGCAGAGCATTCCATTTTGACACCACCCTCTCACTGAAATAATGCCTTCTCATCTCCCTCCTGAACCTGCCTCCCTCCAATCTTAACCCATGCCTCCTCGTGTCCCTTCCCTTCCTCAGCTTAAACAGCCCCTCTGTACCAGATTTGTTGATCCCCCTCAAGTATCTGAACATTTCAGTCATGTCCCCCCATCCCTTCTCTCTTCCAGGGTGAGCAAACTCAAGTGCCTCAGCCTTTCTTCATAGGTTCTGCCTTCCATCCCCTGTATCATTTTCATTGCCCTGTGTTGCACCATCTCGAGCAGCTTGATATACTTCCTCAGGTACGGACGCTAATATTGCATGCAGTACTCCAACTGCGGCCTGACCAAGGACCTGTACAGGGGCAGGATCACCTCTTTGTGCCTGGATGAGAATCCCCGCACGATGTACCCCAGCATCCTACATGGACTGCATTGTTGCCTCTCTCCTGAAGCGCTCATCTGCTACTGCCACCCTCCCAGCCACTGCTGAACTGTTGTGTGGCTCTCTTGTTCAACTGTGTGTGTAATGCAGTGAGATAGACTTGTGGATGGTAGAACTTCAAGGCCTCCAGTGCCCTGTGCTTCATGGCTGTGCCAGTCTTTATTCTGCTATGGTTCCTGGTTTGGCAAAGGGGAACAACGACTTTGGGACACCTTTTTATTTTGGTGCTCAAAGCACCACAAGCATGCCTCTGATGTCCCAAATTGGGAGCCCATATGCAGGGCCTCCTCCCCAGTGCTCTACACTCCTCCTGACCTATCCAGCTATGCAGCTCATAGATCCACTACCCTACCACCAAAACAACACAACCAGATGACAGTCCGGGAAGCTAAAACTTTGGGGTTCAGCACACTATTAAGGGGTAACAAAATAAATAAACAAAGGACTTTGGAGCAGGGCTCAATCAGAGCATTGGGGCAGCCATTTTCCCTTTGATCCTGCAGCTTGACCAACCAGAGGGGTTGGAAGCCCCTCCAGCAGTAGAAGAGAATTGCAGAGGCCAGTGATGTCAGAGACCCTCCATACTGGATTGACAGGTCCAGGGATCAAATCAAAAGGCAGAGGGACTGATGAATCAGACATTGAGCTGGGGAAAGATGTTTTGGGGCTTTCAAGGAGCTTGTGGCAGTCTGGGAGGGACACTGCAGTGTTCAGACCTGCTGCTGGTAAGATTAAACTAGAGGCCTAGACAATTCAATAATTTTGCGAGCCCTCACCAGGGTTCACTATGTAAAATCACTGTGAGCTTTATCTAGAGCTTGTACTGTTCGAAGACTGCCAGAGAAAAGCACCTGTTTAGAGTAAGGTGTGTGATAGATGGGTACCTGTTAAAAGTAACCTAAGAGTCTGTGTCTGTGGGGCATTGCTGCAGACCAAAGCTGCTGACCTGTACAAAATGGAGACAGAGACCTGCATCCTACCCAAGTTTCTTGAGAGTCAAGTAAGGGGTCTGCTAGCTCTTATCTAGTGGAATGGATCAGGGAACAGGGAGCCATGGGTGGGTCCCTGAGTATGTGGGTACTCTTGATCTGGAGGGCAGTGGACTGAGATGGTCACCCCTGGGGTCAGGGCTCCCTGGCAACTGGGAAGCTGCTGCATAGTGCTACTGTGACTGAGAGGAGCCAGAAGGGCTGTGTCCTGACAGGTGTGAGCCAGATGGGCTGTGCTGCTGCAAAATGTCTGACAGAATCAGAAATGCTTCATCCCCAGGCCACTGTGGCCTGTTCCTAACTGTTGCCAGACCTGCAACTGCATGCTGTTCTCTGCCTTGACTGAGATGCTGCACTATAGGTCACATGAGTACTGGCATTGCTGGCTGGGATCTTTTGTACTTTCTCAGTTTGGATTACAGTTACCTCATTTGAATAATAAGTTGGTTTTCAAGCATTTTTCCATTTGGATTTCAAGTTTCTTTAAATTGTGCTGGTACACTGTGGCCTGATGGGAATGTAAATTGCAAGGTTACTAAATTTCATTAAATGCACCACTGAAAGAACCCAGGCAATATAGCTACCAGGCCTGTAATGGGATGTTATTGTAATTCCTGGGTACTCAGAGTCATTGGTTCTTGTGTCATACTTGTAAGCCCCCTCTCATTTAAGAGGGGCTTACTGCTCACTTTAAGGTCTCCCTCCCTCTCCTACAGGGTTTAGGTTTTTGTAAGGTGCCCTGGAGGAGTGCAGTTTCTGCTAGCCACCATTTGGTGGCAGCAGAGATAAGGGTGTTAGGGAGTATATAAGCAGGGAGACAGGAAGTTTCTGGGTCTTTGGAGGATTGAGACCATCGGGCAACATCTTTAGGGCAGTGTGAAGGGGGTAATTCCCCACCCTTCTGTTAGGCAGAACGGCCATGCAGCATCAAAGCACCAGGTCCTGGGCTGGAGCTTTTCATGGGTGGTGGTAGGCAGCCACAGTCTGCGGTCATTTGGGCCCTGGGTTATCTGGGAGGAGTAGGCGGTTAGTAGGCTCCAGGGGATGTTGTGGAGGCTCATGGAGGCAGATTAGGAGCTTGGGCTGTTAGGGCTGTGGGGGTTGTGAGGGAACTGGTGACAGCAGTCCTCCTTTTTCCCAGGTGGCTGGGCAGCTCGAGCAGGCCAGAGATGGGGCCGGAGGGGCTCTACCCATTTTTAGGGCCTGTTTGGCAGGACTGGCCCTGGGGCTGCTGAATGTGCCTTAGTGTTTCCCCCCATGCCAGTTAGCTCCAATCGAGCATAGCAAGAAAGAGAAAGGGTTAGTGGGGACTATGCTGTGGTCAAGGGAATGATCCACCAGGTAAGGGAGATACCACCGTAAGAAAGTTTCAGGCAGCAGTAAGGAGATGGGCTGAAACTTGTGACCTGAGAGCTTTGGGACCAAGGCGGGTGAGCAGGCCAGATGGAGAGGCCTAGGAGCAAGTTTGGTGCTTGGGTGGCAGCGTAGGTAGTAGGCTGCACCCTCCATGTCTCTGGGGTAAGAAAGGGTCAGGGAACAGTGATGAGAAGCTGCTCACTTCTCAAGGGCAATGGAATGGCTCAGGTGTTTCAGAGGAGCACTCCAGGTGATGATCAGGTTTGTGTAGGCCTCAAGGAAAGACAGTGAAGTTCATAAAGAAGGTACTTATCAGTGCCAGTGGGTTGGGAGCTTCAGGCATCTAGAAGAAAATTGTATTGCCCACGTAGCAGCTGATCGCTGCAGTTCAAGCTGAGAAATATTCTGCCTGCTTAATGTGTTTCTGCCTCCTAAAATATCTCCCTCATAGTGATGACTGTAGAAAGTTAGCCCCAAGGAGCTGTAAGATTTCTGTGTTTTATGCAAATAGGAACGCCGTGTTTCCCTAGATTATTGGGCTCAGGAGAATAAATTCAGTTAGTTTTTAGAGCCAGTCTCAGTGTCATCTTATTCCTTAGTTTGAGATTTATCCATGAGCCTTATTCCCCCAAGGTATTTTTAAGGGAGTTCCAGTTTTCCCCTTCAAGTGTTCTGGGGTGTCGGAGGACCCAGTGAGTGCCATCTTGAAATTAATTCTGAAATGGGCTGCTGGAGTTGGGGGGGGTGAAGGGCCTGCATCTGCCCAGTAAGACCTTCCATGATTATTTATTTATTGGAGCTGAATGGAGAGAATCTATGCTGTAGGCCCACTCCCCCGGTCCATTTTTTTTTTTGCCCCTATAAGTTTCGGGGAAGGGGTGGCTACATACTTGAAATCATAGTTTTGGTATTGGCACCAGCTGAAGAGTTTACAGCACCCTGTGTAGTATAATTCATCTTTTTGTGCCCCTTGATTGGGCAGGTGCTTTATAGTCTATGTGTGGGATCTGAGAGCGTGGTAGTAACCCACAGTACAGTGGCTCCCAGAAGGCATTGCTACAGGGTGAGAGTTTTCAAGGTGACTTGCAGCTGTCTAAACCCTCTTTCCTCCAGCTTATAGGTCTGCATTCTTAAATAAAATGAATTTCACTTCTGTGTGTGCACCCACTTTGTGTAGCCTATTGAAGTGTTTATTGGTGAAGGCAACAACTGTCTTATTGGTTCCCAGGAGATGGAACCATCCAATGTAGGGAGGTAGGTAGATATTGCATCCGAGGAGGTGGAACTGCACACAGCATCTGACCCGCTTATTCTTTCTGGGTGGAGGCACCATGCTATTTCTTATTTGTTCTGGGACAAATCCCCCTGTCCTGTCCTGTCACCAGGAGCCATGTTTGTTTTTTGATGGCAATTAGCCCATTGCAGTGTTGGAGGAGGTAAGATGAGAGGTGGCCTTGGAGATGCTCTCTCTCTCTATGCTTGGCACAAGTCTGCACTCGCATTGTGTGGCTCTGTGTTGTTCCCAGCCCTGCTGCCTGACCTGGGCCCAGGAAATATCTGGTTTTGCATCCGGTGGTGCTTCTGTCTTCGATCATGGCTCCATTGCCTACCCTGGAGTCTGTAACCCTTTTTGATGTGGGTTTACAACCCAACTTGTTTAAATGGAGCTATAGTTCCTTAAAGGCTTATGCCATTAATGTGCAGCCATGGTGGCTCCTCTTCATTTCCCGGCCCCCAAAGCCTGTCCTAGGTTTGGGGGAAACACTTATTTCTTGCACCTGATGGTACTGCCTTGCAGGTCCTGATCCCATACCTGCTGCCAGTCCTAGAGGCCAGGAATGTGGGACCACACATGCAGCTCCAGCTGCACTGGTTATGGAAGCTGGGTCTGACCCCCCCCCCCCACCTGGGGCTCCTGAATGCTGATGATGTTGCTGCCCTGCCAGTCCTCCACTACAACAGTCTAGATCAGGAATCTAAAGCGTGAAGAGGAGTACCAAGGCCCAGTTGGAGGACAGCACAATAGGGACCTGTGAGCCCAATACAGGTAACCCCACAATAATGAGGGGTCTTACAACCAGACAGGAAGCTATCCTGGACTTGTGTTCACAAACTTGGATGCCTTGGATACTAAGGTAGAGGCACCTCTAGGGACCAGTGACCATAGCACAGTGTAGTTTTGCCTGCCCCTTCTGACAGAACCTACAAAAACAAGGATTCAGGTCTTAGACTTCAGAGGGCAAATTTGGCTAAGATGGCTAAGGTACTGGGGGAACAGCTAGTGAGTGTGAGTAAAGTGGTAGGGGCTGAGGCAAATTGGGGGCCATCAAGGAGGCCATTATTGATATGTCACAGAGCTTTATGAGGATGGTGGGCAAGGCCAGAAAGAAGATGAGACATCTCTGGTTTACCAGGGGACTTAGAGAGATGGTAAGGAGGAGAAGGTCAGCCTTCAGGGCATACAAAAGAAACTGTCAGTGGAGAGTAAATCAATCTACCCAGAAAAGCAGAGGGAAGTAGGGGCAGTTGTGCAAAGAGCCATGGCTGAGGCATAGCTCAGAGCAGTACATTGAGTCAGGCAGAATGACTAAACCGTCTTTAGTTATATTAGGGAAAAGAGGAAACTGAAGATGGGCATAAAGAGGGGAAACATGTAACTGATGATGCAGGCAGGGTGGCTCTCCTAAATGAATACTTCACCTCAGTATTCACAGTGAAAATAGGAGGATCCATTTCGGGGTACTTGCCGCTGCCAACAATTGGGGCATGGAGACATAGGGACATGAAGTTGACTTAGGCCCAACTGCAGAGGATATAGTGCTTAAGAGGCTGAAGGGCCTAAATATGAACAAGGCAGAGGGCCCTAATGGGCTGCACTCTAGGGTACTAAACAAGGTGGGAATGGCTATAGCAGGACTACTAGCTGACCTGTTCTATTGTTTCCTGGTCATAGGGAGGTCCTGAGGGACTTGAGGGATCTGCTTGCGATCTGTCTTCACAAGAAATGGGATAAGGAGCATCTAGACAACTACAGGCCAATCAGTCTGACCTCCGTAGCGGGAAAACTACTCAAGACCATCATGAAGAGAGGATGGTGGAATTCCTCAAGAGTAAGGGACTGCAGGATATGAGACAGCATGGCTTTGCCAGGGGGAGATCATGCCAAACAAACCTCATCAACTTTTTCAACATGGTAGTGCAGACAGTTGGTAGGATCCAAACTATGGATGTTCAGTACTTGAATTTCAGCAAGGCCTTTGATTCGGTCCCCCATTGGAAACTGATGAAACAGCTGAGAAACCTGGGAATGTGAAATAGATCAGTGAAGTGAATTTAGGACTCAGTTAGCGGTGGTAAACAGGCATCACTTGGGGCAGGGTCAAAAAGGTGACAAGCGAGGTGCCCCAGGAGTCAATCCTCAGACCAGTACACTTCAACATATTCATCTGTGACATAGGAGTGGGAATTCAGATTAGACTATTTGCAGATGATACAAAGTTATGTGGCACAGCCGACACAGATGAAGGTATCAAGATTCTGAGAGGTGATCTGGCAAAACAGGAGGAGTGAAAGGTAATACACAGTGGAAACAAGAACCCCAAACTGGAGTATAGGATTGAGGTATCAAAGAAACTGGACTATTGAAAAGAGAGACCTGGGGGGGTCATCATTAACAATAATCTCAAGCCGGCAGCTCAGTGCAACAAGGTGTATGCAAGAACAAGCACATGCTGTGATGCACAGGGACAGCCTTCACCAGTAGGAGGCAAAAAGTGATCCTGCCGTTATACAGGCCCTTGGTGAGGATACACCTGCAGTACTGCACACAGTTTTTGAGCCCCCACCTAAGGAAGGGCCGTAACTACCTGGAGATGATCCAGAGAAGGGTCTGTAAATGATAGGGGGAATGAAGGCAAAAACTTATAAGGAACAGATATCTAGCCTCTACATGTACTCGCTCTGAGGCAAGATGGGAGAAGTCTGATATAACTGAGACCTTTAAATACATCCATGAAGACTGGAGGTGACTGGTCAACTCTTTTCAGCTGTAGCAAGGGGTCAGACACCAGGGGGCACTAGTAGGAGGTACATTCAACAGGGACTATGGAACATTATTTCACAGAGAGGGTGGTGAGCAAGTGCAATAGACTGATGTATGAGATAGTAAGACCAAAGTCTGCCCAAGGGTTTAAGGTGGGGTGGGGCGGGACAGCTACAGAGGCATAGTTACTGTGGGCTCAGAAAGTGGGGAGGAGGACATTTCAGGTGGGACGCAGTTCACATCTGGATGCCACGACTAATAACACTTGGCAATAGGCTGCAGTGGGTTTTTGTAGTAACAGGCACTCAAAGAACTCCAGGTCTCCTATGTTTCTATGAAGTTAGGCTTAAATATTACACTAGTGAAGAACCAATATGGCATCATCACAGAACCATTTGTTTAAAGATTTGTTTTCCAAACAAGAGTATTGTAGCTAACTGAAATCCACAGATTATGTATAAACATTTTTGTACATATCCAGTCACAAAATAATTTTTAAAGGTAGAATATTCTTACATCCAAGAGAAAATATGTCCTTATGTCACAGTAGAAAAACACTCATACAAAAAAAAAGAATTATATTTTGAAAACAAAAAAGGTTCATATCATTCAGATAGTCTTACATCAGAAGTTCTTCTAAGTGGGGTTCATTTTACTACACATACTGTATATATATTTTACTAGCACTATATGCAAGCATTAATCCACAACAGTGTGTGTAGTAAGATATACTGTATCTTCAAGCCACAGGAATCCCTCACTATGCTTAACAACTGTAAACAGTCATTCGTTGGGAATGAGCTACCCCGGGGCTTAGAATTTTATTCTAACTTTAGGATCTTAGAATGAAATTCAAAACTGTACACTGTGGTCACACTCGCACCCATTCTTTGACGTCAGACTTATTTCTCTGCCAGAGGAAGAAGTCATCCCAAAGTTGTCTCCAGTATTTCAGTGCTGTTTACCGGTTATTTTTCTTTCTTATTACTGAGTTTTTTGTGTTTTTTTTTTCAACTTTGTTTATTCGCCCTGCGACCTGAAACTCTCTTGGGCTTCCTCTACTCACCAGACGTTCTACCACAGACCTGGTCCATTGCCTCCTCAGAGGGTATATGCTACCCCTCCACCAGCCTCCGACCAGGAACCTCCCAGCTCTGAGCCCCCTTGGGCAGGGCTGCCACTCCATCCGGATCTCTATCTACAATCTAGTGCCAGCCAGGGAGGAGTAGAGATAGGAGAGGTGGTCCCAATTCGCTCCACGAAGTGGAACGTGGAGTGAAAGTGAATTTGCGGCGTGATCTGCAATGCAAAGCAGAGTACTTCACGTTATAATGGATAAGGCGAAGTCCATGAAAAACAATGACTTTGCGTTACTCCGCCTTCCCAAACCACAACTCCACCAATTCTTAAGGTGAAGTACATTGAATGCAATTATCTTTGCCTCATGTTTTTAAGCTCCAAAAGCGAATTTTGCAGTGATTCATGGGATTTCAGGTCACATGGGCTCTAGATTGTTCTGCACAGCCTCAGTTCAGGGTAGTGTGTGTAGGAAGCTGTAGGAGACAGCGTGCTGTGAGATCTCTGTGATTCTAACCTTCTAAAAGCTGTTGAAAAAGCCTTTTTGAGCAATTTTTTTTTGCTCAAACTTAGTTCATCGATTGTAGGAAACCCTACTGTGCTCATATCATCCAGCATTTATTGTTTGTGTGTGGATTTTGAATGTTACTGTACATCATTGGGTCTGTGTAGCGTAGGAGACAGTGAAAGTGTGCTTTGGGGGAAGGGTGTATCTGACTATGCTGTAGGTAGATTAGCTTGGAGAGAAAGACAGTTCTTTCATTTTTGGTGATATTTTCTTGTATAATAACGTGTTAATGTACACACAGTAATATTTTAATAATTCTTGCCATATTTTTGCTGATTGTTGTGGAGCAGCAGCGTATAATTTTAGTTTGTTTAAAATATGTGGTTATATTACTGAAGTTTTCAATTTGTTTCGTATTACTTAGTGTGTTTGTGAGTATGAGTGTAACACGTGTCATCAAATCAGACAACTTTTATTGTGCCACATAGTAATTTCAGCAATGTGAACCTGCTATCCACTACAGCTGTGTGATTTTTGTACTTCTTTGTGGTATCTTTACTGGTACTGGTACAAGTACTAGTGACTGTTACTGCAGCAGTGCAGTACACTGCCCCCCCCCAAGGCCGCGGCTCGTCCCAACTGGCAAAGGTATTCTTTTCCAGATTTGAATTTCTGATGGTGAGCACTGGTTTGGTGTTGTGCCTTTGCATCTGCATCTCTTCAGTGCACAGCGCAATCTTAATCTGTCTGTGCATTTGCATCTCTTTAGGGCACAATCTCCATCTGTAATTTAAGTCACAGTTGTTTCTTTGGCCTGGACTGGTGTGGTGCATAATTCTGCATAAACATTGCACTCATTAATATGCATTTTTAAGTCAGGACAATCATCACGTTCACGAGTCGCTCAGGAATGATACAAATCACATTCTTCACCATCATGGTCACAAATGCAGTAACAAATCACGATTTACGATCGCATCACGAATCACATTATTTTTTTTTACTGGTTACTTGGATGTATTGTAACTTTTGTAAGCCTGTTTTGCAGTATCTCTCCATGCTTCACCACCCCATCACTGTACTCATTAATGAGTGTTTTCAAGTCAGGGAGTTTTGTGCCACACCTGATCGGGGCCTGGAGAAGTACAGCCGTAGGCATTCGCGTTTCTTCATCATCATGGTTACAAATGCTGCAGTCACAAATCAAGATTTATGATCACATCACAAATCACAACATTATTTTTTTCTACTGGTTACTTGGATGTATTGTAACTTTTGTAAGCCTGTTTTGTAGTATCTCTCCAGGCTTCACCATCCCACCATTGTACCCATCAATGAGCGTTTTCAAGTCAGGGAGTTGGACAGTGTCTGCAGTACATACACAGACTGGAAAGAAGACTGACTGCACACATGCAGTTTAGCACACAGTATACTTGCACTGCTCAGAATACAAAGTGGCATGCATATGGAAGACAACAAAAAAAGGTCATTATTACATACAAGGGTCGGGGATGGTGGAGGAATACATTTTATAACACAGCAAGGAAGGTGTGGGGGGGCACATCATGGTGTGAGGAAAAAAAAACTAATGTTGGATCCCATGATGATCCAGCAGCAGTTCCAGCATGAACATAATTTGCAGCTGATGTTCCTCTATGCGAACCAACTGCGGCTCAACAGCACTCACCTCTCATTGTTCTCCTCAACAGCACTCCAGAGAACTGCCAAGTCAGCCTGCATTACACACAGTTCTCTGGGTACTGCACATTCTACAGGCTGACCTGCTGGTGGTGGTGGTGGTGGTGGTTGTGGTTTGGGTGCTGGTGGAGCACCAAGTGCTGCTCTTGCCTTCCTCTTCTGAGGGTCACTGCCATGCACAGCTGCACCCTGTGCCACAGAAGGGCCAGCAGGTGCAGGTATGGCCCATTCTGTTGCAGCCTACCTCTCCAACTGGTGGTGATTAAGCATATGGGTCAGGGTGTACTGGCCCCCAGTCCCCAGGTGAGTCCCCCAGGGCCACGGTGCACCTCCACCTTACATAGGTGGCACCTGACCACACTGAAGTCCTCCCCGACACAGTCAAAAAACTGCCAAACAATGGAGGTGCGGGGAGGACCAGACACAGGCAGGGGAGGGCCAAGTGAACTGGCAGCTGGCTGGTCATGGTGCTTAGCAGGGTTGGGATCCATACATGGGTCCAGGGGCACATACACATCCTGCTCCAGAGGACCTGGTGCTGCAGCTGGTACTGGACGTGGTGGTGGTAATGGTTCAACTGCCTCAGAGTCAGGAGGCGGTGCTGGTCCTGCTTCCGGGACGGGGAACACTCAGAATTTTCGATCGGTCTAACAGGAACCGGTGGCCATGCTCACCACACATCCACATGGTACGACACCTACCAGTACCATGCTCTCCCAGAGCTGCTCCCACCCCAGACATTCCCTTAGACCCTCGTGCTGGTCCATCTCTCTTACTGTGCTCCCTCAGTCTGAACAATGACTACTCACACTGTCACACAACACACACACAGTCACACAGACAAACAATTAACTACTTACAAAGGTAAGAAAAATAAATTTACAGAAGCAACACATTAAGTAAAAATAGAATACAGAAAAGACAAAAAAAAGTAGCTTCGTTATAAAAAAGCTGTTTGGTCTATAAATCTCCTCACTCTGATCTCCAAGTCTCCTCAGCGGTGACAAAACAAAACACTCCCCTCTCTGTCTCTGTCTCTGGCTGCACAGGAGAAAGTGAAAGTGTCTGATTGTATGACTCACTTCCTTCCTTTTCCTGCCTGGCTATGGCTAAAGAGCAGAGTGAAGTCTATTGAAAACAACAACTTTGCCTCACTTAAACTTCACGTTGTCATTCCGCCATAACACAAAGTGGTAATGACAAGGCAGAGTAAGCACTTTGCATTGGAGTAGTAACACAAAGTGCTCACTTCATGGACACTTCGCCGGCGGAATTTAAATTCGCTGCATCTATAGCGTGAACCTGCTATCCACTGCAGCTGCATGAATTTTTTATACTGCATTGTGGTATCTTTACTGGTAGTGGATTGTTACTGCCATGCACTAATCCCACAACTGGCAAAATGTATTCCTTTCCAGATTTGGATTTGTGACTTGTGAGCACTGGTTAGGTGTTGTTGTGCCTTTTCGTATGCATCCCTTGAGTGTGCAGAGCAATCTTAATCTGTCTGTGCATTTGCATGGCACCATTAATTCTGGGAGACTGCTTTTTTTTGTTACGCTATCATTTCATTTTGTCAGCACTGGGGAATTTTCTGGACACAAGGCAGTAGCGTTTTGGGGATGCACATTAATTCTGGTGACTCTGTGTGTGAGTGTGGCCTGGCCACTGCGTGTATGACTGAGTGCGCCATTAATTCTGGGAGACTTTGCATTTCCTGTTACACTCTCATTTCACTTCCTCAGCACTGGGGAGTTTTCTGGACACAAGACAGTAGCACTTTGTGGATGCACATTCATTCTGGTGACAGTGTGGGTGGGATGCTGCCAATATTGTTGTCACTCTGCCTTACTTCGCATGTAAGGCGAAATGACAACGTGAAGTTAAAATAACAAGGTGAAGTGAGCATTTCCTATGGGCCACTCCGCGTAGCGAAGTGCCAACGTGAAGTGGCCACTTCGCATTCACTTCACTGGTGGAATTTAAATTCGCTGCATCTCCAGGGAGGAGGAGGGGAGAGAGACAGAGGCAAGGTCCAGTAAGGTCCAGTATTGGCGTGTGGCAGTTGCCCGGAGAGGAGCTGTAGCCTATCCAGGTGCAGGGTTTCTTTATCCCTGTTTGTGTGATTGCCTCCGTGCACGGCCGTGCAATGATGTCAGCACGGAAGTTTCCATAGACGTCAACTGTGCATGTCCCCCAATCTGATCCTGGCTTTGGTAGTACCTCTGGTCTCCACCGGAGGTCACTATTGCACCGGGATGCCCCTGGATCCCACCCCAGGGAGAGGAGAGCTGTCCTCTGAATGTTCAATCCTTCTCCCTCCCTGCCGACCCCCAGCACCCGGGCTTGTTCCCGAACCCAGGTCACTAGTGTGGCGTGAGTGTAACGTCCTGCACCTCAACCCTCAGCGCCACTGTGCCGACCAGAGTTTTTAGTGTTTTAGTTAGGTTTTTTGATTACTCTGCATTAGTTAGGCTGTTTTTACTGGGTTCTGTTGAATTTTTCTTGTTTTTTTCCCCAGTTTTTTGTCAGTTCCCAGGAACTGGAGAAAAGGCTGCTTTTTTTTATATATACATGTCGTTTATCTCCTGGTCTCCCAGGCAGCCCCATCTAATCCCCCCCCAGCTCCATCACCTGGCTCCTCTGGAACATACTTTCACCTGTTGGCTTCTGCCAGAGGACCATGGACCTGTGCCTGGCCACCAGTGTGGGGCCTGTGAGGGGGGCGATTGTCATCCCACTGCAGAGTCCCATAGCACCCTCGCTTCATTTGCATCCCTGACCTGTTCTGCCCTCAGACCTCCACCTGGGGGCAGTCATTTGGAGGTACTGCCAAACCACCATCCTCAGAAAAGGAGAGTTGTCTTCTGGATGCTTGATTCTCTCCCTTCTCGACTGATCCCCCAGCAACGCGTTTGCACAGTGAACATGAGTCGCCGACATAGCAGGAGGTAAGGCACCAATGCCTCAGCCTTCCATGCCATTGGGCTGACAAGAAAAGGCTTCTGAGTCATGATTCCCACTTTCAGGGAACCGCAATAGTTTGAAAAAAATCCAATATTTTTTTGCCATTTTCCCTTTTTTCAGTTAACTGAATTGCTCTTTTACTTTTGGAAACCAAAGCGTTTTGGGTCATCAGAGATTGGCATGACTGATGCTCCTAAAAAGAGATCAGGACCTACAGGTTTTGACAATTGTAAAAACTGTTTTCAGCTCCTTGCTAATCAGACTGCCATGGGCTGCATATGAGGTGCTTGGGTCCAGTTCATGACTTTGTCAGTTGTGAATTCTGTATTACGTTTTGCCTTAAAACACAAAAGAAAAGGGCACACAAGAAGATACTGTATGATGGATTCTCAGTCTGCCTCTGTCATCTAAACGCTCAGAAGAGGGTCCAACTCCTCAAAGTAAGCAGAAGAATAAAGCTGCTAGAGATAGTTCAGATGTCAGTGTGTCTGAATAGGGGAACTCTGATTCCAGTAGGAGTAAGACAGCCTCTGAGCAGACACTGGAGATGGTGCCTACCAAGAACAAAACACAAAGAAAACATGTCATTGCCCCTCCTCTTGATGAAGAAAAGGAGAAGTCAGTGGACCAAAATAAGATGCTTTCAATTGTGGACATGACTAAGACATGGCAGTTCCTCCATTCCTTCCAAGCTATGGGGGCCTTCATGGGCATGCCCCTCCCCCCTTCCCAGGCTGCAGTGCCTGTTCCAGTACCTGCAGAGGAGGAGGATGCTGAGTTTTATTATGACGAGGAGGAGGAAAAAGGGAAACCCATAGAATCTGATGGTTCCCATGAGCAGAAGTTTGGTTCCCCTCCTCGTGCACCTGACAATTTTACCTCACACTACCCTTTTGTGAGGCAAATGGTCAGTACCCTTAACCTCTCTATGCAGGAGACTGCTGAGGATGAGATAGAATTCCTAGACATGATGGGCTTAGCTCCCACTAAGAGATTATCGCTGCCCATCCACAAATCCCTTAAAAAGGCTACCTGCAAAATTTTGGTAACACCCACTTCAGCTGCTGGGATTGACAAGAAAATAGAAAAGAAGTATCAGGTGGTCAAACTGGGTGCAGAATACCTCTATTCTCACTCTGACCATGAGGGAAATGTCCAGACTGCAGCCTGTGACAAGGCCCGGGTCCCTCTCTCCTCTCAGCCCCCAGAGAAGGACTCCAAGGGAGCCTGACAGTATGGGCATGAAGGTCTGTACTTCAGCCTCTCTGCTTTTAAGGCAGCCGACGTACATGGTTTACATTGCTCAGTACTAAAAGGCCTTTCAGAACTCTGTTTTGGCTATGAGTGAGAAGGCTTATGGTGACTTGGCTCAGGAACTGGCAGACACAGCAAAGACTGCCATGGATGCCACCAAGTACCAGTTCCACATGGCAGTGGATGCCAATGATACTGCTTCAAGGGACATGGCACATGCAGTATCCCTGAGGAGGTTTGCATGGCCATGTACCATGAACCTCTCTCAGGATACAGAGACATAGGCTATGGAGTTCCCTTGTGAGGGGCAATTCCCTTTTTGATGACAAAACAGAGGTTTATTTAAAGAAGATGGATGAATACAAGGCCACATACAAGAGCAACACTGAGAAGGAGAAAATCTCCATTTCCAGGAGGCTTTATAGAAGGGGGTAGTGGTAGGGCATATTTTCCCTGAGCATTCTTTGCCTTTGATAATTTAGAACAGAGGACATTATTCAGAGGCAGAAAGGGTCCCAGGCATACAGACTCTGCTCCAACACCCAAAGGCCAAGCAAAACAGAAACCCTGACAAGTTTTTTTCAGGTCACCCAACCATTGCCAGTGGCAGGAAGGCTGGTTTACTATTTCCAGGAGTTGAAAAAACTTACTACAGACATACGGATCCTGGAAATAATGAATCAAGGTTTGACTCTACACTTCAAAAAATTTCAAAAGCTGCAGCCTCACAGAGTCTTGTCACCTTCTACACCAACAGAAATGCTCCTGTTGGAGTTAGAGGTAAAGAAGCTGGTGCAAGCAAATGCGGTGGAGGAAGTCCCTCCCTCACAGCGGGGAAAGGGTCTTTACTCCAGATACTTCCTGACCCACAAGAAAAATGGGGAGTGGTGGCCTATTGTAAATTTGAGATATCTGAACAAACATTTTAAAAGGGAAAAGTTCAAGATGGTAACACTAAAATCAGTGATTCCATCATTGCAGCAAGGAGACTGGATCTAAAGGATACTTACCTTCACGTACCAATCAGGCCCAAACACAGAAAGTACCTCAGATTCAGGGCAGGGAGCTGCCACTACTAGTTTGAAGCCCTACCCTTCGGCCTATCCTTGGCTCCCAGAGTGTTCACGAAGTGCTTGGCCATAGTGGCGGCACATCTAAGAAGACAAGAGATGGTGTTTTTTCCCCTACCAGGATAACTGGCTGGCTTGGGAAAAATCACACCAGGAGGCCAAGGCCTCCCTCCTTCTCATCCAGTGCACTCTGGAGGGCTTGGAGTTTTTGATAAACTCCCAAAAGTCCCAGAAAGAACCGGTGCAGGTTCTGGACTTCCTAGGTGCAGAACTAGATGCCCACCAAGGGAGGGCATTCCTCCCTCGAGAAACAGTGGGTAACCTGATGGTGCTTGCAATGTCTTTCAAGACAGGACAATCCAGACCTGCAATAGATTTCCTTTGGTTGTTGGGGCACATGGCATCATCCACAACAGTACTCCAAGAGGCAAGGCTCCAAATGAGGGACATCCAGTACCACAATGGGGTCGCATTGGTCCCAAAGGTGGGACACACTGTCAGAATTGGTGACTGTCATGAAGTTCCTGTTAAGGGCACTAGAGTGGTGGAACGAGGCAAGCAAACTCAGAGTGGGGGTTCTCTTTTTTCAGCAACCTCCCTCAGTGGTGCTTACCACAGATGCCTCCCTCCTGAGCTGGAGTGCTCATCTGGAGGATTTAACTGTAAGTGAGGTGAGGACATCTCTGGAGTCTCAGGAGTACATAAACCTCCTAGAGTTCAGACCTGTTTATCCCATAATGCAGGATTTTTCTTCTCACATCAGTGGTCAGTCTATTCAAATCAGAACAGACAACACCATTACAATGTATTAAATCAACAGACATGAAGCAACAAGCTCTGCAAAGCTATGCACAGAAGCAATAACGATTTGGAGTCTGGTCTGTCCCTACACATGAAGATGTCAGCAGTTCAACTGCCAGGGAATGACAATGTTTTTGGCAGACTCCCTGAGTCAAATCAGCCAGGGGCATCACGAATGGACCCTGAACAAGCTGGTGCTGGCTGCAGTGTTCAGAAGTTGGGGTACCTCAGAGATAGATCTCTTCACATCATGGGAGAACCATCAGCTTCCCCTGTTCTGCTGCAGACCTACATCAGTAGGGACAGTCCCAACAAATGCCCTCATACTCAGTTGGACTAGGAAGTTTCTCTTTGCCCTCCTCCCCACATTTCCACTTTCACAGAGGGTCTTGCTGAAACTAAGTGCAGAACCAGAAACTATGATCCTGATAGCACCAGACTGGGCCAGGCAGATTTGGTATTCACTGCTCCTGTCCCTCTCCATCAAGCACCCTATCAGCCTTCCCCTGAGGTACAACCTGCTGACCTTGTCTCAGGGCAAGATAACATTCCCATACCAGAGATCCCTTCACCTCAGGGCATGGTGCTTGAAGAGCTAGAGTACTCTGGGTTGAATCTTTCTGAAAACATTTTGGAGGTGCTTAAGGTGTCCAGGAAACCAGCAACAAGAAAAATCTATGCCTCCAAGTGGAAAAGGTTTTCACTGTGGTGTTCTTCTAGTCAGTTCTGTCCACTCCAGTCAGGCCTTTCTGTGATTCTGGATTATCTGGTCCACCTTCAGTCCCTGTGCCTCAGGCCTGTGACTCTGAATGTACATCTGGCATTAGTGTCAGCTTATGCCTCGGCTGGCAAGGACAGGTCACTGGCCTCACAGCCCATTTTCAAAATATTCTTTAAGGACCTTAACCACCTGTATCCCTCATTCAGGGATCCAGTTCCACCATCTGATCTGAACCTCTGAATTGCCCAGCTCATGAAGCCCCCTTTTGAGCCCATGGAGTCTGCTTATTTGAAATATGTCACCTGGAAAACAGTTTTCCTGGTAGACATGACTTCTGCCAGGAAGGTGAACAAGCTGCAAGCTGCAAATCCCAATTACTGTATCTCATTTTCCATGGAGACAAGGTAGTCTTAAGAACTAACAGAAAATTCCTCCCAAAGGTGGTGTCTGAATTTCACCGGAACCAGTTACTGATGCTGCCAGTGTTCTTTATGGTACAATCCAGTGTAGGTGAGCAGAAATTCCACAGTTTGGATGTTAAGAGGACACTGTGCTCCTACCTGGACCTCACAAAGGAGGTGAGGTCCACTAATACTCAGTTGTTTGCTACCTATGGTGAAGTGAGTAAAGGTAAGTCAGCACCCAAGAGAACAATCTTTCGCAGGCTAGCCTCTTGCATACAATTCTGCTACAGTAAGGCTGGCAAGCTGCCTCCCCAGGGCCTCAGGTTGCATGCTATGCATGTCACCTCTGCCTTGGTAGCAGCCTCTAGAGGTATTCACTTACAGGAAGTCTGTAAAGCAGCTACATGGAAAACAGTACACATCTTTACAAAGCATCATTGTCTGGACATACAGTCCAGGAGGGACACCAGTTTTGGCACTACTGTCTTGCAGAACCTTTTCCCTTAGTAGATTCTGTATCCAGTCTCCCAAAGTACTGCTTTGTAGTCTGCAGTTGTTAATCATAGTGAGAGATTCCTGGGGCTTGAATAAAACATTACTCACCATAGTAATGTTGTTTCTTCCAAGGGATCCCTCACTGTGCTTAACCATCCCAACCCTACATCCCCTTCTAGAACCTGGAAAAGGTTCACACAAGAATCCATTCCTATCTTTTGCTTGAGCATTTATTGTTACAGAACTTCACAACTGATAGTCAGTGATCTAATTCTTATGTTTCAATTTGTTCTGTCAATCTGGGAGTCTCACCAGACACTTTTTATTTTTCTTAATATTTCAGGTTCCTGGTAGTCAGTTAGCTAATTTTAGTGGGCACTTCTCATCCTAGCTTCAGAAATGAATCTAACATTAGAGAGAGAGGGCCCAAGCATTACCACAGTGCAGAGTTTTGAATTTCATTCTAAGATACCATAATTAACATAGCATTGTTGGCTCCAGGGCAGCTCATTCCCATGGAATAATTGCAGTTGTTAAGGACAGTGAGGGATCCCGCAGAAGAAACAACATTATTACGGTGAATAATTTTTCTTACCACACACCAGAGGTGGGATGTAAAGCTCATTGCTTTCAACCACCTAGAAAGCACAGTGAGATCTATCTTACCATACACCCTGGAGTGAGTTACCGTACTTAAAAATGCCTTGTTAGGCAGAAAAATGTTTGAAAGAGGGGTTTTAAATTTGAATGAAAGCCAGCCATGCAAGTGCAGTTCAATGCAGGTCAATGTGGGGGGGGGGGGCAAAGAATCGTTACTGAAATGGCAGGGGTCTGGGGGCCTAGGCCCCAGAAAAAGTTACATTTTTTGAAATGTTTTGGTGTCTTTCTTTTATCTTTCACAGTGTTTACTTCATATTAATAAATTATGTGATGTCAAGAATTTATTCTTAAATAATCTAATTATACTCATTACCTTGAATGGTGTTGTGTAGTACCTTCCTACTTGTACCCAGTGGGCTGGATATTCAAACTGCGCCATTCTGTGGCGCAAGCCCTTGCGCTGCTCAAAAAAGTTGTGCTGGGGTGTGGCCGGGGCGATATTCAATGGAGTTGTGCTATAGAGCAACTGCTTTGAATATCACCCCCCGGCCACAGCCACTGTGCATGGCACAGTGGAACTTGTGCCACCGCAAGTGGTCAGAGTGGAGCATTCAAGATGCGGTGGCACAAGTTCCATTACGCCATGCGCAAATTTCCGATATTCAAAAGGTGACATGCAAATGGGGCCATAATTCATGCAAGGCACAGGGGGGTCATTTGCATCTACTTATGGCCCCATTTGCATGCCATTAGCATGCAGGTGCACCAATCCCCGAAGACTTGAGCCTGGCGCCCTGTCAGGCAGCAGCCATCAGGAACCCCCGGCCCCTGCAGCCCAATCGTGGGCATGAAGTAAATCCCCACTGGCCCGATCGCAGGCACAACACATTTAGTAACCCCGACTGGCCGTCGCGGGCAAAACAGAACCGAACCCCCACCCCCACTAGCCCAATGCAGGCAGAACAGAGTTCAACCCGCCCAAAGACCACAATCCCTGGTGGTCCAGTGGACTCAAAGCCCGATCGCGGGCACTCGAGTCAACCCCAAGGCAAAATCCCTGGTGGTCCAGTGGACATGAAGCCCGATCACCGGGCATTAGAGTCAACCCCATCCAAGTACCCTGGTGATCTAGTGGCCCCCACCCCCACCACCATGAAGCCCCACCACGCGCCCCCGTCAGGTGGCAGCACTCCACCCGCCTGCCGCCCTGCCTCCTGCCGACTGACTGCTCGGTAGGGCTGCACATCCACTGATTGAGAGCAAGAGCCAATGGGCGTGCAGCCCATACCGTACAAGGCAGTCCAGATATGTGAATGAATGAAATGACTTGGGGGGGGTGCAACTGCCTCCTGCTGAATATGGCAGAATGGCACAATTTCGGACTTGCGCAGGCGCAACCCTATTGCGCATGGCGCAACCCTTTTGAATATCCAGCCCAGTATGTACAACTATTGTTTCAAAAAATCCCCCTCCCCCACGCAGCAGTTGACTGATATTGCTTGTATTACTCATGTACCAGGTGAGACCAGCAATGCCAGGTTGGGTGTTTTATAGTAGATGCGCAGAAGACTGTGAAGGTTAGTGGGTGAGACAGATGCACAGACTCAGGTAAAAGGTGTAGAACGCACTTTGCGGTATTTATTTTCCAAAATAAAAAACATACAGAAAGGAAATAGGTGATTAGTCCTTCAGTTCTGCACAAACAGTGCACAATTCCCTCAGTGCACAACTTCCAGGCTTTGCTCCAGCCAAATAGATTCCTAGCACATGAAACCTTGTATGTACTATGAGAAACAGTGACAATTCCCTCAGCACACAACTACCATGCTTCATTCCAGCTAAATAGATTCCTAGCACATGAAAACTTGCATGTACTATGAGCTGCTTTCTCCACAACAGTCAGGTCTCTACTGAGAGACTCCTCTGACTCATCGGTTTGCATCTCAGGAGGTTGACTTTTATCCCTGCCTACTGATGATGTCAGCACCATGTGAACTGCCTGACTCACAATTCTCTAAGTAAACACAGGCAGGTTGATTCACTCTGAATAAGCACATTTCTCTAAGTAAACACATGCAGGCTGATTCATTCTAAATAAACACAGACAGGCTGATGCATCTGACCTTTACACACCTCTGCTTCCCCTAGAAAATAATGTTTTGCTTTTGGCTTCTTGCAAACTCAAAGCAGTTTACACAGAATAAAACACAGCATGCAAGTCTCGGTGTTTCAATTATTTTTCATTACTTACTGTACATTCCTTCTGTGTCTGCCTGCAGTATAGCACAGGAGAAGGCAAGCAACTTACTGCCTCTTGTCTTATTTATATGTTCCTTATACAGTACTTGGAAGGGGGGGGGGAGACTGCAAGACTGAAAGTGGCCAGATTTCAGCTTGTAGCTAGAACTGCAAACTTACAAGAACAGGACAGTGTAAAAGAAAATGCAGCACAAATTCAGACAGTTCCTCTGGCCCTGTCACAAAGACAAGCTGGTGAGCTTCAACAATGTCTCAGAGCCAATGCATTTCTTAACACGTACTCCCTCCCTGCCCCTCTTTTAATTTCAAGATATCTAAATTCTGAGACCAGATCACAGACCAAATTGGGAGTGAGTGGTCAATGGGCTTGAAAAACATAAGCCGGTCAATAGAAGGAGGAAAGGGTGGAGAGTGCAAGGCCATTGAAGAGGCAAGAAAATGAACAATGACACTAAGAAATAAATCACAAGCTTCCAAACTCCATCAGTGTTTAAACTAACAAAATCCTACAAGATACCACACACAACAGCCAGAGGGCAGGAGGAGCTTTTAATATTTAATAGGCATATATAACAGCCACAGTTAGAAAGTTGCAAACTATCACTATGTAACTCATAGATACATGTACAATGATGGCAGAAAACTCTAGACAGTACTCATGTCAAAACTGGGTTTTCAGTGTCTGTCCTAGACTCCTGGTTACCCTACCCATGCCCACCACAGTCATCATTTACAGGCAGCTGCCACACAGGAAGAACCATTACATCAGCTGGCATCAATGAACACAGTGTGCCTCAAGAGGAAGATGGAAGACAGAGAGTATTTCAAAGCCAGCAATTGTGTCAAATTTCTTTGTTCCTTAATTACGAAAATGGCAGCCCCTGTCACTCCAGAGCAGCACTGATATACTGTATATCTATTAGCAAACACACTTGCTAATCAACTGCCGGCACCACTGATAAACATTACATTTTAGCCCTTTGGCAGTGGGTCAGATGGAGTTGTTTGCTGCAGTAACCCCACCAAAACATCCAGACTGAACAGGTTATAGGTCACAGACATCACAAAGTCATCAAGCCACACAAATGAACTCTTCTTACTGCTAAACATGCACTGAGCATGAAACACACTGTGTGGAAGGCGTAAGGGCTTAAAATATTAAAAGTAAGTCCTACGACCACATGAAGCCACTGTCTACAGGGGTGCAGCCAGGAATTTTAAACTTGTACTCAAAACTGTTGCACTGTTGCCCCCCCCCCCCATTATGTAAAGATAAAGCAAAATATCGCTGCCACGCACACCAACAATAGGTCCCCCATTTGCCATGTCTGAGTTCAAGTAATCAGTTTCTTCCTGTAATCCTCCTTCCTTTGTTTTTCTGCCTGCCTGGTAAGTTGTTCATGTTTGTGTATTTGGCTATTGGCATCAGAGCCCCATAGTGAACAACCAAGGCAAAAGGGCTCAACGTGACACAGAAACAATGTAACTCACAATGTCTTGCATTCATCTTTTTGTTGCTCCTGCCTGATTTGTTGCCCCTGCCTGATTTGTTTTTACTGTACTCAGCCGAGTACAGTGCGTATGCCTGCCGACACCCCTGACTGTCTACACACACCCACAAATAAAAAAAAAAAACTGATATTAGGCAGCAAACACAAATCAAAAAACATTCTTATTTAATAGGCAGTAGATAAGTGGCTGAGGTCAATTGTCAAATCCACCTGTTTTCCACAACTGTATGACTTGCAGTACAAATCAGACTGTTATGGAAAATGGCTAGATTTGACAATGTATCTCAGTCACTCAGCCTAGGATCTGACACTTTGTTTACCTACAAAGAAAAAAAATTAGCCAGCAAAAGCTAATCCGAACCACTCTGAATTATAAGGCAGCAGTGGCAGTACATATCATACCATTGTGGAAAATGGTAGGATTCGACAATTTACCTTAGCCACTCAGGGTTTAGAACTTCGATTACCCACAAATAAATAAAAATATTAGGCAGCAAAAACAAATTGGAACCATAACACTCTTAATTAATAGGCAACAGATACAGAACAGATAATACTTTTGTGTAAAAAGCCAGGATGTGACCATGAATTTAGTACCGCAGTCACTCAAAATCTGGCACTTCTATTACCTGCCAACCAACTCACTTTGACAACCAGTATGCTATGTTCCAGCTCTACCTAGTGGCTGTTGTGTGTTGATATTTCATTGATTTGAATGAAGAATTAATTTATTGGTTCTCCAGTATTACTTGCAGATTGCACTTGTCATCATAGTAATACTGGGAGAAGCAATAAATGAATTCTATATTCAGACTTACATAGTAACCTGGCAGGCAGATAAACTGCATGGACGGTGTTACCGTCATGATATTGGTATATGATAAGTGTTCATAAGCAGTTGATGGTACTGCACAACTCAAATTTCAATTTCTGTGCTGCATATATTGACTTGAGAGTAATGTACACAGGCCATGTATACATTAATAAATACATTAATTAAAAAAACTACATTGTGTTAAAAAAGTTTTGGGGGGCCAACATGCATACATGGCCCACCCAGGAATAAGAGTGGGGGGCCATGGCTGGTCCACCCCCCAGTTTAGCCACCCCTGCAACAATGTGATAAGACAAATCTTACTGCACTTCCACAGTCACATGAGGTGGTTCAGCCAATCACATTCTTTCTTTTCTCATTGCCATTTTATAAACCTGAATAGCAGATTTCAACAAGTTGAGTATATATAGCAATTTCTCACGCATTCTACCTGCTGCTCAGCTTTACATAGCTGTTTGCAAACATAGAACTCCTGAAATGACTTTGAGATTTGTTTTGTGGATAAGCATAAAGCAATACAGTCCAGTCCACTTATAGTGGACACCTGCTTATAATGGACAGATCCACCTTGCCAAAAGCCAAAAGTTATGCCTATGATGTTAAAAATTCCATTTATTCTATACTCTACAACCCCTGTGTAGTGGATGCTGCAAGCTCCTCTGTGCCCCTGTTACATGCTGCAAACTGCCTAGCTACCTGCTAATCATCACCTGATTGTTCAGCTAGTTTGTCTGGCACTATAAAGACTCACCTCACCTGATGCCTGATACTGGACGCCTTACTCAGGGGAGTACACCACAGTACATGCTGCATTTCCAACTAACTTATCCCTTCTCCCACCTTGGCAGAGAAGGAGGTATGTTTTTGATTATTAACTCTGGTGTGTGTGAGCTGTGGCAATGAAAATTTAAATTTTAAGATTTTAAGGACCCCTTATAATGGATTAAGCCCCCCAAATATGGGGCTTACCTTCAATGTCTTTTCCACCCCCAGCTTGTTTCTTCACCTTCTGGTCCCCAGGAATTGCTGCACCAGGTACTGGCATGGCAGCACTAGAGTCCTCTGCAAGGAACCTTGGTGGGATGTGGACCAGGGCTCCCCACCACACATCCGTGGTCATTTCTGCCCATCCTCTTCTGTCCTCTCCAGTGTTCCTGAGACTGAGACAGAGGGCTGGAGAGAAAAGGAGCAGTTGGTTCTGTTCCCCAAGTCCCAGAGCTGAGAAAGGGCCAGGGAGAGGGACTTGCTGTGCAGAAGGGCATAAACAGAACCAGAGCTCCAAAAGTGTAAATGGGCCATGTGCCCATGCCTAGTGACTGTCCCAGTGCCCGGGTAGACAGCGGAACTGGGACCCAATAATAATAGTACCATTGGGCACGTCTAGGAGTTTTCTTGCCCGCGGATGACAAGTGGGGCTGAGAAGAAAAAGATGACAGTGCCATACGCACACAGCAAGGAGAGTGGCTTGGATGGCTGCCTCCCACATAAAATCTGCCTGTGTGACCAATAAAACATGCAGAGCCCTGGCCCCAAAACAACAAGCAGGGCCAGGACATCCTCCAACTGACACTGGCAGACAAGGAATAAAGAGGCAGCATGCTGCTTAAATTGGGTGAAAAATGTAAACCAAGATGGGGGCCAGCATGGAAAGCAGGCACCACAGAGCACCATGGGAGGGGGTCATAGATCAGATCCCTTTCTGCCAGCAAATTTCAGCCAACCAGTGAGCAGCATGAGCTGGGGATCTTCTGCCTGAGAGCCAGCCTGGCCAGTCAGGCATTCAGTTTCAGCCTGAGTAGAAGGGACTATTTTTCGACATTCATGGCAGTCCAGTCAGACCCTCAGGAGAGTGACTGTGTGTGCAGGTGTAGGCCGGTTTGCCTCTGTCTGTCAGGGCACTGCAGGCCTGGCAGACTAGAAGAGTTGGGATCCCAAAGGAAAGTGCTTATGAAGGGAAAAGAAACCTTTTCAGCAAAATCACATTTGAAAAGGCAAGTTGGAGCTAGGGTTTTCCTTACTCACCACAGACATTCCCCTCTGGAGATCTGCTTCTACTGAGTCTCCAGGTAAAGACAGCCCCCATCCTCATCCAAGTCCAGAGCCTCAGTGAAACAAACCGAGAGAAAAGAGAAGCGCAGCATCCCAGCCGAAAGCACAGTATCCAGTTAGCCTCTGAGGTATCGTGTGAGGCAACAGAACCATGAGTAAAATCCAGGATTTAACCCTACAACAGGAAGAAAAAAGGGTTATTCATCAGGAGTAAGGGAAAAGTCCTGGGCAGGACTGTGCCTATGAGAGAAGCCCAGGTAGAAGACCAGTTGAGGCCAGTTTGCTACAAAATCCCATTAGATTACAAATAGATGTCTCTCTGGTTCAAGAGTTACAACAGGTTAAAGTTTGTGTTTAGCAACTGTGTGGTTAAAAGTACTTTTCCTGCAACTGTGTAAGTGCACCACCAAGTTCTGCCCTGCTAGCAACATCAGCAACCCCAGTGTGGTACCCACTGCAACAATTGAGAGGTCTCTCGCTCATGGCTTTTGAGGGGAAGTAAGTCACATGCACCCGCATTTAGGGTTTGAGAACTGCGGGGGCAGAAGTTGTGGGATAAAGCTTTGAACTGTTTTTGCACTGAAATATTTGCTGGTTGTTGCATAGAGTATAGAGATATTGCTACTTTTTTTGCTTCCGGTTTACCCTTGCTGCCCCTTGTTCTTTCTCGTACCCTCCTGGTTAAATAAATTATTGCTTTTAAATTGCATTTTATGGTTTGGGGACTGTCATTGTTTGCAGTGCCACTTGCTTTGGGGGAGGGACTGTGTGGGCAGTGGACAGCATGGGTTCATAGGGGGGAGGTCCTGTCAGATCAACCGATGGAGTTCTTTGACAAGGTGACCAGGGTAGTAGACCAGGGCAGGGCCGTCAACGTGGTCTTTCTAGACTTCAGCAAGACCTTCAACACTGTCCTGCATTAAAGGGTGGTAATGAAACTGAGCGGCCCTGGAGTCGGGCCTAAAATCGTAAATTGGAAGGAAAACTGGCTAAGGAATAGGAACCAAAGAGTGGTGGTAAACATGGTACACTCTGGGGAGGGGGTGGTGGCTAGCTGGGTACCACAGGGGTCCATGTTGGGCCCTGTGCTCTTCAATATCTAAGTCAATGACATGACAGAGGGACTGGGAGGGAGGGAGGTATGCCTGTTTGCAGATGACACAAAGATATGTAACCCTAGATGGCGCTATCCCAGGGCTACTACCCTGCCTGATTTGCCACTAACAGGTTGAGGGCCTGGATCCAATGGCGGGTGCCTCCACCCAGAGGTCAGGGTTTGCAATAGTTAAACTTACTTGGTCACAGCCCTCTGGGACACTGCAACCCCTTTCTTCCCACTAGTGGCCCACACAATATATCAGAATTACCTTCACAGTATACACTTACCCCCAGGACTAGTTCGGCACTGGACCTCCTGTGAAATAAGATACAGTGCAACAATCACAGCAGTACTTTAACATAGACAAATACCTCAGGAAGTATAACTTTGCTGAAACAAGCAGCTCTGATTTATTTGGGATATAATAAGGACAGGAGGAAATCAGGTTAATTAGCTTATCACTTTACTATCTACCTATGGCTCTGTGCACAGGCTATCCCTACCAGTTACTGTCCTGGGTACCCAAGCCTAGTGGCTGGTCAAACCGTGGCAGCTGGTAGGGGCCCTTTCACACAGTGAAAAGAAAAATTAGTTTAAACAGTCAGCAGTACAGTGATTCCATTTGGATTTAATGTGGCAATTCAACAGGGAGCGACCCTGAATTAGTACTCACGACCTCCAAACAAGATAGGGTCCTTCAACGTCAGCAGGGCTACTCTTGAGCTCCACGAGACTTCACACATTTATATGGTAAAAAAGAAAGTACTATACCAGGCAGGCTGCTTCTCTATCCCGATCGCAATTACTGCACAATACCCGGGAGAACACACAGCAGATTCAGTTCCTGACAGACCGAGTGCAATTCAACAATTTCTCCAGTCTTCTACAGGGTGAGCCTGGTTTCTACTCTTCAGAGATCCTTTGAGTCTTTTCACAGGACGGATTCAGTCCTAACAAGCAAGTTACACAAGCTGCAGACCGAACTCTGGGCCTTACACACGTTTTTGACTGAAACTGTGCACTGAAGGAGCACAGGGTTTCTTTCCCTTCACTGCCAAAGCTAAACTGAAACTCCAACAGACAAAACCGGCACTTCCTTTGAGTTCCTCCCAGTTCTTGACTGGATTGGCTGTCACTCACAATAGACTGCTGCTGTTGGTCCAAAAGGCGCCTAAGTCTAAACTACATCTCCCAGAGTCACTGCCCATACAATCCTCTTGTGGCTGGCTCAGATTATGAGTCCAAGTTCTGATTTGTCCAAGGCACCATTTTAGAGCTAGCTTACCCACACTGATTGGTCCAGTTCAGCAGTTCAAAACCAGAATGGGAACTAGGCAAACACAGTTCTGACTGCAAAGAAAGCAGGTTAGACAAACTGTATTTTCATTATTACTCTAAATTATTTCTGGCAAACAGTTACATCTTTCAGATAGGTTCCCTTTGTACTCCTAGTGACTGCAAAATGGAGTGAATTGGCAGCAGTTCAGTGGTACTCAAACAGAGAAACACACAGTCCCCCTACAAACTAATTATGTCTGCAAGCAGACAGCTCTTAAAGAGACAGTACCAGGGGTTCTAAAAACACTCACTGATAAATGGCTTAAACGCCAAACACCATTCAGGCTTGGAGCATTCAAGCAAGCTCCTGGAAGTCTTTTGGGAACCCCCATTTGCAGGGGGGTTACATATGCAAAAGGGTGAACACACAGGGGTGCATGAAAAGGATGGCAGAGGATCTAAAAAAGTTAGAAGAGTGGTTGGAAAGGTGGCAGCTACAATTCAACACTAAGAAGTGCAAGATTATGCACTTGGGACACAGTAACCCGGGGGTGGAGTACACTGTGGGGGGAGAGGTACTAGAGGTCACAAGGCAAGAGAGAGACCTGGGAATTATTTTATTTTTTATTTATTTATTTTGTACTCTGATTACAATACCCATGAGTCAGAGACTTCTACATAGGTTCCATGTCAGCTTTGAACAAAATAAAATACTTACAGGGAAATGAGATTCAAATAACATTGCAGACAAGCATATATGTTACAACTGAGGATTAATCAGCAAACAAAATAATTAAGGTAGAAACAAATTAATAAGAGCCAAATGGTGTCACTGTGGCATTCATATGAGAGACTAACTAGACTGCAGGCTAGGAACGGGCAGCCAGAGGTTGGCTTTGTCAGCTAGGAGGATCAGCCAGAGAAGGCTAAGTAGAGCAGGGAGCAATCCTTGGTATCCCAAGGGGGTGGCACTCATAGGAATCTCAGGGCAGGCAGAAAATACAAGAGCGGGCAGACAAGCTGTGACAGGAGTAGGGGAGATAGAGTAGGAAAGGGAAAAGAGGGGAGGGACAGATACATTGGATGGAGGACTATACAGGGCAGTCACAGCGGCTGCCCACTACCAGGTGTTGTTTGAGGAGAAACTTGAAAGGACCAAGCTTGGGTACATCTAGGATATCAGTTGGGAGACCATAAAGCCAACTGGTAGCCCGGAAGCTAAAGGAGCGTTGGGCTTGCATGGTGCAGCAGAATGGGACTTGGAAGGCCTGTCTTGATGCACTCCTAGTGCTATGTGAGTAGGGGGCACACGTGAGAAAGTGCTGGGAGTTTGGAGGAGTTAGGCCCATGCTAATTTTCTTCATGTATAAGCAAGTGTGATACTTGAGCCTGTCTCTGAGGTTCAACCATTTTGTCATGGCGTACAAGTCACACGTATGTATGCAGTTATGAGTACCCACAACCAGTCAACAGGATTTGTTGAGGGCAGTTCTAACTCTTTTAAGGGTTGTATCCACAGCCGCACCATAAATGACTAGACCATAGTCCACAATTGAGAGAATGGAGCTGGTTACTGCAGTTAGGAGTGCTTCGTGGGTCATGTTTTTTCTATGCCTATAGAGGATCCCTAATCTAAAGTTAACTGCCTTGGAGACAATGTTAATGTGTTCAGTGAAGGACAGCATGCTGTTGAGAGTAACACCAAGGTATTTAAAGGTCTGAATTTGTTCGATATGGGACATTGAGGTTGTTGAGTATGGCAAGCAGGGCTAATTTTTAGTCTGTTGTGGGAGCTTGCAAAAAGCATGGACTTCTTTTTTTTTTATAGTTCAAGATCAGTTTGTTTTGAGCGAACCATTCTTCAACAGCTGTGAAACTGTCTTGTAGGCTACTAGCTAGGGAATGTGGGTCAGAGTGACTGGAGAATAATACCGCGTCATCCACATATAGGAGTAGATCACCAGGGCACCTGAAGCTGGCAAAGCAGTGTGGGAAGGCAGTGGGAAAAGCAAACCAAATGCTTGGATGCATAGGGAGGGGTGTCACCAGCAGAAGGAGGGAGGGAGGTGATAACCCCTGTATACTTCATTGGTGAGGCCACACCTGAAGTGCTGTATGCAGTTCTGGAGGCCTCATCTTCAAAAGGACAGAGACAGGGTGGAGACGGTGCAAAGGAGGGCGACCAAAATGGTGCAGGGCCTCCATCGGAAGACCTATGAAGAGAGGCTTAAGGAATTAAACTTGTACTACCTGGAGGACAGGAGGAGGCGAAGAATATAATTGAGACATTCAGATACCTCAGTGGAATAAACAAGGTGAAAGAGAAGAGTATTTTCCAGAAAAAAAAAGATGTTCTGTGACTAGAGGTCACAATATGAAATTGGAGGAGCGTAGGTTCAGGAGTAACATGAGGAACTTCTTCTTCACAGAAAGGGTGGAAGATGATTCGAACAGCCTCCCAGCGGAGGTGGTTGGGGCAAATACAGTCACAGGCTTTAAGCATGCATGGGATAAACACATGGGTATCTTGGATAATGGAGGGGGGGTGGATGACAAATCTATGTATTGTTTCCTGGGGGTGATAGCCTTGAGTTTCAGTCTCCAGGTGCCCCATATCACTATCCCAGGTGGAGGCACTGTGCAACTTTACTCCAGTGTAGCATGTCCTTAAAGAATTCAGGCTGACCTCCTCGGAAGAGCTGGAGAGGTGAACCCCAAGGGCCTCAGTACGGTGACCGCTTACATGGACAAAACCTGCTTACATGAACATGTTCATTCCAAGACAGTTCCACTGTATTATTGTTGTAGTTACCATTACACAAATTGTTACACTAATCCCTGCTCATATCATATCTCCTTTAAAGTCATATTTCAAACTTACTGATTCCATAGCAGCAAAGATTTGACAATGGTATGGTAAGGT
This sequence comes from Neoceratodus forsteri, assembly GCA_016271365.2. Lineage (NCBI taxonomy): Eukaryota > Metazoa > Chordata > Ceratodontiformes > Ceratodontidae > Neoceratodus > Neoceratodus forsteri. The sequence goes on along the minus strand of CM028135.1, from coordinate 457,847,523 downwards.
ACTAGTATCCTTCCACTTTACCCTTACTTGTTTAGAAAATTGAATGGGCACTTTATCTTGTGGTGTGGGGGCTGTGGGTAACTCATAATACCCCTCACACCCGACTGCCATAAAAGCATGCCATTACTGGCTGGGCTCTATCTTCAAAGTTCATTCTCGCGACAAGCCATGCCTGCAGTTAGTCTTTCTCCCAACTGATTTCCCTACCCCAGCAATACTGTGTGGCAGAAGCCCCTCTGTTTCTCAGCTCTGTCTGTGCCAGCTTCTTTGAGCCTCACACTTCTTGATTTTTCTGGGCTTCATGGACACAATTCTGTATCCCTGCTTCCCCTTTTTGTTCCTCTGACAGGCATATGTGCAGGGTTCTGTGCCATCCCACTGCCCTTCTCTGCTGCTGGTCCTTTTTCTATACTCAGAATGGCATTCCTTTGATCTGGGCCCTCCTTGTTTTCACTATAATGGGCCTCCATACCCCTTACCCCCATGGGCTCTGTACCTGGTATCTTTGGTGGGCTCCCATACCCAACCTCCTCCACTTGAGAAGCTCTCTGTTCTCAGCCCCTGCTCTTCCTCCACTGGGACTGTGTTTTGGCACATGCTGCTGCCATCTAGTGGTCTGGGATGCTTCCTGCACTATTATGTTTTCTTGTCTTTTCAGCTGCCCTGTTTCCTGATCTCTGTGGGCTTGTGCTCCACCTTTTGGTTGTTTGTGGGGGAGGGCTTACATTCCCTTCTACTGCTTCAGTCCCACCTTATTCACCTCCTATCTTAACAGCCTGTCATTGGTGACTGGTCTGTCTCACCTTGGCGAATTATGTGTCCATTTTATTTCCCAGTGTTCCTTTATCTGGATGGAGGCCTTTTAGACACAGCTATTCTGTGGGATATTATCCTGTTTCTTTAAAGGGGAATGTCATGATTAAAAGCTTCATACTTAGGTGTCCCAATTTTCTTTATGTGATCAAAAGTAAGATTTTTATTTATTGGTGTTGTGTGCGCACTACATTTATCTGGGGTATCCAGTCATACCCCTGCTCCAATAGTGTCTCAGTACATAAAAACACAGAAACATAGAATTTGTTGGAAGAAAAAGACTGTTTAGCCCACCCAGTCTGCCCAGTGGCTGCCCAGTACAGCTGCTGCGGCAGCATCTCAGTTTCAGGGTATGGCAGGATCAACCAGACAAATGTAAATTACACGTAGGACAGTACAGTTTCGTACTTACCGTAATGGTAGATCTTCGAGAGGATCTCTTGCAGCAGGCCATACTCTTGGGTATCTACCAACGGGCGCTCTCATCGATGGTAGCTTTCACCAGCAGTGTTGATTGGGGGCCACCCACACTGACGTCACCATGTTCAGGTCTATAAAAACGTAGGCGGCCCCTGGCAGTGTCAGTTCCCTGCCAGCAACCAGCTTGCAGAACAGGACTCTGAAGGAAACCAAGGAGGCCAGAGATACCCATTCTTGCATTTATTAAGGTTTTTCAGAAGATTGCTGTCCCTGAGAAGGAGGGAGATGGAGGGAAGGAATGTGACCTGCAACAAGAGATCCTCTCAAAGATATACCATTACAGTAAGTACGAAACTATACTATCTTCTGCGAGGGAATCTCTTGCAGCAGGTCATACTCTTGGGATGATTCCCAAGTAGTGGACTAGGAAGGGAGGCCATTTATTAAAGGAGGCCTTGCAGGATGGCACGACTGAAAGCAGTGCGGCGCCAAGAGGCTACGTCTAGGCTGTAGCGCTTCATAAAGGTATGCACGGTAGACCAGGTGGTGGCATCAAAGATTTCCATGATGGAAACCTCACGGAAGCATGTCACGGTGGTAGAGAAAACCCATTTGGAGTGGGCGTGGACAGTTCCCAGTAGTGGCTTTTTTTACTTAGTGTAACAATAGGTTATGCAATGCACCAGACCATTGGCTAAAGTTTATTTGGTGACTGGGAGGCCTACCCTGCTAGAAGCAAAGGCGACAAACAGCTGCTGGGATTTTTGGATGGATTGGTTTAATATGAATTTGGAAATTACCTTTGGAAGAAGGGCTGGATTGGTACAAAGGGAGACCCTGTCTTTGTGGAAAATCAAGTAGGGCTCGGAGGACATGAGTGCTTGTAGCTCCGAAATACAACGAGCCGAGGTATTGGCTACTAGAAATTAAGTTTTTCAGGTCAAGAAGCATAATTCACAAGTAGCTGCAGGCTCAAAAGGCTCCAGGTTCAGTTTTTCTATAACAAAATTGAGATCCCAGGGAGGCACTGGCCTCCAAACAGGAGGTCTGAAATGTAGAATGCTTATGAAACATGTGTGCAAGGTCCTGCTGAGTGACTGGACAGCCTCCAGTGGGCTCGTGAAAGGCAGAAATTGCTGATAAACATATCTTAATGGATGAATAGCTCAAACCCTGAGAGGAAAGAGTTGACAAGTAGTCCAGGATACAAGGAAAAGGGCAGGAAAAGGGGTCAAGAGCATTGGCAGTCGTCCAGGTAGCAAAACGCTTCCATTTTGCTTGGCAGTTTTTTCTAGTGGAAATTTTTCTGGAAGCCAACAGAATGGTGGACACCAAGGCTGAGCCTTGCTGTCTATTTATAAAAGTGTCTTCAGGAGCCATGCATAAAGGTGCAGAAAGTGAAGGTTGGGATGCAGGAGAGACCTGTGATGCTGTGTGAGTAGGTTGGGCCGTAGGGGAAGAGGAAGGGGGATCGGTGACTGACAACAGCTGGAGAAGAGGGAACCAGATTTGTCGAGGCCAAAAGGGAGCTATCAGGATCATGGAGGTGGGCTCAAGTTGGAGTTTAAGGAGGACCCGCTGGAGCAAAGGGACAGGGCAAAGCATATAAAAATTGTCCCTGCCACGAAAGGGGACAGAGCATTGATAGAGTGTCCCTTGTTGTCCAGTGTAATGCAGCAGTATTGTGGAAGCCGATGATTGTCTGGGGAGGCAAACAGGTTGATCGCCAGAGTACTCCAGAGATGGAAGATGTCTTGAAGGACTGTTGCATGCAAGGTCCACTCATCACCCTCAGCATGGCAGCTGAGGTGATCAGCCAAGACATTTTGGGCTCCCGGAACATGTAATGCTGCCAGGTGAAGATGTTGTGCTATAGCTTGCCTCCACATGCGGACTGCCTCCTGACAAAGGCTTAAGGATCTCATACTTCCGTGTTTGTTTAGGTAGTAGACAAGACAGGTGGTGTCCATTTGTACCAGAAGGGGGCCTGGGAGCATATAGGGTCGGAAAGCCTGTAGGGCAAGGTGGACCGCTCTCATCTTGAGAAGATTTATATGAAGTGAGGCAATGGCTGGGCCCCACAGATCCTGTGTCTGATGAGGACTGAGGTGGGCGCCCCAGCCGAAGGTGGAGGCATCCGTGGTTAACATCTGGGTCGGTGGAGGAGTTTGGAAAGGGACCCCTTGAGTGAGATTGGAGGGATCCATCCGCCAAGTCAGGGCTTGCTTGAGAGCCAGCGTAACAGTGATCCTGTCCTCAAAGTCCCTGGTCCGTTGATGCCATTGGCATCTTAAAGGGAAATGTCCATGTCTCATTGGGTCCCACCTCCATGTGAAGTGGGGCCCGATTAGCAGTTGTAAAAATGGTGATAATTTTGCCACTTACTGATTATAAATTTATTTAGATTCATATCTGGTTGATCCTGTGCCCTCCTCACCAGCATTTTAAGTTCTAACACCCTCCCAGTCATGCCCACAAGCACCTGAGGCTGTCCTCGTGATGATGTGGCAGGCAGGGAGCAGCTGGGGTGCCTCCATGGACTTGACATGGTCCAGAATAGTTAAATAGCTCTGGTTTGGAGCCTGTGTACTGCCGAGACATACAGAGACCAGATACAGACAGCTAGTGTGCCTGTTAGTCTGTACCTTGTCTCGGTATTGCAAGGACACCAATAGAATCCAAACCAGAGCTATCTGAAGCTACTGCGATACATATAAGCTGAATTGCAGTAGCTTCAGATAGCTCCAGTTTAGATTCTATCAGTGTCCTTGCAATACCGAGACCAGGTACAGACTAACAGGCACACTAGCTGTCTATATCTGGTTTCCGTATGTCTCAGCATTACACAGGCTCCAAACCGGAGTGATTTAACTATCCTGGACTATGGCAAGTCTATGGAGACACCACGGCTACTCCCCACCTGCCACGTCATCATGGGGACAGCCGCGAGTGATTGTGGGCACAACGGGGAGGGTGTTAAAACTTAAAATGCCAATGGGAAGGGCACAGGATCAACCAGATATGAAGCTAAATAAAATTATAATCAGCAAGTGGCAAATTTACTACATTTTTACATCTGCTAATCGGCCCCACTTCACGTGGAGGTGGGGCCTGCTGGGACATAGACGTTTCCCTTTAAGGCCCACTGAACTGGGTGCATGCGCAGCTAGTCATGAGGGATGGTAGAGATGGGTGCAGAAATATGGCCAAGAAGGCACATGTTAACGGGCTGTGAGGTGAGGGGCGGACTGACAGTGCTTGGCAAGGTGAATCAGTTTCTGGCACCTGTCTTCCGGGAGGAAGGCATGACCAAGTTGTGTATCTGGGATAGCTCCGATGTATTGGAGATGTTGTGAGTGTTCCATATGCGATTCTGGCAGATTGATAGTAATGCCGACCTCATGAAACAGACGGAGAGTGGCATCAAGTGACCGAAGTAACCCATCTTTGGTTGAGGCCTTGATGAGCAAGTCGTCCAAGTACAGGAAGACAAAGTGTCCCTGACAATGTAGGGCAGTGGCCACCACTATCACCAGACATTTTGTGAAGACCCAGGGAGCCGAGGACAGCCCAAAGGGTAGAGCACGGAACTGGTAATGATGGCCTAGTAGCTGAAACCGGAGGTAATGGCGATGCGCAGGATGTATTTGTATATGAAGGTAAGCATCCTTCATGTCTAGGACGCAAAGCCAATCCCCTCACTGTAACAGAGGAAGGATAGTGGCTAGGGTCACCATTCTGAAGCATTTGTACTGAATGTACGAATTTAGGTCTCTGAGACCCAGAACAGGGTGCAGATCTCCTGTGTGTTTTGGTATGAGAAAGAATGAGAGAAAACCCTGTCGCCATTTTTCGGAGGGCATGGGTTGAACTGTGTGTTTCTGGATAAGTGAGATTAGTTCTTCCAGTAGAACCAGAACATGGTCTGGTGGATAAGTCATGGGTCATGATGGATGGATGGGTCAGATGGAGGTCAGTTCCAATGTGTGGCCTGTCTTTATAATCTGTAGGATCCAGTCGTCCATCATAATTTTTTTGCCTGCCTCTAAATGAAGGGAGACTGTGCCTCCGAGGCTGGCCAAAGCAGACTGGTGAGGGAGAGGAGTGAGTCAAAAGGAGTGGGTCTCACCGGCTGCTGCCGGGGGGGTGATCTGGGCACCCTTAGAGGTAGCAGCAGCAGGTGCATGGCCAGCAGTTTGGGGTGATTGCCGGCCCCTAGTGGATGGTCAACCAGTGCCGTGCTGATGGGTGGCCCTGTGGAATTGGAATGCTGATAATATTTTTGTTGAGCCACAAGTTGAGAAATGTGGTACATACCATGTAATGTTCTGAGGGTGTGTTCAGATGCCTGAAGGTCATTCAGGATGGTTTTGGTGTCCAAGCCGGAAATACTTGTGACCATTGAAAAGGACATTCATTGTGGTTTGTAGGACATCCAGAGTAAAACCAGAGACCCATAACCAGGCATGTCTGCAGAGGGTCACACCCATGGCTGAAGTCCAGGCAGATGTGTCAATGGCATTGTATCCCACGTGAAGGAGATTGCAGGAGAGATTTGTGCCAGTCTGGAACATGGCAAGCAACTGGTCCTTTTCTGCTGATTGGGGAAGCTTTTTAGCCACCTTCGAAGCAGCAGTCCAGAGTTTTTTCTGATGTTTCAGCATATGGCCAATGTAATTCAGTATGTACCTGTTCAAAGTGGCAGCCTGATATATGTGCTTGCCCATTAAGTCTAGTCTCCTGGACTCTCAGTCCAGCAGGAGGGAGTGCAGATGTTTAGGTCTTTTTGTCCAATCATGGGCTGCATTAATGTCTACAGAGTTGGTCTGTGGTGCAGCAACAAAAAAGGGATAATCCATTGAAGCTTGATAAAGGTGATCAGCCTTCCTAGGGACAGGTGGAATGGATGAAGGGTGGTGCCAGGCCACCAAAATGCCATCTTGATAAGCCTGTATCAAGGGAGGCACTACTATGGCAGGGTCCTCTGACAGGTTGAAGTAATCCACCATATTTCGATGATGTTTGTCTTGTTCTGTGGTACTGAACCCCATTACTTGTTGGATCTGTGCCATGATGTCCATGATGGTCGGATCATCAGGAGGGGAACAGAGGGTATAAAGACCAAGGTCCTTCTCAACACAGGACAGATTAGAGGTACTGGAAGGTGGGCAAAGGTCATTACCCATGTCTATGTTCTCTCATAGTCTGATTCATAATCCGGGAGGTACTCCCCTTCCAAAGAATGCAAAGAGAGCACAGGAGAAGGATCCCTGCAAGGTATGGGAGATGGGTACCGTTGAAGCTTCTTAAGAGGAGGCAGTGAAGGAGAGGATGAGGGCTGATTTTGAGTAGGAGGCTGCGGCAGATGCAGGCCTTTCATGACCTCAAGGACAGCCTGTACCACAGTGGCCACGTTGAGGGACAAAGCTGTCGAAGGGGCCTTGGAAGGTGTGGCCAGGGTCCCAGGAGAACCATTACTGGGAGGCGGCAACACGGAAGGCTTCAGGCATGGCTGTGGATGTGACCAAGAGCCAGGACTAAGAGGGGTATTATCTTGTGATGCGTCTACTGGGCTGCACTAGCCAGCTGGCTGTGAAGGAGGCGGTAGCTTTGGCAGGACCATCAAATTGAACATCTCTTCAATAATAGTATACCCCTTGTCCATGCTAGAGTACTTCATTGATGGGGACTAAAAATGCCTAGTAGAGGTATGTTGGAAAGTGGAAGTCATCAATGACTTACCCTGGTCCATGCTGGAGGACCGGGCCATTGACAATCAGTGACCCATTCATGAAAAGGGAGCAGATGTGGTCACAACTGACAGGGCCTGAGTTAAAGTCATCAATGAGAGGACAGGCAGAGCCGCCATTGATGAAGGCCAAGGTGTCTCCATTTGGCCTTTTTCAGAAGACACAACAGAAGCAGAAGTTGACGTAATGGGCGGCCAGAAGTGGAAGCCATCAACAGACGGGAGGTCTTACCTTGCGTCAAAGATCTGTCTTTCTCCTTATGTTTGTGTTTAGATGACTGTTTGTGTTGTGATGTCTGGAAAGTCTGAGATGTCATTGATGGTGGGTGGGAGCAAACCTCCTGTTCAAGGAGAGAAACCTTCTGTTCTATGAGGTAGGCCTCAAGCTCCTCTAGACATGTGTCCTGATTGAAGTCCTGGCAGTGGGAACAGTAGCAAATGTTATGGGCAGCCCCCAGACAAAGGACGCAGACCGAGTGAGTGTAATATCGGCAAATCTTTCGGCCACAAGGGCACTTTAGAAATAACTATTCCGATAATGACATACGTCTTTTGGAAAAAAAGAAAATGAACAGTGATCTGTTGGACATTCGAGTTACTCATTGATGACGGAGTTAAATACACTTTGTGGCAAGAGCTACAACGTGCAGTGAGCTGGGAGACGGCGGGAAAAGAACTGTGGCCTCTAGGGGCCACCCACGTATTTATAGACCTGAACATGGTGACAGCACTGTGGGCAGCCCCCAGTCAACGCTGCTGGTGAAAGTTACTGTCGACAAGAGCGCCCTCTGGCAGATATCCAAGAGTATGACCTACTGGAAGACATTCCCACGAAGAAGATTGGTAAGTACAAAGTTGACTTTTATTTTGTTTATCTTTTTATTTATGTATTTATTTATTCATTCATGTATTTATTTATTTGAACATTGATGATCGGAAAAGGCACACTGAGCCTAAGCTCATTTCCTGGTGCAACCCGGGGAAGGGAGCAAAGGATAAAAAAAAATACAAAGCATAGACAAATTCATTGTTACAAAAAGTGCAATGTCAGAGCACACAAAGACCATAGAAAGTGCATAATGAGCAAACAAATCATAAGCAGGCAGCTGAACGTTACAGCAAGTGTATGAGAGAATGTTAAGGGAGGGAACAGGAGCAAGGAGGCAAAGAGGCAGTCTCAGCTGATTTCTGAGGGAGGCAGGGGAGGTAGTGAAGTGGAGGAAAAAGATCAGCTGGTTCCAAAATGAGGGGAGATGATAGGTGAATGCTGACTGGCTTGCCGAAGTATGGGGATATGGCAAAGCAAAAGTGCAAAGGTCACTGGAGTGGAGGGAGCAGGAAGCAGAGGAAACAATGGAGGGGAGTGATGACAGATGGGAAGGAAGGGCTCCAAACCAGAATTTAGATATAAAGGAGGCACAGTGCATCTGGCAACGGGATAATAGGGAGAGAATGGATAGTGATGTGTAAGGTGGGCAGTGATAGGTTTGAGAGGGTGAGTTGATTGTGAAGTGACTGAAGGAGTCACAGAGAGTATCCAGGCTGGCCAGGAAGATGGAGAGGTGGAACCATAGACCACGTCCACATTGTCAAAGACTGGGAGCACCATTTTGGTAACAAGCTCTTGGTGAACCTGAAAGGAAAGACGGTCTTTATTTTGGTACAAGGCACCAAGTTTAGGACTGAGCTTGGCGTGGATAGCATCAGTGTGGGCAGTGAAGTCAAGCTTGCTGTCAAGTCATACACCAAGGTACTTGAAGGAAGAAACCACTTCAAGTGAGGAGCCATCAAAGGCAGAGAAGATGGGCACAGATGGGATTTTTTGCCAGTTTTTGGTCTGGTGCCACAGGTCAAGGACATCTTCAGGGACCCTGGTTTTCCAATTTTACCGGTAACACCGGTAACAATCACGGAATCCTGCTTGGTATGCGGATTTTGAATTCTTGTACCAGTGCCTCACAGAAATTGCATGTCACTGCACAGAATCTCTAAGATTTCAGCATCTTTTTAATTTTTTTTTTTTATTTTCTCTTTCTATGTCCCCTTCCCCTTCTCACAGCATCAGTCTCCACTTTTCAGAGATCCCTAGGCTGGGTATCCCCTAGCTTTACCCCCAGGTAATGCTCAGGAGCTCCTGTGGGCCTGCCCCTATCCTGCCTGGATTGTACCCCCCCAGGTGGAAAGGGAGGGAACCCCAGGTCACCCCTCCACACTCCGTTAGTGTGTAGCGGGCAGCTCAGTGGGTCCCTCATTGTGCCTGGTTATGAAGTCTGGGGCACCTGGGTCCCTTCTGCCAGTGATCAATGTACAGTGATTGTTCCTGGTTTTCTGTTCTCTGTCCCTGAGGGCATCTGCACTAGAGGAGTTCCAAGGAGGTAGGTTACATAGAGACATGCCACTGCTCCAGATCCTGGCTAGTGTCCTCCCCTCCTGATCACTCTGTGGCACCATTGCACCACCATCTGTGGTCACACAGGTGGTGGTAAAGCAGCAGGACCTGCATCCCACCCTCCCCGGAGGAGGTGAGCAGTCCCCTGGGTGCTCGATACTACTCCCCTGGCCAGACCTCCAGCAAACCGAGTTCACTTCCGACCCTGGGTCACTGGCATTGCAAGCAATAGTGCTACTGCAGCGCCAGTGGGACAACCCAGATTTCAGCATCTTAAAATGAATGCTGCTGTATTTTGCATTCTTTCTGCTTTGCTGCATATAGAGTCAGTAAGGAAATCACCCGCACTGCTTTGTTGTAATCAGCCATTCAGTTTAATCACCCATGCCTAGTGGTTAGATTAACAAACAGTGATTGAACTGGGTACATCCAGCAGTCTTGGGTTTGATTCCCCAACCTCCACTTGCATACTGTGAGACTCCAAGCAAGTCACTTAACCTCCCCAGTGCTTCTAGGTCACTCCTGAAAACAGACAGTTCTGCCTAGTGGGCCTTACCTCCTTTACAAAGAATATAAAAAAATACCAATATATGTTTATTACATCATAGAATAGTAGTCAGGGTACCATGTAATTTGTCTGAGTTTTATTTGGACTGCAATGATTTTGTATAGGTAAAGGTACGTGTTCAGATACATTTATGTGTTTTATAAGCTTGTTTTTAGATTTTAGTCAGGTTTTCATTGTATTGTTTGCATATGAGCTTCTAGATTGTAGATTGCTAAACACAGGATCATTGTTACCAAATAGCTTATTCAAGTTTATACTGTAATCAGTAGGGCCATCCAAAATCCTCAGTTGCTTGAATGAAAACTAGTCTGAATGAAAATATGTTCACAAAGAAGAAACTGCCTTCCTACTTGTGAGAAGACTTCACAGTCAGCACCCCACTTAGGTGAATTGGATGATTTGCACCTTTTCTCCCACCTGCTGTTTCAGTCTCTGAGACAACAGAAAGTTTTCTGATGACTGCTTCAACAAAAAGCAAAAGTTAAGTATTTAAGTGTACTTATGTTTGTCCAGTGGATTTTGAAAGCACAGTCAATGACATACAGAAGGTAAGACCCCAGGGACTGTATGATGCTGGTGGGCAGAGTGATGCTCAATTCACATCTGAACAGACACGAAAACTGGAGACATCCTTTTCATGGACACCAAATAAAAAAAAAGCATCCACATGTCTGGGAGATGCATGAATCCATTTGAAGGTCCTCCACTAATCACTTGTGGATTTTTTAGGTGAAGACACTTTATTTCAAAGAAGCACATTCAAGCAGTTTTGTTTTTCTCCTCCTACCCCCTGGCCATCCACTCCTTCAGGCCTGCCAAGGCCCCCTTTCCCGACCACCATCCACTGTCCTTTAGTGCTGTGCTACCAGGTAACCAAAAGTAACCCTTCATTGAGTGGGTCCTACCCCTGTGGGAGGCTACCAGGGAGGAGAATTATCACAAAGAGCTTCCTGTGTATCCTTAGCATGGCAGGGTCAGAACAGACACGTGTGGGGCTTCCAGTTTATGGAGGGACCAGCATCTGTCCTTCAGTTGAAGGCGGGTGTTTTCCTATTTTCTTGACAGGCCACATGATGTCAAGGCACAAGCCGATGTCCATCATGCTCCCTCCTGCAGTGAGGGCTGACATGTTGTTGTGCCTCTGGCCTCCACCAGGGCCAGCAAATGCTGAGCCGTGAACCCAGCCTCCCTCCCAGGAGAAGGTGCATGGTCTTGGACAATCAAGCCTTCACCCACCAGCTGGCCTTCCAACACCGGGTCTGTTTCCTAACCTGGTCAGCTGTGTCACAAGCAGAAATCCAATTCAGGCAGTTAAATTATAGATAGGAAAAAACAAAGATAGTCCACCTTAGTGGTGATTGTTCAGATTAATTCACATCTGGGTTCTAACAAGCAAAGAGACCAAATCATTTGTAACTTGTGCATGTGGGGTGTGGGTGTTGAAGAAAGGGGATCATAGTGCTGTCACTACTGCCATCACCCCAGAGGAATGTGGACTGCATTGTTGCTACTGCCATCACACCGAAGGGGTGGGAACTGTAGTGATTCTGCTATCACCACTGGTGGATGGGGAAAGTAGTACTGCTGCCATCACACCTAAGGGATGGGGACCACAGTGCTACTGCTTCTGTCATGCCTGAAGGAGGGGAGGTCATAGTGATGTTGCTGCTGCCATCACCCCAGAGGGATGGGGGCCATAGTGCAGTTGGTGCTGCCATCACACCTGAGGGATGGGGGCCATAGTGCTGTGTTGGTGCTGCCATCGCATCTGAGGCATGGGTCTGTAGTGCTGCTTCCATCACACCTTAGGGTTGGGGGCCGTAGTGCTGCTGTTGCCATCACATCTTGTACCTAAAATAACTTTAAATTGGTACAAGGATGGAAGGATGTGCAATAGTGGAGGTCAACATTGCTAAAATGCATGTTAGCAGAGTTAAAAATTGTTAAATATAGTACAGAGAACCAAATACCGGTAAAACCGGATTTTGGCTTAGCAGACACCAGTGACAATACCGTTTTTTGCAATGTGCAAAATGGAATATGCCCTTTCTCAATCCCGGTAAACCAGTGTCCCTGGACATCTT